>CM072866.1:9967500-11227500 GCA_036937835.1 Pampus argenteus
AAGGGAATAGAGCAGAAACAATTATTCAGCTAGTTCTAGTCTTCTGTTTTTCTTAGATGAGTAAATTGAATATGTTTGGGTTTGAGTGTTGTTTAGACCATTTTTTTGTGATTTACACTATCAATAACCAAAGCTTATATCATCTGACACCAGTGGTGGAATGTAAGTACGGTAAGTACATTTACTCAAGTACTGTACAATACTATACAATGTTGAGGTACTTGTACTTTATCTGAGTATTTCCATTTAATGGTACTTTATACTTCCACTCCACTACAGCTTTAGTTACATTTCAGATAAAGATTTGACACATTGGATAATATAACATCACATTGTTAAAGATTAAACCTGTGCTTTAAGCTTTGTGACTTTTCATGCTGCAAAAAGCAGTGAGTACACAGGGTCACATTTCACATGTCTATGAGTTGATTTACAGCTCCAACAAATAGTGATTTTTCCCTCTAAACCTCTCATTTCATTTCAATAAATGTTCAAATGATCCAATATTTCACCAAAAATCAAAGATTAGACAAAAAAGTCAAAAAACTGAAAACCGAAAGAGATTTGTTTATCAAAACTTTGTTGAGTGATGAATGGAGGACAAATTAAACTTTTCAATAATCTGTAATGTTTAATACATTGTATGAGCTTTGGCATAATGACATTTAAAAATATACTTTTTAGTGCAGCTGTTTTCCACCCTCTGGCCCTTTACCCTTCCCCAGTTCTAAGTGAGTAGTTAACAACAATTTCCTGTGTTTTCAAGAACCTACCCTGCAACTTTGACAAGGACTCATAAAAAAACAGCACCTCAACTCATATGTTTTGAACTGTTTTCTGGTCGATAGAAGCTGCTACAGGTGGGAAAAAAACAGTTCTATGATTGACTTGTTGCTGTTTTTACACTGATCCAAATTTTAGTGCTTAAAAAGAACTACTTTTATTCTAAAGGAGACATCCAGCCCTTAGCTTTATTTCATTGTACCATGCTTTCATTGTGCTTTCATGCTGCATATAACTCCTGTCAGAAGACTTTCTATTTACACAAGACAATAACTGCTGGCCAGACCACATTAGTATGTGAGTGCGTCAAGTCACTTCCGTCCAGAATGTCCCTTTTTCCATGCAACTTATAAAAAGCACCAAACACAATAGGGTGCCTTTGCAAGAACATGTACCCCTCTCCCCTCCCTCCCCCATCGACCACACAGGTGCTTCCTGGCTTGCTGACGGAGCCTCCAGATGATGATGCTGTTTCCCAATAAAGCCCACATTACTCATTTTGACGCCTCAGCTGACCACGGAGTACAGCGGATTGGAATTCCACTCAGGTTTGGTTTAAAATACAACAAATAATCCTCAGTGCTTTTATTGGATTTACTGGAAGGTCCCCATCAGAATTAAGATTAATAAATCAAGTACAGTTAAGTACATGCAATTAATGTAATTACGGCCATTACTGATAAAACAAGGGAATGATGATATGGAGGGAGGTGAATACATATTTTGTTGTTGGACGACAACAGTAAATGTTACAATACGCTCATGCAAGTGTAACCCACCTAAAAGATAAGTGCACACTGGACCAGTTCAATCTAGATTCGCAGGGAGGGGTAATGAATTGAATTGGACACCACTATGAGTAACCAGGACACAAAGTTAAGTTGTAACAAAATTATTGTATTTACACATTTAACATTTCAGAACAGTAGACCGGTCTTTTACTCAATAAAATGTCTTTTAAGTTTGGTGCACCAAAATAAAATAAAATATTCTTCCCAAAAATTAAGGAGTTTAGTTCAGTTCAATCGTCTCCTGAAATCCTCTTCCACAACCCTACCGCGCTGATAGCAGGGTAGTTGAATAGCTCATAGCTTTCCTCAATCCAGGTACTCAACACGGGTGGCTCGCCATCCCCCTCGTCAGGGAGAGAATCAAATCCAGTCCAGGATCCAGAATCCAGGGATGTCCAAAAAACCTAGCCGAGAAAATAAAAGCATACACCATGAACAGATGTCATCAAGGTTTCACCAACTCTTGCTGGTTGAATTAGTTTTTCTTCTTCTACAGCAGATTTAATTAACAAAAGTTTCACTCGCGATTTCAACTAGTTTTCACTCATTTGCTCCGCTCCATTGTCTCCCTCTGCACACGTTAGACTGCGTCTCTCTAACCTGAATAAAGAGGCGGGCCTTAGCCCATTTTACACCAATGGGAATTAATCATTCCTCCTGAACCAATAACGTATTTGTTATCAAGTTTTTTCCTTACTGACTGAAAATTAGACATTTGAGTTAAGATAAAATAATGACTTAATGTATAATAGCGAACGTAGCAATAAAAGGCAAGAAAATACATAAATTGTCATTAAAAGGAAATAATTTGTGTTTAAGTAACACCTAATTTCCCATGGGTTACACCCTCCTCCCTTAAATACATGCACGTCCCGCTGCATGCTGAAGGGGCTGCTGGGTAACTGGCTCTGTTACTTCCAAAGGAATATTTGTCAACCAATCTCTACTGTTCCCATCATTAAGAGAATGAATGATTGCTGTACTCAATCCTTGAAACAAGGAAGTGACAACAGAAACTAGGGGATTCCCTAACTCAGGATAATGGAATCGGCGTGATGGTTCACGGTGTCTGAGTGATCTCCTGACAGGAATGTCTGGTTCTGTTTGTCTCTCTTCTTCCTCTTGACGCACTGTCTCTGTTTCTGTATTGTTTACTGTACTGTCCACACTGATTAAATGATCTCTGGAAGGTAGAACGTCAGCTTCTGGTTGCACTAGGGTTCCTTCTCTAGGCTCTAAACTGACTGAACATGCATCAGGTAGGGTTCCAGGTAAGTTCTGAGTTTCCATTTCAGGTAAATTTTGATCTCCTTGTTCCTGAGGTGGATTCAGCACAAGTAAGTTTTCTGATTCATCAGGTGTTAGGGTCTTAGAGGACTCAACATTTACACATGTGTCAAACATAGCCTCCTTCTCAGTCTGTCTTAAAGTTAAATCTCTAGCATCTGAACATATTTCTCTCTCAAACTGAGGATTATCGTTTGGTCTTGAAGGTCCTGGGACTGAAACCACATCAACACTGGATGGGTGAGGTTTCGCAGGGCTTTCTCTTTGATTGCACGGAACAGGTGCTGGACTGCATTTTGGTATATCACACACTTTGACAAACCTCCTGTCTATGACATCTGGAATGATAGTAGTATACCAATTTTCATTATTGTCTTCATCTGAATCAAAAGTTTTCTCATCTTGTTGGATGGTTCTTTGCTGTCTTGTTCTGGGTCTTTTCGGACTACTTTTCTCCTTGTGTTCCTCACTCTCAGCTTCAGGAAGGAAACCACAAGGAAGTAAAAGGTCTCTGTGTAATGTCCGAGATGGTCCTTCCTCCTTTTCTGGCTTCACTGAGTACACAGGTAAATCTCCCATCTGCTTAACAACTACATAGATCGTAGGCTCCCAGCGATCTGCTAGCTTATGTTTGTTCCGCAGGCGAAGATTACGCACCAGGACTCGATCACCAACACCTAATGTAGATTCTCTGACAACTTTGTCAAAACGTTTCTTGTTCTTCTCTGCGACTTTGTGAGAGTTTTCTATCGCAACCTGATAGCTCTCTTCCAGGTGTGATTTCAGGTTCCTCACATACTGAGAATGTGAGCTGGTTTCTTTTCCTTTGGCTGGCAATCCAAAAGCTATGTCAATGGGTAGCCTCGGTTGTCTCCCGAACATTAACTCATACGGGGTGAAACCGGTAACGTCATTCCGTGTACAATTGTAAGCGTGAGTGAGAGGTTTGACATGTTCTCTCCACTGTGTTTTCTCTTTGTCTTTGAGAGTTCCTAACATGCTGAGGAGTGTTCGGTTGTACCGTTCAACAGGATTTCCCCTGGGATGGTAGGGACTCGTTCTGACCTTACGGATACCTGCCAATGCACATAGTTCCTTGATGGTATGAGACTCAAAGTCTCGACCCTGGTCGCTATGAAGACGTTCGGGGAACCCATAATGAACCAGGAAATGTTCCCATAAGCTTTTAGCAACCGTGCTAGCCTTCTGGTCTCTGGTAGGAATAGCTACAGCATATTTAGTGAAATGATCCGTAATGACAAGAATATCTTTAGTGTTCCGACTGTCCGGCTCAAGTGAAAGAAAGTCCATACAGACCAACTCCATCGGTCTGGTGGTCTGGATGTTCACTAGTGGAGCAGCCTTATCTGGTTGCGTCTTTCTTCGAACACATCGCTCACATGTTTTCACTTTCCTCTCCACATCTGCAGCCATCTTTGGCCAATAGAATCTTGATCGAGTGAGTTCCAGGGTGCGTTCAATACCTAAATGTCCCATGTCATCATGAAGACTCTTAAGGACAGTAGGTCGTAAAGCATTTGGAAGTACCAGCTGAAATAGGGTTTCTCCTTCACATTCTCTTGTCCGATGTAAAAGACCTGACTTCATCTGAAGACGTTTCCACTCTCTCAGGATTGACCGTACTTCAGGAGAATCTGTTGTGTGATCTGCAGGTAAGTCATTGCCACTTTCCATCAAGCTGATGACTTTTCCAATGACAGGGTCTTCTCTTTGCAGACTCATGAGATCAGACTCACTGTACTTAGGCACTGTTAGGACTCCATCCTGTGAATCATCCTCCTCAAAGACAGCAGGGATCGCATCTGCATGAATAGCAAGTGACTCAACATAGCCAAGGAAAGGTAAAAGTTCTTGAACTTGTCTTGCAGTGTGTCTTTGACAAGCAGCTTTGACAATGTCTGGGGTCACCTGTTCAAACTCGTTCTTAGCTGCCAACAGGTGAGAAGTAAACCGATCAATTCTCTGGCTCTCCTCCTGTGATATGGCGTCATTTTCCAGTGTACCATGGGGTCTCCTTGACAGACCATCCGCATCCATATTGTGCTTACCAGCTCGATACTTAATGTCAAAATTGAATGTCGATAGCGCTGCTAACCAACGATAGCTTGCAGCGTCGAGCTTGGCAGTGGTGAGTAGGTAAGTCAAGGGGTTGTTGTCTGTGACAACAGTGAAAGTGTTCCCATACAGATAGTCGTGAAACTTTTCCGTGATTGCCCATTTAAGGGCCAGGAATTCAAGTTTGTGTGCTGGGTATCTTGCTTCGCTACGAGAAAGTCCTCTGCTAGCATAAGCAATCGCACGTGTTTCTCCATTTTGCTCTTGGTATATGGCAGCTCCTAACCCGGTGGTACTAGCATCAGTGTGCAGCACGTAGGGACATTTTGGGTCTGCGTAACCAAGGACAGGGGATGTCGTGAGTTTCTGTATTATCTTTTCAAAGGCTTCCTGACACTCAACATTCCACCGTCCACCAAAGGGTTCTTTTGGACTGAGGTAATTACCATCACTAAGACTGACTTTGACTCCCTTCCGCCGAGGTGGGTAGCCAGCAGTGAGATTGGTCAGAGGTTTGACTATCCTTGAATAGCCCTCAACAAATCTGCGGTAATAACCAGAAAACCCTAGGAATGATTGGAGCTCCTTTAAGTTCTGTGGTCTCGGCCAGGTTTTTAATGCTTGGACCTTTTCAGGATCAGTTTTCACTCCCTCACTGGACACAATATGCCCTAAGTAGCGAACTGAGGTCTGGAAGAACTTGCATTTATCAGGCGAAAGTTTCAAGCCATATTCCTTGAGGCGGTTGAGTACATGAATAAGCCTAGTCTCATGCTCTTCCAGAGTGTCTGAAAACACAATCAAGTCATCAAGGAAGACCAAGACCTCCTTTAGATGGATATCACTCATGCACTTCTCCATTAGCCGCTGAAAGGTACTCGGTGCGTTAGTGATTCCCTGAGGCATCCGGTTGAATTCCCAGAATCCAAAAGGGCACACGAAAGCGGTTTTTGGCTTGTCACTCTCATTCATCTCAATCTGGTAGTATCCAGCCTTTAAGTCCATCACAGAAAACCACTTGGATCCAGCAAGAGCAGAAAATGACTCCTCCAGGTGTGGTAATGCATAAGCATCTTTTATGGTCTGCAGGTTTAGCCTCCTATAGTCCACACAAAGACGTACATCACCATTTTTCTTCCTTACCACCACTATGGGTGATGAGAATGGGGACTCTGATTCTCTGATTATGCCTGCATTAAGAAGGGTTTGGAGGTGTTTCTTGACAGCTTCATAATCATGAGGATGAATTGGGCGAGTTCTCTGTTTGAATGGTGTCTCATCCTTCAGCTTGATGTGATGTTTTATTTTCGTTACATGGCCAAAGTCAAGGTCATGCTGAGCAAAGATATCAGAAAATGTACTCAGCTTCCGGGTAACTCTTTCCTTCCATTCCTCAGGAAGAGTAGTGCCAAATTCAAAATGTGGCCTAGGACACTTTCCATCTGTTTGATGAGAAGAACAATCAACAACGTTCTGTTTAGCCTCATCAACTGAAGGAGGATTTTCAATGATGGAATCTGCGACACTTAACTCTGCAATGACACAGTTGGTGGGTAGAATTATGTCATGTTCAGTTTCATTTTTCAGAATGACAGGTACCTTGTTAGAACTGTGCTCTGATAGGGAAATGAGGCAACATTCCACAAACACACCGCCTGGCAAGGTTGACCTGGATGGCTGTTCTAGCAGTGCACACTTCTCTGTGTTGACTGAATTGACGTGCATATAGCCTTCAAGCAATACTTTTTGTTTTGCTGGAAGGACTTCTTGGTCCTTCCCTCTGCACTTTACAAAACCAAGATGTCCACTTGTTGCTTGTTTTCTCCTAAGTTTGAGTGTGTGAAGAACATGTCTGTAGCCATGACAAAATGAGTCTTTGGGGAGCGAGGATTCGTCACAACACTGATCATATAAGGGATCCAATGTGTTTGTGCCAATTAACAATGGGACGCCGCTGTTGGACCTGAGATCAGGAACAATTAAAGCCAGGGTTGCAATTTCAGGCTCGGACTCAAGGAGGGCTTTCGGGAACTTAAGATCGACTTCAATATAGCCCAGGTAGGGTACAGGTTGGCCATTGGCTCCCTCTACTTCCAGTATGTCACTGATAGGTTTGATAGTATGCTCAGATAAATGGGTCTGATAAAATGACTTGGCTACAGTGGTAACCTGTGACCCGGTGTCTAATAAACAACTACAATCCACCCCACCCACATTTACACTGGCCGTGCACTTGCTGCCTACAAGACGTTTTGGCAATTTTCTTGAATTAATCACAGATTTTTGTTTGCTTGTAGATGGGGGACATAGTGGTATCTTGGCTTCTGTTTGTCCCTCAACAGGAGCCGGTTCTAGTTTAAATTCGGAGTGGTGGGTGAACAGTTCTGAACCTCCCAAGCTCGCTGCTTCTGTCTGAGCTCTGTTTTCTTGGCTTGCACCAGAGTGGGATTGGGCAGACTGTTGCATGTGGATGCAATATGGCCATCCTCACCACATCTAAAACAATACCATGGCTTTGGTCTTGTTGTTGCAGTGATTTGCTGGAGTTGTTTTTCTGATGCAATTTTAGTCTTAGACTTTTGTCTTGTGTCTTCTGTTACTTTCTTTTGCACAGGTTTCGCTACATTGCATGCACTAAGCTTGGCCACCTGAGCTTGAAGTTCAGCTATCTGTTTCTTTATGTCACTGGTTAAAACTAAGAAAGTATCTTCAGTTTCCTTTGGTATGTCAATGCCAGTGCCAGACATGTATGCAGATTGCATATTTGACATGACCTTTGGCCTTGTAAATCCAAGGTGTTGTTTCATTCTGCTGGCTTTGTTAGTCTGTTTATCTTCCTCAGTTCGAAGTAAAAGAAGAAACTCTGCAAATGATGGTGGCTCACTTTTGCGCTGCTCAAGCTGAAGACTAGTGATCAGAGTGCTATTCCAACAGCCACGACAGAATTGCTTCAGAAGCTGTTTATTTGAGTCATGAGCAGCAATTCCTCCTCTATTAACCACATAGCCTAATGCTGTGTGTAGTCGCTGCAAGTAGTCAGAGGCTTTCTCTCCAGTATTTTGATTGTTGTTCAAGAATCGAGCAAAGAGCTCATCTCCATCTTCAACAGTTGCATAAGCAGAATCAAGTAAATTCAAGTATTCTTTGGGTGAAGCTTGAGGTCCTAAAGACTTGACTACATTTGCCGCTGGGGGTGAGAGGCTTTCAACAATTTTCCTGACCATCTGGGAATCAGAGATGGAGGGATCCTTCAAGGAGAATTCCACACCACTGCGCCATGTGTCATAGTCAACTTCAAAGTTGGGCTGAGGAAGTCGGCCGGAGAACAATTTTAATTTGCATGAAGAATGTATCTGGGATGCAAGTTCACCACTCTTGACAATGTGCTCAACTACAACGCGTTGTACTTCAGGGGGGCTGAGTTGATCTGAAGGCAAGTGGAAGGTGCTACGTCTTTCACCTCTTGAGGGAGATGGGTTTCTTATCTCAGCACCAGTCTGGGACTCATGGGAGTTCTGACTCACTTCAAATGGCCTACCAACTAAGCTAGGGGTCAAGTTTTGGATATCGTTCTGTATGAGAGATGGCTCGGGATCAACAGGTTCTTCACTAGTCTCAGATGGAGTCTTGCACCTAACAGTTTCACTGATCCTAGCCAGCTCCTCTTGTAGGATATCTTCAAATGATCTGCCACTCAGCTTTGCTAAGTCTTTCAACCCTGAAAGGTAAGTATCTGTTGCAGCTGTGCCTCCACTACTTGTGTAAACATTAGCAAGACTCTGAACGTGGTGAACAACTTTAGGGTCTGTGGTACAGGTTCTTCGATAAGGTAAAAAATTTGCTTCGAGTGCTTCAACAGCAGTGCCCTGCTCATACTCTACAATTACTTGGAGCTCAGGATCTGTGCTAGGCACTTTAATTACCCTAGAGATAGACCCATATTTCTTGAGAAAATCAAAGATTTCTTCATCTACCTCTGTGTTAGTTATGCCACTAACTAAAACAGCATTTGGGATTTTCACGTTCTCTTTCACAATGAAATCCATTTTGGTAGTCTTTGAAAATAGGTAAAACAAGCAAAACCAATATCTGAAATGTAAAGTTCAATATACTCCAAATACATTCGATTATTATCTAGTTACTCAAAAGGTGTCCTCTTAATTTGGTTACAAGTAGTCACAGTGTTTAATTTCAATGAATGAAATTCAATAACCCCTCCTGGCTGGCTCGCCAAGTTTTTGTGTAACCCACCTAAAAGATAAGTGCACACTGGACCAGTTCAATCTAGATTCGCAGGGAGGGGTAATGAATTGAATTGGACACCACTATGAGTAACCAGGACACAAAGTTAAGTTGTAACAAAATTATTGTATTTACACATTTAACATTTCAGAACAGTAGACCGGTCTTTTACTCAATAAAATGTCTTTTAAGTTTGGTGCACCAAAATAAAATAAAATATTCTTCCCAAAAATTAAGGAGTTTAGTTCAGTTCAATCGTCTCCTGAAATCCTCTTCCACAACCCTACCGCGCTGATAGCAGGGTAGTTGAATAGCTCATAGCTTTCCTCAATCCAGGTACTCAACACGGGTGGCTCGCCATCCCCCTCGTCAGGGAGAGAATCAAATCCAGTCCAGGATCCAGAATCCAGGGATGTCCAAAAAACCTAGCCGAGAAAATAAAAGCATACACCATGAACAGATGTCATCAAGGTTTCACCAACTCTTGCTGGTTGAATTAGTTTTTCTTCTTCTACAGCAGATTTAATTAACAAAAGTTTCACTCGCGATTTCAACTAGTTTTCACTCATTTGCTCCGCTCCATTGTCTCCCTCTGCACACGTTAGACTGCGTCTCTCTAACCTGAATAAAGAGGCGGGCCTTAGCCCATTTTACACCAATGGGAATTAATCATTCCTCCTGAACCAATAACGTATTTGTTATCAAGTTTTTTCCTTACTGACTGAAAATTAGACATTTGAGTTAAGATAAAATAATGACTTAATGTATAATAGCGAACGTAGCAATAAAAGGCAAGAAAATACATAAATTGTCATTAAAAGGAAATAATTTGTGTTTAAGTAACACCTAATTTCCCATGGGTTACACAAACATAAAATCTATAATTTAAGATAGTTTCCCTCTAAACTCAAAGTGTGACATTTGGAAACGTGGAATTGTTGTATATTGTCTGGATGACAGAATATCAGTTTTATTTTTACAGCCCAAAATCATCACAAATTAAATTCAGAAAGTAAGTCATCACAACACAGGACACCCTTTAGCCTAATACTCTTAATTTAGATAAAAGAATTAGAAACAAAAAACAGCAGAAAGCTCCACCCTCCAGGACAAACTAGTATATGTATCACATGCACAGACTAGGGAAAAGCAGAAGTAATACATTTACAGTGTGGCAAAACATGCTTACACTATTAAGTCAATTATGTACATAATATATTAATCAAATATCATAACATGGATCAGTGTCTGTTTCAAAAGTATTACCAAAGAAAAGTATGCACCATTATTATATTCCCAATAATACTTCAGGAAAAGATGATGGCATGTTGTCACCCGCCTTTTCGTGTTTATGCAATGATCAGAGACGGCAACCGTCAGTATTGTTAGTCACCAAACACTCAATTCATTATCACATGCAACACACTAGTCAACGTGCGGCTGCCAGATTCAATATGAAACAAGAATGTTTGGTATTCTTCAGTTCAAGTCATGATATGATACCGCAGATGACACATGCTGAACACACACGCTTCAAAGGCTTGACTCACCCCATACCCCTCCTTTTCCCACACACAGATCACTGTCATGTTATGACTCCCAGAGGCAAACCAAACTCTCAGCAAGACAGTTGAAGAGAGAGAGAGAGAGAGAGAGAGAGAGAGAGAGAGAGAGGTTTTAAACATAAGGCAGCTTGCTCTCTCGCTGCCCCCAGTTACTGTTTGAAAGAAAAGTCACTTCGAGTATCCGGTTGAAATTTCCATTACATAAAAATAGTTGAGGATTTAGATGAAGACGTATTTGTCTTGCCGTGTTTAAACTGCAAGGCACCGTGGCACAACTTTATGACGTGAGAAAGAAACAACCTGATCTTTTTTTTTTGTTTTTTTACCCATGTTGCTTTTTGTGTCCAGATGTTACATTAAACAGGCAGCATGTCACGTTGTCATGATGCCGTACAGTAAGCAGAATTTCACACCGTTCTGTATGAATAACAGTGTGACCCAGTTATTGAAGATGTGTTTTATTCAGAAACCCATGTTCATCACACTTCTTAAAATAACACAAGTGCGCATGCAGATCTGTGAAAGCTATACCACAGCAGATGACAATCTATAAGACCGCGTGCTCTCCACCTGCTGCGCAGTCACACGCATTCATATCTGGTAACGGCTCGCCGTACTGTTTCCTGTCTGAACTGCTCATAAACCCAATATATCATTAAAGTGGCCTTAGGAAATCTGCATTCTTTACTCCTGTTTTGTACCCATAAAAGAGTAAATTATTTACAGCAGTGATCTGAACAGAAACATGTGGTGAATAAGTAATACATCACCTCACAAAACAGTGCAGTCACGTCCTGGCTTGGCTATGTAAAATTTTTCACATAGAATGTGTTGCAATACCAATACCAAGAATAGTGTTTCTTGGCAGCACAATGCTGCTCCAGTTGAGAAACTTTAAGGATCTTCACATACCAGCTGATGGGTACTATTTGTTCCAAAACAGTACAAGCAGCTCAGAGAGTTACGACAGAATTATCATTGGTATCAGTCAACAACCCCATTACAGTAGATCCTGTGCTTTATATTATTGGTATTGTTGTGTTGTGTTGTGTTGTGTGTGGAAAGTAGAAAATGTTGGAGAGTATCTGTATCTGTATATTATTAAAGCTCACAAAACTTTACTGTACTCAAAAAAAAAAGCAACAGTTTGACCTTTTTCAGGTCTTTTTCAGTAGTTTTGGGAGCTTTGGGAGCTACAAAGGTACTCAGTGGACCTTCAATTTACAAAAAAAAAACCAATAACCAATTAATAACTAACACAACAAAGATGTTTAGAGGTTAACTTTAATAGAAATATCCCTTCTTCTTGCATTTTCCCCGTTTTATTATTAGAAGAAAACAAAACTTTGCTGCGTATCTCATATATATAGCCCTGTGCTCTCCAGCTGCAGACATCATGGTGCTACATATGTAGTCTTTTTTTGTGCTAAATCAGTTCACACACCCTCTTGATGTTGGTGTAGAACATCTGAGCAGAAATGCAACTGCAAAACAGCCTCACAACCTCAGTAATTAATCAAGTTAAGAGTATGAACAGATTTGGGCGCTGGGATTCAGTCACCCTCCGCACTAGTCTAACTTATCCTTTAGCAATATATATAAGAATGCCTCTGCAAAGCTGTGCCTGCCACTGCAGTTTTGCACTTGTTTTAATGTCTATAAATATACATATATGTCACTATATTGTTATTCGCCTTCACTTCCGCTCTTTACAGTGGGTCACCGAAGAGGACGTGGAAGGAGGCCAGAGGATAAATAAACACATAGGCAGCACTGAATACATATGTGGTGTTCACCTCTCTGAGGACGTTAAAATTTTACTTTGAGGAGGCAATAAATATCACTTTAAGCCTTTGGCAGTGAGTCAGCCACTGGATCATGAACTTCAGAACGCTGCAGGATGAATCCCAACATGCACCTTGTATGATTTTGTACATCGGACTTGTCTGCAGGAAGAAAAACTAATCCGGGTTGTGTGAAAGCAGGAGGGCTGGGGGAGTATGAAAGCCTTTAATATCATGGCCACTGTGAAGAACTCATTCCAGTCACAGTGTCTGGTTACTTTAATTCCTGCATGAAATTATGAAATACACAGCAATATAACACACTGATACAGGATGCAGGAAACACAAAAAAAAGTTCCAGTGAGCCACAATGTTGGAGAGCTAGTTTCAAGCTTTGGGAAGTTTTCAGAAAGAGTACCGTCGGTGTTCAGGTGCAGTTTTTTCTACTTCCACATTTTTCTTGGCACCGTCACATAACAAAACCTTGGGGGGAAACACCAAGTTGATTTACAGGCAATACAGCCTCCAGCTTGTACAGAGCATTTCCTGATACCTGGCAAACTCAGACTTTATTGTTCAAGAAAGCATGTTCCCTTGCAAAAACAATCCTGCAGACAATTGAAGGTTTTTATCTGCAGCTTTGTATAAGTGTGTCTGTTTCAAAACAAATTTAAGTCATTTGGCTTGTGATCACCTGAAACTAGAAAGCATGTTTTCCACAATCATTAAAAAACACCTGATTCAGCAAAGTGCAATACGATAAATGCCATGTCAGAGCCACAACTTCCTGACAGTTGACTGTAAACATGGCTGATGTGTTTGTATTGCAATGCTCACCGTCTGAACCATGTGACCTTCATGGGAAGTTATGTCAGAAATCCTACCCTGCACAGATGCACTGAGATAAGAGATTTTTTTTTATTATTATTGAATTTGAGGGTCACTCAATCACCCCTCGCTCCCTCCATCCCTGCCTTCCTCTGTCTATCTGCCTCCCGCTCTCTCTCTCTCGCTGTGTTTACTTCCACTCTTTTCCCTCATCCGTCTTCCAGCCGGTTCCCCCTCATCCACTCTCATCACCTGTGTGGGAGGCACAAAGCCAAATCCACTCAGCTGGAATTAAAAACTCACTGGGACCTTACAGATTGCAGTGCTCCACTTTAATCACACAACTCACACACACACACACACACACACACACACACGCACACAGACACAGAAGCTCTCCCACTCAGCAGCTGGAAAGAAAGAGGCAGGAATGGAAAGATGTAATAGATAGGAGCGCTGGGAGAGACTGGCGACTGGGGAGTGCCCACGTCATAGGAAGTAGACACACACACACACACACACACACACACACACACACGTGTGTGGTGAACACAGTATAAATACGCACACACTTTGTTATCACTGGAAGCAGGTGCAGTGTGTGAGAGAAAGAGGAAAAACATTTGTAGTAGGGGGTTGTAGTGATTGTGGGTATACAGAGATGATAGCTTGGTAATACACACAACACTGCTGCCCTGTCAGTTATCTCTCTGCAACTCCACTCTTTAAAGGACAATTTCACTGTTACACTTTTACTGTTCTTTTACGTCTGTTATGTTCTGCACATCACTGGATTTACTTTGTGATCAAACTTACTTACTGTAATTTATTTTTTGTGTACTTTCTGACAATATATTGTACATATACAGTACATTATACATTAGTTTGTGATCTCCTCAATTTCCCAGAATGCCTTTCATCAATCCCAACAGAAATTACTGCGTTCAATCATTGGTAGGTGTTTAGACTAAGCGACAACTACCACAGCTTGAGGCTGAAGCCAGTAGGGAAGTATTTGCCACTGACAGCCGCTAGATGCTGGCTCTCTACATATGTTAAATCAATCACTTTTAACAAGTCATTGTGGTCTAAATTCAGGCCCTACAGTAAATGCGCTGATGGTCCTTTAGGAAAGTATTGCTCTGTTGCTGTAATAAGATTAGAAGACTTATTGTAGATAATAGATGCTGTAGATAAGATTTTGAAGACCACTTGTGGGGGTTGTTTCTCTCTCAAGACCTACACATACACACATGAATATATATGACAGAAAAGATACCATGACAAGAATTCAAATCTGGAGACGAAGACTTACTGGTAAATACATGAAGTATGAGTAGAAAATGTTGCATCAGTGATTGGACCCTCATGTTCAAAAATATCTACCTTTAAAAAGTCTTTTATTATTACATAATGCACAATGACAGATTATCAGTGGCTAAGCAAGCCCTCAGTAATTTCCCTCTAAATGCTGACCATGACCTGGTGCTTTTGTTAAAATGTAGGTCATTCTTCTTGTGACCAAAAGGGTTTGTGTGGTTGCTTTAGAGCAGAGTTTTAAATATAATGTCATGTAGTCCGCGGGTTTATCAGGAACACTGTGTTTAGACATTTCCTCTTTCTACATCATTCATTAATCATCTCTGAAAGGAGCTGAGGTAGGGGATTGGTTGGTGAGTCATACACCGTCTGTCTTCATCTCAACTCCCCTTATCTGGGATGGAGGGAGGGAAGGATGTGGGAGGTTTGACTCTCAATTTCTTGTTTTTTTTTTTTTCTTCTTCTCATACTGGCTCTAAGTCCCTAGCCTGCCACCTCAACCAAGTGAAGAGTCTGGATGACTTGATTGAGAGGACACAAAGGTTACACACTCCTCATTGCTGGAGGCATTCCTCACCCCTTCCTTCCTTCCCTCCCACAGAGCTATCAGATAGAGCGAGAGGCTAATTTCATCTGGATAACCCACTGCCTTGATTATGAGGAACCACTTTGTCTTGATAAGGCTGGTGTGTGGGTGGGGTGGTAGGATGTAGTGGTGTAGAGAGGGGTAGAGGAGGAAAGACAAATGATACCAGAATCCCAGCCGCGTTCAAGTGGCTGCCTTCTACTCAAGGAAGAAATTAACAGTTTACTGCACAAAAATAACTTAAAGTGGCTAAAGTGGCTACAGTCAATATTGTTCATAATAACAATGTGTTAAATGATGATGTGTAATGCAAGAGGTGTCGTTCATAGTGATTGAGCCTATAGAGAATTATCAGAAACTCTACAGAGCTTCAGGTGATAATATGTCATGCTGACCACGGCGATGTGCTAATGTGTCAATAAAAGCACAGGTAGCCCCGGAGAGCTAAAGCTGTACAACAGGTCTGTCAGTCAAAACGTTGAATATGATTTTCTAAAACAAATCAGCGAGAGACCAAAAAAGCCAAATTATTAGTGCCAATATTTCAGGTGTAACAGAAAAATATGCACTATAAAAGAGGAAAGATAGACACATGGCAGTAGTGTTCACAGTATATAGTTGAAAAATATGTACTTCTTTTTTTGTGTATTATTTTTTTTTATTAGTAAGAGAAGTGTATCATTCATGATGGACTATGCAGGCTATGTGGGCAGCGGGCAACGTCCACGTCCAAAACAACATTGGGCCTGATCTCTCACAACAAGTGTTGACCTAATATAATGCAACTCATGTGAAAAGGTTTTTATTCACTAATCTCTGTTACACACTATGATCAGTAAATACGTCACAATGTTGGGAGTGTTTTCAAATGTCAGTGGGAGGAAGTTTTTTGTTCCAGAAAGTGTGTTTTAAAAGCAAAAAAAATAAAATAAAATTTGGCTTGTGGTGAAAGTAAATGTCGAGTCACATGTATCGACCAATATGCTCATTTATTTCAGCAAATTTAAACAATTATATTCATATATGTGTATAGATAAGTTATTTTGTTTTCTTTAAGCTTTATGGTATGAACACAACTCAAAACTGACTGGAATCGTGTCTGTTTGCATTTCCAGTAATGACTCATTGATGCAGATTGGCATTAAGCTGCTGTGTCGCTGTAAGTGAGAAAAATACATTAATCCTCCAGAATCCTGAAAGGGGCAGAGAAGGACAGACGTGGGTCAGAGATGCTGGAGCTGAAGAAGTGTGGATTTGTATGTGTGTGTGTGTGTGTGAAAGACAGAGAGAGAGGGACAGCCTGTTTAAGCCTGAACTGGATAGCTGTCAGTTGAGTGCTAACAGGAAACGAAGAGAGAAAAAGGTCCCCGGGCAGACGCCATCTGGAGACATTGCGATTTACGATCAGCTTCTTGACCCTTTAGACTGTGACCGCATACTTTAGTGTGAAAATATCTATCAATGGCTGGATTGCAGGTGTTAGTATTTTGTCTTTGTCTTCTATTTTCAGTACAACTCAAAAGTATCTTCTACAGCCTCTGCAACCTATTATATGAGACTATATTAAGTATTAATTAAATATTCAATCTAAAAGATGACACTGTATTATATTGGTGGTTTGTATACATGAAATTAATGTAATGGAGCATACTGTTGCTGCTTCGTTAATGATTCACAATCACTGTGGGAAATGGTGTCCAGCAGCAACACACTAGTACATGCTGCTAGTTTCACTTCACTCCATTCTCAAAACGTGATTACAATGAGTCAACCCATCAATCCACCATAATTGATCTGGTTGCACTACTCAATATCTTCTCTGTTCACTGTTAGATTACCACCTTAGATTAACTGTTGCTGAATTTGAGTGTGAAGCTGTTAAAATAAGCAATGAAAACCATAGAGAACACAGCTGTCAAAAAGACCAGTAGTTTATGACAGTTGTTGAGATGATGATCAAATTGTCTTGGATGAGTCAGAGTGGTGGAAATGAAATCTCATTTCCGAGTCACTGAGAAAGAAATGACGAGCGAAAAAGTCCATCACAGCCTGTGGATAGAGTTCACACAGACATACACTCTGATATATATATATATATATATACACACAACACAGAATCAGACAGAAATGTCTTCAGGGAATACCCTCGCAGAGTCATTTCCTTTCCTGCAGACAGACAACAGGCCCTTAACTCCCTTTGGTATCGAGGCAAAAAAGAGAGCACCAGCAGCCCAAATAGTTCAGACATGGAAAGAAAAGTCCATCTTAATTCATAATGACACCATTAAAACTCTTGTCTTGCAAGCCCTGCAGAATTAAAAAGGCTTTGACTTAGACTGACATGACTTAGTCGTGTCATTTTGCAGCATCATCCAATTTCCAAACAGAAACAAAAGGGGGTAGAAATACTACAGCAGTGGTGTCACAACAGCAACAATCTTGCTCTTAGGATGCTACAAACCCGCTCCGCCTATGTAGCCTGAACAGGTTCAGACATGTTCTCTGACAATTTCTGATTCTGGGGAAGTTATGAAAACACTGACAGATGTAGGGAAAAATGAGGCAAGTTGATGCAGGGAACACAAACCAAAAAATAAACTATTACAAAACAACTGGAGTATGTCAAAAATGATAATGACTAATGTGGAGAGAGCATCCAGGGACAGATGTTTCCCTTTAAATCGGGCCCATAATGCTTTTTCTTTATTTCCTTATATTTTATCATATATGTAATGTTACAATGTTGGATGTTCAAATGGCCAAAAGTTTCAAATAACAAAGTAATGTCAAAGTAATCCAGGCTCAGTCTTCGGACGGCTCTGAATGCTAGGTTTCGGGGTTTTTTTTCTACTTTCAAGACGAGCCGACATCAATTTGTGACAGATTTCTCCATATGGTCATCTGCTCCAGACACAGCTGCTCTTGCTTGTTAGTACTGAAGTTCACTGCTTCGCCCCGCTTTTTCCATACACCTTCCATCCCGTATTATGAAGCAGCAAAAGCAGTAAATGATGGCTTTTCATCAGTCAGACGCAGAGGCTATTTTAGCCGGAAATACGTCCACTTCAATTATTACTGGGAACGTTACTTCCTTTTTCCAGTAATTTCCAGTATTGTTTGTTTTCCTCCTCTTTATTCATCTATTTTCCTTGCCCCATCTGCCTCTGACACACATCACATGAAGGTCTAAATGAGAAAATCACTTACGTGTCTCATTCTGAGTCATATATTGTCTGACTGGTCAGCTGTAACCTGTGAATTGCTGGTAGATTGTTACTTGGATAATTTGTTTTTCTTTTTTATGCCAGTCATGCAAGCAACAAATCATCATCTTTTGTTTGTTTTCATATTGTAAAAATCAATTTGGAGAAAGAAAAGATCAGAAGGTTAATTTCCTGTTTCCTGAAAGTTAAGGCTCTGACGTAAACTAATGGGCATTTAATCTAGTGTAGCTCTGCTACTGTTGTTACGATTTCTACCTTGATTTAAGTGCAGGTAGATACACTCAAAGCCAGGTTATCTCTGCTCTTTGTTTGTCTGCGTTTTACTGCTCTAAATGAAAACGTATGTGTGATACGATACTAAAGGCTCCATGCTGTCTGTTTATTAAGGAAACGATCAATGCCCTGGAAATGAGCCCTTCCACCTGAATTCAATCATTGATGGAACTAAAACCTGTTATCATGAAGTACCTCTGGCACTGATAAAAGGGGACAAGGCAGGCAGACGTCTCCGATCTGAGACGAGCCGGGTGGGGCTGGATGCGCATTTTCCCTCTTAGTGGAATTCCTGGAGAGGATCTAGGAGAAGGAAGTCTGGATCTGGTCAGCGATATCCTAGAATGTGTATCAGTTCAATTAGTTTGAGGGTTTCTCAACATAGGTCTGAAGTCAAATCTGACACCAAAATAAATCTGCACAGTTAAGTTTAAAAATTGCAATCTGTAATCTGCTGAAAACACACATTTTACAACGTATTTTTTCTATCTGAGGTATAAACGCAAAGAGCAGCACATCTCTTCAGTATTCTATCTCAAGCGTATAAATAGAAGCTTTATTTTGCACCAAGTGTTCAAAGATAAGAAACACCTGTCAGGGTTTGAACAGCCGTCTATTTTCACAGACATTTTCACACACACACACACGCGCGCGCGCACGCACGCACGCACACACACACACACACACACACACACACACACACACACACACACACACACACACACACACACACACACACACTTATCATATTTCTAACCTCCTAACCCTATTATAACATTTTAATGATGCAATATGTAGATATTATCTGTTATTGTATTACATGTATACATATACATTATGTATATGTATAAAGTAATTTACATTAACCATACAATATTTATTCCAACACTTTGTAATATACTTTTTGCACACATAGTTTACAGTGATAGTTTGACCTGTGTATTGACCTTATATGTTGTTGTCCATTGTTGTTTGTTGTTGTGTATTGTTACATGGTTCATGGTCATTTGTCCCATTGATTGAATGATAACTGTACATCAAGAAGATGAGTCTTTATGTAATTGTTTTTTTCTTTTACTACTTTTACTCACTTACTTAGTACTACTACTTTTTAATATAAGACAGAATAAAGACATCTATAAAACTTCACGTCCTATGATTCTCACATAGGAACTAAATGATGGTTAAGACACATTGTTAAGGTTACACAGCTAAAACCATTCAGTGAAAGTTTGAGGAGTATATTGGCTAAATAATTTAGTATAATTATAATTAAGTATAAATGTTTATAAATAATATAGGATGGAACGGAGGCAAATGACTATCATTTCTGTTCAGTTACCAATGTCCCCTGTGACGGCAATTACCTTGCCTCTCGGCTCATCCTCCCAACATGCACTTTGTTTTACCCACTGCTGAAAACCTCAAATAGCCTTCACTGTTCAGTCACTTCCCCCACTTTCATATCCTCAAAAAGTCACACCTGCTGTGCGATCCACTTGGTTTGTGATTGCCAACTCTACTTGATGTCAAAAAAGATGAAGTTAATTGGCTATATCTCTCTGCTGTGACTGCACCCATGTAAGCAACCCTCTTCCTCTCTCACTGCATGCAAACACATCCAGCTTTCCTTTAGCTAGCGTCCATTTTGTCTCGCAGCGGAGGTCGGGCATCACCCTATGAGTCACCGCCACAAAACCCGCCCGTCGCACATTCACACTCTTATTAGCAGCTGCCATCGTCAGAGTGGTAATGATGCTGCTGACTTCAGCGGTGATGACTGTCTGAGGTCACGTTGAGCTTCCACTGAGCTGATTGTGTGTTTTTTTAGTGTGATTTCATGTGTCGACGGGAGGGGTTGTGTGAGAATGTGGTTCTAGTGTGCAAATATATGAGATGAAGAGAATTAAGGTGGTTCTTCTCTATTGTGGTGCGTCTGGTTTAAACATATGTGAACATCATGAACTAAAATTAAACCTGAGATGACAACTTTGTCATAACCTTGAGTCAAACCGTTGTCCCTACGTGGGCTTGCCGAGACAAACCATAAATGTAGGAAATAGGTTTGCACTTTGCAGAGTTTGGCTTGTGGTTACATGGACTATTTGTTCCCATCTGTTGTTATCTTTTTATTTTCTCTTTGCAATTTTTCTTGTTTGAGATAAGAAGTTTCTGTGATTTTTACACACACATTCAGTTTTTATGAAATGTTCTAAATTTCTTTTGTCAAGTAATTTTATTCTGCATCACAAAATACATTTTAAAAGGGAACTTTAGCAATTTGACACAGCAGAGGTAAAAATATTTCTGACTGTTAGACACCCAAAACACTCGATCATACATTTCCCATAATGCAAATCAACGGTGTCTTTTTGTTAGACTCTTCTAGGCCATGTCCTCAAAGTCCACACAAATTGTAACACAGGCTTTTGTTGAACAGTTTGAGGTCTTCAAGCCCAAATTGAGATAACCCACTGATGACATCACTGTGACATAATCAGACAACTGTTTCCCCTTTATTTTAGTTTAGACATAGTAATTCAAATGAGTACAGTATTGTTGTAACACGTATATACAGCAGAGAGACATACAAAGTACCCTCTGAATATCTGCTTCTGGATCTACCAAAAATGATGAAATTGGTACTTAAAAATGACTTATGGATCAACACAAACTAAAAACTAAATTCATTACATTACTTAGATACTTACCATCATGACATGACTCTGAAATGTAATTTGATTATTAATTCAATTACAACACGAGAGGATGTAGTAACAAAAGCACAAACTGGATTATATACTATGAATATCATCTAACTTGACGATCATGGTTAATGATGTGAAGGTCATCTAACTTTAAGGAAGCAGCAACTTTAACCCGCACCACGTTTCATTAACTGTAACAAATCTATTAATTATCCATTAATCCAATAAGAAATCCAGCGATCCTGTTAGTAGCGTTAAGTTTGTCATCATTATATGTGTCATTAGATGGATATAGAATCTATTTCTTAATTCAGTCATTCAAACGTAAATTAATTTGAAGGAAATAAGATTTCACATAAACATAGTTTGCACACTTCCCACCATAAAGCTTAGTTTCTCTCTCTCTCTCTAAATATATATATATATATATATATTTATTAGGTGGCTGTTTTTTTTCTGTTTTTTTTTCTTCAAGCTTAGTATCTGTTTCAGTTCCTGCCCCAATAAAGTGCAACTAAATGCCCACAAGATTGTCCACGTTAGCTCGAAACAGGACTGACAGGTTCAGGACCCAACGTGTTTAAACAAAACTGTAAGTTCAGCACTATAAGGCACTGATTAGAAAGGTTGTCCAAACATCAATGTTTGGCATGCTGATGGAAACAGTTTCCTGTTGGCCCTTCATACTCTTCCTGTTCCCAGGAAGTGACAAAGAATGAACCATGTATTTCCTCTACATCAGGAAATGGACCAGCTTTTGTCAGGAGACCTGAGGCTGGGAGGTGAGTTTTGCACAGACAAATGCATGGATGACTGACTTCTGACTTTCATTTATTTTTAGCGAAGTTTCTCTGCATAATGACAAAGATACGCCCACTGCAAAAAGCCTTCTACTTGTGGCTGTGTCAACATGTGTAACAGGAGGTTAAATGTTCAGTTGATGTTGAAGCCATCTTTTTTAGGCAGATCATCAGATGCACTTTACATGACAGTAGTAGTAGAGTCATAGGAGTTCAGGTCAAGTCAAAGGTAAATTAAATCTTTTAAAGCAGGTTTTTCTCAGGAAAAGGAAAAAAGTGAAAGAGATACAGAAGCTGCTGCACATGTGTTTGAGTAGATGTGACCAGATGAATCCAACCACAGGGTGTGTTTGAGTCATCATGTCGGGCTCAGGGGCCTGTCAGCATGAATGGTGTTTCTGAAGGGGAAATGCTTCGTTCATAACACAACAGAAACTGTGGTGTCTGTGGCAACAAAACTCAGGCGTATCAAAGAGCTGTTTGTGCGTGTGAGGTCGGGGCGTGTACACGAGAAAACTATGCACATCGTCGTATGTATTCCTTACATCACTTTGTTGCCTTATCTGCCCGGTATGTGTGTCAAGCCTGTGTTCTTTTGTAGGTATTACACCCACGTTTACTTCTCTGTCAGTGAAAGACAAACATGTCATTGTAGATCTATGATCAGGAAGGACTGTAGTTTCCTGAGGCAGATCCTGTTTCACTGAAAGAAGTGTCACTTCCTATTGCGCTCTTCTCAGTCAAAGTAGACTGTTAAAATTATTTCAATAGGCAAATACGAAAACGGTTTCTGAATGAGTGATGCAGCCTTGAACAAACATTATGCATCACATGACCTGTGTCAGTTATGGTACTTTGGCTTTGAGTTTTTCCCAAAGTTAAAATCACCAACAACTGGTTATTTTCTGTCTCACTTTATGGTCGTAGTGGAGGCTCTTTTAATGAGCATGTAGTTTATCACTGTGTTAAATTCATATCCAGGCCTCATCATTTCTAACCTGTAACCATTTCAACATGCTGAAACAGATGAAACAACAATGAATTTATACTACAAATTAAACAATTACAATAATAATAAAAAAAATGTAAGTTTTAAATATTTTGAAAGTGATGTTGATATGCTGGTAAATGGTTTTGAAGAAACATATTTACTACTTGGATTATGTTTTCACTGGTTGACCAGTTCATCAAACAGTACATTGTTTTACCATACAGCAGGTTTGTTTGTAGGGAGGTGGTCAAAGTTCACGGTGGGTGTACAAAGAACAGGATTTCGACACCAGACTAAGGAGTTTGTGTCCCTCATCTTGCACGTGGATAGGTTTGAGTTACAAAAACATTTTGGCTGAGGCTGGAAAAAATTGTGCCTCAAATTAAATATTAAAAAAATCTAACAAAACCCTTCTAGTTTCATTATAAACACTTTTAAACCGTTCACTGACTTTAACCACGTGCTTCAAGTTGCTTACGTAACAATTACTTACAACCTTCATCATGCTTTTATTTCTTTTACAATGTTTGCTGTTGACAATAAACATAAGTTTGAAAGTTGTTTTTGACATGTGCGCTAGATGAATCTGTTACTTTGGGTGCTGATGTTTTACAACATTTACAATAATGAAAATAATGGTAAAAAGAGGGAAAGACCAGACTCTGCTCATAGTCTTTGTATTACATCTATTGAAGTCCTTTGTTTTTAGAAACAAATCCATAGAATTCATAAATAGTTAAAGTGAACACTCACAAACTTTCTCCTTTAATCTTTCTTTTATCAAATCGATAGAGCAGCAGTCTACTTAAACACACAGCAGGTGTTTTGGTCTCAGCCTTAATATATTTTTCACTGTATAAAAGAAAAATGCAGGAGGAGATTTTGTGTCAAATCTTATTCTAATTCAGTTAAAACTTGCCTTACAGTTGTGCTGAGTTACTGTAACATGTTCTGGTGAACAAGCCAGTTGTCTGAAATATACATAAAAGTTGTTTGTCCTTTCTGTTTCAGACTCGATTTGCATCTCCCACCCTGTGGTGAACACTCCCTGTCAAACTGTCTGGATCCTGGGGGAAGGAAACAGACGGGGTGGGGGCATCTGGGCCTAACACTCTAGGCCCCTGATTCCCCTTGTTTACCTACCAACATCCTGCACAAACAGCCCTGCCTCAGAGTTAGACAACAGTGAGTAATCTTGTCCAATCTGTTCCTCCACTTCTCTGGCTTCTGCTTCCTCCCAGCATGCCGCAGCCCAGAGCCAAGAGCTCAATACACGTCATGCAGAGCCGCTGAGCGGGAGGACGGTGAACTGTGTGCGCATGCAGCCGACCTGGCTGTTAAACTAGGTGTGATCTGAGATGATGATGATGATAATGATGATTAGTGTCAGTGAGGATGATGATGACGAGACTGATATATAGTAGCAGATGTGATCCCATCTGGGAAGATTTGCTGATTAGAGTTCGAGCTGGCTGGCCGACTCTCCAGCGGAGCTCCAATTTTGCAGGAAAATGTTTTTTTCTGATTATGATTGCAGTTGAAATATAAACATGTTTCGCACAGCAGAGTGGACAACAGGAACAAGGGATGTGATTATACTGTGGCAGAAAACAAGAGGATATTTTCACAAGTTCATAAGTGAAGTGGGAAGCACCTTCAAGTCCATTCCTTTCATTCCTCCATCCATCCTCTGCAACTTTTCAGGATTTGGTTACTTAAACTTGACCACAAACTCATCCTAACCTGAAAGCAATAGTTAGGAGCCAATAGCTTATATTAACATGGTTCCTAGCATGTAGGCCTGCTTGCTTTATGCCAGCATATCTGATATATAGATTTTTAAAATATTATTATTTTTTATTATGTTTTCTAACATGAACACACATAACAAACAACAAAACAGCATGACCACAAAAACAAATCTCTGACTACTTGATGTGTGATATAGACAATACAATACACTTTTTAATTAATGTCCAACCTTATGACCCAAAACATCAGGTAGACAGTTTCCTTCATTGCCATATATCATCCCTTTTAATACAACCGTTGTGAGTCTATCTTTGAAGTCCAGCAGTCAAAGTCATGTCTGCTTTGATTCTGAATGAATGCAGATTTGTAGATATCTAAAGTGGTTACTGGGGAGACTGTATTTCTCTTAAAGGCTCCTGGTCTTGGAGAGGTCCTATGTGAATATGAACACTCTGGTTTGCTTCTCCTGTCCTGCAGTATTTAAAGCTTTAATTCAAAGGTCAAGACCTAAGACCACTTGTGACCAGTCTTAAGAAAGGAGTCTGACTTTTGTTGTCCAGACAGTCCATCATAATCTCCACCTAATTTAGGCTCTGTTTGAAAAACGTTACAAAAACACAACTAAAACACTTTTTTACCATACTTGCATATAAATTCAGGCGTAAAGAAGTTAAAACCGTTAAGCTCCAACTGTTTAACATAGTGAGACTGAGGCTGGGGGGGCCACGTGTGTGTGTGTGTGTAAAATGTAAACCAGTGCATCCTGACTTTCTAACTGTGTTTTGCGTAAACGTCAGTCAGTCAACACCTCTTTGCATATTTTCCTTATGAAACAGTTTGCTCACTTAAATGATGGCGGGGAACGCCGGATTAAACATTAAAACTGCCTTAAGGCGTTAGTGTTGACAGTAATTTAACATGGGCCTATCTACAGGCTACCACAGAGGCTACCAGACGGCATATCTACTCCGTACTAATTTACTTTCACGACAAAATTACAAGGTGATATAATAACGTAAAGCACAGTTTACTTACAGTCGTTGCTTTTTGAAAAACGATTCAATGGTTTTCTGCCTTTTCATCATGCACGGGTACTGTGTCGATAGGTTACGGGGTCCTGAACTAAGGAGCTGTCCCATTGATGCCTGTCAAACTTGTTCTGGGTAACCATGGCAACCAAGCTCGAGAATGGCAACAGTGTGCAGTCTGCGCTCCATGCTAGTGCCATCGCTAGCCGCTAGCATAGCATCGTCGCGCAGCAGAATCAATCACGTTAAAATTGTTAAAGTTACCTGTCACATACAGATGAGCACAAGCATATCATGCATGCCGTGGTATCTTTTTAAAATTAGTAATGAATCATGTTCAAGCATGAATCATACATCAATCATAGCCTAATTTTACGCTTGTATGTATGCACTCAGTTTAGTATCATGAGGTATTTACTTTCATACCCTGCAGGCAGGAACGATGACACTTTCAGTAATAACACAGGGAGTGCTGCTCAGAGGCAAAGCTGACATCTAACTCAGCCACGGCAGCTCTGTGCTATTAACAGGACTCTTGTACCTTGTTTCTACATGATTACCTAGTTATGATTATTTATTCATCAGTCCTCATCGATTTGTCATAGCTCTACTGTTTATAGTAACCTTGTAAGCATGTGTATATTTCATGCTTCATAACATTCATTGATTCTTAGATATACATAATAAAAAAAAATATGCACACCTGAATAATTGTTGATGAGTTTTCAGTCACAAGACTTCATCAAATCCAGTTTGTGTTTGTCAAGGTGTGTTAGCCTTTGATGGACATGCCCCCTTGTTTGAATACTCACCTGAACACACCTCTAGAGTTGTATATGTGCATACCTTCCTTGTGAATCACCTGTGGGTTTTTTTTTGATAAACTTGATTTGTCATGTTTTCATATGATACTCTCCTGAGTCTGCACATACTGGTTTGCAAAAGATCATGTGACCCAGTGTTGACATTTAAGCTTCATTAGATGTTTTCAGGAATGTGAATATATTTTGTGTTAGAGAGTGTTTGTCACCGTCACCTTCTTGTTTAAAATATCAACACATATTACATAATTCTGTTTAGATGTATTTAATGTTATCTTTAACTTTCCATGTACGTGACTTGTCATGGTCTATGTTATGGTGTGTTTATTTGTCAGGCAACTGCTTTGAATGTCCTAAATCTTCTTTGGACTTCAGACGTCTTCATACAAAAATGACTAACCCTAAATGCAATAAGGTACATTTTTTAAAGCAAACTTACTAAAATGATCTCGGGACATCGTACTTACAAAACCAGGACGTCGACAATCAGTCTACCCCTTAACATCTAAAAACAAAAATCCTATTTGGATATTGAAATACATTTTTTCATGTGGCGATCTATGAAATTTTCATAACCTTTTACATAAATATCCTTCTCCTCTTCTCCCGGCTCACAAAACCAAGTTAAACAAACACCTTTTCCACATGTGAGAAGTCTATGATAAGTCATAATTATGACTGTGCTTAAACAATAACCAAAAACACCTACTCATTGTGTGTCAGATACACACCCTCAGTTTCTGATGTCATTTCTGCTCTATGCCGTCTTTGACAACACTGACTACTACTCCCTTGACCACCTGAGGCTCCAGCCATTGTCTCCAGCTGGGGACACAGGTTTGTTATCTTGGCCTCCTGGGAGCAGGCCGATTAAGGCCACAATCATCACCACCACTGCTTTGCAACCGCCCCCACAAGCCCTTTGGGGGGGGCGTCCGTGAGGGAAGTTAAGGTCCCATAGTCGGAGATGAAGGGCATGGTGTTATTTTGAACTTGGAGCTGGAGCTTGGAGGTGTAGCTTCATTTAAAGCAGCTTTAAGCTGGACAAAGGCAGTGTTGAGATGATGTATTGATACTCGTATAGCATATCGCTCTTTAGCATTGCTGGCTGAGTCATATAACCATTAAGCATACTCGCTGCTCTATCTAACTCTGCTTCTAATGCATATATGTATGTGTGTATGTGAGAGAGAGCATAAAATAGCCTGCATATCCGTGCATACGCATGAAAATGTAGAGCAGATAGTGAGAGCTGACAGCGGAAGGGTGTGTGTTTCTGTGAGTTGATGTGTCAGTGTGTGTGTGCGTTTATGCTTGTGCACATGTGGGTGTAATTCCTGCCTCTCTGTCAATACATGAACTGCGTGAGTCTTCAGTAGGTTCTTGGATGACGCACATCACCACTTGATTCAGGAGCCTCTGTGGCCTCTCCAGATGTGATAATTTAATAATTGCGAACCCAGTATGCTGCATTAGTTTCTTATGTATTATTTTTCGGAATGATTACAGAAAGTTAAGAGCAAACTCATGTTAAAGAAATGCCTTTTTTTGAGGTTGAACCTGTCATGAACTGAAACAAATTAGACAAACAAGATAAAAATACACTTATTATTGCTGTTATGGAAAGTGTGTTTATTCATTGCACAAGATATGTCGCACACACAAACAATAACACACTGGTTGCGCAATTACATGCCATAGTAAATGACTAGTAAAGTAATTTCACAGGAATGTGCTGTAAACAAACAAAGAAACATGGCTGTGTCGAGATTGGAAATTAAGAAAACATCAGTACAAAAGACCGATACCTTAAAGCCAGCAATACAAGAGCAAAAAATAACATAAGCAGTGACTGCAAATCATGCAGGATTTGAAACACTATATGAATGAATTGTTCTTTAAATGCTTTACCTCATACATTTAAAGGGTAGTGACAAAAAAAAAACTGTTGTTGCCTTGGTTAGTATTAAAGTTTGGAGCAGACTTTAATGCCAGGCCGACCCTCATGCTAGAATATTCTTTTATTTAAAGGAAACAGTGGACACTTCAAACCACCAGCGGCTGCAGCCATTCAATGTCGTCCAGCATCAGATAGCACAACCTTTCTCTTTGTCCGCTTCACCTTGTCTGCCTGACGCAAAGTCATCAGTGACATCACTGTAGGACACCTGCCTGCTGGCGTCACTGTTTACTAACAAGCTTGATGACAAGTCGAGTAAAGCGTCCAAAGCCCCGCCTTTTTCATTTCATACCAGAGGCGTTTTGTCTGCAAATATCTATCTTGGCTGCATTGACATCAGGCAGCATGACGATCGTGTTTGTGTGTGTGCGATTGCACGTGTGTGTTGGAGAAAGGTGGACTGAAACATATACAAAAGAAATCAATTTTCCAACAGGTCGTAGTTTTTTTTTTCTAGAGAGGCATACAAATAAATAAAAACAATTAAATTCAAAAGGATATTTTTTTTTGTCCAGGACCAAATCAGGGTAGAGAATGGGTGCTGTATATGTGATTAATTTTAGAATACTGTTTTATCAGAATAAAGAATTTAAATCTTTACATAATTATTTGTCATACCAATGTTGCAAGATCTGTCTGCTGACTTAAAATATGTCATTATGGGCTGTTCCTCATGTCACACTTGAGTCATGACACACGAAACACACACACAGGCCCTGAAGGCACACACACACAAACACACACACACGGGAGCCTTTGGGCACAAACATACAAAGAAAACGAAAGAGCGAGACAGATGGAGGAAGGAAAACAGAGCGCAGGAAAAAACACAGAGCCAAGGAGGCAGAAGACAAGAGAGAAGCAGCACACACTAAGGAGAAGCGTTAATATATAATTAAGTGGTGACTCATATTCTTTTGTCAAAACACTCACATGCAAGTTCACGCCGCACACACGCGCACACACACACACACATACAAACACACAAATCACAAAGCTGGTTGACTTTCTACTCCAGTTCTTTTCAAACAGCAGATAAAGGGGGAGGCAGGCCTCGGGGGGACTGAGATGGCAGGGTGACCCACCACCCCAAATACGCTTGACGTAACAAGGATGTGAACCACTCAGCTGACCCTCCAAAATGTCAACTTGCTTCCAAGCATCAACCACTTCACTTTTGCACCCTTGTGAAAATTGTGAGTTGTGTTGTAATGGTGTTTCTGGCTTCTACCACAGTGTTTTGTTCCATTCTGAAAACTTCTTGAAATTCAAGCCAGTGACGTTTTGACTCCAATCATGTTCTATCATGGATGTATTACAGTAAACGATGGACGAAAGCTGAAAGCACATTATTAAGTTTCTGTTCCGAATGAACATTGACATACAGTATGTTTTTCTGATGATAATAATATGTAAATTGGCTTCAAATAATCTTGTAAATACACTTTAGGACAGTAGCGCTGAGGATTTTGGCCCCCATCGCTTACATTTGAAAGTGCATTATGAAAGCATCTTCTAATGCTCAGTATGAACAGGAAGAATGATTATAGCAAGAGACATATGTCAATGTCCATTTGGACGTCTGACTATTGTTTTAGGTCGGACTTGAACATCTGCTCAGTGTTTAATATGTACTGGTGGACACTTCATAGAAAACACATCAAGTCTTGTGACAAAGGCGTTATTAAGACGTAGTAGTGGTGACACCAATGCTCTCAGTATGATTCACCGCTCCTCATTTCCTGTTGACCGCAACCAGGGAGCCACAAAGCGCCACACAAATCAAGACAGATGCAGAGCAGAAAACTGGAAGAGGAAAAATTAACGCGACATCCTTCATCATCACGGACACCGTCACCCCGTTGAGTTCTCATTAGTGGCTGTGTGTGATATGATAAGGTGTGAATGACGCCGGGTGTCAGGCGTACCAGATCTGACACTAGTCACAGTCTCATGTCTAATTGGACTGGTGGCAGCTTTACTCATGGTGTTGTTGTTGTTGTTGTTGTTGAGGGCGGCACGACTGGTTGGAGGATGCTAGGAGACAAGAAAACATGAAATAACAAAGGAGTGTCTCTCTATCTCTCTCTCTCACACACACACACACACACACACACACACGTACAGTCTCACTTGCACTCGTTCTCAAACTCACAGCCACAATAATAGATATATAGCCTACTGTAAGTACTGTAAGCATGACACACTAACTATTACATACACACACACACATATTACATACAAATGCAACACACTCACTCTCTGTGAACTCTGTACCTGCAGCGCTGACAGTGAATTTGAATTCCACTCACAGTTCATGATCCTCTGCTATAAGAGAGGAGGAGGGGGGCGCGGTGCTGCTGCTGGTGTTGACATAGTAATTATCACTCTCGTGCTCCAGTATTATAGCCAATCCAAGAGGATTAAGGGGACAGAAGAAGAAGAATTAGTCATTAGCCTCATTTGAGCGTCATCTCTATTATCATACCAGGTATCTGCTGTGAAGATATAGTAATTGAGGGGTTGGAGCTGCGATACTTTTAGAAAGAAACAAGTTGCAACTGACAATGTGGTTAACGCAGAATAAGACCTGCAGCATTACCTCACATAATGGCATCTTGATCTAACGCTTTCAGGTCAGTACATCACTGTTCATTGTTTTCACATTTCTAAACAAATCATATCTACAACTTCCCACCTCAGTCCAACAGCATGTTAGCTACACCTCACAATTATTTCTCTAAGACATAACTGAAATACAAATATAAGATAAGATATTTTTTTGTAGTGTGTGTGAGGAATGTGATTGTTGTGTCTGTGCAGCAACCAAAAAAAAAAAGGAAGAGCTCGAAGTAGGCCTGATGTAAATACCGGGGAAGTATCAACAACAATCTAGTGATGAGTGCTTAAAGAGCCAGGGTAGATATACTGCTGCTAACGAACTTGATAGGAGACAGGTGTGTAGAGCCAAGCCAGAGAGGGAGTGCCACGCCCACACCACACAGACAGGCAAGACACAAAAGGGGAGGGGAAAACCTCAAAGGGAACCTCCTGGCTTCCTGCTCAGCTTGTCTGGATGGGCATGATGAAAATCCCTAATAAGACTTTGGCACTCAGCACCTCCATATCCGACTGACCGACGTCCAACAGAGTGCAGAGTGATGGAGGGGGTTTGGATGGAGGACACAGAGGGCTGGAAGACACTGCTTTCAATTGAGACACATGGTATGTTGGTTGGATTCGCATTTATTTGGGCAACTTGAGTCTCACAACAGTTGGATTTATGATGTGTTCAATCACAAATGGGCCAATGTAACAGGGAGAGAGCTTCCTGGATTGACTCCAAATGCTGGTTCACTCTTTCTGTTTGTCCAGTGGCCTGAGGATCAAAACCAGGTAAGACTAACAGTCCCGCTGAGAGCTTGACAGAAAGCCTTCCAAACCTACGATATGAACTGAGGACCCCCGTCAGAGACTATGTCCAAGGGAATTGTGTGTAGACAGAAGACATGATGGACATGCGAGACATGGTCAGACATATCCTATTCTAGACATATCCTGGGAATATTAAGGTGCCATCAAGGTGCACAAACCCAGAAAATCAGCCAATTACAGTTCCAGTCCTACCAGAGAATATTCATTTAATAGCATAAATATATTTTCTAGATCAAAAAAAGATCAAAATGTGAAGCTTAAATGTGTTGTACTGGCCTCAAAAAGCGAACTTTAAGTGACATCACTTACATTCCCTTTTGAAAGACAGACCATGGTTGAGAAAATGAGCAAGCAATATCCAGTATAAAAGCATAACTAGAACAACACAGCATAGACACTGAAGGGCCACTACTTAGCTCTGCTGTGGAAAAGATGCAGACAAACAGGTTCCTCATTCACTTCGTTTCATGGCCTGAGGCTCAGGTAGAGAAATCAAGATATACTGATTGACATAGACTAATGGAGACATGACTGGGCTGATGCTGCATCTTGTGTCATACATAGCAACAATACTGGTGACTCATCAACCACCTCTTTCTTTCTTATTTTATCAGAAACACCAACATTCATTTCAGAAATATGAGCAGTTCAGTTCTACCTGTGTCACGTGGTCCTTTCTTCACACACACACACACACGAGACACACAAAGAGAGGGAGTCAGATGCCTGTGTATCATGTGCTGCTGACTTTCCATGATGCGTCGCTGTCTCAGTGCTGACACACGTGCTGTTGTAATCACACCACTGTGCACTCACTCTCTGTATCACAAACACAGAGCTACATTCATAAATCTGCTTTCATAAAAACAGACCAGGTGCTCCACTGCTAGTGAAGCAGCCATGTTATTTAACCAGGTGTGAGGAAGCTGCACTGTCGCTGCCTCACATTTGCATGTTCAGAAAGTCAACTTTTGTGGACTTAAATATTAAAACCTCTCTGCTGTTGTGAATAATCAGAAGAAGAATCGAGTACTTGGGATCAACAGAAATTAGCCATCACATCTCAACCATAACAGATGTAATGAAACTGAAACTTTATCAGCAAAGAAACGCATCCACATCTTGTGACGGTACCATAATTTCATTTATATTTCGTAATTTTATAAATGTCACATCTTCTCAATACTCACATAAACATATCCTACATGTTCGTTCATGAAGGCAATAAAAAACGACGTGACAGGTTGCTGTTCACTCCTTCAAACAAGCGTGTGGTTGCACACATCACTGACCAAGCCCTAAAAGTCTGAGTCAACAATATGAGTGTTGATGATTATCATCTGAGACATCTCCAGGGCAGCTGCTGCAACAGGCTCAGTCCCCTCTGCCTGCCGTGCCCTTTAAAACTACAGGACATTCCTCCTCCGCCTCAGCAATCCCTAAAAAGTACACATGCACACAATCTGCGCACATAGAGAGAAACACAGGAAGCCCAATTTGTATTATTGTAGAGAACATGAACCATGTGTGAGAGGATATCCCTACATTGAAAGTTACACACAAAGGAGATGTGGACTGAGACAGACAGGACAGACATTTTGGCAGGTTCAAGAGAAAAATATATCTCAGGAGACGTATTGGGTAAATAAAGGTTAAATAAAAAATGCACAAATTGAAATAACAGATGTTACCCGGATGTAACTCCAGTTCTATGGTTACGTCAGCTCAAAAATATTGATGTTATCACCTTATAAAGTTGACTAATGTGTTAGCAAACAGGTACCTACAGTACATACAGCAGGTATGCAGCAAAACTAGCAGTCATTTAAAGTGGTGTCAATATTTGTTCTCTTTTAGCGTTGTTTTTGGTATCCATCAGCTATTGAGGGAAATATCTGGCTCAGCTGCTAAATGCTAATTTAATCGCTAATTTTGTCTGCTAAAACCCAATTTTGTCTATAACCAAAATAGCTGAAAGAGCTGCGGCGGCAAATGATAATTTTCTGTCTTCATCACTACGCGTGACATTTCAAATGACACAGAGTCATTTGATCCATTGATTTGTTGGTGATTATTAGTCATATACGAACCCCTTGTCTGTTGCTGTCACTCATTTGCATTACTTTGCATTTGACATCCACACATACAATACATGCTGCCCCTAAACAGGGGAAATAGTGAGAGGCATGAAGAAGCCCACACACAGCTCTCGCCTTCACTCATCTATCCATCTCAGGCCAGTTGCAGCCTGCAGGAGGATATTTTCTTGGTATGAAAGTATAATATTAGTGCGTCCCACGAGGGGAGTGGACCTCCAACTGCCATCCCTTGTTGGGACTGGCAGTCGGGGCTAGGCTAAGCTATGCTGGCTTCAAGTACTCCAAACCTGGGAGATGCAGTATTTCTGTGTTGAGCACAGCAGCATCCCGATATGTCTTATTAGCACAGAGAACAATTTGAAAAGTCATTATTCAACTAAACATGCTAAGGGAATATGCAAAATACCAGCAGGATGAGAAAGCCAACCGGGTTGCCAGTCTTAAAACATGTCTACTGAAGCAACAAGTTTTCTTCAAAAAAAGCAACCAAAGAGAATTGCGCAGCAGTCGAATGGTAGCTAGCTACGTGGTTAGTGAGATGATTGCTAAGATGGGAAAACCATTCACAGAGGGCAAGTTTGTCAAAAAAAATCCATATTACAGGCTGCAAGTATTGTCTGTCCGGAAAAGAAAGGTCAGTTTAGCAACATCAGCCTTTCTGCCAACGCCATGGCAGAGCGTATTTCTGACCTGTCAAGTAACATTTATCATCAACTACGTGAGCAAGCCAAATGTTTTGATGCATACTCAGTCGCTTTGCGAGTACAGACATAACCGACACGAATGCCTCATGGATTTAGCTTTTCTTGTTGACATCCCTCATGAGCTGAGTGTACTGCACAAAACGTTACAAGGCCAGGGGCAGCTTGTCATTGCTGCATATGACAATGTTAGAGCATTCTCCACAAAACACGAGTTACGGAAAGCCCAACTCTCTCAGACAAACCTGTGCCATTTCCCAGCATGCAAGACACTTGTGGATGCAGGCACACCATTCAGTGGTGACAAATATAGACAGAGCACAGATCCACAAATTTCAACTTCCATGTCCTGTCCTTCAAATGTAGCTCATTGACCTGCAATATAACTCTGACCTCAAAGCCAAGTAGGTAGGAGGTGTAGTAGGAAGTAGGAAGTAGGTAGTAGGTAGTAGTAGGAGGTGAGTGAAAAAGCAGACAAGCATGGGCAATTGTTGAGAGAATTGCGTCCCAGCTTCCCTGAGCTTTCCCAAATGTTTAAGCGGACCATGTGCATATATTTGTGTGAAAAGGTTCTTCTCCACCTTGAACTTCAATAAGTCCAAGTATAGGTCCAGACTTACTGATGGTCATCTTCAAACCATACTGAGGGTCTCAACTCCTTCCTCTCTCAAGCTAAATGTGGCTCAGATATGTGAGAAGAAGCGCTGTTAAGTCTCTGGCAGAAAGGAGAAGGCAAGAGAACCGTTCATGATCTTCATGTTCATCGTTAATAATGATGATTGAGGTTTGATTGAGATTTGTTTTTCGTGTTTTCTTTTTTTTGTGGAATCCTCTACGTGTCTTACAGCAAGTCTCTCAGTAACTAGCTTAAATGCAAACAATGGCGGGTCAATAGCAGTAGCTAGCTTAGCTTACACAGTGACGGAGTTAGTCAAAAAACATTTGCAAAAGTGCAAAATCCACCGCTTTCTTTCACCCTGAACAGCAATAACAAAAGAACAATTATCTACAGCATGTGTTGCTAAGTTTATAATGTTTTGTGGACAGTAATTATCCCAAACAGGGAAAATGGTAACACCTCTTGCTCTCACTTCTCCCCCTACACGACTCCCCCTACTGGAGCCCTGAGGCAACCATTTGTACTATTTACACTCTGAATTATGCCTTAAGTTTTTCATTTAAACGTCCCCGTGAACCAGTATGCACAATAGCAAAACCCTGAAACTGGAACACCTAAATAAATATAATTAATGTTAGACCTATTGTTTCTGCCGTACCTTCTCATCTAAAGCTGCCTGGACTTGCTGGACACACCGCTATCTACTTCACTGTCACAAATTCATTTTGAAGAGCGACGGAGTAACAAGAGGAGAGGAGGGACATTCAAGGATAAGTGAAACGAGGATGGATCCCTGCGGCCTTCTTCCAAAAGCTTTGCAGTCATCACCGCTCCAGAGGCTACGAACAGTAACAGTGACACAGAGGCAGAGACAAGTGAAAGAGAACGAGAACATAATTGTGTGAAGAGTGAAGAGAAGAGGAAGAGGCAGCTAGATAGTAGAAGTATTAAAAGTATTAACGAAAAGAGGACAAGAACAGCAAGAATACCTCAACAGTAGTACTCACCGTTAACCTACATCTGTCAGTGATGGTTATCAACTGTATGCAGATGTGTAGGTGTCTGTGTGTGAGAGAGAGGGAGAGAGAGAGAGAGAGACAGAGAGAGAGAGAGAGAGAGAGAGAGCAAGACTGGAAATGACATGTCACTCAGCAAAGTGCTACTTCCCATTTTGGTAATAGTTGTGGATGGTGCTCAGTGAAACAGGACGGGTTTTGTTGGAGCAGACCTTCCTACTTCGCCAGGCAGAGGTGAGATTCATCACTGTCCAACGGTCACGCTGTGAGGCAGACAGGAGAGACAGGTTGTTTCCAACCTGAACAAGCTTGAGACACTGCTGCCACTCATTTGCATTTCTTTGAATGAGAGGTCTGCACATATAATTCATGTAACACACAAAGATGGAGATCTCACAAGAAGAAGCTCAAAGACTGGCTCTAATGCGATGGCTGACCTATAAAATAAAGGACATACAGTGCAGTATTGTGCAACTTTTCACCTTGAGCCTCATCCTCTTCACTGACACGTGTTCACCACACCATGTGTCGCAAGCATCTGCTCAGAAGCTGTGGTATCTTGCTTTTTTATTTATCTTTAAAGATTCACACTATTACTGTTATTTTGTTGGCTCCTATTGACTCCTATGTTTATGTATATATTAGTTAGTAATTCATTTGTGGTAACGTTGATTACAAATTATTTCAGTAATATACAACATACTGTTTAAGGTCAAGTTAAACTGAAATAGCAAAGGTATTCAAACTACAACCAACTACAATATGAGGCCTCAAGAATATGTAATCATGCTGGAGTCACTGTATTCATGTATTTAAAGGCCTCATATTGTAGTTTGAATTTTCTTGTTTAAAGTTCAACATCATGCAAATAACACCAAACAGCGTAAGCGTAGCTAACATAATAACAGTATCTTCAGAAGGTTTGAAAGACATTTAAACATGTGAATAATGTGCGTTTACATCATGCTGAAATCATGCAGAGCATCTCAGACTCAAACTGGTCCACCTATGCTGAAATCTACTGATGTCTCAGTCACTTGGTGTTGATAAAGACGGACTCAGTGTCAGAAAGTGATGTATGATCTTTTCTCCTGGGGTATAAAATTGCAGAGTGATCCAATTTCTCCCACCATCCACAATCCCAGTTTAAATGAGGTTCAGATGGGTTTTCAAAGATAACGTGGAAGCAGCTGTCACTTCTACTTGTCCATGAATGCTTTCAAGGCCTGCCTGACACAGGCTTCAAAGTGATAATATATGAGCAGAGCTAACAGTCCTGGGTCTGGTGCTTCTGTGCTTGTAATAAAGGAGAATAGTGAAGGCATAAAGGTACACATAAACCTGAGATGCACATAAACTCTTCCATGAGGAACAGAAAAAAGGATTTACATCTAGATGATTTATGTGCTCATGTGTACTCTACAGCTTTCCTTTAAAGTAACACGACAGCTTGCTGTACTAACAGTCCACCTGCCTCCAGTCTGTCTCCTCAGAGCGTCTCCACCTGCTCAACAGGAAGTGTATTTACAGGATACAGGGACCAGTTGTGTGTTATTGAGTTGCTCCACGCCTCCTTAAATACTCTAATAGATGCTCAAATTATGGAAATCAAATTTATTCGAGAAATACAGTTAGCTCTGTCTGCACAGGAGGACAGAAAGAACACACAAATTAAGTGAAGAACCCAAGGAACAGGCTACTTCCTGTTGACTAAATGAAAAAAAAAAAAAACAAGCTGCTAACTGCTTAAAACCCCTCCATGATTTCTGTCAGAAATTTCCATTCAAGCTTGTCACATTGTGGTCTCCAAGGACTGAAAAGACTGGACTATGTGAGGTAAAAGAGGGACCTACGTGCTGTTGGGTCTCCTCATCTTGACAACATAACTAACCCCACAACAGAGAGAGAGAGGGTGGGGGGGAGTCTTGTTATGACTGGGTGCCCTGGAGCCTGGTAAGGGCATGACGTCAACCAGCCTCCAAACCAGCCCTTCTCCCTGCAACAACAATTACTCTCACTGTCCGTCACACTGATACACATGGACAGACCGCCGCACACACACACACACACACACACACACCTACCTCCTTCTTTTAGACATACAGCACACCTCAGGTCTTGACAACAAGCCGCCAGTCTCCTCAGAGACATGATGCATAATTTGTTGTGCTGTGCCACCCCACCCCCCACCTCCATCCATCAGGAGTGAAGGACATTTGTGGGGAATTGCTCTCGTCCTCTGAAAAGGCCACTCTGATGTCAGTCGACTTGTCGCCGTGGGGATGATGATGACTCATGTGAATCACTAGAGGAACCCCACCCGCCGCAGATCATCTACGCACCCAGCCCCACTGGCCTTCTTCATTTTACCTCCTCATATTCTCCTGTGGACTCCCACTAGCGGACTATCAGCACGGTAATTGGACGTATGGCTTTGCTTCTCTGCAAAGGGACTTTAAGAGGGGTTGAAAAACAACAACGACATTATGGAGATGAGATCCAGAGTATGACTCATCCTCCTGTGACATTCCTCACAAGTGGCAGAGCCAGCCAACACTCTGTCTCTCTTCATTCCAGTATACCAAAACCATGCCAGAAACATTTAAATTAGGTGGAATAACCTACTTTCCCTTTTTGCACACATAAGCGGCAATTCAGTTGTCAATGAAGAGCAGCGACTGGATGAAATTCCCACACACACACACACACACACAAACACCTCACCCATGGACCCCAAGGACATCTGTCAGTTGCTTTAATTAAAGACAAGCTTAACCTGAACACTTTGTGCAACAAGTAGGTCAGTAACTAAAGGAATTGAATTCTCCTGTTCCTGTTCCCATTTCTATGTTCACTAACAAATACATGCAGAAGACAATTCAGTGCAGTTAGATGTTCAACATCTACACTCGCGTGCATCAGATAACGGAGACGTCATTTCATACAATAAAACCTCTAACTATTGTTGCTACCACAGCTCAGTTTAGTAAAATCACAGCAGGCAAACAGCAATTATTGCTGACATTTCTAAGAGCTGATGGCAAGATCACAAATACGGTTACCCCATAATTAGTTAGAAATGAATTCCTTTCATATTCAAAGAAAGTGTAGGTGAATTTCTTTTTATGATGATAGCTGTAGGCATGCTTCATCTCACTTCATGACTTAGTTGTTACATGTTAAAGGGAATTTCTTTAATTGTCCTCTAATGTCTGATTTGCAGAGAAACACAGGGACTGCAAAGCACGATGTCACAGTCCTGCTCATCACTGAAAGTAACCGAAGCCTTCCTTGTTTTGGCATGCAGTGGTCTCTCTTACAGAAGGCTCTGTGACGTGCGAGTCACAGTTTACTCAGGATGTTCAGATCTGCAGTGCTTTTGTGCTGCCTAGCGGTGCAATGAAATACACATCAAAATGACTACTCAGGTTCAGTTATTCAGACCGAAGGCTCTTTGTGTATCTTGATTCTATTTCATACCAGTTTGGGACCAGCTGCTAAGCCTAAGAGAATTTCAATAAAATTAAAAAATCACCAACTGGAGTCCCTGGGGGACACCGAGGATAAATGACTGTAATCATTGTAGCAAAATGTTAACTTATTTCTGTTTAAAACATTATTAGTTGTGTAATTAATGTCATCTGATTTAAAAAAACATACTATTTATAAGGAAAGTTACTGTAAATTTGCATATTGTGTATTATTATTATTATTTAGGGTTGTTGACAGAGCATGAAGAAATCTGTCTCCTTCAAAATGATCATGATGATCATGTGCGATACTTTAAATTAGGACCTAGATATGACAAAAAAGGGTTAATACAGCATTATTATGTACAGACATTATTTCTATCAGCATCTTCATAATACAAACACAGTCAGTGGTGACGTAACAGACAGTGGCTACAGTATAAGCAGTTTGATAGAGATCATTTCCAGGTTTCTTGCGCCTCCTAGTGGTGTGTGCTGTGTTGTGCCACAGTAGCTCAGTTTAGAGGAAATAATGTCACCCCAGGGAGGTATTTATTAACTGTTTTAAATGATGGGTTTATTAATTATGCTTGTGTGAACACATTAAAACAGCAAATTAGGTGTAGCCTCTTTTACTTTTTACTAAGATGCAGACAAATATAAAAAGGAAACATTTGAACATAAAAATAATTACAGTCTGATATTAGACATCACAGTATTATACTCAGTACAGAATCATATGTTGTTAAAACTTGATTTCTGTGAGAAAAGTTGAGTTTAGTTATCTGGTCAACCATTGGCTGTTTTTGTCCTCTAGGTGGCATCATTTCACTGTGTATGATGCTCAATGATAAACCAGCCAGCATGGAGTCTGACTGCCTCCCAGCTGAAAATGGCTTTAAATTATGTTTCCTCTGACAATAAAAGTCCAACAGCTATGGACACTCTGTCTCTCAATAACATCAACATAAGGTTGATGGATGACCTTTCTCTTTATATTTGAGGTCATATATTCTAAATTAAGGCACCGGAGTAGCATCTTCTTCATTCAGTGGGGAGTTTATCTCCGAGGTGTAACACCGGTTTTATCCATCTTGGGAGGTCGAGCCTCTTAACTATTTTTCACGAGCTGTGATTACTTGAGGAGAATATTACATGCGGTGGATGCTCATGTGCTCTGTTTAAGAAGAAAGAAAAAAACTGTAACACTCACCACAAGACTGTTTTGATCACACAATCGTCATGTGATCTTCAACAGATTTACGGTATGTGTAGACTGCAGAGAATTATTGCATGCATTTATTTAGAAGAGAGAAGAGTGGTTGTTAACCATCCAACTACAGTGATTTATTTATCAAATAGAAAATGGTAATAACTGCACATACTTTCATGAAATTTGACATCTTTAAACATTAGATTAGACATTTAGATTTTACTGTTGTTGGGAAAAGGCCAAAATGTCGTAAATATAATTAATTTTTATTTTCACATAATTGCAATCATATACCTCATCATATACTTCCAATGTGACATGTTTGTAATAGATTTTATGAAGGATATGTGAAGATTAAATAGCCATTGAATTTATATTTATATATATATTCACATTTCTGGGTTTGAGACCCCTTAAACGCTGCCTTACCTACTTGTCAGTGTGAGCCACTGCATGGTATAAAACAAGCCAGTTTAGTCGTTCAGGTTTGAAAATCTTGTTTTTATTGTAAGTATTACCTCTTCAACTTACATAGCTAGAATCTTCATCAGAGTGCATGTTTTTTTTTTTTTTACAAAGGATGGCCACAGCTTTAGAACAACAGGACTCCCCCCAACATGGGACTGCTCAATTTATCGGATTAACTTGACCTCATGGACCCGTTTCCTCAGGTCAACCTCCTGGAGAGACGGACAGCAGAGCAGAGTGTGGTTTACAAAAAAACACTTTCCTGCAGGTTGGTACACTTCTGGCCAAGCTGCAAAACGACAACTCAACACTCCTGGAAATTTAACCACACACACACACACACACTCGAGATTGTATGTCTAAATCTTAAAACACAGAGAGGTAAAAATATAGCTTTGTGATTACCAGCTTATGAAGATATGATAATGTTTTGAATTTGCAGCGTAGCCAGAAACTCCAAACTAACCGGGCCTGATCCAAGACCGGACTGCACTGAACTCACTTCTGGTTAAAAAAAAAAGCTGTGTTTTGCACAGGTACAAGTATAATCTACAGAGTATTTGTCCTTATCAGAGAGTCTGATATTTAACAAGTAAATGAGCAAGTCGGAAACTGAGATCAGTGCAGACTAGTCACGGAGCAGGAGCATTTCTAAAGCTCAGACTTAGTGCGAACATGGAGCACACTCACGTGGGAAAAGACAGACCTGGTTTCAGCCAAATCAGTTCTTATAGTTCGCTTTATGACTCCTTGGAATACAAGATCAGAGACAACACAATTTGTGCCAGAGGATTTCTCAGAAAGGAAAGTCAATGATCTGCACCTTAAAAATGACCCCGAGAACAGTTTGATATTTTGCACTCTGATCAGGTTAAAACAGCACAAATGTCTGACCCAGGTTTGAACAAGGACTGGAATTTATTTGCGGTCAAACACGGGACATTTTTTCATAGGTAATGCAGGTTCATAAAACCAACATATGAAGAAGAAAATAGAAACAAATAGAGGATGAAGGTTAATAACTTAAATGGGGGCAGAATAAATGTAAACTGTCCCTCAAAGAGAGAGAGAGAGAGAGAGAGAGAGAGAGCGAGAGACAGAGAGAGGACACTGAGGTGCTCTGAGGTGGTTTTGGCATTTCTGTTTTTACGATCGAGCACCACTAGTGGTGACTTTCTGATTCAGTGCCAAGTCCAACGACCTCAACAGGGCTCTGCTAAGAGCTTACATGTCAAAACTCTACACCTCAACGATGTCCTTCATAGAAACCAAACCACAGAACCAGGATTTGTTCTTTTTTTTTCTTTTCTTTATATCTTCTGTCAGAGGCCTTTCAAATGTAAGACACATTTTGTCAACTAAAACACAAGTCTAATAGAGACTACAATCCTCCTAATAGAGGAAATCGGAGTGTTAGACCCCTTTTTTGTGTAGTAGCCGGCACAATATTTGCCAATAAAGTCTTGGCTATCGATAAGCCTTGTGCAGAGACTAACACCCCCCCCTGAAGTGGTAGTTCAGCCATTTTGTTTACCAGCCAATCCAGTTGCTTTACATTAGTATTTATCGTCACAGACGTAGCGTAGGAGTGGGCGTGGAGAGCGGGGGAGGGTATATGCTCTGGACGAGGCTGGTGACTCTAAACAGGCGAGGCTCAGCACTAGGAGCAGCTTAGGGGCCCAATTACATTTCAAGTGTCCATTGAATAAAACATCAGAAAAATCAAAACAAAATAATGCTACATTTTCTTATCCCCACCCCATCCCGCTCAAAAACAAACAAACAAACAAACAAACAAAAACAATAACCCATTAAATACACACTTCTTAAAATAAGGAATGAGGAATAAGCATCAAAAAGAGAAGTAAAATAAGACGGAACCAAAAATAAGTTAACTTTTTTCCCCTCTTTCGCTTGTGTTCGTTGAGGGATTATGAAATAAATATTATAAGGGCATGTTGACAGCTGAAAATGACAATAGAAAATAAAATAAAATAAAGAGAACTGTGGTTGAAGTGCAATTCTTAATGCCAGTGGAGTTGGGATGACTAACGTTGACATCATACAACCCGTTTCTTTTCCACACACTTCATCAGACTTGTCCTCCGGAGATCACCTGACCGCTAGTGGAATGTGTAATAAATAAAAAGAGTGCCACAGAAACTCCGTAATCTCCAACAGAAGTCTTACTGGGTCGCCTCTCCGCAGCCGGGTGGGATGTTGTTCTATCACTTTTATTACATTGAAGAGTAACTTTTCTTTTTCTTCCCAGGGCAGCTTTTGAATTTTCAAACTAGCAAACTGAACAAAGTAACAGTGTCCATTTCACATCCACTGCTGCTCTGAAGAGGATAAAATCTTCCCAAAAATAGATTTTAAAAATGCAAAATAAACACAGTTCAAACAGCAACAGATGCAGTAGTTCTATCCATGAGCTCTACCTTTTTTTTTTAAAACTCCTTTTTTAACTTAAATTTATTAAGCTATTTCTATGTACAAAAGCCCCCCAAAAAAGAAGACAAGTTCAATTTTGCTTTTTTGGACGGTCAGGAGAAGAGAAAAAAAAAAAGGGCGGGGGGGGGGGAGGTTAAACTTACAAGACAAAAAAATGACTACAAGAGTTATTGCTTGTTACTGCTGGAAAGAAGATGGACATATATTCCAACGTTTGTTGTTTGTGGACATTTTCATTGTTGCTGTTGTCGGTTTATTTATTTTTTTTTTAATGTCTTTGTTTGTGCCGTTTCTCGTTTCTATGGACAGCTAAAGTAGGCAAGTGCAGGGTAGCTTGTTGTAGCTGCTTGTCGACAGGAAACAAAACAAAAACACACACACGTTACAATTTCCACTCTGACAATGCACTGAGCACCCACACAACAGGAATGTCCACACACCCCTCTATTTTTTCCTCCATGCTTGGTTGGAAACAATCACAGCAGACACACTTTGCTTTAAAAGTGTAGTAGTGGTGGATCTGATCTGCTTCCCTGTTGGTTTGTTTCACAATAGCACCAAAGTGTCCAAGCTTCTGTGATGTCGAGTGGAGGTAAATAAAAATAAAAATAAAAAAATCAATAAGATGAAATTAAAAGGGGACGTTTATCAGGGCCGAGCTGAGTTGATATGGCAAAGTTCACCCAAAGTGTTCATTAATGTTGAGATTAGATGTCCAGGCCTGACACCAGGACGTTAAAATTGAACACACAGACAGAGAGGGAGAGACACAGAGAGAGAGAGAGAGAGAGAGAGAGATAGAGAGACCCAAACAGAAACTCTAAATTATTTCAATATTATATGAATTTAAGTGCATTATGGGTCAAATTAGGGGTTGTGTATCTAAAAATTCAGGTATTTGACAGTTCAGGGAAATAAAAGAGGTAAAATCAATTATTCATTCATCATTTCAACTGTGTGGGTTTATAAATCAAGATGACGTATATTTTTTTCTTGTCAACCAAATCTCTGATCTCCCTTTAAAAAGAAAATTAAAAACCAACTGGCAGTCTGACATCACTGTGTCAGGTCCCTGCTGTTGGTGTCGGTTGGTCGGGGCGGCTCAAAGTTCTGCTCAGAGGTGAGTGAGAGCTCTTACTGGAGCGACGGGACGGGAACGCCGTTAGCTGGGAGCGTGGCCGTCTTTGAAGGTGAATGGATGTACGTCTGTAGGCATGGCTGTATGGAGAAAAAGATAAAAACAAGACGGGAGAGCAGGCGGGTTTGGCAGGGAGGTCATGGTGGTGTGGACGGTGCGGAGGGGGCTCTAGGAGGAGAAGGCAATTTTGACACTGCAGGAGGAGTATCCCTCATCGCTGGCCATGCTCTGCAGGCTGCTGTGGTCGTCCAAGTCGCTGGTGCTGGCCGTGCTCACACTGTCCAGCTCTCCATGGGAGAACTCCGTGCTTTCTACGTCCACTTCAATCTCCTCTGTAGCCGAGCACGGAGATATGGATGGAGAGGGGGTGAAATGAAAGAGAAGAAAGGGGAATCTTTTTTTTATTGTGACCACTAAAAACAGAATATGTTAAGTAAAATTGTCAGTTAAATAGAATATTTGACTTTGATATCTGCTTTGCGGCTCCCTAGTACATAGTACAAGTAGCTGCCTTCATGACTTCTGTAGGGAATACAGCAGTATATGCGGTACGGGTTAATCATACAATATTAAAATGGACAGAAAAGCAAACATGTCTGTTATAAAATGTTACAGTATGTGTTGTCTTGAAGACAAACCATGTAGTCCTATAATCAGTAGTTATCTGTATTTTGTAGCAGTCCATGTAAAAGATTACGGAACGATATGAAATCAACATCAAGCTGACGTGATAAAAAAATAGCCTTTATATTTGGCTGTTGGTTACTTCAAGTAAGTTTCCATTAAAGCCCTTCAGGAAACATTTGCATTTCAATCTTCTGTCAAGGAAAACCTGTAATGATCATTTTTGCTCATGCCTCATTTCACAGAGGGGTCCTGACCAGTCCGACCTCCATGTCGTAATATCAACCAGACAGCAGCTGCAGGGTTCGATCACCATGTAGTCCCTAAATTAAACACCTGGTTAAACACTGCTGCGTAACTCACCTTGGTCAGAGTCAGAGCGGTCAGAGCAGAGGGTGGAACCTACGCTGTCCATCCGTATTCTCTCTCCCTCCCCTGGGCTGCTCTGGACTGCAGCAGCGCTGCCTCCCCTCAGCAGCTCCAGTTGGCGCTGGAGGTGCCTCTGCTCGCGCTCCAGAGACTCCAGCTGGTACTGACTCTTCCTGTCTGTATCTTCAAGTTTCTGGTCAAGGGAAAGAGAGAGAGATGTTGAGAAAGAGGTTAACTACATGTACCTCTTTAGAGAGACACAAATAAGGTTGAGAAAAGAGGTGAGATTAAATTTAAAAAAGTGGGTGGGTGTACAGATTGAAGTGCAGAAATATAATTTATTCTGCAACCTCTGAAACACCTAAATGATATTCCCTCACCTGTCTTATATACACTATGTCGACTGCTTCACTCAGTGCTTTTGTTTACACGCTGTGCTGTTATAATATAAGCAAGGGCTGGGGCAGGAACTGATACAGGCGCGTTCGTGCTCTAAACTTGTAGCCTTACGTCACGCACACCGACAGTAAGGAGCGTGACTCCCGACAACGGACCAAAACAATGGGCCATCAATAAGCGATGGAGAGACTCAAGTTGACAGCAACAGAAGTGCAGAGTGGTGGTGGTAGTAGAAGGGAGGGAGAGAGAGGGGGAGCACAACAACAATATCGGCTTTATGCTTCTCCTCTCCGTTATGTGAATGCACCCTACGCCAGGCTTTTCACATGCAGACTGCTCAATCTCAGGCGGTCACATGCCTGCTTTTAAAGTGGACAGAAAAGCGTGAAGCAGGATGTCTTAACATTTTACACGCTTCAACTTAGATTATCGGGGAGGGAAATTATCACCAGTGACCAAATGCGTGCCTGTGTTTATTTGGGCTGCAGTTTGTTTTATATAAGACATTTTTAAAATATTATGTAAAACAAGCTTTTGTCAAACATTTAGATTGCTTTATGTATGGATAGTTTGGATTTTTTTTAGTCAAATATCCACTGAAAAATGAAAGCCTGTTGGACCACAATCTGGCATCAAAAGGCCAAAACAAAGCAGAGATGTATTTGTCTGAAGCCTTCTGCTTACTTCCTCATTTAAACAGTGACTGTTGTTGAGTTTTATTGTTACGAAATACTTCATGTCTGTCATTTCATAATTATATCTTTATTTCTTGAGAATATCGCATTTTCTTGGGCATATTTCTTGATTCATTTCTCATGCTGGTTGGGCTGGATATTCTTACCTTTATGTGTGCTTTGGCTTTGTTGAGCAGGCCCAAAGTGGTGTGGCGATTGCAGTCGGGTCCCAGGGGTATGAGGGCCTTCAACCGCTCCAGACACAGCCGCAGGTGAGCTCGTCTGCAACGGGAGCAGAGAAACAGGAGGATTAGTCAGTGTACAACAGGGTAAGGATAAGGCCTGGGCAGCAAAATGTGAAATGCATTGCACTCTGGTAGTTGCAGTAAGTGTCTTGCTTAATAGCACCTTGTCAGTTGCTCAGGCAGATCGGAGGTTATGCATTCAGTTTTCCTGACTAGACTTGATTTGAACCCGTACAATGCTATTTCTGAGACTTTATGCCTGCCTTCTATTGAATACGAGTCATTTGCAACTGCAACTTCTTTGTGGGCTATGACGATTTCTAACGAGCAGCATTGTGTTATGTTGGGATGTGTGCTCAGTGAGACCCGTTTTCTTGCGTTCTGAGAATCCACCAGGTACAGACCAGGCTCATGTACTGTAAATCCCTGGCTTATAGTCTGACAAAGTATGACACCAGGTTACATATGGTTCACGTCCCGTGTAAGCCTGGTGACGATAAGTTATCCTTCATCTGCTGGTATTTCTTGTATTTCTCGTTACCCCTCTCGGATACATTACGAACGACAAGTCTTAGCTGATAGGCGCCGGGGAGCAGGGAGGAAAGGTGTAATGGCATTTCCTGGACCCTGCTCGGCTCATACGTTCCATCATCCTGACAGTCCCTAATTCTGTGACTGGAGACAGGCCCTGCGTACTATCTATCCTGCTAATGGCTTTGAGTTGAGAGGTAAAGAGAGATAATTATGGCCATAACATAATCAGCGCTCCATTAGCAGGAGCTGACTTTTCAGCTAGCCTGAAGGGATCACTAGAGAGACATTAAGAGTCAGAGGACTCGGTGGAGCGTCCCAGACTCAGTAACTATCTCTGGGGGAGTCCAGAGGAAAAGCCCAGGGGACCAGAGCAGGAATTCACTGCAACAACTTCGCTGGGCAAGACTGCTCTCTGCTACACTCTGCTGCTTTAAGACTGGTGCAGACATGTGAGCGCCGACTGGAGTATATCTGTGTGTGTGTGTGTGTGTGTGTGTGTGTGTGTGTGTGTGTAAGGGAGGTTAAGTTATGCATGGACGATGCTGATAGGAGCATGAAAGCAAGCCATTACAGTCGTGCGGTATGCGCGAGTGTGTGCTTAAACTAAGGCTCGTCGGGTGAACAAGGAGGCGCCCTGATTTAATCTGTAGTGCTAAAAGTTTGGGAGTCACAAGACAAACACATACACATTTTCAGTCTGGCGGTTAGCATGATGACTATCAGTCTGCTTCAGGTCATCTGCCTATGTAATCACTTCTATTCAGAGGGCTGAGCTGAGCCCACCTTTGCTCTTTATCTGTGAAATGTCTATCTGTACCCGTCTCATGTGAACCTCCACACCACTGTTTCACCCAACACACACACACACACGTGCAAGCAGATATCAGATGGCAATTTATCTCACTCTAATCTTTCACAGCAGTCTGGGAGGATACACGCAGCTCCGCCCCGGGAGATGCCTAGGACATGCTACACGGAGGACAGCATTGCAGGATATTTGTCTCAGTGACTGATTGTTCAACATTGTAATCATAACTACTATGTGATTATGTGGGAACAGGGGATTCCATGTGTCTTACTGCAGTGTGCCATGTTTGATGAAGTTTCAAATTACGTAGAACGTTTAAACATTGCTGATATGCCAATAAATTGATTGTAGCTGACAAATACAATTTCACGTTACACGCAGGTCACATACTTACCCATGAATGTTCCGTTTATAATCTTCAAACTTCGGTATAGTACTCATACATGCACTCTTGTGCAAGCACATACTTTACTTGTTCCACAGTTACAGATACAACACGTGTAAAACAGCAGAACAGGACACACTGATCATGTATGGATCTGTCTGTCTGGCCTGTCAGGCGTCGAGTTAACAAACGCCAGACACCAAGGTCTTCTCTCCTCCACTCCCATCGAGTCTGAAACAGCTATCTTAGCAGACAACCACTGATAACCCTCACTTACAACCACTCCTGTCCTTCTTCCACTCTCCCTTCTCTCTGACCCACTGACATGATGGATCCAGGGAGGAAGCTGGGGTACGCTGACCGCACACAATATCAACACGCTTCTAGCAGCAGCTTAAACCGAAATATCCCATTATGGTTCTTAACAGTAAAGACTTTCTATTAGTGAGTGCTGTGTGAGCTGTTGCTTATCATGCTGCTGAACCACCACTTTTTGCCAAGTCAATATGAAACCATAAACACCCATCCACACCCATGTGATGATGAAGAGGAGAAGGAGTCTGGCCCTGCTGTCACCTCTTTCAGCACTCTGAATGTTGTTTCACAGCTACCTTAACGGTGTGATCTCTTCTTATGGCAACACAAGCTACTTGTTGGCAGCATGTTGCCTTCAAACACCTCTCGTATCGATAGGCAGGCATGCGAGACGTCTGCGTGGTGTTTGTCCTAATCTCTGGTCGCATGCTGTGCTCTTCTGCGGAACACGATGATAACTACAGTCAGCAATAAAGCCACAAAAAGCATCAAGAGGGAGGGACGAAGGAACAGTGTGTGACTGTGAGAGAGAAAGGGAACAGGGAGTGTGCTCTATTGTGTAATTGATGGCCATCACATTGGACCAGTCAAACTGGAACTCCTGTTCTCTCAATCATTCTAGGAGACAAAATTACATCCCCGGAGCCACAGGCAGCTAAAGATAATGGCAGAGACAGGTTCCTATTGCCGGCACTATCTCTAAATGTCTCACCACGAGGTTAAAGGTCATGACCTCCTGGCTACTGGTGATGCCCCTTAGACAAGTCCATAACCTCTGTAAAGGCTTGTTTAGGGTTTAAGACGTTTTGCATCTTACAATATGGCCATAAATACCTGCATGCTGCGGCCAGAGTCTTTCTACGCCTCCACCCTCTTGTAGCCACGTAACGCAGCCACAGCTATGGATTTACTCTGCAGCTGCTGCAGCTAAGGACTGATTAAGACAGAGTCACAGGTAGCGTCAGTAGGTTAGAGTTAAAGGGGCTGATGTGGCTATCTATTTCATCCCCTGAGAGGAGTGATCAACAGCTTTTCCACCTGTTTACAGTTAATTTAGTAATGATCAGTTATAAAATTGAATAGCATTACAAAAAAACAAACAAAAAAACAACCTTTAGGAGGTAAAGGTCCGCAGAGTCTAATGAATGGCACGGCTAGCTGTAGGTTGCCTGAATGGGGAACTCTCCATCTGTGGCGGATTACATAACACGTGGCCAGTTGCTAACAGGACCTGTGCTCCAAACTGTCACGCACAGCAGGGATATCAAATCCCTCACTGACGAGGAAGAACAACACAGGCAGAAAAGCCTTGTTTTTCCATGTACTCAGTGAAGAGAGATTCCTGGGAAAGTAAGCGGATATAATAACGCGTTTCATTTTGTTTCTTTGTGTTTTGTTGTTTGCTGTCTTGTGGGTATACCTTGGCAAACAGCAGCTTTTGAAATCCCACACTCTCTCTGGTAGTGAGGCTTCTGTGACTCAAAGTCTTAATATAGTTTGAATTATAATGTAACTGGCTATTCAAAAGAAACCACAACTGAAGCCTCTGCTGTTCTCTCAGGAGTTCATGGGAGTTACCTGGAACTTGCAGAGCGAAATGTGCGTAGCTTGTAACAGCATTTATAGAAAGAGCTGTACAGACAGTTTTCATTTGTTAGTATCCAAAACGCACAACATGCAGGCTCACCACGGGCACAGCCAGCCTTCCTTTTCCTCCTGAGACAACGGGGCGCTTCTACTCTACAGTGTGTGTGCATGCGTGTCTCTTCATGCTTGTGTGTGCCTGTGTATGTGTGTGTGCGCGCATGTTCCTGATGGGCCCCAGATGGGTACGCAGGCAGGCAGCTCTGCCTTTTGGCTTTGACATGTGAGCGAACAGCCAGCCGGTCCCGGGTCACTGCACCACACCTTTCCCCCCCTTCTTATCCTGACTCCCCATGAATCATGTGATCACTTTGCCTTTTTTTTTTCCTTCCAAATACCACAGCTTTTGGTCTTATTTACGTGCTTGTTTTATTCAAATACAAAGCTATAACACATTTCTAAAGGCCAAGTAACACCTCAAATGTGATAATAATACTGTATGTAAATTACATTTACATAGATAAGTGGGAAACCAAATAAAATCATGACATCATGTTAATAAATCAGCATTTATTTAAAATAAATACGTTGTTGCTTCTGCACTTCTTTCCCTTCCACTGTAGCTGCCTCGCTCTCTTCAAATGCATCAAAACTGCCTCCAATGTGCAACATCCTTTTAAAAGGAGTACTTTGAAGCTCTCCCTGTTGGTAAGGCAGAGCTGCCCACCACAGTTCTCACAGAACCTACACACCTCATATGTGCATCTCTTTTGTCAGTACAGCGAACAACAGCATCTCCCTCATCCTTGTATCATCCATGCGCATCCACACACCCGCACACAGTGTATGTGCCTTTGGGTGGGCTAAGGGATAAGGGCATACACACTGCAGTGTGTACACACACATATTCAGGTATCTGATGGTTCTGTAGTCAAAAACAAATGTCAAGCACACACTGACTACTCCTTTAAATGTTCCTCAGAGTGACGTGAGACAAGTGTAATGACAGCCACAAGCTGTAATCCTCATCATCATCATCATAATGACAGGAGCAATCAGTGGTATGAAAATATTCCACTGACTCTGGAGGGAAAATGTAAGAGAGACGTGTGAGGATACCGTCCCAGCTGTGTAAAGACATGAACACAGGAAGCTCCTGAATTCTCCTCTGAACATGTCGTCAATCTATAAAAGTATCAGACTGCTTTGTCTATTAAGGATAAACTGTGTATTAGGCCTTTTAAAATACAGGAGGTTCTCTTTTAATATTGCTGACATTTAAATGTCAGCAAGAAATATGCCACAACTCCCAAAGTTGCCGAAACCATTTTGGTCTCAAATCATAGTTCTACTTGCTCAGGTGCATTCTGTTCATTTGAATGAATAGCACTAAAGCTAAGTCGACAATCTGGAAGTCATTCAGAAATTTTCTTGCACGCAGTGAGTACTGAGAGGGAATGGAGTTAGCAGAAAAAAAAAGGAAAAATGCATATTCATCTAAGTGTTCTTTGTCTGTGAATGAAATACATGGCAATAAAAGAACACCTGGGCCTGAAGAGTGGCACGGACAGAACTTTTTTTTTCTTCTTTTCAGAAAACAAGAGCAGCTGCAAAATGGCACTGACAAAGCAAGCCGAGTTTCTGCCTATTTTTTATTCAAAGTCCTCTGGAACCAACGGCGTTAGTTGAGGCGTGAGAGGCGGAGAAAAATATATATATATTGCTGAGCTGACCTAGATCCCAAACTTGTGAATACATAAATAATACATAACTTCTCAGGCCATTCAAAATGTCTGACATAATTACTGGACATGCTCTTAAAGGGGAGGGTCAGATTTCCAGCCCATATACCAGTCAATACACTTCTCTTTGGCAAATCCCCCACACTCTCAAACCCATTTAACACACACACACACACACACACACACACACACACACACAGTTTGACCTACTTCTAATACATGGGGAGGGAGAGGAAATCTGACCCTTCACCCAGTTATTACACTAATTACACATCACCAATGACCGTCTCAGCGGTAAATCTCCTAAACTGACATGTGAAAGGAAATTAAGACATCATTACACAGGCCCTCTTAGAGAGAGAGAGAGAGAGAAAAAAAAATAAGAACTTGACTTTGCGAGGGAGCTCTATTGTTCCTCTTCTGCCTTACCACTTCTTCTGTGTCCACAGCGATGTCAAAGATTATAGGAATGATTAGAGCATTTTGTAATGCAATGCCTCATTTAAAGCAGACTAAGCCACGTCCACCGAGCACTGCGTCGAATCAACGGCAAATTATCTCACTATGGGAACGAAGGCAATTAAATCAAACACAGAAATGTGGGCACAGATGTTTTTTTTTTTGCATTCTGCGCTTTGAGAGTTATTATTTTCCAAAACATTCCAAACCCATTATTTCACAGTTAAAAATAACAAGCATGAGGTGCTGCTTGTTTAAAATGGTCCTGACCGGTCGCCTAGGCAAATCACATGTAAAGCTCTTTCTCCCAGATCATACAGTAGTGAAGGAGCACGTGAACATGTGGCACACTGATCCATACTCTGCAAATAGTGACATAAAATATACATGGAGAAGGGGTGGGGAAAAGCTATTTTCATTTCACTAGTAGTATATTAGTAGTACATTGTAATACAATGAAATTAAGTAGTTGCTTTTGGCTTATTTTCCAGTTGAATTATAATGTAATTGAACCTAAACTGTGCGTTAACAATAAGCCCATACACATGAGCATTTATAACGTGACACAACCCCCCCCCCCTACATGAAAACACAGCACTCTCTGTGTTTGCGCACCACCTTTGTTTACTAGCTAGCTAGAGTTAACACAAAGAGCAGGGTTGTTGTTTATGCTAAAGACGCCTCTTCTAGGATGCTCTGCTTTTTTTTTTTTTTTTTTTAACATCCCCTCTCTCTTTCTCTTATTCTCTCTTTCATGGAGTAGGTAGTTAGGGGGTCATTCTCTCTCTACTGTTCTCACATGACTGCTGTCAGGTTGCTCCCAAGGTCACATGTTTATCCATACAGACAGTGGCACCTGACTCAATGAGGTTTTTTTTTTTAACAGGGGGGGGGGGGGATTACCACTCACTAGTTGACTACTGGAACAGTCATCAAAGAGCAAACAGCCTGGAGCCCGCCATATGGGCTTTAGCCAGCTTTATTATCTGAGCTATAAATGGCGAGTTCAGGAAATGACAAATGCAGATGGGGACAAGCTTCTATGTTGAAAAGGTCTGGGTTTGGATGGTGCAGTCATTATTCTAGGATTCTCCTCTTTTGAAAAACTTTGTGTTGATGAAGTGTGATTGGACAGATGGTTCTAGCTTCAGCCCACGATATCAGTGATACCAACTGGACAATGCACCGGACCATACCACTAACCCTAGTGGACTTAAAGAATTTAAAATTACATACGTGTTTTTACTGGAGCAGCGTGTACACTGAGGCTAGTGTGGCAAAAGTTATATACTGTCGACTGCTGATGTGTCAGTTTGTCCGTCACGTTTTCTATGTGCACACACACATACACAAGATTAGAGCAATCTTTGCCCTACAGCCACTGTACGCTCTTCTTCTGACTGACTGATGCGTCCCGCATCGCCTTTATGAAATACTGACAGATGGGATAGATGCAGGGAGAGAGTCAGAGCGAGATAGAGAGGGTGAAAGATATAGAGAGAGCAGGGGAGGAGGGGGGTGTTCTGTCTGTGTAATCTGCCCAGAAACTAGCCATGGGCACAAATAAGAGCTGGTCTGTCAGGACTTCCACTGCAATTGCAAACAACTAAAAACCCACTCCGTTTGTTCCCACTTCTACTTTGTTTCAAGTTTACGTTGAAGAAAAGAACATGAACATGCAAGTTATGTGTTGAGCGCATCCATCCAGAGAGCCACGAGTGTATATATTTTATGCATGGGTGACACCAGTGGAAATTTAACCCCCTAACCCTGAAAGATTAAGAGCCATGCTTTACTCAGGAAGCTACAAAAGAAGAGAGGACTAAATGAACCAAGCCCGTCTGCCCTTCGTCCATTTTGACAGTGAAAGAAAAAAAAAGATGTCTTTTCTGTACGATGGCCAACGTCCTAACCAGCTCAATTATCCACTGAGGGTTTCACCGCACCGTCCAAACTAACAACCAATTGTTATATTTGACAAACTGTGCTGAGGAATGAGGAGAATGTTCATCTATCTCCAACACACAGCTACCCCTTTCTCGCCCGAGGAATTAAACAAATATTAACAAATCTTGGGATTCCATGGGAACTGTGCCGGATGATGACCTATATTCTGGTTAGATGGGTACAAAAAGAAATGCAGAGGGGCGAAAATACATTCTTGTGTATTGGTGGGTGTGTGGGAATATGACATTAATATTTCTGAGTATGCAGGCAGTTGTGACCTCAATCCTTAAAGAAGAGTATGGAAGAGTATCTTTCTGATAAGCAGTAAAAGAATATATGGATTTAGGGCTGAAACCATATTAGAAACTGGAGACAAAAAACCCCCCACAAATGGCACTTTTAAAATCAACGTGGACTCACAGGTACACATTTTGCCCCTGCTCAACCAATCTAAAAGCCACAAGAGATAAACAAAGTGAAACGCAGCTGATTACCAGGCAGACTGATGCTGTTGTCACGCTGACCTGCTAAAGCTACTACACCACAAACATCATCCATCGTGACGCATTGCAACAGTGCAGAGGAGGGATGGAGGACAGATTGGCAAAAGTGGGAAAGACATGAAGCAAAATATGGGCGAATTTCAGAGAAAAGGGATATAAGGATAGTGCAGCAATTTGCTCTCTTCAAGCAAGACATAAACACGTGCTTAAGTTAACTGGAGTAGAGAGAGGGAACGAGGGAGGGGGAGTGTGCCAACTGCGCAGCAAGGCCAAGAGACTCGGTCTGAAACCCATCGCTAACACACGGATTAGTTCACATGTGCACGCTGCCTTTTAATCTGCTCTACTGACAAAGGTTGGAAGAGAAATAGCAAGAGGGCAGGAGACAAAGAGATGGAGTTAATAAAAGGGACGGTCATAGATACAGACCCAGAGAGGAGAAAGGAAGCAACAGGATAGAGTTAGTGGGTGGGACGTGTACATTTACAATGTACATACATTTGTCTTCAGCAAATACCTCAGATCCATTTAACACTGACCATATATGACTAGATATCCACTCTACACAAAATACCCACATCTCCATCCAACTGTTTTTTGGTAGGAGAAATGGAGGACGTTTGATTTACTTTTGTCTCGAGTCATTCATCTTATAACCCGAAGTCACAAGGACGCTCCATCCGTCCTACTGTCCTCTTTCCAAATCCCATTCAACCTCACAGACCCATCCACATCCCGCACTTTCCCCTTTAGCCCTGTGTGACTCAAGGCGTGAGGGCAGAGGCTTTGGATTAAAAGTCAAATATGGCCTGGCTCCTAAAATGCCGGGGAGATCCAGCTACATGTTCAGTCTCTTGGGTATGTGTGGGAGGCGGCTGCCCTGTCAGCCCGCATTTACAGCTGTTAATGTGTTTTAATACATTGGGGGCAGGCATCTAATCCAAATATTGTACATCAAGCTTTGATGTGCGAACACACACAGATGCACACAGCTGCTTGCTCACTCACCTACGTGGCTTAAATTCACATACTTATCTTGCTAAGTCACTTAACCTAGTTGGCACGTAGGCTGCTCCACTGGGGTTAGACTTTATTTTTTTCAATGCGGCGATAACTACTCAATCTATGTTCTGACGATGTGTAAGGATGTGAAGTGGCTTTGACGGGAGTAGAGGGTGGCGACCTCTCTCTCCTTGCTTCCTCATCCTGCTGCTCTCATTGGTGAAACGCTAATCTCTATGATTGGTCAGAAGGCAGTGGTGTTTTCCCCCTTTTTCCCCAGCTATACGGCTAAAAATAGAAGCCATAGTCAGATTTAGCCTAATTGAGTCTGTCTTGTTTCTTGAACAAGCATCCTGTTTTCCCCAGTTTCCATCTTCATCTCTATGTCTCTCCTTGAGATATGGATTCAGTTAGCTCGTCAGCTAACGTGACAAACTGCTCCAGGAAAGAGGAAGGAAAACAGGAGTATTTCTTCCTGGAACAACATGCAACAGCAGCTCGTCCATTTGGCACAAAGTGGGCTTATCAACAAGCCTGACTCAATACCGTTAATGACACAGGTTGAATAACACGCTGTATGGGAGGAACTGAACACTTTGCTGAATATTACAGCACAGCCTGAACATACAGTCCCCATCTCAAACTATTTGATCTTGCCATAAATGTGCGCATTTCAGTCCCTCAAAATTAAAACAAGCTCAAAGTCAGACATCCTGGACTTAAACCTGCTGACTAAGCCCGTATGCCTTGTTCCGAGTGGCTACACTGTCTTTCCGGTGTGCGGATGCACTTTTGCAGGATAAGGGCATAACAAGAAGGCGTCGAGATAAGATGAGCTAAGGGTCAGAAGAGCAAGGCAGGGTGAGAGAGAGATGGGTGGGCCTTCAAGTGCAGGCAACCAATCCCTCTTGAGACATGTCTACTGTGTCAGTGTGAGGATAGATTCTGAGGATGTGAGGCAAAAGAGTGGCAACCCATGATTTGATGCATTTGATATGCACTGTCGTTTATAGAGTCTTACTTTTCCATGTTAAAAGGTAAGTGTCTTTCTTATCCATGAACACTTTCTACTGTCAAACCTGGCAACTCAGCGGGCAGATAAATCAATGAAGAGTAATTCACTCCTACGCCTCAACGCAGAGCTTAACACACCCACATACCAGGAAGTGAAAAGTACACATCTTAAACAAGCTACAGTAGTTTCAGCATGTTATTGCACAGTGCTAACTTCACTTTAAAAAACAGAATATGACCTCATTACAGCTTGGCACCTGCCACACTGGTTAGTGGAAGAGGCAGACTTCTAGCGACAGCAACAATTTGTCACCATTTGTGAATGTTTGTGGTGGCTGCGGCATATATCCCACCCTGATACTGGCTAATGCCTCACTGTGTTAATTACAGGGTGGAAATGCTCACTGTGCACACTGACACAGTGGGAGTATAGATTAGGTTTGTGTGCTGCTTCCATTAGTCAGGTGTGTTTGACCTATCCCTCTGCTCATCCCATCAGCCTGTCAATTACTTCCTCCTTCTCTGACACTGTCGTAAGTTAAGCCAAAGCCAAGTTAGGTTATTAACGACTAGCACCGGGTGGCCTGCAAGGGGAAGGGGAGGGGATGTGCCCCAGCACGTGTGTGTGTGTGCTCTAGCTGGGCTCACCAGACCAAAGATCAAGTTCCTTAAGCTGCTTTTCTGAGCCAAGAAAAGCTTAGAAGTCGTCACGTTGGTCAGAACAAACGGTCCCAGTTTTAGGCCCTGCAGCAAAGCCCGAGAATAGTTCTGCACTCACTGGGTAGACAACAGAAAGACTGGTGAAGCAGTTTGGCTTTCTTCAAGGAGCATCAGCACAGCCAGAGAAAATGTAGCCTATGCTTATTCATGTTTGACTGATCATCCAATCCCAAGGCTGAGTTCATAGCCCACTGGTTAGATGTACCATTTGACAAATATGACACTTAATCTAGTGATATTCAGTGGTGAGTTTTGGGTTTTGCCCAGAGAACATGCTACTAAAACTACTCTCTATCACAAGGCTTGTAGCAGTAACAGTTACACTCAATAAGATACAGTGAGAGGAGAACACTATAATCTGACAAGTTCTGACAAGCTCATACACAAGAGAAAAAAAAAAATCACACATGTGCATACATACACACTCACAAATAACACCGACAGTCGAGAACACCCACACTGATCCAAAGTTGATTGCAAATGAGGCGTGACTATCCTCATTTACCATTTCACATACTACAAAGCCAAAACAATTTCAGGGAGGTCAGACCTCACGAATGCTCCTTACATGCCACCCAAGGACAACCGGCTCCTGACTCTTGAGTGAGCCTCTTTAATATTCCACAGGCGCACACTGAAAGGCGTTTAAAAACACATTGTTTGCCCAACTCCTCTCATAAAGAATCAAGCGGAAAAGCTAATATAGCTTCCACTGTCTGTGGGCAGCAGGGGGAAATATAATTTACTGGCCTCGATAAACAATATTAAAATGAATAGGTCGTGGTGGAGGAGGAAGGTAAATGTTAAGCAACAGTTCGTAGATTTATTGTGGCAAGTAAAAGCCTGCTGAATTGATTATCTATAAACAGACATCATCAAAAAGAAAAAAAAAAAGAAACCCTGGTTGAATAACAACAGAATAAACTCTGTGTCGTGTTATACTTCATTTATTCTCTATGTTACGATAAACCAACAACTGAAGTGAGCCAAGGAATTTGTTATTAAGATGTTTAAAAGAAAAAAAAAAAAAAAGACTAATAGGCGGAAAGGCTGAGATCAAAGCGGTGGAACTGCAACATGCAGACATACAAGCCTTTTACTGTTAAACCCTACCAAGGCAGTGCAATTTAGTAGTGACATGTGGAAGTGAAATAGGGCTGTTAGGAGGTACATGATCAAAGCGGCAGAGCCACCACGTTATCTGGTCTCATCGCACAGTGTGAGCATCTGGAATGTGGGGTTTTTTTCTTTTGCGGTGCCGTTTTATCTGCGTCCTGTGGTCTCTGCTGTCACAACGAGTCTACTAATCATAGGGGTTATCAAGACCTGCAGTATCACGGTGGGCAGCAGATAGAAAAGTTGTGGAAAAAAACAACATCCTAGTCGGTCTAGACCTTAACAGAGCTCCGATTTACAGGACTTGTATGTCTGCTGAGATGGAACAAAAGCTGCTGCTGTTGTAGAATCATGGTATAAGCCTGACACACTTGGGTGAACAACTATCCCTGATACATAGAGCTTACAGTGGGCCGTGTACTTAAAGGGAATTGGATTAACTGTTGGCAAAAAAGAGGGGGATTATAAACAATTCTGACTTTAAGTGTGCTTCTAAAAAGATGGATTACCCTTTCAATTTTTACCCCCATTTCCTTGCTAATGGAAATCTGAATTTGTCTTGTACTGTTCAACTACTAAGCAACAACACTGAGCACACTGTGTCAAATTGGAGACGAGAGTGGGGTACAAAACAAGATATCAGCGTATCTGGATTTGGCACAGCGGCGTGGTACAGGACGGCCCGTTTCCAGCCTGCTCTGCAGAGGATGGTGAAGTTTCACCGGGTGCTGTACTCATGACAGGAATCGAAACACACCGATGCACAACTAATGCTATCAAATTCACAAATGAGTGGTTAAATCACCTTGATAGTATCTTTTAACATTTTGGCTACATGGGTTTTTATTATGCATGGAATTTCATTACACTGTTTAATTAAATTATCTATCTAATGGTTCATAACTCTGCAGTAACCATAATTCAGCAGCGATATGCCACCATCTAGAGCCAAACCAGCACAGCTTCTTTCTGTTCAACCATCTACAGGCTTTACACTAGTCAGCTCTGATTGGCAGACGTGACTACAAGCCGTAGAAATAGGCAATACTACAAAGCATGGCAGCAAGAATGTGGAAGGAGTGACCAAAACACCCTTCACACTGTGTTGTAGGAACAAACAAATGAGCCAACACCTTTGAAAAAAAAAAAAATTGATTTGTGTAGGTGGAATACTAAAAAGCATGAAATCCAGCACGGGTGCTGCAATCTGCCTGGACCAATCAGCCGAACCGGCTGGCCTTGTGTGGCATCGCATATGAGCACCAGGATGACACATCAACTCTGGTCTATATTTAACTCATTGGACGCCTCTCTTTCCAATGTTCCCATCCTTTTAGAAGAGGCTGCCAGGGAAAATGGTGAGAAAAACAGGCCGAGGTGATATGTAATTACACTGAATGGATCTAGCCTCCCACATCCTCTCATTGTACCCGCACCCTCAAGAGATAATGAAATGGAAGGCATGCTTTTTTTCTATTTACCATAAATCCTGCAAGTCTAGCCGCTCTTATTTATGATGTTGAAGAAAACCCTTTAAAGCTTGACTCTTGAAGACTGCAAAGTCACAGAGCATAAACACCAGCAAGCACCCTATGTGGGTGGTGGACTCAATCTGATAAGGGCTTCTAAGAAACCAGTGTTCACTCTCTTAAGTATTTAGTGTGGTAAACCACCACAAGCTAAGGTCTCCTTAAACGCCCCACATTTCTTCCATTGTAGATAATATCTTGAATGAGGACGTATAAGTCAGTACAGAATCATGTTCAGGCTAGAAAGCCACTCAAAGGACATTTTGTTCATATATAGGGCTGGCTGTGTTGCTGGTACTATGTACCAAACAAGAAACATCTCTGCATCAAAACAAGAACTGAACATGATTTGAATTCCATCTCTGCCTGTACACACCCTTGCCTGCCCATATAGTTCAAAGCCCTTAGCAGCCAAACTGTTGCATAACTCCTAAAGTGTGCAAAAAGTGTGTTTAGGAGAGGGAGGTAACAGGGAGGTGGAAAAGAGAGAAGGAAATGTTAACTCAACATAACTCGGTACTTTTTGTTTTCAAGGACCTGTTGAAGAGGAAATGCTAACTTAAAGAAGGCCAAAAATAACCTGGCAGACTTTCACATATCAGGACATATGTGTGTGTTTTTATGATATAAAGGTAAAATGTTTTGAGGCTACTTTGATGAACTCACCTATTCTTCTCCAGTTCATTATGTGTAGACCTGCAAGGATACAAAACAGAAGTTGTCATTTAGAGAGAATATTTAGGCACAGTATCTGTTCCTGAAAATAAGGTGAAATATTAAGATAATAAGTATATTGGACAAGTATATTGGTCGAATTTGATTTATGGATTTATTAATTAATCCAAAACAAGTCTAAGTCTAGACCCGGCACACTGGAGCCTTTCTACAAACAAACATTAATGTGACAGCCAGGCATGCATTATCATCTCTTCCTCAGTGATGCACAACACAACTGTATATATGTGTGCGTGACACTGCAGCAACATGCTCACTAAAGTTCACACTGTGCATGTGTATGTGCTGCTGGGCAAGTGTGAGCACATGCACACGTGCACGCACACACACATACACACACACCCTCCACATGCAGCGACCAGGGTTCAGTGCTCTGTTAATAATGTAAAGTGAATCAGCTGGTCCCTAAGAGTGTCTTTGTGTGGCAACACACTGAAGGGAGACAAGCCCTCCTCCTGATGCTTAAATGGCTGAGTTCCCATCCCCACAAGCTGCACTCCACCTCGCAGCTCGCAGGGGGGGATGATGGACACAGCCTCTCCTGAATCGTGTACATGGCACTGCTCTATACTGTATCAATACTGCAACATGTCATCTTCTCTCGTTTTGCTTTTAATACTGAACAATATGTCATCTTGTTAATACGGACGCAGGAAATATGGACAAAGTGGGATATATAAGAATGGGATAAGGATTTAGATAGCAGAGCAGAACCACTATTTGTCCGATGCCACTTTTACATCTATGAAAACTGCCCCTGCCTCGGAGGAAATATGATTTCTTAAGATGAATTATTTACCTTAATAAAAACACCATATGTCTCCATTAGAATACATTACTGTTCATGTAGTTGAGTATGCAAGACTGGGTGTTAAGTCATCTGTGGCAGTAGATTTGATTTAACATGACATGGTCTATGGCCAGGTTGAGTAGCGACTATCACAGCAAAACACAGGGCTCAAATGTAAGTTGGCCAAAGCCATTTCCTGAAAACCTGCAGGAGCTTAAGTGCTAACATGCATGCTCTTGACGGACTTACATATTCTACAACCCTGTAGTAGTCATGCATGGCTGTGCTCTGCATCAGCCACACGCATTAAAAAAAATAAAAATCCAAACCTGATTAATCTAAGCCAGTTTTATTTGTATGGCATCCCCCTCCTCTTCCTTAAGCTCTCCTGTTTATCACCTCATAATCAAAAATGATTAATTTGTTGGCAAATAGGATAGTCTCAGTGTTATGTTCACTGCAGGCTTTTATGCATACAATGTAATTACTTTTTAATGGCAGTGGGCCCACTGATTTCTGTAACTGTGTCAGAGCAATAGTTTTGCTAAGATGAGCACTTTGGAGTGCACAGTTTGCGTCATCGGCTGTCACCCTGCTCATACTCCGTCAGTGTTGCTTAGAAACCCTCATCCAAATTTGTAATCTTTTACAAACTCTAAGCATTTTATTTTTTTGCATTCTTGCTCAGTGTCGTGTGTAATAGTGTCACTTTTCCTGGCTGATTATCATTCTTTCACAATTATGAAAAATGTATTATGAAGTACAATCACAACTGTGGCTGTTTCTAGTCTACAAAATGACTGCCTCAATTTGAAAAATTGGCCGAGTGTTATTTATTACCTATAATGGAGGTAATGTAAAAAAAGAAACAATTATTTTTCTTATAAAGAAGCATATTTAGAACTGGAGGTCCTTTTTGGGCAATGTTGATGTGACTTACACTGTATATTATTATAAAAATGAGATATGGCTTAGTTCAGATCCAATCCAAGTCTATGTCAGCTTGCTTTCCTATAGGCCAGGCCTTTATCACCACAAACCATTTCCCTGCATCCTGAATCAGATATCTGCACCTATGGAGCTCAACTACAATGTAATACAGATGCAGATATGAACTGGCTAAAGGCCACACACAACTTCTGTAAGCATGCATATGTGATGTGTGTGTGTGTGTGTGTGTGTGTGTACTTACTGTACACACACACATGCACAATTAGATAAAGCAACCCTGCTATAAACGGTAGGCAAAGAGGGCAGAGTAAGATAAGCCCATCACTTAAGCCTCAACATGCTACAGAGAAGTTAGCTGGAACAAGCCTGTGCCACAAAGCAAATTGTGTTTAAAGAAAATGTATTATTACAGCTAGTATAAAAATATGATATTCTCTAAAAGCTGAGTTTAAGTTTGTTTTTTGGAAAGTCGTCTGAGTGATTCTAAGTGTGTAAGAAGATCTAAATGAGTGAGCAGGTTGAGACTACCAATTTTGCCCCATCAATAGCCAATAATAAGATCATCCGCTTGTTTCTTTTTAGCATTCAGAAGGAACACGTGAAATCAGACTTCATCATCTCTAAATTTGGACATTGCGGATGTTATAGTTGGATCATTTGCTCAGACCTTGCCAGCAGATGTGTGATGCCTTTACATCTGAAAACACCATAAAAACTGACATTGCCAGGTGGTGAAAATGACTCACAACTTGTATTTATTAGCAAGATTTCTCACCTATGCCTGCAAGCCATAAAGAAGACAGTTAAATAAAAGTAGATCACTAATGAATGTGCCCCATCAGTGACCCTGGCACCAGCAGAGATATTAAAACAGTGCTATTTGGTTTGTTTGCGAGGTGTGTTGGGAATCAAATAAACTGCCTCGCATTATGAGGAACGGGGGTTAAATGCTAAATGGCGTTACCTCGCATGTCAACATGTTTCTGTAGATCAACATCAAACATCAATACCGCACAGTCTCATCCCTGATATTGAGCATTTAGCATTTCCTTTTATCTGATTCTCTTTGCAATGCCCTTCTTTCCTCCTCGCAGTTATTTTATTTGTTCAACGTGAGTCGTCTTTAGATGCTTCGTGAAAATCTCAACTTTTCTTGGATTTAATTTTATATTTGATAGAATAGTCTTGCACAACATCATTAGTATTCTTGTATATTTTGCATATTAGAACCAACTCATAGGAAGCTTTATGAATACAGCCTTAGACCTATATCTGATCATGACTGTTGCCATGCAGAACTAGGCAGCGTTAGGCGCTCATGATGAGTAATGCGCAGTTCCTGTTTGTGGCCTGCTCTTACATTAATATTAAAAGGCGCAGAGAGAGAGAGGATAGAGAGAGAGAGAGAGAGAGAGAGACTTTCCTTTGATGTATGCTGTCAATGGACAGATTAATGTAAGCAGCCTAGCACCAAGAGAGACCACAATGTAATAATTTGGGAGATTCTCATTTTCTAGAAGTTTCCTATTTATTATGCGTTAATGAGACAGCGTTACACTAAGGTACACAGGTTAAGGTCACGCATACTACAAGAAGCAAAGTGTGACGGGTGCAATAGTTTTCTTTATAGGAAATATTTTTGCATAATGGTGAAACATATTACTGATTATTGTAAACATCATGGAAAAGGCTCCACGTAGTCACCTTTGCATGTCTGCAAACAACACAAACCATAAATAGCAGCTCTTCTACTGTAGGGCAGAAGAAAAAAAAAACTTGTCTCCCACAGTGTAGACAACATTAAATATGGACAATTTGTAAATGTATTCTCCTAAAACTAAAAAAAACAAACAAAAAGAGGTAAATTAAAATAAAGCAACATGCTCGTGAGTTTATTCAATCAGGGGCGAGAGGACTACTCAACAGACCGTTTTCGTTTTAAAGCAGCCACTTTTACCACGATCCCTAACCCGCAGCCACTGCAGTCCGTTTGACAATCAGCTGATGAAAAGCCAGCAGAGCCGTTGGTGCTTCCCCCTCCCCCCCAAGCCAGCGAAACAGCGGTCATACTATATGTTCACCTATGTATTAAACAGCTTTCTCCACGAGGCAAATGTAAATATATATACATATATCACATGCAAACTTATTTTTTTCATACATAGAAAGTGTGTTTTCTGGACCGTCAAAGTGCTGCTTCACCCTCTGATGACGGCTCGCTGTTTACCAAACATTGCATTACAGCAGTGAGTGCATATTTAATCACATGCTGCCCGCCTGCAACGCGTTCATCCTCCAGAACATCACGTGTAAAAGGAAAGTTCAGTAACTGACATCTGTCATTAACAACAAATATATATTACCACTAACTTCAAATGACTATTTAATGTAAGAGAGCAGTTGCTTACCTATTGTGGTTACTGCTGAATTTCTTATTTCGGAATTTTCTTTGCCTCTGGTAGTTTGTGGTCTGATTTGATGGAAATGTCGAAGCATATCCGTGTTCACACTCTGTTGAAAAAAAAAACAAAAAAACAATATGTGGTTAGCACACACATGTGGTAAGTCAAGGGAGAGTTTGAACACTTTCAACCATATGTCACAATCCTGTAGGTTACAGCAAACGTGCAGGAAACGCATTTGTAATCCTCTCCAGAACGCGGATAAAAATCTCGTTTTTTTGTTCCTTTTTTAAACAAACAAATATATGAGCAATTTACCGTTAACGTTGCCCATTTCAAACGCAGTCAACAAGGCAATTATTAATTGATGTTATTTGTCACACACATTTCAACAGATAACACAAAGTATTCACCTCTATCTCTCCTTTCTAGATATTCCGCTGCTTCCAATAACCGTTGGATATTTATCAGCTGAACAGCCGTCATTCTTTCCTGAGGCTGGCTGCCGTTAACGTTAGCTATGCTTTCTTCGGCGTTTAACGTTAGCTTTGCAAACAGCAAAAACGACCGACCGCTTTAAAACACAGGGAAGACAGTGCATCGGTTATTACTACGATGAATGATACTTAAAAAACGTCGTATAGCTGTTTTGCTCAGGGTCTTTGCTGCTTCATCAACAGCCTTTGTCGACAGGAGAGGGGGAAAAAAATCCTGTTTCGAAGCTAGCAAGCTACAGCCAATCCTTGCCTGGTTTCGTTGTTATAAAATCTCAAAACCAGTGTATCAAAGTTAATAAAAGTTTCTAGGAAACACGATATTAAATTGTTTACAAAAATGGATATAAACAATATAAAATTTCCCCGAGGGAGCCCAGAGCCAGCAAAGTGCCTGCTGCTGCTCGTTTCCTCTGCTCTCCTGTTTGTTTACCTAGCTGCACAGCTGAGAGGCGGGGACACAGCGAAAGAGAGGCCGGTCTCCGCGCGATGCACTCTGGGAAACTGAGTATTTTGGTGCATTCTAAAAAAACTGGTAAAACATGCTCAATAGTTATCATCCTCATAATTTAACCTGCTATGTATGATAATATACGTTTAATGCGGTTGCTGCTACTGATGACAATGAAGGCAGTGTTGAAATAAGTAATATTGGAATATTCATCATTATGTTTTAGATCTCAAGCCTATACTATGTATGAGAATAAGACAAAAAAGGCAGTCCTGACTAATTTGCGTCAGCAATGAAGTTAATAATTTAAGGCGGTTAATTTGTATGTTACTGATTAAACACAAATACTCATAGCATAGTCATCAATTCATACTCTTGTCACTCTTGCCACTACAGCTTCCTAGCTGGGAAAAAAAATAATCCTACAAGTCCCATGATTCTCTAGGACCATGGGTGTGTACTTGCTGGCTGAAGCCAGGCCCAGCAACACGTGACGTTGCTACCTAGCGGGAGTCTGATTGGCAGATGGCTTTGACAGGCGTCGAGGGTTGAGCTCGCATTTGACCAATCACAGAGGGACTCTGCGCCATGTGGAAACCTGTGCGACACGCCCACAAATAGCAGGAAGCAAACAATCGAGAGAAAGCGCTTCTGCGATTGCAAAATTCCCCACCGTTACTTATTATAATATTACTCGAAGGACTTTTGCAACACGTATGAGCACATATGTATATGTATATGTACTCACACGGCAGATGCATACGGAAGCCCCGGAAAACAGGCGTCGCTTTTAATCATGAGTTGACAAAATAATAGGAAATCAAGAATAATAACAGAATCGGCTTTATTATTTCTTTTTTAATGACCTGCAAGGAAATTAGATTTAGGCCAGGCTCTTATGTCAATTTGAATGTGAGATCTGCCTCTTTCAATCAACTCCGTCGAGTTGCCTGATTCCCTAAAGGGCTAAAAATGATAAACTAGTAAATAAAAACAGCCAGGGCAGACATTCCTCCCATTTATAAATGCCCAAAATCTCCATTCAGGCGTGTCATCTGCGTTTTATCTATAAAGTTTCAGGTTTTTTCGGTTGAGTCTGCGGGGGCACAATGACATCATCCAAACGGAGTTGGAGGGCGCTGCAATGTAGTCAGATTCATCATATCTGAGCGGTAGCCAACGTGCGCACACATACACACACTAACTCACACACACACGCGCTCTCGCTCTCTCTCTCACACACACACACAATCATTATATCATATTGCCATATATATATATGTACACGTTGAAGGGGGAAATAGCGATGCACAGTGCATCAACATGCAGATAATGCAGATGAAAACGATCCACAATCTAATGAAAGCATGTATGTTTTTCCACTCTCCTATAGCTGCACTGAGTATACCACTCATATTAGTCTGGTGCCCAGGCATAGGCTGTGCTTATAGCAGGCATTGGTGCTTAGTTGAATGAACTCAGCCCTTTGTTGTCTGAGTCTGATGACAATGAAGTCTTGTTTTCCTGAAATTCAGAGGCAAATGAAAAAAAGGATCAAACGCAGCACAAAATAAACTCACTTCCGTCCTTCCTGTCGGCGCCCTCAAGAAACCTAGCAGCCTCCAGCAAAACTTGTACATTTGTCAGGAAAGTGTTGATCTGCTTCATGTGGGGGTCTTTGGAGTTGAAGACGTCATTGAAAGGACAATTAGACATCTCGAAATCTTGTTGATCCAAGAGAGACGCCTCGGAATCAAAAAAGAACTCCTCACTCTTCAAACTTCTTCTCTGCCTCTCACTTTTGGCCATTTTCCTCTCAGTTTTCGTGTCTTCTGGGGGACGTGCTGAGTGCTGCGAGCAGAGAGCAGAAGTAGCAGTGGGCGCTGCTCTTGTCAGATGGTTCCTTTTTTCTTTTTTTTCTTTTTTATGAATGCAGGGTGTTTAATGTGCAGCAGGGGCCAATGTCAGTAGATGGTGGTGCATGGGAAAACCAAAGCCCGCCCCCTTTCTGGCTGAGGAGATCCGCATGGTCCTTGTGCCCGTCAGGTTAGTAGACCGAGGGATAGTAGTAAATACCATTATTAATTGCTCACAGGAAATAGTGCAGTAACACTTTAATATAAAATTAAAATTAAAAGTCAATGAAATTTAACTATTATTGAGTGGACAGAAATCAAAGTAGATTGTCTGAAAATGGAAATGTATAAATTACATTTAGTGTAGTAAAGCCACCGATACTCTTTATTACTAACTGAGCATTCACTGTGAGTAGCTTTCACAGCGGTCCTGTTTTCAGCGCTCATGATGCTTCACAAATAATAAGACATTTGAATCTTCTGCCTCTGTCCTCAGCACTAGGATTAGTATTGACTTGGTAGCTGTAGTATAGCAGTAGAAGTAGAAGACACAGTATAAGTTGTTGACGCAGCAGCATTAGTTATGTAGTTAAGCGTTTGCTTGTTTTGTTTTTTTTGACATTTGAGGCCTTTGAGATAATCCAAAATGACTTTCCATGAATCCTTTATTCTGAAAGAGAGGCAGGACACATTTACAGTACATAGTACATAACTGTGTGTAGTAAACCACTATAGTGTGTCTATAGATCATCCTGTACGTGACTTAGAGATAAGGCCTTAGTTTTGATTCTGTGCCTTTGTTAGTAGACCTTTAGATGCGCTGAGTCCATTTCCAACCAGAACATGTCGAGGCAGAGGACTGTAACCCTCCCCCCCTACCCCCACCCCGCCACTTCAAAGAGTCAGCAGCAGCCCTTGATCGTTTGATGTAAAGTTCACAGAGACAGAAACTTTCAAGTCCAACGCACAGGGGAATCTCTGAAGGTCCCCGCCGCCCCTGCTCCACCTCTCCACCCTCAGTGAGGGGTGGCTGTAGAGGAAGGAAACCCATTTCAGAGTGGTCCTGTTTGGAGTTTGAAAGCTGCCACTGCCAGCATATTGACAAAATAAGTGGATTTAAAAAGCACTTGGCCACATCCTCTTTAGGGTTTTAGGCCAACTTCTCCATTTCAGGTTACTGGGTGGCGTTTTTTGTAGACTGTGCCTTTCAGATTCGTCTCCAGCAGTGCATAGATTCAGGGCAAGATTCCCCCAACGCAGACACACTTGTAGCACCAGCAGCAGCAGCGATTAAAAGCATACCATGAGAAGTTGTTAAGGCCATCATAATGTTATCATATTTAGGAAGGGTCACATGGGTCACAAGCCCAACAGGTCACAAGCAAGTGTTGGACCAGTCAGGTCACGTGCTGCAGGGAGGGAATAGAGGAATGCTGAAAAGCAGGAGGGAGTCATGTGTCCTGTTAGACAACAGTGGTCACACTGTGAAGGTAAAGACTTCTGAGACACTATAGCTCAGTGGTATGGATATCCTGGAGACACATTGTTTGTCACCCCCCCACCCCACACACACACACAGTCAGCTCAAACAATTTCTCTTCACGCTATCTTTCCGATTAAAAGGCCGCCCCGTGCTCTTTTAATTAAAAGGCAACACCCATCTCAAAACAAGGGGACAAGCTTAGTCATAAAGCCATAGAGAGCTTAGACTTCAAGAGGAGAGCCGGGAACAGAGGTCAAACATTTTCAATAAGACAAGCTCATTTTTCCAAGCCTAAGGGGCAAACCACAACAACAACCAGTTAATGGCGGGAGGAAAAGGGGCTAAATGGCGAAACTAATGCTGATGTCTCCCCAATTGAAATGAAATGGTGAGCTGCAACAAGGGTTTTTCCTGGAAGTGTAATGTCCCTTTATCATTAGTAAAGATTAAAGCGTCAACCAATTTGTTGTTTGTTTGTTTGTTTGTTTTAGATTAAATGTGTGTGTGAAGAAAATCAGTTAAAAGTAAAATATGCCGATCCCAAGTTCCCAAAGCCTTGGGTGAGCAGCAAAGAAAAGCACTGAATCCTCACAATGGACAAGTTTGGACTAGGAAATGTTTGGCATTTTTAGCCTCAGTAGTGTAAACACAACATCTGACAGTGTCAGTCTGTCTGTCTACTGTACCATTTAGTCAAGACTGAAATAGCTAGAATAGCTGTGAGATGGATTGACATAAAACTGTCATTGTCCTCACATGATGAATCTTGATCACTATGGTGATTCTCTAACTTTCCTATAGCACATGATGAATCTTGATCACTATGGTGATCCTCTAACTTTCCTTCTAGCACCAGCAGGTCAAAGGTTCTAGTTGGACAGGCCGCCACTTTGGTAAAGACTGAAATATTTAATCATCTTCTCAATAGATTGGCACAAACTAAATGACTTTTGAGGTTTTGAGTGAAATGTCTAGACAATATCTAATGGATGGCATGAAATTTGAATTCAACATTACGTGTTGAAATCATCAGCATGTGAACAAAGCACCACTTTGCTTCAGTGCAGCCATTAACATGGCAGCAGACTTATTGCTATAGATTATTATTTAGATGACTGACTAATCATCTCAGCTCTAGTAAAAAAAAAAAATATCTATTTTTAAATAACCTCTGGAGAGTGTCAAATCAGAGCAGTAGTGGTAATGCAGCTGGCAATGATGAGGATTATAATGTGATGATGACAACAATGCAAAGTTATTTATTATATATTTGCAGATTATGTTAAAACATTTTAAGGCTTATTGAAAACTGATTTCATTTTGTCTGAGAGAAAATTGCGGCGTTTGTTTTGCTGGAACAATTTGCATCATCCCTAAGTCAACATCATCTAGTCCAGTCTCTGTGGATTGAGGACGTATTAGAGTACCCGGCAAAATGAAACTCCCAAATCTTCTGAAGGCGGCATTGTAGGGACGGGAGAAACATTGACACAATAAAGACGCACAGCTATAATAGGTCTCCCTGGCCCATTATTGCTTCCTCTGAAAACTCACTGACATTTTCGTAAATGTCACTGATTTACATCATTCTCAGAGGACCACTTCAGCTGGTGGTGTTCATGGGTGATTAGCTAATGTCCACGTGCAGCTCTGTGCTCGTTGAGTTAGAGTGGGAAGAAAGGGAAGAAATAAAATGGGATCTAGTCATATGAAGACCAGGAAATAGGGGTTTAAAGAAAGGGAGTGAGAGTCATCAAATGCCTTTACAATAAACATGCACAGCGCTCCAGTGGGATAACTGTCCTAACAGTGGAGCGTCAGAGTTTATTCATACAGCTGACCTTTTTACAGCCTTGTATTCCTGTCTGTTTAGCTTCTGCTTCCCATTCACCCAGTTGGCCTTTTGACCTGAGCTTTTTCCATAAGGTGATTGCATAAAAAAAAAAGCATGAAATATAATTGTAACATAGACGGAATCAGAGATAAAGAAAAAAAGCAACAGCAAGATGCGTAAAATGTAATTAAAAGATGCTTTTTAAAAGACACTATAAATGGTAATTTCCCAAGAGTAAAGATATAGCATGTGAGCGTCAGCTGCAGGGCTCTAAATCAACCCTACTCTTGTGTTTTTGACCTCTGTCCACTGGGGTGGTTAACAAGGACTCTGAATAAAACCTTCATCCTTAACCTTTATGTCCTCTCCTCATCAGCCACAAAAGGTATTTGTTCTCTGTGGGAGGTCAAACCTAAACACACAAACACTGAATACATGTCCCGCCTGCTGTTTTCCCTCGACAGATCAATTACTGTAATTCCTTGGCTTACATGTGAACCATCCATAGTCGCTCTTTACATTTACACACACACACACACACACACACACACACACACACATCTGCATTTCCCAGGCTGAATAGACCCGGCTACACAACAAATAACTACCACTGTGCTTCAGTTACATCTTATTTACAAAACTCACTGTGCAAACTGACAGCAAGCTAGCACAGGTGCCCGTGTGTGTAATTGCTGTCTCCTCAAAACGCCGTCCATCAAATAGAGGGACCACTTGTTCTAGGAAAATGACTGGGTGAGAGTGACAGAGCATTTTTTCATGGAAGCCTTTTCAACTGACCTCACATTGACACCGTGGGCTACGCTACTGTCAGTGTGCTTATTTTCCCAAGGGCCCCTTAGCTGTGCGGTTCTCTGCTTTGTCAGGGCTTTCTAGCCAAGATACTAATCTGTCTTTCATCAAGATTGCAGTCAGGCTTTTCTTTTGTTTGGCCTCAAACCGTGCGGCTGCTGGGGGAAGGCTTCCTGAGTATTATCTCCATTTCAGGATATTCTCAGCCCTTCCTTGTGATACACTATCAAAACAACACATTATACAGCTGCACCCCACCCTGTCCCTCAACTCAGCAACTATTGCACCTCTCATTCTCTCAATTCTCACTTCCTCTCTCAACATTCGCCCCACTACATATTTACACCTTTTTTTTTGTAAGTGTCCTACTGTTAGAGAAGATATTTAAAACACTCACAGCACTACTTGCTCACAAACACTCAGATGATGAAAACACAGGGTAGGTGAAACATAAACCTGTTAGACGACAGACCGATAACCCCCCCCCCCCCCCTCCCTCCCAGGCGTTTGCCCTTTGGCTCTCAGTGACCATTGTTTGCCTCTTTTCCCAGGCACTGACATCTGGTGACAATAGCCATGGTGAGAAAGAGGGAAAAGAGCCTGCAAGTGCACACATGCAGAAATGCATACATACAAACACACACACACACACTTGCAGATATTACAGAAACAAACAAACTCGATATAATAAATAAACTGAAACAAAGGGCACAAACAAAGAGATTATACACACACACACACACACACACACACATGCACATGTGTAAAAATGTATGAAAACACACAGAGGAGGAAACAAAACTACAAATCTCTGTGCATGAACTCAAACATGAACTCACACTCCCCTAGGCATGGAAGCAGCTGAGATTGACACACACACATATACATGCAGACGAATCACATGTGTAAATGATTAATAGTTTAACAGATTACACAAAATCAGTGCACAAACATACACATAATACACACATTCCTTCCAGTTAAAGGTGAAAGTTAGACAGGTAGAGTAGGCAGAGTGGAGAAAACACACACATCCAGCACATCTTTTCTCTGACGACACCGTCAAAATATTGTTTGTTTCAGGTCCCTTGCTAGTCTGTCATTTAGCCACGGGGGCCTCAGACTGCTGCCTCTGTGTCTCCGGAGCTCCACTGGAGGTGTGGCACTGGCGCGCTCCTCTAAAACATTAAAACAAACCCCCCTCCAGCCACCCGCCTCTACCCTGTGTCTCTGATGTGGGATGCTGCCAAATTAGCCGGTAGGTCCTTGGGGCAGTGTGTCTCCTCTGCAAATTAGAGAGGAGTGAGCGCAGAAAGAGAGAGAGAGAGAGAGAGAGAGAGGAGAAAAAGACTGCAGGTTCAAAGGACTAATGACCTGCATAGGAGGGGAGCAGTAAATAGGGTGTTGCAGAGGTGGAGAAACAGGACGAAAAAGACACATGACCATCTAGTCCTGTTTTACAACTAACTCTGTTTTTCGTCATCAGCTAAACATGGCCGGCATTAGCTGATCCTCAAAAAAAAAAAACAAAAAAAAAAAAACAACACTCATTGCTAACACACAAACATGAATGTAGTCCCGAACACATACACATGCAAGCATGATAATTACACTCTCATCTTTCTTCTAGTTGTAGACGAGACCCCTGGAGACATTGTGGTGTGATGATTTGTGCACTCAGAAAAGCTGAAGAGGAGGTGAGAAAAGGAGCCAGAGGAGAGAGAAAAAAAGCAACAAGAAATTACAGAGGAGAGGAAGACTGCTATAAGACTTCTCCCTCTGTTGTTTTCACACTAGTTTCCTGTTGTCACTGCTCCCATTTCCTGTCCCAGAGGAACTTATCTATTCCTCTGCTCACACATTGCACAATTCTCCCCTTTGTTTGTGTTTATTTCCCTGTCTGGTCTATTAAGAACTTTGTTTTTTTTCATTTCCAGGTGTGAACATCTCCTGGTTTTATTTATATTGTGATTCATGTTGAGTAAAAAATTAAATCAGATTTTTCATTTCTGTGTCAATTAAGCTATGCCTTGAAGGAGTGTTGTTGATCACAAGACACATATGTTAAATCTGACCGTTGTCTTGTTAAAATCTCTTCTCTTGTTTACCAATCACATGTTCTGACCATGCAGGAACAAAATGACCCCCCCCCCACCCCTGTTATCTATACGTCTGTCTACCATCCCTTTGGCTGGGGATGCTGCCTGTGAAAGGAGCAGTAACCTTTCTTTGGGTCCTTGCTGATTTCATTATTTTCATTATTGGGAGACTTCCACCATGGCAATCCCATTAGGATAAGACGGGGCCCAGCAGGAGAGGGCGCGCCGCCTGCGTGTTGAGTGTGTGTGTGTGTACGTGAGTATATGGGTGTCCCACAGGATAAGAGACTAAACTTAAGCATGGCTGCATTTGCACGGATAGTCAGGAGGTCTAAAGTGCAAATGTCTCTGTTCTGATATTTGCCTGCTTAACTGTAACACTGCCGTGTTGAAAAGAGAAACATTTTGTATTATTGATCAAAATAATCGAGGCCTGAATATATGCTCTTTCTTGTTCTTTACTTGAAAGTCCATAGCTTCTGTTCCTTTCAGCTACATTTGTGCATCTGATGAAGCCCTTTTAAAAACTGCTGAGGATCATGCATCCTTCTCTTTTGTGGTCATCTGTATCACTGCAGGCTGACATAGTGACTGAAGCATTGATGTTTACCGGCTCCAGGTGAAAGGCATTAAGGTTAATTGGATTAGACTTACACCTAGCCGTATACTGTATATTCTTCCTTCCTCAGGGATGGACCTCTTTCCCCTGACTGAGAAGATTTGCCGTCTCAATGTATGCGAGCAGGTGTGAGTCTAATCCAATTAGCATGAATGAACTTTTGCCTGGAGCTATACAATAGAGTGTATGTGCCTTGTTGTCTGTCATTTGATAAGTCAAAAATGTTTTAGCTAATAAACAGAGTTATATATTTACACAGTACAAGTTTTCATCTCCTTTTTATCCTCCTGCTGGCCTATATTTCTTGGCAGCGCCTTAATGTAATGCGTCCCGCTGTTTGAGCCCAGACCTTTTAAACCGAAAGAAAGCAAATTTCTCGACTTTCATAAGACAATTGAAGCGCTCTAAATGAATCTGGGAGAAAAGTTTATTACCATTTTCCACACAAATATTGCTAATTCCTCACTTAGCTATCATTTATGGCCACATCCTTAGGCTCATTTGCATCTCTGATGATCCTCAGAGGGAGCCAGGGAGCATAATAGTCAATGAATCATCATGAAAGTGAGGGGGTTGAACCTCAGTGGCCTCCTTACAACAACATCATCATCTGCGGCTGAATTCCCGCCCTGCGCTCATCAACCTGACAGCTTGAATGCCCCATTTAGTGCCATTCTTGTAGAATGCGTGTGTGAGTGTAGAAGAGGAGCAATAGGGGGTGCAGGGCCTTGTTTAAACCATAAGGGAATGTGGTCACATACGCACATACATTCATACAAATATACACATTCACATACTACACAGCCACTAAATCCTTTCTTTCAAACAGACCCCAGCTAAACCAACATCCTTAAAAAGTCTAATGCTTTGATGTTTTTGGTCAGCAAAAAAACCCCAAAACAAATATACCCTTCAATGGACCGCAACTGACATTCATTCCTGAAATCCCCTAACCTAACCTAAACCATCAGCACTGTATGTAAAATCCAAAGCCCCAACCTAACCGTAAACACAAGTTGTAACTGTAGAAGAAGTCAGTCACAGCAGAATGTCACAATGTTAACAGTGTTTTTGGCCTCATCAGTATCATTTCCAGCAGCAACAAACAATGATTTTTCAGCATAAAAAACTCTTATAAACCAACTGTATTCTACCTGCCCAGCACCAAACAGCAGACAGACAAAGTTAGTGACTAGCTGGTGAACAAAGTGGAACATTCAGCTGCTGAAGTGTTTCAGTGGATATTTCCCTCAGGAGTTGGAGGAGACGGAGCTGAGAGTGTTTTGGACTTGCATTCATCAGGTGGACTGTAACAGGACTCAAAATGAATCTTAATGTTGCTCCATGTCTACGGGACATGTAGGCAAACTGTTGCTTTGGACCAGAGGTTGATCATGATCATCATCTTTAGGTTGGTTTCCACATGACAGGATGACCAAGGTGAGACTGTTTGGTTGGACTGTTTTTTTTTTCTAGTGTCACAGTTAATCATATACAGTAACACCAAACATGTAAAACAAGATTATGTAAAACACGTCAGGAACATTATCTGTATTCCCATCACTGCTAACATACATTACTGGTGTAATTCTATGTATTCTTTCTGTTCTACCACTGACCTACAGTTACAAATATATAGGGTGACCTTAGCAGTTGGCTGTTTCTGGATAAGTAGGTCTGAGATGGGCCTCCAGCGAGGCGGAGGCACAGCCAAACAATAGGAGCCAAAGGGAAAGAGTGGCGGAGAGAGTCCTCCAACCTCTACAGCAAAAAGTAGGTCTTCCATTCACTGAGCCGCGTCCAGAGACAATGGGGCTGGATGGGGGTGAGAGAGTGAGTTTATGGGTATGCTGATAGACAAGTACATGTATACGTGTTTAACGTGTGAGTGTGTGTGTCTGTGTTTGTTTATGTGTGTGTGTGTGTGTGTGTGCGTGTGTACGCAGTGTGTTCTCTGCCTTTTTTCAGAGAAACTGATCTGCATGAACTTCATACAAACACACACTCATACATACAAACACAGACAGAAGGAGCCCCTATAGCCATGCCTTGCAATCCGGTTATGGGTCCTCTGCAGTCTAAATATGTCCCCCTATTGAACATCTGTGCTTTATCAAAATGAAAGGGCTCTCCTCTATTCATTTCCCATTCTTATAGCTCCTGAATGGTGATTTGATGTGTGTATAGTTCAACCCTCTGGCCATGAACCCTGTTCTGTGATATTATACTCCCAGGGAGGTTTTAAAAAACAATTGGAATGGGCCTTTAGCATCCCATTTCCATGGCTGATTACATGTCAGATGTCACTTTTGTCCTGCTATTTCATCCATTCTGCTTCTCGCTGGACATTAAAATGAGTTATGAGCTAGGGTGTGGCTGTTGCTGGGGAGGCTTTCTTTCTTTTTTTTTTTTTTCCTTTGCATCACGTTTGAAATTCAAATGTACAAATCGTAATCCACTGTTTGGCGAAAAAGACTTTGGTGAAAAGTTAGTGCTCCACTGAGTTATTCAAACATTATCTTTTTGGGGGGGTGTCTGGTCTCCCCCCCTCCCAAAACAAAAGTCTGGGCAGAGACAATGAGCTATGTGAACAACTTCGGCGAGTCAATTGGCAACTCCCAGGCAAACACAGCCTCTCATTGTGTGCCAATGTGATGGGAGAGACTAAAGAGAAGAAAGATGAGGAAAAAGTTGATATTTCATACTGAGTGAGAGAAGGGGCAGAGGAAAAGAAATTACGCTTGATATTCTTTTTCTCTTTTTTTCTCTTTTTCTTTTCTTTCTTTCTTTCTTTCTTTCGACGGAGAAGGATGCAAGAAAACAGACAGAGGGGTGAGATCTCTTCCACCTTGAAGAAAATTATTAATTCTACCCTGCTCATATGGGCTGCCCTTCTTGTAGTTGTATATGCGGTTGTGTATGGGTGTGTAGAAACAAAATGGGGTGGCTATCCCCCGCCTTAGACAAAGGGCGCAGATGGCTGGCCCTTCTCAGCTTTGGGGTGGGGTGGTGTGAGCAGACGCCTGCGACAGAGCGCCGTGCCCTCCCATGGAGTTAATTTCAGTTCCCCACTGAAAGAGATGGCAGACAGGGGGGCCCTGCTTATAACAAGAAGGGCTTAGAGACTCGCCCCCTCTTCAACACCCTAATGCCCCCTCACCACTGGCCCATGACCCTTGCTCCTCACCAGGTCACATGCACAGTTACAAAGGTGGGAGGAATGCCAAGGCAGAGGAGGGAGCGAGGGCGTGACAGAGAGACAGACAGTGAACACAACCAGGCCATAAAACAGGAGAAGAGACAGAAACTCATTTTTCTGTAGCCTACTGTGAGAGACATATGAGTCTTCAAGAAGACGAGTTGATGTACAATTGTAGCAGTAAAACTCTCTGACTGTTGTTAGAGTAATCGATTATGAGGATGAGGATGGAGGAAGGCGAGGACATGCTCAGCGGCCTGATACAACAATAACTTTACAACAATAAATGGTCATATTTTCTTGAATAAGTTGCATTAATCGGCTTTAAAAGAGGTCTAGCAGTTAGTAGTACATGGGGAAACTATCAAAGTACCAAAGAGGCTTGTGGGTGTATCACTTTAAAGTAATAGAATGACATGTTGGATTATTAACTCAGATTAAAGTTAGATTTAGGGAGTTTGATAAGTGGTATTGATCCTCTTATCTAACTCCCCACATCTGTCTGTACACTAAATATAAAGTTAGCAAGTGGTTAGCTTAGCAGTGCAGGCCTAGAAGCAGTCCAGGCCAAAAACTTCTGTAGAAACCACAATATTCTACATGTTGTAGAGTTTGTTATTATATGGATTAAACAAATAAATATAATATGTTGTTTAGTGAGCAGCACAACTGAATAATTTTATCATATATTCAACATAAGTTAGTCGGCTCATTCGGTGGAAGTCTCTGGTGCGCTGAGATTTGAAAGATACGAATAATTTTATACACAGAAGTCAAACGTTTTTGGCTTCATACGCTACTGAGCAACTGATGAATGGGGCCCTGTTTCCGACGCTGTGATAGGGCTAAAGAGAGGAAAAGGAGAAGTGACCCAGAATTATCTGTCCCTTCCACTTATCTATTCTATTTTTATTTTTTGCTCTCCCAGCACAAGAGGAACCTTGAGTTGTTAGCCAAACCGGTTAGCCATGTAAACAATGGCGGGTACCACTAATAACGTAGTTCTGACCAATGCCGCTCCAGTTAGTAAGCGGCTTAGGGTTGAAAGCGCTAATCTCTGTTACCACTGTTAGCTACTGCTATTTCAGCTCCACCCCTGTGTTTACAAGTCACGTCAGAGGTGAGAGCCATGTGTAGGCTACGTCACTTCAGCATTCCCATCCTATCCTATCCTATCCTATCCTATTCTATCCTATCAGGGAGTCCACCAAAACTCTTCCCCCAAAAACGCGAGGAAGACTACACTTGGTTGCTATGTTTTGTTAGTTGAACCCACTTCAGGTAGCTTGTTCTACTTTTGGGATATCTCCCAGGTCCGCTGCGATAATACGGTCAAACTGTTTCAACGTGGCTGACCAGCGGCGAACCAATCCCGTTCTTGTTTAGGCTACACCAAAACATGTCAACATACACTGTCTACTTTCCCTAAGCAGAGTTTGATTAAGGGCAGCATTTGATGAGGGATAATCTGCAGGTGATTATCTGTGGTAGATATGGACGAAGAGGGAGGTACATTCATAATTCCTATGTAATACACAGCACTTAGTCCCTTTGACCCAATGACCCATATCCTGTCTTGTAGAAGGGGGAGCCTATATTGTGATACTGAAAGGCTTACAATGGCTTATCTGGAGGGACCTTGGGCACAGTGAGGCGCTTGTTAGCCCACTCTAGATCCAGGGGGTTTTGACACAATGTGTGCATTATAATGGGCTGTGGGATGTATGTAGGCAGCTGCCCCATACATTGTACAAAAAGTATAGTAGTATAGTAGTGTGTGTGTGTGTGTGCTAATGGAGAAAGAAAAAGGAGGGAGGGAAGAGTGTTTGCAAGTCTAAGCGTGTGTATGTAATAAAGACAGAAAAAGCAGAAGAAAATATTGTTGTCAAAGGGGGCATGTGAAGTGTAGCACATATTCTGTGTATGCCTGTGGGCATCTGTCTGAATATGTGTGTGTGTGTGAAATGTAAAGAAAAGGAAGAAAAGACATAAGTCCTAAGTGTGCATGTGTGCGTCACGCCTTTTCTGAGAACATGTCTAAAAGCTTGTGGAAAGCGTGTGTGTGTGTGTGTACATGTGTGAAGCTTGTTTAAACCATTTCCCGCTGTGGGGAGAGTAGGACATGCACATACATATTAAACATTTATGCATATGTACACTCAGTAATTACTATTCTGTGTATGTACTGTATCTGTGCATGGGTGCGTGTGTGTGTGTGCGTGTGTGTTGTAGAGGGAGAGAGATAAAGGACAGATTGTTTTCACGGCTGTGTGCATAAAAACATTGTGTGATTGGAATGAGACAGAAGAAGTGCATAAGAAAAGGTTTTGTGTTGTAGTTGTACAGTGTGTATGTGTGTGTGTATAAGAGTGGGTGTGTGTGTGTGTGTGTGTGTGTGTGTAGCGTTACAGTGAGTAGGGGTGGAGCCCTTGTTAGTAGCTGGTGAATGGAGGTCAGTGTGACTCCTGAATAGAAGGGAAGAGAGAAGAAAACATGACAGATAGAGGATGAATCAACAGCTACTCCTCGCCTCTCGCTCTCTCTCTCCCTCCTCATTTTCACTCTTCCTCTGTTCCTCAGTTCAAATCCCTCCATTCCCACCTTTAACCAAAACGTTTTGAATCAGCATAGAGTGGAACTAAAATTATTACTAACATTCACATTGCAAATCTGCTATGATAATGGTGCATCCCCAACAAAGCCATCCACACATTATATTTCTGGTTTGAAAAAAAGGGCCGCACAGTCACTGTAGGGATGATATCTTTGGTCAGTGTTACTATGAAGCTTGTCGTTTTTTCTGCAGGTCATTGAACTCACCGTTGTCAGAGCTTGGAACATATCCTGGTCAACATGAATAGTAACTCAACTTAAAACACGATTTAAATTGTTTACATTTCAGATGTTACATATGTTTGTGTAAATGGGTCATCCACCCGACCTGTGGTAAGTGTGAATAAACATGGGGATTGATCGGACTTTGATTAATGTGTAGCTTATGCATTATGCCGCAAAAGTGGCATTTCCCCTGTGGGAAGCATGGGCAAATTCTGCCAACATAAGATGCCAGTCTGCATATTTATTGCATCATCATGCAAGAATGTGTTCAAATTCCTCTATAACATGAAGGTACAACTGAACAGAAAGTTCTATCTTGATCCATATTCTCCACATCTCACATTCTCCTCTGTCTGCTACACCTTTCCTCCTCCGTGCCCTTCACCCACATCTCCCTCCTCTTTTCCCTTTCCTCTCCTTGGCAGAAGGACGGTCACTGGGGAGTCACACTTCTGTCTCTCTTCCCTCCTCCCTTCACAATCCCCCCGTTGTTGTTGTTGCCCTCCAAATCTCTGCTGGCAGACTGTGGAGAGAGCGAGAGAGGAACCCATGAAGAAATAGACTTCTGCACCCCCTCCAACCCTCATCACCTCACCATCCCCCACAGTTGTTGTTGTTGCCCCTCCAAATCTCTGCTGGCAGGCTATTGAAAGAGAGAGGGAAGGTATGAGTGGGAGAGAGAGGTTTGGAAGTCTTCTCAACAGGGGTATAGTTCTCAGGATGGCAGGAAATTACCCATGTTGTTTTTTTCAGTAATCCGTTTTTAATATCAGGTTATGGGACATGGGGGTGGGAGAGGATACGAAGGCAGGAGTGGTGGGGAAAGAGAGAAGACAAGAAGAGAGACAAAAGAGGGATCCAGGCCAGACAAAACGATTGGCGGCTCCCAGGGGGACGAAATGTGTCTGTGTGTACATAACACACATCTCAAGTGGTAGAAATGAATAGCATTATGAGACTCACACAGTATGTCTTTGGTTCTCAGTAATACCATCAGTATCCACTGCAATGAATAACATGAATGAGCTTTTAAGTTTTTCTCTTTGAAAAGATTTTTTTCCCCCTTTTTTACATTTCTAAAGCTCCTTTAACATCGCTTTGGTTCCAACAGGACAAACACACCACTAAATGAAAAACATTCAACTGCATTCTGGGAAACTTCAGTCTCTGTAATGTACCTTAACTGCGTGGAGTTTTCTTAGCCTTTTATTTACTTTTATTTGCTATAGAGGCTTTACGGGGTAATGGCATAGCCACAAAACACAAACAGAACAGTAGTATATGTAGTAGCTGTTGTGCACCACCTCAAGCTGGAGATGCAGCAGCTATGGAGAAAAAAAAACATGCAGAACTGTAACTGATCAGATCTGATAGATTGTGTTTTCTCATTCAAGTGTCAGATGCTGATAAGGAAGACATTAAGTAAGTTGAATATATAACAACTTTACAAGGTGCGATCACAGATTCCTTTTCTTCAAATAATCATCATCATAGATTTTCCTTTCAGAAGAAAACAAAACTCAACCTTCAAAAAGTCAAAACATTCTGCTAAAGGCAAACTTCACTTCAGACCTCGAGGCTCGATACTGATAAGGAGGAGGAGGATCTGCCTATATTCTCATCCCATTAATCAGTGTCACTTAAAGAAATCCAAGCTTCCCATTAGCGTTCCATTGTTGAGATAGTGGCTGATACAAAAGAGGAGGATCAACCCACAAGACACAACTCACAGTAGCCTGGTTGTATCTTACTGACCCCTTTTATGACAGAGACACCCGTTTTACAAGGGAGTTCTGCATCTGTCTTAGCTGTCTCCCTCTCCTCCCCCATCACCCCTTCTTCAACGGGGTGTGGTAGAGGAAAAAAAAGGAAGGACCGGAGAATAGGAAGAAAAAAGAAAACAATACACTGTCTTTATTAATGCATTGTCAGCAAACACCCTCTTTTCAGGATGTCTCCTGACCCTGGCATTTAGCACAGTGGTGATATATAGGCTACCCCATGCAACATACACAAAACACACATTATTTATCTAGGAGGAGTCGGACAATTGCTGCCATTCCTGTGAGTCAGGATATAGGACACAACCCAGAGCAGCACAGGGCAGAAGATGTTTGAGTCAAACCCAATGCATCCTTGTTCACCCTGTGGGCCTCGGTTAGAGAATGTGCCTCATAACAACCAGGTGCAGCGATAACTTCTTGCCTTATCTGATGTGTCCACTTGAAGGTTCTTTATTGATGGAAGAGCAGCCAACTTTCTCTTAACCGTGATTTTTCTCAATGGAAATGCAAAAAGGTTCAGGAGGGTTGTGGTTGAAATGATATTTAACCACTTATTATCAGATTTCACTTTGCTTACATACAATGATACTAATGCATCATGGTGGTCATGCAGCTAGAAAGCAGTATATACAATATGTGCTATATGTGAACAAATGTGGCTTGTGCAATAAGTAATCCCTGTATTTCCTTAATAGGTCGAGTGCAAAACACAAGGATTTTGATCTAACACTATGCCTGACGGTGGATCATTTCTTTAAACAGACCACCACATTAACTTAACCTAAATTACCACCTAAGTACATTTCAGCTCGATCAAAATAATTTTAAACTTAAAAATCCTTTTCCATAGACTGGCCCATCCCAGTCAATTTCAGTCATGCCCAGTGCAATCAAACCCTGTGTTATTTAGCCTACTTTAGCCAAGTGTAACCCAGTTCATCATATCAACTAAACGTGCATGACAAAACAAACCCTGCTTAGATCAGCACACATCAGGCCCTTGTCTGTCTCTTCCTTCCTGGATCCCTGGTTTGTGGTGATAAGGAGGTTAAAGGGTGGCGTGTGTGTGTGTGTGTGTGTGTGTGTGTGTGAAGGAGCTGACATTTGACAATAAAACACAATAAATACTCAACATTCTTCCAGTTTTTACTGAGTATGCACAAACATACCCTTCCAATACAGTGTTATGTATTGAGCTAAATGCGTACTAAATGACATGTATATCATTTAGTGACATACATGTAATTTAGTACGCATTTGAACAGTAAAACATCATATATGCTTCGGTATCAAATAAATCCTGCCTTTTTAAAATATTGAGCAGGGGTCCAGCCCACAACAGTATTTATTCAATCCTTGACAAGCAATGAGGAAATAGGATGCTATTGATCTCCAATGTAGGATTAGATTTCCAATAGCAAAAAGATACAGGTCTCATTGTGCAATGGGAGGTGCACGTGACAGGCCTATATATATATATCCCATAGCCGGGAGTCGATATAGCCAGAAGAACAAACGATACTGTGGTCATATGCAATCAACATACGCCGCCAATTTCTCGCTGCATTTGTCACACGGATCTCTTGATTGTAAGAGACTATAAAGCAGGTGAAGCAAAACCAGTGGGAGATCCTGCATGGTTTTTGAGTGCACTTCATGTCCATCACTATTGGTTACCTCCAATATGTAACCACTCTTCATCTTAATTGGTTTGCTGGGTACTGTTTCTATGTTATGTTATATCTCTTTGTATCATTGTTACTTTGTATTTGATGATTGTATACTACCAGCTTCTCACTTCTCTGATTGTTTAAAAAAATATTTGATATGTATTATATCTTATCTTATCTTCATTATCATTATCTTATCTCATCAGTCACACGCTTTTGTCTTCTCTGTAGGTAAAACTAAACCAAGATATCTGTGTTAATACAATTTGGCCAATTTCTGCTGCATATTGCGGGAATATTGTCATTGTCAACATTTTTTTTTTATCATGTTGCTCTCAATTAATGCAGAGTCTGTCAATCACAAGCTTGTTTCTCTAACTATGAGGTAATTTCTGAGGACTCTGTTGTGTCCCCGCCCCTGAATGTTGATGCTAAAAATGGCACTGGGTTGCCTGTTGGGAGAGGAATGATAAAACACCGAGATAAAGTTGCTCAGCAGATTTCCTTGTCTTGGTTTCTCTAATCTCTGTCCAATGACCTTCAATAAATTTAAAATTAAGAGGCAATAAATGAGACCCTTACTGCTTCATAGCACAAAATGAACATTATACAACTTCAAAGATTTGATGGAGCAGTTGATCAATAACAGTGACTTCACAAAACAATCACCCCCAAACGAACACATACATACAAACACACACACACCGACTTGCACTTTTCACCTGCTCAGTGATGGATTGTGCTTTATGTGCTTAGGTCAACAAAGCCAATGACACAGCACTATTATAATTACAGTATATTGCATTGTGTTATCTATTTTCTTATCACAAGACATTTGCTGGAGGTCTAATTAGTTAGCTAGCCCACCCAAAATTTGACTTTTATTATTTCTCTTGATTAGAGGCCAATGTGGCCATTAATGTTGCTGCTTGCAGAAAGAAGTAATTTAAGATTATAGTTCACTTAATATTGTTAATTTAGCACTATGACGGGCCTTTGTAGCAAAGGGGATGGAATAAAAGTAGGATGGATCGAAGCTTTAAAGGAGTAGTTTGACATTTTTAGTAATCGGGAACCAGGTAGACTAGCTCTGTGCAAAGGTAACAAAATCCGCCTACCTGCACCTCTAAAGCTCACTAACTAATATGTTATATCATGTATGTTTAACCTGTACAAAATCCAAGTATGAACAAACACAATACAACATAATATTATAAAAGTGGCATAACCTTTCTCATCTAACTCTTGCCATTTTTTTTTGCCCACTATGACTGTAGAGGTCTCCCAGGTTTCTAGCTCTCCCACAGAGGAGAGTTGGTCAGCTCTGGAGCTCCAGGCTGCTGTAGGTCTGATGCTTTGCAGAGAAAGAGGAGGCATCTGAGGACCCAATGAATGAGCGGCACGTTCATCCTCAGTTTTGTTTAGTTTTTTCTCTGCTTTTTCCTATTCTTTTTGCCGGCTATGCCCCTCTGGAGGGTGGGGACCTCCTGCGAAGCATCTGGCCTTCAGCAGCCTGGAGCTCCAGAGCTGACCAACTCTGCTCTGTGAGTGAGAGCGGGATTGAAGGAGGGATTTTTCCCTCCCTCACGTGCACCTCCACTCAAGCTAGCCACACAGATGTCGCAATAGCAATCTTGCTAAGCAGGCAAACTGTTTATACTTATACTGAGCAAATAGGCCTATACCTGTTAGCCTGCTAGCTGCTAGGCCCGGAGATAGCTGTCTTGTTGTTCTGCTCATTGTCTTCTACTTTGAACATGACGCGCTTTGGCACCCTCATTACCCCAAAATGTCTTTGCTCACTTTCCTTGTCTGAAAGATGTGTGCGCGACCCAACATGCCGCAGACATGAAGCGGTTCAAAGAGAAAATAACGGGACTAGTTCAGGAGTTTAAGCAGGTTTTTTGCTCGCATTCACAGTGAATGCCTCTGATTTGCCCGTCAACGTCCATCTAGAAATAATAGACTTGCAGTGTGACTCAGATTTGAAGAGAAAGTTTGCCGCAGCTGGCTTTAACACATTGTACCAGCATCTCTTGTCAGGTTACTCAAACTTGACAACCGTTGCTGCAAAAGTGTTGTGCATGTTTGGAACCACATATCTGTGTGAGCAGGTTTTTTCTGTAATGAGCATCAACAAAAGGCTCACACGCAAGCAATTGAATGACATCCTTAAAAATTGGCTGCCACTCAGGATGTGATGCCTAATATTGATGCACTTATGAAAGCTAAAAGATCCCAGGTTTCAGGAGTAAAATAAACAGTGTGTAACCCCACATAAAATGCTGCATGAGACACTTATGCACCCTGATAAAGTTCTGTGAAAATGAATGTCCTCTGTGGATATTTAAACTAAGTGTTCATAAGTTTGGTCTGTTGAAATTTTTAATGCATTGCACAGCTTTTATTTTTCTATCAATAAATAGTGTAGCCTACAAGGCAGGGAGTAACTCAACCCTCTTGAAAAGTTTTTACCTCAAACACACGTACTTGGTGTACTGCATTTTGGATAACGTGTGTCTACAACGAACAACTAATCATGTCACGAAAAAAAAAAAAAAATCCAAGAGGAACAATCTTTCTGGTGGTGACAATCTGAGGACATTTAATCTCTTTTGTTTTCACACTCATGTTCTCTCTCACACAGAAGATACCCCAGAATAATAAACTGTATCCGCAGCTTATTTTATCAGTGTGTGTGTGTGTGTGTGTGTGTGTGTGTGCCTGTGAGTGGGTGGTCCCATGGGGTGTGCATTTGGGCTCAGACCTAACTGACCTAACCTTAATTCTAGTCCATAATTCATCCCAGTGGCATCTGGGCATCACTGCAGTCTGCAGGTAACTGTGAAGCTTGTGGAGTGGAGGAGTGTCTAGTCGAGTGTGCGGGGCAGGTGGGGGTCCTAGTGTGTGTGTGTATGGAGGTGTGGGGGTTGCCCCGAAAAAAAAAGGCCTATCATGGTTTCCACACTCCCCTAGCAGAGCATCCATCTAGACGCAAGTAGGCTCATTGTTTTGACACTCTCAGCATGGTGCTGTCTGGAGGACAGGAGTAACTCTCCACCTTCTTAATTGTGCTGAATATGATTCAATAGGATATATGTGTGTGTGTAATGTACAAGTGTCTGTACTGTGTGTGTGTTGGTTAGTGGTCCATTTGAAGCGATTCAGTCTAAAACTAAAACAGAAATAATCCTGTAATCTGTGTCTGACTGTATATTAAACAATTAAACTTAATCGTCCTGAACAACATGACTCCACATTTTCCACTTACTCTATGTCGTATTGCCCTATTTCTGCTATAAGGGAAGAATGATAAATAATGAGAGATGAAGCATTGCAGATCCCCAACCTATTTCCCTCAAGGCGATCAATATTACATACCATTATTTGTCATTCCAAACGCTAGAGTTAGATGAACACAAGCAAATCAAATTACTTCAGAATCAGGGTTTGGCTATAAGACCAATGAATGTGTGCACAATTTTTTTTTTCTGGAGAACTGATTAAAATGCCACAATTACCAGAAACAAAACAAAAAAAAAACACACTGAGTCACAGGATCACTCATACATTTTATTGTTCATATCAGCTACGCTGCCAAATAAAGTGCTGTATACTGATATCACATTCACTGACACCAGGACATGATTACAGTGTTGTAAATGCTATATGTGGAAGCTACACTAGCAACATGTAAAATGTAACAATTCTGGGTAAAGACAGTGAGGAGAAAGGGGGAAAAAAAAGGGGGCTGGTCCAGTTTCTTTCTCATTCTCACTGTTCACTATCACACTCTCTGATGTGTCTTTAATCTGGCTTCAGTGGAGACAGATATCCAGTCAAACAGTACTTGATGATTAGTTTGAAAGTTAGTTTTCTTTCACTAAAATGAGAAATGAGAATTTACTTTCTCTCCAACCATTTGGGCATTTATTAAACTGTCAAATTATAATTATATCTGGTGTGTAAGTAGCCTAAAAATACAGATTTTTGCTCGTATTGGAGAAAGATGATGTGTTTATGTATTGGCTGATATCAAATCAGCAAAGCGTTACAGAGAGTGGAAATAGGCCAAGGTGAGAAGGAGGCATCATTACTGTTTGTATTTCTAATCTTATCTAGAAACAGACATCATAAGAAGAGAAGTGATGACGTGTTATCTCCGCCAGTAATGTGAGTAGCAGCTTGATCTTATAGAGCTGGAAAATCTAGAATATGAAATTGTTGTGATTGTTTTGAGGTCATCACAAAAGGTCAAGGACATGTCTGGGGGGGAGTACTATAGATCAGAAAACTCTAGCTGCTAGCTCTACATCAGAATATAAATATATATTCAGTTGATTTGGTAGATGCTGAAAGACCAGAGACATCTCACAGGGAAGTTAGCACACCATATCATGATGTGGGTTTTTGCATATTTTGTTTTGCATCTGAGGATATAAATGCAGTCAAGGCACATTGGCTGCTCACACGAACACAAGGTCCCTCAGTTACTCGGATACTCTGCTGGACAGTCTGTGCTCACTGTGCAACACAGAGGCCATGTTGTGTCAAGCTGTGATGGGGTTGGCACCAACAAGAGATAGATGTCCCTGTTATGGCGGCCCGGGGTCTGGTTGATTCGGATATTAAGAGTGAGACAGATTGAAAAAGTCACAACTATTTATACAAATAGAACGCACAACCACTGATTGAAGTATATATATCTGAAACAGGAGTTTGCAGTTTTGAGGGATAAATTTCAGGTCAGTTATACTTTCTGAACGGATATACAGAGTTTTCCAGGAAAGGGATTCTCATATACAACTCTCTTCACATACAAGAGGCAAAAAAAAAAAAGCCTCTTCTCATGGCTTTAGGGTCAATTTACTCACACAAGGCGATGCATATCGTTGTATGTGCCTCTGTTATCGTCATCGTCACAGTCTTGCATTTACTCAATCATTACCACAAATGTGCCATAACAATGACTGAGCTATTTACACGCACACATATAAGTAGTTTAATTCTCACAAATAAAGATTTAATAAAGGCACCAGTTATATTTCCTGCTCATATTACATCGCAGTGCTTTAGCAGAGGTCCTTCTGTTTGCTGTTCTGCAATTCTCTAAAATGATAATCATGAATGCAGTCATTAAGTGTGTCGAACTGTTAATATATACACTTTTGTCTATGATAATGGTTCAAAGTAAAATGAATGTGTATGGATTATGCTGAACACAAAAACAAAAATAATCTGGGGAATGATGTGGATTATAATGCACAAACATGATAAAAAAAAAGAGGTTGTGTTTCTTAAAATACAGTTTATTTGTGAATTTACACTGATTAGCAAGACATCTAGTAGCAACTCCATTAGATAACCATTTATATAGCATTTCACAGGTCACGAAGTAGCTTGGCTCATTCTGGCATGCCAAAGCAAAACTCGTTTTTTTTTTTTTTTTAACAGAAAAAAAAGAGGCATTAGTAAAGCAAGGTGCAAACCGTCAGAAATGGAGGAGGAAAAATAAAAAGGATGCAATGCACATTCAGTTCATCTGGGAGCAATTTCTGCTCATAAAATGGTTAATAAAAAAAAAAAAGAAAAAATAAAGCCTAGTGCTTTCTGTAAACTAAAAGAGAAAAAATAGAAAGCATACTGCGATACAAATGGAAGATGAAAAAAAAAAACTTTTCAGGAGGAGAGATTGGTATGAAAGGGTGATAAAAAAAATATGGTGCGTTAGTTTCAGGTTGTCTTTACCCCCTGTCTCTCTCTGCTACACACATGCATTTCCAATTCCAAACTCACACCTCCTTTTCTCCAACCTTCAGTTGTGTGACCTCAGCTCTTTGCCCAGAGCCAAAAGCTACTGCTAAACATAGCTAAAGATGTGTCCTAAACCCCTCCATCCAAATCCAATACTTCACATTGCTAGCTGGGATATTGGTACATCTGGGTAAACTGCAGGAGGGGGAGGGATATATGGCAACCCACCACACTTTGGCTTTGCAGAGTTCAACTGTGGGTCATCTGACAGTTACAACACGATCGTGTTTACAAGAGAAATTATACGAGGGAGGCTTTAGGAACTGAAATGACGACCGGGCTCGCAGAATGATCGAATCAAAATAAGATATCCATATGACCTCCTCATAATGTTCCAGTCTGAGGAGGGAATAAACGGCAAATTAAGCGAGGAAGCACAGCTGCAGTGAATACAGCTATTGAGTTTTTGGGAGCCTGAGGGATGTCGATGCAGTCACTGGGGTGATTTAACAGAGGTCTTGTTAGGGTCTTGACACCCGAGCAGGCAAACGAGAATTGCAACCCTTGTCTCATTAAAATAATGGAGGAAAAAAAAAATTACAATATGGCTTTAAAAACACACACATAAACACACCAAACAAAGATGTCACCACTCTGCACTCCAAGAACCATGACTCTCGTTTCAGCTGGTGACTGCAGATAGTTTGACATAGTATTTTCGGCACTACACCTCCTGTTTTTTTCTGTTTTGTTTTGCTGAGTAGAGATAATTTCTTATGTGTGACACCAATGAACGGCATTTCTTTCTTCGTGCGACTCACTTTCTGGGTCCCGACCTCTCTCTGACACCGTGCCTCGCCTGCAACTTGCACAACTTTTACCAAATACTTCAATCACACAGTCTCCTTCACGGATGAAACCACCTGCAGCTAAAATGTGTTATATACCACAAGAAAAGTGCAGCACAATAAAATAAAAAATATATAGTTAAAAATCTATAGCCAACATATCCAGTTTCCATATATCTGTGTTATATAGTAAATTTGTGTACTCTGAAGATTAGAATATAATTTGAGCAATCAGGCATCACGTCAGCCATATAAATTCACTTCTTGCAAAGAGAAAAAAAAACAAACATGCGTAACATCTGTATTCTCTGTAAAAGCTTAGAAATGAGTACAAAACAAAGTTTGACTAACACCAAATTTGTGTTCAATAAAAAAAAAAATCAAATTTCATGAGATGACAAACTAGACACAGTGACACATCACTAAAATGAGATTGTTTCTTTCTTTCTTCCTTTTAGTTTGGCAAAAAAAAAAAAAAAGAAATTGAGATGAGAAGATGATATGAAAATGCTACATAAATATTCAGAGTGGGTTCACGGCTGTTTGAAATAACGTCAACTTAGTCGTGATAGACTGCCAGCTTTCTTCCTCACTATCTACTCCAGTCTAGTAACTCTTTAACTTGTCAGTGATGCTACTGTTCAACTACAACCAGCTGAGAAGGTGGTCTGTATGAGAGGAAATGGATCAACACAGACTTGGTGGCTGTTTTGTCTGAGACCAGTTTTCCAGTGTGACTTCAATCTTCATGTGGTCTATCAGTCCTCTATGCAGTGAGTCAGGTGACCAAAAAAAACAAAACCTTTAAAGACCGGGGAGTCTTGGCAGAATACGAAAAAAATTTTGTTTCAACTTGTGCAGCTTTACAACTCATGTTACAATCCAATCGTTGGATTGGATTGCTGCTTGCTGCAAAAATTGGATTTTGCAGGATGAAATACGTAAGGTGGTGTCAAGATCTCTTTTCAGCCTGGGAAACAACACGGGAGGATCCAGTTATTCAGGATCTAAATGGCCCTTAGCTGATACTTCAGGGCGTATAAGGAGTCCTGTCAGCGTACTGCATACGTGTTCAGATGTGTAGCTAACACATCTGCTGCAACGGTAATTCGTGAACCCACATACTCACCCCAAATTTTCTTCTTTTAGCAGAATGAAAGAATGAATGAATGAAAGACTTTTTTTTTTTCTTTTGTTACAAACCAATTCATTTTTTTGTTAAATCCTTTCTTCTGTCTTTTGCACATAAAACCTTCTGGTAAAAACTTCAAAACAAAATTAACAAAAATCATAAAAGGACATTTAAAACTGGACAAAATAAAAACATAGACATTAAACAGGACAGGCGGCTGCTGTGCCTCTCTCTCTCTTCTTCTTCCTGCCTGCCTCGACCCCGTTGCCTGTTCGCTCTCAGGCCTCTGTCTTCTCTTTCTTTTTGTTCTTCTTGAGGAAGGACGGGGTGCGGAACTTCTTCTTCTTCTTGGTGTTGGGTGATTTGGAGGGCGAGCTCTCAGGAGATAGGGCCTCCTCGATCTTCTCGCTGGGGCGCACCGTGATTTCTACGCTCTCCACACTGGTGGTCAGCTGGCTGACGCGCTTGCACAGCTCCCCGTCCACGTCGCCGTGGTCGTCTTTGCCATTCATCAGGCCCGTGTGGTTTAAGTCTGAGGGAGGACAGGAGGTGAGAGACATTAGATGGATATACCACTTAATTCTGCAAGACATAAATAGTACTTAATAACACCCATAACTAATAAACAACCATACGGCCACATTGTGGTATGCTTAATGTTGACGAACATGAGCACAAAGTACAACGTGTACTAATTTCATTCCCTGCTGATGTGGAAGAGTGAATAATTTGGGAAATAGTAGAACCAATAACACATTTTCTAATGAATAATACATTCTTATGTCGGCATTAAAAAAACTCTCAACTAAAACAGACCATTATGAACAGGAACCTTGTGTTGGACTTACTTATATGTTACAGGTGTTCATGTTATTTTCCACCTGAATGTCTCACACTGTCCTTTCGTAGTAAACGATAGACTCTGCTGTCTGTCACACACTAATTCCATGTGATCTGCGTGTTGAACTTCTGCTTCTCACATAGAGACATGTTATCCTCGTGCTCTACATATTCCGTAATATCTTTGCGTAAAACCCCAGTGACCTGATAGCTTAGAGAGTCTGTCCTCCTTTCACCTTAAAAAAAACAAAACTGGCCTTTGAAGAGCGGAGTACACCCACTCCATTAATGACTATTCATGTAACAGGCCTGCTAGTGTCACGTCTCTTTCTCTGGGCAGCAAATACAGGTTAGAGAATGCAGGGCACTAGCATTATGTTACTACTACAATGAAACACTAAAAACAGTGACGACTTCTTGTGTTATTTTCCTCTTTGCACAAAAAAACAACAACACAGAAGGTGACATTAAAAAGTGAAGCTTGTACAAAAATTAACCCGGTTTCAGCACAAACCTGCGGCATCAGAAAATATGGGTCCCCTGAGCCAAAGTGCTGTTGCGTGTTAATTGTTCCTGATTGTGTGGTTTTGCATGTTTGTGTTGGAGGGAAGCTGACAGGAAGTCAATCCCATAGTGACGTTATTTACAACGCTTTGTCTCACTTGGAGGTACACCAACTGGTTTCAATGTCAGAGACTAGATTTTCTGCACTCTGTAGAGTGTCAATCTCCACCAGGCTTGTCTGGGGGAAACGTATAGTCAAAGCTATCTTTAAGATGCATAGAATAGTGTAATCGTATTGTAACCAAGCATCTTTGGTTCGCCTAACTGTATGAACTAAATATGATAACAACACGATAAGTCTTTTTTTTTTTTAAGTCTAGCCAATTGCTGGAAATGGTTTTTGTTATGTCGTCACTGTTGTTGATCACTTGTGGACCCTACTTGCCAGTTAAGAAGAGTGAGGAGTCAGCAGTAAATGGCGATATAAAACACAACATAAATCACATAAAATATATGGAAACCTGACGGGGAAAAAATAAAAATGTATGCTATGAAAAATTACTACTTTAATCATTTCCGGTGGGTGGAGCGTCTTCTTAACCAACTCGGCGCAAATAAGACAAACTAGGTCTCTAATGGGGGAATGAGACTCTTTTTTGTTATACATCCATTCATTTAGACAGGTGAATTTTTAGATCAAAGATCATTAGTGTAGCATAAACTTACAGCACAGATCAGTAGTTTAAGCACCGCATACTGAGCTCAGTAAATGTCTATTAATTTCCACTCAAATGCACACACACACACACACACAGACAGAAACACATATTTGATTTTAAAGACACACAGCAAGGCAGCAAAGATCACTGTGGAAAAAGTCTCTCTCTCTTTCTCTCTCTCTCTCTCTCTCTGAGTGAGCGATACCTTCTTTAGCTGGAGTGCTTTGCGGGGACTGGGTGATAGACAGAGATTGAGAGAGAGTGGAGCCGTCGTCGGAGGTTAGCTCGTGTTCGCCATCTGCAGGGAGGGTGGAGAGGGGGTCAGGGGAGGTGTAAGGGAAGGTTGAGAGGATTGCAGGGTGGTGTAAAGGAGTAAAGCAGAGGGTTTAGAGGTTGGGTGGGGAGATGGGGGGGGTAAGAATGAGGTGAGGGAGATTGGGGGAGATTAGTGGTAATACACACATGTTAGAATCAGGCCATGCACAGCTGCTTTTTACACACAATTTCCAAAATCCTTGTCTGTTGATCATCAGGCGCTCAGAGTGCCATCACTCCTTCGTTGTCGGTTTCTCCTGGTGGCTGAATGTGCGTATGTATTGTATGTTATGTATTGTATTTTTGATTGATGTGTCTTTTTTTTTTTTTTTTTACAATTAATCTATTCTAATTTCACAAAGTAGTGAAACATGACCTTATGATTGCTTGCTTTGTTCAAACAGTTCAAAGCTGAAGAATTAAATTTACATTGACATGAACAAGCAAATGTTTTTGGCATTTTTTTTCCTCAATAAACAACTTCAACAAATGCATTATCAGGATTTATGTTGACTAAATTTTATTACAATTGACTAAATTGATAAAATTATTTGAGCCCATATATCAACTAGATGTTATCTTCCATCTTTTAAACCATAATCATGTCTAAAAATGGAAGTGTTTAATCCTCTTCATCTTCTTGCTCTAGATGAAAAGGAACTTTTATTTCTTCTTCTTCAAGAGCAACATATAGTTCCTGAATCGTAAAGAAATGATGCACTTGGCTTTTCATATCGCTTACATAATAAGAAAATGTTGTTTGCAGCAGCTTTTTAAACTACTTTTGTAAGTAGAGTAAATGTTTCAGTCCAGCTCAGCATTAGTAGCTTCATAAATTTTACATGTGAATAAATGATATTCCCATACCATGTTAACACATTCATTAGCTGAGGTGTCGTTCACAACTCATTCATGCACAGCCTATAGAAATGGTTGCATAACAGCCTGTTCTGTGCAGTGAAAAGCATTCATATGTTCTGTGATCATATACAGATAAAACTATACATACATAATGTTGAGATTTCAGGAATTAACTGCTTCTGTCAGTGGATTTTTTTAAATGAAGAGAATGTTGGACGAGTTTGTCATGTTTAAAAATGACTTAATCCCATTAAAAGTGGATCTTCACCACATGGAAATACATTCGGATTGGTAGCACTTTATACCCTATATCCTCTTATGTTGACTCAGTTTTGACATTTAATGTTTAAATTACAATATTCATCATAAATCTACACAGTGGACTGGACACAACTAATCACAGGCTAGTGTGTGTGTGTGTGTGTGTGTGTGTGTGTGTGCGTGTGTGTGCGTGTGTGTGTGTGTGTGCGGGCCAGGCATGTATCAGGCCATTCCAGACGGTCTCCAGCTTGCATCCAGATTGGTCACCGGGGATTCATGGGGCTGTGGGGGCAACAGTGTCATAGCAACGAGCTCCGCTCATGTGGGGGGCGTGAAGACCTGCTGTCTGTTCGCGCTGCCATCTTAGTCATACTGGCATCTCACATGTGCACACACACACACACACACACACACACACACACACACACACACACACACACACACACTAACACTTGCACCATGTTTATGCATATAAGAACATTTGGATGATCCTATAAACATGCATGAACACATGAGCATGCTGACGTACACATGCATGTGAACAAACACACACATTAATCTGGTCCAATGTGGCAGAGCCTGAGCAGAAAACCCCCCTTCACTATCTGTTCGCTATTGATTTTTCCCCTGCCTTTCAGAAAGGCAGAGGGATAATATGATTAGTATTGACTATCCTGTGTGTGTGTGTCAGCAGCCAAGCCCATGGGGACAAACCCTCATGTTGAAAGATATATAGGTGTGTGTTTGATACTCCAGGCAGTGTGTAAGAATAAACTGTAGCTACTACGTCTACTGGGACTGTTGCTAAAGATCAGGATCGTATGGATGCTTATTGACAACTAATGCCCTGAGAGCACTAAGTGATGATCAAGATGTGCAGTAATCAATTTTCATTCCAGGTCAAGATTTGATAGAAGGGACAGATTAGTAAGAGCACAGCATATTTTTTTTTTTTTTAGAAAACTCAGATTTGCTTCAAGCTCAGTTAGAAATCTGCTCCAGCTGTCCAGAATATCCGACGGCACTTGTTAACAACTTTAACAGGCTTCAGCAGGACGTGTAAATATTGTTGGAAAATTAAATCTATCTCCATAAAGTTTGTCAATAGCAGGAACCATTAAGTGCATTAAAACTTCCTGGTAGACGGCTGCGTTGACCATGGACTTAAGAAAACACAGTGGACCAACAGCAGCAGATGACATGGCACCCCAAACCATCACTGACTGTGGAAACCTTACACTCAACCTCAAGCAACATGGGTTCTGTGCCTTTCCTTTCTTCCTCCAAACTCTGGGACCTTGATTTCCAAAGGACATGCAAAATTTACTTTGATCAGAGAACATAACTTTGGACCGCTCAACAGCAGTCCAGTCCTTCTTGTCTTTAGACCAGGCGAGACACTTCTGATGATGTCTCTTGTCTTGCATTAATCTAAGTGAAAGGCTTTAGTTTCACAGTCCTCTCCAGTGTGTGGTTATCCTTATTGCTTGTACACTTTTTTCTACCACATCATTTCTCCCTCCTTGTGCAAGGTGTCAATGGTCGTATTTTGGACAACTGTCACGTTAGCAGTCTTCCCCATGATTGTGTAGCCTGCAGAACTAGACTGAGAGAGCATTTAAAGGCCTCTGCAGGTGTTATGAGTTAATTAGCTGATTAGACTGTGGTACCAGGTGTCTTTAATATTGTACCTTTCCACTATGTTCTAATTTACTGAGATACACAATTTGGGCTTTTTATTAGTTGTCACTTATAATCATCAACATTAAAATAAATAAACACTTGAAATATCTCAGTCTATGTTAAATGATTGTACACATTATTCAAGTTTTACTTTTTGAATGGAATTACTGAAATAAATCAACTTTTTCATGATGATATTCTAATTTTATGACCAGCACCTGTATATGTAGTGTATATACACATAACAGATATAGATGCAGCCTTATAAACCTGCCTTGCTGACAGTGACTGAGCTGCATATCAACACCATTATATGTGGTTCACTAATAAATGTATCTGCTCTGCTGATACATCAGTTGCTCTATAGTGCAAACAGCCAAAATTGAGAGCTGAGATAGCAAAACACTTACACTAGCTAAAATCTAGTGGCACAATCTTGCTGGTTCAAATTAATCTGTCTTTGTGTGGTCTCAAATTGTAACTTCAATGGTGATTATTGATCCGATCTGTTTTCAATAATTTTATTGAATGGCAGCGGCTTTTGTGGTTAACACTAAGGGGTGAGAGTTTGGCTTTATGCTTTAAGTCACTGTGTGTGTGTATGTGTGTGTGTGCGCGTGTGTGTGTTAAGTCCATATGTCTCTCAGTGGGACTGGGCTCTTGTGGTGTTTGCAAGTTGAGCGTGAACAAGTTCAGGATTCAGACCACACATCTATGAACATTCTTAAATGTACTAATTGGTGTGTGTGTGTGTGTGTGTGTGTGTGTGTGTGTGTATATGTGTGTCGTACCGCTAGGGCCCAGTTGCCTCCTCTCCACGTTCTTGCGGTATTCATCCAGGTCTTTCTCTGACAGCTCACTGAAGGGGTTGGGAGGCAGGGGAGCCATCTGCTCCTCCTCTGTGGGCACGTATGGCTGTCGTAGGAGGCAAGGAGAAGGGTGAGCATGGGAACATGAACACACGCACACACAGACATGTGCTCAAAGCTAAACTGTAAAAAAAACAACAAAGCTTGAACAAGCACTCATACATAGTCACAAATAGACGTCTGCACACAATAAACGCACAAATTAAATCTCTCTCTCTCTCTCATATACACACTCCTAAAGGCAGACTGGCACACCCACTGTGTCTGAGAAAGACTTATTTATTACAGCATAACTAAAGCTGCTCACATAAAAGATAAAAACAAGAGAGTCAACCACATCACACACAACTCATCTAATCACCAGCCACACAGAAGTTCTCATCCTGCAAGTCTGCAAACCCCAACATCTTTATAATAGACTGGAGAAAATAAAGACTGCATAAACACGAGACACACAATTTACATTACGAGCACCATTGTACCCACAAAACGAGTCACACACATGCACACAAAACACGTGTGAAATAATATATCTTGTGTGTAAAATGATGTCCTGAAGACTTTCATGCTCCAACACACCATCAAACTTCATCAACATCTCAAAGAAAAAAAAGGAGTGGAACTGTGTCTGAGGAAATAAAAACTGATGGAAATAAATATAATGTATCAATCGTAGAAGACAACACTAATAAAATCATGCAGTTTTGTGCTCTGAACAGGCAAAAACTGACAAAAAAATCAAAGAGGAACATTTAAACACTTATATATAATTATATATTATATATAATATTTACCAGAACTTTTATCTGCATGAGGTCCTTCAAGACAAGATACCAAGCACAAGCAAGTCAGCTTAAAAATGTCTATATTCATTTTTTAGAACTTAAATATGTCTTTATTATTTTATGTTTGACGCTGTCTTACTAAATAAAATATATATATATATATATATATATATATAAAAAAATCAACTTACAGGAATTAAGCTTCATTTAGCATTTGCATCATAACATGTTCACTTCCCTCCACCTTGTGGTCAAACGGTGAATTACTTGTCTGAGTTTTCTGGTGTGTTAATAAAGTGAATGGCTCATAATTAAACAGCTCACCCACACATGTGTCTATATTTCACTGACTCGACCCAGGAGTGTGTGGGCGTGCGGCTGACATCTCCCAGGTACTTCTGCCTGTTTTATTGCAACTTGCTGGCTTGTGACAACTTATAATTCATATTAGATTCATATTAGTTCATGGAGTTTGGGGACCTCACATAATGAACCTTTTTCACAGCAGAGTTTCTGACTTGTCAGCATGAAAAGCTGAAAGGTGACACTAATAGCATGAATGATGGCTACATTCAGAGTAGGTCCCTTGTACCATTCACTCTGACTCATTGTTTTGCACCGTCTCACCTGACGTGGTGCATCAACAGGGATGCCTGCAAGGTGTTGAGAGCGTGGCCCTGATGTCATCACATCAAACCGATTCTGCTCTCTGATCTGTAATAGGACAAAACATAGAGTCATATACCCTCTGCTAATCTCCTCATATACTTCTGCCTCAGTGCAAATTTAAATTCCTCTTTATACCAGCAAAAAAAAAAAAAAAACGCCTCTCAGTCGAGTTTTACTATTCTAGTTTTTTAATCAAGGACTTCATATGAAAAAGAAAAACCTCCCTCAGCTCCATAACTCATATATAATTCATGATCACAAAAACATTGCCAAGTCAATGATTAAAATCTTAACTCTTTTAGATCTTTTTTTTTTTTGATGATCTAACAATTTTAGTAACTGTAATAATGTTTGTCACTATTTAGAAAGTGGGAATTAAGCGGATGAAACATCCAGCATGACAATTGTAACATTTACTCACGTAGAATGAGAGCAAAAAGTCAGACTCACTTTGTTTCTCTTCAGCAGCACCTCGCTGGGGTCTGTGTTGAGAGGGACAAACTGATTGGGGTCCTCAATCCGGATCGGGGTTCCCGTCTCCTCTGCCTTCATCCACTGTATCAGGAAAGCAGGTGAAAGCAGGTGAGATCAAAGCAGTCATAATAATGACAAACTAGCGCTGTAAAAATATGTAAAAACTACAGTGCAAATAATATAAGTAAACCCTTACTGGGACAATGAATGTAACGGTTCATTCAAATGATGTAGTTGTGCTCTCCATTTACTGACATGTATCACAGTAACACATCTGTTCTCTAGTCTACTCTGTATAGTATATGTATATCTTGCCTACGTCACAACTTACACCAAATCACTGAGCAGTGATTTGATACATATTATTAATCACTAAGCTAAAAGCCTCGACAGAAAATAAAATCAATTAGTGCAAAATTAATGTAGTTCTCTGTTCAGCCAATAGGTGGCGATCTAGTACTAAATTGGGAAATAACACAGATCAAAACAAAGCACTCAGGCATCAATGAATGATGCCTGAATGATAATTCAGGCCATGAAATGTACTGTGACTTCATGTTTATCATATTAAATATGTGAATCCATATTTACTTCACAAATACATACTCAGGAATCCAACACACACAGAGACACCCTGCTCACCATGGTTGTCCGGCTGTTGTAGCGCTCCTCTCCGCCCTCCACGTTGACCTTGGTGTAGCTGTTGGGTGAGTTGAGCCAGCGCGTCTTCTCTCTCTGCTGCCGCTGCTGCAGGAACTTGAAGGGCAGCCGTGTGGCGCCACCGTCTCCATCCTCCTCAAACATGAATGCTGTGACGGTGGCAGGGATTTCCACGTCACTCTTGTGCCTCTGCTTCTCCCGTATGATGGGGTGCCGGTAGGCGTAACCTGTTCTGTAGCCCTGCAGCAGGACACAAGAAGACACTGACTGATTACAGGGAAACCAGGACCTGTAAACATAAACCACATGGACTCACAATGAAGCCAACTTATACGTTTGTGCTTGTTTTTACTGTATGTTTGTGTAGTCCCCGTTTGACTTTAATTCCAACTTTTACTTGCTGTTGCAGCCATGATCCTTAAATGACCTTCGATTATAGCTCAACATCATCATACATAAATAAAGAGAATGTTAAACTATAACTGAAATTTGCATTTATTCTGTGACTTTCCCGCCCTTTAACACTAGTTGAGCTGCCAGTGTGACACTTAGTCAAACAGAGAAGACAGAAACAGTGCTGTGTGGCTGCAGGGTTTCTGGCAGCACAGAGAGCCATTTCCTGTCTGACCCTTTCTCTTTTGTCTCTCTCCCCCATCTCCTCTTTATCCTCATCTATTCTTTTCACATTTCCCCCTCTCTCTCTGTCACTGCCCTCTCACAACTGTTTTCCAGACATTTATTCCAGACTCGACAGTTAAGTTCCATCCTTGTCTGCTTTTTGCTTTACTTTTCATCTCAGCCCTGTGGTCAAAGTTGACCTTTCCAGTTGACTTAATCCCCCAAATGAAATGCTTTTTTCCAGCTTCACATTTGGACAGTCTGCACATTCACAACTGGAAGCGTGACACATTTCTACATGCAGAGTGATCATCTTATTCTCCTCCCCCTCATTCTTGTTATTGTGTTTGGGTTTTATACCAAAGAGCTTATCTGATTCAAATGCTATGTTTATGAGGTGTTCGAGAAGAAAGACATGGCGGAAAAGGCAATGATTCATAGAGAGGGGGAGTGAGCAGACCCAACGACGGGAGGGAGGGAGGGAGGAGGATGAAACGCATGGGATGTGAGAGGTGAGATAGGGAGACAGAAATAGTGACACGGAGGAGACAGACGATAAGAGCAGCACAGACAGAGAGACAGCTTTAGCTGATCTCCAACACTTGATAGTCATAAACAGAAGCCAGCTGCTTTACGCTGTGACTCAAAATGATTTTTTTTTTTTTTAAATCTACTCATTGTAATCATAAAATGCTCATTTACTCCATCTTTTGCACAAAAATTGCTTCCTTTAAAAGAATCTCTCATTGAACTGTAGTTTAGGTTTCCGTAAGTGGCATTTTTTACTAACTGTGTTCATCCATGGTGAATTTCTGATCCAAAGAAATAGAACAGGTAGAAATGTCAAACAGACTACAGACATATCAGTTCAGAGATTTTTAAAATTAATAATTTTAATATATTTTTCAGTATTTATCAGTATGTAGATGTGTGTGCACTGACCAGGTTATCCAGCATCCTCATCAGGGACTCATACTCCAGCTCGCCAACCTTCCACTTGTATGGAGAGCACATGCCGACATCAGCTGCTGCGACCACGGCGAACGTCCGTGACTTGTATTTCTCTAGGTCCAGCACTATCAGGTTGTCCACACTGCCAGCACATGAGATGGCATTCACCTTAAAACCACAGAGTAAGCATGGAGGGAGACGTGTGTGAGTTTTCACTGACATCTTATGCAACAGAAAAACAGACATCACCGAGCATTTGTGTCACTAAAATCATCCCTAAAATGAGAATATTCCTGCTTGTGTGCAGGAACAAGCCAACATCACTTAGTAAAAGCTAGCTAAAGCTACTATAACACAGAGGTATATACTGTACATGGCATACAACAAACATGGTTGAGGGATTTATTTATAGAAATTAAGCTGGGCTTTGCAGGATGGATTAATGTTTTCTTTTGCTTGACCGGGGAGAGTCAATCAGGAGATTTAGTATGCCTGTTACGGCAGGGGAAACAACAACATCGCTAAAATCCACCGTACAAGTGAACACAAAAACAAAGAATCCAAGAGTAAAACACCGTAGAAATCCCACACGTAATGCCAACAAGCATTTATACACCTAAAACCTCATCAAGTTCACACACATGCACACATATTGAATATACAGTGTTTTTTTTTTCTTGGAGAGTCTATAAAACTCTAATATCTCTAAAATATCTGATTATTCCTGTGATAGTAGTTCCTGGGAGATAAATCCCAAGGCACAAAACAGCCAAAATATTTCTGTTACACATGATGGTATTTATTGAAAATCCTAAAATTTAACAATCTTAGTAGGAAAAATCACATCTACACTCAGGACATAACCTATAGTGTCAACATTGCTTCTTGTCAAAAAACGCTCCAGAGAGTTTGTGTACGATACACCTACTAGTTGCTAATTAATGTGGAATTAATAATCAGTCTAACAGTGAGATTCTCATGGTCTCTTCAGATTTCTTCTTGACTGAATTAAAGGAAAAAAGAAAAGAAAAAAGGAACAACACCCTTCTCTAAGAGCTGCTTTGGACTGACACATTAACAGCAACACATTAGCTTCCAACTCCCTTCATTAAACTCCTAATAGCCTGGCTGTGAGATGGTGTTTAGCCAACATGTTTCTACCAGACAGGGGATTACGATTTACAGAGTGTTGTTAAAATAGTGAGAGCGGGGAAATGTGAAAAACTACTGTAGAAAGATTAGAGTTAGCGGCCGCTGTTCTGGACTAATACATGACTAGAGAAGCTGGGTGTTGCTGGAATGAGCTGCGTACCGAAAGCAACGGTATTTGAGTGTGTGTGTGTGTGTGCATGTGTATGTGTGTGTGTGTGTGTGCGTACCTGGATTTCGCAGGCATACTGGACATTGTAGATATAGTAAAAGGCCTCTTCGATGGACTCCCCAAGAGCAACTACGCCGTGATTCCTCAACACCAAAATCTGCAACACACAAATTAGGAACAGCCTTTGTGAGTTTTTTTTAAAAGGTCTAATATTATTTAGTTGTGACTGTAGAATTAATAACCACATGTATCATGATTTCATGTATCTACAAGGGTCAGGCCACTGGATGAGTATAGCAGGATCTGGCACCAAACTAGTGGTGGAAATTCCCTCAAACTCTCTTGCCACTTCAAATTCTGTTGATCTCAAATGAAGTCTAGTGCAAGAAACTCATATGGGGGATAAAAATGACAGCAGTGCATCTTTAAATGATCTTAAACTTCCAGAAGGTAAGCTACCAACTCAACAGGATGTGCTAGTTTGACCATCTTGCAACTGTTTCCTCTTTGAAACGCACCACACCCTGAATTAGTTAATTTCTCTTTTCTTGACCGCAGAGTCTAGTACAAAAATAACCTATTCTTGTTTACTTTTAACTTAGGTCATTGTGTCTACACCTCAGGGTTTATTTATTCTAAGCTTTCGGAAATACTCAATTCTTTTCATATTTTTGCATGCCGTCAGCATGCACTGACAGCGTTTTCTTTGTTCTCCTACCTTTGTTGTAGGGCCCAGGGCCTTCTGCAGCTCTCTGCGCTCCTCCTGATCGTCCAGGCTGCCCTGGTAGTTGTAGTAGGCGATATCACCCAGGATCAGTGCCTCCTGGGAAATGGGCAGGATGCCACACTTCATAGAGGACACCTGGGACAGGAGAGAGGGAGGAGAAGACACATTAGAGATAAGAAGCTCGGACAGGTGTATTACAGCTATTTCATCCCTGTCGGCAGCTGACTCAAAAGACAGGGTGTAGTCTACTTTGAAACTTTGAAACAGAGATGAAGCTCCTTGTTGTCACATGTAATATTGTTGCTTTCCCACCCATCCCAAACATTTATCATACCAGTGTCGAGTTGTTTATAATTAGGCCTTTTCAGTAGAGATGTCAAGGTAGTTTTCAGTTACCTAATTACACCATTCAAATTTCTAAGCTTTGGTTCTGCAGACTTAACATGGAGCAGTTGTACATTTGTCATTTGCTTGCTGGTTAGAAAGACTTTTGGGTGTAAAATGAGCTTACAGCAGCCATGGCAGGAGTTTGTACGTGTACAACGCAGCGGATGTCCGGACGCATGGAGTAGATGGCAGCGTGGGGGCTGAAACCTGCGCGGTCGATACTCAGGTTGGTGGAGCCCTGGTCGATCACATCCCCAATGATGTTGACCTTCACCTGAGGAAAGATGGAGAGGAGCTGGAGTCAGTGGAAGGTTCACTGGATTTGGATTTGAAAATGGCAGTTTTCTACTTTTTTTTCTACAATGGTACAAAGGCACTCAAACACAAGCTGTGTAGACTTTTTGAAAACTTGACAGCAGCATCACGCAGATGGCTCCTGAAAAGGAAACATGATGAGGCCAGTGGAGAGCACAGGGAGATGTCTCATAAAGCTAACCGTGACCAAGATAGATCAGTGAAATCAAATATGCCCAGGTACTAAAGCACATCCAGAGACTGACACATAACCAGATCCACCCACCTCACTGCACAAACATGCAGCCGATAACCCTTCAACATGAACTAAGAAGATACAACCACAGGTCAAAATCAATGAGCATGATGACAGAAATCACATTATCAACGATTCCCCCTCTTTGTCTGCTTCTCTTCAGGAAATGAATTGGACCGTTACCAGGAAACATAATATAGTTGAGTAGTAGACATGATGTCCTTTACTATGACAACTTCATTACCAGCCAGTTAGTAGTTATTAGATTACAGGACAAAGGAAGAGGATAAATTGAGGGGAAGATAGAGGTAGATGGGAAGAGAATCAGATAACCAGAAAAAAAGAGAGAATAAAGACAAATAATTGGAGAGACTGAGGCATAAAAAAGGAAGAAAGAGCGTTAAAAGTGAGTGCAAAAGTCAGACCTCGCACAAAACATATCTTCACCTGCAGACCTTGTACTCTTCCATCACCGTGATACAAACCAGAACCTGCAAGCACTCATTTCTCTTTCACAACACATGTGATACATGTGTGTTATCACAACAGGAAAGGTCATCCATCATCCAGTCTGCGACTAATAAAATACACCCAGTGAAGCTGGAGCCTGCTGAATGCTTGCTGAGCTTTGTTTTTTACGTATGTGCTTCTGCTGCAGTGGAGTGTTACAGGGCTTTTTAAAGAAAGGAGGCACTAAGGAGGGAGTGCTGCAGTGGATAACAGAGCTCTGATACCCTCTTCCCTACAGACCTCTGCCAATGCAGTAAAGGAAACTATAAACCTGAATAAGAATAATATTTATAGCATAATTTGTGCATGAAGAAAGAGAGAAAAAGCTGTCAAAAAACCCATAAACCCAAAACAAAGTTGAGAACCAACTTTCTGCTAGTTGGTTTTTGTATTGAATTATCTTTTTTTTATATACATTTGTGCATTATTGGTGTATTTAACCATGATTTAAGAGATAATCACACAATGAAATGCAGCTTCATACACCCCACTCAGGACTGATGTTGATTTAAAATGACATGTGTGAGGTCGACAGCTTGCTGAGGATCTCTCCGTCAGCTCAGGCTGAAAATCCTGAGACGTGTCCTGAGTGGTGCTCAGCCTTTTAACAGCCATATGGATGTTTGGATGAACGACTATTGATCTTACACCCAGCGGAGGAAAGTGAATGGCACCAGCCGAGCGTAACTAACCACCTCCATCTTTGTCTACGCACACAGCTGTCAGGCGATCGGACATTGATTAGGCTACATCACATGTCCAGTACAGTATCAGTTTGTCCTGTCATGTCCTTCAATTAGCGGCTCCCTCACTCTGGAGCAGCCTGTCAGTCAAACAGCTCTACAGCTGAGAGGCCCCTCTGACGAACACGGCACTTCTAAATATAAAAAGATGCCAAAGGACGTGTCGGAAAGAATCTGAAATGTGACGTGGTTGCAAAGTAAGTAGGTGATTTTCAGAAAGGCCGACCATCGAGTACAGCATCAACTGAACTAAAATATGAATCTTACCTCGAACCCAAAACCTCTAGTCTTAACACTCAGCCTTGTAACTACAAAGATCAGTGGATCAAGTGAGAGAGAAGATTGGAGACAAACATAGCAGAGACAGACTGGCATCAAGACACAAACAGACTAGAAATCTCGAAGTGGTAGACGAAATCATTTTGTTCCATCTGCAGACATCTGATTTTGTGGTCTTATACAGACAAACCTTGTTTTACTGCACAGCCTCAGTGGAGATGGATGACGTCCAGACACAAACTAAAAATATTCCACTTTAAATGATGCTGCCTTATATAGCTCTAAGGCCGAGTCTGCACTTTACTCTGCTGCCTTCTATACTATACAATTAGTATTGTATTAGTACAAGTAGTATTATATGTTTTGTAATAGTGCAAAACTATTCACAGATAACACATTTTGACAGTATTTTTAGTTGTTAGACTTTTCCCCAGTAGGACAAGTAAAAGCACCATTTTTATTTTTATTTTTTTTACTAAATCAGTGCTTTCGTTTACAGTTTTCATTTCCTGGATTTGACATTTACACAAGCTTTGAAAATGTTGTGAATAATCTAATCTAAGCATGACAGCTACTGTATATTATAACATTTATCTCAATATGCTGTGAAGAAACAAAATTAGGACATTTAGCTTTAGAAGTGTTTAACTTACGTATAAACAAAAGCTAACTCTTTATGTGTCAGACAAGGTCATTTGTTTTGTGCTCAACGTGCAGATCTTGGCTTCACATTTTCTGCACTTTATGTTACATTAGAATAAAATGTAACTAATGCTGCTATATTTCCTTTGAGATTAGCTTGTAAAATTCAGAAAAAAAAAGAAAACTAAAGTTTGAAACAGGCTTGGAAAAGAATACAGATTAAAATAAGCCAATTTAACAATTAATTTGCCTCAATAATACTGCAAACACTGGTAATTTAACTCCTTTGTTATCAGGTACCGGCAGAAATCAGCTGTAACTGAACTTTAGCCGAGTTTCATTTTGTCTCTCAACCTGCCAACCTCTTCGGCAGGTCAGAGGTACGGCTGCTACATCAGCCCTCACCTGCAGCCATATCACACAGGTGCATGTGTGTAATGTTTGCACAGGTGTTGAAGACAGGTACACCAAAGCAGAGAGAACAGAGGAAAGCAAAATACAGAAGATATGATTCAAGTGTGAAGCGACTTCTAAGCAAAAGTCTGCAATGTTACATAAAAAGTCAATTCTGGTGGAGAGTTTTGTGGTTTGGTTGACAAAAATGAATAATGCTTCATAAATATCAAACAAACCCGATCCACTAGAAACATGAAGGACATTCCAGAAATGCAAGTTGATATTCTTGTTCCTTAGTGTCGGGTTAACGTTTTCCATATTTCATATAATTGCAACAATATCCTAAAGCACAAACGGCTACGCAGACATGGGTCGTGTTTTAAATATGCAAACAACTGGGAGTCTTACAAATCTCAGAAGTTGTGGTGTACAGAGACGGTGCTTTTCAAGAAAGTTATTAATGTTGAACGGTCGGTTGATCATACCAAACATTAGTCATCACTTTATTTAGGTTATTCAGTATTTCTAAAACATTATTTGTTGCATATATTTACCAAAACAAAGGTGTAATATCAGAGTTTTCAACACTGAGAATACCTGTTTTTTTATATATATATATATATATTGGAATAAAAAGAAATAAACACATGGACACAATGTTAAGCAGGAAAATAGAGAGAGCAATAAAAAAAAAGATAAATAGATGGAAATAAAAACTGAATTAGAGGGAGTTTAAATGTAAGGCAGGAGGAACAAGGGTTGCCAACATATTATTACACACATTACACATCTATTGACACAACACGCCCAGCTCTGTGACAACATAGACACTCTTTGAACCGAAACAAGGCGGACAAACAGCCTGAACCACTGTATTTGCTGACTTGAAACAGGCAAGCGGGAGACAGAGAGATGGCGACTACAGTGTCATTATGAGAGGAGCACACACCGTGAACAGAGGCAGAGGAAAGATGATTGTTGTGTAAACAGACATGACGTTCACAGACTATTTATCTCTCACATACAATTCAAGGAAGTAGATTAAAAGTGGTAAATGGTTGATGAAGCCAAGTGTGGAAACATAAGCTCTGTTCAGTAAGGGCCAAAAAGCCTGTTAATACTGAGAGCATTTGTGAGCACACACACAGACACACACATTTACAACCTATTTTATTAGTTTCAGTCGAAACCAAGGGACTGTTAAAGTCAAAGCTTTAAAACAGACTTCTTTGTGTGTCTGTTATGAAGCTACAAATAAAAATGTCAATCTACTTTTTCTTAAAAAAATAAAATATATATATATACTCTATACTTGGGATCTTTCACTATTTAACTTAAAGGATAATGATTATATTTTATAGTTCAATGAAATTACCTCACTTGAATTGCAGTCGTTTTGTTCATTTTTTGAGTACATAACTAAATAACTATGTTGGGACAAGGCCGCGGCAGATCACACTTCTTACCAGGTTTGATGCGGACGCCTCAGCGAATGACAGTCCTCTGGGGATGATGAGGATGTGGTCTTGCTCTTTGCTGACTCGGCCCTTGAAAGAAGGAAGAAAAAGAAAAATCAATTCTGTTGCAGTATCAAATTAATTAATTACCTGACGGCAAATGACTTTCATTTTTATTCTTCTTGCTACTTTGAATATTGAACAATGAAACAAAAAAAAAAGTCAAAATTTTGGAATGCTCCTTTGTACCAAAGTAATGTTAGAAATCCAGACAATTCACTGATCAAATTAAAGGAAAGTATATTGGTTCCATTGAGTTTTTGAGGGGACTTTGTAGAGTGATTTTAAGACACAGCGCATTACTGTCGACACTCACCGTGGCGTAGGAGCTGCCAAAGTGGGCCCAGTTGAACAGGTCCACCAGTCTGTAGAGGCTGGCCAGTTTACAGCGTGTCAGCTTCTCTCCTTTCACCATCGAGCTGGATTCCACTCCGTACATGTCATTAATGGGGGTGACCATTCCAAGACCTGGAAAAAAACAAAACAACGTTTTTGTTCATTGGGTTGGATTAAAAAGATGTTCTTTGCATTTAAGTCTACACCAGGTCGAGTTCAGTCGTGTTGGTATGTATAATGTACTCTATACGTAGGTATTATAGTAGCACCTTACATTTTCCACTCGTAAATCTAGTTACTAATGGCAGCAGTGTCAGTCACACTACTCAACATCAGTTTTTTAATGATGTATGAAACATCAGGCTCAAACAGTCCATCATTTATTACCTTGTTTACTGCCAATGCCTGCATGCATGGATACATTATGGATACCTTTGAAGGAAGAGCTGAACTGAACTGCTGTTTTGCCTTTGACATGTAATTCAGCATTAGTTGTGCATTCTTGTGCTGTGATTGGAAGCAGACTTCACATATGGACTTCTGAACAGAACTCCTGGATCAAAACTCAGTGAAATATGCGCGGCTCTTCCGGAGTCGAGGGATTGAGTTGGTATTTACACCCCTGAGCGAAGAAAGCTTGTGCGTAGCTATAGATCTTCAAATACTGATGCTGTGTTTTGTTTTTGAGAGGAGTTCAGAGTGGTTGCACCCCAGGCAAATGGTGGCATGTCCTGCTAAGTGTTAGTGTCTGGTTTCTAGGGGTAACGGGCCACAGCACTGCGAGTACTCACTAAGGGGGGAGGTGTTGAAACCGGCCACTGAGCTGGCCATGAAGAAGTCAGCGATCTGTCTGAGGGCCAGCAGGCCAGTGGGGTTGTTCCCCTTCCGCTGCTGCTCTTGGATCAGACTCTCCAACTCCTCTTTGAAGGCCTGAGAAAGAAGCGGAGAGAGCAAGAGTTAAGGGAGAGGAAACCATGAGATGATGCGCGAGGCACTTATATCATAGAAATGTAAAAGAAACATGCAAGCCTTTGACAACTTTCTTGAACTGCAGTTAAATTACAAAAATGAAAAGACAAAATGTGATGATAATGAGAGTTATCGGTTCTCTATGAAGCTGAATCCCTATAGGTTTGCTACCCAACAACATGAATCAGGACTGGCTGACCGGCTTGTGTTATGATTGGCTGCTTGATTGTCTAACCCTCAGTAGACAGACACAATACAGCATAAATGCAATAATGCAATACCACATATACAAAGATGGCTGGACTACATCACATTAAGTACACAAGTACGATTAGATTTTCCTTTATCCCGCAACAACTCATAAATCAAATATTCAAACAAATCACAAGACTTCTCATCACAACAGATCAGTCACAGCTGCAGGTACTCCAGACATGTTATATTCATCATGCAGTCCAACTCAGACTCCAGAGGATTTAATACTGTATGTATAGCTGCTGATAATCTTAAGGCGGTTGTTAACCTCTCAGGGGGTACGCTCACCTCTCTCTACAGGCTAATGTTATTAAAGCTCTGACAAGTACAGACAACGTGTGTGTGCATACTTTACTTCCATCATGCACGACAAATATCTATTAAATTCCTTCTATCTTTATGCACTGATTCCTGAATCCTGTGCATTTGTTTAATTGATGTTAAAGTGTGTGGTGTGAATCTCCTGCTGCTATATCTACTGTATATTGACACTTGAAAAAGTCCTTAAAGATACTTGAAAAGGCATGTACGCTACTGCCTGTTCAGGTTGAAGGTCTTTTTCTCCCAATGGATCTGATCACAGCTGTGAAAAAATCAGCACACTGTGAGAGTGAAAATAGGCCATGACACCGTTTCCACATGATGACTCTCCTCTAATAGGGCAAACATTCAATATTAATGCCTTTATTTCATCTCGGTGCTTATGCAACAGTCAACACACTCCCAATAGGTCACAAAAACATCTCTGACACTTAGCTTCCCCTCGTCTCTGTCCCCCCCACATCCCCTCAAGTCAGTCCATGTGATGATCCATTAGTGTTATGCCAATGGAATCGGGGCCTTTGCTTTTATGCCCATGTGGTGGTGTTTTGTTAAAAGTGGAGCAGTCTCCTCCGTAGGGATACACACAGACCCGGAGCACCGCTGGTTCTGAACCCTGGCCAGACATTCCTCTGTCCCTGGTGGCAGGGTTGCTGTGGCAACCGGCTTGTTGCGGATGTCTGACGGTGGTGGGTCAGGGTATTATTTATTTATTTATTTTTCAATTGTTGTTGTTGTTCTGGGCATTTCTTTTCAGAGACTGATGTGCCATGACATTGACATTGGAGTCACAGTGCTTAAGGCGCAGTTTACTGGAGCCAGAGCTCGATCAGGCGATCGGAGAGATTCCCGACTCAACTACAGACGTCTTTGTTTTGTCTGTGCTGGAGGATTCTTGGTAGCTTGACACTGTCTCTCTGTTTCTGGTAGCTAGTCACTAAATTTGTTTATCTGCTGTTTGGTGCTGGGCAGCATACAGTCAACTTATCAGAGTTTTTTTTTTATCTACAGTTAAGGGTTTTTCTTGTTCATTATAAATATTTAATATAGCCACTTTAAAGCCATTATTTGTTCAGTTCAGGTGAAGAATCACCTGTGTTTTTTTTTAGTTTTTTTTTTTTTTTTTAGAAAAAATCATTAAATCAGTTTCAGACAATTTGTTTTCCACACTTGCAGCATTTTAAAATGAAACCTTTTAAAAAGCACATGCACATGCAAACACACACATCCAGAAACAACACACTAGCAGACATCTGCTCTACAATTTGTATGTGTGCATTCCCAAGAAGATTATGATAGGAGGGATTTGATTCCCATCGTCTAAACAGATTAATCCCGTAGACCTAAAGTAGATCGTATCATTAATATTTTGGCAAAAACCCCTTACATATGCAGCAATAAAAATAACCTCACGTCAAGTGTGTGTTTTTTTAGCTGCTGTGGCATGCCTGCTTCCTTTATAAGCACAATCCCACTTTAATGTCAATGACAGGAAACTTTGAAAATGACTTTACATTATTACGGTTACGGCTTATTCACCTCTAGAGTGAACAATAACACAAATAGCCATCATCTACCCTGCCAGATTAAAATCACTGACAGACAGCCAGGCTAAGCAGGTCTCTCAAACTTACAGGAGGAAAAATGTGACCGAATCAGAGAAATGAGGAAGTGTTTCTGTGACTGCTTCAAAATGGTAAAAGCTAATCTTTCAGAATGGAACAGCAGCGGTCTTCAGAGACTTAAGCCAACATGCAGATTGGAGCTTGTCCAACTTTTCGGCAGAGGAGCCATACTCTGTAGTGGATGAAGTAGCAAAACGCAGGAAATCAAACAACGTATGTTATATATCATATTTTGTTGCTTCCACAGGGCAGTCAGGGTGAGCTGTAGACAAGCTCTACCATTGAGGACACTACATCAGGGAAGGTGCTTCCTGGAAGGGGCACTTTTACAGTTTACTGTTGGGTGGATGTTGAACAAAAATACATTGTCACGTGCATATATGAGTCAAATTCTCCAAGTAACAATTCAAGGTTTTCTTCGCACTCTATTACTATCACAGGAAGTTTCTAGTCTTCCAAGAGCTTGTCATCAGACTTCCAGAGAGGTTTCCTTTTATTGTGATTCCCTTTTTTCTGCTGCACGTATTGTTGCGGATCCAACTGACACAAACTGCCGTACGTCATCCTGTGGGAAAGGAAGACAGCACTATTTATGATTCTGCACAACTGTGGCCTGGTTACCTCAAACACTTGTGTCGTCATGTGACATAAAACTATTGTGTTTAATTTTTTTTTTTTTTTACTGGGTGGAGCTTAAGGTAGGCCCTAGCTACTATTAAATATCAAATGTCAACTTCTGTTTTCTTATATCCATAAACGCTGTGAGGTAATTTCCTGCAGATGGATTAGATCACGTTCACCTGGAAGAACACAGTGACCTGTATTTTCAGGCATAATGGTGTGGCCTTCTAAGCTCAAATAGCATTAAACAAACTAAACCAGATTCTGAGTAAACACGCCAAACATACTTGATGTGCAAAGACTTTTAGACCTAGGACGCTACCTAAAAGGTGTGTGCATGCACGCACACACGCACACACACACACTCACACATGCACACTAAAAGCTTGCACACATATGCAGAGACCAGGTAAGGTCTTTAATTCCAGCCACACACTGAATGGCCTCTGCCACTTATGTCAGCACAATGCTGTACTTTAAAGCCACCAATGTGACAGTGCTACAAAGCAGGAGAGTGTCTGCCTGCAAGGCATGCCAGCGCTATTGATTGATTCCCCTCGTCTAACCTCAAGAGTGTGCGTCAGTGAAACTGCTCCCCCACACACACACACACACTGCGGCTGTGATGGCTCACTACTCTGCATAAACTCTCTGCCCTTTTTGTTGAGGGATGCACTTGTTCACCCCAACACAAAATGAATGTAGGACAAGAGGAAATCAATTGCACCACCAATTGCGTCTTTTATAAATGTACCAATACCAACTATGAATCTCATGGAAGTGCTCTATCTTTCCCTAAATCTAAAATCTGTGCATTGCTACCACAATGATTGAAATGTTGGGTAACATGAGGCCAAAGATGGCTGTGGCACTGAAAATTACTGCAAGTCAGCGCAGCCCATTGAGGCTGAATGAATACAACGGATAATGGAAACATTGAATCAGAATTAGTGTATAATGTGGATTGATCATTTCACAGCCGATACTCAGCTTCATCTGCGCTGATATGGATTTGGCATATTGGATTAGTGCATCCCCAGTTGTTAATATGTTCATGTACCAGTTTTTGAAATGTTAAATGAGCTTCCTTAGAGAGAGAGAAACTAGTCTAAAGCTTATACTCTAAGCACCAAGGGGATTCTTTTGACTTTTGGCCCACCTTTTTGAGGTTTCACATGATCTAAAGTGGACTTAGTAACATTTCACTATGTTACCCTTTAATCGTGAGGGCACTGTTCCACTGCTGGAGGTTTTCTTAAGTTCAGCACCCGAGAGATGATGTTAAATTCCGAACTGAAAAACAGCTGCTGAGACATGGCTCTGAGGAAAGAGGCGGCGGTTTTAAATAAGAATTTCTGGAGTGAGCATAACCACTAATGTTCTATCAAATGACACCTCCAGGACTTTAAAAAGACAAACATAATCGCGCGCAGCCGTGACATTTGCCTCACGCGAGTGGGTTCTCTGCAGAACCAGCCAAAGCACCATAAATTATCCACTTGTGTTTTTTGGCAAGTGGCGGAGGAAGAGGAGAAAATGTGCACTTCCTCTGAAAAACCACAGAACTAGTGCAAATGAGGCTGAGTAAATTCATCATGAGGTATTGGTAAATCATTTTTTTTACGGATGATGAACAAACTGTGCCACATGCTGGAAAAGTGCAGAGGAGAGGAGTGAAGCAGGGAAGAGAGAGCAAGATGAGCGGACACACAGAAAATAGAAGCAGCGTGTACAAACAACTCAAATTCAATTTCATCTGATTTAATTTTGTGCTTCTGAGAGCTTTTAACCTTTTGACTTTTTGGGCTTCAAACAGAGTAACAACAAAGTAGTTCTCAGCAGCCACAGATAGACAGGGAAAAGCTTAACAACAGAATATCATTATTTGCTATTCTAGACACACACACACACACACACACACTATGATATGGACACCTGCATCAGCATCATGTTCCTGCCCTTCCAGACATCTAGCACAAAACATCAGATGCCAAGATAAACCACACTGAGCATGTGCAGAATGCAGATCACATGTAAAGCTTAAAAAAAGAACAACCACTACCCGATATTAATCACACACACCTCCAGGCCTATATTTACTTGGGAAAAACATTAATTCATGACATTCGCTGGCCAAACATCATTTAACTTCATATTTACTTTACTTTAAATATTTCCCTCCTGCCCCTAAAACAGTCAGCAACTCACAAAGTAATTCAAAGTATAAACTCATACAGTCAAATGCACACACTAAAAATGTAAATCTATTTTAAACAGCTTGGAGCACTTCAATTAGAGACCTGCCTTGAGTCAATAGTGCAGAACAAATATTTCTACTACTGTGTGAACTGCTAAACTGAACTGAAATGCAGGGGGCTCATTATACGATATCTACACAAGGTGACGCAACTGTTTAAAGGGCACAATCCAAACAATGAGATCAGACAACTCTGCCGTCTCTACATGAGTCCATTTGCTTGACTCCAGTTAAATGAAAGGTTTGGTGTTGAGTTCCTGTCAGGGAAGGAAATTCAGGTGGGGTCATATAGGAGACAAACTGATCCAGAAGCATGTTTCTATTCAATAAATCTCTCTCCATATGTTGTTTTATATTGCCTGTATGCATCATACACATCCTGGTATGATGTGTAAAAAAAAAAAATAATAAAAAAAAAAAAATAATGGTCCTAAAGTTCAGCTGTAGGCTTTGACTTCTAAAGGTAAACACAGAACGAGATGGGTGGATGAAGTCAGCTGAGTTGATTCAGTCCCGCCTGTTCTATATTGGTTCGACTTTAAATACAACCTGCCATCTGAGTGCTAGAAACATGTAATCTGGAGCTGCCACACGTCCCATAACACTGGAATCAAAACAAACACAGAGGGTAAGAGAGAGTCTGCAAAGAGGAAGGAAGACAACGGCGCGGGGAGAGAAAGGCACATGTGTGGACACCCAGCTGGGGACGCATGCTGTTTTTGTTTAAGCTGAACATGAGAGAGAGCGACAGACTTGAACAAGATGGAGAAGAAATTGAGATGATATAAGAAAAAGCACACACACGCACGCACGCATGCACGCACGTGAGTCCACGCCCAGCTGGTGACACACACACACACTTGTTGTTGTTGAATAAGTGTAAACCTGCACTGAGAGGCCAACTCTCCTGATGTAAGGGCTGGAAATACTCTGCGGTCCACAGGGAGCCACCTGTTACTGCTGACTGAGGGCCGTTTGGCTCACATTCAAAACCACATCAAGCGGAAATAATACACATACCCCTGCATGACCACAAGTGTGATAAACAGGCGGTGCAAAAGGCAGACGCTCATGGTGTGATGTAGTGGTAAATAATGACGGTGGGTAACTGGCTGGTTGGTAAAAAACAGCTATCACTGGTTATGACAAACAGCTTTTACAAATTATAAAACAGCAAAGTGTTCAACGTAAAATGGCACGAAAGCAAAATAAAAAATTACAGTTAAAAATTATTTTTTTAAAGCAGCAATAATTGATTTTCCTACATTGGGGGCAGCATAACAAGCTTTAAATGCTCCCTTTTGTGCAAAGTTGAAAATGCACTCTTTGCACAGCCAATGTTGAAGGGGAAATACACTACCCCCAAACATCGTCTTTGCAGAATAGGCTCAAACCTCTAAATGTAGCTCCAACAGTAATTCTCCACAATCCAGACCTCCAGGGAAATAAAAATCAAACAACATCATTATGTGTGTTGGCTAAAATATGCTCGAGTTGTTTACTTCAACAAAACCTGACCCAACATGAGAGCCTGGAGGGCATTTAGAGAGCTCCAGCAGTAAGCCTGAGCGAGGGTGTGGCAGCTAGTGGCTGTATTAGAGTTTTAACAGGCTGCTGACTGCTGTGATTCTGTGGTCGGTGTCACAAAAATCAGTCCCAATGAACACATGCACACACTGATGTAACTTGATTAGAAACCACTGAGTTGAGGAATAGTAACCGACAGAAAAAATAGGAACTGGCTACCAAAAGTATTAGTCAGTGAGGTGAAAGGTCTTTGTATGCTCTTTGGGTTTTCTGTCAACAACTCAACAACAAATAATGCAGACCTTTCCTAAAGACCAGCATGAAACCAGAATACATTTATAAACACGTATAAACAAATATTCTCTGGATGGGACATTTCTCTGTTATAACTTACGGGACTTTGTAAGATCTGTGTGACACGTTTCTTCTGCTCCAAAACGTTGAAGTCCTGCCGTAAGTCAGGTGACATGTTCTTGGATCTGATGTACTCCGGATCGTTGACATTGACACGGTCGAAGTAGCGCTCCTTGGTCCCACCACCTGGTGGGGGAGGGGTGGTCACAACCTCCTGATGGCTGTCTGCACTCATGCCTGCTTCACCTCAGTCGCTCGCTCTATGGCTGCCGCTCTGACTCACACCTGAGAAGAAGAAAACCAGAGAGGTGGATTGGTTCAGAGTACAAATCACATCCTTGGAAAGGCAAGTGAGAAAGGTTTAATATTTGCATTTGCATTTGGATGTCTTACTTTATTTTTATAGTACAAAAAATGGAGTGTGGTGAACAGAACAGCATGTAACAGGATTCAAACTAAAGCACTTATGACAACATGGTATGCAAATAATGCAGCCATTAGGATAAAAAAAATAAATAAAAAATACAGCCAGTAGAAGGAAAAATGCAACAGGGTAAATTTGCAAAAGTTTGGTTTGGAGTTTCACAATGCCTGTTTCATTCAATTGTTGGTGTTTTATTCTGAGTAAATATGACAGGAACAAAAAAACGTTGCTAATGGACATGCAAGCAGTTACTCAATAGGGCAAACAAAAAGTAATAAATATTTTTAACTGGAAGTCTGGCAATCCTACTGACAAACACCACAATGAATTTTCTATTGTCAATGACTGACACAGAGTCACAGGTTGTGTTTGTCAAACATGTAAAAGTACGTTCAGTTTTGGGTGAACTTAAGAGGTGCTGCTCTTCAGTTTGATGCAAATAACAGGCTCCAACACGCTGTGATACACACTTACAATGGACACAACTGCATGTAAGGCACTAACCAGGTCACACTGACACCACCCAAACAAAGTGTACGAGGAGGAGTGTCGTTTGAACATCCAGGCTTTGACTGTTGAGGTGGTTTACTCCCACTGCTGGGTTTCAGGTCAGCTGGCAGGATGACAAACATGTCATGCCAGGGGCCAGCCAATAAAGGCAAAAGGAAATAAATATGAGAATAAGGCAGAGTTCACATTGTGATCTAATGTGAACTTAAAAGCACAGAATTTCTTTTCATTTCATCCTCCACCTATTGTGTAACTAAATTCTTTTAAAAAAAAAAAAAAAAAAAAGAAAAACCTTCACTATCCCTTCACCCTGAGATTCATCATTCCTATTTTATTGAAAGTTTTTGAGATGTCACGCTAAATAACACACAAACAAATGTGACCGAACACAAATTCCTTAGCAGTGGTAAAAAGATGAAGAGGGCGAGAATGGAGAGAAAAGACAGACAGAATATATTAACTGCATCAGCGGTTGCAGTAGCGGAGGATAAGCTGGTGGTGTATTAAGGAGGGGTGGAGCTTATGGGACCAGATGGTGTTTTGGCTCGGAAAAGCAGAGAGAAATGAGAGAGCAAGAAAGTTTAAGAAAGGGATCCCGCTGTTTTCTGTCTTAAAAAGCCCAGCGGTTATTTGACAGCAGGCAAATTGAAATTTACTCTGCCAGAACTCTCCTTCTCCTCTTTTGACCTTTTGGGTGGGAAACAGCGGGTTGGAAAGGTGATTTGGTTCGATACATGCCACTAAGCTACTCATTCAGGTCATTAGCCACTTAAAAATACGGTCGAGATTAAGTGAAGTGACACACAGCTCGGTGTATGCAACAAGTCGCTCTTAAACCCAACAACCCAACAGTACGTTTGAGAAGAAGGAAGTGCTTCCAAAAGGATGAATGTGTATCAACAGCATGCAGTGACCACACATCTCCACCTGTTGACATATACAGTATTGATACTGCACCGATTTAAACGTACACGAAAGCAAGCAACAATAACACATCTCTTACAAAGCATTACCAATTAACTAAAAACATAGATTCAGAGCTCAAATAATTAATAGACAATAAGATAATTGGTAATTTATTTTTTTTATCTCATTGTAAACTAAATATTTTGAGTTTTCGATTGTTGACTGGAAAAAAAACAAAATATCTGAAGACGTCAGCTTATTTTACCCCATACGGCCACTGCTGCTTCCTCTACTGAACGCTAAGCAGTCAAAGTGTTCAATGTGTTGTTGAGGAGAACTTCAGTTGTGGATGATCAATACGCTCATCGCTACCTTTACCACCAAGATTTTCTACATTGGGAGTTAGTACAGCCAAGCCAACGATGTGCAGTTAGAAACTGGGAGAGAAAAAAGAGAATGTTAAACCTCTAATTTGACAATGTTTTGCTAGATTTTCTTTGAATATGCCAAAGTATCCATTTAAACAACCAGCATTTCCTATATGGTGTTATCTCTAAACTAGACAATCCATAGGAACGCAGCAAACATCTTTCTACTCAATCCTCCCGCTAAAGCTGCGAGTTATACTATGGAAATGAATAAAAGCCGCCCAAAAATCCTCTTTAATTGAAAGCAGCTGGGAAGTGCCGAGTTATGTAACCTGATATTGAATCCATCCTCTCGCTTTGCCTGCACTGTTCTGCTTACTGAGTAGTTGTAAAGGAAGGACTGGGATACCAAAGTCTGACTGAAACCTCAAAGTGATGATGAGAGTATTAATGTGATATAAAACGAAGGCATAAAAGAAGGCAGAGCTGAGCACATTTTCTAACCCTTTTCCTTCATTTATTTAACTTCTTCTTGTTTTCTATCTTGCGGCGTTACTTCGTCATTGTTTGGTGTTCCACAAACCCCACTGCTGTATATGTGAAGAAATAATATTTGCAAAAAATCAACTAAATGTGTTCCTTTAAATACTTCTTATTGCACTAAAAGAGGAAATGTCTCATGTTTTGTGTTATACAGGCTATGGATGAAGAAATATAATTCCTTATGTTTGCCAAAAAGCCACAGACAAAGAAATGTTTAATATTTATCCTACAAAGTGATGCTGCTAAAGTTTTGATTCATTTAGACTCTAAAGAGATGTAATTATCTGTCAGACCTTCAACGAGTTCAGTGTAGTGTAAAACTTTTACTCATTTGGGATTTGAGAGGGTTAGTATTGTGTCACTAGGGCTGCATCTAACAATTATGTTCATTCACAATTAATCTGTCAACTATCTTGATCAATCCATTAGTTACTTGGTCCATAAAATTTGAGAAAACCATAAATGAGGATCACCGTCTCCTAAATGTGTCCCAACAAACAGTACACAATGCAACAATATTTAATTTACTGTCATAAAAGACTAAAGAAACCAGAAAATATTCACATTTGAGAAACTGGAACCAGAGAATCTGGAAATTTTCTTCTCTAAAAAAAAGACTCAAAGTGATTAATTAATTATCAAAATAGTTGCCAATTAACCTAATAGTTAAAGCAGGTAATCCATAAAACATGTCATGAGTTAAACATAATGTGCCCCAAACTTAAAAAATAAATGAAATATGTGATTGACGGCAGAAACGGATGCCTGAAATCTGCTGAATGAGTGGAGTTCCAGAAAGCAACAGCTGTAGCCGCATCAAAAAAGAAAGATCACACACACACACACACACACACACACACACACACACACACAGTGCTTGTAACAGACAAGACACATAACTCCAGTCCCCAGCATGAGCTGCCCCCATCCCTCTGTCTCTGTCAATACTCACTGTCCCCGTCCCGAACCCTCTCGGTGTGCTTACATCCAGTTGAGGGGTCTAAGAGGGTGAGTGGTGGTTAGTGTGTGTGTTTATGTGAGAGAGTACACAATTCATCTAATAAGAATGAAATCTGATTATAATTTAAATTTCATGCTTCACGACAGATGCTCTCTTGTGATTCATTCAAACACATCTTGAATGTAAAAATTAAGTTTCACAACAATGCCAAAAGTTTAGACTAAGTTCAGCGACCAACTGGAAGTTTGAGATGCAATTGCCCTTTAACAGATATGGCATTGAAGGCCAGTGGTGTATTGTCATTGATTTAAGCTCCATTAATCTGTGGCCGATAGACAGGGCTGATTGTGTTTACTGAAGGGCGCTAGACTGTGATCGCAGCCTGAGGCAAGGTGACCACAGCCTCTCACCCTGTGACCTTTAGCGACCCTCCCTCTTGCTCATTTTCAGCAGCTCTGCAGATATAAGCGTCTTCATCTGTGGGTAAACTGGCCATGAAAACTCTCATCGATAAAATCTATAGGGTGCTATAAATCAAAGACTACTTAACATGTTTTTAGTTAGGAATTGCATGAAGAGTGGGGTGAATCAAGGCTCAGTAACCTTCCCCGAGCCTGGCCTTAACACCCACACAACAATGAGCTATTGGCTTCTCATTTGTAGTGCAAACATCACTTTTTACCCGTTATCACAAATGTTAGTCACATCAGTTCCAATTAATGTTAAATCCATAAGTAACTTGATGATACGCCTATTTTAAACATGGTTGTTACTGTGTTACAGTGCTCTCTGCACTGAGGACACACATTACATATTACATTACAAACAGTTTCTATCATCTGAAGCCGTACTGATGCACGACTGCATTCTCATCGTTTTTATTTTAGACTGACAGAATGAGTTCTCTCTTCTACCTCTATTATCGGAGCTTACTGTATATCTCGACGGACAGAGTGCTTACCCATAATGCCTCACTACTCCTCTGACATTTGGAGCTGAATGAGAGCCAGTGGCTCATACAACGCACCACTCTCCAAGCAGCTAATCTTGAAATCTATGTTTACCCATCTCTGTCTCTCTCCGTCCATCATTCTCAATGACTTTATTTCATTTTCTGTCCCAATAATTTGTGCACTAGATGCCTATCGCATGCAAACTCTGAAACAAAAACAAAACAAACTAAAGGCTGATACTATTTAAAGTTTTAGACAGTGCACACATGTATAAACAGACACATCAGACGCTCGGTACCACACACACACACACACACACACAACTATCCACCCACTCACACACCTCCCATACCGTTAACATGCCGGGGGGAAGCTTAAAACCATTGCTGCTTGTGTATCTACTAGCTGCCAACCCTAAAAATAAACAAACAGCCCTTTGGGTTGTGTTACAACTCCAGCGGCAACAATACCAGGAAAGAATATGTGTGTTGGCTAATTATATCCACACTCGCACACACTGACCTGTAGTGTAAATCCTGTAAAAGCAACACACATGCACAGACATACACACACAAACAGAGCGGGTGGGTGTGTTTCTTGTCTAAACACGCATGCATGACAGATCTAGCCGTGCAACTGGAGGACAGTGTGTGAGCTAAAGACTCAACAGCTTACAGATCCTCTGGCGGCTTTACCATGAGAAAACGTGCCAGGCAGTGTTTCCTCTGTGACATATGGCAGTGTCTGGTTGTAGTTTGGAGAGTTAGTTTCTTGTGCAACCTTGTTTGAGTGCAGCATTTGGTTCTGTCTGTTACATATTATATACATTCCTTCATATATATATATATATATAAAATGATTCTTACTGCTGCAGTGACCCTAAACTTCTCAATTGCGAAGAATTGTGTAAAATTTTCAGATACAGACTCGACTGTTGTACACATTAGAGATAATAACCAGAGCTAATCTTCTCTGATGCTCACCCTCACTGCACCGTTAGTGCCAAGCGTGTTCTTAGTGCAGAAGCGTGTAAGCGAACATGGAATTCCCCTGAAATTACAACTCAGCTTTAAGGATGGTAATCTATGGTGTCATGCACTGGGCAACTGGTTTGGGGGAAAAAAACAGAAGAATGAAACCCCTGAATCCCTTCCAAATGGCTAACCAGGTGTAGTGACACAAGAGACCAGCACATAAACAAATAAGACAAGCCAAACTAACCTTGTATTTCCTCCTTGGTCAGTGAATGGGACAGAATAGGCAATAGTAGTAGGTGGAGGAGGCAAAACACATGTCTCTATTTTCCCGATGTTGCTCGCTGTCTGCACTAAAATTCCAACACTAAAATTCCCCCAATGAGGTTGGGAAAGATGAGAGAGAAAGAGCGGGATATGAGCGCCAGAAAGAGAGAGTCAGGTGGCGATCAGAAAACTAGTCAGTCCACTTGTCTGTCAGGATTTTCCATATAGATGCTCTTCGGTTGAGCTGCCAGCAAACAGCAGATATGCTTTCTCCCAGATTCCTGCAGGCGCTGCTCCTCAGCGTTCATCAGAGGGAGAAGTATCAACAGCTGTGAGTGTGTGTGTGTGAGAGGATCTGAGTGTATTGCCTCTGTGCCCTCAGCGAATGAGGGTGTGTGTTTGTGTGGAAAAGAAGCTAAAGGAACCACGTGATGCAGGCTTAATCCCCCGCCCACTGGCTCCAAGCACACACACACACACACGCACACACACAGGCTACTAGACCAATCAGAGCTCAGACTTGCACACTAATCACCCCTCCTCCTCCCTCGCCTTTTCTTTCTCTCGTCTTTTTTTTCTTGTCTCTCTTTTTTTCTTTGATCCATTCAATTTCTGGTCTCTCTCCCACATTCCACAATCCTCTCTCTGTCTCTCTGTTTGTCTCTTTTTTCTTTCTTTATGTCTCTCATTCACACCCCAATTCCTCCACTACTCCCTCCGGACTACTGTACTAAAGGTCAGTGTTTATGAGTTCGGCTGGCAGCCGTGTAACTGCAGCCAAACAACCTGTTGCAACAGAAACTGTGTGGCCTTTATGGCCATCTCAGCCCCGACAATGGATGTACTCTGGATCTGTGGTGAATTACCAGTGGTCACAAAAAGGCAGAGGACACCGTGAAGATTTTGAAACGGAAACATCATAATTTAATGATCCTTGTTCACATCCCAGGTCAGAGGTCACGGTCAGCCACATAACAGCTGTTTGGGATTGAGTGTCTTGCCTGAAGCAAACCTTCATTCTTGAGTTTTAACCAGACTTATCCTTTTTTTATTCTGTTGATCTGCTTCTCTACTGCTCAGCTTCATGCAATTTTGTCAGATGGTGTTTTGTCTGTTGCATGATCACCCACTTCACTCTTTGACAGTCATCTGTAACTGGTAAATGAATGATGAGCTGTAATTAACTGATTACGGTACCCCATGTTATATACTATACGAACTTTCGAAAAGTAACTTTCAATTCAACAATTTGTGCAAATAGAGCTGCAGGTTTTAGTGCCAAAGGTTTTTGGCTGATCTCTTTGACAAAAAAAACAACAGTAGTGTGTGCTGACTGCCACTACCTGAGATGATTGGTAGTTTGTGTTTAGGCTCCTGGAAGAGAAACCGTAACAATCCTGCCGCAACAGACGCCAAGCCAAAACTATCTGACAATCTGATCTGAAGTTGAAAACCTGCCCAGATGAAACTTTACACATAATCCAGCATTTTTTTTTTTGTTATGAAATCCTGCTATTATATATCAGTTCAAACCAGCTGTTTGGGTATGGTGTTTTCAATGCCTTAGTGGGGAAAGTGGTTAAAAGTTTTCTACTTGTTCAAATTGAACATGTAAAACCTAGAAGAAAATGTTCCTGCACCTGATCGCATATAAAGGCTGTACACAGAGAGTTTTGTTCACTGTTAACATGTCATACGTGCTCAGGCAAGAGGGAGAAAATGAATGCAAAATGCATGACATGAATAATGAGTGAAGACAAGCAGGATTATTGTAAGTGTTCAAGTATGTGTAACATGTCTCTTTGTCGCTCTGAACCAACAGTTAAAAATGACAGGGGCTCTGACATTGACACAGGAGACTATTAACACTTCAGAGGTGAACCTGCAACACACTGCAGCCTTCTCAACTAAATACTGTTGAGTTTAAAACCACAGCTGGGTGCTATAAAACTACAAGTATGCACAAAAGCTATTTAAACGGATTGTATATGGTTATACATTGCGTTTAATGTGCCGTTTTAAAGTTTAAATGTTTAATTCTTAGTTTATTTTCTTCTTACTGAGTCAAACATTCATACAAGCATAAAAAATATGCACGTTGTCTTTACCTGGCTGTCATATACATCACTGCAATGTATTTTTTTGTTTGAAACACAGATACATGCATTGTGTTAAGCATTACGCAGACATGGGCTGGCGATGTAAAACAGGCTGATCTCTTGAAATGGCATCACATGCGTGTGGAGGATATCAGTGGAGCGTTTGCTCGGGGGGCTGCAGCTGGTTTGTACCAACAAACAAGCGTTATCATTCTAACGTCACCACATGACCAACCGAACTGTCCCTCATTTCACAAACTGTTTCCTCTACACAAATAATGCTCTCTTTAGAATTACTTGCTGGTCTTTGCAATAACATTTGAAGCTTTCTTTGGAAATACAGGCATTGCTTACAGAAAAAAAAAACAACTCATCTTTGCATGAAGCAGCTGGGGGGACTGTTAATTACAGATTGGGAATCGTTCTCTCGGAGCAAACCTTTTTCAGTGTAGGAAACAATCACGTATTTGTCTTGGTGATGAAAGTGAAAAAGAAATACACAACTGATGAAGAGTCTGCAGATTGTTAGTGTAGCCAAACGCTGACAGAGCAGATTTCACTGATTAGTTTTTTTTTTTCCACAATCTGGATGAAAGCAAACTGATGACTAAAATCTGCTGCATCACTGAATGACCTGCAGATTTTACATGAAGTGCCCCAAGTGATAAACTGAATGAATGTATTCAACATTTATGCTCTGGTGATAATCACATTATCAGTAACGAGTAACAAGCAGCATGGAACATCTATCTGTCTTTTAAAGTTAGTCTCATGCTTGCTTTGAGCCACTTTACTGTTGTTGATTTCCTTTCAATACAGTCATTGTTGTAGAAAACTTTGAGCTGGAAAAATATTGTTGTAAAAATGAAAATAATTTAAGAAATACGTTTTTTTTCCCCCTGTGGATTTTCATCCGCAGTGCTGTGAATATGCCAAGTACAGACTGGCATAGAAAGGAGACCGATCCCCCTCCACCCCTGATGTTGGTGCATCACTCAGCACTTTATACACACACACACACACACACACACAATCCCCAGTGGTCACTGCCAGGACTGACTCAGGGAAACAGAGCTCCCTGCACAATGCTGAATGCTTCCACTAAATACAGGACAGTCCCAAACACAGGTCATTATATGATGACAATTTGCTGAACTATACATTGTGTAACACTAGTATGTTTGGTAGCACCTGCTGCTCATGTACTATAATGTTATAGGAGGGTTACTCTGTGGTTAGACAATCATATGACTCATCATCGTCTGAACTGTTTTGAGCTGCAACTGCAAAAAAAAAAAATCTGGAAAGTGAATCTTGTGCGCCAGCATTACAAACCCTTTTGTTTTTACTGGGAATTTACACAACTATTAAAATATTTGTAGGCAAAAAGTCAGTCTTGAAAATCTTGACACTGCGTTATAGATTCCTCTTTGTTTTGGCTACATGACGAGTGAGAAGAGACAACCCATCAAAACCCAGGCAGTCAAATGCGTGCTTGATACTCTATTGCCTCCACGCAACTGTTATCAAGTCTGATGATTAATGATTCCTTTGCACACGACAACCGCAAGTGCTCTTACAGTAAGTAATCACATATTTCTGCTAAAAATCACCCCTTTCTTGACCCCTGTGATAGGCTGCGTACAAAAACAAAGCACAACGGAGAGAAGGATCTGAGCATTTGCTGGGCTAAATGCATGCTGGTATCTATTTACTGCCAAAGCTCTGCTATCAGCGTTTCCCACCAAACGCTGGGCAGTAACAGGAGAGGAGCGAGGGGGCGCGTTCACTGATGCTAACTTTTCAGGAATGCACAAACTCTTGAGCTCATTATTGGGACCTCTGTAATTTGTTCTCAAGTTTGAAAAAACATGTCTGACTGGCAAAACAGATGTGGTTATGCTTAAGAAAATAAAATTTCATTCAGTTAATGGTTGTGAGGCAACTTTACTGACATAAGAGATGATTTTTTTTTTTTTTAAACAAGGTTTGTTTTGACTACGTTTACTTCAAACGGAATTTTCCCACATGACAGGAAGGTCAAGTTGATCCCTGGAGGACAGTACACAGCCACGCGCTAGCCTCCGACTAACTCTTAGTGACAGCGTGTCAGTCCATACATGACAACGTTTTGCATCGTGAGTCAACCTACAGCAAAGATTCAGGACAAACATGCCTAAAGTGCGGATTGAGACATTTACCTCTGCCAAAGAGGATTGCAGCTTCACATGTCGTCATGAATAACAGAGAATCAGATGTAATGAAAACAACCAGGTTTCCCAGCGTCTTTGTGTTCTTGTCATCACCCTTTATGACTCTGATGGTTGCGGACGTTGCAACATAGCAAGCTGTGACCCTTTTTTTTTTTACCCTGCAGGGCTGAAAAAGTCTAGTATCACATCACCTTGTGTAGACCTGTAAATACATGCACACCCGAAAATCTGTGAAGCTGTTACTGTTTATCCGGCTTTTAACAGCCTGTCTAGTTTCACACTTGTATGGGAGTGATCCTAAGTACCCACTAATCCATGTTTGAGAGCTGAAGAGGCATTTAGAAAGAAGCTAATGTTTAACGCACTGAGACACATTTACAGATTTACTTCCGGGAGCGTTCAGAGTGAATAAAGCTGTCACTGTTAAACCTGCTGTGTTACTTATCACGATGAAGCAACATAAATATAGACAGAGAGGACACGCGTGTAAACACGCCATAACAGGGATGTATTTAAGCATGACCAAGGAAGTCTGCCTTTGCCCCAAGGCTAAGATAGAGAGATAACATACTTCTACAGAGACAGAGGAGAGCGAGAAAGGAAACAGCTCATGAATGCATTTGTTAACGAGTCTTCACTCCTTCATTTTCTCCATTGATGGAGATAAAACGAGTTCTGGAAGTAACGATGGGAAGTGGCCGCCCAGTCGTCACCGCAGTCAAATGTGCCATTCCAGGTCAAGTTGAATAAAAAGGACTCTGGTGACAGATTGCTTAGGAACTACAGTGTTTGTTGGTTGGAAATTTAGAGCAGTTAGCTCATGTATGCTCACACAGAAATAATAACAAAAAAAATCTACTCTACTGACAATTTTAGTTGTATAGGTTTAAAGGACATTTCCAAAACAACGATCCTATGACACAACACCCTGCAAGTTGTATATATTTATTACAGTCTACATTATATTTATTAGAGCCTACAGTGTATGCATCACACACTGCGCATCATGTCACTTAACTAACAAACAAGCGACAGTAGGTGACTGGATGTGTGGAAGCAGCATTGTGCATTTCCTCAACTAACTAATAATGCTTGTCTTTTCTCATCTTGTGGGAAAAATGAGCCGCTTCCTGTAAACAGCGTTGCATCACATTCCCATGACTCAGTATATGTGGAAAAAAAGGTTGTAATTCTATTGCAACATTTCAAGAGATGTTTGCCGATCAAACAATGATTTGCGGTATCAAGGTTAGTTGACGACTATGACTGCCATGAAGGGGAAGAGTCATGTTTCCAGCCAGTGTTCATTCAGGTGCATAGTAATGTCTTTATCTGTGTTGCATATCGCATAGGGAGGCCCTATACATTCTTAACAGAGCCTAGCATACCTGTGCACTGCTGTCACTTCTGCAGTGCTCAGAGCAACCCTGCTGTTTGTTTGATATCAGATAACACCATACTGTACACACACACACACACACACACACACACACACACACACACACACACACACACAAACAAACACACACACCTTTCCTATTCTCTGTTGACAACAGCATGCCATACAAGAGAAAAACAGAAAGAAAAGTTTACAATAATATAATTTCCTCAGTTTTTCTTGTATCTTTAGCAGGTTTTTATGTTGCTACTTGATCCATTCATGAGTTTAGTTTACTTTATAATATGTAAATGGGGTTTTAAAAAATGGATATTTTAGAGGTAGGACTTCGTAGATGTGCATTTACTGGAGCTCTGTTGACATGCAGAGGTCAGAGAGGAGAAAAAGCCTGAGGGACACATTTTACCACACGTCAAAAGAAATTTCCTTTCGCGTTTTATTCTGAAACGGCCGGATACACATTGAAGCAGTAGCATGATATAACCGTAAATGAGTGTGAGTGGACAGTTTCATATTCAATCTCAACTTCAAAGTTCAAAGCAGATGTTACATTTTTGAAAATCTAACGCAAAGTCCACGCTTGACAGTCAGTTCCACGACTCGTGAATAAAACTGTAACCTGAAAGCCAAAGTACTGCAACTCTCAAACTTTCAGGAGACAAAAAAACAAAAGCGTTTTGCAGCTTCACATCCCACAGTTCCTCTGAATCAAAGCCATGAAAGGAGATGGTCGCCTACTTTAATCTTTGGCACTGAAAGGCGCTGAGTGTTGCATAAAAACAGCCAATAACCTTGAAACCTGGAGAGTGTGTGTGCGCATGCATGTTCTACTGTGTGTGTGTGCCAAGACAACACAACACAACAAAAAGCACCAGTCAATATCTTTTAGCTGTGAGCAATATATTCATGATGACACTCTCGGCTATTAAGGTTCTCAGAAAGCAAATAGAGATGTGTTGGTCATGTTGTTCTTTCCTTAATAAGTGCGTAAATGATCCATAAAGTTTTTGTACAAAGCCAAAACAAGGAAATAAGAAACAAAAGGATGATAACAGTTGCAGTTACTAAAAGCTTGATTCATCTCATCAAAGGTCATTTTATGGTAAGGTCATAAAAACAAAAGGCGTGGTAGAGAATAAACTGTTTGGCTCTGCAGTAGGTAACAGTTAGTGAACACTCTGCTATACTTTCAATACTAAATATCTATGTCAACAATGTCAACGGAGCAGGGTAACGTATTACTGTAAAGTTAAACTGATTCTGACAGTGATGTTACTGCAATTTAAAAACAGATTCCACAAGTGAAATGTATAAATAACACACACACAAACATACTGTAAACACACCGCTGCAACCCCGCTAATCACTGTATAATTTAGTTTGGTAATGACAGAGACATAGACACAGTTTAACAAGCCCCTGTTGCTTTAACCACACAAAACAAAAACAATCAATCTCCCCGAGTCGCAGCTGCTAACTGCTACCGTATGTCCTCACCGCCAGACACAACGGTTTTACAGTTGAGCAGAGGCTAACCAGCCGAACGGCCCTTGCTGCTTCATGGCTACACGACACAATAGTTTTATAGAAGAGCTGTGTGCTGAATTAGCTTTGGTGAATTGCTTTACACTTCAGAAAGTTTTTTTTCAATTCAAATCACAAGATGGGGCTCAGTAAATCTCTGTATCACTCGGACGCAGTCTTGGCTCCATCAGTGGGCAACTGACTGCTGATAAACACACCTGGCTGCTTTGCTCACAGGGTGAACAGGATGTAGTCGCACAGAAAATTACGTTATTGTTAACTCCAAATATGTTTTATTGCTGCAGTCACTTCAAATCACTGAAATCAACTTGACACAAGCCTGCAGGCGAGTCTGCTACTGAGCATGCTCACATTACCCCCACATACTGGACATCCTGTACAGTATGTGCTCTTATCATATGTCTTATTTGAGTTATAAAATGTGACGGTTTATGCCACAAAATCCGGTTTTCATGAACTAAACTGCAGTTTTCGTTTGGATGCAAGCACAAACTTTTTACACCCTTTTTCATATTTACAAGATCCCTGGAAAGATGTCTGTCTGTGCTACAGTATCTCATGTGGATTCCCTGCAGTAGAGGATAAGAATACATTTTTGTCCTGGATTTCCAACAGACAGTTGCTTTTTAAAGTGACAGTCTCGGGGGCAAAAGCTGCAGAGTGAGACACTGAGGAGGACTGTGTCACTATTACAATAACAGTGAATATTTCACTTTAGAGGGAAAATTAATTTGCATGTTGGAGAATATAAAAAAAAAATCTGTGGCTGCAGCAACTTTAAAGAAGCTTGGTTGTGGCGCCATAAAGCTTAGCGGTTAATTTCCAAGATAGGCAAATGGTTTCCATGCCAATCCTTTTACACCAATCTGTGCACATGTGAGCACACACACTTTACCTGAACTTACATGCAGGAACTGATAGGCAAATGCCACGCTGCTTGAGTTGCCTGAGACAACCTTTCAGAAGGGACTTATAGCTAAAAACGATCAAGTCAAGTCAGTTTATTTATTCCAGTATGAAAGATTTGCTATTAATCAGACTTGTAGAGTCAAAGTGGAATTTAATAGGATTGGTGGTCATGTGTACAAATGTAGCAGATTTATTTTTCAGCAGAATTATGAAAAATTGCTTAATAATAATAATGTTGCCACCAACTGAGGAGTCTGTCATTTCAAGCATGTGATGTGGCAGCGTTTCTGAATGTGCTCTTTTTACAGTGAATACAGTACTTTTTGTGGACGACCACAGTCAATAATTGGGCCTTTAATAACTCTGACATTTATGCTTTGGAGGAAAATAGATATTCCAGAAATCTTTGTGAAATGAAGCAGAACTTTTCCTGATCAGAGAAAGCAGCGTTCTTTTCCACTGTTACCGCAGACTTGACTCTCAGCTATAATACATGCACATCAACAGCTGGGCTGTGTTCCTCATTTTCACACTATCTGAGATTACCAGCTAAGGAACGTCAAGTGTTTGACCCTGGCGATAAGGTGGAAGTAGGAGCAGTTTTGTAACTACGTGAAACGTTAAAATATGGCACTATACACTACGTGAAGAGCTCTGAGATGTGAGGGTTCATTGTTAGTTCATAAACTTGTGTTTTTCTTTCTTCAAGAGATGTATAATACCAGAATGCCAGTCAACAAAAAAATCTAATTCCACACTTACGCACGATATGAAATCAAATTATCACGAAATCATGCATTGTTCCTGTTGTGAAACAGAGATTTATTATTGTTGCTGAGCATGTGTCGTGTCCGTGGTCAAGCACAGATGCACAACACTGAGGGGGCGTCGGCCAGATTTCTGGTGTATGTTTGGGGACTATTCGTTATACAATCTGAGGAAGCAGACGGATTTGATATGTTGGGGTCTGTGTCTGGATGAGGTCATTATTCATGAAGCAGAACTACAGCCCCATCATACAAACACACACGCACATACACACGCACACTGGGTCATGAGCTCAAACAGTCACACACTCACATGAGTTTCTATAGCAACTGCAAACAAACAGTATGTCCATGTGGTGACCCCACCCCAGCAGAAAGGAGCAAGAACCCAAGACAGCGAAGCAAAAACAGACAGAACAGTGGGATAAAGGAAGGCAGCAGTATGGGACACCACATGTGATTCTGCAGCAGTGTATGCTTCACTTTATGTATGCTTTATGTCATAGAAGAGACATTTAAAAAGGATCACACGCCTCAAGCAAGCAAGCATTTATCTCTCCCCATTACAGTCCTAAACTGTGTTAAACCTTTAGACTAACCATGCTTTTGTAATCCTAAAACCAGCCTCAAAATTTGTAAAGCAAATAAAAACTTCACATCTAAAGCCAGAGTCTATTGTTTAGACTTGATTTTCCAAGAAGTCAGAGTAATTGTGAAATAACCTCATCCCACCAGAATCCCATGGGCCTTATGTTGTTACACCACACAGTTTGGAGCCTGAATACAACCAACCGCACAGACACCAATCCCACCAATAGGCCTTTTCATTAAATTTTGAGCTCCAGAAACAGAAAGGGAACAAATCAACAATAGACAAGCAGCTTTGTATCAAAGTAAAGGCCGGTTATTGAGGCATAGCAACTTCCAAGGTCAATCAACATTGAAGACGCCCACATCCGCACATTAAAAGGATGCTGGCATTTTGATGTTTTGTTGGCTGAAGAAACCTCTGACCACTTGGACTTTTGATATTTTCTTCTGTGTTTTGTAAAGGCCATCCTGCCCAGATGAAGTGTGCGTCTCTGCTGTTGCTGGGGACGGGTTAAAGGTTAACTTATGAGAAGATTAAAAAAACAAAAACATGTATTTATAGTTGTATGAATGTGGCAGGAATCAACCATATCTGTCTGTTAACTGGTCTACCACTTTGGTCCATACTGAAATATTACAACAACTATTAGCTGGACTGCCATACAATTTTGCACAGACATTCATATACACCTGGTAGCAAGGAGCTCCACCAAGAAATAATAAGGAAGCTGCTGAAGTGCAACTCCATGTGTATCTGAGGAGATGCCAATATCAGCTCATTCCCCATAACAAAAGACATTTAAAATGACTAATTGACAGGACTTTACGGACAACCAGAATCTAAATGTACACTTGGTTGATTAATTGACAGCACTTGCACAACCAATAGGAGTAAAAACACCGATAGTTATATTGAAATCCAAAAGCTGCTTCAGCTGTACTCGGGAAAGTCTCTGGAGTACAGCCTGGACCCATGTGGAGTGTAGATCAAATGGGTGGTCTCAACAGACTGGAATTTGGCCAGGGGGCTTTGATGAGTTTTTGTTTTATTTGAAAGAAAATCTCAGCACGTCTCTACCACGACAGGAAAGGAAACAAGCAGAGTTCTGCTCAGTGAATCACTGTCCCTGCTCTGTGCTTTGACCCCTTCTATCACATCTGACCGCTCAATGACACATTGTCAGATCAGAGGGGAAAAGAGAGCCTCCACAGTGTGTATGCGAGTGTGTGCCCCCACATTTCCGGGCCTGTCAGGCTCAAGCCTTGGGGGTGGCGGCACAAATCCATACAAAGCATCCATCATGGAAAGGAAAGTGGCAGCAACCGATGCTGATGACGTCCAGAAGGTCAGGAGTTTTGCTGCACTGGCTCCCTGGGTTCTTCCTTGCCTCATCAACAATTAATTTATGGAGTCACACCGTCACAGAGAGCCCAACAAACATGGCAGAAAATGAAAGAATTTCCGCTTTAAAGAGGAAGGAGGAAACTGGTTCTTGTAGTAGTAGTCAAATTACAAGTAAATCTGACAGGCACAGTGGTGAGAGATCATGACACTTGTTGTCAAAAAGTTGAGCTGACACACTTTTGTTGTTCAGAAGTATTTTTGAACAGTTGCTCAAAATAAACTGTATTAGATTTTTACAATCAAATAAATTGTTTATCAAGAATTAATTTTCCACCATAGTAACCACCAAGTATAAAATAGTCAATTGCTATCTTAAATATGTCAAATGGATAATGGCAGTTGATAAAAACACATTTTACTTGATGAAAACATTGCTTCCCTGACCTCTTCTGACTGGTAGTTTCAAGCCTGCTCAACTTGCTCTAACATTTAACCACACACACCACAGTGATGTCAGGCTGCACTGACCACACCCCAGCACTAGGGTGAGAACTTATTAGCTGTTGTTACTCAATGAAGAATTAAATTTGTGGTACATGAAAAGCTGAAAGCTGTGCCCTCTAGCTTTGTAAACTTTGGATCTTGTTTCTATTAGAAGACAGTCAACCATAAGAAATGGTGTGGCGTGATGCTTTTGGGATGCCAGGTCCTCATCATGGGGTCGCAGCTCTACAAAGAGGTCCTGGTGCAATTTAGGCTTCCTTTCCACCCATTTGTGGTCTGTGTAATTCATTCCATTCATGATTTTTTTCCTCCTTATCACTGTTATTTTGCAAGTGTGTGTGTGTGTATGTGTGAGAGAGAGAGAAGGAAGGACAAGCTTCCTGTCAGGATGTGGGGTCCAGCGGGGGGACAGAGGCACAAAGCCAAAAGTCACAACTTTCTGTTGAAAAACCAAGTGTGTAGGAGGGTATGTGTGTGTGTGTGTGTCCTCGTGGTGCATGCACTCATGTGCAATTGTCCGCATCCTGATTGCTCTGACCACTGAGCGAACATACTTCATTTCAGACGATTCTTTTCATCAACTGTAGGGAATTATTCTTCAACATCAAAGAGATTTCAGCCTCATACTGTTGCAGAGCTTTCATTCATGAACTCCTGAACAGCAGAGTTCCAGATGAACTTGAGTAAGGCCGACGATCAGCACTGCTGCTGCACCACAATCATAGTGGAAGGCGTCACTGGTCTATATGTACTCCAGATAATTAGACCACCAAGGATGAGAAAAATACTCCCAGTGTCTGGGCCTCATAATGCCCCTCCTGCCGCCTAATCATTCACATCCTTTCTGTTCTCTTCATTCATCTCTCCATACAACATTTATCAACCATCCATATCCACGAAAGAGGAAAAAAGGTAGAGAATTCTTCATATCAGGAGAAATCAGGGACTTAAATATTACAATACATACAATCTTACCCACTACAATTTTACTTGTATCATAATAGCAAAGACAAGGTGGCAGGGACAAATTATTTTGTCAAAATTTCACCAGAAATCTTCTTAATTTAATCAAAATGATTTTGTTAAGGAACACAATGTTAAGGAACACAATTCTGCACAAATGCATAAATGACTTTGCCTACATTACAAACTGTATGGATGTGGATGAGCATTTCTCTGTGTGTTCGTACATGTGGGTCCAGCTGTTTCCTTCATATTCCCACTCACACACCAGTTCACACACAGCCATCCTCCCCTATCAGGAAGAGCTTAAAGGATATCCAAATTGAAGCAGTGCATCATTGTGGCAACATATTGTTCGTGACAACCAGCATGCTATATGACTCAAAGTTGTCACGGAAACCAGGACCTAGTGATGCAATAAGGAAGGAAAACTTTGAGGCATGGGTGAACTGGGTGACAACGGCCACAGCTGAATGCTGAAGCAAGCTGCTGCTCCCCTGAAGGTTGCTATGCTGCCTCAAAATAAAGTCTTGAGAAACATCCCTTTTTCCTTAGGGCTGCACGATATGAGGAAAATCTGCGATGTGCGATAACATTGGTCAATATTGCGGTGACAATATGATTTGTGATAAATAAATAAATATTGAAATGGGAACGTACCCAAAAGTATCTCGTGACAGATATCTTGAAGCCACTGTACATGGTAATGCCTTTGAAAAGAGGCATTACAACAAGAGCAAAACAGGCAAAATGATTACATAAATGATGATGAATCATAAAGCAAGGAGGATTGTCTTAACCTTTAGACTGAGATGTCTGCTGGGATAAAGATCCCTCGGACGTTCAAGAAAAAAACTCCTGCAGGCTAATTGGGTTATTGCAGGTTTCTAGGAAGTACAGTATGTAACTATGAATTAGTGTCAAATCAAATTTGCTCAGCTCTAATTTTATATTTCAAACCTGAAATAAATCAGGAATGTGACAAAAGCACTTTGTTGAGACTAAAATCATCTAGGGCCAAACGTGTTTTACACCCGTTAAGCATAAACTTATCCACAGTTAATTACAATGAATGCAACAGTAAAGTAATTTGTTGCAAGTTCCCAGACAACAGATCTGATTAGATTCCTGTATGCCTTTACACATAATATATGACAGAGACAGTCACCATTCACAATCTATGCAAGCAGTTGTGCAAAAAAATAACCAGTAGGAGCAGAAAACATTGAGGAATCTCAGCAACTATAGCTTCAAAGTTACTGTTGTAACCGTTGTATCCGTATCAAATGGCAGATACAACAGCAGATACAATCATGTCAGCTCCACATAATCATTTAAATTGGCATCACAGATATCGTAATTTGACACTTGGATCTATGCCAAAGGCCACTGCCTTCTGGGTGGAACATTCAGGCAAGAGGGAAATGCAGGTTCTCATGTTACGTCTCAATTAGTCACCGATTTGTGGGAGAGGCAGGTAAATGCAAGGATCAACCCTAGGGTCCACATTGCCGTGTCAGTTTCAATTAGAATTATCCAACACAGTTAAATAAGAGGGAGAAAGAAAAGGAAAAAGAAGGAAAAGAAGGATGGAGATGGAGAGTGACCTCAGTGAAAGCCTGTCGCTGCAATCTACATCTCGGTGAGGGGGAGTATCAAGAGAGATTGCTTTGATACATTTTTCAGCTGCTCAAGGCGATACCGCAGCTATGCACCGACAAATTCCACGACTGCCTTCTTTTTTTCTCTCTCCGCCTCCCCCTCTTCATCCTCCCGGGTTGACAGCACCATCATCATACCCTCGCCCCTGCCGAATCCTTTCCATCTCCTTATCCATTATCATTGGTTATTAGATAAAAAAAGGACTGAGACATTAAGAGATGGACAGAGAACTTCAGTGTTCACAGCAGGTTTTCCCTATGATTAAGCTCCTATAAGATAAGATGGTAACTGGTGAACCAGCACTGGACAAGAAAACACTGTTGAAATTCTTCAAAGTTTTTTACTCAGTTCATAAGGTGCTTGATGGAACATACAGACGGGTCATTTCTGTTTTTGTCTCCTTGTCTCCATATAGGAACATATTACAGTATCAGTTTCCCTGGGTAACACTCTGCATCAGCATCCCTTTCAAATCCTTCCCTCTGTTTAACCGATCAGACAGAACGCCCACCATTGCGGCAGGCCGCTTTAAGATTTAAAGAAGAGCATGAAGGGATATTTCCACATTCAAAATAAAGGCGAGGAAGATTTATGGCTAGTTGGTCGGCGATGTAAAGCGTGAGCATGTAATGCATATGAAGGAACTAAGTCGTCACAGAAAACGAGACACCATCTGAGGTCTCTTATTAACAGCCGACGACACTGGATGGTTTTAACAGAGGTGTAGAATGACCAGTGAAGGAGCTGCAGGAGGAGATGGTCTGATGGTCCCATTAGCTGCTTACACAAGCCTTGTTTTGTTATAAGCTCACTGTTGAGTGTAGAAGCAAAAAAAGCACAAAGTAATGTGGAGACATCAAGCATGTCTTTTAATTCAAGGTCCCCAAATCTGTTTTTAAAGACCGATTTTTTTTTTTTGACTGCACCTTTCTCTCAGCTGTCAGTTGAGTTTCCATCAGATCGCTTTTCAAACCAATTAGAAAAGCTGAAAGAACACAGCACATTTCAATAAAAAGTCCTTGATATGACGAAAATGAAAATGTACATTATTTGAACTGAAATATGGGATCCATTGATATGATTCTCTTTTTTGTGATATTTTAAAACTATTTGTATACGTATTTGTATATTCTTCATTTGACAGTTGAACAGAAATGATATCTCTGTCCTTCCCTATGTCTCTGCCTCTCTTCACTCCTCTCTTATGCCTCCAGCCTGTGTGTAAATCCATTCGTCTCTAATCCTCTTCCTGTACGGCTCACTGGAACCTCAGCATTCATTTGTCAGACTTTGTTTGCTGTCCAGTAGAGGGTGTCCACTTCTCTCTCCCACTCCTCTCTCTTCCTTACTATTCATTCATTCCTCCATCCCTTTGTCGTCTGCATCATTCATTCCTACTCTCATTCGTCTTTCATCTCCCTCGTCCTCCTCCTCTCTCACATTATGTCCACTCTTCTGTCTCGCAGAGAGAAGGACAGTGCGGCGTCCCGGCAGCTCTCAACTCTTCCAGCCTGGGCGGAAAAATAAACAAGCGTCCACATGTTCCCAAGGAATCTTAATGACTTCCATAATTCTGGCTTCTTTACCTGCCAAACCCCAGGCAGCAGGAGTGAAGCAGTGGACGTGGGACGAGCCAGTTTAGCGGCGCTGATGACCAGCTTTCGGGAGCCTGAGCCAAGTTGCATGCTTTGAAGCGCAGAGCCGCTTTAAAAGACGCCAAATTTCTCTCAAATGAAAAGACACATGGACATATCAATGAGCTAATAATGCACTGTCTCAATACAGCATGCATTAGATGTGCCATGGTGTGTCCAGCTGTGATCAACGAAGCTTCACAGCAAGAGGAATACTGCACTGACCCATGATATTATAGTCCCGACCATGGTTGTCTCTGTCCTCAGCTGTGATTGGCTCAACATTTGTAGACAAGCAGGAGAATCCAATTATAAAAGTCTTCTTGTACTCAACTTTTATTACTTCTGTTAGCACTTTCTGGTGTGTGACTTTGAGTCTCACCGCACTCCCAACATTACTGTTCCTGCTTTGATTTGACTTGTTTTATTTTGTTTGTTTTAATATTTTCATCTCTTTAGCAAGATAATAATGCTCCGTTTCATGTTATAGCGATCTTAGCATGCTTCTGAATACATTTCTTTACCTCCCTAAACTCTGTCCAACTATTCTGTCTCTTTCGCATGCCTTTATGGTCTCAACGCAATGACTCATACAACTGGGCATAAGGGTGTACACTTTCGGTCAGTCTCCTCCTGAAAGCATTCATGGTGTTCAGCTCAAGTGTACTTGGGCAAAGTGATGCAAGTAGTTGTGTGCAGACTGAAGAGCTTATGAGTGTATTGTTGGTTTCAAAAAGGTACAAAAATGCTGAAGGGTGTTTAGATTAGATATTAGATTATCCATCTTTATTTAAAGCATACCAAACATACCTTTACACAAACAAAACACTATGTACTTCTGCTACTTCACAGTGCTCACACTGCCAAACAACTGGAAGGTTTTTATTATGAGGCAGCTCTGATCACAGCTGTGTAGAGTATGACATGCTGCAGAAATCCAACAGGATTTCCCCTCAGTGCTGGATGGTCTGTGGTGTACGTACTTGTGTACATGAGGTGTCTGAGAGTGTGTGTCTGTGTGAGAGAGAGAGAAGCCTCCTGTTTGCAGTGATTGGAGCGTCCGACTCTCAGGTGTGAAAGCCCACAAAACCCTGTTGGGAATATTTTAATGGTGCTATGACCTGGTCAAACTCCACGACCTGACCTGAAGGTAGACAAGGAGGTTGATGGAGTTCTCTGTCAGGGGCCAAGAAAGGACAATAAATCTGTAGTTGCAGCTCTAACATGATTCCAAATGAATGCATGTCAACAGATTGTTTGTCCATCTAGTATATTTACATTTTTGTAAATGCCTGGTGCCTCCTTCTTCCCTTCACCTTCATTAGCTGCACATTACGAAATCAAACTATGTGTTTTATTACAGATGTGTCAGCAGTGGGGAACACCAAACCCACTGGCAGGACCACTGTTTAGATTTCTGATCTCCTCAGTTTTGTTTTTCTTTCCCTCTCAACCCGAGACCAGCTGCAGAGGAAATGACAATATGGGGGAAAACAACTGAGATTAATAACATCTCCTCCCACCTACCCATGCTCTCACTTGCTCATTTCTCTCTCCATGTGTCCCAAGCTGGTCCTTTTCTGTCTGTGCGGCTTGTTCGATGTCCCACCGCACTTCTCAATCTGCACTTCTACTTGTTTCATCTATGGGGTTGCAACCCTTGACCCATGAAATGGATACGTTGCTCTGTCTTGCTTACACTCAGGAAGCTCACACACACACACAAGTAGATTTAGTTTCTCCCCTCCTTTTCCCATTTGCACCCCGTCTTTTCTCATGCAGAAAGAATCTGGGATTTGTTCTCTAACTTGCAATCCACAATGATTAGTAGGTCTTGGGGTGTGGACAGAATTCCCACAGACATGTGATGTTAAATGCTATAGTTGAACCAAAACCAGAGATTACATTATCTATAAAGCACAGCTCAGATTTTAATCTATTTTATTTAATCTATATTCACTTTATCAATTGACATTCCTTCTTTTGCATTCTTTTGTAGTCCTCAGCTTCAATCTCTCCCTCACAGAGACAAAAGAAGCACAAAGTCTGCCACAACCAACACTGATGTGTCAAAATATCATCTTTTCCAATACACCTGATCACAAAGGGTCAAATTAAGTACAATGACAGTTCCCTTTAGATTTATTTAGACCTGATTCACTTAATAATGACTCAATTAACCATCCTGTTAATCTATGCCCACAAAGAAAACAATGGGGGGCTGGTCATTGTAATATCATGCATAAACACTGCTCAACTAAATTGCTTGAGATAAAACTTCTAAAAGTCCTAATTCAATAATTCTTCTGAACATCCTGAGCTTACACTTTCACCTTCTAAATTAATTTCACTTATTTCAGTTGGACCCATAATACAATGCAATACAGTCTGAAAGTAAAAGGTAACCGTTAACTAAGCCACTACCTAATTTCCCATCTAGTGCTTCACAGTATCATGGCACAAGGTCTTAACACTGATGAAAGTGACACAAATTCCAGCACTTGCTTTGCACTATATATTTTGAGAAACTGTGACTGTGGTAAACACAACTTCTGCTTTAGTAACTGGGTTTGTTTAAAGCACTGAGATCCCCAACTCCACCGTGATGCAATTCCCTCGATGAGAGGTGTGGGACGTCAAACTGGAGTCCCTACTCTCTGAGCTCTACTTGCATATCCACTTCTGGACGAGAGAAACCGTATCTTGACTTCATAAATGTCGGGAAGGGAAGGCGTAAGAGACAGAAAGAAAGAAAAAGTAAAGTAAAGAAAAAGGTTTCGGGGGAAATTGGGAGGTTGTGTGCTCACCAGCAGAATCAATATTTGTCAGGACAGACAAGCTTCCCACTGAACATTACAGCCATGGTTTTGGGATTTTAATAACAAGGTTCTGTGGGGCTTTGCAGTAGATCCCAGGAATATAATGAAATAGTGTGTGTTTGTATTTATGCTGGTTAGTTGGTACGATTCCTGGGTATGTAGGAGCTGACAAGACCAGAATGGGTAAATGAATATCCTCCTTCCTTAATGCCCCACTCTCCTTTCTTTAGTTCCTCAACCTGTCACACATCACATACAGAGCTGCAAAATGCCTGCAGACAAATGTCATACTGGTAAAAAACTGACAATTTTTCATCAACTTTCTCCTTTTTTTTGTCTTTTTTCAGTCTTTACTAGGTAATCTGTACTTTTGACAACTTTTTATGCTAGGGGATTGAGAAATTATCACTTATTACCTGGCATTTGTTAGCAATTATAGTGAAAGTAAATGGGGCATTAACCATTACAATAAATAAACTCATAAAACACCTTTAAAACTATTCAAGCTCCCTTTTTAGTTTCCACTTAACAAAGCTACTGAAAAGCCAAGAATGGCTCCAGTGTGATGTGGTGTTTCTTACTCAACTATCCTATATCAGCAACTACTAACTAACGTTAATAAAAGGCTTTATACAAACAAAAAGTCTAAAATTCCTCCCTTCAAACATGGCGTAAGACACATGACAGCCCCTGTGACTCGGCATTTGTCTCCGCTGGAAGGACACTGTCTCTGAAAAAGGGAGACAGTAGAAACTGTACATGTTGGATGCAAAAATTAGGCTTAAAAACATTAAAAACAAAAAGCATACGTGAGTACAATAAATGAGTAATCTTTACAAACGGGGATAATCAAATTGTATAACATGAGGCCAAAAGGAACTTAAGAATAATGGAAAGTTAAGTCATAAACCTGACTCATCTGGTGGTTTTGGTGAATATTGCCCAAATATTTGGTGGAAACTTTTATTCACAACATTTGGAAAAGGTCCATTCATAATATTTACCTTCCCAGTATATCAAAGCTCCGACACCTACAACGTTACCATATTCTATCAATAGCCACTTCTACTACTTAGCACAGCTGGGTTCATCTAACTGTTAAAATAATAGTTACCTTCAAGTATTACAGGGCTGTTATAGACACAGCTACAATATTCATGTGATATTTGGTATTTTGCAAGTCAAACAAGGCAACGTAGGAACATGCCCATTATGTACGAGGCAAGAAATTGTTTCAGTGTGAATGGAAAGGTGTCCTATAATTTTTGTGTCAGGCCAATTTTTTCAGTAGTGTAGCTAACCTCTCTCTTATCACAAAACACACACTTGCATTGTTTGAACGTCAGATTAAAGTGTCAGTTTCTGGTCTAAAGCATTTGTGCACGCAATGCACAAATGCTTTACATGTTGTATACTTGTCTGAAGTGGCACTATGACGTTTTTTATTCACACTTGACATGCTAAGACAACATTACAGAAATGCTGATTGGTTCTAAGTGGGCAAATATAGAGGTTATTTCTATATCTATAGATCAGTCTATTGAGCAGCTACTATAAGTCTCAGCAATAAGTACAAATTGATGAGTAAGATATGCAAGATCGTGTCAGCACAACCAGCCAGTTGGCCGAGACATGTTCAGCAAAGCTTTCCCATGAACTCTGACCCGGACAAAACCATCTATAAAAAGTGTTGGGAAAACATTTCAAACCTTTATTAGTTTCACCCTACAAGTCTCACTGTGGTCAAGGCCAACTGGGAGTCTGGGGTCAGAAGGATCTAACCAGTGCTGAGCAAAGAGAAGAGCAACCCTGACATTTTAAGCTGCATTTAGCCATTTAGCTGATATTATTATCCAGAGGAACACTGTAGATACTACGAATACAGTTCTGCCTCACCACTCTCTTTAAGAAATTAGTCCAACACTAACTGAAGCAGGAAGAAATCAAACAATAATTCAACCAAACAATTAATCTATCATTCAATATGATTGAAGTATCTGTGGAAAAGGACATCAATGAGCTTATGTCAACAAAACACTAGGTGTGAATTTAAATCATAAGAACATTGAAGGTCAGTTATCCTTGTCCATGAGTATATCAAAAGTTGAAATGTCTCTGCGATGTTTAGGTTTGGGCCCCTGCGTGTGCACCTGGATTAAAGCCGAGATCCTTTGGTCAAAGCTCATATTTAAGCCCCTCTGTGGAACCCAGCCCAGATACATTTGTTCTTACTTAGAGCGAGACCACAGTGTTCAATCAGACCCAAATCACAATCATCAAAAAAAAAAAAAATGAAAACAGAAGAAGGTTTTAGAGCTTTCATCAACCACAATCTGATAGAAATGATTTTTTTTTCCACTCAAAGAGCCAGCAGATGACACCCTGAGTGTGAGGTTACTGAGTGTGAATTTGAAAAAAGATATATATATATATATATTATACACACAAACAATGCAGACACATACACACACTGTGGTTGGGGATGACTTTCTTGAAAGCAAAATTAGATGCAGCTGACTTGGACAGCTGGAAACCATGCTGTATGACATAATCACATGCATGCTTGCCAAGACATTTAACACACACACACACACACACACGCACAACTCCATTACATAAACCAGTGATTTACAACACAAGCAAGAAGGGAGAGTAACACCCATTTCTTAGATGAGAAGAAGACACCCATTCCTGTGTTTTTGTATACCACATTGCTTACACACACACACACACAACCTATCATCCTTCCTAAAGTGGAAACATAAGAACAGACAACAGCACAATACTTCATCATCGCAGCACTCTGTTCATCTCCCCAGCCTCAGCAGGGGCGTAGAGTATTTTAAAATGTTATCAAACTACATGTCCAAGGCTGAAGACCAATAACTCATATGCAACATTGAGAAATCCGTCTTAATTTGCCACAAAGATATATCTCTAAACCTTGACCTGAGAGCAAGCATGTGGTGTTGAATTCAGATTGATACACAAACGCCTCAGCTGAGGAAATCAAGGCCAGCAGGACTGCAAATCATTCGGCCTGAAGCAGCAGTATTTTCTTCAAGGGCACACACATCAGTCCATTCCTGAAACAATGAGGAAACACCTCAGACAATGGCCAAAAGATGAAGACTAAGCCTGTTCAGAGGGTCTTGTTTTATTACTTCTCTTAAAAAGAACTCTACAACTACAAATATTTGATATTTACATCTCCGGATGCCTTAGAGGAGCGAGGCCATCACCATGGCAGCTGCAGACAGAGTTGATCTCGAAGCAGAATATTCAACACTTTGTTTAAATGTCTACAAAGGCAGACGGCATTTGACACTGCAGTCAGCCATACACGTTTGGTTTCTTTATAAAGAGAAAATGGGTGAATAAATAAATAGAAATTCTATTCTATATCCTTCTGGATAAGTATAAAAATCTTAATCAAATGCTGTGTATACTGTATAAACACATTATTATCTTATCTTGATACTGTTATAACTAATATCTTTTATCAGAGGACTCTTTGTCTAAAGTGAATGGGTGAAGCCAACAGACAAAGTGAAGGAAATTGAAGTTTACTGTCAGGAGGAAGAATCACGGATGCAGGTGTCTATGATGCGAGTCGATCAGACATCACTCATTCAGCACTGAAAAAACCAACTTGACAGCAAGTCAAACTGGCTCATTTAAAAGCATTTCAGCCATGCTTGTCACTCCCATATGATTACGGAGAAGGACAACTTATTGTTTCACATGAACAAATACACACATTGGCTTTGACATATACATCTATAGCGTTCATTCCATATGGACGTGAAACTGACATAAAGATTTCATGATGTAACGTCACCATTGACTTCTATAATCATTTCCTGATCTTACCCTGCTATGGTTAAGGCCTAGGCGTCAAACAAACTCAGTTAGGGTCACTGCAGGTTGATATTTTACTCCACCTTTAAAGCAAAGCACAAGCTAGATTCAATTTAGCTCTTAATATCCATCATACTTCACTCCTTAATCATATGCATGTTTACAGTTTGATGTGGGATAAAATGCACAGCAGAGGGAGATGTTTATGATCCTCAGAGAGGAACCAGCTGAAGGGTTGTACAGATTTCTGTGCTATACTTCTTGCATTTAGGTTTGAAAGGGGAAAAAAAAAACACAAGCAGAAATGATTCCTGGAATGCAAATCTTTGATCATGCAAAACACGAACCGAATGAGCTGCAGCAAGTGTCAGCAGCAAATTGAGGGGCTGGAAAACAAATAACAATGTGATGCATGAGCACAGAGCTATCCAGTCCACAGACTTTCCCATCAGTCAGTCAGTTATCCAACTGTGAAAGAGGGTCTTTCATAGGAACACCCAGAAAACAAGAGCCAGAAATAGAAACAAGAAGCTCCCCAACAGCTCCTTATCACTGCTCTCTGAACAGTAAACAGACATCTATGAAAAGACGGTTTTATTAAAGAATGTTGCATCACTCCACCTTTCCCTCGACCAAAAGCACAGGAAGCGACATTAGGACAGCTACACACAGGTAATAGCTTGTCTCATATGGCTCAGATGCATAAAAACCCAGCCCCCTCTGCAAACTACAAGCACATGAACTCCCCCCCAGCCGCCTACCCGCTAAGCATGCTGACACTTGAGAGGGCGACACCTCTCTTATGCACACAGAAAGCCATCTCAGGCCCATTCACAGCTCCCAGCCCTGTTCTTCTCCATTGTAAAAGAACCCTTAATCTGAAAGGAGGGAAGAGGGCCTCTGCTGTTTCATTTATCACGCCAAACTCACTGAAGCACACGTAGCAGAAAGTCTTCTATTCTTTTCCCCGACTTAAAACTTTCTCATGTTTAGTGGATTTAGTTCTTTTTCCTGGTACTTCCAGCCTCTGGGAACTGTCACAACTGCACAGAGGCAATGCGAGTGAACAGCAGTGAGAGATAGCAGCCCTGATGGTGAACACAGCATCCATTATATCAGTCACAGAATACACACACACACACACACACACACAGACAGACACACACACACACAATCCATTTGCAAACCATGCAAGCATTGTAAAGAAACAGCACTACAAACCTGTAGGTTACAGTTAGCCCACTGCCTCTGAATCTTCCTCTTCAGCAGACGGCTGAGATCCACCTGCACTGCAGCGAGTCCTCTGCTTGTACTAATGCTGCTCACTCTCTCTCTTTCTAACACGCCTCTCCCATTTTAGCCGAATGCAGTGTAAAACTGTTGCCCCAGCTGCCTTCTTTCCTTCACGCTCCTCCTATCTGCCTTTATTTTTTTTCTCCCTTTTAGTGCTCTTCTGTCTCCCACTAAAGCAGGAGCTGCTCTGGTTTATCTGGTTCTGTGAAAAGCAAAACACAACTTATCTGTAGCAGGAGCTGCAGAGGACTAGCTGGCATGCTGTGCTTGTGGTGGTGGAGTGTTTGAAGAGGGGAGGGGGGGAGGGGCAAACCTGATTTAAATTCACACGTACTGACACGCACACACACACACACACACACACAGAGAAGTGAGATGACAGTCCTTTTTCCTTCAGGGTACTTCAGTGATCTTTTGTGAAAAAAGCTGTAGGATATTTAAAGATGTTTTTGGTTTTTTTGCTATTCTTTCTTTCAAAAATTTTTACTGATTATCCTAAAGTTTGAGGCAAAATGAAAAGTTTGGTGAAATAGAAATACCTTTTATCAGTTTTCCCTTTTCTTGTTTGCTTCCTTACAACCGTCATGTCCACCCCCTCCTTTCTTTTGACCACAATTTTAATGTAAATGTATTATCTCTCCTCTCCACAATCATTGCTGCAAAATTTTTTGAATGCCTTAGCACAAAAGGCATTAAAAAAAAAGTCTGACAAGAGAACCTTCCCCTACTTTCTTAAAAAAAAGGTCCCTCCCTCATTACTCCTCTTCAAAAGACATGCAGCACTCGCTTGTCCTGATAGCAGCTTGACAACCTCCTCATGTGAGGAATCTGCCTCTCCACAAGAAGCAAAACAAAGAAGCTGGTTAGAAACGGGTGAATGGGCATAAAACACCAAGGCATTGAAGATTTTAGGAGCGTTTTCTGTGTGTTTACTCTATTTTACTCATAGTCAGGCAAAACTACACTATTACTATACTATACTATGGCTCAAAAACACAGATGAATGGTAAAATGTTAAATGTAGACTATATGTATAACATGGAGACTGTATTTCCAATTAACATATTTGAGACTGAGGAGAACACGGATAGCAAATTTGTTTTAGTGTTGCCACATTGCTGTGGTTAGACCAATTTGTTAACTGGAGTGATTTAAAAAGAGGCCAAGGGAATGACATTTAATTAGCATGTGAAAGGCTTACTTTCTGACTTCACACTGACTGGGCTGATAATAGAAAGTTCAACTTGTGTTTGCACTCTCACCTGAAACAAACAAAAGGCCCAAGCTGCACATTACAAGCTTTTATGGACTTCATTTAATTAATGAGCGTGTAAGAAGTTTTATATTGAAGACAAAACCTTTTCCTAGAGGCTTCTGATTTCTCAGCACTGTTTTTAGAAGAATTAAAAAGTCCATATTTAACTTCTTTTAAGTCAAATTGTTGGTACGGTAATTCGTGGACAGTCAGGACAACAAACAAATCGCAAATGATTTTTTAATTGCTGCTTCCTTAAAAATGCTTCCGTTTGGAGGGTAAAAGTTTTGCTTTATTGCTGACTAGCCCAGAAACAAGGCAGACAATAATTATAGGAAGCAAAAATACATGCTACTGTCCAAAGCCAGCAAAAAAAAAAAAGCAATAAAAAAGCAAGTGAGCCAGCTGAGCCTAAATCAATGCAGGATCAATTATTCAAGATGAGAGAGGTGGATTATGGAGAGACACAGTCCAGCCAAGCTACCGTATACCCAGCTGTCAATCTCTTAGTGGCAGGGATTCCCTGCTTACTCTGCCTGTCTGTGCGGTGAGTGTGGTTTCATGTTTTTTTTTTTTCAAACTACGTCTAGGATGAGAGAATCAATCCCTCCTCGTGGCTGCAGGAGCAGTAAATCTCCCACACTGGAAACTATTTAGTTGTGGTGTGTTTAAGCTGCACTGGAATAAACACCATCCTCAGTCTTGTCTGGAATAATCTGTAATGGACAGCTAATGGCTCATTTTCTCAGAAAAATCTTAAAACTTGGTTTAGTCTTACATGAAGTTTATCATGTCTTAGTAATGGTCAGACTTCAGATAGAAACACCTCACATGTGCATTTATTTAATAACATACTACACACAGGAAGCAGCACCAAATATAAGTCTCACAGTATCCCTTCCAGTGCAGCATACCTGACCCAGAATAAACCTCACCCTCTGGCTTCTCGCGGCATAGCTGGAGCTGGATGCCTGGTCTAACATTAGCACATATTTAAGTGAAATGTGCAGAGGCCCGGCAGCCTCTGGTTTAAAAAAGGAGATACACATCTAGATTATTTATGAGCAGGATTGCTAGTTGTACTTTTCTACAATACCTCTTTTTGAGTAGAAGGCATCTACTGCATGTTAATAAATACCCATGCTTGCAGGTAATTATAGGGTTCAAAAGAAGCGGAATGAGCTAAAGACAAAGTACAAAGTACAAAGACATAAATCTACAGTTGCTAATAATTCTATATGTATATATAATCTGTGCATAGTAAAATTCATGCATTATAACTCAAATCATGAAGTTCTTTCTCTGTCAGTATCCTTCCATTAATAGATCCTGACATAATAGTGCTTTGCTGCTTATGATCCAGTGTATCTCACTGACAGAGTCTGCTTCTGAATATCACAACTGTGCAGATCTCACTTTAGACGACTTTGTTTTCTTTTTCAGTTGTATTTGTTTGATTTGCTGTATTGCATTAAACAAAAGTGATCTCAAAATGAGTAAGGCAATGTTATGTTACCAAGTCATCTTGTTAACATTTCTGTGCAGAAATTGTATTAATATTTTATTATCCATTTTGTCCATAGCCACCATTATTAGTGTAGGAGACAGGCAGTTCTTTCTACTGTTACCTGTAACAACTATATAACATTCCCTAATCAAAAAAAAAAAAAAAAAAAAAAGTCAGCAGCAAGAACAAAATCCACAAAATTGTAAAATCAACAAAAATCAAACACAACAAAACAATAGTTACCCTTTTATTTTCTATGTATTCTTATGAAAGAGAACACAATATGCCTGAATCCAACTTGGTGCATGCAGAGAGAATAAACCCATTCTACTTCATGAAAACATGAGAGGATAGCAAGGCAATTCAAGCTCAAATCCCCTGAAAAACCCAAAGGAGGTGCAAGGATTCACCTGCAGTGGCCTAATTGGCCAGCATTCAGTGGGGAGGTAAGTGTGGGGTAGAGCAATGGTGAAGCAGGAAGTCCTACATCACAGTGACTGACATTTTTATATCAAAATATGAGCCATTTGCTGTCGACATGTACAGATAATGCAGAAAACAATAGTAAGAAAAATGAATGCATTATTTATTAAACTACTTCAGGAATTTATACGGTTTCTCATTTCATCACTTTAAATATTTATGAAATATCATTACTACATGTAATTTTTTTTTTGTAATAACTAAATATGACAAAACTCGAACAAATGGCCTCAAGCACTCCGCTGTGTTAATCATTAAGATTAACCCTCAGGACACGAGTCAACAGAAATTTCATTCACAGAATTCGGTTGATTTGTGCCCTGAGGTGACCTCCCCTCAGGGGTATTCTGTTTAATTCTCCATGTTGACTGTAACACCATGTGACAGAGGTAAACAGTGTTTCAGTTAATGAGCCCATGTCTGGCTCAAGGTCATGAGGTCAAAATGCGTACTGTGACAGGGACTATAACCAAACATGAGTTTATATAATCCGAATTCCCCTTTCCCCTCTGCAATGAAATTAATACACATGATGTTGGTAGCGTCATAATAATCATGTCAGGTCTAGAGGGAGCCTTTATGACATGAAGTACATACATGCATATCTTGAGGAGCGTGGGGGTTGTTGGGTTGTGAGAGCTCCTCGTCGACAGGAGGTCAGGGCTTTAAGTCTGCCTGACTCCAGTGGAGGCAGGGAGAGAGAAATCCAGACAAACACAGCTTGCTGCCAAGCGTCGTTACTTACAACACCCACTACACTTCACAGCACATTTCCATTGTGGGCTGCCAGATTCAGTAATGATGATGTCCGATAAAAACAATGTCCTTATTAAAAAAAAAACAACAAAAAAAAAACACACATACACATTAAAAAAAAAAAATCCCCCGCAAAGAAGTGAAATAAATTTGAGATGACCTATTGGAAAGAGTATATTTATGTAATAGGGCAGAATGGCAGCTGAGTGTAAATATGTTTGAATCATTGTATGGCTCCATTGTGAATAATCATGTGTAATGGTTGTGTAATGGCAGCACCCTCGAAATTTGGGAGTTTTATATGAACCAGGCAGTAAAATAAAGTAAAATATTTGAAAAAGGTCAAGTAAATAGGTAACAAATGGTTCCTCAATACAAATGTATTGATTTGATCTGCAAAGACAAAAACGCTTCTGCCCCCAAAATGCCTAACACTCATCTAATACAATAAGAAAACAAATAACAAAATTAACCTGAAAATGCAAGGCTCAACTTTACCCAACATAATAAAAACAGATATTTGGGGGTGTATTTTTCCTCAGTCAGAGTCAGGTCATTCTGCCACAGAGAGCTGAGTTGAAACACTCCCGTCTCCTCATCCTCCCTTTACTGCAAGTCAGTTTTCTCATCTAGTGTCATGAGCAGGCTCTAATGAATCAGCCCATTGAGCCGGTCACAACTCTGCACTGGTTTGACACTGCCAAAGTGTGTGTGTGTGTGTGTGTGTGTGTGTGTGTGTGTGTGTGTTGTAGTGCTACTTTCCCAGCCTCCCAGAACACAAAGCTGTCGTTTGTGGCCTCTCAGTACTGCAAAAGCCCCACAGCCCACTGGAGCTGAAACCGAATATGTGCCAGTTAGTGTGTCTTCGACTATATGTGTCCATATGTTTGTATCTACGCATACGCTGTGTGTTTGACTAAATATGTGCACATGTGTATGTTTATGAGCAAAAAAAAAAGTTTTTTGCAGCCTTTCCATACTTCTTTATGTTTGTGTGTGCATGTGTTTGCAGTTGTGGTGGTACAAAATATGGCCACATACACCCAGTCTGCATTTCATTGGGATGTGCCTAATGATTACAAGACACATGGTGTGGCCCACAACTGAGTCACAACACACAACACAAAACCATGGCACATAGACAGACGGCCATAAAGATAAAGATGTACGACTGTTGCAACAAGACCAGAATTGTCTCTTCCATCCTGCCACAGCTACAGACAGATGACAACCAATCATGAAACATGGCTGTAAAACACAAACCAAATACAGTCTATGTGCAATTAGGCATAGACAGACAAAAACAGAGACCAAACCTCCTCTCATTTGGATGATGTCATGACTGAAAACTCATCGAGGACATGGCCGTTTATCAAGGAAACGCCCATTCTGATTTGAATTAAAACAGTCTGTAACGACAAATCGGTGCATTTCAGACCCAGGAAATACCCCTTTCAAATAATCAATCAATGTGCATGGTCATCACAAATATGTATGTGTGTGTGTGTCCGTAAGCGCCTACAGAGCGAGCACTTTTCCAGATTAATGAAAAAATGACTCACTGAACACAAGTCAGGCTGCAAACTAATATTTTCACTCCAGATTAATCTGCTGGTTATTGTAGTTGCTGCTTCATTTTCTGCTAATCAACCAATCAAACTAAAACAACTAATCGCAGCTCTAAACTAGATTATAGAAAACAAAAACTAAAATAAAAAAGGTTACACTAGTTTTCTCCATTTAGATGTGAACATGTATTGGGTACAATGAATTCAAATGAATACATGTGATTCAATGTACAAGATTGTGAATTAAGAATATACTTGTAACGAGCTCATGCTGGAGGGCTGGGCTGAACTTTATAACACTGTGATATGTCAGATGTGCCTGGCTTCTCATGATTTACACCGAAGACTCTCCCTTACAGTCTGAGAACTGTACATCTTTTATTATTTCCATCCTCTATAAAATCACTTTGGTCGACTTCCTTTTTTTTTATATACTATGTTTTGTATTAAAATTAACATGTTCTGTTTTTTTCATGCTCCTATCATTTTCTAGGCATGGCCAATAACAAAAGTATTATAAACTTTTGTTTCACAAAATACAAGCTGGCAGGACCCCAACAAGCCACAGAACTCATGTCCTTCCGTAAAAATCACTGTAACTGACATTATAACCAGGTGCATTACATTATCAGGATGAGGTAGCCAGGCCTGGGGTGCATGCTGTTGGCAATTGGGAAATGAGGACAAAGGGAGACGCTCACGTCTCTTTACTGCCCTGCTGAGTGGAGGACAGCTCGTCTTACTTCAGGAAATGTAATGAAAGAGAAGAGAGACAGAGAGGAGGGAGGCTGTAGATGACCAATAGCCACGGACACTGAGAGAGGCCTGTACTATAAGTAGAAAAAATGGGAAAACAAGAGTAGAAGCAGAGGAAGAGGAAGAGAAGAGAAAAAGACACTTAAAGAGAGAGAATGAGCAGCAAAGAAAGAAAATGGCCAGTGGAAAGTTGTGACCTTAGCTGGAAGGGTGGTTAACAGTTAGGCAGTCATGTGGTTTTGTATCTCTATTCTCTTCCTTTCTTTTTTTAGTTTGGCTCTCAACAGCCGTCCTTGTTGTGCAGACACCCCTAAAACCCAGAGGAAAGCCTGGTTCTTCTCTTCTACCCCTAGCTGTGTTTTTGTTACCTTACATGACCACCTTGTGTGTAGCGTTTTCACTGCTGCTTCAAGGGAACAATAATTATTGATCTTTTGGCCAATTAGGGGCAGCAGAATAAACTCTAAATGCAACGTTGCCATATTAAAATCTTACAAACGTTGTTCTGGCTAACATGTTAGTAAATGCGTCTACACGTTGAGCTCTCAACTCTTTTGCTCGCTACCAACTCCTGAGAGAAATATCTGGCTCTTTTATAGTATGTGTTACTCGTGCTATCAGCGCAGGATAAGGTCAATCACAGAAAGCACTACGAAACTCATTAGGGGATTACCTCAACAGCATTAATCCACTTTCTATTGTTATGTAATTTATAAATAAAGCATTAGGAGCTTAGCCAGATGGCTTAGGTGTAGTTTGCAGTCTAAATGGCAAACATGTCCAAATCACAAAGCTGTCAACGCCAGTGGAAATCTACTAAATCAACTTGTGTGGAAGTGAATGTGACAATTTTTTGAAACCAGATTAGAGTTAGTCATCAAATCTAAACACCCTCATTGTGGCAAATTGAGATATGTTGCAAATACTAAACAGACATATAGGATAAAAAAAACCCTTTATCTATAAAATGTCAGAAAATAGTGAAAAATCCTATATGAAGTCCCACGATCCAAGCTGGTGTCTTCAAATATCTTGTCTTGGCTGATCAACAGTCCAAAACAAAAATATATTCTGGTTACCATCACAGAAGACAAAAAAAATAAAAAATAAATAAACAACAGATACAGCTCAAGAGGCACAAGCACACCAGCAATCAGAGGTACAAACTAATAAGAGTCTTGAACGTAATTGAAGCTAAACTTACTGAGGTTCAAATGGTCCTACGCTGGGATGTAGGACATGACTGTGGCACAGTCTGCAACAGTACTCTGAGAAGCATCTGACATATTGTGACACAAGTCAGTAGGCAGAGCTTTATTATCGTCACCCCACCACCACCACTACCACCACCCCTCTCCTGACCTTGCAAGGACTTGGACCTGGGAGTGCTGCCAGACTGGGAATGAAAGGATAAAGACACACAACCTGTCCCAATATGAATTCCTGCATTGCTCATAGCACATTTAACACATTTAACATAGATATATCAAACAGATTCAATGCAGTGAAGCATTTTTTTTGAGACATGCTCCGTTTTATCTGTTGCTGAAATATATTTCTTCTGGGTTTTTATTTTTGACACGCCTTTTAAAAATGCTTTAACCTCTGAAACCACCAAACATCTAATCTGTATTTCTATCTCTTGTGACATTTTTGAAGCTTCCCTAAAATCTGATCAACGGAAGGGAACATACTGGCGAGAGAAACAGAGAGGATGGTAGGGAAACAATTACAGACGGACAGGGAGAGCTAGTCGAGCAGAGAGGCAGGAAAATAAGGGAGAAAGAACCACAAAGAATATAAGAAAGCCAAAAAAGTTGATGAGATGTTATATACACACACCAGCAGCCTGTCCTTGTGAGTAAAATAGCAGGCACTGCTGCAACAAATTAGATTATCTCACTAGAGTGTGTATGGGTTTCAAGTGAATTTGTATAAAGAGGAGAGAGCAACATTTCTCAAAAAGTGGAAATGAAGCATGGCAGCTGTGGCCGGTGCAGTGAAAGCTATCCAAAGATCAGATCCTGAAAGCCTGACAGAGTTTACTGACTAACTACTGACAGATGACACGAGCTCAGAAAGTTTGAACTGTGACTGGAAAGTACTTGAAAGGCCCTGCTGATCATGTACATCACCAGGAAAACAAGGAATTAGCTGACAAGATGATGAGCCAACCGAGGTCTAAGGGAACCCATGACTGTTACAATCATCACGCGACAAACACGAACCTGGGATCGATAGATAAATAGATAGTTAAATGCCAATGTCAGTTTTTCCTTTACAGGATAACTTCCAGCACAGTAAAATGTCTGGCCAGAAGCAGTTTGTAAGCTTACCACAGAACAAAGCCCTGTCATTTATTCAAGGCTCTCTGAAAAACGCTCACTATTACTCTCCATTTACCTTCTGCGTCCTTGAGGAAAACATAGAGAAGGGGCGGAGGCGTTTGGTTGACAGACCAAAACTTTCCATTTCAGTCAACACCACATTTGACACTTTTTTTTTCATTTTATTTCCCATCAATTGTGGCTCTTATGGTGTAAAATAATACCCAAAACAGAGGTGTGCTATTGATGCAATCAACAGGTGTTTGAAATGGTCCGTGTTGATGTAGAAATTCTTACCTCTCAGGAGACCGCTTCAGTTAACGTCTCACCAACTAGGACAAAAAAAAGACAACATATTATTACTTTCTGCATCCAGTAAATCTGCGAGCCATGTGTCTGAGATAAAGGAATATGTCCAGATTAGAAGCACATGTATTAATTTGCTTAAATATTATTGTAATCTTTCAGAAACTTCCATCAGTTATTCTTCAATCTTAAATGTCTCAGGTGTGTCAAGCCAACAAGCCATTTTTCCTTTATACAACAGACCTCATAACAAGCAAACTACAAAGAAAATGTTCAATGTGTTTCTTCCTTTTCACGTGATTAATTTCCAGGAAGGATGACTATACTGGGACAAATGGGGACAAGTATTGTGGGTTTTTTTTACAATACCACAGGAACCTCTACCATCTCTGGATATGGCTCAGTTACTACCCATGTGTACAGTATGTGAGTGTGTGTGTTTGTACTGGTGAAATCTCATGTGAGTCTACAGGCCTCAACGTGTGTGTTCTCAGTCACAGCGGTCAGTAGTTTCCACTGTGCCTTCGTACTGCAGAGGCGGCTGCACCGGGCGTCAGGCAGCCTGAGAGGCTCGGTCTGCCCTTGATAGCCATCTATGTCATCTGCACAAACACCAACTGTGTCAACACCAGGGAGCACGGCTCAGCATAGGAGAACATGAGGACTATTGATAGTATGAAAAATGTGTTATTGCAGAGGGTGCTGCGCCTTCATTCCATTATAATGATAATTAGCTAATGGGAACTTTGGCATTGGCTCAAAATAATACATCGAAATATTCCAAATCCGTGTCTAAAAGAATTATGGAACAATGTGTGGAGTAATTAAATGATCGAGCTCGTCTGAATCTGCAGGTCTCACACTAGTTTGTATTTTGCAAAAAAGAGCTAATAGCTAAATCTTGCATGAGGTTGGATGGTGAAAATTATGTAACTGTAGCCACAATGACTAGAAGTGTTGCCTGCATCTGGGAGTTGTGTGAAAGGTTGTAGAACACCTGAAATGTGAAAAGCCCCATGTGGCACTAAACTCATGGAAACACACGTCTGTCCAGGTTGGCTGAATGAACAGGAATTAAAACCAGCTGTTGAATCTGGTGGAGATGTTTTTCGTGTTAGTGAAGGTGGAGAAAAATTTTTTCCCTTCAGTTCTCGGGTGTGGAATGACAAAAAAAAAAATAATAAAAGTGTGAGAAGAATAAAGCAGGTTGACAGCAAGTCTGCATTCTTACATAGTTCAGGTCCATCTGGCCATATAAAAAAGCATAAAGCAGTCGGCAGATCAGTCAGCTCACTGGTAATTGTCTGAGAATTATAGGGATAAATTTCAGGGCTGAGATTCACTGCAGATTGTACCTTCTCAGTTTAGTTTGCTTGATTCTTTGTATTAAATGAACGCTAAGACCAAATTTCTTGTAACCAGATATACTTCAGACTACTGCCTCCTACTCTATGTAAATAATGGAAGAATAAATTATTCCATGCCAACAAGTACTAGAGTTATCGCATTTTTTTTCTTTCCTGTCTGTTTTTGCATTTTGGCCAATGACCTGATGAGGTTCAACGGAAGTAGACAGTATTGACAGGCCAACCGAATGGAGTCAATATTGTTGCAACAAGAACATGATCCCTCAACTTCCCCGAACCGGCTTCTCACCCGCCACAACTGCCTGCAGTTTTCGAACTGTATGTGGAAAAGTTACTTTTCAGCACAAAAAAAGTGTGCTCTGCTCTGCGGTAACTCTATTTACTCATGTAGTCTATGTGTAAGTGCATTTGCAGCTTGTGACTTCAATGCTGATTGTAGTCCTCAACATCCACACACATCTCGGGGTCAACCACCACTTTAAGGTAACACATGTTCTCACTGTCAGTAGCAACTTGACTAACTGTAATAAACGAAACAAATCCTGCTTTGAGTGATTAACTAAGCCGGGCACCGCACTTGACATACTAATAATTTTTTCTTTGGGCGAGATGCTGAGAGCCAAGGGAAACCAGCACAGTTACATAACAACCTGTTCTGCTGACCGCTGTTGTGGCGCCAGTGATTTGGTGGATGTGACTGTCCAACAACACAGCACGGCCCCCTTTGGCCTCATTATGTAAAATTCAAACAAATTCAAAGTGTCATTTTAACTTATAATTGCCTTAGCCTGATAAGGATTTGTGAGGTCACTTCTGAGATCACCTCATCTTAATTTTTGGCTTGATCTTGGGGCTTAAAACGACTCAGGGACTAGAGTCAGCTTTGCTTTCCATCGTGTCAGTTTTGCCTCAGTTACACAAGAATCCCGACATCTCATTAATCCGATTCTGTCAAATGGGTTTAGAAAGATGGCGTGAGAGCTCCCGTGTCCAGTCTGTTCAGCACTGTCATTCTCTGTTGGCGTGGATGTTAAGAGACTCAATCCGGAGGTATGAAGGGGATAACAGGTGATCCTTTGACTGCTGATTCTCTGGTTGAGCTGATTTATCTAACTTGTGACTTTGAAACGTAATGAGGGTAAGTGAGTGCGATGAGAAGACAGCCAGAGGTTGAGATACAGGGGAAGGTAAAGATAGAGAGGCAAAGCTAACATCAGACAATTGGTTTAATGTTCACATCAGCCTCAGAAACGATGTCAGCTGAGGTCTGTCGGCATTATCAAAGTAATCAAATATGGACTTAGCAGCATCCCACTTTAATAGGCTAAGATAATTACTGCATACAGATGATAGCACACCTTCTTTTGATGTATCCAAAATACCTCAAATCAGCCTCTATTTAGTTTAGTTATAGTATGTTGGAGCAAAACTGAAGAACAGTGAAAAAAGGCCAGTGGGTGGTGGGAAGTGAACGTTGATTAAATATATATAATATAATATATTTAAATAGCTTAATATTGACTCTTCATTATCTCTTCTTAGGATGGGACTTGGAATGTGAATATGAACCGGATATACTGCAACTCAAATCAATAGAGTTACAAGGTGCTTCACAGGCATGCAGAAAAAATAAAAATCTGCAACAGAAAACTCTGTCTAGTCTAGTCTGCCTGGCTGAGGAGCAGCTGGCAACAAAAAGCAGAATTTCCACCGTTGGTAGTAGCAGCTTTTACAAATGGAGACACTGACTGTGCTGCCGTCCACGTGTGTGTGTGTGTGTGTGTGTGTGTGTGTTCCCATAGTACATTAGACAACTTAAACTGCCTGAAGCAAAAGCAAATAGACTTAAGTTGTGCTAAGAAAACACAACACACACAAGAAATATTAACACAGTAAACTGAACGTTTCCAAATCCATTATCCACCCACTCCTAATTGTGTGGCTGCAGAAACTGGATTTTTATTGCCAAACCTGCATATTGACAGCTGATGTGTGGTATGTGGCGATGAATTTGTGAGATCTTGTCTTGCAGTAATTTCACTGGAGAGAACAGCAGTAAGAAGACAGGCAGCCAGGCTACCGATACTATACACAGCTGCTCAAGTCTGAAAGTCTTCACACAAGCACTCAAACATAGATGCTTCACCGATGCACGTGCACATATCAAATTCAAGCTCTCGCACACGTACAGGGGTGGGACAAACATGACTTCAAACGAGTCCATTCTCGTCCTCCTTTCATCACGAGAGAGCATGCAAACCTGACAACAAACAAGTTGACTTCAGGCCTGTCATCAAGTTACTCACAGAACAGAATTAATATTATTTAGTGATAGCTGATATGATTTGCCAATGACATTTGTCATTTTAACGAAAAGCAACATTTTATGACTAAAAATCAGAAGCTGCTACCTGAATGTTTTGTACAATGCTCTTAATAAGAAAAAGAGTGATAATTTGTTAGCGTTGCATCTTAGTAATCTGTTTATTTTGCCTCAAAGTAAGAGAGAGTTGTGCCCAAATAATATTTTTATATACACACACACATTTTTTACTGCATAAGGAGCAAAATGCTTGCGCTGCAGGCTGTTGTAAAGGGGAGCAGAGCTGTAACACTAGCAGGCTGCAAAACACAGCAGAGTACAGTAGAGGAAGGATCTGCATTGATCAATACTGATCCATTAAAATATGCCTGTATTGGACCCAATACTGATCCTCGGGACATCTCCAACTCAAACCCTCTTAACATGTCCCTTCATCTTTAATCCCCAATGCAACATATATGAAGTGCTCACGTCATACTGCTAACCCTAGTAACCCTTAGTCAGTAAAATCAGTAATGATACATTTCATGAGGTCATCTGATCAATAATTGAAAATGATCAAAGACCTCTAAACTAGATTTAAGTATTTTGTAGTAGGGGCATAACAATAGGATGTTAGGGCCTTGACGATATACACACACATACACTTGTTTCACCTTAGAGGACATTGTGTTGATTTGCATTAATCCCCCGGAGACCTAATCTAGACTTAATCCTACACACATATATACATATATAAAATATACGTGAAACGTGAGCAGATCCGTATCCTGTGTAGACATCTGTATTAATTAAATACAGGGAGGGATGATGGTCTATGCAGAGACTGTGAAAGATGATGAAATGATGTCTGTTGCTCTCTTGAGACGACACAGTCCTCTGCTGCTCTTTTTCTCAGGTCTGTGTTCAGTCAGACACGCCCTACAAAGCCATTCTGAACAGATCACTCAGACAGCTGTATTAACAGGAAGAGATCCTCACTGAAGGATGAGTTCAGGCACAGTACATGACACAACTAGCCTGGATACAGCTCCATTAAACACTCAAGTTTTGTTTCCATTAGTTTTTTTAATAATAACAACTTGGAAAATGTGATACGCCATCAATCCCAGCAGGCAAACACTCCTCTTCAGTGAGGTCAGGGGTTGAGGCTCAGCTATACAGCGATGCCTCTGGAGCTAGTACAGTTGTGGTGTCTTTGCTCAAAGAGACTTCAGCAGGGTCAGTGCTTAGATATGTGATTATAAGAGCTTAAACACAGGCTGTGTATAATGACCCACCATGCTGCCAAAAATGGTTGGGCAAAAAAATGTCTACTACTCATGTATTGTTGCTGTAACTATTGATTGTTGTAAAAAAATATATTTTGCAATAATGTAAAGTCACTAATTTAAGATGTGCTGAAAAACATTGTCATGTGTTTCTTTTAAGAGAAGAAAAAGCAGCTGAAAGGGTCTAAAGTTAGTTTTAGTCAACTGTATGTTATTTCTTCTCCTATTTTCCTAACACTGACATAATCTCTATACCATATTTAAGACAAAAAAAATCATCCAACATCCAACCTCCAGCCTGGGAATAAACCAGGATTAACCTTGTCAACAAAATGATCAAATGTGTCTTTACTTTGACACTTTTCCATCATTTTGTTCTCATTCATTTCCGCCCTGCGATTGAAAATAGCACCAACATCACTCAGACTTTGCATGACAGAAGCACCGATGAGCATGTTGAAGCATGTTGAAGACAGTTGGTTGTGGTTCAAAATCAATAAAAGATACATATGACTGACCAAATGATCCTATGTGATTTATAGACTATAAAGTTATATCACAGTCATTAACCCAACTTCTAATAAAAGATCCTTCAGATCATACTGGAGCATTTTGGACTCAAAATATTTTTAGTACACACTGACACACACACACACACACACACACAAAACAAGGCTATTTGTAATCTTGTCCCCCTATCGTCATATCCTCGAGGCCACGAAACAGGTAATCAGTTAGGCCCAAACTGATGACATCATCTTTAGGACACAACATCCCACTCTTTTTCACCACAAAATAGATGACATCATTCATCTAAGCTATCCACAACTGCTCTTGAGACATCGTATCGTGTCTTCAGCCCACAAAGGGTTCAGAAACATGGTACGTGGGGATATCACATGACTGTGTGTTACATGATGTGTTTGTCTTACTTTCTACCCAAAGCATATCAGTGAATGTCCTGCAAGTACAGACCATGTGTCCCATCCAGTGATTTCCTTTGCTGAGGTAAAAGGAAACACAGCCTTCCCATACTTCCCATCCTGCGACAAGAGCCTGAGAGATTCGAGACGACACTACACATCTGACAGGGTATCGCTCCCCGACTACATCCAGATACATCCTCAGTGGAAACTGTGTGTGTGTGTGTGTGTGTGTGTGTGTGTGTGTGTGTGTGTGTGGTGTGTGCAGAGGTGGGGGTGGTGGCAATCAGCCATACGGAACAGGACATTGATAAGACCAAAACTGTATTTGTCATCTGTTTTTATGTTTTTTTGGCTTATGGTTTATGACACATACAAGCAGCCACTGTCAGGTCCACTCAACATACAAACACTTCAAAGGTGGACTCTCCCTTTATATATTTATTTACAATAGAAACTGCAAATTTTATTTTTATTTTATGTTACTCTTTGGTGATTTAAAGTGGAAAAATGGGTTTAACACATCAATCCGTGCCTGTCAAGTCAGCCCTCTATTGAGCCACAGCAACATTTTCCCACCAGCGTGACTGAATATCACTTTATAAAGAAAATAACCTGACATGAAGCCTCTTGTCACTAAAAGTTAGTGAAGGTGCAATACAAATATTTGTAATGTAAGGTACAGTTTTTTTTCCTCACAGGGTGGATCCTTCCTTTAAACGTCGAGTTGTAATCTGAATGCACAGGATGTAGGTTAATGCAACACTGCTCCTTGAGTAACTGAAACTGGTTTCACATAGGGAACACTGGGCGTGACAGGCGCTCGCTATCTCGCATAACATCTAATGATCATCTTGTTCATTTCTGCTTGGCCTCTTATTAATGAACAACACTAACATGAGGACTGTGCTGGAGAGGACGAGTGACAGACGGTGGTAACAGACACAGATGGACGGGTTGGCAGTGTACCTGAGCTGCAATACAAAAACAGATGCATACATTTGTATGCTGTTGAGGAATTTTCTAGTGTTTTTAATGTGTTTTTTTTTTACATTATATTAATTTAAGATTAGAAACTATAATAGCTTAGAAAAAGCACTAGTGTCAATATGTTGACAAACAAAAGCACCAGGAGATTCTCTAACTGTAATAACATGGGCAGTGAATTCAAAGGGAGGACACTTGTCAACACTCCAAAACACAAAAACATGGCAATTTGTGTCAACACAAACAAACACACGCTGCAGGAACCCACTCTCAGACTCACAGACTGCTCTGCGATGCCTAGGGGGAAACTAAACAGAATATAACATGTGTCACTAATAACATGCATTGGCCCCGCAACAGAGGAGGAGCGCAGCAATGTCAACAACAGCATAGACAAATTGTTCTTGCACATAAAGTAGAGAGACTTGTCTTGCAGAAATAATGAGGTACGAGACTGATTTGATCACCAGTTCTAAGGTGTGAAAGCACCCTTAGTGTATCCAGTAATACATTACTGACATTAAGTAAAATGTGTTTTTCTTGTTGGATGTTTGAACTTCACTGTGCAGAATGATGCATGTGCAGAGTTTGACACTAGAAGACATTTTTCACGTTTCAAAGTTTCTTGTGGTTCCCTAAAACATGAGTTTAAGACGCGTGTATCTATCGTGATTTGTGACATCACAACTAGTTAGGAGGAACGGATATTATTTAAAGAATTTCTAGGTAATTTAACTTTTTTTTTATGGAAACAAACCCAATCAGATTAGAGTATTTTTATGTCTTAAAACATGTTTTGAGTGGCTCTTAATCAATTATACTTAAAAAAAAAAAACACACATAACACACTCTGACCGATGGCGCATACTTGGATGTGGTGTGACCTGAGTGATATTTTTGGACGCAAGGTCATATTAGCAAATGTAAAGCAATAAACACATGCAAAGGGCACAGTGACTATTTGCAGTCCAGCAGGAGATGAAAAAAGCAAACTGTGGATTAGCACCACGGTGGTCCTGCAATCAAACGCCACCACCAACACCATATCTTTAAATACACCCTATCTCTATGTAAAAAAAAAAAAAAAAAAGACACACACATCTACATAACACGACTGATTTACAAGTAGTCTCTGGGCAGACACCACCACAATAACAACTGTATGGTATGAGCTCAAATGTCATTGAAATTCAAAACAATAACCACTTTGATTGAGTGCCATGGAAACGTCAACTGTTCAGTAAGACAGACATTTAACTTCATGTCTCGTCTTGTCATACATTCAAATAAAGCACACTAAATCACGTATAGCCACGACTGAGGATGACAAAAAAACTGTCAAAACTCACTGAGTAGTGGAGACACAGCAAGGATAAGAATCATCATCTAGTACACAAGCTGACCCAGTTAAAGAAGAGACAACAGTAGCACAGCACACACTACAGTCAGCCGCTAACCTGTGTGTGTGTGTGTGTGTGTGTGTTCACAAACAGGAACCGAGCTATGGGTGTGCCTGCTGAAACAGTGGCAGATGATGATGTGGTAAGTACAGATTACTGGTCAGTGAGGCAAGAAAGCATGTTTCCTGGACATGTGAGGCCAACAAGAGTTCATTTAGGCACCGTGACTGTGTAAACAGATGCCTTATGTTGCCCCCACAACATGAGGAATACAACCACACACAGCTAACGCCATCGTTTTTTATTTTATGAACTTTTAACAACATAATGACTAAGAGTACTCCTGAGGCTGAATATGAATCGACTAAGGCCAGAACTAACAATTATTTTCTTTACTGATTATTCTAATGTTAACCACCATATGAACCTGGAATCAGTCTTTTTTTAAAAAAAACATTGCATAGCATCAAATTTTCTGTCGACCTAACTAATCGAATACTTGTTGCAGCTCTAATTGAATTATATGAATGCATAACATGTGTGGTCAATTAGCTTTAATTCAGCGAAGAAAAAACTAAAAAAAAAAAAAAAAAAAAAACTACTCCTGTCCACACACCCACACATACACCGCACTCAAACGACAACCAATAAAACCGTCCACATTCAAATACAGTGGCTGATATAACCGACACTGTGTTCAGAGCTGGTAGTCAACCAACCAAAGAGTTTACTGGTGAGACAAGCGTTACCACATTTTGTCTTATCGCTCACATAGACCAGGATGTTTTTCACCAGCCACTGAGCCCACTACTCACATCAACATGTTGTGTCCATGGTTAGTCAGAATTCAAACTCCAGCATGCTTCCCTTTTTACGATGCACAATGAAAACCTGCATGCTCATTACCCAGAAGGTCAATCACAGAGTGATGTATCTTTAACTAACAGTAAGATGACAATACAAAAGGGTGAAGTGAACAAAGCTCAACACATGAGCTGAAGGTCGCTGCAGGGTTCATGCAGGACTTTAATGGTGTGTGTTTTTTATGTGTGTACGTATAGAAGAGTTACGTTGCTCCACAGGACTTTTATTGGTGGGTAATTAAACAGCAGAGAAACACGGCACAACAGAAGAGAAAAGAAACGGCTCAGTAGGCAGTATTACAGATTTAGATATGGTGCTCACACAAGCAATTTGAGCTTCCCACCACAATCAGAAATAGTGACAGTGCATCCCCAAACACAGTGAGTAAACAACGCCCGTAATAAAGGCATCTATGGAAGCTCTTCACATGACAAGACACACACAACACACACAACACACCCCCTCGGCTATAAATGAACATAAATAAACATTGCATGGCTACACTGTGAGGAATGGATTCACATTGGCTCATGAGTATAAAAACCGATGGTTGCACTTCACTGTATGCCTCTGTCTTTTTTTGGCCAGTAAATATGCAAGCTGATAGTTAGTTAATTGAGCAGATTAGGTGACCTGGAAGATTTCTAATCTAATCTCCATACTAATGCGGATGCTTGGGGCCCAGTAACGGGCTGGTCGCCCCCTCCCTCCACCACTAACAGCGGCTGCTTACTCACTCTCATGACTGCGAAGCAGCGCAGGCAAAACAACATACCAAGTAAGTGTCTCTCTCTGCTCACAATAGCAGCATTTCATTAGTTATCAGCAGTAAAATCGACAATTATGATTGATTATCATAAGAAATCAAGACTTCATGGATGTAACCTCGTGAGGATAGGATTAATGGATTGTTCTGGTTATATAATGAAAACCATCTTATGCTAAAAGACCAGATCATTGGTATTTCCACATGATTTGACTTGTTGATTCTCAGCACACATTTGCACTCGTTCACTGACTAAATCAAATAATATGAAATGTCAGATAAGAAGTCAACATTTCCATGTCAGCTCTGAGCGTTCATGATCTCAAATGTTTGGCTCTCAGAGAGACACTTTAATAGGGTGATGACCGCAGGGATCAAAAGAGACACTGTCTGCCTCAAAAGCTCATTTGGCCTAAAACTTGGCACCTCTCCTTCTCCCATGGTCGGAGGATGACCCTGTTGCCATGGTTGCCACTCTAATATATATGCAAACGCCTTCTCGCTGCATGGGAAGACCCACTGCTGGCCGGAGCCGAGACTCTGCCGGGGACAGCCCCCTAACACACAAAAAAAGGCCTGTAAACACAAACAGGCACATCTAAAGGGACGACATATGGATGCTCGTACGGACATACACGTCTGTCCATGAGCTGAGACTGAAGTCAGCTGTATTCTACGATTCATCCACCCACAATGTATAATAAGGTTATTCTAACCCCACCCCACTGGGACCTCTGGTTCTGGCAACTAAACAACTCTGGAATCTAAACATGCAGCCCACACATGCATCACATCAAAAAGCATCTTGTCTGTGGATGTACAATACAATGAAACAAGGGACTGTTCAGCTCTGCCTGACTCCTCCAGTCGGGGAAATCAGTGCATATATATAAAAAAATAAAATAAAATAAAAACCAAAACACTGGTTTTATGTTAAAAGCAGTATTGTATTGTTTGTTTAATAACACAGTGAATAAAATGGTATCCCCTTTATGTTTTTCATCTGGTTTCACTGAGTGTAGCACACACATACACACAAGCTCAAAAGCTCTGGTGTGTAAGTCCAACTCAGCCCTGTCTGACCAAACCCAGAGTTACAGGCTGAAACAAGCCAAATCAATGACAGATGAAGTCAAAACCCAGTGAGAGACAAGAAAATCCAAGATAACAAAATGAGGCCTGCTTGCGCACAAACGCACACGTCCTCCTAACAAAGGAGAAACATTGGAGTCTAAGACTCAATCAGTTTGAGTGCGTAGAGAGTGGAGCCACATGTTTTTGATAAGTCCTCTAGCAGAGCAGGGTGAGGTAATGATGAAGTCATCTCTGTCCTCTGGACAGGTTCAAATTCACTGGGCCGTGCACATTTTAAATGACTCGCCAACACACATACGTGCATTTCCATTTCTTTGGCGGGGCGGGTGCTATGCAGTAATAAAAAATGGCTGTATGAAGGTAGGTATCAAGACCTGAAATTAACTGAACGGCAGCATGTTAGTGAGGTACCTCATCTTCTTGTACACACCTGTTGCTCAAGAGGCTCCACTTTTAAGAAGAAATAAGGCTATAAGTAAATTCCTCCATTGTGTTGGACACTGTGTCTCAACATGGATCTTAATATTAGCTGAGCTCAGAGGTGCCTCAGGTGAGTTATTCAAGATAAACAGCTCAGACAGATACTGCAGCAGAAGTGTTGAGGCAAACCGATTCCCCCTTGCTTGACTACTACATCAACACCCTACCAACAGGCCTTTTACAATGACAGTACAGTGTGTCCATGGAGAGTGCTACATTCAGATCCTGACTGGTGCATTATTTTGAGGCAGCTCTTCACTCAGACTGGCGACAAGAGCCGGAAAACATGCCGTCTTGCTTCCCTAGAGTCCCAAGCAACTGCAGTATTCATGAGTAAACACTTGAAGCAAAACTAGAAAAAAAACGAGTTCTCATCAAAGAGAATGTGCAGAGTAAAAGCAAATATGGATTATATTGCATTTACTACCCTTTCCGTCATTAGGTTTGAGTTAAATATCTCACTTACATAAAATCCCAGAGGGATTTTGAAATGTGGCCAACGTCTAACCAAGTAAAAAAAAGAGAATGAGGGGAATGCCTTCTTAGATTTCAGATTCATATGAACATTTATATTTTGTTTGTTTTTTTATTTATTTATTTATTTATTTATTTTGGGGGGGGGGGGAAGAAATGAAATCAAGTATGTCTGTGAGAGACAATATTATTATCTATCTGGGCTCTTTTTAAGTTCAGACCACCAGGCTTTGGTGTGGAAATAGATATCCTCAGAGAGTCATTACAGGTTGCGAAATATCCAAGAGCCAGCGGTGCTTGAGGAGGTACTCATGGGTAACATGCGATTTAGAGAGGGAGAGGTGGAGGGAGGGCGCCTGCTCGACTTTTGATCTCCAGAATCTGGAGCCATGACAAGAATGATATATGACGATGACAGAATGAGTCGGGGAAGAAAAACAACAAACGGGGGGAAAAGGCGGGAAACAGAGAGGAGACTACATGACAGATAGAAGAAGATGCGTGTACAGGGTAAAGCCAGCTGTTGGCCATCTGAATGTTTTCTATAGAATAGTGCTGTTTAAATGCAGCGTTGCACCTACAGAGAGGTGAGAGAGATTATCACTGTTGCTACTTGGTACTCAGTCTATTTAGCATTGAGCAGAGCATTTAAGAGTAATTGTCAGTAACTCTACAGTAATAATCATTTACAGTGGTGTGAACAAGTGTTTGCCCCCATTCCTGATTTCTTATGTTTTGCATGTTTATTACACCTAAATGTTTCAGATCAAACACATTTCAATATAAGACAAAGATAACACAAGTAAACAAAAAGCAAGTAAAGGTTTTTATTATTAAGGGAAAACAAAATCCAAACCTACATGGCCCTGTGTGAAGAAGTGTTTGCCCACCCGTTAAAACATAAATTAACTGTGGTTTATCATACCTGACATACCTGTCTCTAGCCACAGCCAGGCCTGATTGTTGCCACACCTGACAAAATGACAAAGCAAACTTGGGTTCTGCAGCAGGACAATGATCCAAAACACACCAGCAAGTCCACCTCTGAATGGCTGAATAAAAACAAAATGAAGACTTTGGAGTCAAAGTCCTGACCTGAATCGTATTGAGATGCTGAGGCAGGGCCTTAAAAAGGTGGTTCATGCAGAAAAACCCTCCAATGAGGCTTATTGAGACTGAATTACAACATTTCTGCACAGACGAGGCCAAAATTCCTCCACAACGCTGTAAAAGATTAATTGCAATTTATTGCAAATGTTTGATTGTTTTTTTTTAAGGTGGCCCCAAGTTATTAGGTGTAGGGGTCAAACACTTTTTCACACAGGGCCATGTAGGTTTGGATTTTGTTTTCGATTAAAAAAACCATCAACATTCATTTAAAAACTGCATTTTGTGTTTACGCGTTATATTTTTCACACCACTGTAAATGACACGTGTAGTTTTGCCCATCGAGACACTGTAAATTAACCAACATACCGTCATGTGAACTCTAATGACTTAGTCTTATCTCCATAGAGTCATCGTTTGTTCAAATAGCAGATCAGGATACACAGGTCAGGTATTTATTTTATTTAAAGAGCACCTTTTATAAGGGATTACAAATGTCAGCTGATAATTAAAGATCATCTTGCTTGCTGTAGTTAACCTTGACCTTTGACCTTCTTCAACAAGCGCAACACTGCACTGAATATTAATGTCCAAACATATAAAAAAATGACAGCTATAAAAACTAACTGAATATGCATGTATACTATAATAATACTACTATAACTACAGGACTAATGGTAAGTAGTGACTTGTACACAGAGGAAACGACAAAGACAAAGTTAAAACATCAAATACAACTCAAACCTTCATGTTACTTATGATGAGCTCTGAGCTAAATAATATCACAGCCGTTTGGAGGCACCAGCTAGCTTGTAGGCACACGAAAGCATATTTTCACAAGCTGATAAATTAAAATGTTAATAATCGTGTTTATAATACCACTTAATCTTATAATGACGAATATATAACATAAACTTGTTCCACAATTGCCATTGAAACAGACGTAAACAGCGTTTCAACGTGACAACAGGCGATGCTAAAGATGATGACATATGGTTATATACAGTCTACAACATATATAGACATATGTTTAAATTAATCCGGTTACCTGCAGTGAAGAAGGTGACTGTCGACCGGCAGAAGGACTCAAACGTCCCCCGGACCCTGATTCACGTTTGAATTTAATGGTTCCGTTCAAACACGACGTTGTCTGTGAGCCCTTTCACTGATGTTCAACCAATCAGATGGGCTAAACTAGCTCCCGGCGGACTGAGAAGGAGTGTTCACATGTTTTGTAGATCTGATGAGCCGGCTAAAGCGGAAACACTGGCTCACAATATGGCAGGAAGTAAGATCCCATTCGCAGAAGTCGGCGACGCATTTTCTTGCAAATCCCTTGCTTTGAGATGGAGCACACGTGATTTAGGCGGGCTGGTGTTGATGTCTATTATTTATGTTTGTCCCAGTTCAGACAGAAATAAAAGTACATATGATCCGGAGCTGTGGCTCACCAGACGTAGACAGAGATGGTTGACAATATAGGCTTTAAACCTGGCTAATGCTATGTAAGCTACATGCAGAGTAATTATAGAAATTATATTGAGGACGATTTAAATGATCTAACGGCTGACACCGTACTATTCACTGCACGTCATTATAACAAAAACATAACTTGTGACAATGATTGTCACATATCCAAACAAGCTAAAACTGCACTTACTGTCCACAGAGGTCCTTTTTTATCTGATGTAATTATATTATTAATGCTGCATATGCGTTTATGGATTAACTCATATTGTCATATTAAGTGTACAAATGTATTTTTGTGCAAAGACTGAATCAGTAATCTTTATGGTTAGCCTCGCAAATGCAACTCATATAAATATTCTGTGCTGCCTCCATCTAGTGGCCACGAAGGCTGTGTACAACCTATGTATATTAATAAAAATGAATAATATTGACACAGATTGAGGAACTTTTATAGAGTGACTCTCTCAGTCTTAAATGTGTGTGTGTATAAGCTGGAACAGAAACGATTGGTTTGTTTCAACATAAAATATGAAAGCTGAAACAATGTCTACTATATAAATGCATTCAGTACAAGAAAATAAAAACAGCCACATTTACACACATACTGCATATCGGTGTATATTTTAATATTGCAGAGCATAAATTACAAAGATCAGATGAGCCATAAACGTCTTTTATGAACAAATCTGGAATCTGTTTTTACATGAAAAGACTATACTGGTAAAAACTATATGACTCATAATGTCACCTAAAACATCCACATATGGCTCTTATGTCACATGAAAACACTTTGGATTACTGAAACACATTAAAAGATAAGTACACAAACGTTCAAGTCTGTCCTAAAACAATGGTCAGGTACCCATGGGAACATGTCTGTATGTTTGCTGTAATCATTCCTCCTGTTCATTCTGACCACTAGATGATCCCTTCAAAATGCACTTTCATTAAAAGTGATCTGGGACAAAATCCACAGGCCTCCTTCTGTGCAACAATATATGTAAAAGTTTATCAGAAGCTAATGTGAAGCTTCAGGAAATTAGTCAACTCAAGTCAAAATCTTCAAAATTTATTCGAAATTTCCTCTCTTTGCTACTACTGCTGAAGATGAACAGGAGAGCAGTCTGTTGAGACTTTTATTTACTAACTATAAATGTCCACACCATTTGACTAACTCAGACAGCTGAAGCCTAAACTTTTTTGTAAACATACCGTCATGTGAACTCTAATGACTTAGTCTTATCTCCATAGAGTCATTGTTTGTTCAAATAGCAGATCAGGATACACAGGTCAGGTATTTATTTTATTTAAAGAGCACCTTTTATAAGGGATTACAAATGTCAGCTGATAGTTAGAGATCATCTTGCTTGCTGTAGTTAACCTTGACCTTTGACCTTCTTCAACAAGAGCAACACTGCACTGAATATTAATGTCCAAACATATAATAAATGACAGCTATTAAAACTAAATAAATGCACTAATACAGGTGAATATGCATGTATACTATAATAATACTACTATAACTACAGAACTAATGGTAAGTAGACAGCAGTCAGACAGCTGAAGCCTAAACTTTGTTTTTTTAAATTTTATGTGTGAACTTTATATTATTGTATATTTATAAAGGAAAGTTATGTGATAATAAGGCCAGCCTCTTTATTTTAGTGGTTAGAAACAGCAACACATATGTCACATTCATATGAAAGGATGCCTTAAACTGGCAGTGAAACACTTTTTTTATTTATTTCATTACTTATCACAATCAATTAAGGTAACTATGTTGAGTCACTGTTGCTGGGTCATATTTGGGTCAGATGCAAAAGCAAAAACAAAATAAACAAACGACAAGAAATCAACACAGCACACTAGACAAATGGGACATATCTAAGTCCCATCTAAAGTTATTGTACTTCTCTAGCAGGAACAGACACTAAGCTATCCACAGCCGGTCCACAGGCAGCTAGTTTTGTGTTTACTTTGGGTCAGAAACTTACTTAATATCATGACACATAGAGCCACCATGATCACCTTGAAGGGTGACTCATGTGACCCTTTTTTTACGGAATGAGGGGTGTGGTCTACAGCTCCACCCTCTGTGATATATATAGCTGCTGGTTTCCATCATCAGGTTAGAACTGAAGAAGCCTTTTGAATAAAAATTAAACATCTTCAAACTCCAAGGAAAAAAGTCTAGTTGCTTACAACTCAACTCCTTTGACTACTGTAGATCTGGTGACATCATGTATGTGTGAACTTGGCCAAACACACACGTACTCAATTAGCTGGTGCCTCAATATGTGGCTAGTCTCCATCACATCCTGCACTCAGGACCAGGACCTCTGTTAATCAGAGTCATGAGGAGGAGGAAGTGAACTCCAATTATGTCAGGCCTTATGCTAAGTGTAAAAAAGAAACATGTAGATCTGGAAAGATGTCAAGTTTCTCTTGACCTATAAATGGTTGGAATACTAGTTGGGTGAGGTTTAGTGTGTAAAGCAGCACAAGTTCCAGAGAAGTAAATCAAGTAGTCAATCAACGATTACAGTTTATTTGAACCTAATCAGTTTCCCATACATGATGGCAGTCATGATGGCTCTACGTGTCATGCTATTAAGTATGTTTCTGACCCAAAGCAAACACAAAACTAGCTTCAAGGTGTGATTTGGAATTAGAGTCATTGTGGTCACATGATCCAGAGAATCAAACCTGCTCTGATGGTGAAGAGCAGTTAAACCTTCTGGGATGTGATCTCAAGGCAGGATGGTATGTAGCAGACAGATTATGACGCAGCCCCCCTCCTCTGTTTAGAGTTAGTTATTCTTAATGGACATAGATGGCCTCCTTTACTCCTCTCTCGAACCACCTGTCCTCCTTGTCCAATATGTGTATATCAGTGTCTTTAAATGAGTGTCCCTTTTCCTTCAGATGTATATGTACTGCTGAGTCCTGTCCTGATGTGGTGGCCCTACTGTGTTGTGCCATGCGTTTGCGGATTGGTTGCTTAGTTTTTCCAATATACAGATCCAGATTCACTGCATTGTATTGCATAATCCACATTGTTGAGGTTTTGTCTTGTGTTGTTTTTGTCGTAAACCCAGTTTATTTTAAACCTGGCAACACCCTCAAACAGAGACTGGTCCACCCCAACACACACCTTGAAGGGTGACTCATGTGACCTTTTGTTATGAAGTGAGGGGTGTGGTCTACAGCTCCATCCTCTGTGATCCAGAGAAATAGCTCCTGGTTTTCATCATCAGGTTAGAACTGAAGAAGCCTTTTGGATGAAAGATGAAACGTCTTCAAACTCCAAAAAAAAAAAAAGTCTGCTTACAGACTTACAGCTCAACTCCTTTGACTACGATGACCTGGATGAGTGAAATTCTACACAGACAGATCTACAGTTGTTTTGCTTGTTTAATAGATACCGTATGCAGTTTTATCATGTTTCATTCACCTTTATTATTCTACTGTATTTGTTAAAGTAAGGTGGATTTGTTTTTCAAAGTCAGCATGATTAATTGTTGAACACATGTTTCCTCATAGTTAATCGTCTTCACAACTGAGTCCATTGTCTGATCTTCTGATTTCAGTTTTGAAAAAACCCAAAACATCCGTATTAACTCCAGGCGCTTTTAATTTGATGAGTGCTTTAGAGTGACAGGTTCTATTTCCTTGTACATACAGAAGTTAACCACCTTGTTCAACAATAAGATACATTTGGTCTTATGAAGCATGATATGAATATATGATATCATATATACATTAGTGATAGGACTTGATTTGCAATTAATTGCAAACCCTGAGACAAAAAAAAAAATCTAATAGCCATTTGTGCAACTAAACTATTGAATAAAAACACATAAGTTAAGAAAACTCTCTCACTAGGGACAGAAGGCGGGGCTTGCTAGAGACAAGTGAAGCGCTTTGGTCGTCTATCGTTGTTTGAGTTGTTTTTTGTTTTAGTTCAAAGGTTCCGTCTTGAAAACCTCTGATGTTATGTTAAAATGATATCAGTGCCTTCATCTAAACAAGTATACATGCTTACATTTTACAGTTAAATTCATCATAACAGACTCTGACCTGAAAGTCAGTCATGTCCTGGGGTTTTTATTCCTGTGTAACTCAGAATGCACATGGGTACAATTATTGGTGTTGATTAAAGCGTGCAGAACATCTTTAAAGGGTTTTCTTCTTCTTCTTCTGTCATTTAATTATATTCTCAAAGTCACTTTATAAAACAGATATTTTCATACATTTTGAGACACTAGAGCACTGATGCATTCATCCTTTGTAACACCGTAATGGGGATCACCTCATTGAGAAAACTTTCACTGGAATGTCTCTGCTCTTCATACTTGCTCCAGTCTGTTGCTGTCAGTGTGTATTTTCTGCATGTGTGCATTTGCAAACGGCAAACCCTTGTACGTGCAGGGACACAGACATAGTTATGTCACCATTTCAGCTCTGCAATCAGTGATCTAAACAAGCCAATTGAAGGACCTGACCCACTTCACAGGCCCTCTAAAATGTGTAAATAGCTGCAAGGCCTACCCCAAACAGCCCACAATGATGAGCCATTGCGTTGCTATTCTTAGAACAAGTTACTATTTTCTCTCCCTCTTTTTTTTCCTTCAACCGTGCCACAAGGACAGCTGAGGCATATTCTGTGAGAAAGAGGAGACAGGGACAGAAATAAGGTCTGAAAGGGAAGAGGAAACAATGAATCAGGATACCGCAAGCAATTTCAAAGAGCCACAGTGGCAAGTTGTGACGTTCCTCTAGAAACTGGATGCTGGCACTTTATACATAATTATTATACATAATTATTCTTGCACATCTATGTTGAACAAGTTAAACTTGAAAAAGGAGTGAATGTCTTTGGCTGTCCTGACTGTACTATGAGCCCTTGAACTTATGAATAACAAAATCAACAAATGTTTTCCCTGCCTACATTTATCCTTAAGCAGAGCATGACCACAGCAGGCACGAGCTACCTCCACCCATCCAGGCTGCCAAATATTCTTCCACCCTCCCCTACCTCCATACATGAGACACTGTCACCCAGTTGGCCAATCACGGGCTGACACAGACAGACTGCGGATGAAAAAACTGAAGCACAAAGAAGGCTGCACACTTTTGCTAACCAGTCATACATGACACATTCTTGCAGAAGACACTGACACACACACACACACACACACACTCTATAGTTTCAACATCAGTCCAGACTTAAGGAAAGTTTTTTTTTTAAACATAATTTTCCTTTCTAAATTCATATTGTCTTTACTGTCTGTCTTGCACACATCTCTCAGCATGAGCCTGCTGACAGCTGCCCTGCTGTTTTCGTTACTTGGTGAGTATTTTGTGATTTTTAACTTTGAATAAAGTGGACCTCATAGACAACTGCCACGTTTAGAAGCTTAATGTTTATGCCAGGGGTTTTAAAACATGTGTCCTGGAGGCAGAGATGGTTTTTTTTTTTAAACAGCTAGTAATTTCATTGATTAGTTTCTCTATTTTGGTTGATGTTGTATTTTTTATGTGCCATCATCTCTTTTCCTTGGTTGGTAGTAAAACCTGCAGAGCCTCAGTTAATCTGTAGCACATTTGTAATGTTTTACCTGTTCTGAGTCCAGTTGTGCAGTTATTTTACCAGCAGCTCAGGAAAATTTATTTTTTGTACATCCTCCTGAATTCCACTATGCGGTGAAAAGGCTTGAAAACAATGTAAATGTTCAAATGCATTGCAATACATTGATATAAATGATACAATTGGAAACATTTGATAATTGTAAGCACTTTAACTATATGTGAATCTTAAACATGCTGTTATGTTGATGATGTTAAAAACTGATACAATACAACAAAACATTCCTTTTTATTGGTCATTTGTATTTCACAGAGTTCAAAAGGATTTGAAGAATCCTTTGTATTTCACCAGACGTTTATCACATCAGGGCGGTGAGGAGGATTACCCAATTAATGGGGTTAGTGGGGTGTGTCTGGGAAACCTAGGATTTACTTTTCCCAAAAAATAAGACTCAGAGAAAGCTTTGATGCAGTCCTTCATCTCATTTATACTAATGGCCAATTAGTACTTTCGATCAGTAATTGGTATGCATCCCTTTTAATTTATTTTAATGGAATTAAAATGTCATTTAAAATTTCACATTGTGAAAGTAGCATTTCCTCTATTTGCTCTCACGTCAAATGCCATACAGCCTGAATAGCATTACAGAAATGAAAGTGTGTACTATATTTAATATTTTACTGATAGAAACTTGACGGAGCCTACAAACAAATTTAGAAAGTATTTCCACCAGATGGTGGATATTGTGCCACTTACTAAACCACTTAATCAAACAGTGTATTTGAAGTATCATACCTAACAAAATAATTGTTCAAAGTTATAAGTTAACAACGCTATGTGTAACTTAATCTCGTGATTATGTGTAATGTTTCTGTGGTACAACAGTCATATGTCTGGAATTTACAAATTCAAACCTATAAATGGAGACAACTTCAGGCTGACTTGTGACAGCTGTCTCATATAAAGATGTCAGCATGGTCAGTACACAAGCATCATGCATGCTTTTTCTGTATAAAAGTGGTATAATCGTCAAAAGCAGATGCCAAATCATATACCTTCAACTGTCTCAACATTCTCACCCATTTGTGTGTTGCCATTAGTGTGGCAGCGAAGGATGCAATAATAAAATATGTGTTGAAAGAGGTAGTATTACTGTGCTTTTGTCAGTTATGTACTTTCAGACTAGTTTTTATATCTTTATTATTATTTTCCGCTTCCTTATGCATGTCAGCACAAAAATGTGCACATTAAGCTCCCTCTTACTCACTCAGACATTAAACCAGTCTCAACCTATTGTACTTCACTGCATTAGTTCTGCTTTTTCGTTCCTTATTGATTCCCACTTCATGGTTTATATTCATTTCATACCCTTTTTCAGAGTAAATGAGATCACTGCAGCAGAAAAAAACAATGGAATGTCACAAGAAGAGCAAAGGGAAGTTACATTAACAGAATATTAAAATAGAATAGAGTTCCTATTTAATAGAAACTGAAAAAGTATATTACTTACATTTAGTGCTCTCTGAGTGTGTGTGTTTCTGTGAAATTTCATATTGGATGATACTGCAGCAAACGATTTACAGCCAATGCCACTGCAGGATAACATGTCTGTAGTGTGGCATAAAGTGAGGGGGTGGAGATCATGGTGAATGCATGTGTAATGGATTCAGTTTTGAGATGGAGACTAGAGATCATCATATGTCTTTAATATATAACATCCAAACACATAATTGAACATAATTCAATAATTCAATTTTGCAGGTTCATCCTTTATCAGCCCTGTGTTTATTGGGGTGGTTTGTGCAAGAACAAGTGTAGGAACCCAGAATACTTCCCATCACCTCCTCCTTGTTGTTCTTTTTCAGGTTCCATCTCCTGTGTTAATTTTCTGGCACCTTTGAACATGGGAGGGGTCACTGGTCAAGTGCAGTTTGACTCTGCCTCTGAGATGGCCACTGTCAACGTGTCTGGCGTTGGATCCTGTGGTTTGGTTAACTTTTCCCTTAGTGAGTTTCCCGTCATGTATGGCCACTTTGCTCAGCCCTGTTCTGAAGCAAACATTGGCTCGAGCATCTTTACCTTTGTAGCTGACTCCGTGTCAAACTCAGCAGTCAATGTGTCACACCTGTTTGAACAGAGATCGAACCTGGATGACTTCTCACTGACTTTACAGACCTGTAATGGTACCAAAGTATGCACAGTTGTAAGTCGACATCAAACATTCTTGACGCGACAGGCTAGGTTCACCGGACTCATCGCGGGTAATGTTTATGTCCGCCTGAACACAAACCAGACCAACCCCAGACTTCTTGCAGACCTAGTTACAATCGGTCAGGTCAATGCCTCCCAAACAAATATCACTCTCTTTGGCTCAGTGAGCACTGCCGCAAGCTGCGATGTTCTTCTTGAAAGCTTAGATCCCTCAACTTTGACCCGTTTGGGCATCGTAAGAGTCGGAACCCCTTTAAAACCTGAAAAGTCCCGTCTGGATCTGACCAGCTTCAACATCAACACTGTCTTTCTTCTCATGGTGCCAAGTTACAAGTGTGCTCAGATCTATAATGTACCAGAGAAACAGGTGAGCGCCATTGTGAATATGAGACAGATCAAAGGATACTTCAGCTTCCGCCAGGCTTCCCCGTTTGATGTGACACAGTTGAGAGTGAACCTGAGTAACTTACAGAGGAGAGTCGGCCCTTACCATGTCCACAATTTCCCTGTCCCCTCAGTCAGGTTGCCTCCCTCAAGCATGTGCTCCAACGATAACGTGGGTGGCCACTGGAATCCATTTGGCATCAACAAGAATGATCCAACATCCCCTAAAGTTCCTGGATCAACACATGACAGGTACGAGATCGGTGACCTCAGCGCCAAGCATATGTCGCTTGCAGGTCAAAACGATTTGGACATAGTGTTCATGGACTTCAACCTCCCTTTGTTTGGACAACACAGCATTGTAGGTCGGTCAGTTGTGATTCATCAAACAGATGGTTCCAGGTATGTTTGTGCCAGCATTGGCTATCCCGGAGAAGTGATTGTTGCCAGAGCCAGATTCCAGGCCCCTGTGGTTGGTGAGATCTGGTTTACCCAACTGAAGGACAACCCTCTGTCTGATGTATCCATCTTCATGGGTTTATCATATGGAAATCCCACAATGATGGAAACCAGAAACCACAACTGGCACATTCACACCTACCCCATCAGCTCAGAGAGGGATGATGACGAAAGGCGCTGTGGCACAACAGGTGGACACTGGAACCCCTTCGGAATTAACACAGGAGACAGCAGCTATGCTCTCCACTGTGGCCCTTTTAGTCCTTTTTCCTGTGAGGTGGGAGATCTCTCCAGCAAACATAGTACCATCAACCTTGGTACCAGACTGGGTGGAGTGAAAGCAAAAAACTTCTTCACTGATGTCACTTCCTGGTTGCCAAGACCAGGCATTATTGGTCGCTCTGTGGTCATCCATCAAGCAGAAAGAGGAGGGCCAAGGATTGCTTGTGCCAATGTTACAATGGTGCGGGTCCCGAAAGCAAGCTTAGGTACTTGGTTTGGCCCCGGGATGTCCAGCGGGCAGATTCGGTTTTCCCAGTCCATCCCACAAGGCCCCACACATATTAACGTGTCCCTGATGAGCCTACAGGCCTTAGCTGGGGGTTACCATGTTCACATCCTTCCCACCAAACCTGGCAGCGTAGAGCCCTGCTCAAATGCAAACATTATGGGCCACTTCAACCCGCTGAATGCATCAAACTTTCCTCCCCCTGGAGCTGGCACCCTCGACCAGTATGAGATTGGAGACATTAGTGGGAAATTTAGGATGCTGAATGGCCTCACCCAGTCTCAGAATATATACATGGACACAAACTTACCACTAACAGGACCCTATAGCATCGTGGGGAGATCCGTAGTTGTTCACTACAGCAATGGCTCAAGGTGAGAACCTGTGAAAAAATGCATGTCTTTGTTTAAGTGTTAGAGTGCTTATTAAATGGCGAGAAAAAAGGACAGATGACACGTAGGACGACCACCATATCATACTGTATTATATAAATAGCATAAACAGCAGTTTGTGTAGTCACTGATGATTTTTGCACATAGAAATCCAAGTTTCACCACCCTATGCCCTCTGGCACAATAACAGACTTCAGTCAGTCTAATGAGGACGTTTACATGTGTAGGATGTCATAGACACCATTCCATATCCTCAGTAATGATTTGTATAATGTACACACAGATAATCTTTATACAGAGAGTAAAGTAAAAACCTAAAGGTTATCCCTGCAAGATTAGGATGTTTTGCTAATCTTGTTTGTCTTTTTGTTTTTTCCATACGTGTGTACATGCATGTTTGTGTTCTCTACAGAATGCGGTGTGCAGACATCTCTGCTGACAGAGATACAGACGGACAGTGGACTATTGCCAAGGCTGTTTTCAATGGCACCGTGACTGGGACAGTCAGACTGGTAAGAACCAACAGCAGCCAAAATCTTATCCATTATTTTCATCAATGCCAATCTACTTTCATACGATGAGTAGTACAAAAAAGAACCAATAATACCAAAATACATTTTTGTTCTGTTTCAGACTCAATAAATTAATCAGTAACAGTTTTATTCTTGATTGTAGGGGATCACATCAGCAGTAATCATCATAAAATGGATTTTGAAAGTGTTTTTCAAAACTTAGCATGAATAACAGGAAGGTTATTCATGAGAAGGTCATTTTAGTTTTAAAAAGTGACCACAAAAACTGAAATTGATGGTTCTTTGACATGCAAGGTAGTTTTTCTTGCTAACTTATTAAGAGCCAAGCTGCCACAAAAACATGACAGTAATTCTGCTGTGCCGGACAGACAGTGAATTCATTATGCCTGTGGTGGGTTGCAACCGGGAGGTATAGGAAGCTAGGGTAAGATCATTAGCTTGGATTAGCACCCATCTGCTGGCTAGTAGAACCTACAAGGCTCCCTGAACTAGGAAGCTCACAGAAGGAACAGCTGTGTCTGTCAGCCGCCCTCCAGAGGCCCCATACTGAGCTCTGTACCATATCAATGGGGAAGAGCTAGTAATACAGCATTGCCCAGGAAGGCAATATTAGCGAGAAAAAAATGGAAATGATAGTCTAGAGAATAGAAAAGAATCTGTCCCTTCAATCTTCAGTTTGGCTCAGGAAGATTGAGCAAAAAGCCATAGAGTGACTTTAAAAGGTCATAACAATGCTGTATGTATGCCATATCCACAAATCGCAACTGGCGTGCATTTAACTCCCTATGTATTTTAGCAAAGCCAGTCTGGTTGAAGATCAATTCAGTCTTTTTACTTGTTCATTGATATTGGATATTTTGGTTTCTCTCTCTTCCAGCGTCAGCAGATGTTTCCTGATGGGAGTAGCAGCGATACCACACTGGAGGTGAACCTTCAATCTACAAACAGAGAGAATGTAAGCACGAAACATAGGGACACACACTTACTATACAATAATGTGACTGCAGTTATTTATATAGATTTACACAACAAACAATACTCAAAGATTGTTTTCATGAAGAGGAATAAAGGAGGAGATAGAATCAAAGAATAAAATGTACAATAACATGGAAAGTCATGAAATAAGAGCGCACAGTGCCGCATAGAAATGGGTAGAAGGGAACTGTGAGACTCACCCAGCACCCACAACCCCTGTCATGTATAAGTCAGCAACCAGTGTCTGAGAAGGAGGAAATACTTGCACACAACACACATATTCACATTGATCGTCGCAGGATTTGTTATATGGCAGTGATGAAAGATTTTGACTTTCATTTTTGCAAATATCAGAATTTGCTCTCTTATTTGCAATATAGCATTCACAGAAAAAAATATCTGTTGCCTTTTGATGTTTTCTCAGAACAATATATGTAACCAGCACCCTGTAATTTGAGGTCATGTGGTTGTGCATTCAGCCACCATGGATAAATACCATGGTGTAAGCCGATTTAAGTTCCCAGACACTTATTACGATTTGTTCAGTGTGTGTGTGTGTGTGTGTGTGTGTGTGTGTGTGTGTGTGTGTTACTTTGTATTTCTGTATGTGTAATTAGTTTAAAATCACACTGTCACACTTCTACTTTTTACTGTTTTACCTCTTAGACTATTGAGGCATCCTTGTTCATCACAGACAACCGTGTCGGTGCGAACCACAGCCAGTGCAATGGTGTGGGAGGGACGTTTAATCCTTTCAACATGACATCAATGGTGAGACAAGTTCATCGATTTCTTTGGTTCTTGCTAGCACTTCTACATTTTTAGTTTCTCGCTTTTTCAGATGGACAGAAGCTGCTCACTTCAAGTATTATTAATATTTAGATTCTCTACTCAGATTATTGTTCATTTTAAAGTTGGAAGATAATCTGAAACATAATTTAGTGCATACAAGGTGCTAAAAACTTCATAGTGGCTCCTTGCCATTTGTAAAATTCCTCTAATACTATATGATCATGTACTTTTCACTTAACATGAGAGATAATGTCAGATGTCTGATGTGGTAATTGTGAAATGCACTTCTTTGTTTCTCTTCCCCCATCAGAGCTCTAGCTGTTCACTTGACAACCCCCTAAGCTGTGTAGTAGGAGAGTTATCTGCAAGACATGGCCCAGTGAGCCTGAGCGTGAGACAGTTCTACACTGAAAGCATCATTCAGCTCTATGGAGACAACACAGGTGCCTCCATACACGGTTTTAATAGTCACAGTCATTTTCTAATTCTCTTGTTTTCTATTGAAATGAGTGAAAATGTGTTTTTATTTATAAGAGGTAAAAAAAACAATCAGTGTTATAATGGAGGGGTGGTTTATGATTTTTCTATGTTTATAGTGGTCCACAGATCTCTCGTGCTGAAGAATGGAGACGTCAACATCGCATGTGCCGATATTCTCCCAGAATCTCCTTCAGCAAATCAGACCTTTCCCAGTGTGACCAACTTCAGCAGGTGGGTGTAAAAAAAAACCCTCATACAGCATGATTAATAACTTCTTTATCTTCTTAGAAAACTTTTAATACAATATGTTTTGTATGAGTGTGCTCATGGTTTAGGTAGTTCTTAAATTGGTTTCTTTAAATGTAAAAAAAAAAATCAAATATGGTTGCCAGCTCTGTCAGACTCATCACAACTAAATGTCTTTAAAAAATGAGTTGCATTTTGTTCTGAGATCCATCCAGATTACAGGATTTTTTTATAATCAAGTTAATGTTGGCACTTTGTTTTAGTATACCGTAGTTAGGCTGATTCTAAAATGTCACTTATGACTAATCTGGCATTATTCATGTTGTACCTACTTGGATGAGCCCTACGCTTGTATTTGTATGTATTTTAAATTATTTTTTATCATTGAAGTTTGAGAGATAATTGTTCAGTGTGAGAGGACATCAGTTGTCCTGTATCAGATATCAATCAGTCAAGATATCTGAACCATTGAGGAAATGGAAAAACCCGTAACAACAATATAATAACCATCGAACACACAACAGAACAATTTTGGGTTTGTGTGTTTCCTCTTTGCACTTACGCCAGCAGTATTTATGCCAAAGTATGTGTGTTTTGTATTTAACAAAAAAACATTTCAACCCTTGAAGTGCATCAGACACCTTTGCTAATATCTGGGATTGACTAAATATAATATAATAAGTGTATCTTGACTATAAAGTTGATGTTTTATGTCTGTTTTTCAGATATGACTTCCGTAAGAGGGTTGCTGATGTGCTTCAGCTGGAAACAGCAAGGGTCACCATCCTACCCAGCTCTCCTTTGTCTGCAGCTGCGGGAAGGTGCCAGCAAGTCAACTTCATGGTATCTGGTATGCATCCCAGCTCATGCATTCAGAAACACCCTGTAAACAAGGATATTCCCCTACTAACAGGACGATGTGTTTAAGAAAAAAGAAAGAAAAGAAAAAAAAGGAAATATGATTTAATTAAGTAAATGAGTGAACAGTTCACTCTTTTTCTATTTTTACATTTACACTGGTATTAAAACATGTTATCAAAAGAAGAAGTAGATGTTGCAGCATAACCATGAAAGTGGTGAAATTCTCATGTGTGGGACAATGCCTCAGCTCTTCAGGCAAGCTGCAGGTATTTGTTTATTGAGCGTGCATCATAATTAATGAAACTGAATGATGCACTTCAAGAGAATGTAAAACTTCTCTGGAATTAAAACAATGCGGCAGTGCGAAAGATTAAAAAGAAACAATCAATCTCACTATCTACAATAGGAACCAGGAAAGAAAAACAGCACACAGGCTCATGCCTTCTATAATAGGTGTAACTGTGTGATATCAGACTGCATGTACAACATGTAAGTCATAAATCAAGCACATGGCTTTGATTTCTATCTTTTTTTCAGCTGTGCAAGCTGGCCCTAGCTGGGCAAGCTGTGTGCCTAGGCTGTGTTCATCGGGACAATGAACAAATACGGGCATTGAAAATCTTTAGAAAACCTGAAAGATTGTTCAGTAACCGGACGCTGGAGTTGAGCGTCTCTTTTTCAGTACCTTCCTCTGTCCCAGGGGTGGGAACAGAGAAGTATCTGTAGAGAGGTTTCACACAGTATAGCACAGGATGGGCATTTATATCCCTCAGAGTTCTCCCACAAGGTCGACAGTTTACTATGCAATAATTCCCAAGAAAGCCTCCTTTACTTTGATTATGTGTATAGCAGTGACACACTAGAACAATGCAGGAGTTTTTAAACTGTACACATCTGAGCGAGTGTGACGTTCATAAAGTTTTCTGTGCTTTGAAAGTGGATTGAATACGTTGCAGCAAGGCCATATCCGCCTGTCGACTCAAATACAGTAATTATCAAGTATAAAAAATGGCTTGGGAAATATGTGTAATCAAGCATTGCCACATTGTCTGTATCTTAAAAGGGAACGTCAGAGCAGAGCTTCTGAACTCCGTCAAAACCAGCGAGAAGATGGGCAAATTCAGAGAGTCTGACTTGTGTGACAGTAAGTATGCTTCATACTGTAATCATAGTTTTCACTGCACCTCCGGTGTATAACTGGAATGTGAAATTGTTTTCAGAAAGAACAGCATTCAGAACTCCTTCTTGTTCAGCAATACACTGACATGAAATGTGTGATGTTTAAAACCCAGAGAGCATGGATGTCATGCTAACCACTAATAAAATAAATACTTATAATAAACCATGAATTGCATACCGGGTGTTGTGTTTTCAAAGATTACTAATTTACACTGACAGACTGTCCCTAAACATAGCATACACTGAGTCATAGCCACTTTTAATAATAACTTTTCTGGTCTGATTCCCCCAGGTAGTGCAGGTGTTGTGCTGGTACCAGGAAGTTTTTTTCTTGGCTTGATGTTTGCAGCTGCATGCTTGCTGCCTTCTGCAATCTACGTATAGCTCAGAGATTCAAACCATGAATCGTAAGTGCGGATACACGGACCTTCATATTGTAAAGCTGTGAATATGTGATATGAAATGTAGCCCACCCAGTGATATAATGTTCATCTCATTTCCTATCCAGCAAATAACTGTGTCTCTTTGTACACATTCTGTTAACCAATAAAGATCTTACCATTTTACTATTGTAATAACCATATCACATGCCAACCGTAGCCTTAATAGAAGCTTCTTTTTATTGCTCGTATTTTATTCATTTGAATTGTTAAATGGTTGGGTGAAGTCAATGCTGTACATTTTCGATTCTCCTGACTTTTGCCTTCATGTATGCACTCTATTTCCTTGACAAATTTTGTATAAATGGATGAAAAATTGTGAATAAAATACAACATTTGTATGTCATGTGCCAGTCATTATTGGGATTTATACAATGATTGTGGGAGATGCTATGAAAATACTGAAACTATTAAATAATATAATATACTTTTTTGGTATCACCACTCTTGAGTGGTATGTAATTATAATTACTAATAATTAATGGCTTAAAAGAAAAAAACACACAATGCTTTTTGCTTTTACTACCAACTGTTTACATGTTTACATTTATTTAACACTCTCATTTTAATCGTTTATGAACGGTATTAGCTGATCAGTTTTTGATCAGCAGTGGTTTGGTTATATATTCAGTATATACACGTGTATGTTTAGTTGTATTCGCGTGTTCATACAGGCTAAAGTGAGTGTATGTATGGCTTATTCGCAGAAAAAGAGGCGAGTCTAGATCCCTCTACGTCTACTGGAAGAACTGCAGTCACGTGACCACAAACGTCAACGTAGAAATGGCAGCTACTAGATTTATAAATTAACACACGGTACGACCTGTTTAAAGGAAACACTTCGCGTTTTCAACGCAAAAAAAAAAGCACACATTACAAGTTGGAACGACGGGGTATGTCTTCAGCATTTCACTGGCTGCATGTGGGACGACTTTACTGTTTGCTAGAGGAGCGTCGAGTCGAGCACCGTTTTCAACTGAAGGAACCGGTTGTGTCTGTTAGCGTAACGTTATTGTCCGTTACAGAAGCTGAACGTTTCAGCTTCTCCCAGTTGTGAAATCGGTTAAATCGGCAAGCAACTTTAAATATCCTCCCGACGTGCTACCATGTGTCACCACAAACACTGCATAATATATATGGCGGCACAGTGAATGAATGAGTTATTGTGTGTTCAGGTTGGCCTGTTGATAACAATGATGTGTGTGGAAGAAAGGGGGAAAAAAAACACCAGTCCACTCAAACTGTGGCTCCATCGTAGTTTCTTTTTAAAACATCGGAATCATTTCTATAATTGTATTGTAGCTAACAGCTAGCTAGTCTGTTGAAATATCGAACCAGTCTGATTCATTAGATGCCAAGTTGTAAACAACAATTGCATGCGGAACAATTAGCCAATGGGAGAGCGTTTTGATGAGGAATACTGCAACACGATTGGTCCGTCGGTTTCACAATGAGTTGTACCACACAACGATTTTTTAGGAACAGTGAATTCACCACAGCACATACACTTGTTTTGAATTTATTGCGGTGTAAATAGGTCATAGACCTGCCTTCTATCCAAAGCCAATTGGACTAATCGGTTAATTTTTAACCCGTCTTTGTGACAGTTGCTCTGTCAGCATGTTATAGAGGTTTAAAGATCCAGGTGTGGACTCTGACTTTGAGCTCCACGTTATCAGTCAGGTAGACCAGTCAGTCACTGTCCTGCTGCAGCCACCTGAAATCAGTATGGCTTCCAAAAAGTCAGGTAATCTTAGTGTGGGTTTTTAAAATGATGATACATAAGGGGAAACTCGCTGTATTTTTTTACCTCAATAGTTGTGTTGTAATTGCAATTGCTGTTTTTTTGGAGATTATATATTATATTCATGTGATACATGCTGGGACACTTTGCAAACATCAACAGCTTTCATATCAGCTTTTTTAGATTCAATTCATCTGTTGTTTGTTGACATGTCGAGTGCACTGTACCTCTGTTGTATCCTGTAAATGTAGTCAATTTAAGTCTTGTATGTGATGATGTTTTTTCTCCTTTCAGACCAAACCATGTCTCCCAAGCTCACTGGTGAGTTGCTCAGGCAGCTTCGCCAGGCGATGAAGAATTGCAAGTACTTCAGCGAGCCTTTACAGGCCTACATAATCCCCTCTGGAGATGCGCACCAGGTAAGTGAGATCTCTAACACACATACACAACAATATATATATATATTTTGCATTTGCACATGAAAACTTTACTATAGTCATTCTTAAACACAAACTAAGATGCACATATACATGCTCACAGTAGTACAGCTGTTAATCTTGCCTTTCTTACTTCACTTCTGATTGTTTCATCTGACCTTCATAATTAATTGTAGCCCTTTGGCCACGGCTCCTCCCTTTTCCCTCTCCATGTACGAGCCATGTTGTGAGAAAAAGTGGCATTTAAAATGACTGGTTGATGGCCACTTTGCACTGATTGTTAATGAAGCTGATCTCTCTCTCCCCCTCTCTCTCTCTCTGTCCCTGTGTGTGTTGTAGAGTGAATACATTGCGAAGTGTGACTGCAGGCGTGAATTTATCTGTGGATTCAATGGCTCCTCAGGTAATCTACATATGACTGTGTTTTAAAAGTAAGAGGTCATACCAAGTTCACATCCAAGTGACCAAAGTACAAGCCAAGATCTTATTTCCACTGTGGAAATGCAGAGGATAATGTGACAAACAGACATGTGTGTTCCGTGTGAAATATTACCTCTGCACTTTTTATTTGACGTACAAATTAAACATCAAATTACAGAAGCGATTGTGTATCTTGTTTCTCAGAACTGCACATCTTTTGTCCCAGTGTCTCACTGTGTGTCTTTTACAATATCGGTTTACTTATTATTTATTATACAAACTGGATCCAACAACTTATCTGCAATTGGAAACGTTAAATTGCTGTGTGTGTGTGTGTGTGTGTGTGAGAGAGAGTGTGTGTGTGTGAGAGTGTGTGTGAGTGTGTGAGTGTGTGAGTGTGTGAGAGTGTGAGAGAGTGAGTTGAATGAGTGCTAGACCAAAAGTAACAAAGTGTGTGATTTGTGATGTACAGGTACAGCTATTGTCACGGAGAGGCATGCTGCATTGTGGACTGATGGGCGTTACTACCTCCAGGCAAGCCAGCAGATGGACAACAACTGGACCCTGATGAAGACGGGTAATTTCCAACTTAATGTATTTGTTGATAGCAATACCAATTGCCTGTTTGTAATGTTATGCAAGCTAAGAGAGTGAAATCAAGTTTTGTTGTGGATAGTAGTAGTATCCCAGAAAGTTTGACCTAATTTTAGATTTAAAAAAAAAAGTAAAATGTCTCAAATTCCCTGTTTTTGAAAGCAAGGTTGCCCTGTTTATGTCTGCACTTTGATAAGTTAATCTTTCTCATCTAAAGATAATTTATGTTCAACAGTGATATGAGTCAGGCACACTTTACAGTCATTTGTCTTTAGTGTCAAATCTGCTTGTTTTTTTTTTTTCTATTCTTGTACAGGACTGAAGGGGACGCCCTCTCAGGAAGACTGGCTGATCAGCATCCTACCAGACAACTCTAAAGTGGGAGTAGATCCTTGGATTATCGCTGCTGGTAGATTATGGTTCCATTTTCTTCTCAAAGGGCTCAAGCATTGTGAACACTGTATTTGTTTGAGTGTATAGCAAGAAATATGTTCCAGTTAACAAAAACCTTAAAAGTTGCTTTAATTTAAAATGTACAATAGAAAGACATATAAAAACTAAATCCTGTTTTTGCATCTATCAAACCCTAAACACCCAGTGGTTTACTTACTCGTTAATACATTAGTAAATTGTTGTTTTTTTTGTGCATCTTAAATGAAACCTTTCTTATGTTGTTTATCAGACCAGTGGAAGAACATGTCCAAGGCGCTAACGAATGCAGGACACACTCTGGTGGCGGTGCAGAACAACTTGATAGATGCGGTGTGGACCGACCGCCCAGAAAGACCCAGCACACAGCTCCGTCCTTTGGGATTAGATTATGCTGGTCAGAGCAACATTGGATTAACACCATTGTATTTAACAGCTAAAACATCAACATTATCGTATTCTTTTAGAGTTAATTAATGGTTTTATGGTCAGAAGAAGTATTGCTCTTTATTTCTATCATGCAGTAGTTGTTGTTGCACCATTGTTAGATATTTAAGTTTGATAAAATAATTTCTGTCTCCTGTAATTAGATGTACAGGTTTTTGAAGGAAATGAATTGAATGTCACACTGTGTTCTTCCTTTAGGTGTGTCCTGGCAAGACAAGATTACAGCACTGAGAGCCAAAATGAGAGAGAGGAAAATCACCTGGTTTGTTGCCACAGCATTGGACGAGATTGCATGTATGACTAATATATCCGAAGCATGATTAGTGTAATAACCTCTGCCTAGGAGGTATATAAAATGTTCTGAGGTGCTTAACATTGGTAAAACAACAATGTGAAGAATATTAATACATTTCAATATTGATACAATTCCTATTTAAAAATCACGGTGGCGGACAGCATTACACGTCACTGAAGATTTGTAGATGAAATGCAATTAAAATGAAAATATACATGTACGTGCACTAGGAAAGTTACAGTTGTAAGTACATGTATTTAAGTACAGTACTTGAGTCTATATACTTGGTCACTTCCCAACTCATTCAACGATCAGTTGGGTTTTAATTATTGCTGTATGGCACAAGCAGCAGCCGTACCCAACATACCCAATGTCATTTCTGTTACATAAGTCTGTTTTGATACACGATCACGATCCAAGGACCAAGGGATGCACGGGTGTCCCTCTAGATGCCTGTTTGAGCACCTTGTTAACTGTGCCTAATGAGCTCTTGTTTCTGATTGTGTCGTCTGAGAGTTTATGTTAATTAGAGCAATGTAGATTTTGATTGTCATTAGGTCGCATTTAAACTAGAGCGTCTTAATGGGCATTAAATTGCAAGGGACTTGTTCAGGCATCCGCAGAGGTTGACTGACAGTCTATTAACAACTATAATATATTTACACCATTTCATTAATGTGGAGGTTTCAAAGATATATTTCATATCAGCATATTTTCAATGGATATTTAAGTATTAGTATACTATTTTATATACCAAACTATGAAATGATTGTTGTTGGTATGTTTCAACCTGACACTGAAAGTTTGGCTTCTCAAATAGATGTTGCATATAAAGCTATAATAAATAGTTAATCTATTGCAATCCATAAAGAGAGTTACTGTACATGATAGCAGTTATTTTGGCAGAGAGGTTGTATTATATAATTAAACTTTAAATCATAAATCATTTATACATTATGTATTATTTCTTTATTATTTATATAATTGTTTCCTTTTTCCTCAGGGCTCTTCAACCTCCGTGGTGCAGACATTGAGTACAACCCAGTTTTCTTCGTATATTCTATTGTGGGGATTAACACAATAAGGTAATCACGTATGACACGATGCAGCAGCATATTGGTTTCATCAGTGCCCCGCTAATAAATTAATTTTTAATCACATAATCAGCAGTACTCCCAAAAAGCAATCAGTATACAGATAAGTGACACTTGCCAAGCACCACAGTACGTACTTGGAACAAAGTTCATTGAGTAACAATATAACATTGAAAAAAAACAACAACACATAATTAAATATTTGAATCACGTAAGTCTTTAGCAAAAATATGTACTCTAGCATTAAAACTAAAAATGATATGATGATGATGATGAATGGTGAATCAACTTTACCTTCCTGATACCAGAAATATACAATAATTCTGATACTTACTGAACTTTAGTATAGTAGATACATGGCATATACTTTAGGCCAAACACAGTAGGACTGAAGAGACATCCTGCAATATTTTCCAGCAGGAAATTTTTAACTATTTGAGTCTATAGTAAATTTAGGTGCATTTTAATCCTAGTTTGCATTATGTTTTATTTGTTTCTGATAAAAAAAAAAACATTTTTTCTTAATTCTTTACTTTCACTTATCACTTGTAATTTTCTTTGGGCAAAGGGATATATTTACTGTTATTTAGTATTTATCTCCAAAACATCAACCTTACAGGAACAGACTATATTTCTGTAGTTGATCTCACTTCTTTACTGAACTACCTCCTTCCTCTCTGCAGGCTTTTTGTTGACGTAAAGCGTCTTTCTGATCCTGCATTGAGAGACCATTTGCAGCTGGACTCTCCCAGTAAGCCTGAGCTGAGTGTGCAAACGTTTCCATATGAGTCGATATACACTGAGCTCCAGGGCATTTGTGCTGCACTTGGGCCCAAGGACAAAGTGTGGATCTGTGACAAGGCCAGTTGTGCTCTCACACAGGTCATCCCCAAGGTGAGAGAGCACTGCAAAACACACAGAAACATTTAGAAGACATGTTTAAAAATAGCTGAATATGAGCATCAATTTAGATTATTTTTCTTGGTGTATTCTGACACCGATCAAATGGTGCATTTGAGATTTTTCCCTGTAGTTCAAATTATGTTCAGTGTTACTCATTTTAGACAGGCATTTTTTTTAAGGTAACATCCGGCACTTTTTAACCGTAAATGTTTCCTCCTGATCAACTTCAGGCTCACAGGTCTCCAATTGCCTACACTCCACTCTGTCTTGCCAAGGCTGTTAAGAACACTACAGAGATACGAGGCATGAAAATTGCTCATGTAAGAACCTTTTATCTCATTGTGAAATGCGTAGTGCTCTTTTAATGAGTTTATGACAACTTCATAAACTGATTTCCCTCATTAAAAAAAGTTTTATGTTATGGGCACTTTTCCCAACAGATAAAGGATGCAGTTGCCCTTTGTGAACTCTTTGCTTGGTTGGAGAAGGAGGTATGTCTTATTTTGTACGTTTCACAGTATATCCTAAGTAAGTAAGCCTTAGTTCTTCATTAAACCTTAAATGCTTTTTGTACTGAATAAACCTCTGTTATAGATATTTTCATTGCTATAGAAGCTGTTTAGAAATGAGTATTTATGATACTTAGTTATTTTGGCCAGTATCCCGAAACCTACCAGTTTTATATTCTTGAATTCCAGGAAACAAATCTTCAGTGGTTACTGCAAAGTCACTGACTTTATGTTAATATCTGGAAAGTATGTGTTCAGGTGGAGGTTTTTACGTGTGTGTGTTTTTTTCTTACTATCTCTGTGTTTATTGTTTTATAGATTCCAAAAGGCACCGTGACTGAGATCTCTGCTGCTGACAAGGCGGAAGAATTACGCAGGTGTTTTTTTTGTTTTTTCCCCCACTATGTTTTTTTCTCGTTTGGTTGACAAAGGCATCTAGTATGACTTCACATCAGCTTCCAAGCTTGAAAAACAAAGTGTGCTTTGATATTATGGACTTCTGTCCCCCTCTACTGGATATGGAAGTAAAAGAAAAAAAATCAAAGCCTGAAAATAATGAATGCACCTGAATATATTTTAAATGCTGTTATATTTTTACAGTGTGTGCTGCTTTTTGACCAAGAGACCATATTTTATGACTCTAAATGTGTAATATTTTCATTATTCTTTTTTTGTTTTTCATGAATAGAAACCTTGACATTAAATGTTTCCTAACTGATGACAGATTTTGACATTTAATTGAATGTCTGATGCACTTGTGTGATGTTTGGTACAATGTGTCTTTCAGTCAACAGAAGCATTATGTCAGTCTCAGTTTCCCAACAATCTCCAGCGTCGGTCCAAACGGCGCAATCATACACTACAGGTCAGTTGGTGGATGAAACCCAGGTGTATTGTGTTTGTGTGACTATGTTTTTAATGAAAATGTTTTTGTTGTTCTTTAATACAAGTTGACTAGTACTGTCTTTATGCCTTTTTTTCCCTTTTTCCCCCTCATAGACCGTTGCCTGAAACTAACAGGACCCTCACTACAAATGAACTTTACCTCATAGACTCTGGAGCTCAGTACATGTAAGCAAAGTGTATTATCCGTTCTCTAAACACTTTCATTTAGGCTAACCAGTCATGTCCAGGCTCAGTATGACTTGGGTGTTACAATTCAGACAATCATCACCTTCCTGCTCAGTAATACCAGAACATCAATACATACAATACAGGAATAGCTATATATTTTGTGCATTACATCATTTTTTCTGCATCTATACTTAAATCATAGTGTATGTCAGTATAACCAACAATCCAGTAAATGGGCATTACAACAATTCTGATAATAAACTGTGTCTGTTCTTTGGCAGTGATGGAACTACAGACGTCACACGCACCGTGCACTTTGGGACACCATCATCATATGAAAAGGTATAGATTATATAAAGATTATATATTTGAGAGAGCGTTATTTGTATTTTCAAGGACTGTCCAATTTCCTAAGCTATTTAAAATATTCTTCTTTTAAATTAATTAGGGCAGTTCTCATTTTGCCTCGACTACATTCATCCCAACCATGATATTTATTATATTTTTCTTTTTTTTTCTCTAGGAATGCTTTACCTATGTACTGAAGGGACAGATAGCTGTCAGTGCTGCTGTTTTCCCCAGCGGAACCAAAGGTGCTGCCCTCTGCTTTGACATTACCTTATTAAAACATTAAAACATGTTCAGCATTCACCAACAATTGTTGGAAAATTCATCTGACAGTGTCTGAGATCATTTTTGTTTCATGAGAAATATGCAAAAACAAAAGATGACTTTCAGTGTATTGCATTAAAGAAAGTGTAATCTCTATGTTCAAACATCCGTTCAATATCCAGGACACCTATTGGATTCGTTTGCGCGGGCTGCCCTGTGGGAGTCAGGGCTGGACTACCTCCATGGTACGGGTCACGGTGTGGGCTGCTTTCTCCATGTCCACGAAGGGCCCTGCGGCATCAGCTACAAGACATTTGCAGATGAACCTCTAGAGGCCGGCATGATCGTCAGCGATGGTATGGGATGAGGCTTGGCAGGGATTTAGCTATCTTAGCTGGACTCTTAATGTTGTTTTTTTAAATTCAAAATCTTAATCTCATTTCTTGTTTGTTTTTCTAGAGCCTGGGTATTATGAAGATGGATCTTTCGGCATTCGTCTTGAAAACGTGGTCCTTGTTGTACCAGCTAAACCGAAAGTAGGTCCTTTAAACGCACCATATGTAATTTTCTGCTGCCAGGGGTCACTCAATCAGAACAATAGGGCTTGTAGAGCTGAAGGTCCTGTACCCACCCATTTGTAAATTGGACATGGGGCTCCAAAGACTAGATTCTTTTAAATTGCTGACAGGTATTGGCGCTAACGCCAAACACCAGAAAGGCACCAACATCATTTACCATAATGTATGGCAAACTGTCAAGGTCCTTTGACCATTCTATGTCTCGTAATTTGTAAGAGTAATGGCTTACGCCAATGGTTAACCTCTACTCTAGAAAATCCTCCTCCAAAATCTATATTGTATTTTGTTAAACACCTTGTAACTCCGGTGACAGACGCACACATATACATGATTTGTTTAATAAGTGTACCCTTATAGCTAAGTGTGCGTGTTCTTTCTTTTGTTCGTTCATTCTTGTCTGTGTAGACACTTTGGTAGCACCAACATGTGCACATCTTTCTTAGAGGGGGTAAATGGGATATGACGCTATTGACAGACAACCAAATGAAAAGGGCTGTAACCTTGATTAAAATTACAGATTTCTCTGGGTCTATAAAATGTAGGAAACAATTGGGATAATGCAAGTACACAACCTCAGAAACTATATAACAAAGGTCTAGTCGTTTTTAGTCATTAAAATGTAGAAAGGTTACAAATAACTAAAACTGAGAACCAAATCAAAAGTAAAATCAAATACTCATTAAGGTGCTCTTTTCTGTTTCATCACAGTATCAGTTGTATTTATAAGAAAAATTGTTGTTTTTGTTCTTGTGTGTGTGTGTGTGTCTAGTACAACTACAGAAACAGAGGCAGCCTGACGTTTGAGCCCCTCACTCTGGTTCCTATGCAAGTCAAGATGATGAACACAGACCTGCTCACTAAGAAGGAGGTATATCCAGTATGATTGTTTAATAGTGAACATTTAACAATTACAAATTCACCTTCATGTATTTACAAATGAATCTTAAAAGGCTTTTTTTTGAAAATGTTATAAAGACATTGTGTAAAATACAACAGCAGCCTGACTTTCTTCTAGCCTACTTTACATTCTCTGAGAGATTATGAGAAAATTGAGAAATAAGAGGAATTTAGCTTCATGTGATCTAATGTTAGTCAGAATCATAAAATATACATGTGAGTGTTTATAATATGTGGCTAGTACAAATGTAGTAGAGTCTGTTTAGGTTTTACAGCCCGTGACGCTCTCTTCTCTGTCCTGCAGCTGGATTGGGTGAACGAGTACCACAAGAAGTGTCGGGAGGTGGTTGGAGCCGAGCTGGAGAGGCAGGGCAAGAAGGACGTGCTGGAGTGGCTGATCAGAGAGACCCAGCCAATTGTCTGAGGACTGAATTGTGCAATACAATCATTATGCCCAGAAGTACTGTATGATCAATTGCTCTGCAATGATTATTGTTAATACTTTTCTCATCTTTCTCCGTGTCTCATACTTGACTTCTTTTGTAAAGCATTGTATCAGCGGTTTTACTAAAGATCATTCAAAATCAAAAGAAAACTTTCCTGTTGTGTACTACTTTGATCAGCTTTGAAGGAAGGTTTAATAGGGCACTGCAGTGATTTTTGTATTGCACTTTAATAAAACTGAATGGTTTACAAAAGACAGATTAAAAATACTAAGAATACTTCCCATAATGCAAATCAATGGTGCCTTTTGTTAAACCTTCCTTGCCTGGTAAAGATCTTTCAAACTTCTTTTTCCATATTGAATGGTGTCTGTTATAAATTCATAGTCTATACGTGTATACTGATTACATCACATATTTTTCACAGACAAGTGAACTAAATTTATTGTGTAAATTTGGCCCTTGCATGCTCCTTTAATGGCCCGTACATGGCGACGTAACCGTACATGTCTCCCTCCAACTCCCCATATCCTAACTCCTCACCAACCTTTAAAGCTGCATGTAAAAAATCGGAGGGTCCAAGATGACGCCACTGTTGGGATCGTTTGCGTACTCTTGAAACGACAGCGGCAGCCCGGTTTCCTCCTCTGGTTCAGCTTCTTCCTCCTTCACTCCTACAGGCAACGGGTTACTGTAGATGTAATAGATTCTGGAGTTGTCCTTTGCTGCTTCTGGTCTCCTGAAGAAGGCGAGAGGGTTGATGAAACTGGTCGACCTCTTCACTGCTTTGACAGCCACAGGATTCACTGATTCACCTTGGGTCACTGCACTCTCATACACATGGGCTCTCTTTGACTGCCTGATGAAGAAGATATGAATAATTAGAAGGTGCTAATGACTTTGATGTCATTTTACATTGCATTGTACTGAATCTATAAAGACTAAAATTACAAGTAGATAAAATATGATGTAACCATCTCAAATTATTCACAATAGTCATTTCTAAAATTATCAGTAAGTAAGCAAACTATGATATCTGAGTTTCACCTAGTGCGGTTGTAGCAGACCGTGATGCAGTACAGGCCAGTGATAGTGAGGATACACAAGGCCAGGGAAGCCATGACAATATTAAACACTTTGAACTCTGTGAAGGATAAAACACACAAGTTCTACTTAAAAGAAACACTTTAAGGTCATTCATTCAGCTCATTTTGTTAAGAATTATTAGGATCAGTTCTGTTTTGTTAAAAAAAAAAATACTGTGAAATGACAATAATGTATATAAAAAAAATATAACACACCAAACAGGGCTTTGTTCATCTCCTCATCATGCAGTCCCAAAGCTGCAGTCCCGTTCAGATGGAGGCTGTCTGCCGTCATTGCTCCGACCTGTTGGGCTCCACTCATGTTGCTGCCATTGGCTTTCAAAACATGGACTAAAAGGCAGATCTTCAAGCCTCTGTCGCTGTTTTCAATAGAAACCCGGGCCATGTGACTCAACCAGCTTGACTCAGTTGCTGTGGAGACACCCCCTTTTTTTTGTCAAACTTCAGTCCAACTTGAACACCCCCTTCTCTCTACTCCTCTTGTTTACTGCTCATTATTCTGTTCAGCGTTTTTGCGGGAGACGCTGAGGGGAGCGAGATGTTGGGCCTTTTATACTGTGTAGCTGAATGGTGACCCAAAACCAGACAGTTAGCATGCTTTCAGCTTGCAAAGACTACCACCGAAAATGTGTGAGAGGATGCAAAGAGCAATTTAACCAAAGTTGAATGCAAATCTCATAACCTCAGTAAATTATATTTAAAAAAAAACACTTCTGCACATCCATCCATCTATCTATCCATCTATCTATCCATCTATCTATCTATCCATCTATCTATCTAGTCATCTCTCGTTTGCATGTTTTTGGGGATGAGAGTACAGTACACCAAATCACTCAAATCAGTTGCAAAAGGGGAAACAAAGACAGCATTCTCCTTTCACTTTCTGCTTCACTTCACCCTGTAGCACCACGGGAGATATTATGCAATTAGCTGAGCATCTAATTAAAGAGGTTTTGTTTCCCTGTTTGACAAGACAAGCTGCTGTGTGAACTTAGAGAGAATTTAACCTCTTTGAGTAACCTTTGCATGCATTATCTGCTTGGAGTCATCTGGTGCATTATACATACAATGACAGAAATGTGTGCTATAAGCTATAAATATTTTTGATTCATTTTAGTGTACTTTTCTGATAACATACAATACAATATTAAAATGCTTTGATGCTGAATGGTTTGCATGTCTGTTTCTTCAAGTACAGAAGAACACTATTTAATATATTTTATTGTTTTTGAATTTGTATTAGAGTATCAGAATTTATTCACTACACAAGTGACTGGAAAGAGATGAATCCATGCATACACAGCTGTTAGGGTTTCATGCGCAGGCCATCATTAGAGGAACAATGATGTCAGCAATAAAATGCTCTGATGATGGACCGAAGCCTGAAAACTAACAGCTAACTGCAGTAAGTGCTGTGTATTGCAACAGCAGTGCACATTATGCATGTTCCTCCTTTGGCCCCACTGTTTATTACTCTCCATTCACACATACTATGATGATTTGACATGTGCAGACACTCCGACTCCTAGATGTTAATATCAGTACAATAGATTCAACTAAGTGGGACAGTCAGTTGAAAACTTTCTCAAATGAAAGTATCAAATAAATATTATAGTTGTTGGTCAAACATCTAGGAAATAAAAAAAATCAGATACTTTATATATGTTTTCTTTTAATACGCACCTCTCTTGCTATTTTGTGTTTGATTTTTAGAACGTAAATGAACTGTTTCTGTTTCCATCTCCTTTGCATCTTCCTGCCAATCTGACTTTCTTATGAGGACTTAGAGACTAAATAGATGTTATACATACACCCTATTTGTTATATGAATTTCTTTAAGCATAATACAATATTATTCTGAACCATGACTTAACCAAGTGGAAAACAGTCTCAGGCTTTCGTTACTTCTCATGCATTACTTAAACAGTATCAGCTATTTGACATACAGAATATCAGGTAAAGTACTCAGTAACTGCAGTGCACAATTATAAATCATATAACTAAATCTGATTTCTTTTTCCTATCATGGGAAGAACCATTATGTTTAACAAATCGTCCACTAGGTGTCAGACCTGGCTTGTATGTCTGGAGTCAACATAACTCAGTATAGACGGCTCCGTGGTATTTAACGGTCTGGCAGTTTGGGCTTGAATGACAGCGGTGCCCTTTGTGTTCTCTGTCAGCCTACAGTAAAGAAAAACAAAGACGGAGAGATTGACTGATTAGGAAATAAGCTGTGACACAGAGGCTGAAATATCTGTTTATTAGCCTCCTAAACTTATTTAAAGCCTGTTTAATTTTCACATCCATCCTGGCTCTCTTAAGATATTTAGATTTAAGGGGCATGTGGGTGGCATTACGTTGGTATGGTTTATTTGAGCGGCCCAGTATGCATAAACCAACTCTTGTCTGTGGCTGCTATCATGGGAAAAAGGTGTTTCTCCATTTCACCCAGAACTTAAGTATTAACACTGTGGAGGAAATTACTACATTTATCATAATTACTAATCAGTTGTGGTGCTGAGAAAACTACAATGATAACATTTTGCTGTCCTTTACTTTTCTTTTTTACTGGAAATTGTATTTTGTTGTATGTTGTTGTTTTGCAAGAGCAATTCAAAGCCGTTCTTTAAACAGTCTTTGTTACTGGTGTAGATTTACTGACGTTTACTTACTAATAATAGGTCTACCCTCTTCATTTTAAACCTTGCATGATCAAGAGATCACGGGAGAGAGCGCGTTTTACAATATCTAACTGATTAGAAATGACCAGGATGTTTCACGGCCCCTTGGTTGAATATCAGTGGGGAGAAAATGAGATAGTTTGCGTCAATATTGAGTGATGCTGTATCTTGATCTCCACTCTGTATGTGCTTAGTTTGACTTTTAGCAAAAGGGAATTTGTGTTGGAAAAAGCTCATAAACTAGTCAGTTAATAAACATGGTCTTTATTTCAATTGGGTTCCAATTAAAAACATTTTCTGGCCTCTTGTTCTTTTTGTCCTTTGAGATGGAAAAATATTACGGTCAACATCCAATAACAATGTTCTTCTTGAGATGAACTCTACTTGAGACGTTTACAACAGTGCTTTTGGTAAAATATCACATATTAACATTTATATGTAGATAACTATTTATCCAAGGACCTCAGTGAAATTAAAAACCTCAGTTTAGTTTAGAAACATTGACAGCAAGATTAGTTTGACTATATTAGTTTGCCTTTTATTGCCTATTAATCATCGAGAATGGTTTTAAAATAATATAAGATGATTTATACACATGTATATCACTTGTGTTGGTGTGCTACCTTACACAGTCACAGCTATTGCAACATGTCGAAGTTGCAAATGCAGGGTGTGTGCATTTATGGGGGACAGAAATTAAGTACTGAGAAGGGGGAAATATTCATACCATTTATATAACAGCCACATAATATTTATACTGTTTATATAACGTAAACTTTCTTGATATGCTGCCAGGTTAAATAAGTTTATCTGTCAGCTTTAGGAAACGCAATGAATAAAATATTTAGTGTCAGCGTTCACACATGCTCCCACTTTCACAGCACATCCACATCCAACACCTCACTTATCAGCATTTCAAGCATGTTAATATACTACCTCATTACTTTCACTGTGGGTCTCACATACACACCAGAGCAGGTAAAAGCATTTTTTCATGTTTTAAATGTAAAGTTTGGGCATGTATTTATGTTGGTTTTTATTCACAGCAACTTTCAGTGACTAAGAGAGTGAAATTTAATACATTTGCTCAATGACTGCTATTATTATTATACATGATGGGTTTTAAGCTCGCTTCCCCTCCATCTCCGCTCTCTCTCTTCCATCTGAGCCCGTGTTATTCTGTATTTGGTTCAAAATGCGATGTCTTCATTTGAACGAGGGGGCATCTGCTCCAACTGCCCGAAAATACAATACAATTTTGGCTTCATGTAACATCATCATGAGGCCTTGGTTACACATGCGTGCATTTATAGAGTGAATCCACTGAGAGTGAAGTTTATTTTCATGTTTTCACTTCATGTTTGTACCATAAAATAGAGTGAAGCCAATCAATCATCTCTCCTATAATCCTCCCTACTCTCTCCGACTGGCCAGTGAATTCTTGACCATCCCTCATCGCCCTGTCTCGCCCTTCTCACCCGTCCTCAGCCTCTCGTCCATCCTGCTCCACTGCCTCCCCCTCCTTGCTGTTTATACAGAGGCTGGTGGGGAATTAGTGTTCTGGCGTGATCCATTTGTTCTGATGTGGTTCAGCGGGAAGGTCCTTTCTTGATTTATTACACTTGTCAGTTAAACTTCTGGAGGTAACGTTTAATACACAGAATGGGTACCGTATGTTGGTCCTGTTATGATTTTAATTGGTATTCCATATCCGTGATCATACCACAAAGTATGAGTGACTTCATGGTGAAAGACTCACTGTTGATGAAGCTTTAATATAAACAATGTGTAGAAGATATGAAAAAGATATACACTAGAGAAAAAAAAGAAAAAAAATTATTACTACAAGGGTCCATATTGTAAAGTTTGCATGATTTATTTTTTCAAATACACAGTCATGTAGGGGGAGAACTGTTTAGTTAAAAGGTTTAGTTAAAAAGGGTATTTATAGTATAAAATTGCATGTTAAGCTCTAACTGACAGAGCAGTAAAAGTGCTGTGCCAAAAGTAAACTGAAAATGAAAAGTCTAAGCATTATTTAAGAGATGTTGTCACGAATTGAAAATGTGAATTCCTGTGAATGTGATCCTTTAAAACACCACAAATTGGTACTTTTCTCTAGAAGAAAAAAAAAAAGAAAAGCATGAGATTATTTGAGCTGCTCAGGTATAAGATGAACATACTTACTGACTTACTGACTCATTTATAACTTCAAAAATAAGTTATATGTCCTCACGCCTGATCATTGCAATCACAAATATTCAGCATTCACCCACTGTGTTTTATTCAGAGAGCCATGTGGCACTCCAGATCCATCAGATTATGCACATAATGTAATTCTGTGTATTCACTTCATAATTTTCTATTTCATTCACTCTATTTGACTCAGAGATATTGCTTTCCAGGAAGTCCTGGTTACATACATTTAAAGTAATGATACATGCTGTTGGGTGTGGTGTCACTATACCGATTTCTAACAGCTAGGATTATTTCACTCCACTGGCAGATTTGTTCTTGTTCATGTGAAAAGTGTTTAAGGCTTGAGACAAAATGATTTGTCCTGATGGATCGTTGAATGATCTGTTCTCTTGGCAGAATTTAGGTAAAATCTATTTTGGCAGCTAGGAGAAAAGAAAATGAGCTGTGTTGGATATATAATGTCAGAGACAAGAGAGACCAAGGGACCGTGAGATGTCAGACGTTGTGTTTATGTGTGATTTAATGCTGTCCTGCTGTCATCGCTGTTCTGTCCAATTAGAAACACAAGATAATGTGACCCTCAGTGGACGCCTGTGAAACTTTACCAAGCAGTATCAAGAAGAGGCTATACATGGAGCATGACCCATTAAAACATGCTAATGCACTACTTCCTCGACCCTGTTTGACTTGAGACCCCTTACTGTTCTACACGGGAAATGTGCTCCGAGACAAATCAAGTTTAGTTTATTTACAGATTGCTGCTAACAACCAGTTGACTTTGTTTGTTTTTTAACAGTGAGAACTACACAGACAAATAACAAGAAGAAACACATAACTGGCCGGAGTCTTTGTGTGTGAACATTAATATTCTGTATAGTCTGTTTACACATTATGTTCTTTCCCTGACCTGAAGATTTATGGTAGAGAGCCATTTTCATAAACTGTATAGCATATATGTAATCTCATAATATCCAAAAATCACTTTCAATTGAGGGATTCACTGTTCCCAAATCCGTGTGGATCCTACAAAAACTAGTCCCTTATTTTCTGTTTGTACTGTACCACATGATCTTGTAGGAGGAAAACTGTTTACTGGTCAGAAACACAGCTGTCAATTTACTGCCGGTAAATTGGATAAATTTACTGTTGTGTTTTAATGCATTTTATTGATCATTTTTAACCAATAATAATAATAATATATTTTCCTAACCAAAGGAAAAGACACACACTAACCTGTCATCCTTCCACAGGGCCCAGTGGAGCCTGGAGGTGTGACTCTGCTTTCAGACTCTACTGAGATAGACAACGCGGACATCATGGTGGTGATCCAGCAGAGGTGGGTCAACAGGTCAATGCTGCCATTGGCCATTAATCAAATTACTTATTTTATTGATAATACCAATTGATCATCATCTTATTGCAAAATAAATGAATGTGATTTTTTCCAACTAATTTTTTCATTAAGATGAGACATGAGAGAACTGGCAGTGGTGGAAAGTATTTCCAATGAAAAGTCACACATTAGATTTACAGTAACTTTTGGTTTTGGCAGTAAATTTTATTTCTTTTTCACAGCTGTGGCCACCGAAGAACAAACAAACAAAATGACAGACATATCCTAATAGACAAAAGGTCAAATCTGGTCAAAACTAAAAAGAGGAATTTGAACATTTTTGTGTTTTCCACAAAGCAACTTTACTTTTTTTTTTTAAATGACATTCAGTAAACAAGTCAAACAAACAGGTTCTGATAGAATAACTTCTGTCCTTGATGTCACTGAACTTCTCCCTATTATGTAATAAAGTTTTGTTTTCTTCAATTTCCTCAGCACTGGCAACTCTCTAAGGAAAACATTGAATATAAGATATACGACAGACAATTAAATCATCTTCAAATGATGTATTATATGCTTTTATATCTATTATAACAACAGCTCATTAATCATACAGGATTCAGACCAATGTCTTCAATCTCTATTCTCAATTCCTACCTTATCAGACGTGATACGGCTGCAGACATGTGCCTGATGGATGATCTATGATCTGAATGGCTGAATATTTCTAGCTCATTTCAGATATATAGAATATAAGACGACCAGTAAGGTCCTCGCTGATAAATATTGCACAGTCTATTCTAATCCCAGTTTCAAGGTAACTCAAGGTAATTCAGTAACAGGACCCGATTACACACACACACACACACACACACACACACACACACACACATTTTCACAGTGCAACATTGTTTTTATGTATAAATATATATAAATATTTCAGAAATAGAGTTGACCTCTGCGCCTCTGCCTCTGCATCAGTATAGCCGACTTTGTGCTCATTTCTTCAGTGACTTAATTTAGCAGGCTATATTGACCAAATATGAGAGCATCTGTGTTTGGTAAGCTGGTCACTTGATTTTTATTTGAGGATTTATTTGCTGGGAACTATACTTAAATATCTTTATTATCCCACGGGAGTGCCCTATCTGCCTAAAGTACCACCTGCATCATATCTATCATTCAAATCTTGAACTTTCACCAAACCAAACTCCGGTTCGTCCCCCACACCTCTGTGCTCAGTCGCAGCCCAGCACTGAGCACTGTTGGCCGGCCACCAAGTGCTTTCTGCATCCCTGAAGATATCCAGGCCTCTGCTTGCCAGTAGTGAATACAGTTTGGCAAATGGGCCTGGAGGCTGTGTGTGGTTAACTGCGTGCTATAGACCAAAAGTAACATACTTGCTATGGACTTTTGACATCTCTGGACAAATTCTGCAAAAGGGTTGTTGGAAGAGACTGGATGTTCAAATGAAAGAAATACAAAAACATGTCAGGAGATTTGTCTAGCTGGCTGTTTTTGAAATGAATTAATTTAAATATTTGACATCACCGTGAGGGACAAAAAAAAGGTCAGTTTTTAAATGTTTGTATGCAAACAAAGGAAGAAATAACTGAACTGTAATAGTTACACTTATATTGCACCTCATTATAAACTCTGACAAATACTCAAAAAGAGCCTGTTCAACTATGACTGAAAAGCAGGACAGAGTTACTCCCTCATCATATCATGCAACTCATTACATTTCAAATGGGCAAAAAACAGAAAAGGTTCCCATGAACCCAGACCACCTACTGTCTCTGTCTCACTACCACACAGTGGTAGTTGGGTTGCAACGTTGCTTCACGTCAAAAACAACACTGCAATATAAATATCCTGTCAGTTTAACAGACTGAGGTTAAAAGGTGATGAGCTGACAGATTATTACAAATGTTGGGTCACTTAATTTTTCTTTTTTCTTTTTAACTTTAATTTCATTAAAGGTAAAACAAATGGATTCACGACAAAAAAATAACCTAAATCTAATCTGATTTTAGGAGTATTGCATGAATCTGATTGACTAACACTAGACTAAAATGTCTTTGGTTTGCATCAACTACTCTGTGTCTGCAGTTTCTGGATGCTGCCAAAAAGACTATTACATGCATCCTTAATTAGGGCTAAATAGTAACCCTGCAGAAACACGACTTAATTGTTTCAGTAGAAACAAAAGCAATACGCATCCTTTGCTATTCAATTTATTTAAGTATTCCAATGAGAGTTTAATGAGTTTATCCATACATGGCACGTTTGTGAAGGTTTCATTGTTTATGTTCCAGATAAAGCTTCAATTAAATAAATAAAAAAATACAGTGATATACTGAACATGTAGTATGTGCAGATGTCTCTTATTGAGCACAGCACACACTTGCATGCGTATGCGTAAACCCCAGGGTCCTGGTGAGTCAATTCTGCTATCTGATAAAGCCCATCACACATCTATTTATCTTGGTCTGTGTGACAAATCAGACTGGGGAGTATTAGTTAAACAGTTTCTGTAAAACAAACTCCTCCTGCCAAAGGTGCCGTTGGCCAGAAAAAGTCTGAACTGTGACGGCTCGAGAGGGGAACTGAGGCCAAAGAGTCGTTCTCTGGAGAAGAGAGGAGTAAACATCATGACAACATCACGGAAATATTCAACTACTGTATGCTCATGTTAGTGGACTATTGGATGTTTGTATGTTGCAGAAGAGTAGCTGTGTCATGTGAGGCACCTTCCTTTTCCTTTCCCCCCCGTATCTCTGCACTCCTGCATTCCTTCTCTCCTCTCATTTATTGCAATTGACAGCAGCCTATATTAACCTATAGATGTGATAACACAGCTACTATCTGTTATCCATCAAGTCAAACTGGGTTATCCACTCTGAAAGTCTCTCTTTTTTTTTGAGATAAAGCATTTTTGGAAAATGTGCAGAGATGATGTCATTCGATGAAGTAACAATCTAAATAACATTAGTATAGATTTTATTTAGATTAACGAGCCGCTCATGAAGAAAGATAAATGGACGGTGCATTATGTGAGGCAATGTGTTGTAAACTCAACTTCACAGTTGACCTTTCAGCAACCAGTTTATTGCCTAAGAAAGAAAAAGTGTGAATAAAATGTACAAATATTACATTTAGGCTGTATGTTTGTGCTATGCACTTCTCTATGATCCTCATATCATTAACAGGCATTCTTACCGGTAAGTTATTTTGCCTTTCTCCAAATTCATAACTGAAAAAATATAAATGGATTCATTAACATTAAATATCATTTAATTATCACACTCACCCACCCCCTAATATTCATTTTTTTTCACTTTAGAGTGAATGTGGCCAATTCCTTCTGATCCTTGATATAAGATTAAATACTTTGCCTGAAGAATCATTTTTAATTGAAGGACTTTTACAATTTATAAGAGCACAATTTTAATGATGTGCTTAAAGGATTAGTGTACCTTTTCATCTGCATTTATTAATGTAAAGCACAACATATGTGGTGCAAGTGTGCCATGTTCAGGATTATACATTAGTAGTGCATTACAGGAACACTTATCTTTGCCCTCTCACCTCCCTGAGACGGATCAGTGTAATGTCAAACTGTGTTTGGCCACCTCTGTTGAGTCTGACTTTGGGGAAAACTTAAATTCTCATTAGTGGTTTGTTGGGGCTGTTTTCAGCCTGTCTCTGTGAAGGGTTTCTCTCAAGTGGCATCCACAATGTCTGAAAGAAGCTGGACAGCCAATTCCTCTAATAGTTGCTGGATGTTGGCTCCAAGATTAAACTCTGAAGTGAGTAGAAAACCCTCAAATTCTCTGTACAAATACATAGTACATCAGAGTCAATACTTTGACTAACAGGTCTGTCAGCTTTCACCACTCAGCACAGGTCAATGCCACTTGACCCGTCTAAGCTCCATTCAGGCTCCAACCCGTTGACCAAATGTGGACTTTGTGGCTCCAGTTACTGAGATTCATCTCTTGTGGAACTGATGCGTGCCATCAAAAAAAAAAGAAGAAGCTCTGTTTTTTTGATTCTGTGGGAATGACAAGAAAACCATATTGTATCTACACTTGTTTATATTGTAATTTAATGTCACATCATCAGTGTTTGGCTGGTTCATTGGCACCTATTGAAAACACCACTAAACAAGCATATGAATTAAAAGAAATCAAGATAGATCAACAGATTTTTTAAATTGTGCAGTTCTTTTTTCACATGAGTGGACCTGATGTTATGGGACTAGGATGAGATATGGGATGAAAGAGAATCAAGGATGAATTATAATGAAGGCCTTTACAATGAATGAACTACACACTTTGCATAGCAACAAACAAATACCAACTGAGAAAAATACATTACAGAATGATGGCAAAACATCACAGTCAACTTGCAAAGGTGCATGTGAGAAGATGAGAATTTAAAAAAGAAGATTTTTTTTGTCACCTAGTGGACAAATATACCATCTTGTGGCCATTTTCGGTTTTCTGCAGAGCAACTGATGGCTCCTGGAGGAATCACCATTAACATTCCTTGTTCCTCACTCTACTACGGCACTGCAAACCACAGGCCATACACAGACGAGCTGCAGTGATTAGAGGAAAAGAAGCCTCTGTAAAATGATGTATTAGAGCGAACAGGATTATTCGCTCAAGTCAAATTGTTTCCATGTTGCAGTGCACTTCTGTCCACCACGACTCTCAGACTTCATGGATTCAAAATCAGGACCTCCAACATTGCAAGGTTCAAACTGTCTATAGAAGCTATTACAAATCAGATTTAATGGCACAGTCAAATGAAGGAAGCAATGTCTACTTCTTACTGTAGATAAATATGTTCGAAATGGAGAAATGTGATGCAGATCAGCATGTATTTCTTATCGTATAGTCTGTGTTTTTCAATTAAAATCATCTATGGAATTGTTGCAGTAAATTGTGAATGTGATCGATTGGTTTTTGGCTCATAAAGTCATTTTCCTCTCCTGACTGTTGCCCCTCTTGCTGATAAATGACTGGATGTGTGTGAATAATGCGCTGGCAAGTTGAAACCATATTTTACTCTGATGTTTTTCGGTGTGTCATACAAACGCAGTCGTTATTCTTCCCTGTGCAGTTTCATATGAAAACAATTTCTCACATCTACATTTAATCATTGCTGATTATCACACCTAGCAGTAGGTTGGCTTTTAAGGCTAATGCTAGCCAGTCAACAAAAATAAGTCTACCTATGTTTAGGTAGGTCTATATTGTCATTTTAAGAAAAGCTCATACCTTTTCTTGTTTCATTTGTTCTGCTGAAAAAAATGTTGAATATAAAAGCTTTAAAATCTTTCAGCCGGGGGCGTGGAAATGTCCGGTCACTTGCCAACTAAATGTCAGTTCCTTTTTTAGTTTTTGTACAAAGGATTGTCTTACTAGAACTTGACATCATGATCCTTTATCACTAGGGATAATTATTTCTGTCTCATTGACAGCCTCTGAAACATCCAAGTTGTAAATGATGCATGAATCTGTCAACGAAGCAGCAGAGAAAATGTAGAATCTGTCCTGACCGACAACCTGAAACTCAATATTTTAATGGAAGAAAGTGGACAGTCTGTTTGGTCAGCCTCATATTGTTTATATGGGTCAGTCAGTTGTCTTGGTTATCTTTACATCTGTAAAAAAAAAAAAGAAGCACAAGTCTCCCTAAGAGCTTCTAAAACAGAGTTGCGTCCTCACTTAACCAGCCAAGAAATTAGATTTTGGCAGCTGTACCAAAAAAAAAAGATAAAAACAGCAGCGCTTCAGGGAGCTTCACCTCATCTTGCATTTGTAGGTACAGAGAGTGGCTCTAAGTCCCAAAGCTAAATATAAGCATTACACCTTTTATCACACTTCTCATCTGTTACAGCATGTAATACTCCTAAGACAGATTCAACCTAAAGTGACCTCTCAGTTTGAAAATAAATATACAGATTGCATACATTTCTGAGTAACTGGGTCTTTTCTTTACCTCTGCTATTAATTAATGACAATGAATAAACTCAACACACCGCTGTTTTTTTTATGTAAATGTTAACTGATTTGATAACGATCGGATTGAAATGTCAGCTGGTGTTCTCTCTGCCTTTGCGTTTTACTGTTCTCACATCACGCATTGCAGTTACTGCGTTATCCTTTCTCAACATCTCTCCCAAATATGCACGACTGTACAACTCCGTGATGTGAATGAACTGACCCTTTAAACAACATTTTTCGATTAATTAATTCCAAACTTTTCTCATAAATTGTGGAAATCACTGACGCTGTAATAGTTTGCAGAAGAGAACGTGGAGCAACCGGTGCAATTTATCACTGTGTTTAGATAACGGCAGACCATTTTGTTACAGAGGATCTAGACTATGTTGCACTCTGGGAGACTTTTCACCGTTGTCCTCTGGAGAGGATGCCCAGTGACCGAACCATCTGATGAGTATTAAATCATATTGATTCAATCTGACATGTTTATTTGGACCAGTGGAAATATAATACAAGCCAAGAATTAATGCTAAATATAAGTTGTAGTTTATTATAGGCTCAATATAACATACATGTCTAATCCATGTGTAAGACAACCGGTTGATTCTTAATGTCTGCAGCTCAATCCCAACTGATTTATGTTGGCAAACACAACTGTATTTCTTTTCTCACCATGTTGCCCGCTACCACAATACAAACCTTGTTTCTGGGAACCGCATACTTGATCTGGGAGTGACTACATGACAAATAAAGATGACCCAGTATGCATGTATACATAGATCTCTGGGAAAAAGATGTCGCTAGACACTCCAGGGGAATCATGCATGTGTGGGACGCAGAAGCTGTGGCCAAAAATAGTTACAGACCTCTTGTATGGAGATGGTTAGAGGAATGCTGTTCAACTCCCATTAATTTGTTTTCACAGGATGGACACGGGAACGAGGCAAGGATCCTGCTGGAAACACCGACCACATTAATCTCAACATTCATATCAAGTTTGGTAAATTTGGAAAATTTTCTCATCCCAGGAGAGCCAAAGTATTTTGGCTTTTATCAACCAGCAATGAAACTGATAACAAGCGCATCGTTTCCTAAAATGCATAGATCAATCTGTGGCTGTAGTTTTCTTTTAATAAACCAGTGAGCCAAACAATTAACAACCTAAAATGATGGCTTTTTATGTATTTACTAGAGAAAAAAAAATCATAGTATGGCCAATAATTACAAATCATGTATATTTTACATTAAGATCAGTAATTTCTCAGAGATACTCCCTGTTCCTTTATTCAAGGACATTCTTCTGAGAGTTGAGAGCCAGCTACCACAAAGCATTGCCTGTATAAACTATGAAAGTTAAGCCCAGAGGAAGTGAGTTATAAAGAGGATAATGTAATTATAGTCTTTTATTAAATAAGAAGGTTGCTGTTTGGCTGGTGGCTGTGACAACGGAGTTCAAATGTACTTGAACGGACCAACAGGGAGACTGTTATGTATATACTACACTTTTCATATCTCTACATGTTCATTTTCAAACTGCAATGAAATGCCTTCTAATTAATGTCATGGATATGATCTTAGTGATGAATTCAGCTGTGAACATCAAAAACATAAGCAACACATGACACAACACCACTGAAATGCCTCAACACAAAGGAGATTGTCATGAATTATGCCTCTATTGTACCAGAACAGACACTGAACAACTCAACCAAACCTGTCTTTTCCCTCACAGCCCAGTACGCTGCTCTTTAAGATGGTTTAAGTCTGGGCTGCCAACCCAAACAGTGAAATCACACGCTCTGCGGCCTACGGTACAGTAAGCGCATTCCTCCAAGCGTGGAAAGAAAGCATGGAGGGGGGTGTCAGGTTCTCTTCTCCAGAGATCAGGACACACTGGAGTCGCTACGCTTGTACACTGAGGGGGGCCTTTTCAAATCAGGCTATGTTCATTTAGTAATTCAATTAGTCCAAAATACCAAAATTAGATTTTGATCACCAATAACCTTTTGCCCACTGAGACAAATTTATTGTAACAGTATGTTGGACCTTATTGTATAATTCTATAATCTGTTATTGTATCGTAATGTATTTGTATGTGTTATTATACCATCGAAGTTGCGCATATATGTGCAGTAGTGTAAATTGAAATGTTGTCAATACTGCATACAGGACCAACGAAAACAAAATGGGACAAAGAACCAAAAAAACCTGTGTGTGAAAGATCAGATTTTTAGGTTTGCTTTTGATTTTTGGTATTAGTTGGCTTAGTAAGTTTTCATATTTTATTTTTTCACAACCACAAATACTTAAATACTATTAAATTACTACTAAATACTCTATGTTGTATTTGCAAAATCGCCTATAAGAGGGAAGTTCAAGCCCTCTTATACAGTATTCAACGTGGGAACACCAGCATTTAACTTGATGGTTGATTTGTTACAATGCGCAGCCTTCGTTCAGGCCCAGCTGCAGATGGTCACAGTGTAACGTTTGGCCGAGGATGACAAATTACACTGTCAACCGGTGTAAGTGAAGATGTCATATCTCCTATTGATTTATGAATCTTTTTCCCAATGGGGAAAAAAAATAATATTAGTCAAAAAATGACCCAAAGATCACTTCACTTTACTCAGTTATTATTATGTATTATTTTCATATAGGGCCTTTAACAAGGGGACTAAAGCCTTATTAGTGACAGTTTTATCAGTGCAACAAACATTCCCAATCATCACAGAGCTTTAACAAGGCACTTATGATAAGCCCCACTTCTACATCAGTGTCACTGTTATCACACTGCTTTCCAAGTGCTTCATCTGATCACAATCAGGGATGATTAATTACTGCAGCTTGAGTTCATATTTGTCTTCATAGGAAATTTAGCACTAATCTGAACCTTCACTGATATGATGAAGGTTTCTTAAACTTTAACAAGTGTTTGTAGAGTGGAAGAACTGTAGCTGCTATGATCACATGTCTGAGAATTTACAAAGTTGACATTTCGAATGAAAAAAGAAGTGAAATCCTACTACTACTACATATTTATGTTGTGTTTGGAGCTGTTAAAAGTCAGCTGAGGGCCAGCTCCTGGGAGCCAATGAGAACAAAGTGAAGTCATCACGAGGGGGGCCTTTAGAAAGACAGGAGCTAAAACGGTGTGTTTGAGACCAATATGAGATAAATGAGGAGTTTTTTTTTTAAACTGTAAATCATGCAAAGATATTCCAGTAGAGCCCCAGAATATAAATACAGACCTGGAAATGTGCATGAGATTACTTGAGCAAATACATTTTCACTAGTTCACTATTTTATACCTATGAACACAAAAGAAAACTCTGATTTATCACATGGGGGGTAACAGTATATATCCAAGTATATGAGCTGATACTGTATCATTTTATTGTGTGTATTCCTGCTGTCTGGCCTACAGCCATGTTAAAGTTCTCAACATAATTGCCTATTGTAAACAGTGTATATGCCAATAGAGGAAACTGTTAGAAGTCAAAGACTAGAGCCAAGATGTTAAACAACACACTTAATGTGGCTGCAGAAATGCTTTATGACGGTAATTGTTTGAGAAGTAGAAATAGTCAGTCTACAGTATTGCTTAGCCTGTGTTATTGCTAAACGGTTTGTGCACATTAAACTGATTTATCTGAGGTTGATATGATCGTAAATTATCAGCCTCACTTATGCTGGTTTGGTCATAACTACTTTCCTTTTACACTTCGCACCGCAAGAACAAGTGTAGAGCTGCTGCAGACACAGACGATGACTACCTCCACTTAGAGGATTTGTTTTTAAAAGCCGAGGTCAAGCATGGGGTCGTACAGGTTAAATTCCACCATGAGTTCATAGCTGGCCCGGCCAAATGCCATATTCGGTAAGAAAGCGCAGACATGAATCCGTGTCACTGTATTGTCAGGAGGAGAGGAGAAGTGCATCTATAAAATGTGTCTCAGCCACATAAAAAAATGGATCTAGACAGAAGAAATGAATTCTGGTCAAACGAGCCATAACATGGATCCTCACCTCTCCTGAATACAATGAGGCCTACACAAGCAGGTTTGGATGAACATAAAACAGAAGTGACCCGCTGCCTTTGAGGGCTTCACTCCCAGCACATCTTTCAGACACAGACGCAGAACCACAACATTCACGGCACACTCACACTGGGAAAACACTCTCTTAACAGCCCTCTGATATTATTGCAGAAGTGTAATTGTGACCTGTGGGTCCATAGAGAGAACAATCAATGAAGCTGAAGCCTTGATAAAAAGCTGGAAACACAGCTGAAATGAGACCGCAAGGTATTTTTCAGCCTTTTGAAAAATTACTAATTAAAATGCAACTCATCCTTACATGGTTTATACACCATTTAGGCCTTGTAGGACAAAAGTCCTGAATTAAGTCAAACACAAACTTCAAAACTGGCATTTTGCAAAACATGCCAGTGACAGTGAGAGTCAGAGTGAAATCTCCAAACATAATGTGAAAGTTTGTTCCAAAGTGTAAATCTAAGCTGCAACCACCATAACAACTTAGGTGATAAACTGAAGTTAATCTGACATAATGGAGGTGTGCAGACAGTTAATGTCCAAGCACCGAGATGCTGATTACATGCACATGCAGCCTGCGGGACACCAGTATGAGGGTGTGAGGGTAGATTACTTTCTATTTACCTAATATCAGTCAGTTTGAATGTAAAAACAGTCATATAGGGAGACAATGGATGCATTGAATGCAGGGAAATTTAGGTAGCCTGTGATGATGGTCGGGATGCAGCTTTAGATGCCCCCCCCCTGCTTTCTATCTTCCTCTTTATCTTCTCCTTCTTACTTCCTTGATAAAATTCAAATATAAATTTACCTCTAAAGTTGTAAAGTTGCAGTTACATATTTTTGTCTTTTTGAATTTACGTCAGGGTTACATGTTATCAAAATAAGGCTGAGATGAAAGTGAGAAAATTGGTTCAGACATTGAAATGAACCACTGGGCTTCTCTTATTGCCGTACTTAAATTTCTTCCAGTGTTAATGACACTAGATAAACTCTCGCCAGTGTTTGTCCTACCTACCTCATTCTACTGAAAACATGCCACACACACACACACACGCACACATGCAAACACGCTAACATGTATAGAAATGCCTACGATTACTCACAAGGCCACATGCATACAGTATATATGCCACATAGCAAATGCAAACACACCCAGAAGAGCCTGCGGGACTGCAGTAATGAAATAAAAGCAAATCACACTGGTCCAAAAGTATTAATTTGATTGAGTTGATAAACATGTTTAAGCTCTGAATGAGATTGGGGCTTTGGAGGAAGGCTGCTCTTAAGGGCCAGTTGGTTTTCATCTCAGTCTTTTCCGGGACGCGACTGTGTTCCAACTCCTTGTGAGCAAAGATTACATTTGGAGATTGCTTGGTATTCTTTTGTTGCTCCTTTCAAATACCAGTCTTGTTGTTGCAGCAACATAACCCAGAGGCCTCCTCTTCAACATTGGGATACGGTGTCGTGATGTTTCTGCCCTATTGATAAATGACTGTCTGGAGCAGGTTCCCTCTCTGCAGTCTGTCCTCTTGATTACCGCCCAACTGCTCAGCAGCTGGATATCAACATACAGATTCTGGTTTATAAAAATCTCCTGTATCTTTTTTTCCCCCCCTCTTGGTAAATCATTGCAAAAGTATGATCAAAATGTGAGTGCACATTTTCATCTCAACAGTCAAGCTCATCTTTACCCCTAAACAAAGATTTGCCAAAAATCTTTGCTTGTGCTCAAATATTGTTTAAATAAACATTCAGACAAGAGTTAGCTACACTGGATGAAATGCCAGCAGATAATGCTGATGTTTGGCTGTAGGTCTATCCTGAAAAATAAATAGTCTTGCAATCTTTAGGATTGCTGTGAGAAGACAATACCCCAAGTCAGTTTTGGTCTGCTTATTTAAAAATAAAAAATATAGACATATATAGATATAGACAGGTCCTTTATATTTTTTAATTTTGGCACAGTGTGCTTATGTGCACCTATTTTAATGATATACAGTAATAGGCCTAATATATAATATAAACTGTGACCATGCACCTGTGCTGCAGAGTAACATCCAGATTGTAACAAAGCAAACAGAATTAAATCAGCAGCTGAGTGAGAGAGAGTCGAGTGCCAAAAGTGATAAACACTCGACCACAAGCATTACAGAGGGAAGCAACCCTTGCCACAACACAGCACTCTGCGGCAGACAAGATCAGATCTCCACCCACATCGACCAGGCGAAACGGATGACAGCCAGCAGTGGTGGAGCGCTGCATCTGCCCAGTGAAAATAGACAAATCTGAACATTAAAGGTTTTTGGTTTACAGTCACTGCTGCAGCTAATGTAACCTACAAAAAAAAAACGGATATTCAGGGTTCTCAGTTACTTAATGGCAGCATTTTGCTCAATTAGATAGACTTTAATCTAAACACTACCATTTGAGTATACTATTAATATCTGTACTGTTGATCAGGACACATTGAAAAGGCTTATGAAAAGCTATCTGACATCCATCAGAGGCTATATATCATGATAAATGAAACTGTTGCCTTTTAAAGAGAAACAGGTTGTCCTGGCTCAGGGAATTGCTTCCATATGAGATACTGTATGTAATTCACACACACACACACACACACACACACACACACGCAACGTAGTGAACAGAACATCCATGTACAAGCCACACACATGGCAGACTGTAATTTTAGGCGGTGTGTTCTCAGACCTGGCTGGTGTTCAGACTAAAGTATGCAGAGTTTGATTTTGTCAGATGATGGACGGAGCATCACTGCTTCATCAAACTGTCCATGTCTCTGTTTGAATCTTATACATTCAGAAGCTTAACTGGAGTCTGACATCTGCTCATATAATCTGACATCTAACTTGGTGAAATCCCTCATTTTGTTAGATATTTAACTAAACGACGCACTGCTGCTCATAGCTTGGGGAGATAAAAATAGCCAAGAGTTTTTATTAAATTATATTCTGGCTGTGTTCTTGATCAACAACGAATTACGTTTGTATCTGTTTTCCCTCAGAGGATAATAGGAAGCTTCTCTTTTAAAATGTGAGTTGATAGATTTGTTGAAATACAGATGTACACACTAGCATGTATATATGCTTAGAGTATATTTGGTATTTGTACCTGTCTATATTGAAACTTAATCCTATGCTTTAGGCTGGCGCTGAATGTATGGCTAATCTGTTTTAGGAAGACCCCCTTGGACTTTCCACAAAGACTTAATATGGTTTCAGTAAGATCTTTATTGGTCTCTCTATATAAGAGGCTTAGGTGTAGGAAACGCACTGAATCGTATGGTGAATACATGGGATAAAAATACAATAAAGAATATGCAGCTTTATTTAGCAGCTAAAAACTCAATCACTTCATATGAGCTAGTGGAACAAATATTCACCTTAAAGTGCTTTGTCTGGCATGTCTTCATTACAACAATAACTCACTAGTACATCCTACACATTCCCATGAGGACCTCTTCTCTCCATAACGATAGCAAATCGGTCGTTACATCATTCAAAGCTGCTTTCGCTCCATTTGCTGCTCCCAAATGACATTTAGGCTGAAATTAATTTGAAATCCAGTGGGAGAAATGGGACATTGTGATTGGCTCAGGCATATGCAGTTGTGATCGGCAGCTCGCAGGAGACGTTTCCATTAAGGGGGCCAAACTTGACTTCTGACCTCATAGGAACTGCAGATATCCCCGTTGGCCCAGCTATCTGTGGGGCTAAAAGCTTGGTCAGTAAATGAGATGACCAAACATGCAGGTCAGAGGTCGAAGGTAAGAGGAAATGAGGTATTGACTCATAGGACCATACATGGCGTTTCCTCTATATGTTGAGTAAAAATGTAGTAATTTAATGTAATAATTTTTATTATTACATTTATTTTGTTTTTTTATTTACCGTATATATTAAATCAAATCTTAAATTTCATACAGTTAATGACATGTTTACAATAATCACATGTAAAACAAATCCAGTTCATAATTACATTTATTTTATTTAACCTAATTCATAATCCAAATTTAATTTATTAATATTATTTAATCTAAATTTTTTAAATAATGATGAAAAAACAGTGATGATTTGATTACATTTTTAAATAAAATCTAACAGACAGACAGACAGATGCTGCTGCTGTCTGCTGACATGTTCGTGTGGATTTTACGGGACAATAAAAACGGCTTGTGGCTCTATTTCCACTTTAGAGCTCCCCGTGTCTCACATCCACTCCACATGAGAGGTGATAAAACATCTATAACATCTACTACACTAACTACACCGACTAACATGTTACAGGTGAATATGGTTTTGGGGGCTTTTCAGAGAAAATACCTGATTTCAAATAAGGAGTCGCTCTACCGATGTTTCTATCTGCATGAACGATTCCTACATGTAATAATGGAAGTCAGCATTGTAAGATGAATCATTTATTTTGGTAGTAACTGACTGGAAAACTGACTTTTTCAACCTGGCTGAAACATGTTTCAGAAGATTCACTACCTTTATTTCTAGTTCATCAGTTTTCTGTTGTTTTTCCTTTTTCTTTTTTTATAGAAATTTCTTAGACAGAAAACCTTTCCAACTACCTTATACACACACACACACACACACACCATCCTCCCTGGTCAGTCTCCACCACTCATCGCCTCATCTGAACAACTTGAGCATGACCTTAACCTTAAAAAAAAAGCCTTGTGGGATCTTTAATAAAGTCTCTGTTTAGCCTGTCTCAAAACCAACTTCTAAAGCCTGGGGCTAAACTGTGACTTTTTAAGATTCAATAAAGAGAAGTGAAGGAAACAGTCTAGTGCAGAAATCCCTCCATTTTTTTGTCCATTTTTTCTGTAATGATCCTCACTCGGGCTATTTGAGGAGTGACTTCTGATTCCTATCGATGATACAGGAATGTCGAGGCTTAAGTGCCGATTCTGAACAACAGCTGACATTGTGGCCAAAATGCTTGTTTTATGCAGTGTATCAAGTTTCCTCACTTGAAAGATAAAACAGAAATGTCATGTTGCACACACACGCACGCACACACACACACACACATACACACACACACACAGCAGTAGCAGGGAAATCAATCATTTCCTATTTGGATGTGTTTTTGTAGTGAATGTTTTCTGTCACCATGAACCCATTAGTGGAAAATTCAGATCATGTCTTGCTTATCACTTCAAATGTGCTTCACTATATTTTAATTTTTTTAAAAATCTTACAGAAAGACAGTTAACTTAAACCTACTGTAAAAAAAACAAAAAACAAAAACAAAACAAAACGTACTTAATCACACTATGAGCTTAATTTTAATGCAAATAGACTAGGAGTCATGTTTTCAAAAAGCTGGATCTTTTTTTTGCAGTCGCGTTGTCTCAGTGTTTGTCTCTCCCTGAGATTCTGTGTGTGTTTGGCACTGGCCCGAGTGAGAGATTGATAAATGAGCACACTTGTAGATTAGCCCGCTAAATGACCGAGTTGAAAGTTTAAAAAAGGCATTTGTCATGGCCTGCTCCCCAGACACCATATCACAGCTGGATCATCTAGATAACAGATCCATTAAGACCACTTTGATTTTACATTATTTCCTCTTTTCACTCGTGCTGTGGAGAAGAGCTTAATGCACAACAGAGGAAAAGGAGTTGGTACAACATCTGGGCGCTCAGGGGTGACAGAGGGGATGACTACGGTCTTGTTTCTCATGAGTTGCTCAAATATTCTGTGGTAGAATATAACCTAATTTGTTATGATTAATCATAAATGAGGGGAACCTATAATTTTGTTTTATTACAAGGCCTGTAAATCCCTTGAGATGCAAACAAACAAGCAGCACAGTGGGGGAAAGCTGCACTTGTGTCTAACTGGCAGGATGTCTCGACGACTCTAAGGCCAGCTGACAACCTAACAATGTCACGCAGCAATGTGTGGAGGTAAACACACAGAGCCGCTCCCCTTTCTGTCTTCCTGACTCCATTCTGACACCCCACCTCACCTCCTTTCTCCAGCTCATTGGGTCGACGCAGAGAAGCGTTGATCCCACTTGTTCTGGTTCACTAATGCCAGGAATTCCCTGTTCGGATCAACAGAAACGGAATCCTCTTTCCTCCGAGACAGCTAAAAGCCTGTCTGTTTTAAAGAAGGAAGGAAGGGTGCGGGTGTCTCGTAAACCTGTCCAACCCGACGGTGTCCTTTTACCCATCGAGCTTCAGTCTAGGCCCGGAGCATTCCTGGACGCTCTTAAATGGCGGTTTATGAGTAACCTGTCAACCCCCGGGATCATCAGAGGTTTACGGGTGACCAATAAAAACGCTGCTGTGGTTCAGAAGCTCCCCAACTCATCTCCCCTCTCAAACACCAACCCTAACTCTCCCTGTCTCCAAAGATTAGAGGACACCCCAATAAACCAGCCAGCCACCAGCCTTTTCCATCTTCCATGTGTTTTCATGTATTCATCTCACACGTTATTCAAGATTAGGTCAGATTCTTTTTCAGCTTTCTGTTTTGTCATAGTAAACAATGCAAATTAGGTGATAATGTGAAGTTTGTTGGGTTCTTTTCGTCTCAAAAGTCCTGATTTCACCACTGCTCACACACACACACACACACACACACACACACACACACACACACACACACACACACACACACACACACACACACACACACACACACACACACACACACACACACACACACACACACACACACACACACACACACACACACACACACACACACACACACACACACACACACACACATCAATATAAATACACAACGCTTCCACTGTGTCTCTCTGGCTTCTTCTGCATGTCATTCAGTTACTTTTAAGTCACCCCGTTCCACAAATAATATTTCCATTGGCTTCTGCCAAACAATATTGGACAGCCAACATGATGTCTGTCTGTAGTGTGCAGCTGTCATCTGAGGGACAGCACACTACTGCATTTAAAGGAAGAAAATGATTAGCCAACAATCAACAGCTGTGCCAATCAACTCACCTGGCTCCTCACATCTCTCTCTCTCCTGCAGCCAATCACGCTCACCCCCACATTGAACTATTCTCTTTAACATTTTTTATTTACAAAGTATTTGGTTACTGTTTCACTGTCTCCATTTCTAACTTTTTCTCCAAGGCTTCTCGCTGATGTTTAACATCACATCTAATAGTCCAAAGACAATATAAAAAAATTAAAGAATGATGAGAAAGAATTAATTTTCCAGATGTTAAATTCAATATCTGAGGATCTGTTTTTATCAGATGGTTGACTTGGCAGATGGGACTGGTTCAAAAGTTTCAAATATTCATAACGAGAATGTCACATGATACGAAAATGACATTCTGAAATATAACAGCAGAAAAAAAACATAAAAATGGCCTGTTTCAAGGATTTGATTGGATTTCATATTTAGTTTCTGTGTTTCTCTTTTTTCACTCATTTCCTGTTTGTCTTTCTCAGCTTTTTCTAAACACATAAATATTCACTAAAAGCATCTTTCCACATGACAACATGGTATTTTATGCATTTTATGTCTTTTGGTGGTCAAACTTTACAGCATCTGACCTTTCCTCGCTCATAATGTCCATCAAAGCATATATACACTTCACTGTTTTCTTACCTGCATGCTCACAAATTGGAAGTGACAGTTTTAGACGGGACAACTAAAAGTGGTCAGGGCCATCCATAAAAGCAGCAGCCGAGGTCAGTGCCACAGTTTTACATCTCTGGTTGTGGTTGACAGATGGTGGAGTTAGGGCTAAATCAACATGCAGAGATGACCCATAGTATTATACATGTCTGTCTTGGTTTTTGCATCTGTCTTAATTAGAGAAGTTGCGTGTAAACATTTTTCACTGTGTTTTGATCTCATTTTCACTGAGCCCACAAGCTCAGTGAAACACAATTCAAAATATACTGTGTGAGGCCTGAAATGACTGAACAACACTCAGCTGGTGCTGAAATATGAAGTCACTTCACCAGGACTTTTCTGGACTTTTAGCAGTGATTTAATTTTGTAATAAAAACTGTTTAACTCAGGGATGTTCCCTACTGTCTGTACAGCTTTAAAAATCCAGATAGAGTAGAATGGCTCTACACTATTATTTATTTTATTTAACGATTATTTATCAATGATATTCATTGTATATGCTTAAACCTTCACATGAACAAATATGTACAAACAAACCCAAAGTAGATTCAGTGTCAAAGTATTAGGAGCATACTTTCTACATATTAGACGTGTATACTACACAGTATTTCTAACTGCCTGTCTGATTACTGTTTATGTTGCGGGACTCAAAGATGTTCCTCCTCCCAGTAACTGTGGGTGATTAACTCCTGGATGAAGTCAGCTAATGTTCAGCTCTGTGCAGCAGCCAAGCATCCAGATGCTGTCTATACATTAACATCTGTACATTTTGTCTGTGGGTCAGCATGTCAAAAAGTCAGACACACAACCAGGAAATTGTGTTTATTTAGATAAAATAGAAGCTTTTCAGTTTAGATATCTCATACAAAGATGTTTTTCTACAGATTATTGTGCCTGTGAAACTTCATATGATTTAGCCATTACCAAAACCGAACTCAAACACTATTACCCTTAACCCTAACCGCGCATATAGTGCACACAGATGACATCAAGCTACCATGCGAGCCACTGGCGCCTCCACCCGCCTAATGGGTTATTATTATTATTTCCTAAATTCATTAAGGAATGTGTCAGATTATGATTTAAATTTGTTCAACTGATATTTTCTTCACTGCCCCTTTGTGCTCTGTACAATAATTAGAAACATAATTTTTGCCAATTATTGAATGATTTCAGATGAATGAATATTTGCTTACAGTCAGATTACCTTCCTGAATTATGTACCTTTGAAATCCTTAAATATAGACTACAGAACTCAGCAACTCTGAATATTTTTTGTCTGTCTGACAAATATGAATTGAATGTTAAAAATACATAGAGGTTAAAGCGTGTACTTGTGAGCATGATTTGTGACATCACAACTAGTCTGGAGCCAATCATAGTCCAGTATAACTTACACAAGTGTGAAGTTCCCATATTTGAAAAAAGAAAAAATAAGTGGAGAACTGGGAAATTTTTTTTCGACACATCCATGTGTCACTTCCAGGACATTTAATTTGTTTTTGTTTTTTTTACACAATACATATAAAAATATTTCTGCTGTGCTGCTTCAAACTGGAAACACAGCTGCCTCTGGTATCACAGCACCTCAGCTGTCAGAATGTAATCCAGTCATCCATTAACTAAATCCATAATAAACACATGCCAAACCCATAATAACACTTTCCCTAAATGCTTGTGTGTGTCCCAGAGCCTGACCCTTTGCTCCCTCTAAGTGGACCATAACTCTCTTCTAATAGTCATCTGGTCTGGTTTACAACCTGTTGGGGGTCAGAAGATGGAGCACTGTTAACTTTATCCCAATCTACACCAATCAGTGCTGCTCTGCAACACTTATCAGCTGTGTGGATTAGTGACGAGATCAGAGGAGCGATACGAAGCAAGTCGGACTGAAAGAAAAATAGATGGGACGAGGTCGTACCATGAATAAAATAGAGAAGAAAGTATGGTTTGGGGATGTTACCGATGACAACAATGTTGAAGAGATTTTTAGTCTTTCCGGTGAGGTTGTGGCTTAATTTTACCATGAGTAATCATTAGATTTTCCAAATAAAATTACTTTCCTGTGCTGTAAATATTGAATATGAATTCAGCTGAAACTTGAAAGGAGACCCTCAACTGGCTATTTCTTTCCCCAAAGTGATTGCCAGGATCATAGCCTGTCAGCGAGTTAACAGCACTCAGATGAGCGTGACGATAGGATGAAGGCAGAGAGAGACAGATCCATGTACACGATGAAGAGCTGATGGAGAGAGATAAAATAGTTAGAGAGGAAGAGAAAGAGAGGATGAAGAAAAAGACAGGCAGCTTTGAGAAAAACCTAATGCCTGCCTGAGCACTGAAAGGGACTCTTTATTACATGGGGCGATGATTTGATGTGATGATTTGTTTAAACTGTCTATAAATCTTGCTCACAAGAAGAAATTGAATTACATCAATGAGTTTGGGTCCAGAACAGATGAAGACAGGATTGAGATACAAGTCGAGGCAAAGACCAAGAATATATAGTCTAGACTTGTGGTCCTGTGACTAAATCAGTAATGAGATGTTGTCGATTGGCTTTTAACATTACATACTATAATAAAACAACACATTATATAGACTTGATAACACACAAGACACTGTTTCACTGTGATTTCAATCAAATACACTGGAAGCACCTTTTTGCTGTCAATGGAAAACTGAACACTCAGCTGCTGTCGGCTTTCAAATCTAATAACACGAACAAATGCCGTCAGGTGACTAATGAAGAAAAAAACTTTTTCCAGTTGTGACACTCAAACCTGAAGCTGTGTTTTTTTTCCCCACTTGGGTGGCTTCTCAAAAAATTACAAGGTACGCTCGTTAAAGAAATGTAACGTTCTGTGTGAATCCAGCATCTTATTTCCAGACTTACTGGGTAAATGAAAGACTAGAAGGAGAAATACTCCTATTTCTATGCAGAAACAGCAGGGTTTCATACCTCTTACATGTTTTTACTGAGATGGTCTTTGCCTCTTGGTATGAGGGATATGAGGGAGACGATGTCCTAAAACGTTGCAGCAGATGTGTTACAGGGCTCATTTCCTTAACAGAATCCACACTGTGGATTTTTTACAGCGGCACAAAGCGCACCGTAATCTTTCATGTTCACTTTTTACGGGAAAGCGGTCACAAAATGACATCTGTCCATCAATGCACAGATGTCGTGTCGTTGTTTGAGTGCAACTCCAATGCCGAGGTGTGTTTTGCAGATGGGTGGACTGTGTGAATGAGCTACTTCAATTCCATTCGGCATTTCTGAGCTGCAAAACAGAAAAAAAAAGCTTAGTGATGTAGAAACAAGGCGAGGAGACCATGAAGCTTTATCATTATGAGGGAATAAGATGTGGCCTTTACTGGCCTTGGGACTTTGATGCGGCTCAAGATGTTCTTAATGACATTCATCAAAAGCCTGAACTTCACCAAAGACTCATTCACAGCCCGGTGCTCAAAGGTTGACCATGGACTTAGAGACATGAAAACTTTCTCTCTGCAATTTCTTTAACTTTTTTTTTTTTTTTTTTTGTCAATGGCAGCTTGTCAGTCTTTGTGGGTCAGCCAATGGAACGAGATGGGTTTTGAATGACGCCTGTCCATTTGTGTGAAGTAAAAAAATGTGGAGTGAAAAGGAGGGCAAAGGAGGAGTCTTGTTTGCGATTTGCCTGGAAACACAAAACTAACATCCTATAGAGTGGTTTCTATAGAAGCCAATGTTTTTGTCTGTGGAAGTCATGGGGTTAATGCTATTCTGAAGGAACATGAGTTCCAGTTGGTCGTTCTGTGTGGTAAAGTGGTCCTTGTTGACTCTGTGTGCGCCTGTGTGCGAAATTTCCTTGTGTACTTATGGTGTGTGAACATCTCTGCAATCAATCAACATGCGTTTGTGTTTTTCAAGAGTTAGGAAACATGATCCTCAAGAACTTACTGTATTTGTTTGTAAAATGAGAACTGAGAAATTTAATCAAATTCAACTTAGGTGAAAACAACCTGAATGCACGGAAGAACTGAGGCAACTTGTCCGGGATACTTAACAACTAACCTGCCAAATACCTTGAAAAACCGTGTGCAGGTGTACTGAGGAGAACTGATGCTGTTTTAAAGGCAAGGCGTAAAGAGCAACAGAGGAGGATCATGATGGGGGGATTGTAGCTCCTGGCAAACTGGGCTTTATGGAGGTGTGAAAAAGGAGCGTATAGAGGACTATAGGAGAACAGAACCCCTTAATCCTCAGACATGGAGGCATGACAAGACTCCCAACGCTTTGAGTCTAAACTCAAACAGATTGACACAGTGATTGAGACATTTAGATTGGTTTTTTGTTTGGCTGCGTGTTTTTCCTCCAGGCTGGCTGGGATTGGTTGTAAATCCTGTGTTTAAGCGTGAGCTGTACTTTATGTTGGCGGTTAGGGTTAGGACCAGAGGTATTCAGAGAGTTCATTTACAAAACACTGGATATCACTTTTTATCCATTTTTAAACTGCAGTTTCTGGTACAAATCACAGAAATCTTTAAAAACTGTGTTTGTTATTTTGTAACATAACATATAACACTTTCATTTTATCTACTATCTTAGTTTAGGTGTATAGTATGCAACATGATACTTCTCTTGTAAGAACAATCTGGATTTGTTGATGTTATAAATGATCCTCAAACTAGCTTGGACCAGTGACAGAAACGGCTGCGTGTTTTCAGTTAAATAATCACAGGCAAATTATTTTAGCAAAAAGTTTAAATAAATCATTTTGGACACACACAAATCCAAACTGACAATACATTTCTATTGTCCATCCCTGCTGCAGCTGGTGTGTAAAAGGAAAAAAACAAAAAAACAAAACAGCATCTGAATGCTAATCACTGAAACCCTCCTCTGAATAAAGCAAACATTAGAGAAAGTGAGAAATCTACTGTCCGTGCGGTGGGAATCCGTATGTACAGCCGAATCAAACAGATATCTGACCACATGACTGTGTGAGAGCGGTTTCTGAAGAACAGGAACATGGTCTATTATGACATTTCTGGATGGATTTTGTGTGTTTAGGATCCAATTTAATATCATTTTAGATTTTTTCATCAACTGTGGTAGATTTAAAAACCATTGTTTCAGTAGTTAATAATAATAATAATGATGATAAACTGAATGTAGGGATCATTGTGGATTAAGGCCCTTTGTTTTTAAGTTTAAGGAAAAACTTTATAATTTGATCAGTTATCTGATCAAACACGAGCAGGGATTTATTTTTATACCCTCATGATGGTCATGATGGTTAAAGAGGAAGTAAAGAGGAAATGTTGGGGGCCGAAACTGATGCTGTGGATTGACTACAGCCACATCATGATTAAGACCATAAAGTGGGTGCTGGTCAGAGGTTATTAAAGGATTATAAAGGGCTCTAAAAGGTTATAAAGGACGGGTCTGGAGAAGATTAACCAACACAGCCGCTTAAATCAACACAACTCCACATTCCACATCTTGAGTTTACACACAGATATAGAGTCAGTTCAGTTTACTTGCAGATGACTTTCCCCCTGCTGCCCACTATTTTTAGAATACTTCAATAAAAGTTCTCACCTTCTTCTGTATAAATACACTGATCTCTCTTAATAACTATTTTTGCACATCTTGTGTAGTCCATCCATGCTTTGGATAAACATATAGTGCCAACATTTTATTCTGGCATTTGGGTTGATTTTGTTCCTGAGCTTGCCTAGAGTCCCAAATCACTAAATCCACCCCTGCTTTTGTCGTCATCCTCCTGAGCACCAGACAGGTCCACAGCAATGAACTGGGTGGTAATAGGAACCAGAGCACCAGAGCTTCCTGAGCCAATTACATGTAGCCACCAGTGAAGACAGCAGCACTATCACTCTCTCACTGCATCACTCCATCACTCTCTCTTTTCCTCTCCTCGGCGGCCTGCGTTTAGTCCCAGGTGGCTCCTGCTGCAGTCACTGCGCATCTCTCTTTTGTCTTACTGTTGTGTCACTCTGTTCCTTCTTTCTCTTGTGCCTCATTTTCTATTGGTCAGTTGCTTTCAGCTATCTTTCTATCTGTCTTCTTTCAGTTCTTTCTCTCTTTCTCTCTCTAACACACAGACACCATGCAGACTTGTGTTTTAGCCATTCATCAGTAGCTAATCTCAGTTGTCTGCACCGAGGTGCTTTGGGGCCACGTGCTCATAATGAGAAATAGCTCCTGGAGAAAGTGAAAAACAGATCACTGTGTTTCTGTGTGCGTGTGTGTGTTTCCTCACTGGTGACCAGAGGTCTAACTAACATAAATATTTGGTCCCATAAAGGCAGTTAGCACCGACTTATGAATCATAAACCTAGTGAAACAGGAGTGTAAATAAATAGTGAAGCCAGTCCTGGCGCCCCACCGAGCTCCCTCTTCTTCCATAACTCAGTCTGGGCTGTGTCTGCTGTGGACGGATAAGTCCAGCTTTCCACCTGGGCAGCAGGTCTTACCAACCTGCTCAGCTTGGCTGAGCTGTACGGAAAAACAATAAATTAGCTGAAGGTTTGCTTGAGTGTAAACTTGTGTAACAGTTCATTGGAGGTGATTTCTTTTACAGGGTTTGTTGTTAGGAAGGAGTTAAAGTTTATGATGCATAAATGATTTGGTCGTAATGCAGGCCAAACGGCTGGGTGAGTGACTTCAGCATGTTTCACTTAATGTTTTAATCACTATATCGTTTCTTAGACCAACACTTGAACTTAGATTCAGTTATTCCATTTATCATTTCTTTATTTGAATTAATTTACTGCTCCACTGAGAAAGCATGCAGAAGGTTTCAAGAATATTTTGTTAGTAGTCGTCAGGATAATATGAGCCTAGCTCTTACACACCTTAATGTTTTTTCCTTTCTCTTCTTCTCTCTTTTTAAGTGTTGGTGAGTTAGAAATTAAAGGGTAATTGTGTAATTACTTATTGTGAGTCAAAAATCAAAAGAGCACCAGATGAATGAATAAGAACTGAAGGGAAAACTCTGCAGTCAAAAAATAAAGCTTTCATAAGTTATGTTCTTTCCATCTGCAGATTTCATCACCTTTGCTGCCGTCAATAACAAAGCGCTACTTCATTGATCCCTTAAGGCAAATTCTCTTTTTTCACTTGCTCCTGTTCACGGAGGTCAGAGCACAGGGTCGGCTAAGAGCAGCAGCCCTGGAGCTGCAGGGGATTCAGTGTCCAGCACTGGTTTGAACCCAGTTGTCACTCCTTCAGTGTGCCAGGATGACACAGACTGTTGTCTTTTTGGATGGGTCAGATTTCAATATTAACTCTTTTCTATATGATTTATTTGCAACATTAAATGCTGTCTGGATTAAGGCTGCAGTCTGGAGCAATGGGAAATGCCTTACAGTGTTATTTTGTCTATGAGATTGTAGGCTCTCAAGGATCCTAAAACAACATGAAGTACTTTGATGCCTGCAAAGCAAACACACTTTTAGCTTGACCGTGTAATCCAGGCAGCTATTTTCTTTTCCCACTCACCAGGGATCTGTGTAAATGGTGTCTTTAGTGCTACTGGCTCCTCCGTTAACCTCAAACTCTTCTTTTTGTTCGCTGCTGCACGGTTGATGCGGTGACCTTGTGAACCCTGTGGTGATTGTCTTGCGCGGCTAAGTGCCTCCTTATTGTGGGCACAGTTGAGTGTTATAATGTCTAACAGATTTTCCTTGTGTCACGCACATTGCACATGCATGCAGCAGCACGCAGACACACATTTCAACACTCTTTTGCTTTTTCGATCTCAACAGTTAACGATTTAGCGACTCGCTGATGTCTCCGAATGTTTTCAGATGTGTCAACACGCGGCTAACATGTTGACGAGCAAATGTTGAAACGTGTCGAGTTTTGTTCTGGTGTGTTTATTTTGGAGGCTGTGTGGAGAAAACTCATCCCCCAATTTGCCCAAATTTCTGTAAATATTGAACTTGCTGACCTGAACCTGCCTTTACTTTGGCATCCAAATAATGTCAGTAATGTAGACTGCAATTTTTGCAGTGATGGAACAACTTGGGAGGGAGGCCTTTTATAAGTGACTAGCATGTGTTTAATATTAGACAGACAGCTATCTACCTCACCACATCCAACATACACACACACACACACACACATAGATACATACCTTCACATATTTACACACATGAACTTCAGCCACTTACCTCCCACACCAGCCATTCAGCCTTCTTCCTCCTCTCATCCTTGTAACCTCAGACTCCTCTATGGTGACATGAGCTGTCAACAGATGGGAAGAAACAGGTTTCTGTCTGTCTGCTCCTTTCCTCACCTCTTCTCTTTTCCAGGTCCGGACTGGAATTATTAAAGTTTAAAATTAAATCATAGCAAAAACAGCACATCATCCGTTCCCTTTCATTGCTTTTGACCTGATGGCATCATGGCATTTGATTGGCCCAACACACGTCGCCTGGTGGATTTTCGTCACCACAGGCACAGCGCTATGGTTGTGCTAGCTTCTCCCCTATCTTCTCTGTGTTTGACTGAGAGTGGGGCTCAACACACACAAACACAACGGCAAACTCCACACTGACATGACCTGCGTGACAAGAACTGGAAGAGGTGGCATAAAATGTGCCATTGGTACATGTGCAGACAGCTACTTTTCGAACCTCAGTAGATCTTCATTAAGCACATCACCAAATGAACCAAACGGCTCGTTATTTAAGTTTGTATGCATCTTTATTCCACGTACGTTCCCATCTCAACTCCATCAAACACATGAATGCACTGCCGAGGCAGCAGTCCTACTTTTTAAACTTAATCATCAAGCTGTCCACAGGCTGGGAACACAGATTTCCCCTTGATGATTGCCAAGTCTATGGAAACTCTGCACCAATAGGCAGATCCAAGGTCAGTACTGGCTACTATTTTAGGCACATTTTATCATCTGAGACAAAGATCTACACTCTGGGGCTTAATAGTCACAACTATAATGGAAACTTGGTTTGGGGATCTGTTTAAAGAAGCTGCTGAGCACAGGAACGAAGAGGAGGCAAAAGAATTATGTCCATTTTGACACAAAACATTATGATGGATTATTAATACCCCTCCTTTAACCTGCTTACATTTTTCTGTTACATAACTAAAATGTTGTCTGTGTTTGTCAGGCAAACATGGCTTGGTATCTAGAAAGCATAGTATCATTAAGGTTAAAGTCATCAGCAGTCCAGCTATAAAATCCTAAAACTTCTAACAGATGAAGATTTGGGTTCATAAGAAAAAAAAAACATATTTATGGAATAATAATAGTAGAAGTAGTAGTAGTAGTAGTAGTAGTAGTAGTAGTAGTGGCCAGTAGCTCTGGGAATTGACGCATGCTGCATAAACATTGTAGTATTGTTTTTGTTTACACAGCTTATATTGCCTGCTACTGGATGGAAATACATAGACTAAAGCACACAAACACATGAAAAAGCAGACACTCAAAATATACAAATGTTGAACACATACACACAAACACACCTGACCATCTCTTTAGGCATCTTTAATCTCAGTCGTGCTCCTGAGCTTTTCTTCTCTTCATTACACTGTTTTTCTTTTCTTACTCAGTTTCCATTGAAACAACCTCTCTGCCATCTGCTCTTCTATTCAGAAGGGTCTTTAGCCCTGGGCCTGGCACCAAAGGTCAGAGAGTGTGTAGTTGGTGTGTGTGTGTGTGTCAGTGGACAATGACCCAGCTGGATAACCCCCCACACACTTCAAACGCAACTCATTGAGACCTTACACCGTAACCAGACTATCAGCATCTTTCAAGACGGGTGTTAGGTGCGTGGAAGGGTGAGAAGGCTGGATGGAATTTATGTGTGTGCGCGCTTCAGTCTATGTTAAGTGTTTGTGTGTGTCTGTATATGAGTCGTGTCAGCTCACATCAGGAAGTCTATCCATATTTTATTCATACACAAGAGAATCAGATCCTTAAAAGTGCAGTACAGATGATCTGGTGACTGATCAATAAAAACAGTCCAAGACTCAAACTGTTAATGTCTGCTTGTCTCCCAAAAAGTTATTCTAGCCTTTACTCTCACTAATTTCTAAAAGAAATATGATGCGTGCTTAGCTGAAATAATCTTGATCTTTATCATACAAATACCCATCATGACAAAGAACAAGGTATATACAGACAGCAATTCTGTTACATCATGCTGCCATCATTATGTGTACATTATGTGTTCATGGATGGACTCGATACATAATCATCATAAACATTCACAGTTCCCTCAGAATATATCCAAACATTTTTATAATTTGTTGTAGTGTTTGTACATTATTGGTTTCTTTATTATATAATTTAAATAGACCATTGATGAAAGTCTTACAAGATACACACATTATGGTATGGGGACAAATTAGCCACTTACATGAAGGTAATCTGTTTACACCAAAGAAGTAATGCAATTGCTCTACTGGTAAAGGTCATACCTGTCATTGTTTTTGTTATGCCTGTCTATCTCTCACCACAGTACTGCCCTTCATCAGAACCTGAGGATCATTTTTGTTTTGATTATTGCTGTTTGTGGCCACATCCCCTTCCATTGTCTGTAGTGCTTTAAAAATGGTTGCCACAATAAAAAAAAAAACATCTGACTTAAAAGAAGTAAGAAAGGATAAAACACTCTGGGCTCTAACTCTCGACTTCACACTACTCACTTTGATGATTGGTTGAGAATATGAAAAAAACAGAATTCTCCATTGATGGGGCTGTTGCTGGCCCCTCCCACCTCACCTGATCCCTCTCCTCCAATCACAGGATCTGGAGGGAGATTTGAATTTACCAGCGTAGCCTCTTCCAATAGCTTGTTCAATAATTCACCTTGTCCGTCTTTTTTTTTTTTACCCTTTTCCATTTGCTTCGCTGCCTGAAGTTTGTTGGCAAATTACTTTGTAAAATCTTTTTGCCATTGGTGCATTCCTCAAAGGTGTGACCAATTTCTCTGCATTTACCACAAACAATCTCCCGGCCTACTTCAGCCCAGTGTCCGTGCTTGCCACACTTGCAGCATACAGCTTTGGCTGACCCTGTTAGTGAATATAGCCACCGTTTTCTCCCAGAACTATCACAGATGGCAGACGTTTCAAGCCCTGGAAGCTTTGGGAGTCCTGCCATTGTTGAATGAGGATCCTTCAAGCATGATTCATCTTTCACTTTAGTAACCTAGCCTTTCAGTGCAATATCGTCCAGCCACAAAAAAATGTCTGCATTCACTGTTTCATTGAACATTTTGACAAAAACTGTTTCTCAACATTAAATGCAGAAAACTGGGGTTTTACATTTTCATATCCAGAAATGTCCAGAAATCTCTCAGCACAGAACAAAAGCTTACATCAGAACCTTTGTTGAACGACAGGGTCAAAATACAATTCAATAAAATACTGATGTCCTAAAGTTTAAAAGCACTTACCTTTTCAAGCTTGGGCAAGGTTTTAATCCAGCAGAGTTGAAGTAAACGATCCTTTGGGCCAATGAATTCCTGTTGACTAAAGATTTACAACTATAATAAAGTTGAAATACTTTAAGAAGGAAGGAATGAAGAGAATATCTTCCCAAACACTGCTAACAACAAACACCACAGCAGGCAGGAGTTATTAACACCGACGAGAGGTAATCACAGCCTCGGCCAAAAGGCCAGGAAGCAATAATAAGTAATTGATTGATTAATTAACTACTCCACCTGTAATGGAGTAAGATAATTAACACCAAGATAGAAAGGTATAGTCTTCAACACCACCCGCTCAGTCAGGGTTTCAACAGAAACCAGGAAGTAAGAATTGAGGCCACGCCCACAATATGGTATGAGAGCATTAGGGGAAAAATTAACCACTTACATGAGGGTAATCTGATTAGTTTGACTAATATTTGATTAATTATTTGCTGTCAAATAACTCAAGGAGTTTCTTTTACAGTTAGACTTCCTCATCCGTCTCTGTTGATAATCATCAGCTACTTTTACAAATATTCTGAAGGATATTGTGCTTATTATTCTATTTCTGTTAAAAGCACAAAGAGATTTATAGCATACTATTATGGTTTTATCTGCCTTATTAGCATGGGAAATGTTGAATGCTATGCCAGCTTAAACAAAGGATATCAAATGTTAAACTTTCATAGGATCATAAATTTGCTCAGTGAATAAATACTGATTTCTTAGTGAGCTGACAACATAATGTATTTGACAAAGTGACAAAGTGTGATAATCATCCGTGCATGACCCTATGGATTCGGTTAGAGATATTGCATACAGATACTTTACGTGAAGTTGAAACATCAAGACCAACCTGTGTCATGTAGACTTTGATCTGTCATGCCACATTCAGTGTGAGGATTTATAATTTTCTTCCATCTGGGAACCATCTTACAGAGAGAGGGGAGGTGAAGCTCTGTTCCTGGTCTGTCTGGAGAGAGGGAAAAAGGAGGAATACGAGGAGAAAGAATCCTGTCATGTTTTCACAAACGGGCTATAAATTGGCGATACTGCGAGGAGGAGACTCATAATACCAGTTAATGAGTCGCTAGTAAAAAAAAGATGAGTGGCCAAAATGGTTTGAGTAGTGGCCAATTTTCAGTCTCAAAATAAATGAGTGAACTCAATGCCGAACATGAAAATATTTATAACGTGATTGAGATTAACTGTAAGATTAAAAAGGGGGATGTTTACACCAAAGCATAGCACTATCAAGAGTCAAAAGTCTTTACATTTACTACAGACAGCTTGTTTTGAAGTTCAGGACCTCTTAGATATAATGGAACCAGTTTCATTACATTATTCTTTATTTCTTGAGTCTAAATATATATATGGCCTCCATTCAAAACATTTGTTGATTTATGCAATGGTTATTTCAGTGATATTATATTCTATTATGTCTGTTACAGCAGTTAATCACAAAGGAGCCCATTTTAAACAGCACATCCCGTGAGAAGCGCTGCTTGCTTGAAACGGGAAGAAATCTGCAGAAGAGACTGATCAAGACGTTCAGCAACATTCGTGTTTATTCCTGGATCTTTTTGTCTAATTTAACAGTTCACACGTGTACTAAATCCAAACACACAGCATTGTTTTTTGTTATTTATTAACTAAAAATTGTAGATGTTGGAAGTGAGGAAATGTGAAATTTCACATAACCCTTCCCTCGAACATCTTTAGTCCAGTCATTGTTTAACAGCCAGTCTAGTTACACTTGTCTTCTTAACAAATCAATGGAGTGCTAGTCAGGTGAATAGGTGTTATTCAGAGAATGTCAAAGGTGGCGCCTTTGTGTTTTTAATTGCTTTTCCCAAAAAGAGATGAGAGGAGAAGTGAAAGAAATGGATTAAACAGGGTGTTTTTTTGGGACTTTTGACCATGTTTAATATAGACATCTGACATCATAACCGTATTGATATAACAGAAAATTACAAAAAGCATGATTTGTCCTGGAAAGATAGATATCGCTGTAGGAAGTATTTACTTTTAAAATTCAAGACACAATTTTTTTTAAGTAAATTCAAGCAAAATGGCTTTATATTCCTAGAGAGAAGTTGTTTTTTTTAACATGATCTTAAATTCACTAAGAGACTCTTATGTCAAGGCACTGACTATTTCTACAACATGTTTTACAGTAATTTGAGTAAAATAAAAAAATACCCTTTTTTGTCTTTTTGTAGGTGAATAATAAATAGTAGGGTATGTAAAGTATCTACAAAAAATGATGAAGGTGTGTGTGTGTGTTGACATCCATATATAATGTAGATACCTTCATATGTAAATTAGTGGGTATGTTTTTGGGTAGCATGTATGTGGATAACTAGTCTGGTTGTCTTGACTGTGTGCATTTTAATCTTCCTCTCTTTAAAATATGTTTGGCAGGACGGCTGCTGAGTCGCTCTAGATCCTATCAGCTACTGGGTTTTCTCTGCCGGTGGGGAGAACAGGCTGTAATGCTCTGAAAACAAGCCTGCTGTGGTTTGTAGATGGATAGAATAAATGACGGGTAACATTAGAAGACTCAAAGAAGAGTGTAGAGAGAAAACATGTTAAAAGAGATGGAAGGGTGGATAGTGAAGGCAAAGAAAGTGATCAAACTTCTGGAAGCCTGACATTCATGTGAGCTACAGATGTTTGACACAAATGGCTTCACAGTGGATCCTAAGGTGGTTTGTGTGTTATCATACAAATAAATAAAATTGCCTTCACAAATAATGCTATGAATCGTTTTTATTAATTAGTTAACTTCATACAAAGTGCATTGTATATTTAATGTTAGCCCAAGTAAGGTAGCATTCGCTTGAGACAGAGGTAGCAGGGATTGTTTCCAGAGGGTGAAAGGCAACACTAGTTATTTGGAAGGTCCTGACTTTAAACAGATAAACGGCCCCCAACCATGAGCAGCAACTCTGGCTCCAATGCAAACCCATGCATGATGTCACACCTCGTTAAGTCAGTCTTTATGTACAGTTCACGGCTGAAGCACACCGTCTTGTTTTCTGTTTCTGCATGTGTTAAATTCAGGAGATGTGGGGGTGGAGGCATTGGAGTCTAAAGAAACCTCTGAAGGAGCTGACGGCTGAGTAGCAGGAGTAAAAAGAAACGTAACATGTAATTCATTTTTGCTGTAAAGTAATTAGTAAAGTGAAGTGTAATGAATAATATTTCATTGGGTCAGAAATATGTTATTGTTTGATTATGTCTAGTGCAGTTGCTCATTGCTAAGGTTGAGATTTCGGGAGATTGATGGGAGTTACAATTTCGTCTTTAACACAGATTGCTTTTGTTTTTTTACGCCATGGCGACAGCCTTAGCAAAACTTTGATGTACCATACCAGCGTAACCATATCAACGTTCTGTTTGCTGGGCGAGTTGGAATTAAACACCTCTCCAGAAACAGGCTTTCTATGTTTAACACAGGATTATGTTGGCTGTTGAACCACAAACATACTGTCAACTATTGTAGCTGTAACACTTTGTAAAGAGAAAATGCTGCCTGCCTCCCACCTGCTTGAGTGTAAGTTCTGGCCAGGCTGAACTGGGAGAAGTAAGGAGGACTCATGCTGATACTGGCTGTCCAATCTGCCAGGGTCATGACCTCAGCCCCATCCCAGTACATTGAGGATCTCATCCCTGCCTGGCCTCAGCTCTGGCCTCGTTCCACAGCAGTGCTCTGCTCGTTTGTGTGTTAGTCAAGAAGTGCCAGCGCTGGAAATTATGTGTGTATGTGTGTGGCATTTAAAGAAAAGTAACGTGCGAGTGCGCCAAAACCAACAGATTTGTTTCTGATGTGCCAGAAATACAACCCATTAAGCCTTCAGAGTCTTTAAGTAATTTACATCACAAAGACAGCATAGAGGCTCATTTGACTGCTCATGTTTTACACAGTGAATTGCTTCAGAACAAAACAAACTGCAGTTTGAGCAAAGAGCAAACTCTATGAAAAGCTGCCGTTAGCGGAGTTGTTACTATCAAAGCTAGATCTGGAAGATGTATGTGAGCCAATTCAACTTCAATTTGCCAAAGCTGAAAACGCTCAGCAAGGAATATTTTCTTTAAACTCTGCCATGTAACCTGGTGTTTCCAATTTCTCTTGGCCGCTGTCAGCTATTGGCTTTTGACAAACTGAAATTTAACTTGTCAATTAGAGTCAGACCCCTAAATCACCCGTCGCCATGGGACCGTTGGAAAAGAGAGGGGCAAACAGCGGCTGCCATAAGTTTGTCTTTTCTATCAGATGATGTCAATGACATCACCCTAAAAATTTTTATATTCTCATGCACAATTCATGTGTACACAAAAGTAGGAAAACTGGCTATTTTTCAAATGGCAGTTTAGTACTTGTTGCTGAAATTATACATTTTCATTGCAAACCAGTGACTAATGCTCTCATCTTAAATGATATCTCCTACACTTATTTTACATCCCTGTTAACTGGAACTGTTTCGCAGTTTTCTGCTTATAATCTGCATCCAACTCTTCAATTGTTGAGTTTTCACTCTGATTGCTGATTGATTTAGTTTGTGTTGACGAAGTCTTTGTTTTGGGGGTCAATATTTTCTCATACTGCTGGCCAAAATTTGCTGAGTTCATGAATTTAATTGACTGTTTCCTTAACAAAAACAAACTCAGTCATCCATCACAAGCATCCACAAATGATGACCTTCATTATACTAAATAAATATGATTAAGATAATATAAATGAACCTGATTGACAACGACATTTGAAACTACCCCCATATTCAAGAATTCATGGATATTTATTGAACTTTTTACAGATGGTTTTACTCCAATCCCTTGATTTCACACCAAAGCAATGTTTGGATGTAGTGTTTCCCCAAACTCCAAATCCCCCCAAACTACTTTAAAACCATGTCAATCTTATCAGCACTGAGGGTTATATTTACTGTGACACAAAAACAAGTGTCAGAAGTGTTTTAGCTGCTCCGGTGCTAACACGCCACAGGAGCTGCAATGGATGCCTGGGAATGCGTTCGGCACGTTTACTGCTAACCTGTGGGACAACACTGCCACTTGTATCACACGTGGGGTCAAAGGTCACCGTTTCATGTCTCTATATAGGGTTACATGGAACTGAGCTGCCAGCTCTTTGTTCTGCACCCATCCTGATAGACAAGCTTGCACAAATGGCTGCCATGACGAAGGATATGATGGAGAGCAGATGGGTATTTGGTCTGGGGTGGATGGTTAGCATCAGATCTACACATGCAACAACACCCTATTTGAGTTAAATAAAGATCATTAAGTGCAATAAACCTTTTTCATTTCACAGTAAATGCGATTTCATCTTATAAAACTGAACCTTGATTACAACAGCTTCTTACAAAGATGCGTTTAAATAGGAAACACCGGGGTTGTTAATGAGTTGGAAAATATCTGAATGTTTTTATTTTCTTTCTGACAAAACGTGCTGTTTTCCTGTTGTGCTTTTAAATGTAATAGCAGAATAAAAAGAGAAAATTAACACACAAGTTAAAATCTTTCTGAAAATCCTATAGAATAATAATGTCTGCCATATGAACTTAAGAGTTATAAAACAAACACGCTCTGTCCACTTCAATAATCATCTGTCATCAGCAGGTGTGTCATAGCACTTAAACCAAATCCACACAAACACGTTATTAATGTCCTTCATGAGCTTCCATGTAAAAAATGAACCCAAATAAACACGGCCTAATCTTTTGGGTAATCTCCCATGCAACAGCGAATCCTGACTTTCCTGTTGGGATCTATGTGTGGAGATTGCTTTGTGGTGCAGGGTTTATTGTGTTTGTCTAGCAGTTTGAGTCTGGTGCTGAGTTTTATTTTATGGTGGCAGGGCAGATGAAAGGTTTCCCTCCACTAGGCTTAGATAAACAGTAGTACACAATCACAGTCGGGTCTGTATGAGAGACTCAAAATGCGCCGTGTAAACACACATTAATCAACATGTGGAAAAATTCTCAGGAGTACCAAACGTATCGCCTGCTAGATCATAAAAAGGGAAAGTGTTGAGTAAAAGCTATGCCCTCTGTGTCTAGTCAGGATTGTGAAATGGCTGAGCTAGTTTTATAGATTCACAGTGTCATAAGCGGACGGGATTTAGATTTCTCATTGTGTGTAAAAAAGGTGAATAGATATGGATATGGATATGTATGCATGTTTTTCTGTGAGGGTTAGTGGTGTTTAATTGAAGCAGGTTTCTGGTAAAAGGATAAACAGGAGGTTTAGGGATTTAAGGTGTGTGTGCAGGGTTTAGAGGGGGGATGGGTGTGTAATGTGTGTGTGATGTATTTGGGGGGGGGCATTGCTGTTATCAGTTAACACATTTTATCCTGAGCCGCAGCTGGTTTCTCAGGGGGAACACACACACACACACACACACACTCACTTGATTTAGCAAGATGGGGGATCCTGCTGTGTAGGATAAACACTTATGTATAAAACATTTAAGTTCATTAATCATTAATGAAGCTGTTATTCTCTCCAGAGTCAAGAACTAAACTTCAACTAAAAGCTATGAGAAAGTACAATTATTTTTGTTGACAACTACTTGAGTCCTTGCAATTTTTTCACTATGAAAGATTCACTATGACATATGGCTATTACAATGTGGATAAACCCAACTAGCTAAATCAATGAAAAGAATTTTACAGCAAAAATAAATATAATGTCTGACTTTAACTCAAAAAGAAGGCAGAAATATTTGTTTCTTACCAAAAGAGTGTCGCTCTTTTTAGGTTCTGATCTGGTCATCACAAAAAGCATGATGCGTCCCCTTTAGGAAATAACATCATGACAATAACACACTGTGAAACGAGCAATGAGTAAAATACAATTAAAAGCACTGCATTATTTGAGCACACAGAGGGCAGCAGTTTAATAGCAGCCTGAAAGAAACAACAGTTACAGAGCAAAGAGGTCTTTTCTTAACAAAACATGAAGAGAGCTCCTCATTGAGTCGGCCTCTTGACCATTTTAATCCAGCATTTCCCATTTACATGTACAACACATACAGTCAGAAAGCTACGGATGCCAGCAGAGAGTGATGATAAAAGCATTTCCATTTGAATGAGCGTCTGGTCTTTAGGTAGAAATGTCCTGAGTGTGTTTGAAGTTTTCAGCTCTTGGTTGTCAGTTCTGGGAGAAAGGCCTCTCAATGGCTAATCCAGTTTACTTTGTGCCCGTCTGTGGAGGAGAGAATCTGGCATGACACCAAATGCCACTCAATAGATGCTTTTCCGAACAGAGACAAAAAAAAATGGCTGCCCCTCCTCTGTTCTCCTCCTCCTCGCTCCTCGTTTCCTGCTTGACAAGCACATTGAATCCATCTCGTCTTTCATATATTTGTCAAGAGCATGGTTTGTATCTGACCCTGTTGCCATGGCTTCAACTCCTGTATGGAGCAGGACATGCGTTTACTGTATATAGTATGGGATGCTGAGAAAAGAGAGGGCGTTTTGGAGTGGTGGTGCCCTTTGGTGGCACATTCAAGTGTGTGGGACTGACTGTGTGTGTGTTTTATAGGCTAGGCAGCTCTGCTCCTTTTCTCAGGCAAATGCTGAGAGCAGGAGGCCATATGAAAAGACGGCCATCACAACTCAAACTCTAATTGGATGGGATGTACCATGAACGCTCGGCGACCACATGCATGTGGTCAAACAGCAAGGGTGTGTGTTTCAAATTTGGGTGATCAGAGCAGCACAACCACACAAACAAAAACTGCGGTCTGTCTTTATGACTGTAAACCATTACCTGTGTATTGATTCATGGCTTACTTACTTACTTGCGCCATAAAACAATTAAAACGTATTGTTTGTGTGAAAAAAAAAAAAAAGTCAGTGAATTCCACCCAAAGTAATTTGACATTTGTCTTTAGCAGCTCAGTTTGATGTCCCCACTGTTAACGGCAGTTATATTGGATGACTCGCTGGCTAACAGTAAACACCCTCTCAGGTTTACAGCTTACTGCAGGGCTCAGACCTTGTGGCACAGGCCTGTAAACTGCAGAGAAGGGGTTTCAGTGTATGAATTGATAGCCAGTCTTTAGTAGTGTATGAGTTTATTATTGCTGCTGGTGGTAGTGGGCTGCAGATGAGGGTGGAGAGGTTTGAATCTTCTCCAACAGCTCTGACAGGGAAAGCGTCAGGTTCTGGCATGAAGAGCAGTTTCATTTTACCAGCTGCTCAATGACATGCAGCAGAACATGGTGAAAGGAGACAAAATCATGCATAATTGCATGCATGTTTACAGACACACACACACGCACATGTAGAGACATGTACACACATGCCCAAACTGTAGTACACATCTGTGTCCCGTTACATTGTTGCTCACTGATTTACACCCTTTGTTCCAGATGAAGTGCTTCAGAAACACGTCAGGACTGACATCTGTCCGAAGGCCACCTGTTGCAGCATCATCTCTCTGTTAGTACTGCATGTTTGTCTCACTTAGAGAAGATATAAAGACTTTTTTAAGGGATTTGACAGCCTCCCCTCTGGTCACACATAAAAGTTTCCAAAAAACTGAGGTGAAACAGATTAAACAAATTCGTAAATAAACCATTTGAAGCATGAGGGCTACATTTACATCCATGATTTTAGCAAATGCAGACCAGACCAAGCTTCCAAACCTCAGCTTCTTTTTTATCATCTTTGATATTACGTCCCATTCGTCGTGTGATGATAGGACATGATAGAATACAGAGGGAAAAAAAACAGATTTTTTTTTCTCAAGATTTGTTTTTCTTATTATTTAAAACAAAATATGTCCTCTTTCTAGAGCTGCAAGATCAGTCGATTAATCAGAAGATTATTCAGCAACTAGTTTGATAATTTTTTTAACAAAAATTAAAAATTAAGCTGAAGAAGCAGCTTCTTAAATGTGATAATTTATTGCCCTTCTTTGATGTTGACATGATGATAAACTGAAAATGTTTCGGGTTTTGACAGTTAGTCAGATGAAACTAGACATTTGAAGATGCAACCATGGACTATGGGGATTTTAACAAAAAATTAACAAAAAGTATTTTCTTCTGACATTTTATGGACAAAACAATGATCTTTAACGTAACTGGTAGACAATGCAATTTGTGATGAGGGGTCCCAGGTAGACTTTACTTTATTTTAAGGGGTCACAGGCCAAAAAAATGTCAGGAACCGCTGTTTTATTAGTTTTGTCACAGAGCAGACAATGAAACCGGTGGCGAGTCCTGGCCAGCTCAATAAAGACATGAAGCAGGCGTCAAGGTTTGGGAGCAGGGCCAGATGACAGGGAGTCAACCGAGCAAACAGGGAAAAGAAAAAAAAAGCCTCAGAAAGAGCCAGAGTCAGAGTGAGAGAAAGAAACAGAGCAGCCCGTGTCCTAGTAAACAATAACACAACACTCAACTGAAATATACAACAATATTAGTCCAACAGCAGGGAGCTCTGGCTCTGAAAATAGTCTATGAGTGATTGGTGGGAAGTGGTGGAAGCTGCATGTACTGTGGTGTGTGTGTGTGTGTGTGTGTGTGTGTGGCAGATGGCAAGAAGACAATAGCCAACGATGACAAAGGAGAAATAAATACAGAGATTAAATAAACAAAAGGGAGCAAATTTGAGAGAGACTGAAAATAGAGAGAAATCAGTGAAAAGAGAAAGAGAGAGAATTCTCCTCAGACTTTCTCCTTGATTCACAGCCAACACATTTACAATCAAGGAAGTCTCTACTCTCTCTCCCTCCTTCTCCTCCCCTCTCTCCTCTCCTCTCACCTCCTCTCCTCTCATGCTGGGACCCCCCACTTCCCTCCCTCTCTCCTAAGAGGGTTGGGACTCCCTCCTCCCTCCCTCACTCTCTCTCTCTCTCTGTCCATCTGAAGATTTAACACAGCGTAGAGCAGAGCTGGCAGTCACAGTTGTGCGCTGGATTGTAGCAGAGAGAGTGAGCAGCCCTCCTGCAGTCTGATCGCTCACCAGCATGGATGTCAAACTGCTGGCACTGATGGCTCTCCTGGCTGTGGCCACACGCATACCAACTTCCAACGGTGAGTCCAGGAGACTGAGAGTTTTAAATGTTTTGGTTCAGAGAGATTGTTGGTTTGACAGGAGATGCTTTAAATGTAAGGAAAATACTTTTTGTTTGCTTTGGTGGTCTGGATGTTGAGACTTCTGACATTTGCTGGTTGTTGTAAAAGTGTGTATGACGTTTTCTTCATACACACTTGTATGGTTTGATGGGTGATGGTGGATGATTTTTGTTTGTTGCAGAGAGGAAAGATGCCTGATGACTAAATCAGACTCCAGCCCTTCTATACCCTGCTTTGATTTTGTTACTTCTAAGGATTAAATCAGACATAGAGAAATTATTAGAGATATTATTATTAAATTTGTAATATTGAAGAGAATTTTCTTTAAAAAGGGAAATCAGGTAAAAATGTTGCCAGCAATGTTTTTATTCAGTAAAACCCTTCATGTTTTAGAGATGGAGTGCAGTTTCTACAGGGACCCCACATTAAATCTCCCCGTATGTTACTTGATAGGAGACACAACAGGGTGTCGAGTCGCCTGCCTGCTATATGCTAAGCTTGTTGTTTCGGCCCCAGTGAGGACCCCTGATTGCATATTAAAGAGTTAGGTCTAAATGTGTGTATTTGCCTTTTCTCTTTGCTTTCTTTTAATTAGTTTCTAATTAGGGATAAACAATGCGGTGGTGATAGCGGTGGATGCTCGCTCCTGGCCGTGGTGCTGCATGCTGCATAATGATTCCTGTAGTTTGCATGAGAAAAGACCCTAAATGGGTGTGAATCATTAGGTTGATATTACTCGGCATTTAGCCATTTGTGGCAGGATTTCTGGTGTTACATTACAAACATACTTATCAATAGGAATGTGAACCACAGACAAAAAAGGTCTGTTAGATACACTTGATGAACTTGATTCTGTTAATTTGTGTGTTTATCCGGAAAGGAAACAGCTGATATAAACAAGAGTTGTTGCAAAATATCTTCAAAATCAACATCGGCTCCCTGACTTTTAGGATTTCTTGAAACACAGCCTCAGCGTAGCAGTAAATAAAGTGAAGCACTAAACCATCGACACTATTCAGATGGATTCTTGATTCATTGAAACTTTAATTGCCGGGTGCTTTCTTTCATCTCCTTTCTGACATTTTTACAACAATCATTTCTTTGAAATCTGCAAAGCTGTATTTAAAAAAGAAATGCAATAAGTAAAATCAGTTTATAATTATGTGTTATTAGTGTGCATTTGAGGTGCACCTGGCCCCCACAAGCCCCCATTGAGACACTGGGGTGATTTGTAATCATTTTAAGAATGTACTCGCTGTGATTTCCACAGAGGCTGTTGATGCCATCTGAGTGCTCCCTCATAAAAGAGGGGAATATTGGAAATTGAACGTTGAGGACCCTTCTCCATTTGAGTGGTCAGGCTAAATGCTAAAGGAGTGAAAAGCTAAAATTCTGCATGTATGTGTGTGTGTGTTTGAGAGAGAAAGGGCTAATCTCTTTTTAATGAACATGTTGTTCAGAGCAGTAGCATGTAAACTCATATGTTCCCATGCTTTGTAAAGACTTGTTACAGTAGATTAAACATACTTTTGATATGTCCACTGAGGGAAGTGATGCATATAATCACTACTGAGAGTATAAACGTCTGTGTTTAAATTTGGATTTTAATTGATAATGATTTAAATAACATAGAAACCCTCATATGAACCACAATGACCCCTTCTCAGTGAGAGAAGAAAAAATAAATTTACATTTAGCAGTAATTGAACAGTATAATCATTAAATTAACTTATTTCCTTGTTTGTTAGCATAAGCAAACATACATTTGTATTCAACAGGCTCAAAATGTAACAATAAAGTGAATCAAATTTTTTAAGTTTGGGTTATTTACCTAAACTTAAAAAAAAAAATCATATATTTGCTAAGCAGTGAGTACAATGAGGAGCTTAAGCAGCATTATTGTCTCAAGGTATGAGCTGAACATCTTAAAATACACCTTATTTCCTAATTTTTTTCATATTGTATAATCTCATATTCTTTTACCTAAGCCAGTACCTGTTAGTCACTGTTCTCGTTGTGTGTTTGCAGCAAAGCCCATCAGTCTGGTGGAGCGCTGCTGGTGTCGTTCCACCCTCAACACGGTTCCTCAACGGTCCATCAAAGAGCTCAAGTTTCTTCACACACCCAACTGCCCCTTCCAAGTCATGTAAGTGGATAAGTCAAGCGATTAAATTGAAGAAATGTGTCTTCTGATGTGATCGTCTGATTATTATTTAACTCACTTATGTGGTGCTTTGAAGTTAATTGTTTTAGATTTAGGTGTACCAGACGATGGACACTTTTTTAGGTTAAATCAGCTGCTCTGACTCACTAACAAAGTAATAAAAAGTATAAAATAGTTTGGTCTGTGGCTGATCCTCATTGGGTGCAGTACTCCACCGTGTGTGGAAATCAGTTGTATTTATCCGGCAGTAGGTATGGTAATGTAAATCGTGACCATTTTACAGTAAATCTGCCCAGTGATGCTAAACATTTTTATTGGCTGCAACATTGATAGTAGAATATATCTGATCTCATTATACAGTATGTGATATATTTATTGTGCGAGTGAATGCGATCTCCCACCCTGACCTGTGGGAGCAGGGAAACGTGATCAGTGGTGATGTACTAAATGATCTTTAACCCACAGAAATATTATTAAATAGTAATCAAATGGCACCTAAAATATTTCAAATTCGTCAGAGCATTAATTTAGTGATCGCTTAAAAAATAATAATGTAAAAACACAATACAGTAACACATATGCACACATACATTGCATAACAGAGGATTTAACAACACAGATTGTCAGTAATCAGGAGTTAAACATGTGCTAACATTAGAGAGCAACCAAAACTGCTCACCTCAAAATAGCAGTCCTAAAAACATATTTATACTGATTTCCTAGTGTACCTGAGCTGATGGCCCTTTTTTGAGACTCTACCCATTAAAATGTAGATTATTGTGCTGCTTCTTATTAATGTCTTTATTAAACTGATATTGATAGCTCCACAGTTTTTGAGGTCACAAGACATGTGATACTTTTGTCTATGTGATTTTCTTTCCCTTTTATGATTATTTATTTCTCTCACTTCCGCACAATTGGTATATGGTATATCAGGTATATATATATTAATAAGAGTGGATGTGGAAAGTATAGTGTTAATATCCCTCTTTTCCTCTTTGAGTTTAAAACATGATCCACTCCAAAGCGGAAAGCGGTGATGGAGAGCTCAAGGGGGCCATTTATGTTTTGCAAAGGAAGCAATAATTAGGGGTCAAAGTGATTACCTTTGTGTTTCTGCTGACCCCCGGTGTCCCTTATCCACTCTTTTTTTTTTTTCTTTATTTCCCACCTCATTCACAGCAACATTGAGTATAATGTCACTGGTCTGGAACACATTAACTAAAAAGCCTCATTCAGTTGTTTGTTATAGAAAATGGGGTGGCAGAAGCCTCACAGCCAAAAGGCCAAAAGACTGTGGGGCTTTTACCAAAAAGGAAGGGGGGCTGCTGATTGTTAGAAGGGGTGACCGAATGGCAAAAGGTCAGAGAGGACACGCATCGCTCAGGCCAGGCTACAAACTCCCTCTAACCTCCTTTCAGAAAACTGCCAGAGGAGTCAAGAAGTCATTTAGACGAGGAGGCTGCAAAGCTGCAGGAGGGAAATGAGGAGTACTGCTCTGATATCTCTATTGAGGCAGATGAAAGACAGCCAGTAACACTATATCCCTTTTCCCCCAACCCTCACCCCCGTAATGTCCCACTGTGTGCCCCCATCCTACACCCAACCCGTCCCAGCATGCTGTTGGTATTAACTTGCTGTGAAGTAATTACTACCTGCTGGTTGTGGAACTCCAGCCCTCAAATTCCAGCCAAGTCAATTAGGGTTTAGACTCTCAGTTGGTCAGCCAGACAAGCAGACAGATAAACAGGATGAAGGGAGACACTTCAAAACAGCAGAGAACTCCCGAGCGGATGAGCTGACCACCTCCAATAAAATAAAAGAGGAAGGGAAGAAGGGGACATCCCTGGAGGAAAAGCAAACACAGATCCAGTTACTGAGCTGTTTGACCTGCTAACTCACTTGTTAGTTTGAGGGATTTGGGGTTGATGCTCGGATTGATGCTCCTGAACTGCTCCTTTTAAGTTTTGAGGCCATTTGCTCATTTGCTCATGTATGCGTATCTAAATGAGGCGAGTAACTGGGGAGGTGGCATATTAAATGTGTAGCAGCGGTGGAGGAGAGGGTGGGGGTAATGAAATGACTCAGAAAGCAGTGAGGAGGGAGCAGTTTGAGGCGGAGAGGAATGTGTTTAATTTGCAGACTTGTGTGATGGAGAGATGGAGAAAGAGGAGCAGTGAGGCGCTACACCTCTAAAGTTGTTAACTCTCATACATGACCTTTTGTCGCCAAGGTGTGACAACCACATGTTTGGAGGGGACGAGACCCCGTTGGCCGCCCCCCACATGCAACGATGCATCTGAAAGTCACCCAGCTGTGTCAGTAAAAGTCTCCTCCTAAATATTTGGCTCAGACATCACCCACAAGAACACACACACACTCTCTGTGTGAACGCAAAACAGGGATTGTGAGGATGTAACACATATAGATATTACAAACCACAATTTGTACCATTTTTGTTACCATTTTCTGCTTAAGCTGTCTCCTATAATTAGCTTAATTTAAGCCGACATCATTCTTCCTAGATACAAAGCTCAGATCAAAGCAGTAGTACAGCGTAGAGGCAGCTTTACAAGGTACAGTACAGTGTGATCCATGTGATACATGCCTCCCTTCTAGTTCTCCCTGAGTGGAAACAGAGAGCTGTGATTTTTCACCACCGACCGGAGGGTGACAGCCTGTTATGTGCGGTAATCCTCCGGTTTTCAGCTTGGATGTGCTTTAGGATGTGCTGCGGTTTTTATAGCTTAGCTGAGGTGTTTCTGAGCTCAGACTTCATAAACCATATCTGATATTATCCTGACATACCGTGGTCATTTTCAACTGCCGTATGTAGGAGATGTTTTTATTTTATGTTATGATCGAACAAAGGAATTTGGATGCCTTTTAAAAATAATGCAGGTTAGTTCATGTGTTAGTGTGCTTTTTAACCGTTGTCAGCTTGTTAGAATCAGTAAATCCTCTGGTTTTAACTGGGATGTCTTGTAAGATGTTGTGGGGTTTTCGGAGATGAACTTGAGCTATTGCTGAAGTGGGCTTTCTTAAAAAAGTAAAGGATGTTATTGTGATTTATTAGCCACAGATAAAGTTAAAGACGTGTATGGTAGGTACATCATCAGAGCAGTATGTCTTCAGCTTTAATCACCCCCCAACATGATCTTTATAGATATGGATTTATAAATGTTGCTTATGGCGTCTCAAATAACATGCAAGTCACAAATAACATGCGACTTGCATCACATTTTTAACAAAATTAAAAGTGATGATTTGTTCAAGCAAGATCCAAATTTATTGGACACTGAAATTAGTAGAAACTGCTTGTTCCCTGTAAAGTGGAAAATTGTAAAAGCATAAGTTATAATAATAACCAACCTTATCTTTATAGCACTTTTGATTGTTAGTTAATGAGATAAACATGCAAAAAAACACCTTTCCTTTGTGGTTAAAAAATATTTTTCCCCACACATAACTTTGTTCCCTGTTAAATTGTCTGCAAGAATAAAAAAAAAACAACTTCTCATTTAGAAAATTTCTTCTTTGAGAATCAATATTAATTCAAATGTCAGTCACATTTCCTTGAGGTCTTGTCACAGTTTAGTTGACCACACAGCTAATAAAGTAGATATCATCTCTAACTGTACACCTCCGCCGGATGCTCGGCTACAAAGGAAGCCCAGAGGTGGAAATACTCTCCAGTGCATATCCTTGAGCCTGATTTATTATATGTGAGTTTGGATTAGACTCAAATACGTTTTGTATACCTCCTGCTCCAGCTCCATGTGAACAACAGATTTATAGAATATAAACACAAAGTGGGGAGTGTAGAAAAAAAAATAAAAGTCTGCATTTTAAAATTAGACTATCCTACAAACAAATAGTCTTAACAGCACAACTCATCCTGTGGTTACAAAGTTGAGACATTTAATCTAATTGAATGTGGCGTCTAATTCCTCAAATTCTGCTTTTTTTTTCTCCCACAGTGCCAAGCTGAAGAGCAACAGGGAAGTTTGCATCAACCCAGAGACCAAGTGGCTGCAGCAGTACTTAAAGAACGCCATTAACAAGTAAGAAAAAAACTCTCTCCGTCTCTGAACAGACACGAGCATCACTGACAAAGACAGAAATGAAATACAGCCCTCGTCTCAGCTGAGTTTGGAGCTTGCAAAGAAGAAATAAACCACTGTTAAAAATAACCATTTCTCATTTTCTTGCTGACAATTACTCTCTGAAATCGTTGACTTGGTTGATGTAAGCAGCTGAGTTATTATCCGTGAAATTATTAGCATCAAGTAAGAATGGTGATAAATATCCCAGTGGTATGTCTGCTTCCTTCGTTCTCACAAGCGTGTGTGACTTCAGCCAAGACTTGCTGGACAATCAAATCCGTCATTGTGTTCATCATTTTTACCCTCTCAGCTCGCACTGAACACAAAGTGTGTTTTTAACATGACTTTATTTTAAAGGTATTTTCCACATAAATATCATTCGATTTCACATCACGCACAGAGTTGTCATGGTTTAGGAGCAGAACTGTGAGAAAAAAATGTTCATATTAAAAACTGCATCAGTATCTAATGAGCTACGCAGTTAAAATTGCTCATTCCCTATTGAAAAAAAAACAAATGCTCCCAATATGTCTGGCTGTGATTTTTGTCAGGCTGCATGTCTGCATGTCTTCAAGCACCATAAACGCTTAAAGTGCACAAATAATAAAGCAATTTATGAGGGTTTACAAGATATTGTTAATTGTCTTAGCATGAATATAGAATTTTAAGGAAATGCTGCAGTCCTGATGTTATCACAGTTCATTGAAGCAAACTGTTACCACCTGGAAGCTCAGACTCTAATATTCAGCCTGCTGTAAGAGTCTTTTGTATGTACGAGTCCAGTTTTCAAAACATTTCCAGTGTATCAGTTGAGAAGCAGCCTTATTTGAAGGCTTTTTTCACTCTAAAGGTGACAGGAGAGAGAGAGAGAGAGAGTAACTTTAACAACTCCACCTGTTCACACCAAACTCCTGTTAGAACAAAGAGAAAGCAGCAAAGCAGTAAATGTTACGACCCTACAAACGCATCCTTTACATACGTAAGAAATATTGCGCTCGAAAGCATGTAGTATGTGTGTATATGTTCTCACATGAAAGGAAATCACAACCTAAATTCTTCTCCTTTTAAACCTTTGTTTATAGAGGGAGGAATTTCTTTTTAGCGTGGCTGCTCTTTGTCAGTATCACCTTGTTTCGTGTTTAGTTACAGTTGAACATAAATTATATTTATATCCTGATGTTCACCTATCAAAACAGTTTGCCAACACCTGAGGCCTAGGGGTTAAGCACAACATGTGCGCTCTTTTTCTTCAGTGCCCTGCTGCATATTCAGATCTTCTATTAAGGTCCTTAATATCCTCCTTATAACCTTTACCCTTCCTAAGGCTTACATGCATCAACAACATCTTTTAATTAAAGACATGTCACTTTTCTGCATTAAAATGTCTTAAAATGACTAGACTTGTGTTAAATATTTTGTTTGAGTTGTGTACATATGTTTCCAATAATGTTAAAACCCAGAGAAATATGTAATTTTAATCAAGGTAACCATTTGTTTCATTTGACATTATATCCCCATTAACCCATTTTGTAACACAGTAATCCGGTAAAGAACAAATTTATTAATATTATATGTGCTACTATGATAAGTGGCTCATGCCAGTCACCAAGCTAATGCATAGCTACGGCAACATATGTGGTAAGGTTACGTTAGCTAACATTACTTGCAGCTGTTTCATTAGAATGAAAAGACATAAAAGTTTTATGTTATTCTGGAGCCGGACTAACTATCATCGACTGACATTTGTTATTTGATCTTTCTCCAGGGTGAAGAAATCCAGAAGACGCAATAACAAGAAGAACTAAAATCAGGGGATGTACACCATCAGGCATCCTCAGGTCAAACCTGTATACCTCCCTACTACTGCTCTGGATGTATGTAAACACGCTGTATGCACCCATCCACCTCTCTAGACCACTTGCAGAACCAGCACTTCACCGCCAAACTGTGCCATTCCCAGCACTCTCTGGACGCACATGCAGTGCACCTCCACGTTAGCACCGAGTCCAATTAAGTCCAATTACACCGCGCCTGGGAATGATGGGACACATGTTGATGTCAGATATATGAGTGTGAGTGCTGGGTGATTGGCACAAGAGAGAGAAAGTGTGTGTGAATGTGCTTCACATGAACTAACTGTGTGTGTGTCTGTTTAAAGTATTTTTTTACTTCACGCAGCTATAAAGGGACAATTTGAGCTTTCTGTCTCACACGCAAGGCTTTGTGGGTAATGCCACCTTCACTTCATATCAGATCGACTATAAATATAAGCTACGGACTGAGATATACATTCACATCAATTTCCTCTCCTCCTATGACTCTGTCGGCAGGTCCTGTTGATATATAGGCCAACTCAAATGTATCAGTTATTCTCACAATAAAACAAGTTTCTCCACTTTTTTTTTCTTATGAAATTATTTCTGCTGCAGGTTTTAAAAACGTATATTTTAGATGCAAGTTTTCTAAACTTAAATGTAAAAGCCTCTTCTGATAGGAAGTGAAAGTGGCATTACTCCAGGGGGGTCGGGACAAGTACTGCTTTGTCCTGAAGCTGGCTGCACCATCGGGAACAAAACCGAAGCTCACACAAACTACTAAGAAACCAGCACCGATCTTATGGTGCTATATATTCAGTATACAGGCTCAGAGCCATTTATATTATAAGATTTCACTGTTTATTTCATGCAAGATTGAAGATGGGTTGTTGTGACTCAAGTGTCTTGAATTTTGTTTTTGCCTGTCACATAACAAGATAATTATCAGTCTGCAAAATGGTGCTGTTGTTTGAAAAATGACATACAAAGCTGACGTTAAGGCCATACTGTACTGAAAATGGAATAAAACATATATCGATGCAGCTTTTCATTGATTGAACGTGTCAGTAAATAGAGACCAAATATTTTTTCAGTGACACACTTAACATTAGGAAACCTATGAACCTCCAAAAACCTCCACTTATATCATAATTCCTTGCATTGTTTGACTTGTTGGAAATGGTTTTCTTACTGTACATCAAACGGACTGGGTAAATATGTCACGCCAACAGAGCAATTTACCTGCAGTATTTTCATACCAACACCAGTCCTTGGTAGGAATGAAAAGCTAATAAATTGTCACATAAAACAGCTGATTGATAAATGTCACAAAGAGAAAGTTCATGGTGGCAAAAACAAAGCTTTTGATTATCCTTTTTTATATACATATACACACACATATATATATATATATATATATATATATATATATATATATTTGAGCCACTTTATTATAAAATGTATTTTAAATGTAATTGTTTTATTTTTATATTGTGTATCTTACTAAATGCTTTTTTTAATGCAACGTACAGTAGGCGGTAGCTACTAAATGAAGGCTATTCCATAAAGTGCAAGAAACAGTATTAAACTTAATTTTTAAGGTTTCATGCAATATTTTACGCATGTAATTTGTAATGATTTTTTTTTTTGAAAATATGGCATGACACAGTATGTAATACTGTAATATCTTTAATTTCGCCTACAAAAATCAGCCAAACAAATGAAACATTGTCTTCCTGCTTTGCTGTTCTCTCCAGTTTATTTCCTAATCAGCCAATCAGAGATGTACCATGGATGAACTGAATAAAATGTGTGTCTGTCCAACACATAGTTATTGAAAACAAAAGCCGCTATCATTGTGTTACATGAGTCAGAAATGTATTCAGCTCAGACCCCCCCTCAGTTGTTCCCATCAAACACTTCATTTGCTTTTTTAACGTTTTACTGAGGTTGATGTATGATGTGTCAATAAAGCCACTGAGCCAAAACAGAACAAAACCTGTGAGTTGAGATCCAAGCAACCAACATGTGCTTTCAATTTGGACACTCCCAGCAACCCACGGGCTTTCTTTTCAATTTCGCTCAACTGCTGCCATGCCGCTAAATTGGGGCCCTTTTTCCCTTCTAAAATTGTTATGGAGGTCCCGGTGGTTATGGTCATTGTTATGTTTTTTGTTTTCTTTTGTTTTTACATGGTGATGACTGCCTGGTTACAGGTGGTAATCCTATCAGTTCACAGCTAATATATGCAATAATCCTGTAAGTGTAATTGATTTCCCATTAATGTAATCGAAGTTAATGGCCATTCATTTGATATAATTATACTAATTTGTACACATAACTATGCAATGTTAAACATTTAATATTATCTATTGTGTGAATTCATTCAAACCATCATCTACTCCTAAATTTGATTACTAACCACTGTTGTTATTATAATGAGATAAAAATGTACAAAAGATAGTGTTGAGTTCAACCTTCTTGCTGTATAAATGTGATAATTATGACAATTACAGTAAAACTTTATTTTACTACTTACTTTACTTACATTATTGAGAGAGTTATCTTTCATTAATGATTTATGTGAACTGAGTTTAAATGCATTTAATTTAACCCTTGCGGCGCCACTCTATTGTCCCTGCAGAGCATATTTAGTATGATCAACTTGTGTCTGACACGTTTATTATCATGCATACTTGGCATTGGACCTTTTACAGAAAAGTGTATTCAGACTAAATGTTCACAACAATTTTACATGTCAACACACATTCAGGTTGACATTCGCTGGCTATAGTGTGTTGATAAATGAATCAAAGTTGAGTGCATGTGTTCTACATTGGATCCTGAGACAATGTGAAATAACTTTGTCTTTTGAGGCAGCTTTTGACACATTTTCTTCATATACGTGGTTTATTACCTTTTGTATTATCACTGATTGTAAACCAAGAGGCATTATTTTACCTATGATACTCAAGCCCTTTTTTTTTCAATAAAGTCCTATGAAATAAAATCAATTGTATGTGTTTTTATTTAAGAGAGGGAGAATTTCACATCATAGATTATCTGTCAAACATAGAGTTTGTTTTTATTTATTTAAAGCTACATGAAGTGCTTTATGACCATAAAAAATCCAGCACAAATTTACAGAAACCAAATATGCTTATTAAGTTGTTGGTGTTAACCTGTCGGCCAACAAATACCTACTTACATACTTACTTGGATTCATATTTCAGCTCACTCGACTCAAATCCAATATTCACTTTGTTCCACAAGCTCCTAAGAAAAATACATTGGTGGTCATTGGTTCCACTTTCTTCACTAGTCACTAGTTTATTTTGGCTCATGGCCATTTGGTGCCTGGTAAGTAGCGTGCACAATTAGTTTGTCTGAAAACAGCTGGATACAGTTTTATATGGGAGGTTGGTGGAAGCCGCAGGACTCAGCCATACAGTCAATGTGGGTGCTTGGGGAAAAAAAAAGGTACAGGATACATAACTGGGCAGTGGTTTCCGCGACCTCTTTGACATTACAATGTTAACAAAACAAAAATATCTGTTGATGCGGTTTTGAGGTGGAAAATGCCCAGCAGAAGTGTCTGGACAGGTTGAGAAATTTCTCTTTCAAGAACCGTCATGACGAGTTGCTTACTGACAGGAATAAAAACTGGCTGTGCCACACCTCAGACAGGTGGGATGAGTTTTACTACAGACCAGACGTCCTTCTGGATGTTCACCAAAATAAACCAACTAAAACAAAAAAAGCCATCACTAGGCCAAACCCCCAGCAAACAGTTGTGCATTGCATTGGAGCAACTACTTTTGGGTTTAATGAATAATTCAACAAAGCTATCGCTTGACATTTTAACTTGGAACTGAAACTTATTCAGCAAATCTCTTTTCTAGTATGTCGGTAAAGAGGAAGGGCACATGTAAAGCCTATTTAAATCACTGATATTTTAACACCTGAGGTTTTAAAAGTATTCATCTGTGCTGGTTCATTATTTGCACACAGCGCCAGGGAGCCCATGCAGCTCTACGAAACTGTCAGCTCTAATAAAGTGGAACCATGTACAGCAGATTCATTTCATGGTACAGCTCTCTCGTCTGACCTGTGTGTAGATACATACGAGGAACATGAGACACGGTTTGGACGTGGACCAAGAGGTTTACAGGGTCAACGTTGGATGTTTGGGCCTTTTGGGCACATTCAGAAATGATTATGGGATTTCTATACTGTGCTTACTCAGCTGAGACCCGGCCAGGATGAAGGTGGCGGACACGTGTACAGAATGTTTATTAATATGTGTTTTAACAGACACAATGCTGTGATCCAGCTCAGCTGAGGAATCTGTAGTCTTTTACAACAGGAAAAGAAAATCTAACCAAACACAGAGAGGCATAGGGACAGTGTGTGAAATGTTCATAATAATGTTAGATAAAATATTACAAGTCAGTTGTGTGTAATAAAATGTGTCCAGTGGGCTAATTAGAGTTTCAATCGGACATGCACAGTCCAGCTGAGTCCTATAAAAACACAGACTGATGAAAAGACATATCAACAGATGAAGCAAACCAGTAAATCTTGACTCAAATGGTGTGGGACAATTGGACCTCACATGCAGTTCAAGAGGAAGATGAAGAATATGCAATGGAGTGCACTACACTCTGCACACTTTCATGTCAAGGACCCCGAAATTGATACACAGTCGCTATTTGATAAGATTTCCCTCCAGGGACCACCATCTGCAGAGATTTTGGTTGTTAGATATAATTAAGACCAGAATTGAAACATAATTAGTTAGACAGAAATCACCTGTGTGTAGTCAAGGAGGATCAGTTGATTGCAGTAAAAATACACCTGTTTTTGGAAAGTCCAACTTCATCTGACATTGAAGAATCTTTCTCTGTTAATCAGTCTCAAAAGAGCCCCATTAAATCTTCTTTGATTAAATGTTGTGAGACATTCAAACATGAAAACCTCCAAGTGGGAGGGTGAACTTAATCATTAATAAAACGGAAAAACCTTTGATTGACAAAATAGAGCATTCACATTTAAAGGTAGTTTATAGGAAGGCAGAAAATGTTGCATTATCGATCCACATAATAAAAATAGGGTGTGGTGACTTTAAACTTTAAACTCTACTGTTTATTATTGCACCTGCGTTAAATAAGATGGTCAACTGAACACCTAAACGGTAAAGAGATATTTCCTGTGAATCTCATCTTGAATCACAGCACTGCTTCACTCAACACACAGCAGCCTTCAACTTAAATCACCTGAGACAGAAGACATAACCAGGTTGGACAACAAATTGCACAGCTGATTTGGTCCTGGAGGTTGTTGGTAATCCGGTGTGATTTGAGGCTCTTGACTGTACATCTTTGAACAACTTAATACGCAGCCCACTGAATGAAAGCTAATAGGAAACATGCTGGCTGCGTTACCACGCGTGTGTGTGTGTGTGTGTGACAGAGAGACAGGATGTCAGTGGGACGCGTTCAGATTTTTCGGTTTCCTGAAGAAACTTGTATGCACACACGGAAATGGCTTAGTTAGTTAGTTAGTGAGTTGATGGTTCAATTCTCCGCTCTTTGTGTCCTTGAGAAACTCACTGAGTCCTATTTGCTTACAGTGGCAACACACTGCATATCCAGTGCAATTTACAAAAGTTCAGAAAAACTAAAATATAATGTTGTGCGAAGCGAACACCCTCAAACACATACAGGAATATGTTGTCAGCCGTTTGGTACGGATGCAGAATTTATGCTTTGAAGGAAAATTTAAATATACACATATGAACACAAGCACACACACGCAATATCAGCGCATGCAAGCACATAATGTTTTAACTTTCTAAATATAAATATATTTATTGCCCTTTTCTTATAATGGCCATTGCTACACTATCAACAGGCCTGTGGAAAAGGCTTGTATTAGCCTAAATAATAAATAATGAGAACGGGAGAATCTCACTTTCCTATATTCTAATTCTACATAAAAAATGTTGGTATTCAGCTGTAATCAAACTTTAATCTGGCACAGCGTGTACGTACACATCAGTGCAGGCTGACCACACAGTGATCCCTTCAGTCACATGCCACATACATGGAAGCCATAGTAACCTCCTATAGACAACCAACTCCAGGCTCAAACAAAGCAATCGCCATTAACCCACACAGGCTCAAAAAGACAGCGGAGGTTTGAGTGGCCTACAGCGATGACTCTTTGCACCTGAAAGCAAAGGGGGGAGCAGAGGCCAGCGTCATTGTAGAAGGAGAGAAATAAGTATGAAAGAGTTCACAGTTCCAGCCGTCACACAAACCACATTTTCTCTGTCTCTATCAAACCAACAGCCATTATTATAAACAGTTTTGGGGTTTGGGAATGTCCTCAGATCCATCATGGATGCATCCGAATAGTCAATGTTTCCCTGACCTCACAGCGGAGAAAAGGGTCACAGGCATCACAGTGGTGGAAACAGGTTGATCACTGTTTCCATATAGGCAAATCCCTTATGTTTGAATGAGAGACAAGCAGGAGCAGAGGGGGGGAAAAGGGATAAAAAGAGATAAATATCATCATTTATCAGCAATGAGTCCCAATTGTTCCACAGCAGATAATAGGATGTAATACATCTTTGTTTATTAGCATATTCTGAAAAAAAAGGCTGAGAGAGAATGGGGCTGAGAAAGATCATCGTTCACGGCTCATTTTGAAAGACGTCACATACAAACAATGATGGTCTACAATGATCCCCATTTAATGAGTCATTCCACGGTGATGCAGGAGCAAGCGGACTGCGTCTCTGTTGCCTGGTTATCAGACTGCTCTGCTGGTATTTAACAGACAAGCATCATTAACTTACGGGAGAGTTAACTTCCTAGTTATGTCCGTTCATAAGGCAGTCATGCCCCGACCACTCTGACTCCACTGTATAAAGGTTTACAAACGCTGCTGATGAATACAGGAGGACAATTCAAATATCGAGAATTTTAAAATCTTTATGGTCCATTGTGAAACAAAAATCTCCTCAGTCACAAAACATGGGATCTGCTTCTAAAATATATAATGTTATAAATTAAACTATCCATCAGTATATTATATACTATATTAGTTTAAATGTACTCCACTTTGACTGACTACTTGCATATTAGTGCATCGGTAATAATAATCCAATGATATGCCTTTAATATACAATAGTGGAACTCTCACAGTAGTTGTCTACATTTGGTACTTCAATTCAATTCAGCTTTATTGTCATTATATTTGTGTACAACAAAACATCAGCCCACAAAAACATAGCAGGGCTTTAATTTTAAATTAAGCATTTTTATTAGATTAAACCTCTTGAGACGTTTTTTTACATTGAAGAGCTAGGCGACATTTCTCTGATGAACCGCAGAGAGCAGAGTTCAGGCAAATCCGCCAACATTTCTCTGCAGCACATCATCATTTGCTCCCCTGAAGCTGCTTTCTCTGAGCTTCCTCATTGTTTACATTATTCCTAGATGTATTATTATGTTCACCGTCTGTTGTGTCATGTGTTTGAGTTTTTCAGTACATCTGTAACACTTTCTGGCGACAGACGAGACGGTGTGAATTTTGTCCTTGGCACTTTAGGAAGCCCTTCATCACTGAGGGTTCTCTGATAGAGCAGACAAAACGAGTCCATTCAAAAGTATTTCATTTTTAGCAGATTCGAGGAATGATGGTGACTTCTTCCACTTGCTATAAAATAAAATAAATGCAAGATTCAGTATAAGTCTGCTGATTCCAAATCCCTCATCAGCAAAACAAAATCATCAGATATTCTAGTGTAATTTAGAAATATTTTGTAAGAAAAAAAAAAAGCGGTTTGCTCTCAAGTTCGACCTGGTTTAAAGCCAATGTAAATAAATTATAATGTTACCAAATGTGTAAGTTCCTGCAAAGACAACAATCTAAGCAAGGTAACGACAAGCTTTCCCATCTGTGCAGCATGTAGGGCTTTGGTCCAAAGTAGAAAACAAACAAGCTCCCAACATTTTCTTTTTCAGAGGGGTTATTGGAGTAAGCCTTCAGATTATATTGGACTGGACTTTCCTGGCTGACCCTCAAGAGGTTAAGTTTTTCTCATACCCAACATGAAGTCCACATCATGAACTTTCTCTACTTGGGAAAAGGGCAAAGTAAATATGTGTTTCATATGTCTGTCTCATATGGCCTCATTTCATAGGTGTGATGTTAAATACAGTGTGTGGTCACATAGGTGGGACACAAACACCAAAGGAAGTGACCAAAGATATATAACTAAACTCCCATTCTCATTTGGACGTTGCAAACATAGTAGACACTGTACAGAAATGGCTCTCATGGATTGGACAGGAGGCAGACCGGGTCGTTCAGAGTGTTTGCCAAGAATTCAGACATATTTTCACCATTTATCTCCATGTGACTTTAAACCATAATTATGTATTTATATAAATTAATAAATCTTACATGGATTCCTTTGAGATTACAGCTCTCTTCTGACCTGTTTTAAGAAAGGTAGCTATAGCATCAGGTTAAGAGATCCAGACTTATTAAATGTAAGGTCACGAGTTCAGATCCCAGATGGGCTGAGAAATGTGGGTGGGAAACACACTGACACTTTTCCATTCTCTCACCAACAACAAAACTCTTCACCACAATCTCTTACAGAGCTGGTCATTAATATGCGGTAACCACTCGTGCAGCAAGTTGTGACAAGATGACACACCTATCAATCAAATAAACACATCTCAGCATTGTTAATTAAGTCTGTTTTTTTGATAAAAAAAAAAAGGTTTTAAAATTTCACACAGCAGCACTCGTTGGAAATAACAGTTGTGGAAAGCCAAAAGGAGGCAAAATAAACTTGGAATTTTTATATAACTCATCTGTTTAAATTTTATTAGGCATTTATAAGGCTTAGAGTTAAGTATAATTAAGGGCGTGGCCTTTGTTATTGACAGGTTGCTACCACAGCAATAACGCAGGTTACCAGCATTACATGGTATCGTAAACTCAGATCGGAACAGGAGTACAGGCACAGCTGTCACTGTTTTATATTATTACTGTGTATTTTAAATTCATGAAAGTTAATTGTAATCTCTTGTTCGCTTAAAAAGTCAAACAACCAAGATATCGAAGGCCAAAATACAAACTTGAGGCTTCAAAATGGGAGTCAACCAAAGGGTGACATCACAGTGGTTGCGTCTATTATTTTATACAGTTTATGTTTGGGCCTGACGTACAGGGCTAATTCTTATTTCAGTTCAGTAGTACAGCAAAACCAACAAGAGGTTTGACATGGCATTTCAAGGTCAAACTATCTCGACTCATTGCTTGTGGATCTACAGAGTTAAATCTTAAATTATTTAAAAATCTCTTAACTCTCTTTTCAGCAACAATACAAAGGCACTTCCTTAAATGGCATCCAACAAAAGTTAGCTAAAAATAAAAAAAAGGGGACATTTCCCCCTTCACCCCACGTCAAAGAGAGAAATTTTCTCATGACTGATGGCATGACAGCCTTATATTATAGACATTAAACTGACAACAAGTGACCACTGGCCCTGTTGGTCACACTTGTTTTATTACATGAAAATACATCTTCTCATGAGAAACATTCGATGACCACAAGAACCCATTCAAAATACATAGACACCCACATACAGTATATGTACATGAACGTACAGACTCTCAATACACAGCAGGGTTCAGCGTTTATCAATTTGCAGATAGTAGAAAAATCACCCAAAGTACTCACTACGGGTGGAAAAGTACAATAAAACGCTCCATTGCAAAGGAACTGAGCCATGACTCCCTCCTGTGGCGAGACAGGTCACATGACTTGACAGCCAGGGAGGGATGTCAAATAGGTCGAAGGTTGTGGAACTACCTTGGGTGGCATAGTTTAGCTTTCGCCTGCAAAATACTTCCTCGGGGAGCCATGAGGAAACTTATAATAGATGTGAACATGGGCAAACACATGCTGATCTCTCAGTACCACTCTGGGACTTAAAGTCTATGTACGATTCCCCTGTTAAACATCACGCTGCAATGGGAAAGAGCTGGTGGGACGTTTTCATGATGAGTGTATACATTTAGAGCAATTGTAGGGTTGTTGTAGGCACATGTAGCCATGGGAGACTTGCATGGCATGTCCATGTCAATGCAGATGAAGTTATTAACATACTGAGTTTAGTATCGCTTTATTTTACAGGTCCTTCAGTTCTATACTAACTTCCTGGACATTTTTTGTGTAACTTTTAGATTTTACAGAAAGGGTGGTGCAATTTACAAATTATAGGAAAAATGGAAAGGAGTGTTAAGTTGTGACACTGTGTGTCAAATGATATATTAGCATATTAGGTTGTTTCTTAAAAACACTATATCAACATTTTTTTCTTTTTCTTTTTTTTTTGATTGTGTATAATATGTTTGTTTTTTTGTGTCAATTTGATATTTTTTAATTGTAATACTGGATGGTGTTAAGTCACTGAGTCCATTTGACTCTTCAACTATTTATACAGTGCTTTCAACAATACAGGTTTACAACAAAGTGCTTTTAGAGAACACAGAACATAAACAGAGCAATTATCAGACAATCTCTCAGATATTGAATAGACATGAGAGGTGGGAGACTGCAGGCAGCGTAACGTTGGTCTAAAGGGGATTTCAGGAGGCCACAGGAGGCCATTAAACCAAAATAAAGACGGGTGCTTTCCCCAACTCTTCAGTGTTTGTTCAGTCTTCACTAGATGGCCTTGATAACCACTTGTAGCAGCTGGTAGATCCATAACTTGAAGCAAGGGCCGTCACTGCGGCTAGACAGAGACAGCTTTAGACGTTGCCCACTGTCACCATACATAAAGCACTTTGATAAATTAAAGGGAGAATCAGATTAGGTTGGGAGGAGTGAATAGAGATGTAAAACTGAATGAGAAATTAGAATTCAGGGTCAGGGCTGCCATAGTCATTAAAACAGTGCATCCTTTGTTGGAGAAATATGGCCTTTTGAATTTGAGAGATGCATAAGAGTTGTGTGTGTAAGTTTGCACGGTGAGCAAAGACAGAGATCTGGAAGTGTGTGACTCATTGTGGAGATTGTCCTCAGCTGATAATCATAAATCTTTCACTTCCTCTGAAGTATATAAGATATATAATATTTCACATACTTTTCAAAGAATTCCATCTGTTTGTGTTGCCAGGCTTGTCACAAGCATCAATTATCAAGTTGCCAGTGGTTGAGTATTGTATCTGGGAAGCATCAGTGGCAAATGCAGAGGCATTGTACTGGCCAAAGAGCTAGTGCACTAGGAGACTATCAAGGGATAACTGGATGCCCTAGTTTAGATTTCTTTGAAGGTAACAAAATGTACCCAACCTTTAATCAACAGGGTGAATTTAAAGTTGCTGAACATCAATATGGACCTCATAAGTAACACCTCAGGTACATTTACTATTAAAAGAAATCAGAACATGGTTGAAGATGAATGTTGAGCCACTTTCTCAAGTGTTGCAATGTTGTTTTTTAGTGTTTGTTTTCCATAAATTAAAGGAACTGCTTCCCTTCTTTGTTTGTCTTAGAAAAACATTGTACTGGTTCCTGTTTTGTGCCATAAATCAAAATAAACAAAACGACAAATAGTGTCGTGATTATTTAGACAATATGTATTAGCACACAATGTAAAATGTAGGAACGCTGCTGCCAATCTTATTCGATGATGTCCTCCAGAGATTATTATTTTCACATTTATTGGAATAGAGAAGTACACAGGTAATAAGAAAGTAGAGTTGTCACGATACCAAAATGAGTAACCACGATACTATACCAGACAAAGTATCACGGTTCCGGGTAATATCGCGATACTGCTGCCTTTTTAGTATTATTTTTATGAACTGCAATGTATTTGTACAAGTTATAAGTACTTATTAATTATAATTACTTATAATGTTGTTTGGTGCATCATAAACATAATACTGGTGAAGTAAAAATTAGACTGAAAGAAGTATTTTTATGAATAACATTTATTAAAAAGTAAAAATAAAATTTAAAAACAACAACAAACAGATCCACTGGCCTTTTCTCTGCGTGTTTGTGTGTCTAGTCAAACTTTGAGGTATTTAACTTAAAGGACAGAACTTATGCAAAGGCATATCAAAGGCTACTTCATTGAACTGTAGCTCAATTCTATAAATAATAACTTAACAAAATACTGAACAATATGTAGAATACAATATAGACAGAGTCTACATTACTGATGTGATCTTCTCTTAATTTCCCTCCTTTGGCTCCTATAGCTTGGTGGCAGCGCCTGCGCAGTGGACGGCCATTGTCTATTGCTTTCCCGTCTGTGCCTTGCTTAAGACCAAAATAGTTCCAAATGTGACTTTTGATGTTGGTTTCTTGAGAAAAATGTGTTGTGCTTCGGCAGACTCGCCGCTCGGGCCCGGTGCTTTTCGCGTTTCGTGTTTGTGACCGTGAGCGCGTCTGGGCGAGACAGCCAATCAGCTAACAGACGGGCGGACCCAGCGTGCGGAAACAGCCTATCATATCCCCGGACGTCACCAGTAACGGGCAAACAGCCAATCATTCAGCAGCTGTGTAGTTCGGTTGCAGTTCCATGTTGGTTTGTTTACAAAGGAGTAGAGTTGCACGATACCCACGGTATACCCGGTACCCCGCGGTGCCAAGTCATAACCGTCGCTACTATACTAGAAATTTTACTCGACGGTATTACCGTGGATTACGATACTACCGGTGCCAGTCTCCGCTACATAGCGGCCGCCTCTGCTCTCCTCCCGGCTTCTCACTGCATGCTACTCCTTTGTAAACAAACCAACATGGAACTGCAACCGAACTACACAGCTGCTGAATGATTGGCTGTTTGCCCGTTACTGGTGACGTCCGGGGATATGATAGGCTGTTTCCGCACGCTGGGTCCGCCCGTCTGTTAGCTGATTGGCTGTCTCGCCCAGACGCGCTCACGGTCACAAACACGAAACGCGAAAAGCACCGGGCCCGAGCGGCGAGTCTGCCGAAGCACAACACATTTTTCTCAAGAAACCAACATCAAAAGTCACATTTGGAACTATTTTGGTCTTAAGCAAGGCACAGACGGGAAAGCAATAGACAATGGCCGTCCACTGCGCAGGCGCTGCCACCAAGCTATAGGAGCCAAAGGAGGGAAATTAAGAGAAGATCACATCAGTAATGTAGACTCTGTCTATATTGTATTCTACATATTGTTCAGTATTTTGTTAAGTTATTATTTATAGAATTGAGCTACAGTTCAATGAAGTAGCCTTTGATATGCCTTTGCATAAGTTCTGTCCTTTAAGTTAAATACCTCAAAGTTTGACTAGACACACAAACACGCAGAGAAAAGGCCAGTGGATCTGTTTGTTGTTGTTTTTAAATTTTATTTTTACTTTTTAATAAATGTTATTCATAAAAATACTTCTTTCAGTCTAATTTTTACTTCACCAGTATTATGTTTATGATGCACCAAACAACATTATAAGTAATTATAATTAATAAGTACTTATAACTTGTACAAATACATTGCAGTTCATAAAAATAATACTAAAAAGGCAGCAGTATCGCGATATTACCCGGAACCGTGATACTTTGTCTGGTATAGTATCGTGGTTACTCATTTTGGTATCGTGACAACTCTACAAAGGAGTAGCATGCAGTGAGAAGCCGGGAGGAGAGCAGAGGCGGCCGCTATGTAGCGGAGACTGGCACCGGTAGTATCGTAATCCACGGTAATACCGTCGAGTAAAATTTCTAGTATAGTAGCGACGGTTATGACTTGGCACCGCGGGGTACCGGGTATACCGTGGGTATCGTGCAACTCTATAAGAAAGCAGTAATAGTAATCTTATACATCATAATCATCCCCTTCAAACAAAAAAAAAATATTCTAATTATTATTTTCATTTTTTAAATTAATGTTTTTTCCACAAACATTTCAACTGCCTAGTTAAATATTTGTAACATTACATCTACTCCTTCTCCCCCTTTAAGCAATATTTATGTATCAAAATCTATCGATATGTAAATATTCAGTTCAGTTGTAAAGTTCAACCGCTGCATGCGAGACGTCTTGCTCTTTCTCACTGTGCACTGGAGGCTTCAACTCTCCACATCACACTTGTGTTTGTTTTATTTTGACCACGACTGGCCTCCAAACGAGCTGTGATGTCACAAAATCATGCTCATATATTCAACTCAGAGACATTTTCCTCCTTCAGCAGATAAATGTGAAAACAGCCTTCTAGGTCAAACTCTGCACATACATTATTCTGCATAGTGACGTTCAATATCAAAGTGAAGAAATAAGCAAAACACATTCTTGAGTAGAGTGGGATTTCATAATTCAAATGTGTAAAAAGCACCATCAGTGATCAGTTACTGGTGTTAAAATACTGCTGAACAACTTTTTCTTTGCTTCCCAGGCCAATTACACAGAGATTCATGTGTTGTGCATTGTGTTGGGGGGTTAGATGTGTCTGTGTGTACATGTATTCATGTATTCATGCGTGTGTTAAACATATCACTGCAAACACGATAGGATGTTTAGCCATATGTTGGGTGTCTGCCCAGGTTTTGGCGTGTCTGTTGACGGCTCCGTCAACAGAGCATGACCATTCATGCTGCATGTTTATCTGTTGGCTGTGGAGGGAGCGATCATCTCTGAAGAGAAAACCCAGAGTTAAAAAGTCATTAGTCTTGATTAGCTATCTTTGTAATTATTCATTTTAAAATGAGCAAAACCAAATGTTGCCATCTGCTCCGGGAACTGTTGACCATACAAGTGAACAAAACCTTAAATACAGAGCAAACTACTTGCAGGCTGTCTATAGCATACAAGAGACACACTGGAGTATGAATAGAGGACCAGTACGGAAAAATGTGTCTTAGGCAAGAGAAAAGAAAGGCAGCATTGGATGGTAAACAGCATTGTGGTTCAGATATAAAAAAAAGAGTAAATAGTGTTGAAATTCTAACAATTGACCAAAGTGGCAAAAAGTAGCGAAAACAGAGGCTGGTCGGTCACTTTTAATTGGGCGGCTGCCACCCAGGCAGTTTCCTGCCTTACATAATGGTAAACGTCATCCTGGAAATACTTGCTGCTAATAAGTTAAAAATGTTATCATCCAAAATTTATTTGAGGTGTATTTTCCACAAAGAACAAATTAAAAACAGTGCATAAGAGCAAGAAGAGATTAAAATGAAGAGAAGGTACAGTAAAGTACACAAAAAGAGCTTTTTTTGTGCCGTGTTGCTCTGCCAAAGTAAGTATGCGCTCCTGACACGAGCCTTTCAAATAAATAGTTCAGCAAGCCAATTCAAACCTATTAACATGTGAACAAGACAAAATCAATTATATATATCAAGTATAACATGATGAATGTTTAACTAGATTGCTTTCTTGTTGTTATTACATGTTTAAAGTACAGAGAGTGTTAGGGGGTGATTGCTGAATAAACCTAAGCTATGACATAATGAGTTTTCTCAGACTCGGTGGTTTGGAGAGCAGCAAATTAAATGTGTCTTTATTTAAGCATTGTGACACCCAAAGCCTATATTTTCTTTATTAGACACATTTTGGGGTCATAATGTGTCTAATAACTTTTTAATTTACAGTGAACTTTACCATAGACTTCACATGGGAAACTTTGAGAGTGGGGCACTAAAATTGTGCACTTCACTAATTCAAGCAATACTTTTAACTTTTCTCTCCATGATCTCAGGTTCACAAAGGCAGCATGTCTACACAGCAGTCTTTGTTCTGACCTCTCCCAGGAGTGCTGCACCCTGCTAGTTGATGCAAAAACTACTTTATTTAAACAAAGGCTCATATCCACAAGTGGCAGATACATCATGTCGGTTCATTCTGGACACTGACGGAAAGATCTCAACACCAAACAGGGTCACACTGTACAACGTGTAACGTGCATTTGTTGAAGACTGTTCATAGGAACTGTGGTGGTTATGTTGACAGTATGTAACACATGTGCTGCAGGAATGTATATTTGTCTTCATGTATAATGAGAGACCATGTAAGTCATTCATCATAGTACATTCCTGTTAGCTGTATTTGTGATTGGTCTTGATTGAACTGACTGATGTGAGGTCACCTGAAGATCAGTGCTGGAGGTGTAAAGCCTCAGGGAGAAGTCCTGTTCACTGTCAGGCACAGTAAAGACAGCAAAGTGCTTCAAGGCCTAGGATTAGAACTACAGTATACTGGTCAACCAGTAGGATGAACAATAAGAGGTTTAAGTCAAATGTTTACTGGAGCACAGTTTTGATTTTAAATTTACTAAAATGTATTAATATAATATATAAATATATGACCTTGTACACTATGCAGCTTATCTCATACAGAGGTGTTCAGTACCAGTGTTAGCTCCTCACTAACTGAGAGCGCTGTCGTCAGCTCAGCCATGATACACAGCATTTTATTCTTTGTTAAAAGGTTACCGTATTAAAAGTCCATGAAAGCCACAGAAACAATATGTTGTGATAACTGTTGATAGCTATTAGCCTAATAACCAGTACAATATAGGATATAAACCTAGTTTTGTACTGAATGGAACAAAATAGCTCGAGCCAGCAACCAAATGAACTTATTACTGACCTAAAGACAGTCAGGACCAGTCAGGGCAACTTAATTTTTTCCAGCACTTCCAACCGTATCTCGTGGTTTATCTGCAGTATGTATGTGTAAGTATGGAAGTTCAGTCACATGATAACAGAGAGAGAGGTTTGCCATCAGATATGAACGACCTTAATCTTTCTGTGACCATCCACGATTAATACCATAACATGCTGCTGATTCTTTTTACTGTCAAACAACTATTTTCAAAGTCAAGAGTAAACATTTGTGACCAATGGTTTCTGAGACTTGAAAACACATCTCCTCAATGAGCATTATAACTCCTAACTATTGGCCAAACTTCAAACTTTATGTATCAGAATCAATTATTTCATGTTACATTAAAAACTGCTCACCAACTTAGTGAATGATTTTAACTCGTCATCTTCACCCAAGTGTATAACCATGCTTGTTGATTTTAACAATGAGGATTATCACAGAGTGAGTGTAGTTGATGATGAATCGCATTAAATGTCCACTGAGGACCCGAGTCCCCCTTCCTAGAGGTGACACATTGGTGCTCACAACTGCTGTGTGATCAACAGGAGATTGCTAATGTCATAGTAAAAACAAACCTCCTTATCATGACTGGAATCTATAACTAACACATTGCCTCTGTTTGGACAAACTCACAGCCCATGAACGGTAAAACTACGTAAGGTCTATGAAGTGTTTCCTTTCCTCATCAGGACCAGATGGCATCAGCCATTAGTTAAGAACTTGATCTCAGCTGGAAAATGTTGGATTTCACAGTCAAAGCCGTTGCCTTATGTGACTGAGCTACCTACAGTTGATGTTAATACAACACAGATGCTCTTTAACCCATGTCTACTGGTCTCATATAATAAAAATAGTAAATATATGCATGCCCTACAGTGTTTATTGTAGTGTTATTAATTACCTCTGGAATAATTTTCACAGATGCAGCCTGACTCATGAAAAGAAGGTGGCATTAGGTGAGATGTAATGAGCCTAATATGTGTTGAAGGTGCAAAAGAAAATATTTGGCATGCCTGGATGGAGGTAGAGGACAAAAAAAGAGCCTTTCAGATGTCAATCAGCATAACATATGAAGCCAGTGGGGACCTGTATGGGTCTACGTAGCTCAGAGTCCAAGCGTCTGCTGCCAGCTGAGCAAATAACACCACAGGAGGAAAGCAGAGGGTCAAGACAGAGCGTGGAGACAGATAAAGGACATTTATATTCATTGTTTGCATTAGGAGAAATGGAAAGATGGATGGAAGCTTGGGTGGGCATTATTCCTGCCGTGTAGTGATCATCACAACAATAGTATGTGATGACCACTACAAGAGGTTGGCCGCTGATGTTGGGCAATAAGGTCTGGCTTTCAGTCTGTGTCACAGTTTATCCCAAAGCTGTTGGATTGGGTTTTTTATGAACCTGGCTCTGTGTACAGAGTCATTGTCATGTTAAAACAGGAATAGATCGTCCTCAAATCATTGTCACATAGTTGTTTAATATCATAAAATCCTAGAGTATCCGAATACCTTTGGCCATATGTGCAATTTATGGCAACTGATTTGACCCTCTTATTGTGTTCGGGTCAAAATTGATTCGTTTTCAAGTTTAGGTATGTAAAAAGTACCATTTACTTTTTTCTACCGGAATGAGGCTTCATCTAATCCTCAGACAACCATTTTAACGCAACAAAATTAATTTTGGTTGGTTTTATAAAAAAGAAACTGATTTTTTGTCTTTATCCTACTATAAATCTATAGGGGTCAGTTTTGACCCATAACACCACAGATGTCACTATTGTTAATCATTTTAAATAAAATAAAAATATATATTTTTTTAGGTAGGTGTAGTCTAATACTAGTTTAGAAGACATGGATAATATAATTACTCATTCTATTACTATAGAAAATATAATTTGTGTATTTAAAGAGTGGTATATTGTAGGATAAAGGTCTGTAGAGCCAAAATAAATCCATGGATATGAATACATAATAAGTCAGCTATGAGGTGAAAAACAATATTGAATGATAACTAGTATTTTTAAATAATTTCAAATTTGACCTGCGAACGCTAAAGATGGGAGCAACTTCCGAACACATTACAAGGGTTAAGGCAGAACTGAGGAAATCCATATTCAACCTGGCATAGTTCTGTGTATGATGTTTAAACATATACTGTACATACAGTATATCACACAGTTGATCAATATCAATATTCTAAATGGAATATCTTTGCTTTGATTAAATGGGATATTATTTAGCAAGCCATGTTGTATTTATAATATGCATAGTATATAAATCTTTAAAAACTTGCAATATTGCAGCTCTGTGATTGCTGCAGTATGCAAGTAAAGCAGCAGATAGATTTATGTTTTACGGTCTCAGAAACTACTTGATCAATACATCAAACCCTGCTGTTGCAGCAACACTCTCTTATTCATGGACCCAAAGACTAGATGTTAGTCTGAACACAAAGCAGGATCATGCAAATATGTGAATACCTTATTATATATAACTTATAATACAAACTGTATGACATTTGACCACAGTCATGTTAGAGAAAATAGATTAATTCTGCAGTTTAGACCCTTAACACTCAATTAAGACAGTTATCACAGTGATTTAAAAAAATAAAACAATAACTCATGACCCATCATATTACCACATTGAATTTAGAGAGCTTGTACAGTAATAGTGAGTGTGGTGGATATGCCAGTACAAATATTATGGTAATTTGACATATAAATTACCCCAATTTACTGTGAGGTGGGAAGACTGTATAAATATACTATTCTGAATCCTACAGACCTGCCAAGACACAGTGGCAAAGAAATCTGTATTTTTTTTTTTTAATCATTGCTGGGATTTAACAAGATATGTATATGATAATGATGATGATGAAACTGGAAAGATATGCAGCCGGGATTTCATGGGTGGTAATGTACAGGAGAGAAGAGAAGAGAAGCGAAGCGAAGCGAAGCGAAGCGAAGCGAAGCGAAGAGAAGAGAAGAGAAGAGAAGAGAAGAGAAGAGAAGAGAAGAGAAGAGAAGCGAAGAGAAGAGAAGGTGAAAAGTCTGTCTAATCTCTGTGTGCCAGACAGGGAGTCTCTTTACCTGCAGAGTGTTTACAAGAAAACCTGGAATCCCCCTTCTGAACAACAAAAGGTGGACGTGTGCATGTGCAAGTGAGCTGTGTTTGTGTGCATGAGTGTACGCTCAGAAGTAATAGCGTCTGTTGTCTGACTGCATCTCTAATTCATTTAGGTGTGACCAGCGCTATTTGGAGCCATGCCTCCTGCTCTCTCCCAGATCGCCTCCCTGTGCTGGGCAGTGAGGTCGAGAAAGGGAGAAGTCCTGACCTCCGGCGCTCACTGCGGAAACAATGGCGACGCGCCTCAGGGTGACAGCGGGAGACAGGAACAGGCACAAACACAGGAACTCTCCATTCTGCCACTGAGAAGGACCTGCAAAACCCTGAGAGTCTGGAAGAGGAACTGTCTCTCTCTATTTCTCTCTCCCTTTCTTGATATGCCCTAATAAGACAAAAAAGTGACACACTTGCTGATTGTATGCTGTTATTAGCCAGGGGTCCCTGAGGGAGAAGCTCTGAGCGCCACAGAGTCGTAGGGAACGGAACAGAGATATTTTTGGATACAATGATGGTCTCTTTCAGTACATATACCTGCAAAATGCCAAGAATTTAGAAACCAAGTCTACCTTGACCTGTATGTGCCCTACACATCCAGTATATGCTTGCTTGTGTGTGTACACGAATGTAGATGGAAACACCAGGCAGTACCCTGTCAGTCCATAGATGAAATAAGGAGTGACAGACTCCAGATGATCATTAAAGCAGGGTGTAGTCTGTGCTGAACAAATGGGCCTCGAGTTTAGACTGAAATATCAAGATTGTATGCGATTCCTTAAAAAGATATCAGGTTGTAGAAACAAACTCCTTGTATTTTTTCCTTGAGATAGACAATAGAAAACTTCTGACAGTCAAGATAAAACTGTACAGCTGATTTGAAGATGATGAATCACATTAGTGTGGTTAAGTAATTACTCGATCATTTTGACCATAAACAAACACACTTAATTTAAATGAGCTATAGCCAATCTTTGCCTAATTTATCACTTGCATAACTTTGTGAAGAAATATAAAATGTATACATTAGTCACTGCTGTATATGTTCTGTATTACCTTGATATTCTTGTTCCCCAAGGCCACAGGTATTTAGGAGACATGATGTTGAAAAATTAATTTGTTCAGGCTCATTTGTCAACAGCTTTAGTCGTTCTCTTCGGGAACAGTAATGCATGTCTGCAGTTCTAGTTGCTGTCTCAATGGTAATGAGGTATTAATTTACGCATGAAGCATTTTAATGTTTCCATTTGATCATTTCAGCAATCTACTGCACTGTCTCATTAACTGTAGGATCTGGGAAAGCCAACATGATTTTAATGGATTATCTTCTGGCAGAAATTTTGGTAAGTAGAGTGTGATGTAAAGCATGCACTGACACCGGACCTAGCCACAATGAACTCAGTATAAAACAGGAGCTGTCTAAACACTAAACATCTGTCTCTGTCCACTTTTTGTTGCTGGGAGGGTAGTAGTGTTCATCAAAGCTTTATTTTTGTTGTTGTTGAAAATGTATTAATTATGCTGATGAGAGTGGGGAAACAGACTCAAAACAAGAGGTTGTTGCTACTGCTGACTTTTTCACATTACATATTTGATTCATTATTACCACTTTAAATGACATCGACACCAGATGGAGTCGATCATTTTTTGGGTGCAGGTGCAGAGAACCGGACATTTAAAACCAATCGCTTTACATAGACGCAATTAAGAGAGAAGAGAATAATTTGAGGTAAGAAGTTAAAACACATCTGCAAAAAGCAGTGAATTGATCCCGAGGTCCCCAAAGTGACTCTCAAATAAAGGCAAACCCCCCCCCAGAAACAACAAAAAATACACAGCTAGACTCGGCTAAAGATATATGCTGCCACAGTACTGCAGATTCATTATATACTGTATATTGTTTCTATTCTTGCTATAGTTGCTAGTCTTTAAATGTCTTATCCTCACAGTCTAGTCTCACTGTATGGGCAATAACACACCTCATAAACCATAGTTTACACAATGGGCCTGCTGATAATGATATGATTGAGCTATAAACCTGCCAAATGTCGATATACACCAAAACACTTCCTGTCTTGCTCATTGTGCAAGTAAGCACATAAAGCCTCCAGGGGCAGCACTACAATAACTGACCAGATTACATCACTCAGCACCCAGAGGGCACCTAGCACCCCACAACACACTCACATCCTCCTGCTAACCCCCTCCCAATGTGGCATTGTTCAGTATTGATGAGATTGACCTTGAGGAAATCCCCTGCAGTTCTAAAGTGGAGACTGTCAGTCTGACGAGTGCTGCCAAGGTAAACACGGCTAATTAATCAATCAACTATGTCCACACGCATCTGATACCTGTCTGATGAGGAACCAAGTTTCAGCATTTGGTGAATGTAACACAGGATTAGGAGGGGCACTGGCAAAACTGGAGACATAATGTTGGAAGCAGAAAAGTCTTCCTCCGTTCGTCCTGTATTAGTTTCTGAGGCTGAGGCTGAGCCGCCCGCCTCTTTTCAGCAGGAACCCCCCACTGGGTGAGGCATCGCTTTCAAAGAATTGAAATGTGTAGCGTGGCCCACAAGGCTTTTCTCTATAGGTCGGGTGTGAGAACCTGTCCTGCATACTGGCCCCGACGTGTTTTTTTAGCGAGGGAAATTGTATAACAAAGATTCAGTCCAATGAGGGGAAGTACCGCCCAGCATGCATACATTTTAACCCATGAACTTTGCTGGGTTCCCTGCGTGTTGACTACAGGTCCCATATTATATTATATATATTATATTTGGAGCACTCAACTGGCCCTTATAAGGATAAATAAAGATCATATTCTGTCTTTTTTCCTTAAAAGAAATCAGTTTGTAAATGTTCCCTCAGTGCTTTCAAAGTACCAAGACACAAAAATAGAACATTTTCTGTTGTGGATTCCCTGGTGAAAGAATGCTGCTCTGTTGGGGGGAAAAAGAAAACTTGGTACCAGTTCAAAGGAGAGAATATTTGGGCTCCGCGAATCAAACTAGCAGACATTTCACCCCAGAACACAATGGATGTTGTGATGCAGATTATCCATTGTCTATTGTAAGATTCTCCCAGTCTCACCCTGTGTTACCCCACAACATATCTTTTCGACTATTACTGGAAAAAACATTGAGTGAACCAGTGAATCCTCAACTCTTTTAAACACATCCCACTACTGAGTGCTTTGTCTGGCCTTGGCCTGGGTTGCCAGGGTGGTGGGACTCAATGCTGCGTAAAAACAATTGATGAAACAGAGGATGGCTTGAAGCATGTCCAAGAACATGGCTTCCCTAACTAGTAGGGCTGTACAGAGCACATCTCCTTTTAGTCCTCCTTTTTCACTGTCCTTCAAAAGACAAGAATACTTTCTTTCTCCCTTACGTCAGCTCTGCAGAGTGAGAGAGAGTTTTGGGAAGAAACACAAGTAGTATTTGATGTCACATCTCTTTGCAGGTGCAGAAATAAGCAGCACAGTTTAAGATATTAGATGGAACATGCTGGATCTTTTAGCTTGCGCACAAAATCAATGCACTTTTCATTTAACTGTATCTCATATTTATGCTCTACAAATGTCAGTTCTTTCTGTGCAATCTGTGCAAATTGAATCCATCTCAATTTATGTTGTTGGCGAGTACAAGACTGTTGCATTTATCAAATCACACAGAGAAAGAGCTGGACGTATTTTGTGTAGGTGGATCAGTTGAATTTCCTGTCTTTTGTGGCTTTAGACCAAATGTAACTGTTTGCACATACCAAATAAGATTTTCCACCAATAATATTTAAGGGTTCTAATGAGACTTAAGGTTTGTCCCAACCCCATGTGTTTTAGATTTTCTGGGAGACACAGTGGATCACAGATATAAACGGGATTAGTAGATGTCTTGTGGAGTCAGTGGATAAGCTTGTTGGGTTTATAGATTCAATATATACACGAACATTGCACATGTGTATATAGACACAGATCTAGTCCATTGTATCTATTATTCCTGTTATCTCATTTTATTTAGTTTTTTTTAATATTCGTAAAAATGTCTTTCTTTAATGTTAACTACATTCCCTTGTGCTGCTGTGTCAATTTGAATTTCCCCTATGACGAATCGATAAAGGTACATCTTATCTTATGTTGGAGCGTGAAAAAAAGCAAATATCCTACATATGCAGCTCAGCAGAGCATCCTCCACATGACACATAACATGCAACATAAAAACAACTTCACTGATAGCAAAAACAAACATTTTCTATGATCACTAATTGGCTGAAAGACAAGTCAGTTTTGCTTGAATTGTTTTTCATATTAAAAACATTGCATTTTCATCATGAAAAAAATTATGTTTAAATGACACGGGACATAAAATTTTAGTTATTTGCTGTCCAAAGTAGCACACCCTTTTTCATAGGAATTTTCAATGCGCTGCAACAATCAAATCCCTCTGCTTAGTGGCTATGAGTCAACCTGCAGAGCTCTGTCTGTAGTGTATCTCCCCACTTTAGTGAACATACAGTACAGTTTGACTACTTGTTTCCTCATAAGTTCTCTCCATCCTGTCCTCCAATCCACCTGCACATTCTAATGAGGTGATCGCAGCGCTCAAATACCAGACTGTGATCGCATCGCATGCCTGCCTCATGTGTACACTTTCCTCTCTTTGTTACCCCACTGCATCGCACACACATGGAGGCCCGGGCTGTTTCCTGCCTGAGAATACAGCGAGGTGTGTTTCTAATTATAAACCTGATCCAGGGTTAAGCACACTCTCTGAAGGCCACCACAGCCACAAGGATTTATGGTACCAAGGTTCAGGCTCCCACCCCTGAAACCCACCAGAGACACGAGCTGTTCACTTTCTGTGATTATAAATCAGAAAAGTATAGATGGTAGCTGCAAGTCTATTGCAAACTGATAGCGTTGTGTCCAGCAGGAGGTGAGAAAACAAATCTGCTCCTTGCACTCTTGTTAGATAAATGTGCCACTTTAAAACCTCTCCAATTTACCTGAACGTTATCTTTAGTAGTTCATTTTGCACTGAAATGTCATCGTGTTGCCAGATTTTGAAACAAAGCCAAAAAAGGGAACTGAGTTTATTTTTTAATTTCATTAGCAACCATTTCAAAACCACTGTAACATGCAACATTACACTTCTTCTTCTTTTTAACTCTAAAGAAGTTGCACACTGCCTTTGAATCGTCAATAATCATCTCCTGCTCTCCAGCTCCATCCTATCTCTCTCTAATTTTGGAATGCGCCTATTAAGTATATGCTTACCGTATGTAACGAGATATAAGGCATATTGTTCATTTATGTTAGTCAATGAGCTATATACACCAAGGCCAAGTATCAATGAATGCCTGCACATTTACTCCAAAGACACAAAAGTTAATCTGGACAACGCTTCAATCCTACTTGATCTTTGTCACATCAGTTGATAGGTCTACTGCTTTCTAATTGACCTGCCTCTACATGATAATTACTCTCCTTCTAGGCCAAGTATTCCAAGTACTTAAGTACAATTTCTTTTTGTATATCTGTATACTTTTCACTGATCTGATCTAAAATTTTAGCAAAGCCAAAATAAATCCAACACTGGATTATTTTTCGACTTGAGTCTTTTTCTTATTGAAAACAAGAGGAAATCCTTTGCAGACAGGAAGGTTTCCCTTTTGTGTAATAAAGGTCCAAAATATTGTGCCAAAAACAATCTGGAATGTGGTGTACAATGTAAGGGAACAAACTACCTGCATGACAGATGAGTAATTACCAGGATCTGGCATGGTTGGACACTTGATCATACCAGCGCCATGTAAACCCCAAGAGACCAATGGCCTTAGTTTAGCACTGACAGGGAGTGACATAAACATGATGGTATTCAGGTTGCACTGTGACAAATGCTTTCTTGGGAAACCACAAGCATTCAGGTATACTTAGACACTGCATGTGCCTTCCTATATATTGTTAATGACTAATGAGTAAGAGAAAAGCAGCCAAATTCTTCATAAACACAGGAAATTACATTCAATATAAAAGCAAAATCATTCATGCAGCAATGGAGTCGAGGTCAATGTAATATTGTTGATCATAGGAAGCTCGTCTCAGTTATTAACAATGACAAAAACAAACAGAGGTGTGTCTGTAGCTGGACGTTTTGGAGCAGGACAGCAGCAAGTAGAAGTGGGGTTTTCCTACAGTGGAGCAGGGCTCTCCAGGGCCTTTCAAGGCATGAAAGAAGCCCACAGAGCTGCCAGAAATTCAATACACGGAGGTTTTGGAGAGGAACACAACTCTGATCCAAGACCTTTGTTCCTTTCTTATTGTTCTCAAGTGTTCTTCTGGGAGCCCATAGGTGAACCGAGGGTGTTCTTTATCTAGGGTGTGATTGTAACCACACAATAACAACCAGTTCAGTCCCTATCTGCTAGATGGTTCAGTAGATGCATAGATTAACAGAACACAGCAATGTAAACAGAGGGCCACGGGAGGACATACTATACAAAATATGACAGTGACATGTAAACTATACAGTTTCCATGCATTATCAGTAGGTGCCAGAGCAGATGTGTGTTTATGTCTTTGCATCCGTGGCATCATGCAGAGGAAGGAATGAAAAACAAAACAAAAAGTGGTAATAGCACAGAGTCATAAACACTGATGAGGGAAGACAGTTATACACAAGGGGAGCTGCTGCAGATTTTAGTGAAGTTATATGTCATTACAGCACATACTTATATTATTATTATTATTATAGTTGAAGGGAGCAGGACAACAGTTACTGACTGGACAATCATTACCAGTGCAGTTTATGAAATAAGATAACAGACTACTGCTGACATGGGTTACTGACTTCTCTGTGCTAAATTAAATTGTCTGTGCACACTTAAGGTACATTACATGGAGTCTAGTGCCAGCTAGTGGACTAAAGTACATATTACACCATATAGTTCTGTGATACCAGAAATTGCATAAATTGAGCTCCAAGCAGACCTGTGAATGTAAGCCTGGTCAGAAATATATAGTAGGTTATTACAGCAGTCAACTCTAATGACAACCACAACAACAACAACGTCAACCAGAGAAAAGGTTGTGGTCCTCAGATTCTCCTCCAGATGGAGCTCAATGAAAGCATTGAAGCTCCACAGCGTACAAAGGCAATGAGTCCACTCTCCTGGACTGTGGGAGGCATGACTCCACTAAAAAAAAACTACTTCTATCAATAATTATTATGCTTAAAAAAAAACAATTTTATCACAATGTTCATTTAGTAGCCGTCCTGGAGTTTGACTTTTTGACTGAGCACTTTCAAAGACTTCTCATCCATGCTGGCCTAAAAGCCGAGGTGCAACATTTATTCTTGTGTGTGGAAACTCCTGTTAGAAAAACAATCTCGCCATATGATCCGTTTAGTAGCTATTATAGAGCTTTCAGTCACATCACATGAGCAACAAGTCAGTGAAATGGAATCAAAATTTCCATCACAAATGGGCAAACTCCCTCCGCTGATAAGGATTACATATGATCAACAACCACTAAATGGACCTTGCGGGTAAGATTGTTTTCTCAACTGGTCAAGAAGTAACTTTGAACCTTGAAGTTATTGGATAGTATATGGATGACTGGATACCAGTGGAAAACTTAAAAGCAGACCCCCCACATCAGTCATTGGTTAAGTGTGTAGACAGCTGAAATGTAAATATAAATGTAATATATGCTGTTTCAGTTGAAATAAAGCCTTCTGCAATAAAACCTGAAACTGTGTGGGGGATAACGTCTTCAAGGGTTCAGTCTGGATTTAGCCTAAGGGAGCGTGTATCAACAAGGCTCACGTTCACCACCTCAAAGACATCACACAGATACACCAAGCCAGCTGTCAATCACATCCCACTTCCTGTTTCCTGCTGCAGACCGTGGCCACCAAGGAAACTACAGCTGCATTTATCACATCTATGTTTTCTCTCATAACTTCTCCTCAGAGAGCCAGATGCTTTTCAGATGGAAAATCTGAAACCTCTTAATGTATTTCACAAATAATTAACATAATATGGGTGAAAGGCCAGTTAAGGGCGTAAAACGTAAATTTAAACTGATCTTGACTGGATCTTATATAAAGTCCTGACACTGGGAATAAGTCTGAATCAGTCAATTCAATTTTTTTGTATTGTGTTAGTAATCAATTTTAGCATTTCAAAAACGCAAAAAGAGGCTTTACCAGACATATTATTTGTTCTCTTAATCCAACTTTTTTGCAGGTCAATTTTCTGATGTCAGCAGCTGATGATGTAAGGCATCTGAAATAAACTTATTTTCATTGAAGGCTGTATATTTGTTGATTTGATGTGATTTTTGTGAATCTGTTTTGCATTGTTTGTCTGCCATTTATTCCAACAGAAACGTACTGTACACAATTATTGGGTTACATTTATGTACATATTTATGTTATACTGTATGTTTGATTCACATGCTGGCTGCCTTGTCTTTTCAGGTCATCAGGCAGCTGAAGTCAGGAGAACATTAAGCTTGATTATTTGGTCCATGGTGCATCCAGAGCTGAAGGCGGGCCAAATGAAGACGGCAGGGCCCAAGCAACAGATCACTTGAGGATTTTTAAAATAATTTTGAAAGTACTTTTCTTAAATACTTACTTTTTATTCAGTGTCCGTTTGCTTACTCGATCATCGATCAAGTGTGTTGTCTCCATCTGTCATTGTTTTAAGATTCTTTCCACTTGTAAAACATTTGGACAATCATAACTGTATGAAGAAGATATTTATTTTATTATCGTCACTGGTTAATTTAACATTTTAATTCTCCTAATATATTACTGCCAACACTGACACGTTATTCAACTAGACACCAAAGTCCTGCTGAAACTATGCATCCTTACTTTTCAATCACAAGTTAAAAATATTCTGTGAATCACTGCAATATCTTTAACTTTGATTGATAACATATTTTAATGGAGAACAATCCTCTCTCATTCTAGCAAGACTGCATAATAGAATATAATAATTTACATTTTGATCATCTCAAACTTCCAAACACCTTCTCAAACCCCTGTTTGTCCATCACACGTCCAAAATGAGTGGAGAAATACAATGTCTGGGAGTTGCTGTATCTCTTCAGTTTCAGTATTGTCTCATTCGAGGAGTCCCCTGTATCCCCAATGGTCATAACATCTGACACAGGAAGGTAGATATCATGGCGCCTGCCCCAGAAGGTGAGGTGGGAAACCTTGAGCATGGTCTGAGACGGGTCCAGGTACATCATCCCCACCACCCTCCGGAGGAAATGACTAGCAGTGTATAGCATAACGCCAGCAAACAGCGCTATTCCAGTTGTGTAGCCGACCAGAAAGAAGGCAATGTCTCCCTGGAGGTAAAAGATGTACACTGGGGGCAGGATGACCACAGTGATTGCAGTCTGGAGCAGTTTTAGCCTGGACAAGGCACTGAGGAACTTAATGTGCGGGAAGGTATAAATCACATTGTATTTCTGCATGGACAAGTCTGAGTACATGGCCAGGGGTCCCCTAAAGCTCTGTTGGATAGGTGTGTGCCCAGGTGAGTGATGATGCACGCTATGAGATATCCGACCTGTTAGCAGACATGATCTCCTGGTACAGGACAGGATGTGGGAGGTTAACCTGGGTAGCAACACTGACCTCATCTGTTTAAAAAACAAAAAAAGAAAACAGATTAAATAAAACCAACCACATACATGCATAGGTGGACAAAATAACAACACCTCAACAGAAATGTTTCATTTTTGTTACTAAATGTCAATCATACTCATCTATTCAATCTTTTCTTAAAATTTAATGACAGTAAACTGAATATCTTTAGGTTTTGAACTGTTGGTCAGACAAACATTTGCTTGGGCTCTGGGAAAGTGTGATTAGCAATTTTCACGATTTACTGACATTTTATAAAGAAAACTATTAATCAATAAGCAGGTTAATCCATTGTTAAACTCATATTTAGTTGCATTCTTAACCTTAACTATGCAAAGCAATGCAGTGCAGCACTACTAATATACTCCTACTTGCTAGACGCTGAAAAGTCTCAAAAATGTAAACATAAATGCAGAGTTAGTGAACTGGACTGTATTGACACTGTATAGGTGTTCCTGTTATTTTAGACACCCTGCTAAAATAAATAATGGCTGTGTTGTTTCATACAATGTGTTACTGTTGTATAAAAAGACAGGTTAGGGTTAACCCTAACCTTTATCCTGACTGAGCTGAAGGCAACAATTAGCTTGTGTGGCTAATAATACTAATAAGAAGAAGAAGAACAAGAATAGCAAGATAATGGCTCACCATGACCGGCTGGAGAGTAAAGAGAAGGAGAAAAACCTAGAAAGTCTAGTCAAGAGTCTTCTCTGTCTCCTTATTCTGCTTCTTTCTGAATTCAAACACAGCAAAGTCACCAGAGACAGAAGAACACTTTGACCCGGATGTGTTTCACAACGCGCATTCTGAAATATCGCGAGAGTTTCGTATATCAATGTTTACAGTCTAAACTATAATTTATTTGTTTACTATATGTTGTTTTTGCTCTTTGAAAACATCTTGTTCGAAATGTAATTACAAAAAAAAAGTTACCTCGCTAAAACCTTGTAAATTGTAAATATATCCACTTGTGACAGAGCAGTCACATGATCACACCTGCCACAGGCTGCAACCAGGAAACAAAACAACTTTTCTGCGCCTCCGGAGCAGAGTAGTCACAGTTTTTACACAGTCAAAGGTGTCACCGATTGTTAGCTTATGTTGGTGAGCTGGGTGGAGCATCGCCGAGAAACAGTAGCGTTAGCAGGTCAGACGGGCAGCTAACAGGTGTGACTCTGAGGACAACGATGCTGCAGCTGGGAGATGAAATCACTCTGTACTCGCTCGTCTTCGTGTTGGTCCTGCTGGGGACCCGGAGCCCGGTGTGGACAACCGTTTTCACTGCCTCCCTTTATCTCTTTCTGGCCATGTTCCGGTTCCCACAGCTGCCGGCCAGCCGAGCCCGACAGGTGCTTCACCCGGTCACGGGCGCCGCGGGCTCCGGCAAAGTGTCGGTGGTCGCCCACCGGGGCGGCGGGCACGACGCACCGGAGAACACGATAGCAGCAATACGGGAGGTGAGAGAGGGAGGTGGAGAGGTTTGGTCTGGTCCTCCTCCCTCACAGCGGTGATATCTGTGGTTACAAGGAGGCACATCAGCACTAGAGGTTGACATATGTCATATCTTCATCCATGACTTAAGTTAGAGAGGAGAAAATATTTATACCTCCCATCAGGTTTCTTGTTACTTGGTGGCTGACATACACCAGTGGTTGATGTAGCTTCAGTAGACCTAATGTATAGTTTATAAGGGACAATAGTGCAAATAGACTATGTTCTTTTAATGTGGCATTTGAATTCTCTGTTTTCATTTTATAGTGGTCTAAAAATCAGTATGTCTTCAGACAGATGTGATCACAACAGTTGTGTAACACTGGATAAAACACATGAACACAACATAAAAACAGCAAAGGAATACAAAAGAAAGTAGAATTTAAAACTATTTAAAGCAAACTGTTGAGTTGAGAGATGAAAGAGTTTTTGTATCTGTCTGTTGTGTAACAGACCTTTCTGTTCTGGTTTGGGTTTGAGTTAAAAAAAACATTAGGTGAAAATTATGACAGATTAGACTACAAACAAACCCTCCTGAATGAATTTATTTGTCTGTCCTGCATTAGGCCAGTAAGAATGGGGCAACCGGCGTAGAGTTGGACCTGGAGTTCTCAGCAGATGGTATCCCAGTACTGATGCACGATGAGACCGTGGACCGGACCACCAACGGGTCGGGGCCACTCAGCCAAATGAAATTTTCTGACTTGGGTAAACTGGATGCAGCTGCTAAACATCGATTCAGGTGAAAGAGATGGATTTAACTATATGCAAATACAAGCACACATATGAATTTAGGTATTTATTATAGTATTAAGTGATGTAGAGTTTTCAAAGTCTGACAGTAAAAATCAAGACTCCAGTAATGATGCTATTTGGCTGATTTGAAGCGTCAATATTTGTTTGGTTTTCAGATGTTACTGTATAATTAATTGTCAAATTGCATATTTTGGAGAATTAATTATGATTATTCCAATCTGACATGAATGTGGAATTTTTTTTGCCTATATTTGTGTATATTTAGGCAAATTGGTACTATTAAAAGTGCCAAATTAGCTATTAGCAGTTCCTGTTTCCAATGAATATATGGATGCACAGACAACTATCACTGGACTACATAAAAATCTAATGATTATAATGATTTATATTATGTTGTTTGTGTGTGGATTTAAAGATGGAGTCTCAACTGAGAATAAACAAAAGAAGAAAGGAAAATGCAAAACAGTCAAAATCAAGATGACACATTAGTATCCAGTTGGTTTGTACAGATATATATGACACCATGTAGGAAATTGTACAGCATGTCTGCAACATGAACAAATGAAATGTAAAGGGAGCATTAAGTTCATTCAAATTATTTACATGTCTGATTTGAATCAAATTCTCATCATATATGTACCCTGGCATTATTTTACTATGACAAGATATGTGAAACATACGTACAATATATAGCCTTTATATACCGAGACTCATTATCACATGACACAGACAAATTATGGCACAGAAAAGATATGTGCATTTCTGGTCGAAGATAAGTGTATTATTGATAAATGGAAGTGATTACTGATAAATGGAAAATGTGTTTTTAAAAAGCTTTGACGAGCATGTGAGGTCACACTGTAACATTTGCATTCTGCGTTTGCCAGGGAGAAGTTTGCCGGGGAGAAAGTCCCAACTCTGGAGGAGGCAGTGGAGGAATGCATCAGACTGCAGCTCACCATATACTTTGATGTCAAAGGTCATCCAGACAAGGTGCAGCCAACAAAACAAGCAGTCAGAACAAGGCTTGATTACGTGCAACCATGTCAGTCATATTTGTTGATTTAATTGATTTGTACCCGGACAATGTTACATAATGAGGAGAACATGGTTTGGGGATTACAATGGTTTAAAGACAGATTTTACTGAGTCCCAGTACAAAATGATCATAATATATCTGCAAAAGTTTAATTGGGTTGTTAAGATTTTCTAATGCTGAAACAGCTACCGTATATGATTATTTTAATTAATCAAGTTGTAATGGCATAATCAGAGTGGGAAATAATTCCTAATCTTATTACTTTAGTTTTGCATCACTCTCTAAAGGTTGTACCAATCCTGTCCATTTAATTCTGCATAATAAACAACTAAATTAATGTTTGCATCAGTGAACTTTCAGAATTCTAATGTGTTTCCATTTCTTAAATCAAAAGTGCACAAAGCAGCAAAATCAGCCTTTCATTACAGTTCATATGGAGATATTTATATTTATCAATAGAAAGTTAAAAAAATAAGTTATCAATATAGCATCAGGGTACTTTTAACCACTCAGTGAGTAGTTCGTTACTCAGTACACTTTTACATCAGTAAGGAGTGCAGAGCTGCAGCAGTGGTTGTTGTTTCAAGCAGTGACATTCTTGACTTCAGGGCCCACAGCAGTGTGACACATACTCAGCTGCTAGTTACCACTAAGTGGCTGGACAGGAACACACACTCTGTAAACATTTGATTGACCTACAGTAACCATTTGGTTGTCTTCCTCCAGGCAGCTGCGGCCCTAACAGACTTGTATAAGAAACATCCAGTCCTCTACAACAGCAGCATCGTCTGCTCCTTCGAGCCCAAAGTCATCTACAGGGTAAGAGGGCGATGTCTCAGTGTCTCAGGGTGTTAAGTAAGTGTTACGCCAGCAGTAGACTCTACACGAACACATTAAAATTTGCTGTGTTTGACTTTCTAATTGCTTCTGACAGTTGACATAGGGATGCATAGTAATGTCTGTATTGTAGGAACAACACCAAATGCAATGGTCTATTGTCACATGTATAAACACTATATTACAGCAGACTCCAGCAGTCTGTGTGTCAAGTGTTCAGCGCTGGAGCTCTAGCTTCTTATTTGCATTCACCACACCAATGATGTTAACTATACAAGCTGGGGTAACCTAACCCTAACCCAGCATGAGTTACCTTGACAACAAATAGGTCAAACTTTCATATGCAAAAATGCTGAAAAGTCCCCACTGTCTCATAGTTGACACACTGGTACTGATTAAATTAACATTTGTTTACATCCCTGTCGTGTACTGTATTGCATTGTTTTTATTGTATTGCTGACTTTCACTTTAGCTTAATCTCTCTCCCCGACCCAGATGAGGCAGAGTAACTCAAACGTGGTCACAGCATTGACCCACCGGCCCTGGAGCCTGAGTCGGTTCGGAGACGGTGCCCCGCGTTTCTCGTCACCATGGAAACACCACTGGATGACACTCATGGACATGGTGTTGGACTGGGCACATCATCATGTGCTGTGGAAGCTCTGTGGCATCTCAGCGTTCCTGATACAAAAGAACTTTGTCTCGCTGTGAGTTTCCGCAACTGAGGCCAAAAAAGTCAAATATTCTCATCATTACTAGAGTCTTTATTCTGTATTTAAACCCCTGATTCCACCACTTTGTCCTGTACTAACACTATTTTTCTGTCTGCAGGGACTATGTGCAGTACTGGGCCCAGAGAGGAGTGGAGGTAGTCGCCTGGACGGTCAACACAAAGGTGGAGAAGGATTATTACCAGGAGCTGCTGCAAGTCAACTACATCACAGACAGCCTTGTGGAAGACTGTGACCCCCATTACTGACACTGACATGAACCCAGCACACGGTTCTATGTTCAAATACTAATATTCATTAAAAAGAAGATGAACATTTCACTCTCTGGTCATCACCCATATGGTGGCATCAGGTAACATTTTTAGTACGTGTTGGTAATATGTGTCTATAATAGACCAGAATCAAATGTACTGTATTGACCAACTCAGGACTACTTGATTTTCTTTTTTTCTTTTTTTTTGTGTACCATACTGTCTTTCAAAACCCATAAATTCATGCTCTGTTCATGCTTTCTACTCAGAAAAGGCTCCTAGCCTGAATGTTTTTTGGCAGTAACACTCTATTTAGAAATAACAGAAGAAAACATTTTATAAGATAATAAGCTACCACACCCTTTTTAAGCTTCTGATTTGCTGCACAAAGTACAGTAAATGTCAGAGCTGAAGTTTATATATTCATACATCATGCAATATGATTATCATACATTTTTTACCATTTTTTAGAAAATGGTGTGATCTTGTTTGTTTCTTTTTGGAAGTAGTCAAATCCAAGTTTTGCACCCTACTGGATCTGTAGACAGAAACCAGAAACAATTTAAGCTTGTATCTTCTCTCAAATGCTTCTCTTGAAACCACAGATTATATGAACTATATTATAAGAACTATAATTACTGTCAAGTAGAAGACAGACAAAATATGAAACACGGTAGGCAGCACAGAAGAACAGTAAAGGACAAGCAATGAAGATAGGAAAAAGAAATCAAGCTTATATATGGTGAACATCAGCAGAATTTGTCCTCAGAGATGAGAGCTGACAGTAAAAATAACTGACCCCTGTGATTCAGGTTATTAATTACACCTGTTGTTGACAAATTAAATATACCATGAGAAAGGTCTGTAGACCAGACTGAGCACTGAAACTCCCATCTGCATTTTGATCTATGCTCAGCAAAATAGAACATTTTGAAATAATTAAAAATGTGTGCAATGTGAAGTTGGGTGTAGACTTAACATGCATGCATATATTAAATGATGAATATCTCATATTGACATGAAACTGTTGTTTCTCTCACCTTTGCACGGCTGAGACAATTGTGTACCTTGGAGACAACTAAAGGGTCCAAAGATCAGCAGCTAGTCCCCATACAGGACAGAACATCCTCATTAGATAGACATTCATTTAAGATGGCTACAGTGTCCCCCACTTAGTGAAAAGAGGTACAGAGATGGCAATGAACCGCAGGTACATATACCACTATAAAATGCAATGTGTTTGAAGTGAGATGGTTTGGGAAAAAAAAGCTATTGACTACCTTGTATGATTTTGTGTCTAGAAAATGCATTAGGAATATGAAAGCTGATAAATGTATCTTCTCCAATAGAAAGATTTATCATCAATTCACCATAGTTTGACGTCTGTGCTGTTACACTAATCCTGCGTAGTGTGGACTGTTGATGATTAGCAACTCTTGCCCTGCAGACTCGGGTGATCGAGCCAGATAGTACAGATGAATGGGGTGGGGGTGGGGGGGGTGGGAGGTGTAGTGTTGGATATCACGCTGGATAAGTCTGTCTGAGCTGCTTCGGTTACTAAACACAGACTGTCACCTCACACAGTACAAAGTCACTCAGGTGGTTTTAACCTTAACAAGACAGATTGGTGGTTCCTCTTCAATAAATCTTCGATTTTACATAGATGCCATAAAAGTATCCGGCAAAATAACAACTTATATGAATGTTATAGTGAATGCTAATTCTAGTTAAATGCATTGTGTTTGAGATATAGGTGCACTGTAGATTGTTAGGCTTTCTTTGTTATTATTTAATAGGTAATTGGGTTATAAGCAAATCTACAAACTGAAGAAAAGATTACTTTTATTTTGGTTTTCTTAATGACTGTAAACAAACTTATATCCATCTGCGTATTTGGTTTAATAGGTGAAAGGTGAGCCTCCTGTTCCTCCTCCAAAACCTCATTTGAGGGGCGTGCAGTGAGGTCACTGATGGGGGGGTTGCCCAGCTGCTAAACAGTCTGACCAGAGGTGAACAGAAACACAGAACGGAAATGGAGAGCCTTTACCTTCAAAATAAAAGACAGACATGTAGGAGGTTGTAGTGAACTTTAAAACCCTACATTCAAAATTAGAAAAGTATTGAGAAGTAGACACTAAAGTATTTTCTGCCATTGCGAAAGGTTAAATAATAACCTTATAAATAAATAACAGTACATATTTTCTTATAGGCAATGGTCCCGCTGCATGTTTACCCAAAATATTATTACACCTATTCTTTCTGACCACGCAGATACCATTGATTGTATTCACTGAGATTTCTACCACAACCCCAATGCTATGAAAATGAATGAAAAATTGTATTTTCTTTTTGATGCTAAAATCATAAACATTATATCATTAAAACAAAAGCTCAACAACAGTATGTTTGTTCCAGAAACAGTCTTTCAGTTAATCTGGATAATCTCACCATGTTTTTATTTCTACTATGACCTACAGAATAAATATTAAAATATCAAGTATGTATGACAACCAAAACTTTTGGAGTGAAAGCAGAAACTTAGCAATGCAATATCATTAAAATGAATAGTAAACAATAACCACTGAAACATCCGATTTAAAGAAAATCCTAACTTTCATAGTCCATGTGCACAACAACACTAGTCAACAGTATTAATATGGTTCCTGAGAATTGTGTTAAACGATTCACCAATATTGTGCCAGACATAAAACACAATTTCATGTCAGTGTACTTTTTTTAAGCGAATAATTTATGTTTAATGTTAAGTGTTGCTTGCTCATTCCAATTAGTTTTTGATTTTCGTTTTACAAAATTAAATATGTTTTAAAACAAAATAAATAAATACATATACAAAGGGCCATCACATAGATTAGTATCTACATTATTTTGAAAATTCTTACCGGAAAACGGGCAGTTTATTGTTGCGGGTTTGACTTCTGGGCAGCATGATCGCTTTGCTTCCTGATGAAAACACACCGCGCTGTGTCCTTGTAGTCTGTCAGAGAGCAGCAGCGAAGCAAAGAGGACACAGTGCCCGCCCGGAGTGTCGCTGTCCCCGGACATCAGGAACCATCGTGCCTCTGTCACTGACTGACTGACTGACTGACTGACTGACTGTCTGTCTCCCGGCGTGGAGCCGTTTTCTCCTTGGATGACCTACACGCCACCTCTCGCAGGAGCAGCGGACGCGGTATCAGTGAGCACCTGCTGGCTGAGAGGAGCAGCAGGGTGCGCATTTATACACAGCGGGCAACAAGTCGGAGCGACTCTCCAGCAGGCTTCAGGCCGACTCTGGAGCAGCTGACCTGGACGTCGCTGCGTCAGGCGGAGCGGACAGAGGACGCCGGGAAGTTGCTGAGTTGACAGCCAATGTTTTCACCTGATAATTAACAAGACACGTTTTTACACATAGACGCTACTTGAATTTCTTCAGGTTACTGGAGTTCACATGATGTACACAATCACCAGAGGTCCCAGCAAACTTGTTACACAACGGAGGACAGGTGAGTGGATGTTATGTAAAACATGATGCAATGTAACATCAGACGGGGTGAAGAAGTGGAAAGATTTTGTGTTATTGCATGAATGAAATCGGGTCAATGTTGGAAGAAGGTGCAGCAAGATAACTATGTAACATTTATTTTTGTCTTTCAAGGTCCCACACAGCAGATCGAGAGTAAATTCAACGACTTGAAGCTCAAGCCGACATCTTGGCTCACATCAAAGTAAGTAGCTGCAGTTTGTAGAGGTATTTGTCCCATCTACTTAAGCAGCGAGGGCCCAGAATACTTAACACGCGCAGAGCGATCATATAACATACATGCGTCCATTATCGGACATAGCTTTCCCCGCAGCCCTTCGTCCACCAGCGGACGCGGTACCGTGGATAACTGAGGTTCTCTGTCCGGCAGCCCCGTTTACCTGTTCACGGTCAGGGGGGGTCGTCCACACCTGTCCTGCTCTGTCTGGCTTTGAAAGCAGCAGGAATCCCACGTGTGTTCCCTTCCAGTGCTCCTCGGAAATACCACAACCGCTTAACGATACACTCAGTTGCCAGTTTATTAGGCACACGTAGCTAAAACCATTTCAATAAGAACATCTGAACTTTCATTAACGAAGGATGTATTAATTTAGCGAGGTGTTTATTTCCAGTGCAATGACGGCTAAATAAATGGCAATGACAAGCTATGTTGCATTTTGAATAAAGGTTGCAAGCCTTCCTTTTTCTCCTCTTAGTTACAAGTCTTACTATTTAAACACATGCTCCTTTCCTGGGAGCTGCAGAAAGGCAATCCAAGAACCCGGATGTAACATTCAGTAACTTAAACACAGACAAAACAAAGCACAAACACAGACATGTCTTGGTATATTAAATACATTTCTGAAAACTTAACCTGAGGCTTAAAGCATCACTGCAAGTTATTGAGTCAGTCATATCAGTCAGTCATCTGTGAAGTTATCTGGCAACCTGCAACATTTAATAACTTGCATGTTGTTGTGATACTGACTGTCCCAGCCGCTCTTCAAGCTGACATTCTGGTATTAACTCTTGTGTCTGATCTCTCCAGCTCGCCGTCCCCAAAGATTGTGTTTAACCGTCTGAACGGGAAGCGCTACCACAGTGCGTCCGCACAGAAGCCTGACAGCCCAGCAGAGGGATTCACTCCTGCACATGAGGAGAACGTCAGATTTGTGTTTGAAGGTGAGGGTCCACGGATCAATAGATGAGTGGATGTGGATTGTAACGCACGGTCTGACCTCCTCCAGGGTCAATCCTGACGCTGGTACAGATTGGAGATCTTGCTCAAGGTCACTAGGTCGTAGGTCCTGGGGATTGAAACTGGGACATAGTGGTTAGCAGATAATCTCATGCTTTCTGCCACACGGAGCAGCTGCTCAGACACTACGACTGGGGCTGTATAGACATACAGTTTGGTTAAATAAAGGATGTTTGAAAATGTGCTTTCCATGTGAAAAGTTCAGCAGTCATATTTTGGTGTGTCAGCAATTTTTTGCTTTACATTTAATAATACAAAAAAACTAGTGATTTACAATGTTTTCTACCAGAAACACTTGTGTGTGGAATACCATATCAGACACTCACTCACTCAAGTGTATTTCTATACTGTATGTCTTAATACATGTATAGATCTTAAAATGTGTTTACACTGTATTAAACTATAGTTCCCTATGTGTTTATTAACTCTTACTCTTATTTATTACTGCGGTTACAAACAAAAAATTCTGAAAACTGTCCACAGGGAGTGAATGAAGCAATAGTTTCTTGCTCATAGTAGAAAACCTAACAATGATTAAAAATCTAGTTTACCCGGCATAGCTTAGGGCTGTCCAATACTTCATGCCTTTGTGGAAATGAATAACTTGCTGAATCAGCATTCACTAGTAACGTGTTACGGTTGGACGCCTACCAGTTAACACTTGTTGACCACAAAGAGAGCCGCAGTTTTCTTAACCGCTCGCACTAAAAGCACAACCCCCGTCGGTCTGTCAAGTTGTTTTCTGACAGAAAACCTGACAGGCATCTTTCCAGGTAGAAAAAATGTTCAAAAGACAGTTGGGAATTACAATGGGTTTCACCTCTGGGCATCCTCAAATGTTGAGATAGTGCTTCACTCACACTCATGCACAAATACAATTAATTAATTGGTATTTGTTCTTCATGTTTGCCATGTTAATTTATACAAGCAGATAAATGGTGTGTGGCTTAAGGTTTGTCTGTTTAAATAAAAAAAAGAAATTCACAGAAAGGAACCAAAACTTATCAGGGTGTGCTCTCCCACAAGGGTGACAGACTGCTTTACTTACAATAAATAATATATATTAGTTTTACCATGTCTAGTTATACACCCTTACAGACATTTATATAATGAGTTGAGTTCAGATAAAATGTAATTCTCATGTTGTTTTTTACCCCTGCAAGAAGCCTAACCCTGTGTAGGAAATATGAAATCAGGTTCCTGTTGACCATGTATGCATTGATTGTAATGCGTGTTCTGGTTTGCATGCAGCATGGCAGGAGGTGGAGCAGAAGCTGGGGGACGGGGACGTTGGGGAGTCAACTGGCAGCCAGGGGCCAGTTCATTACACTGAGAAGACCCCCAGTGCTGCGATGAAGAGTAAGATCCTCTCTCCACTTTGACACAGTCAGGGATGCTTTTTGATCAGTTCTTATTTGTTTATCTGTGTGTTTTTGTATGTGTGTATGTACATCCAGTCTGTTTAGCTAAAATCCATTATCTAATCTTCCTACTTGTTTTATGGCATCCTAAAATAACTCTGGTCCTGCCTTGTAACTCTGATATTTTAAACCTTTCCATGTTTTTTATAACGAGTAGAACTGAATGGCTGCTTTCATCTCTCTGCAGGAATCACATGCCGAGTGTATTTTGGCTCAGACTTAATCTGCCACCTGAGGGCAACCATTTTTATAGCCTGCTTTAATTTTTAACTCTTCTTCGGTATATGATAAACTGGCTGTTCCAGCTAAACCAGCTGTAGCTGCTGATTGTAGCATATCTTGCCTTGGCTCGCAGACACCTGTCTGTACCAGTTCCTTCTGTGGCTCACTGCCCTCAAGTCATGACAGATTCAGTCAGGAACCAAATAACTTGTCTTTTCTTATATTTCATCAGATGATCTGAGGTGCTCGGTTTTTATGAGCAGTAGTTAAGTTGTTTGAGCCTTTATTTGTTGCTCAGTACTGTTTATACTTTGGTCTATAACCAAATACCTGCCAAATTAAAGATATTTTCAGGTTCAGCTGTACTTTGTGAATAGTACTACAAGGCAAATATTAGCATGTCTAAATATGCTGATGGTGAACATTTACTTATCATATTAGCACTATCATTGACATGCAATTACAGTCTCACAGAGCTGCAGACTCTAAATGTTAGTTTTATATTATTGTAGTACTCATTTCAAAGAACTGAATTTTCTATGAAGTAAACAGTAAACTTCTCAATGCTTTAAGATATGGAAATTATTACCAATCTTCCGTAAAGCCATGTAACTCTGCCCACACTCTTCATGTCTCCATAGACTTTGTGCCCATAGACCTGGAGGAGTGGTGGGCTCAGCGCTTCCTTGCCAACATTGCCAACCTGTCATGACTGTGTGAGGCTTTGAAGCGGCACAGGAAAACCAGTGTTGATGCTCATCAGTAAAGGCATCACAGAGGTAGAGAGAGGAGCTGAGTCAGTCTCCGGGATCTGCGGTGCGAAGCGTCGTACATAATATGGAAGCTGTTTTGACGTCCCATGCTCCACTCTGCTGTAGAGAAAACTGGGTGCACAACACAAACCAATGCAACAGCAACCTGACTGTGAACTCTGACATGTGCTGCTACAAAGGACCTGTCTCTTTCCACTTGAACGACCTATTGGATAGAAGATGTGAGATTTTTCTTGTTTAAGAACAGGCCTGGTTTCTCAAGTGTGCTGAGCTGTATGTACTCATTGGCCCATCTTTGGATATAAATCTATTGAAGAGCAAACAAGTAAAATGTTTTTCAAAAATATCTTGTGATGGAATTTCTTTGTAATTTAGGTCATTTTGTTTTTGCCCCAATCTGAGAATAATTTCTCCATGAAATCCTGGCTAGGTTGTAAACAATACATACTAAAGATGATTTTTTTTAATACCATCACACAGAGTTTAACAGGAATGTAATTATACATCACAAGTGGCTACCCTGTAATAATCTTTTAATCAGAGGGGCCATTATGTCACAGCAACATTTACATGTTTTTATTTTCACAGTTGGAATGCATAATAAACGCAACATAGGAAACAAAATACTTAATATAAAACATTTTACGTAACAATCAACATTTTAAAGTGGTAAAATCTGAAGTCTATTCTTGAGGAATCAGCTGAGTGCTGGTTGTCAAGGAACAACCACAGTTGTTTTAAAACTCTTCATAACTTAATTTTCTTCTTCTCTGCCTGAAATTATTTTCAGATAAATGTCCCAAGCACCAAAGTAAAACCTGCCAGCTCTCAAAAGTCCGTCCTTAAATCATAAAAAGTTTTATATCATAGCATTAACACCTCTTTTCCTGCTCACTCCACTTTGCCCCCCCGTTGCCCCCTTGCCTGTCTTCTTGCCTGTCTTTTTGCCTCGTCTGCGGCTGGGTGCGGAGTGGCCCGGCTTGGCTGTGGTGAAAGTGATGCACTTGGAGTCCAGGTAGTCCACCAGCTTGGCAGCACCCAGGCGGATCCCTGCTGCTTTCAGTCGCTGCTGGAGCTGCGACAGGACCAGAGGCTGGTACTGGAGGATCTGACTGTACAGTCCCGAGTCAGACAGGATGAAGGAGTGCACAGCCTGGAGGCGATCCTTCAGGCGTGTGGCTGACTGGGATGCTGAGATGCCACCATCACTATCTGAGTCGCCATTAGAGGAAAGACATAGCTCTGGGTTGGACCTGCTGAGAGGGAGGGGGGAGTAATTCACATATTAATGAAAGGGAAAGACATTTTTACAGCTTATGAAACCATGAAATGAAATCATCAAAAACGTCTTTCAGCACATTGTTTTGATTTTGTTGCTCTGTCTCTATGGGATGTGTAAATGGGAAACGCTAATTTTTACAAAAACCTTATAGGGTGATGACATACTAGTGACATGTTTAGAGCTGGTTTTGCTGATTTCAAGAGGTCAGAAATAGATTATTGAAGGGTTAAGTGGTCTTACTTAAGTGTAAAAGATTTGAGCAAAAGTAATATTGGTTCAGCCTTTACAATGAGTAAAGCGCACACTGTACCTTTCAGATTCATCGCTGGCAGCAGCTGATGAGGTGGTAGAGCCCTGCGAGGAGGACAGCGGCGGCTCTGCCGCCTTCTCTCTGTTGAGCTTTACAGGAGAAATGGCAGCAGGCTCTTTAAACTTCACTGAGACTGGCCTGCTTCTAGCAGCAGCTGAACTGGTGGAAGGGGCCTTTATTAATTGAGCAGTGTGCCCCACAGAGGGTGCCTCATCCTCAGAGTCAGAGCTGACCAGCTGGTGGGTGTACTGGTGGATCTCCTTGAGTTTGAGGATCATCTTGCGTTTAGGTAAAGGCCGAACACCAAACCTGTGCAGAGGAGTAAGGAAGTGGCATTTGTGATGGACAGACAAACAAACAGATAGACAAAAGAGCCACAGCCAGAAAGACTAAGTTGACACTAGGGGAGGTAATCGGATAGGCTACCTGTTCAGTTTGTTCTTCAGCTCCGGTGTGTCCATGTCAGAGTAGTGGGGCATGGGAGTGATCGGCACCACAGACCGACACCTTTTATTGTGCGACGATGCTACAAAGACACAAACAGAGAGATTCTAATGGACTGCCACTGATTTCTGAACCATAGCTTAATGAATAAAATAAATGTGTGCAGTGAAATGACTTAAATACGTAAAAACACACACAATCCAAAAGTACTTCACAAAACAACACGTCTACTCTCTTACACTCAGCGTACACTGTGTTCAAAGAAAAAAGGGCATAATGGAAAATAAATTGCAGCTACAGTTGCTGCTTATTCAAACCACATATCGGAGCTGCACTCATTTATTTTTTATTGAGGGTGCTATCAGTGAAAGGTGACACAAACTGATATCTGTTTATATTTTGGACCACCTTTCTAGTGAAGGAAATGTGACTTTAATAAAAAAAAAGTTCTTAACGTCTTAATGCTTTAGAATATGGAAATTATTATCAATGTTTCACAATGTCCAGATGATGGTTTGGCTCTTGATAGATCCTGTGTGCTTGTGAAGCACACAAAAATATATTTGACTTGAATCGTAAGTGCTGCGTTTAGAGTAAGACTTCTTACCTGGGGTTTTGGGTGGGGCAGAGGGGTTTACCCTCTGAGAGAGAGGAAGAACCTTATCCTCGTCCTCATCCTCCCAGCTGTCCCATATTTTCGAGTCCAGGAGGCTGTTAACGATCTCTGGTGTGGTATGGGTCGTGGGATCAGGGAGTGGGGGGGTGAAGGAGGGGCCAATATGAGCCTGTTCACTGGTGGATAGTTGTGAACGGAGGGCTTTGGATGGAGTGGAGGCAGACGCACCTCCCTGACTGTTCAATAAGTGGACAAGGTGACTAGACTTAGCTCTTTCTAGGCTGCGCTCTTGTAGGCTGGATGCTTCGCTGTCCTCCAGCCTCAGACTGAAGCAGCCTGGATTTCCTGTCAAGTCAACACAGGCGTCAAGGCCCCATGAGTCATTGAACGCTATGGGGGGCTCGTCCATGTTCATGAAGCTCTGTTGGCATCTGGACTCGTCTGTAGCTTCGGCCTCTCCGTTTTCACCTTTTGCTTCTTCTTCTTCTTCTTCATCTGTGCCTTTACTTTCATGCTCTTTCTCTCTTCCTCGATCCTTATTTATTATTCCACTCCTCAGCTCAGACTCTGTGCCTTTGTGACTGCTGGACTCTACAGAATGTTGACTCTGACTAGAGGATTTAATTAGTCTCTGTGAACTCTGAAGGCCACTGTGAGAGGAAGAAGATGGTGGGTCTGAAGGGTCGGACAAGGGGGGAAGATGAAAGTTCCCCAAATCTGTCTTCTCTGGGCTTTCGGAGGACAACCGATCCCTTTCTCGACTTGTCAGCCTTTGCTTATTAGACTCAATAAGCGGGGAGGTGGCAAGGACAGAGGGCTGGTGGAGGTCTGTATGCAGGGGTGTGCTGCTGTAAGGCTGTGGCTGGAGGTGAAAAGAAGTATCCTGCTCTGACGAAGCTTGGAGGAAATTGGGGTGTTTCAACTTGCAGACGCTGCCATCTGTTGGGTCAACGTGGGTTGAATTTCTGATTGGACTGTTGGAGGTCTGTGGCCTGTTGTTAAACGGTAAAGCAGGGGAAGAGAAAACACAGGATAAGGGTGATGAAGTGTCACTTTTAGGGAACAGCTGCGTCCTGCACATGCTGCTTTTGGTCTGAGTGGAGCTGGTTGTGGTGGTTCTTCTAGGCTGGACTGGTGTGGATGGGATCAGCCAGGAAACCTCTGGAGAACAGTCTACCGTATTCTGGTCACAACCGGAACCTGCTTGACTTGCAACCGTGACTGAAGGTGGCTCATTGGGACTAGAATCCAAACTACTGAGCTCTTTGGGTTTTGGGATCAGCTGGGGTTTGATGTGTGTGTAGTTCGGCAGGGTGTGGACGACACAGGGAGAAGGCGGAGAAGGACTGCAGGAGCTAAGAACGGCAACATCTACCTCCATCTCCTCGCTCGAGTCAGACAAAACAATCAGCTCTGGTTTCTTCTCTTTCTGTGGGGAATCAGGAGAAAGGGGGACACAAATACTACGAGGACCTTGGCTTTCCCGCTTCAAAGGCAGACATTCTTCCAGTTCAGCAGCTTCTCCACCACCGTCCCAGTCAGCCGCTTTCCCAGGAGACAGGCCTGGGACAGGCAGGCTGGATGAACTGGATGGAGGGTTGAGGGAAAGGTCGTCCACTACACTTGCTGAGGACTGAAGCAAAGCTCTGCCGGACAGTTCAGATGAGGGTTTATGAGGAGACTGGTGTTGCTGGGATTGGAGGGTAGGTGTTTTTGGTGGAGCAGAGGTAGAATGTAATGAAGAGGAGTCTCCTTCTTCTTTGTAAACCCCCCAGGAGTCTGAGAAGAGACGGTTGTAGCTGCGATCTAGGCTGGAGTTCAGCTGGAGGCTTTTTTCACTGAATTCTCCTGATCTTCTTTTGGGTTCTGTCAATTTTGTGAACATGTCTCCATCTTCTTCCTCGTCAACCCTCTCCTCCAAGCTGTCTTCCTCTTCCTTCTTCCTCTGCGTGGCAGCAAACTCATAAATCTCCTCTATCTCCTCCTCATTCATCCGTTCTTCGTGCATCTCTCTGTCACCTGATGCGATGTCAGTGGCTTGTTCTAGACCTTTCTCTTCATCTCCGCCTCCAACCGCATCTGTCAGCTCATCGTCATTGTCATCATCACCATCACCATCCTCCTCTTCATTCCACATGGAACGGAGGAGCTCCATAAAGGCCAGGTCTGTTTGGTCGTTGAGATGCTCTTCCTGGCTTGTGTATTCTGCTTCGACTCGGTGAAGCTCACAAAGCTGCTGCAGTTCTGGCAAATCAAACCTTAAAAAAACATGCAAAGAGAAGCAAGAGGAGTTGTGACAAAACTGTTTTCAATCATTCTAAAAAGTGTATGAATCACTCTGTATTTGAACTCCACACTGACCTGGATGCCAGCTCTAGTACATGAGGCTGCAGTGACGCTGCGATAGAGTACTGGGTGGTGTAGAGGTACTGCAGCAGAGCCAACACTGCCTGTCCGGGTATGTCACTCATCAACACCCTCTGAGCTGCAGGCATTCCTTCCTCTTGCACCCCAAAACCACTTTCATGCACCTGAGAATGGCACAGAGGAGAGGCACAGACAACAGATATACAAATGGCAAGCATGAAAGGGGTCCATGTTGTACAGTTCTGTACATTTCTAGTCAAAAACGGTAAAGATGACTGTTAAGGAATGGAAATTTGTGTTACATGTTGGAAAGTCAAAATGGCACGTTCCATCCCGTTTTCAAAATCAAGTTCTGAATAGCTCAGTTCAGCTGAAAGGTCTTTAGCAGTGATGTGACCTCCACTGGAAAGCCTCCAAGAGTAGGAGTAGCTCAAATTTTTGGCCATTACATGTCCAATATTGTGACAGTAAAAGATGTTTTTTAATATTGTAATATTAATATAATATTTTAATTATGTAAACACTGGATTTACACACTACTAAAACATTAAATGTAACAGTCCCCTATGGTCTACTTAAAAAGTAAACAATGAAAACAGAAATAAAAACATAGGATACTGCATTCTTGTTCTTCTATTAGCAGAACTGCTATCAATGCAGTAATAGCTTTTACCATTTCGGCCAGCAGGGGGCATCGAGCGTACACCATGAAGGAATGGGCAAAGTAGACCTCTCCACTGTCCACCTGGAGCTGCACATCACTGAGCTGAGGGTTGTTCACCATGCTGCTCAGCTCTGATGCCAGCCTGGACAGCGCCACCTACAGAGGAAACACCAGCAGGGTGTCAATGCGCCACATAACAAATAATACAACGGACAGAAATACTGATGTTATGTGTCACATGTACAATCTAAGTTTGGGAAACTTTGCGGACTTGCTGTACATTAGCAAAATTAAATTAAATTAACAATGTTTTCTATTACAAATAAATGCTTCTTTTGTATCTATAATGTTTGTCAAACTCTTCATTTATGAATAAAAATGTATTGTAAGTAATGTGAAACAAACCAAGATCTGGAAGAAGACATGCACTGACTGAGATTCAGTCAGATACAGACTGTGTGCTGGAAAGCATCCAGGCCAGAAACATTTATAATTCTGATTTTATGTGATTACACACGGTCTTACTGATTGGTGGCTGCTGTGCTCTTTATCTGCTCCTGGCTGATCAGTTGTTCTTGCTTGGCGGTGGGTGTCCTCTGTGCGTGCATGCAAAGTTTCTGGTAGAAAGCCACTCGCACAGAGGTCAGCCTGCTCTTCTGTCTCCTCCAGGATGAAGCCGCTCAGATGGAGGTTTGTGGACAGGCCGGCGCTCTTGTCTGTGGGAACGTGGACGATCGCAACTTGAATGTACAGAATTTCAAAGTAAACACTATATTAATAGAACAACAATGATTCCTAGATATCAGTATGTATTATACTGTATATACAAATACATACTGTATGTAAATCAGAAAAATTTGGAGGCAGGCATTATGTATAGGAACAACAATAAAAAGGTTTTATGATTTATAAAAAGTAGTAAGATAAACAATTTGACTATAATATATATTACCCATAAAGTATTCAGGAAATATATTCACCATTATAATAACTTTGTACAGACTTTGTTCCACTTTGTTATTAAAAATTACCTACAAATGTTACAGTCTGTGGTACTATGTGTTACCTTTGGCAGGGCCTGGAGCAGTGTAGCCACACTGGGTGAAGGTCATGCCATCTTCAGCCAGCTCCATCAGGTCACGGAGGGCCTGGCTGCTGACCGGGAGCTGTCCCGTCCCTGCAGTGGAGGGAGCTGGAGAGGAGGAGGGTGGGATGGAAGGTCTGGTTTTTGTGACAGGAGTTCCTTCACTCACATGTTGGAGAGTTGCATCAGGCGTATTGCTAGAGCTGGAGGAGACTACATCAGTCTAGAAGTGGAGAGTGAGAGAGAAATGTAGGTGAGCAGCTAACACAAACAACTGAATTACCTGGTCACAGTAACTGAGAAATAAAATAAACGTGACACACTACACATTATGAAAACACATCGTTGGTCTCTCTCACCGTTGCCGATTCCCAAGGCGTGATGAACTCCCTAAGCTCTGGGGTGTAGAAATCAGACAAACAGGTGGAGCCTTGGTTCAGCAGCGCACTCTTCTGCCAGAGGGGGGCAGCACCACTCCATCCGGGCAGGCTGCTGGAGCAGCGGGTCGGGGTGGGGGGAGATGGAGCCCAACTGCGTAGGAGGAGAACAGAAACGCGTTCCTGCAACCTCGTCTGGGCCGTTTTAGCATCCTGAACAAGGAGGAGCAGAGGAGAACGGGGGGCGGTGCCCTTTTTCCTCTTCCCACGTCCCTTACCTGCTCCAAGAAGCGGAGAGGAGAGAGATAGAATCAAATGCATTCTGCATCTGAAGATCCATAATCCTGCACAGAGCTTGATTATATTAGTATATTCTTTCAATCGCCTACCGTAATTTATAACTTTAGGTACTCCAATGAAAAGACAGTAACAGATACACCACTTCAGACGCTGCCAAACACACACAGACTGTATCTTTAAATATTTGTTTCAGAATGAAACAACGACATGAATCACTAAAGGTGTAAAAATTGCCTCTAGGGAGTACATACTTGTTACAGTAAACATTTTCTTCAACACACACACACACCCTGTCATAGACACATCGGAAATTGGTTCCTTAATGGATCAAAAGTTTGGAGGAGCACCTTATTAAATGGTAGCTATTTGGCATCTTGCTAAAGTACACTACAGTAGAGCAGATACTGATTGCAACAGAGGTGTGTGAACCTGGTTGTGCAGCTGAAGAGCAGTGTCCTCTCTCCCTATGAAGTATTCACTGGCCATGTAAGCATTCTGGCTACCAGGTGATACGTTATTGCTTTCATCATAAAACACTTTTGTCTTGACACTGGAGTGATGTGACTGTACCTGCGTCTGGCCTCCACTTCAACACGGGAGTCATGGAGGCGTGAGAGGCAGTAGTCTCCGTTTGTGACTCTCTCTCCTGTTCCAGCAGGGAAGTCGACAAAGCCAGGGCCACCATTGTGTCTTCGTCCAGGGGTTCAGTCTTCTTCCTGGACTTCTTCTTTGCTGGGAGGCCCGGCTTGGATGGACCTTTCCTTTTAGTGCCTCCAGTCTGTGCACTGAACAAGACAAATGCAAATATAAGAACTGTCCCAAACTGTCCCCAGGACGGAAAAAGATCAACATTCAATGAAACATGACTGATTTACATTAAACATGCTGTTAATCAGTCTGATTGATATTATTAATTCCTTAGAGCCAGGCAATCAGAGAAACTTAATTTTAGTGCTTTCCTGTTTCCTCTAGATGTAATTTATTTTCCTGAGTAACGGCACTTACTTGCAAGTGCAATATTAAAGTGATTACAGCCATCTGTTTGAAAGTATACAGGGTGAGCAGGTGTGTTAATCCTTATGGCTGATCAGTGTATAATTCTCCTGCGCTGTGACTTGATTGATAGAAGTGCTGAAGCCGACTCACAGGGTGTTAGCAGCGGCGGTGCTCCGGCTCTCCTCAGTTTGTCTTTGCAGAGCCTGCAGCAGGACAGCTGGGGTGACGCCCATGTCTGAGGAGCAGCGCTTCAGGTGGGTGGTACGACTCTTCTGCGACTTGAACTTCTTGCCGCAGATGGGACAGTCAGGGACACCGGGAGACAGCGGAGGAGCTGGGACATGGATTTCACTCTCATCCAAACACCTGCAAAGAGGGATTACAGAGGGATGTTGTGCGTTTTTATTTGTGGGTAACCTGTCACTGATGTTTGCCTTTCCTCTCCCTGACAAGGCCTAGATATTTACTTCCCTATTCTCTTATCTTCCTTTAATAGTGGCAACTAATAGGATTCACCACCAGTCTGTGTAAACATTTGTGCAATTTGTTTAGGAAGCTTGCTGTCAAGATGTGTTATCTCATGTTCCTGTTGAGAGTCACTCTAGATTAGAGCTTCAGTCCAGCCTACAGTGTAAATATAAATGTTCAGACCTGTTGAGGTGCTGCGTGCGCCCCTCAGGAGTCATATGTGACATCTCTCTGTGACAGATCTGACAAAAGAAGAGGCCTCCATCCTCCAGGTCCACCATCTGGGCCTCTGCTGCTTCCCTGTCCAGCTCCTGCTGCAGCCGCAGGGCCAGAGCCTTGTCACTGTCCAGACACTTCAGCTGGAGCCCTGAGCTGGAGGATTCTGGAGTATCTGGGCACAGAGAGGAAGAAGAGGCAGATACAGATACAAGAAAAAGGTTTACTGGTGTTACTGGATTTAAACTGGGTGATGTACTGATACTAGATAATGTGTATTGATATGATATTGTAATTTGACGCTTCAGTTGTGTCCTTCTAGCCTTTAAAAGCTGCATGACAGTTAATACGACTCTTTGAAATTCTAAAATGAAACTATTATATTAAAAATCTTATATTAGCTATAGTGGGATATTTGGTAAACGTATTTTGAGATATTTTATATTCGTTAATTTCCCTCAACATTTTCCAATTCTAGTGTGTACTGTGGTCGAAGAACAAATAAAACCTATATTCTGTAAAATTCCCATAGATTTATACTTCCACGACAATTGTTAGTATTTGTTTCATGTCCTGCATGTAGGATTGTGATTCAAACCAAAGCTCAAACAAAATTAAAGCCCATGAATACACACGAACAGCGGTATTATATTAGTTATGCAAAAATAATAAAATCAAGTTGAGAAATCACATCTTTTATCTCTGCTGCGCTCTGTGTTGAGAATTTAGCATACAGGAAATCTTTGTGAAGAGCATCACGTCATCTCACCTGGTGTTTCTGCCGGTCGAGGAGCAGGATCACAGTCACTGTCCCGTCCTGTTGGCTGGCTCCTGTCCTTGTGCAGCATCCTCTGAGGACTGGCTCTCCTGAATTGTTGCATTCTGTTGAGCACTTTGTCTTTCGCCCTCAAACCTCTCTCAGCTCTCCACCCTGCTGCTGCTGCTGCTGCTGCTGCAGAAACAACTGAATGGGTAGAAACAGATGACCCAGCATCTGCATTGACCACAAGCTGCTCTGCTTCACTACGAACAGGCTGAGTCCCATCGACAGCTGCGACACACTTTGACCCAGAGCCACCGTCTCTTCTGTTATTTCTTCTCCTCTTGTCTCCATCACCTGCCTGACTGGAGGGCGGATGCTCTGCTTTCCTTGGCTGCCTGGGCTCCCCTGGTTTCTTGCGGACTCGTTTCAGCAGCTTTGAGCAGAGGTCTACAAAATCCTGGTCCGAGTCGTCCATGATAATGAGCTTTTTTTCACTTTAAAAGGCCATGACAGTATGTCCCGAGTTGTGACAGTTATCCTGCAAAGGACCAAACCGGTTTGGACCAGCTAGTGTCTGCAGCTTGTTTCATGGACATATTGACAGTTTCACTCAACTTGTTTTTATCAATAATTAACATTAAACATTGACAGACAGAGAAAGATGGCTTTAGTGCACTGCTAATGCAGAATACAATGCATACAGCTACATTATCATTTAACACAAAACCGACTCAAATGCTCTGCAAAAACAGTCTGGAAGCAGACGTTTGTGGTGAAAATATTCTGTCTGACGTTAGCTCATCATGCTAACACTTTATTCTCACCCGGGTTTGATGAATTTGCTCTCCAGCTTCAGCATTTCTGCCTTATCGCGTGTTTTTTAAAATTTAAATTGCACATATTTATTAATTATGCTATAAATAAAACGGACAGAAACCCCTGGGGTTTATTTTCATTTCAAAATTACTCATTCGACCGCTTCATATCAACTTCCGGTCATGTGACAGTGAAAGGGATCACGTGATAGTATCGCACTGATGGGACCGGTGCATGCCATAAATGTCGTTTTTTTTAAAAAAAAATCACAATATTTTCTCTTTTGTTTAAAGATTTCATATTTTTTGAATCCTCCAAAATCTTTTCACAAATTATTCTAATTTCATTTTCTGATGTATTTACTATATTTTGTATTGTTTTACTTTGTCATTGTCCTCATCCTTCTATTTTGTATTCCCTGTAAAGACATCATTTTAATTCACAATGTTTAACATTTGGACTGTGATGAAATGTAATAAGTTATGATAAATAAAATGTATATATAAATTACATTTAGTATTTTACTTCATACTCCATATTTATGTTACATCATCTGAACAACTATGGATTATTGTCAGTTACTTCCGCTTCTAGTCAAATAGCAGATACTTGTCATTATATCATATCCCTATAAAGTAGAAAAGACTACATCTATGCGATGCATATTTATCCCAATTGTCCTATATTTTGTCATATACCTGTGCAGCTGAGAAAATGTCTGAGCACAGTGGTTCAGACAAATCGCAAGATATATAGAAACTCGAGAAAGAAGTCATGTTACTTACACCACTTCAGCTTATTCCTTATATTCTGATTTTACTGTGTTGAAAATGAGCGCAAATCTAGACATAAATGAAACCTCTGTTTACACATCATTTACTCTCAACTCATTTCTCATCTGTGCCATTTTCTCTTCTTTCTAATCAACTATAAACTTGTACCCCACACGTGAAATTCGTGCACACTGCAGCATACCGAAGCAAATCAATCAGGCACTTACAAGTCCTGAAACACGCCATTATTGTAAATCGAGTATTAATTAGACTACAAATAAACTACAATGACTAATTAATTAATTAATCAATCTCACTGTGCTGTGATTAGACATTTACCCTCCACTCTATCTCTGTTAGAAGTTCCCAAATATCAGCTGTGTTTCTAAGGCTACAAGTTACAAACATTTACTTGGCATGTTCAATTTGCAGAATTTCAGGAAGATAATACTGTTTAGGAGTAATCTAAAAAGACACAAGGCTTCAATCCTGATGAACATCTCTGGACACGGCCACTAATTTGTCCATCCAGTGAAGATAAAACACCGCTGAGCTGAAACAAATGAACACAAAGCAACAGGAGTGATGCGTCATTATTTAGTCAACAGAGTACTGGAGTTCTTCTGTTGCACACAGTTTATTTAACAATATGGTATATAAGTAAGAAATGAGTCTTTTACCAGTTTATACAGTGATTTCTTTCTCTCTTCCTTATATTTATAGTATTTTGCTTAATAACTTGATTTACAATAGGAGAAAAAGTAAATCCCCCCTAATTCAAGTTTTTGTGAGAGAGGAATGAGCTTTGATAACATTTAGTTTTCCTCAGGGTAAATCTCCAATGTGCCTTCATCTCTAGATCGCACACACAGCTTAGTGTAAAATTTAGAGGATGGGGCATCATCTGAGATGTGGCCCAACCGGTGATCATTCCACCTCAGCTTAGGGGGCTGGTCTCTTTCTCACACTCTCTTTACACTTTACAACATTTGTATGACAAAAAAGTATGACATTTATTTTTTTTTTCTCCTTTTTTTATGTCAAAGCAACAATTTTCTACACCTTTCAAATTCCAGGCCACTGAGATGTAGGCTGCAGTCCGTGTGTTTCTTTTAGTGACTGTGAGGGTTTTATGTCAGTGTCTTCATGTGCGCCTGCATACATGCCCATGTATACACAACCTGCCGCAGTCCATTTCCTATTTTAATACAACTGAGTGCTCTTCATACACACAAAGAGGAAGGGAGCGGTCTCTGTCCCTGAACGCATCATCTTGGAGTAATAGTACAACGTATGATTACAATTGCCAGAACATATAACAGCTTGAGAAGAGAACAAAAACCTGGCCCAATTCCCAGACAAATTATTTTTACAGTTTCAACACAAAAATGCTTTACGTTTTTTTTTTCCAAAGGTACAAAATAAAAAGATATGAATAATATAATGCAATTGTACATTTTCTTAAAAAAAAACAGAAAAAAAAAGAAACAAGAAAGGCATGAAACCATACCAAAACAAACCAAAAATAAATTGAGTATTGAACACATTTGGTCTCAACCAAAAAATATATTCTTTGTGATTTAAATTTCATTTAAGAAGCATCTTGCAAATCCCTCAACATCTTAAGGAAGAAACACCCATTACTTGGGTTTAGGAAACAATTACATTCCCTAGAAGTGTTGACTTTTTTTGTTTTTTCCCTTGACCAAATTTTTTTTCTTTTTACAACAATTGAAACTTTTTACATGTCAGTACAAAAAGAACGTTTTCAACCTTAGAAAGAACAAACAAAGTCCTCTAACGGGATAACGACTCTGAGGGGAACTGGGAAGATGTGTGGGAGGAAGGGTCCCTGGGAGGGAGATTGTGTTCTTTATTTCCCAGCAGAAATGCTACAATCCCTCCACAAACTTCTCCAGAGTGTCTCCTGTAGCATCTCCCACCATCCCCAAGTCACTGTTCAGCCCTCCTCTGTTGGGCGTGTTAAGCTGCGGTAGCATGGCGCTCTGTTCTGGTGTTCCCAAGTGGTGGGGGGAACCCGAGTGGGGCGGAGGCGGGTGCTGTGGCGAGGGCTGCGGTTGGTTCTGGACCTGGGGTGAGGGACTGGAATGTGGCGTCTGCTGTGGCTGCTGCGAGGGTGGACAAGGGGACTGAACTGGCGCGGGGGAACGGACCTGGTTGCTGAGGGCATTGGCAAGTGCGGGCTGACCAGGGAGGTGGGCGCCACCCTGGGGCTGGCCGGCCAGCAGGTGGGTCTGGGGGCTCATGGGGCCTGGCTGGGCAGGAGAGCCCATCTGCTGTTTGAGGACGGCCTGCTGCTGCTGTGGAAGTTGCTGCTGTTGCTGTAGCATTCGTTGGTGCAGTAAGTTTTGGGTGGAGTCCATCCCCATGCCAGGCTGGGCCATTTGAGCCATGGGTGCCTGCATGGCTATCTGTTGCTGTTGCTGCATGCGGAGCTGGGAGTAGGTAGCTGCTGTACCCTGCGTCTGAGCAGGGAACTGGCCTGGGTGGCCCTGAGGCATCACTCCCTGTTGCTGCTGCTGTTGCTGCTGCTGCTGTTGTTGCTGCTGTTGTTGCTGCTGTCTTAAGAGCTGCCGACGATAGATCTCCTGGATCTGTTGGGTGGGATTGTGTGCTGCGTTCATCAGCTGCCCTTGAGCCCCTAATGCGGCCATGCCCTGAGCAGGAGGTTGCTGAGGCTGTTGGGGAGGCATCCCCGGCCTCTGCACCGCTCCGCCTGGCATGGTCATGGCTTGCATTGGTGGCATACCAGGTTGCTGTTGCTGACCTGCCTGCTGCTGCTGCGGCTGGTTGGCATGGTACTTGGCTGTTCGCTGTTTGATGAAAGCAGCCATTAGCTGAGGGTTTGATTTGAGGATGTTAAGGACTTGCTGCTGCTGTTGGGGCGAGCTGGGAGACTTGAGGGTACGCAGGAGGTCATGGAGGGCGTTGGGGGCTATAGCACCAGGTCTCTGTGGTGTCTGTGGCCGGGCACCGGGCTGCTGTGGTATCAGCATCCTCTGGCCTGGCTGAGGTTGCTGCCCTGGGGACATCATGGCTCGCTGCATGGTCATGGCCTGCTGTGGGGTCTGGCCTGGGACGAGGCCTGGTTGTTGAGTTTGAGCTGTCTGCATGGGCCCCGCAGCTCCAGGCCACTGTCCTGGGGCCATGCCAGGTTGCATGACCTGTGGTCCCCGAGGCCCTGGCACCATCTGCATGGGTGGCTGCATTGGTCCAGTCATGCGTTGCTGTGGCTGCTGGGGGTTCATGGGCAAACCGTTCATGTTGACCCGGTAGTTCTGCTGGTTCTGCTGGGCCTGTGCCATCATTTCGATGTGCCGTGCCATCTTGACAGCAGCGAGGGGAGGCTGCTGCGGTAACTGCTGAGGTGGTTGGGCTGGCTGGGGAAGAGGGGACTGCTGCTGGTGTAGAGGGGAGGCCTGGGGTCCAAGCTTGCCCTGGGAAACTGCTGCTTGAGGCTGGCCATTGCGAGGGGCATTGGGAAAAGTGGGGGACATAACGCCTGCTGAGTTGGGGGTCTGTGGCTGGTTGGAGAGCGGCTGCTGGGGCGTCTGGGGAGTGTTGGGCTGGGTATGGGAATTGGGAGTGCTAGGGGCAGTTGAAGCCGGTGGGGACGGTAGCGGCATTGTTCTGCCTTGCATGGTAGCCATTCTTCTCCTCATCAGCTGGGCCTGCTGGAGCCTGTGCTGCAGCTGCTGCTGACGTAGCTTGTGCTTAATATTCAGGCAGAATGGGACGGGACACTTGTTCTCTTGACAGTGCTTTGCATGGTAACAGCATAAAGCAATAAGCTGTTTGCATACAGGGCAGCCACCGTTGGTTTTGCGTTTGCAGCCCTTGGTGTGCTGCACCACTCGCTTCATCTTCTGGCAGGACGGCAAAGAGCAGTTGGCATTGCGACACTGACAAGCGTGGACCAGTGATTGGATGCAACGTTGGATACTTAAGCGCCGGCTCTCCTGTGGACTCTTGGAAGCCTCTCCACTCTGGCTGTTGTTGTCGTCGTCCAGGCCAAGGCCCCACTTCACCATCTGGTGTTCGTGGCCCTTCGTGTTGTAACAATTAATGCAAAGATCAAAGTCCTAAAAAGAGGGAGAGCAACGGGGACACAGTGATTAACCTGAGTCTAACCAAGTCTCATAAATACATTTGTTCATCAATATTCCATCGACATCACTCGTATCAACGATTTAAACACTTGACAGACTTCCACTCACGATTACTTTTTACAGTGCAATTTTAACCATTTCAGTTTTAAAACACAACACAGTACAGTAGCAGTAACTCACCTCGCACACCGTGCAGTGCCAGCGTGTCTCCACATGGTGCTTGCACTCGTTACAAGTGTAGACAAAGCGGTCCTGTCCCTGGTTGTGCAACTCAACCAGCATGCACATGGTGCTCCACTTGCACCTCCTGAGGGAGCTAAACTCCCAGTGTTTGTCCCTGGCCAGAGTCAGGAAGGCGTCACGTCCATCCATCAGGTCACAGGAGAGCATGGGATCAGGGTCAATGATGGGTGGCAGTGTGTTGACCATTGGAGCCGAGTGGAGGTGGATCACAAAGAACACCTTGAGCAAACCAAGTAAAGAGACAGAATATAGTGAAACAAATATGCAAAGAGATTCAATGATGTGCTACTTAAAACACCACCAAGTATCACTGACTCAACCGGAGGCTCAGAAATGAAATAAGAATACTGTTCAACTTAATTCTGTGGAATCTTTGTGATCATTATCTTTTTCAATTAGTTGTTTTAGGACAAATGTTGTTATACTTGTGACGGCCCCAGGACTGGGTCCTGCGTGCAGCATGCTGTTGTGTGTTTTGTCTATTGCAGGTTGGAGGCGGTCCTGTCATTAGGTGGACTGGGAGCACCTGGCCAGCGCTCCCAGTCAGGCCTATTTAGCCCCACCTCATCAGGCGTCAGTTCGTTTTGCCTCATCCTCACATCACTCCAGCAAGCCGGTTTTGTTTTGCGTTTGTTTATTTTTGCACCACACATTTACCATCACACCCATACACTCACTTACACTACTGACGCTTATTTTCACACTCCATACAAGTATTTACTTTAAAAAAACGGTTTATTTATCATTAAGTTGGGCACATCCCTTTCGTTGTGGCCCACGAGCTGGTCGTAAAATTGGGGGCTCGTCCGTCTCGTAGGTCAGTTTTTTTTTGTTTTTTTTTGATGTGTGTTAGTGTTTGTTTCTGTTGAGGAAACTTTGGTTGAAGTGCTTTGTTTGTAACTATCGTCCTCTATCCTCCATATAACACGCATACATTCATTAATGCCCGTTTATAAAAAAGTTTCAGTATCACTTTCTAAAAACAAAAACGAGTCTAACCTCTTTGTGCTTCTCCATGGTGGCATAAAGCTTCTGGGACAGATCATTGGCTACATTCGGCATCCCAGGCTTCTTTTTATTGGCTCGGCTCACGCTGCTCTTGTTTTTATTGGTCTTCTTGTTGTTCTTCTTCTTAGCATTTTTGCTGTCACTTGGCGTACCCTGCAATGGCAGACATTATAAAAATCAGTTTATTTGAAGATTTCACAAAAATACCAAATAATTAAAAGCATGACGATATTTTTACCTCAGGAGTTTCAGTGGCAGCTGTGTTCTCCTCTTTCTTCCTCTCCTCCTCCTCCTGCTCCAGCTCCTTGATGCTCTCCTCCAGCACATTGGGCCAGAAGTCTCCCTCAAAGTAAGGCAGCTCATTGGCACTGGTCAGACGGTCCTCCGTTGCCTGTTTGCAGATGTCCTAAGAGGAAAACAAAACACATATTCCTTTACGAATTAATCAACATTTTGCATGCAATCTTTCCTATTTGTTCCAAATATCAAAGCACACATCCAGAAATCAGAAGTAAGCCTTGTGTGTAAATACTTGAGAGAAAATGTCCTTTCACCTTGTAGTCATGCAAGATCCTCTCCGCAAAGGCCTTGTCCAGCATCTTCCTGTACCACTCCTGCAGCCTCTTAGGCTTGGGGATCTTCTGGTCGGGAGGATGGCAGTGGAAGATGTAGTCGTCCCCTTCACTGGGTGGACAGGCCCAGATGTGACCCTGGGCATACCTGTGAACACACAAAGATACTGAGTCACACCAGAGAAAGGGTGTAGAGTTGAACCCTATTACAAAGTTTTCTCCCAAGACTTCCCACAGTTGTAATAGTTGGCTTACCCAAGTTTCTTGACATATTCTAGATAGCCAATGAGGATCTCGTGGTACACTGCTGTTCGTAAAATCCGAGGTTTGAAGAAGTGAATACTGTCAAGGTATGATATGTAGACCCGTCTGCAAAGGAGGAGGGGGAATAAGGTCAATTTCACCCATTAAAAAAGCAGCTTAAGTGCTACATAATAATTACATTACAGACCTAGTGTTGGGAAATGGGCACTCGGAGCCGTACTCCTGCACGTGCATGCCAAAGAAGCACACATCTACACCGTCGATCTCCTCAAAGGCAAAAAGTGCTTTGGTTCTGTAGGGAAAGGTCTCTGGCATTTCACCCGTGTCCACAAACCTGTTGTCATGAAGAGAAATCAAATATTAAAATGTGTCAACAGCATAATGGTGATCTCTAGTTACAGCATTTTGTGCTATGCAGTCTTAGTATGATAGGAGGACCTGCGCTGAATCCCAAAATACTGTTTTGCATGTAATTACTAGACTATTAAACCCTGGATATGAAACCTGACCACTGCACACTTAACACTAAACACAAAGATGTGGACTGTTCAAAATATCAGATTTGGACGAGGAGTATACTATGAAATTTGAAGATAAAAATATTTCATGTATATAATACAATATATAATATTAGTTTAGATTTTTGTGTTGCTGCTTTTAGCGACAGTCAAAAGCATAATGAGACAATTCAAGTCAAGTGGCTTTGAATCAGTCAACATGAAGTTAACAGATTCTTCTCTAAAGTGCCTCCTGCCTGCGAGGATGGAACAAGCAGACTTTGTTCTTGTGTGATAAAAAACTCTGAACAACTGAGATATTCGGGGAGGGTGTGTCTTGTTAAACATGCAGGTCCTACAACCACTATGAGTGAAGCCTAATAAAAGGGAATTCAGCTTTGTAAAGGTAGGGACAATAAAAATAAGCTTAGGACAAATATGAGCTCTGCTGGTACATCTACAAATCAAAGAGGGCGAGACAGGTATATAGTTATATAAAACATTATGGCCTCCCCATCTCGAAGGGTAGTTCTTATTAATTTACGTGACCATGGAAATGTTAGTTGTTAAATAAAAATGAAATAATATAACACCACAGCACACTTAGGCTTATAAGCCTGTTTCTGTAGACAGCATTGGTCTTGGATGGAAAACATAAGCTCATAGGTCATTATAAACATTGTATAAATATATCAGTAAGTCCTCCCATCCTCAGAAATGCTCTCACCTGGCTTTCATGCCTGGTTTAACCTCCACCGTTTTGTCAGAGCTTGCCACCACCCGTACAAACACCTCTCCGGCCTCCGGGTGGTTCTGTCTCTTCAAGTATTTATTCACACGATCCTCTATGTACATTCCCAATCGTGTCGACTGCAGTCCTACAGGGAGCACACAGCGTTTTACAAAATCATCAATTCTTTGAACTTTCCAGGATAAAAAGACATGCAGGTGACACATCAACTCTAAAACAAAGCGCATCAGCCTTCAATTAAAGCAAAAATGAGAAAACCACTAGAAATGATGGCGCTGACGAAAGTGATGTTTCTCGTGAGACAGTGAGCTTGGATGTGTTAGCACCACATGTCATAAAGGTCACAGGGCAACAAGCACCAGAGAAGAATACCAGTGAAACCACAAGGCAAACAAAAAACACACAAGGACGTCACTGCAGGAAAGCCACTGGGAGACACAAACGCAGCCCGTATGCAGATGGAGGTGGTTTATATTATTCAATACTCTTCAGAGCTGATTCAACTAAGATTTAAGTGTATGAATAAAGAGAAGAGCACAAACGTTTTGCAGAAAACTTGTTTTCCTTCCGTGTTTTTCCACTTTTCTTCAAACAGTTGTCACAGATAAATCTGGAAAAGGAAAGAAAGAAGTTACACTCGAGTTAATATCCACACAGACAATATGCATATTCAATTATGTCAAGCTAGGAAAAGGAGGGTTAACTTCTTACCCAGATGGCCAAATGACCTCGTAGTGTAAGACGCATATCTGGTGCATCTTCCGTCCACAATCTTTACATTCAACAAACCTGAAGAAAAGCACATGAAACACAAACATTTAAACCTATTAAAAAGTCACAGATCTCTGCAACAATCACTGGACAGTTTATTTTAGCTTGTCACTGCTACTGTATGGTCTATCCTCCTGTATCCTCTGGCTTAGTTGACCTGGGATCTAGATAGGCTCAAAAGAGCAACACAACATCAAATACAGTTCCTGTTCTCAAAACAATGAGAGTCGTGCTTGTTGTATGAATGTTGATATCTTAACTGCTGAGGCAGTAAGCGTCACAAACACCTTCATTTAACTTCATGTTCCTCCGGTCGTTACGCACTTGCAAGCCAGCCAATGCAAGTGCGCCTTTGTGGGAGGTTCAAACGCAAACTGAGCATTGTTATTTTGTTTATACTAAATCTCCATGACAATATGAAAAGGCATGGACTGCATGTCAAAGTACTCAGGGCCTGCATTTTCTGATGGAAAAACTCTCATTGAACAGTTTTAACAGACTCAGCAGGTGGTGCTGCCGAGTTGCCCCGAGGCTTCACTGAAAACCAAGTGACTGATCTGAGAGCTCCAGAGAGAAAATATGTAGTCTGTGCACCAAAAGCACAAAAACAAAGCCAGATGTGGGTGGCAAAAAATAACTTTAAAAAGATGTGATCCTGAACACATAAGAAGGGAAAAGCAGTAAAAATGATTGGAAACAGAAAGGCCATGTATCTCAGTCAGAGTTAGAGTATCTTGCTGAAAGGGAGTTGATTTGAGTCTACTTACGGTTCAGGGTCAAGTACATCGTTCTTCTTCCTTTCAAACTGGTCTTTTGATATCTTTCTGAAATGTCAGGGAAACAAAGGGGAGAGAAAGAAGTGAAGTAATGAGAAAAACACTAAGACCTCAAATAATCCAATAGATTGCCTCGAAAGTGAATGTGAGCATGTTGCTCTGTACCACTTCAATAATGCATAGAGCATTATGACACCGTTCATGAAATCAAACCCAATAAACAAGCTATAGTGAATATTGATAATAATGATATTGATGAGTCGCTCAAATGATGGGCAGAATATTAATGTGCAACAGTTTTGACAATGAATTTATCATTCAAATACTATTTGGCTGCAACTTTTTATTTATGTTAATAAATATTTTTTGGTTTTCTCTGTCTTTGATTGTAAAGGGACTATTTGGATTTTGGTCAGAAAAAATGCAAATGAAATGAAATTTTTGCTGTCTTTTGACATTTTATGGGCACAATGATTAATCAAGCAAATTACCACTTTAAACACCTACATGTTACATCATCATGCAAGCAATGTGTCAGTATAAAACAGGACATTATTCTTACAGCTGGAGACCAAAGACAAAACAAAATAGCCGCCTGTGTGCTGCCAGTTTGTGGCAAACTAAACTTGCATGTTTATTTTATTCGTGTAAGAGCTGGAGCGGATTAACGTGGAGGTCGTGTGATCCTATTTGTTTATCAGAATAAACAGAGGTCAGCCATAAAACGATCCCATTACAGTATCATGAAACTGAGAAAATTCTGACTAAAACATTGACTAAAATTAGAATAAATTTAACTAGATTAATTAGACTGAATTAATTAGACTTAATTTATGTTATGACTTAAACCAACTGCAATTTTCAGTAAGCGGCTAAATTAAAATTCTTCGAGACTTTCTTACTATTCAATAAGAGATGACGAGCGACAAAAATATCATGTTGGGATTATAATATGGAGGTTTGATAGCTCAGATTCTCAAATACTGTGAAAAGTGAAGAAAACTCTTCCAATGTTCTTAAACAACAAATGATGACCTGATTAAGTGAGAGGAACATTTGCCTTACTTGTTCAAAACTTTATGTACAGGTTTTATCAACAGCGGGTTTGCTTACGTCTGTGGCTGAGCTGGATCATCTCCTAACGTCACACTCTCCCCCTGGATCTCATTGAAGCACTTCTCACAGAAATGGTACCTGCAAGAATACACAATCAACATTCAGCACATGCAACACTACACACAGAGCTAATCAAACAACAGTTCAGTGGAGCTACACGTTCCTTTTCATTGAATTACACAAACGTGTAGCGTTGCAATGTTTAGTACACAGTTATTTGTTTGTGTGTGCAAAAAAATTCAAGTGTCAAAAATCGATTTTCTAAATGTTAATTAATAACATTAACTTGACGGAAAGAAAAAGGTGACAGTCCTATATTAATTAATTAATGGCTGCAGACAATTTATAACTGCATGTTGTGTTTTATATTGCATTTGAGGGGACTGAGGACATCAGTAAATGGATTGGCACACAGTGTACTGGAGTAAAATAGTGCCTCCCGTTTTGAATCAAAATCGAATCGTGAGATTCCTAAAGATTCCCACCACTAATAAAACTGTGCACAAAATTGTGGCAGCCTTTTATGGTTTATAATAGAGGACAGGGAATCCCTGGGCTCCTATTGAGAGTGTAAATGGTCTGCGCTGCATGAGCCTTGTGTCTGTCAGGCTCTGCTGTAGCACTACTGCTCCTTAAGTGAGAGGAAATAGCTGCAGCTACATGGTTCATGCAACAGGGGGCGCAAGGGGACGTGATACAGGCAATTATTGGCTGGCTCTCAACAGAGGGGAAAAAGCAATGATGAAAGCTTGTGGCCTAAACTTAAAGTGTTATATTTTAATTTCATCTGTCAAACAAGAGAGGGGGAGAGGGATAGATGCTGAGTGAGGAAAAAAATAAATCCAGCCAAGTGATTTGCTGCTTTTAGTATCTGATGCTCTGTCGAGTTTAGTGTCTTTGGAGTGTTTCCCTTTATGTGCAATCCTGGAACCTAGATCTTAACAAATGTGAGAAAAAACATTTGGTGGCGTCATGTCGTGCCAGGGCCGGGAGGCAGAGTAATTAAATGTAGCCGTCAGGATAACACAACTGCCTGGACCACTTTGGTCCTTTTAGAGCTACAGAGAAACAGATCACAGGATGTACGGTGTATAGGCAATACACTTCAGATGGCTGCATTTATAGCCCATCAAAACAGTCATGTGACTTATGAGACGATGCAGTGAGAGATTCAAATTCCAGCTGGTGCATTATTTTATACCCAACGAACAATTGAGTTCAGAGCAACCCAACACACACACACACACACACACCTGTTCTGATAACTGTAGTATGTGCCTCCAGTCGGTATGGTGCAGAGCTGCTTGCCATAGCAACAGAGGGTTTGAGGGGAGAACTCGTACTGCAGAAACAAATGAGATAAGAAAAGGTGGTCAAAACTTCTCAAACTAAATCATTGCAAAAAAACATACATCTTCCTTTCCAGACTAAGAAAACGCTGAGGTAAACTGTTTTTTCAGCAAAAGTTAGCAATATATCATAGTTAACTTTACAGACACTACACAAAATTATTTCAGTAATTTATGCTTTTTATCTGCTTTCTCGATCTCACCTTCCTTCCGCAGCAGTAGCCCAGGCCCTGCATGACAGGGTCGATCTCTGACTCGAACACCTCGGCCAGCTTGGAGCAGTACTTGTAGACACGGGATGTCTTGCGATTATAGAGCCAGGCGTTGTTAAACATCAGCCAGACGTCGTCAACGTATTGCCAGGGCTCTTGGTACTGGCCTGTGTCAAGTTTGCGTTTTATTGTGGACAGGTCAATTGGGTTCTTAACAATGTCGAAGTAGTCCTGAAAAGAGATAAGGGTATCAAGTGTCACAGACTAAATTGATAATATTGTGCTGCTGAATTATGATAATCAACATTTACCATCCCATTACTAATACTTGGCAACAGAGATTTTGTTTTTAAGAGAAAACAGGTTGCGTGTGCATACCGGGATGCCCAGAAGCATGGGGTCTACTGGCTGTCTGAAGGGCAGCGACTCAGGATCCTGCCTGTAGAGAGACTCCAGAGTCGGCATCAGAGCCTGGCGCAACTCCTCAGGCTTAAAGACTGAAAAAAGAGCCAAGAAAAGGTAAGTTTTACACGTATGCAGTAAGAGTAGAGGTAAAATGTTTACTATACATGAAAACTGAAGGAAAGAAGAGCACTATGACAATCTGCCTCCTTTCTCTGAAGTTTCCCAACATATTCTGTGTTCACCATCAACTGATATACTATCATCAGTTAGTGACAAAATTCAAAATTAGCTTCACAAAGAAAACACTGACTTTTTTTCAGATCTGGTTTACGTCACCCATTTCTAATCATCAAATAGCCAAGCAACTGAAACAGAATGACTTGTGAACACCAACACTCATGTTGCATGACTGTAATCTCAGCATCAACACCAACTTACATGATACAGTGTTCGCTGCATGCTTGTACAAATCATGATTTGTTGAAGATGGTCTATCGGCCCTTTCATTATTTGTGTAAAATGTTGCAAAGTTAGGAGGCTTATAAGAGTCTGGATGTTGTTCAGAGTTTCACTGACACTTCAAATAAGTCGCTGTTGGCAAAATGAAAACCTTTTCTGTTTAGTGAGCAGATCTTGTTTCTGTCAGTCACAGATTTTATTCATCCCTTGGCATCAGACTCACTTTTCCTCCGTGACTGAGAGGGAGATGAGGAGGTTGTGCCGTTGGCTCCACCCTCTTCCTCTTCTTTGGATTCTGTCTTCATTTCCGGCTTCTTCTCCTCCACTTCCATTGGCTCCGGCTTTTCCTCTGGCTCTTCCTTTTTCACCACCGTCGAACCAGAGTCGTCCTCAGTCTACCGACAAATAACAAAAAGTCATTATACTACGGTCATGTTTTTTTAACATAACACTCAAATGGGTTGGATGACAGAGGGCAGTTCAAAGCAGCATGAATTAATGAATGGACAGATGAATCAGTTTCTCACAGCTTCAACCCACCTCCATCTTAGGCTCAGTTTTGCCGCCAGCGGCCTCAAAGTCCTGTTGGTCGTGGTGTCCCTCTGCTTTGACCTCCTGAACAGGCAGGTCGGCGCTGGCAGCTGAGGCCGGTGTGGGCACCCGGTTATCCAGACTGGCCCCTGGTTGAGTTGACAGCTGAAACAAAGAAAGGGGACAGAGAGAGGAAAGATAATACATGAGCTATTTGCAATAGCTTAACTGCTTTTTTTCATGCAGGGGTGAAGCTACGACACAGATGAACACCTCCCATATTCATGTCATTCCTCCCTTAAGTTGAAAGATGCAACATTCCAGTTGTGATGGATGCTTAAAAAGTGGTGAAGACGCAGTTATCAGACAGAGGGGTAAATGTGGATGGGACGGGTTGGTACATGGCAGTCAGAGGGATGGGAGTTTGCAAAGGGGAGGAGCGGTCAGAGTGGAGGACATGCGGAGGGGCTCAGTCTCACCGGAGTGGTAGGGGGCTGAGGCTGAGGCAGGGGCTGCGTCTGTGCTGCTGCGGGGAGCTCCGCCTGGGTTAGGGGCTGGGTGGGGCAGGGTGGGGTGGCACCCTGAGCTGGGGCAGGGCCAGGGAGAGTGGGGGTGGAGCTGCGGCTGGAGGGCTGGGGGTGCGGCAGGTTAGTTGCCCCACAAGCCGTGGAGGCGGAGGAGGCAGCAGGCGGAGGTGTGGAGTGCAAGGGGGTTTGAGAGGAGGCTAGCTGAGGGCCCAGTGAGGGGCCAAGTGCATTCATGGGAAGGTTAGCGCTCTGCTGCTGCTGCTGGAGAGAAAGATACACACAAAGGGAAGGCGGATACACACACACATACACACACACAGATACAGACACACAATAAGCAGACAAACATACAGTCATAAGGTCAAACAGACAAACAACACAGGATTTGGGGTTTAGAGAGCACCTTGTGATTGGTATGAGAACAATTTAACCAATTAGTGCGTACTATGGTTGAAGTTAAAGACTGAGTCTAGTTCTCTAGCAGCTTGCTGGAATTAGCACAACTTTACTCAACTCTATTACTAAAAGGGATAGCATTATCCAAGCTCACTACATCTACCATGTCTCACCTGGGTGACAGCAGCCTGTGCGGGTGGCTTGCCCATGCCAGGACCCACGGTGACATTCATGGCACCCGTTGCAGCGCCGGCAGCAGATCCTGGAGGAAACTGAGTCTGAGCCAGAAACTGTCCTTGACTTGCCGTCTGGCCCACTATGTTGCCACCACTGTGACCTGCCATCATACCCTGGGCCTGGGGCATCCTGGAGGGTGACATGCCCATCTACAAGGCAGGAAAAGAAAAGGTTTTCAGTTTCCATAAATTAAGGTGCCACCTTAAAGACATTACACCCCTTTTTATTTTTTGTTTTCTATAATGTTAATAAGGACATAATGTTATGCAGAGGTGTACTTATAACAGTTTAATAGACAAATGATATTTATAGTTGCGGCAGGTGTGTGTGTGTGTGTGTGTGTGTGTGTGTGTGTGTGTGTGTGTGTGTGTGTGTGTGTGTTGAGAAGCACTGCCGTAACTCAAGTATTTCATTCAGACAAATTCACATTAATGAAGCCATTATTAACACACAAAAAGGCCACAAGTGAGTTTGTGCTATTTTATATGCCTGAATGTGTGTCTGTGTGTGCGTGCTCTCTGCCCTCCTCACCGCTGGTACGGAGCTCATGTTCACTTGCTGTGGGTGGGTCATAGGTGAGGCAGCGCGGGCTCCCATGGGTGCCTGCGATATCTGGGCGTTGGGAAGAGCCATGTGGTTGAACTGGTTGATTCCTGTACAGAAGAGTCGACCACAATGTTTATTAATGGACACACACACACACACACACACACACAGACACATGGAGTAGAAGCTTGACACAATGCCAAGACAATGTTGAACATTTATACCACATAAACCTTCAGTTCAAGTAAAACTCTTTACATCTGTCCATGTTAGACCTACAGCATATAACCCATGTTCCACAACTTCATTTATCCTTTTTCGTATTTCTTTTATGATTCTTGCTCATCATACTGCTGCTCCACTTTGTAATGTGTGTTTGCCAGAAATGTTTATTTCATTATGACTAATAATTGGATTTATCATGTGTAACATACAAGACATACCTTGTGAAACCTGCATGCGATTCATGATTTGATTTGGCATGTTGGGCAGAGGAACAGGTCCATCTATATAAAAAAAGAAAAATAAACCAAAAGACAACGTTAAGAACCACATGACCAGCTGTAATCAAAAAAGCCAACAAAAGCCATTTAAGCAAGCATACAAAAGATTAAATAATGTAACAGGGAACTGCTCGCACTCTTCATTCACTTTTTAGCTCGCTATACCACCGCTGCCCTCTCTCTCAGTCTCTCTCAACTTTTTATTTTATTTAAGCCTGTAAATATTCTCATTCATCCAGGTCATGGTTATCTCAAGAAAGTTAAATCGAACGCAACTGGACTTGGTTATTTGTCTTTGAAGACATTTCACCTCTCATCCAGGAGGCTTTATCAGTTCATGCTAGCTTGGCTAGGCTGGGACAAGTCCTTTTTTTTTTATGAAAAAGCCGACAGCAAAACGTAACTTTATCAAACAATGCGACATGTCCTCCCCTCATCCTAATGTCATCCTAGTCCCTCATGGCAGGATTATGCAGATCTATTCAGTCTGTTTTTTTTCCTTACGACTAACTTGATCGACTAAAAAACTTAACTTTTCTCATCGACTTAGGCTACGTTTACACGTAGCCGGGTATGTTGAGAAACGAATATTTCCCTCCCTCCGTTTTCCAAAATAACATCGTGCACATAGCATCGTTTTCAAAAAAGTTTTCGTTTACATCAACCCGCATAAAAACGCCATCAAGCGCCATCATAACTACGCCAAGCCTGCCGGCGACGTTGGCGGTGACGGCGACTGGGTCTTCGAATAGGTGGGAGAAGTGATAAAAGTGCTGACCTCCGAGCCCTCATTCGTCTCTGGTCATCGACATGATGCATCAGCTGTGTATGCAAATGCAAACACATAAGAAGTGTTTGCACCAGAATAAATGCGACTGCTACTCTGAGCGCTTCCATGATCGTCGTCATAGCAACAAGTAAACATTGGTCGCACTTTTAGCGCATCAGCTGCCTAAAACTCCGTTTATCTCAATTTACACGCAAACGCAAAACCGGAGTTTTCCAGAATCTCCACTCTAGCCGGAGTTTTTAGAAAGATTCGTTTTCAGAGGCGAATTCACCGTTTGCGTGTAAAAGATAGGTACAAACGAAGGGAAATGTCTCCGTTTTTAAAAATACCCGTGTACGTGTAAACAGGGCCTTAGTTTGGTGGGCAATCAGGGGGCAGCCCTATTTAATTGAGAAATATACAGATCATCTCAGTTAAAGGCTACACTAAATATTTTCCAGGAGACAAATCTGGAAAATCATTTCACAGCATATAAAACATCCAATTCCAGCTGGGCAGTATGTCATCTTGCATATCTTTACAGCCAAGATTATTCTTTTCAATAAGCAAGATGTTAATGTGATACTGCATAAAATACCAGGCACTTAATGTATCAGCAATAACACAAATGCTTTTGTTCAAAGAAAGAAAGGCATTTTTGCCGATAATGGACATTTGTAGGTGAAGTGGTTCCTACTACCTTTCCACTGTGGTGCTCCCAGAGAAACATTCTTGTGAACATTTAGACTCACTCTGTGGCCTGGGGCCCAGGGTGCTGGGCTGGGGGAGGCTGGGCTGCTGGGTCCCCTGTGCAGCCAAAGGTGCCTGGTTGATGATCTGCTTCTGTAGCCTTGAGCGCCTCTTCTCCTCTAGTTCCTTTTGGATTTTATAGATTTTTTCAGCCAGGAAGTGATAGTACTCGTCCTGTATATAGGGAAGAGGGAAGTGGGATGAGGGACGTTGATGACAACAAGCAATCTACTGGGAATGTGTAGCCATCATAAAGGACATGTTTACTACACGGGCCCTAATAAGGTGAGTAATCAGAACACCTACCCGGCTGTTAGCTGACTCGTACATGTCCCCCTCAACCTTCCTGGCGTAGGCCACCAGGTTCTCCATTCGTCTGTCCTTCAAAGCTGCTGGGTCAGGGGTAGGGAATATGGCTTGTACTCTGCCGTGGAAGAAAAGAATATGCACCCATGAATACCTCATTGGCAACTTTAACTACTCCAAAACCAGGAATTCCCACAATAGTGGGATTATACACTTACAGTTTGTGAACGAGGTGATTGCGCAGGTCCTGAGTGACATGCTCGTGCCAGGATTTCCTGGTGCCTGTGGCAGAGATGGGTGCTGCCGTGGGTAGGCTGCCCATTGAGCCCACAGCTGACCCATCTGACAGCAGCTGACTGGAGGTGCAACAGGACAAGAGGGAACAAACAAGGTGAGAGGTCGCATACAGCTTTAATATCTGAGTATTTAATTGTAGTGTTAGGATTTTACCAGCAACTGCACAAAAAACTCCATAACTCTATAAACTCCATAAAAATATAAGCATGTATATGTCAAGCAGCTACATCACAAATGCCTTGCAATTTAAAATTACAACTTAAAGTCAGTTAATACAAGCCAAAGGTTATCAGTGGAAACTGACTTGTTAGTGTTGAGTGTGTTGGGAAGGGAGTCTGTGTGCAGGTTGGTCTGTTCTGAAGTGGTCACACCCATTGTCGCACCTCCAAGAGCCATCTGGTTACCTGTAAATACAAAATGCTATGAGCAAACAGCACTGCCTGGATTTCATAACTAAGCTCAGCACATGCAATACGACTTTGAATGGCTGTCATGGCTACAAATGAAAAGTAACAACAAAAATCCTAAAACAAATTTAACATGTAAGAAGCCTGCTAACTTCTGCTCGTCGTGCTCAGAAAATACAGGAATAAAATCAGCATGTCTGACTTTACCAAGTGCATTGATGGGTCTCATCTGCTGTGAAAGCTGCTGGGTCTGGGCGTTCTGTGTGCCTGCTGTCTGTCCTGGGCCCGTGGCCTGCTGGGTCGGGGCCTGCCCAGTGGCCTGGCTGCTGTACGGCAGCCCAAGTGCAGCGTAGGCTCTCTGCATGGAGCTAGGGTCTATGGGGGCTGAGGTATTGATGGTGGGAGCACTGGGCTGGCCCACACCAACTGAGGACATGGGGTTCTGGAGGCCCGTATTGGGGGAGCTCAGCATGGCTAGGGAGACAGATGGAGCAGTCAGTCAAAAACACCCAAATACAGTCATACTGAATATACTGTTTTCAGCTTGTTTGCAGCAATGTTGACCATCCTGAAAGACATGATTACTTTACTGCTGCATCAGTTATAGTACATAAACAAAACGCAAATGTTGATACTGTGTGCCAAGACCAATAAATATACAATGATTCTGTTTTGGTAAAATCATGGCAAAAACATAGATAATACAAAATACATATGAATTTACACACTCTGACCTCTAGCAAGTCATAACATGGCAGCATGACACAGTGAGAACAATCTAAAAAAAAATGCAGAGGCCTGAATACATGCATAAAATCCCTTTAGGGGAAACAGCATTAGAATATTTTTTGAGTTCAGGCATTGGTTGGGATAAAAAAGTGCTCAGCTTGTGTAAAGACAAAAATCAGAGGAGGCAGAACAAAGAAATACTGGGCTCTGTTTGCGTTGGCAGGAGAGAGCACAGGCCCCAGCATCATGTTCTATAACATGAGAGCCAAACAGGGACAGACTAACACTGGAATGCTCTAAGTAATGAAAGCTGCTGAGCACAAGTAAAGTAAAACCACAATAATAGATCCTAACTGAAGGAACTAAAAGGAACGCAAGTTCAAAAGTAACTAAGTAATCCAGAAACTACTGTAAGTAACGCACAGAAGGATTAATACAATGGTAGGGCATAAACGAAAACAAACTGAGCCCATGACAACCGTTACATGGAGAGAGAAACAAACAAAACAGTAAGAAAAGCAGTTTCAGTATGAGGCTCAGAGTGTGTCAAACTTGGCTCTGTTCTAGTGGGGAGTAGCAGTAAACAGCCCAACAGCCAATAGCTCAGCAGGACATCTCTAGCACACACTCTCAGTTTCCTCCCTCTCTCCCTCCATCACACTCCTATTGCTCCTGTGTGTCAGATTACAAGCCATGCAAACCACACTCTTACTCACCGAGTGCTTTTAGTCATTGTGGAGGAGTACAAACCAACTAACTGGCTATGAGAGGCAAAGTTACCATTTTTGGCTAGTTTTAGAAAATCAACAAGCTGGTTTAATTCTTTCTGAAGCTGCCACTGTGGACTATTAGAGGTCAATAATATAGGCTAAATAATGACTGAGCTAAAGATTGAGGCTATTGTAAAATGACCCCTAAGCCTGAGCTTGTCCTGCTTATCCAATACAGTCAATGGGAGTAATTCAGCCTTGTGTTGTCTTATGTGGGGTGAAGTTGAGCAATTTGACAATAGTTAAGCCACAGCGGGTCAGAGCTTGCTACTTGTACTTACGCTGCTGAGTGCGCTTGTCGCTGGCATTCTTCAGCGGCAGGCAGACGGGACAGTCGTGTCGTGTGCAATTTTTCCAGTGGGAGATGATCTGTCTGGACGACGCACAGTGAGCCACTGCACAGAAAAGAGACAGAGAGAGCAACAGGGTTTAGATTCTCTATGTTGACAATGCAGCAATTTTTAAGTACTAAACTTGCATTTCGGCGAATCAGGGACTTGGTTATCGTAGGATACACCTTCTGATGATATAAAACCTTTAGGAACAGGGTTTGGTTAAATGTCGCTGATTGGTCAAACTCTGACCCAGCAGCAATTACAATTTCTACAGTGTTTGTTGTTGTTTATCATCATCAACTCAGTGTTGCTTTTTTTTGCAACGTAATCATGACTTAAGGGCCTCATCATTATAAAAATAAAACATAAATAGGCTAAATGGACGTATGGAAAGTCAGACAGCCAAAGATAAAATGAGAAGCGAGAGAAAAATATGTGTCTACCCAAAAGATCTCAGGTTCACTTCACTGCACTGATTTGGACTCTTGGAAGGTTGTGCATTTGGAGAAAGAACCAAAACCATATTTCCTGCTGTGTGTCTGAAGAAACTGTGTCACTTTATTTCATCTGTGGCCAGGCTAATGAGCTAGCAGCTAATCTGACAAGAAAATCGCATGCAGGCTAAAATCAGCTTTGCTAGCTGCCCAGCACTTCCAAGTGCTGCTGCAAAAACAGTTACTACATATCATCAAGCTTCAAGGGCTATGCACAAATAAACATAATAAATCTCTATTATCTTTGTAACAACGCCAACACTGCTGGCAAAGACTCAAACATTACTGGTGGCTTTTTGTAGAGTCAGTATGCAGTGATAAATAAAGATAAGGCCAGAGCTAATCCAAGCACTAGAACAGACGCCAGGGTCCTTCAGGTGAAAATGAACAAAGCCAACAGACATCAGTTAAATCTAAAATCGTGCAGATGATAACTGTGTGTTGGGGAAAAAAAATCTCTCCAGTTATTTCAGTGGCAGTGAGAAGCAGAGGTCCTGAGCAAGAGGAAACGAGCTGGCAGGCAGGGAACAGACACAGACTCCTTCACACTTAACACACCTCGACCTTAGAGCATGTCTGGCTTGAAATTTTGAGCAGTGCAAAGACATGCAGCTGAAATTCAATTGAGAGTGGCCTAAGGGGCTTTTTTCATCAAAGCAATACTGGTGCTGACAGAGGAGAGGAGGAGGGTCTGGTGTTGAAGGGAAAACTGAAACAGAAAACATCACCAGTCCAGACAAGGAATTGGTGAATGGAAAAGTAGCAGGGCAGGCCAGAGAAGCGAGCAGGTAGGTTTTCTGAATGGATGGAAATCCCCCTGTCCAAGGGGGAAGCACATGTTTGGCCTTGGCTGTGCTACTGACCTCACGATGGAGACCAGCAAGGGAATCAAAAGAGAAGAGTAGCCTGAAGCTGGACACAAAGGCTGCACAATTCATGAGATATAACCAAACTAAATCTTGCATCCAGACCTGCTCAGATCTTTTCTGATGTTTTATAGCGGTGTTTATGCCTTTTAAAATCATGTTCTTGTTGAGCCTCATCAAATGTCTTGTGTTATCTTTAAGGCTATGTGGTGAAGCCAAAGATACATTTTCATATTGTGGATAATTTAGTTCCAGACTAACATTTATGGCTGTGATGGATGTATTGTGATCAATACAATTGCAATTCAGTAACATGTTTGTTACTGAATTGTTACTCAATTTTAAGAACCTGGGTGATAAAAGACATAAGGAGAACAGTGCAACTGGGGAAGGAAAAATATTGGCATACTATAGCCTGTTGGCCGCTTCACTCGTCGAGTGATCTGACACACTACTTGTTTATTCAGTTTTCATGTTTTTTTCCCAGAATTCATCAATTAGTTCCTCAATAAATTAAACAATCCAAGACTCAACAGCTTGTGTCATGCAAAATAAGCAAGCGGCTTCTGTCCAAAGACAGAAAACCCAACAGTTCTTCCAGGCTCAACCACCTCTAGCCTTCATCTAATTACTGTATTAATCAGAAAAATTCAACAAGTGATTGTAGTAACAGATCTGACATCTGCACTGCTGAAACACCATCACTATTTACACAAAGCTTTTCAAACAAGACCATCATCTAGGAGGTATTTGTTAACTCTGTCATGAAGTTCTAGACAGATCTGTTAGGGTGCCGACCTCTGCAAACCTTTAAAATAATTGGATGCTCCAACTTACCCTGGCAGGACTTGCCGGCCTGGCAGTGGGTCATGTGGTTGAGGACGTTCTTCATGGTGCGGCAGTGGGGTAGGGCACAGGTCTTCAACTCCCCGTTGGCCTGCTCTCGTCGCTGGCACTTGTGTGCGTGAAGCAGCAGGACCAGCTGCTGCTGGATCAGCTTGCGTTTCTCAGGGTCGGCTGTGGGACCTGCCGAAGGCACCGCCACATTTCCACCGCCGGTCAGGGGCAGCATAGCCACCTGCTGCTGGGGCTGCTGCTGGAGCTGCTGCGGGGTTGATTAAGAAAAAGACAAGACAAACGTCAGTGTTGTGATGATTAAAATAAGGCTTTTGATCTCTGCTTGTGGTGCTATAACCACAGCAGGGATGTAGACAGGGACATTCCTGTTACTTTTCAAGTCGATTCCTATGGTCCTAATGTGGGTAGTACCTATATATGTCTGATATTAAACTTTCCTCTTTCTTCCCTGTATTAAAATATCCTTTTTCTTCCAGCTGCAAAAGTCAGATGACACGTTGGAGATCTGCCTTGCACTATAAACTATTTTTCCTCAGTTTTTGGACTGGTGCCTTCAAGGACTGTCAAAGGGGGGTCTCCCACCACACACTGTCCGCCATGTTGTTTTCTCGCTTGCGATAGGGGAATGCAGACACTAAAATATCTATCATTTGGAAGAAAACTAGCTTCATGATATTGGAAGGGATGTGGTGCTACTGTTACAAGGCCGGACATCATGGTTTGGAAACACACAACCACAGCCAAAAGACAGACGCTGTGGCCCGAGAAGCTTAGCAGCATCAGTGATGGCTGGTGTGATGTCTGTGGCAGATGCACCACAATAGAAACAGAAATGAAAAGCACAACAAACTTCATTTATTTTGGATAAACTCTGAATCTACTGACAACGACCGTTTTTGAGTCTCAGGTGGACAGAAAAGCTCAAACTAACAAGAAAAAAACCCAACTAGCTTTACAATATAATGCCGGATCAGAAATGTGAAGCAACTGTCATAACAAGAGGCTGAATATTGTAATGTGGAACCCAACATAAGATAGAAGAGCTGCAGCTAGAGCGCCTTTGCAGCGTCGTTCGGCGTCTGCGCCAGTGAGGATCGTCAGAAAGAATAAGGACAGAACTGAAAACTGTGCTGCAACCAGCTTCACAGTAGTGAAAGGTAAACCTGACTTTGTTTTTAGACAGAATAACTAATGTATCAGACTTTGCCGACTCTGAATACAGACCAGCACAACAGTGACTGTGTGCCATCTGTAACTTATGCAGCTGCATTCAGCTTGAGCAGAATTAGGCCTCAGTTCCTTGTTGTCCATAGCGATAAAAGAAAAAGAGTTTGGTTGTAGTATTTCATTACTTTGTCCACAAGTGTTTCCCCAAGCCAAGCTAAAATGGAGACTGCAGACTCAGACTTTTTAACTGTCCATCAGCACTGATGTGCTCTGGCAGCATTTTGACTTGTGTGCAGCTGTTGATAAGTTTGCAATGGTCCGCATAACTAACTCCAGTGCGCCATTATATTTTATGATCCTTGCACACCAGTATGATATAACCAGACTTGATTAGGAAAATGTTTTGTAAATGAAATAAGTGTCAGTAAAGAGACATAATGCTCATCACTACTAACTGTGTCTCTGCTAATCGGCCACTCTGCTGGGAAACATCAGTACACCATCCAGTTTTGTACAGGACTGCACACAATGCATTCTGGTTGTTGTAGGATTTACCCCTTTAGAGTGATAGGGAAATCTACATTTGTTACATTTCTACAACATAGGTTTAAGAAATCATCATTTACAGCAGTGAAATTCCTCTTTAAGATGATTCTCTACATGTAGAAACCAAATGTAATCATGACTTCAAGTAGCACTAAAACATTATATGAATCAACATAAAATATATCAACGACAATCTTGATAAATTAATCTGTGTGAGCTGGTTATAAGTCTTTACCTGAGTAAAAGCAATTGGTGCACAGGAGAGAACATGATTTCTCCAATCCTAAAAGAATATCACTTAATGTCAAGTTGGAAATGAGATGTCCCTGTTCAATATTCCTGTTCAAATTCAAAACACTTCTTCCTCAACACCACATGGTTTATTTGTTCAGTGGCCTTTAGTGCTGCCTTACTATCACTATATTAAGAAACAAAAAAACAAGAGCTTATTTTAGTTTTCTTTGACTGTCCAAACTCTCAGCAAAGTTGTCTGTCAACTACTGATTCTCATGAAGCATTTCACACACCAACCAACCAACATTCACTAAGAGAAAGACAGAGCCAGCTTGCCACCGCAGTCCCATGAACTGTGGCAGGTGTGCATATAGTGCAACTATTCATGCAACATGTTATGCCTGATGCACACTAGTGAAAATCTGAAGTGATTTTAAGAACATAGGAGACCATGGACTTAATGACAGATTTAACCGATCTTATTATATTTAAATCGTAAGAAAGCACAGATCAGATGATTCAGTCAGTACACAGGACCTCACACTTGGCGTTTATCCTATTCAATGTCAGAGTGGGGACTACAGGGATCTCACAGAAACTCACGTGATCAAAAGGTGGCAAATGTTTTGTACCGGAAAACTGAAAAAAACTGTGGATGAAGCTGTGACAGAAACAGCATGGATCATATAATTTGCAATGTGAGCTGTAAATAAGGTTTTACTGTCTCAAACATGGTTAGTGTACGCTTGTTGCTTGCCAGTTGGTGACTAATTCATCCAATATATCGCCCATCCCTGTGACTTATTTCGTCAACAATAAACATTGATAACTTTAAAATGTGCTACTCAAATTGTACAAAATACAGTTCAAAGCTCCATGAGTGGTACTGCTGTACCAAGTGAAATTCATGAGACTAAAACATCAAGAGAAATGCTGCATTATTATGTATATGGAAATGTCTGAATATGTGTAACAAGCACTAACCATGTTTGGCACGCTTGTGACAGCGGCCCCTTTGAGTTCACTGGGGAAGGGTGGCAGACTGTTGGCAAGGGCAGCCTTGTTCTGGAGCTGCTGCTGAGGGTTTAGCTGCTGGCCGGGCCCTGTGGGTCCCTGACCGTAGGACTGGGTCGCAAATGGACCCCCATTACTGCCCAGGCCCATCTGGAAAGACACAGATGATAGAGACATTAATATAATATTTAGCAGCATTAGCTTCACACACTGACCGGATATGATTGTGCAGCCCTGAATCGAAGTTTGGTTATAAAGTTCATATGTTTAAAATATGAATGTGATAATAAAAATTTACCTGGGGGATTTTTTTTCTTTATCTTACTACATAGCTAGCTACCAAAAAAACTGCCTGAAGAGGATGTGTCACCATTAGCTAGATTTCATTAAAGACTCACCACTGTTTCTCAACAGCAAACGGGTAACGATTCATTGAGACGTCTCGATGTTACAGTGGATTATGATTGGGTTTGCTTATTTGTCTTAATTTGTCAAAAGAGCACCAATGTGCCAACAAAGGTTCCGCCTCCATTTCAATACCAATTTGTCACTACAAGACTCCCTCTGCCAACGCAGGCACATGGTCACCGGATCAATTTTTGTGTACACGCGTGAACAGCTGATGGCGCTGAGTAAACCCCTGTGGTCCCGCAGGAGTTACGGAGGAGACGCCGGGGTAGCAGACGGAGGGATAAAAGGAAAAGACATAAACCAGCGGTACCAGCGATCATAATGGGAAACGTGAGGTCTCTTGGAATATGATGGATGAACTGGCAGCACTGGTGAAGACCCAGAGGGAGTACAGCGAGTGTAGCATTTTTTGTTTTACTGAAACTTGGCTGCACTCGCACATCCATGCTAACAGCGTCGGGTTGCCTGGTTACAGCTTGGTACGTGGAGACAGAGACTGTTCCTCAAGCCGGAAGAAGAAGGGCGGTGGGATTGCACTTTTTGTGAGTGAGAGGTGGTGCAATCCGGGGCATGTCAACCTGAAGGAACGTCTCTGTTCCCCGGACATTGAACTGTTAGCTGTGGGAATGCGCCTGCATTATTTACCGAGAGAGTTCACGTCCACCATCGTGATCATTGTTTACATCCCTCCGTCAGCTGATGCAGCGGTAGCCTGTGACGTCATCAGCTCTGCCGCTGCCAAACTACAGACTGAACAGGAAATCTTTCCTGCCACAGGCCATCAGCGTGTATAATAATAGCTAAAATCCGGTCATATATTATATATTATTATATTATATTTTATTTTACTTATTCTTATGTAATTATTATCTTAATTTCTTATTCTTATTTAATTATCTTATTCTTATTTAATTATTAATTATTATCTTAATTGTTGGTTGTTCTTTTTATTTCATTGTGTTGTATTTGTGTTATGCTGCTGTTACACTCTAATTTCCCAGTTTTTGGGATTAATAAAGTATATCTATCTATCTATCTATCTATCTATGCCAGGATAACTGAGCCTTGTTCTAAACCCACCACTGATGTTCTGGCACCACAACAGCTCAGCATGACACCAGTTATTGGCAGGAAGGACCTCTCTACGCATAGAAATCTTTCCAGCCTTTACTCCTCATCTTCTGCCTCCCTTCTCTTTAGAAGTTATAAACAGTGGGATCAAGATGACACATCAGAGTTAAAAACATTGGGGTCTTTGAATGCTGTCCGCACCAAAAAATGCATAATAAAAAAAATTTATTAATAAAATATCAGTAGCATGCAGAGACAAGCTGTAAAACAATGTGCAGAAGTGCAGAACTGAATCTTTCTGACGATTGTGTCCGAACACAAGCAGGAGCACAAGTGCTCTATTAACTGATTGTGACAGTGATTTTTGAGTAAGGACGACGGTCCACTCGTCCACTGAAACACTTCTCCCACTCTGGAGGACAATGTTTCGGTGGACAAATTTGAGGCTGCTTCAAGAAAAAATATCAATATCATCAAGTTTTTCTTGGAAATACGGCCCTTACTAAACTTTGTAAAAAAAAAAAAAACTATTAAGAAGAGGAAGAGAGCATGCACGTCATACATGGATATGCAGGTAAATATATTATGAGCATGTTATATAGAAAATATGAGAGTCAGGAAAAAATAAAACCACTAGAAATTTCAGACTTAAGAGTTTGGGGTTGTACTGTAGATGTTAGTGGCTGGATGTAAAGTGAAAGTGGGCAGGGCAGGTACTAGTAATATTTGTAGTGGGAATGGCAAAGTAAACCAAGCCCAAAACTGTTTACTGACCTGCATCACCTCAACTTTGGAGCAAGCTCTGCATTTAATAACAAAAATTAAATAAAAACCAAACAGTGATAATAGCAACACATGATAGGTGATGCGTGATAGAAGAGTTTACCCATGCCGACCACCCTCAACAAGAACCACGACTACATATATTAAGATGTGAGGCACCAGAGTGAGTAAACCCCTGTTGGTGCCATGCTTTACACAACGATCAACTCGCTGCCGCTCTCTTATCCAAGGAGTTGTCCGGAGACCCGACCACACTCCATCATGCCAGGCCATATCCCCGCTGGCTGTTGACACCACTCCAACAGACCAGATAAAAAAGACTCAGCTGAGACGACCAGACACTGGCAGCCTTTCAACACAGCTGAGCAGGCGGTCACACACTGTCGGGCACACAAACGCACACCGCCTCCACTTCGCTTTTCGCATTCAGTGCCCCACTCTCTGACACACTCCACACATCGGCAGCGAGGACAGTTGCCAACTTTCATCTCACCGCTCTGCTGCCAGCACAGACTATTCAGCTGAGCTGCCCCCCTTCCTCCATCCTTACTGAACCCGCCCCCTGTCGTTCTAACTGATTAAGTTGTTTACAATACCTGTGTTCCCCTGAATGACTGACAGGGCAAGCAGCCATCTAATAAGCCAGAGAAAGAGAGGGAGGGTTCTCACTCACACAGTAATAAAAAAAGAGCGCACGGCAGTGACGGCAGCCTCTCACCGGCACAAATGCCCAGAAAGAGATTTACAACCTGTGATTAAAGCACAATAGAGGAAGCCACACACAAAGACTGGGCCTAGCAGTTTTCTCCTCTAGAGCTGAGTGGCATGATAATCACAGGAAACCAGCTGAGGTTACACACACACACACACACACACACACACACACACACACACACACACACACACACACACACACAGACAGACAGACAGACAGACAGACAGACAGACAGACAGACAGACAGACAGAAGTGCTGACTGTCCCTGCAGTGATACATTTAGATTAGCTTTCAATCTTTTTGTGGTTAAATCATGTGTGCACACTATCTGAGAGTAAATCTCGACACAGACATTCACTATCTTTCAAAGTCTCTTCTCAGTGGCTCGTAGCATCTGTCCGTCTGTTGTGGTTACGTACAGCTTACTGATACACAGCCAGTAAAAAAAAAGGTGGCTTCCAACCTGTTACCTGTGAAACTACATTGATGACAATTTTATCCGAACAGCCAATGACTATGAATGCTCTCAAAAGGTTGAAGTTAAACTGTCAAGTGTAGAGTGTATACTTAATTTATTTAATTATACTCTAAGCAATATGAATGCTGAAAATGACTGAAACACATGCACACGCACATGCAAAATAATAATAAGAAATATGGAGAGTGGTTGGCTTCAATCAAGTTGCTTATCAACGAACTCAAAGTTTTGGTGTGTTGCTGTAGAGAATATATTAAGATATTTGAAACAATGCATGTGTGCCGTTATGCTCAGTGAAAGTGCAAATCCACTCTAGAGAAGCAAACCCTCAAATTCTGCTAGCTTCCTCTCTCTTAGCATATTTTAAAAATACAACCGACTACAAGCGAATGAAATGTGACCGCAACGTAAATGGATAGCTTAATTCATCAGATCCAACATATTTATAGTAATGTGTATCTCAATATATTTATGCCTCAAGATGCACATGCATAAAGACTACACTAAAAGGAAGTTGCGAAATGTGGGTGTGACTCACCTTGCCCATGCTGCCTGCTTGCTGGGCTGCACTGAGGGTGGCGTGGGCGCCCATCTGCTGTCCTCCCTGGGTGAGTGTCTCTGCCAATGCACTCCCTGCTCCTCCTGGTCCTGGTGGTGCTCCCTGCATTGTCGTTCCCTGGTACTGCATGCCTGCCACTGCTGCTCCCCGTCCTCTCCCAGCTCCAGGTCCAAGACCACCATTCATCACCTGCCCAGGTTGGGGCTGCCCTCCCTGGGTCAATAGTCCAGCATGGCCTTGGCTGTTATTCATCATGGCCTGATTGAAGCCTGTTGTGTTCAAGCTCATTGTGGCAGTATTATTGTTGTTGTTTTGCCCTGCTACTCCAGTTGGTGTTCCTGCTTTTTGGGCCTGGGGGGAAGGGTGGTTGTTGGGGGAGCCCTGGCCAAGGGGGCTCTTACCCAGTGGTGTACCCAGCTGAGGCACCATACTGCCTGGCTGAGGGCTCGCTGAGTTCAGACCTGTGCCTGCGATACTGGAGGCGCTACTGGCTCGAAGGAGCTCTGAGAGCTGCTTGTGCTTGGCGGCTGCATCTGGGACGACGGTAGGCCCACCAACACCACCACCAAGACCCACTGGTGTGCCACCTGGCCCAACAGCTCCAGGTGCTGTTCCACCATTTGAAGGCATCCCGCCCATCAGGCTCAGATCTCCTCCATTAGGGATCAACTCATCTGGAAGGTCATTTTCCAAATCATCCCAGGACAGAGAGCCCAGATCTAGGAAAAAAAACACACAACATCAATTTGATTAGATTTTAGAAGAGTTAACAGTGACAGTGGTGATGTGTTGAATTTTCTTGAAATTGTCTCGTATGAAGAGTTTCAACAAATCCACAGCCGTCAGTAAGACACATTCACTCTTCTAGGCCGCACTGCCTTTGTGGTCCAGCGAATTTGACTGCAGAAGAAACAATCCCATGTATTTGTATTTTCTCCATTTGTCACTGTATCAAAAACACTCAAACGCATGACAGAAAGTGTCAGAAACGAATATCCTTTTACTCCTCAGCTGAATCTCCATCTCAGTTTAAATGTTCACAAATATTCCCAGTAGGGATATACAGTACATCCATAGCCAATGAAAGAGAACACTGAATTCATATTATTCTTTCAATGATGAGTTCAGTCAACAATTAAAGAAGCTTTCACACTGGCTCCAGACTAAGGATGCCGTTCAAAACTTATCATCTGTCATCTGTCAGTACTGAAAGAACAGAGTAGCCAAGCAGGACACGCAGACTCACATGCGACAGCGTACCTCTGCATCTCCAATTCCCAGTTATGGGATACTAATAAGCCAGCATACTAACTGGTGCCACATGGCAGTCATGTCCCTGCAGCACAGGACAGAAACAAGACAATGTGTGATAACAAGAGCATTTCTACTGGCTGACAAACTCAGTGTGACTGGAGAGAGAATCCAGCAGAACGTGGAGCTCCTGCTGGGCAGTGGAGGAATATTTGTGAGGTGTGAGCATAATGCTGAGAGCCAAGGGAGTCACGATTCGTGTGTGTGGAGGTGTGTGAGTATTAGGGCTGTGGAAATAGATGCTTTTTTTAAAGTCAGCATGTGAAAGACACACAGGCAGGGAATAAAAACATTTTTTCAACAGTGTTGTGTTTCTACATAATTTTCTTACATAATGTTAGCAGGCTAAAATTAAGGTCTTAAAGTATTTAAACACTCAGTGTTTGGTCCATTTCAAAGCAAGCCTCGTCACAAAGTTCCTCATAATAAAACTAAACAGCACACCAAAATGTGTTTTTGACAACCCCATACTCAATAAAAGGTTGTGATTGGCCTTGTTCGGGTCATCTGTCTGAACTGGAGGGGGGGGGGGCTGACATATCTGCCAGAGCAAAGAAAACATGATCTCACAGATTTGTCTGGTTGCCAGGCTACAGCAACACATTTTTATTAAAAAAAAAAAAAAAAAGGCAACACGAATATGAGCTGAGGAATGTCACTAAATCAAAATGTCCTAATCAAATGGAGCTTATCAGTTATCCACATAAGATGGATAAGGACCCTTGTCTTAACACTGCACGATGGGAGAGTACAGACCAGAGTCGACAGAGTGAAGCGGTCCCCCTCACATCTGATGCTGCTGGATGTCTTCATTAACATTCAGTCAGGATCCAGCCTTTAATGAGGCCACTTGGCCTACACACTTCCCTGAGTAAACACAGCCTTCTAGATCTGCTGTGCTAGCCCGCTGTTGGTCCCTAGCATCAGGCAAGCAGGTGCTCCATGTGGAGAAAGCTTGTTTAAGGCTGAAGGGACCATCCGTCTTTTCCTCGCAGCCCCTCCTCTCAAACCAGCAGCCACATGGGTGCTCTCAGAGCAGCATTCAATTCAACCACATGTGCTCAGGCTTGGCCCTGCATTCATTTCTGAATGGACACACACACTGTGCAACCCTACCCCCAGGCTCCTTGGCTAGAGACCAAAAATGCAAAGCAATGTTTTGGTTAGGTGGCACCACATGCAGGCAGGGGAGCCCCAAACATGGGAAGAGGAGGAGGGGACATAGAAATAGAGTATTTCTCATTTCTTGCCCTTTTTCCCCCCCATTTGTTTCCTAATTATCATTCGCACCTATGCTCTTTCACCTGTTTTCTCTCTTTCCTTAACCTCCTACTTGCCACACTGCTATCTACTTTTCCAGTTATATCCCCTGTGGCTCCCGTCTGGGAATTGCTGGCTATAAATACCCACAAAAGCAGCCCCAGCAGTGGCCCAGTCTGGCGTTGTCTGTCATCTTCCCCAAGGCCTGAGTGTCTGGCCTCAGAGGGACAGGTGCAGTATGGTGCTGCCTGGCATTTCTCTCGCTGTTCAGTATCACAGCAAGAAAGCAATTTGGTGCCGCACAGGTAATCTATGCTCTGCTTTTTCAAAAAAGAAAAAAAAAATTAAAGGCTGGTTTACACAGGAGGAGTTTCAGACGCTATTTTCAGTCTGACAGGACAGATAAGTGTCTATTTTAACCAATACAGCTGCCTACACGGACAGGCTCACATTGCACTCACATTATACATGCGTAACCACAACCTGTAGCATATTTTTTACACTGTAAATCTGTTTTATTACACTGTACGTGCATAATTAAAGTAATTGTGTGCTGCTGACAAAACATGACCTACAGTCAATATTGTGCCTGAACTCATTATGTGTTGACACTAAAGTAAATGCTTTCCCTCTGCTGATGTGATACTTTCACTACGCAGTAGTAAACGTAGTAGTAGCACTAATGTTCCTTGATGTGGGAAATAACAAGACATCTGTTGATGAAGAGGGGGAGTGAATGAAAGCTTGTGACAGGCTATAGGTATCAATATTTAACGAATTACACAGATTTTAAAAAGAATTTAAAAGTTTAATAATATTAACACGAGCTCACATAAAATAAGTCCCTTGACTCAAATGTCCATTCTAATTGCCTTATTATTTCCAACCTTCTGGCTAAAGTATTTCACATTCATCAATAGGTCATGCACAACTGAACAAACAAATGTGTCACACAGCATGGAAACAGCAACAGCTTTGTTTACATTCAAGTTAGCACAGCAAGTCATGCAAGTCAGTTGAAACAATCAAACATATAAAATTAATCATCGGCTGAGTAGTACCTTAACCCTCCCATTTTCCTTCATCTTAAAACACTGCCAGAACTGTTTACTTTGGGCTAGAGAGATTGTTTTTCTTCTTCTGAATATGTAGACTTCCTTCTGCACAGTATGCAGCGTAGTTGTTTCTGCATATGAGTCGATTACTCTCTAGAAAAGTCACTGTGTATAAAATGCAGACGCTAAACTGATTCACATATCATTTCCGCTTGTTATACAGATCTGCGATCAGCGCAACCGTCACCAATGACATCATCACTTCCTAATCAATCAGAACACGGATATTCTTTGACCGACATGGTAAATGGGCCAGTCATAACTCGTTTTCCCGTATTTGTATCTGCAGTTTCAAACTGCCATAAACATCATAAACATACCACAGCTAAATGGTTCATTTCAGAGGGTAAAAAACGCCTGTTGTTCTGAGCTCTCTGAAGATGACAGTGGAGTTATCTTTATTAAAAAAAGAAATATGCCATATATGACAACTGATAAAAACAGTCATATGTTGTTTGCCTTCTTGTCAATTCTGCATTAATATAATCCATAATGAGAAAGTGTATTTGCGTACACACTCACTACCAGCCTCTGTTGGTAAGCTGCATGACATACAGTGATTTCCAGGGCAACACAGCCAGAGCAATGGGTAACGACAGCCATGTATGATCCTAGTCTCTTCCGCACATACAGCTTATTGATTGAACACCAGTATCAGATCAGTACTCGGTATCGGCAACACCCAGAGGCTATGTATCGTATCGATTTCCAAGAACATTGGTACTTATGTTAGGCACTTATGTTACCCAGAGGATCAATTCAAATGACTACAGGCTATAGTTACAAATTTTAAGCAATTTCCTTAGTCGATCATGTTAATCAATTATCTCTTAATATTGCCTGCCTCGGTGAGCAGGGAGGTACATTTGTTTTACAGTTTGTGGCCAGCAAACACATTTGTAACGCATTAAACATAAAGTGGCTTAATGGCCTGACCAGGTACTTCAGAAAATCTACACATTTTCTGATAGTTCCACTGCACGCCCATCATCTTCGGCATTATCGATTAACATATCTTTAATTGGTTAAATTAACGGCAATTAATCAATCATTCCTACTCCAGTATTGAGTGTAGGCCCCCCACATCTTGGCAGCGCTCAGAGCTGATCAATACAACTAAATATTTTGTGTGAAAATTAGAAGTTTATATATAACTGTAGGCCAGACCTGATGCATCATATGATTAAATGAAGTCACTCTAGCTGGATAAAATCTCTGAATGAAACCTACTTAGAAAAAAGTGAGAAGACTGTCAGTGTGGATCTATGGCTGCAGAAAGACAGGAATGATACCTTCTTTTTTATCTCCAGTATTAACAAAATAGAGAAGTTAAAATGCAGTTTTTAACCCACAGCACATTACAGGTATAATATCCCCAATAAAGGAAAACAGACTTGTGTTTTTTTGCTTCTCAGATTATTCTCTGACAGCAATAATTATAACAGCAGGATGTCAACGTCAGTGTGCTTTTCCCTTCACTGTGTATAAAAGAGACTTCACAGTGTTTTAACAGAAAACAGCTTTTGACATTTCCAGAGCAAAAAACAAACAAAACTAAATATTTTGTTTATCAACATCGACCCGGATTCTTATGGACTGGGACAAGACATTTCTACTACTACTACTACTACTACTACATCTGTTTCTCCCAAGTCTGGACCTGGAGTCTAATGATTAGATAATGACAGAATTATCATAGTTTATTACACTAAAGTAACATGTTATGTAAATGTATTAAATGTTCTTGCATCTGTGTAAATTCATCATCTACCCATGTCTGTAAGGCTCAATGCAGATTATCTGAATGCACGTATGACCACAGACTGTATATGCATCCAGTTGTGTGTGTGTTCCTTAGTTTTGTCATATACCCCACACAGCAACAGTTTCTCTACATAACAGAGTTGATTTAGCTTTTCATGGAGCCAAACGCCACTTCCATGATAAAATAGTCCATAAAGCAATCAATCACTGCTGCGTCCTGTACTGGATTAAATCAGTATAGTTCAGCACCTGAGCTTGGCCTCTCTTATCGGTCACATTATTTCTTTTTTCCCCTTCAAATTTCTATTTTCTTGACATGTGATCTACAAAGATGAAAATCAAGAACTGGTTTCCACTTGTCAGATCTATCAGAATTGTATGCCCGAGTTTATCAATTGCTTATTCACTGCACTAACACTACATATCGCTGCATAACATCTTAATAAAACCTGTGCACACAGCCAATGGATTTTTTCGTGAACAGAGGGTAAAGGGGAATCGAGGGACGCTGCAGGCTGACAGATGGCTTGAATAGAGAGACAGCATTCGCTATCTGCCACAACAATAAAAAAAGGACCTCCCCAAACGCACACAAAACATCATAGGTGCACAGACACTGCAAGTATATATACATACACATACACACACACTTTCTCACACTCATGATTAGCTCAACATTCCCCATAAACATGTGCAATTGCAGCCACAAGCCTCTACTGCAGAAGACAAAGGCCAAATGTAAGGGCAGAGCTGCTCACAAAGCAAGTCAACTCTTCATCTGCTGTAATTTACAGCCGATGATGTTGCTGCCCAGTATAGTCCCACGGGGTCCGCTAGGTCCCAAATGTAACTGGCGAAAACTATAAAGAGGCAGTGGGGACGGTTTAATGATTGATCACCGCAGCCATGTGGTGCCTCTACCATGTGTTATGGGTGTTGTAATTCATTGGTGTTGTGACTGCTGTTTTAGTTGGTGGCTGTCCAACAATTCTTTGTCTTGCAGACAAAATCAAAGTCAATGAAGAACACGTGCCAGATGATAGACAGGATTGATACAGGCCTGGAATTAAGTCATTTGTTGGCAAGGCAACTTTAGCCTTTGTTAAATACAAATTTACATCATACGATAATTATTATAAGTGATAATTACATTGTATGAAGACAAAACATTATACAGTCAACAATTATGATTCAGTGTATTGAAAAACTGTGCTGTGTTTGTTAAAACTGTGTAACTAGGAAAGTATTCGTCTAAATCTTTGTGTTCAAGCCGACAACACTTGGTATATCACAACGCACAAAGCCTAGAAGTAATTATACAAATTTTAAATATCTCACGACGAATCATTTCAGTTGTAACATATACAAGCTGTTAGTTGGGACATCATTTGCTATTCAGTATCAATGGGTATGAATGGCAACCCGTTTCAAAAATTAAGATTTCTCTCTAAAATACATGCTGGTTGATCATATGCATACCAAATTAATCACCAACTCATAACACTGTAAATTCACTGTCTATCGTGTGTGTGTGTGTGACGGTATCTGGTGCATAGACAAGATTTTTTGGCTTTTGTTTATTTCTATGATTTTAATGCAAATTTGTTGTTCACAATGTAGCATTATTAGGGAAAACCAGGATGTGTTCCCTGAACCTTGAACAGCCAGTTCAAAACAGGGCGTGCCAGACTGGTGTGTGGGTAGTTAATTTTAGAAGGGGCACTATGGCCGTACATCAACAGCACTGACTGTGGTATATTTCCTGCCTGTTGATACTCTCGAAAAAGTAATTTGCTTATCTACAAAAACAAACAAACATTATACATTTTATCCTTTACACAACATGCAACAGGTGTTTACACATTGACTTTTCCGCAATTTCCTAGGCTCACATTATGTTCAGGGTCTATATTTAGGTTTTCACAACAACAAATCAAGTTAAAAATTAAGAGTTAAGTCTCTATTGCTGAATTTAAGCTTAATATCAAAAACATGGCTGCATGTTTGATAGAGCATTGTATGGATAGTTCAGACCTTAAGTATGCCAGGCTTTGTCTGCTGGAGTAAATCAGTCTACTGAGCCCAGTTCAGCTCACAGGAGTTGTCTGCTGGCTAATGTTACATGTTTAGTTGCCACTGAAGAAATTAATTCTTAATGACTTCTTCTTCTTCTGACCAAGACTGGGAAATACAGTGCCGCAGAGTATCATGTCGGAAAATGACAACCTTAAAGATAAGCTAGAGAAGGGATAGGATATAGTGGGTTGTAGAAGGCGGAGGTGGGGGTTCCCAAACAACTTTGACAGCAAAGACTGTATTTTTTTTATGTTTACTGTACTTTAAGACATTTTTTTTGTACAGACTTACCCTATTTTTATATAAATGAGCAATACAAGTAAAAAGTGTTGCATACCTTGTTGTATTCCTAATCTTTGTCGTATAATTTGTCTGATCCTTTATTGGGGTTGAGGCAGCAAGCCAAAATGATCATGTTTCATTTCCAACATAAAATGACATACATTTAATAGTCGCGATACCACAGAGACATTCACAAATTAATGTTAGAAAGTATGCATGATGATTTCTGCCATGTACTTCTACATATTTAATGTGCATGTGCCCACGGAGGGAAATGTCAAATAAGAGCAGTGCACAAAATTTAACATAATTAGAAAATACAATATTTACTGTGCAATTAATGGCTGTCCGGGCCCATCCAGATTGGTCGGTGGGTTCATATGCTTGCTTAGGGGTGTCGAGCAAATGTCTCTGGAAATTCCTGTTTTTCAGACTTTGGTAACTGAATTGAGCATCAGTATCAGAACAGCTTATTAGTAACCGTTTTATTCCCCAACCAACAACTACCACCTGACGCCACTCTTTACCTGAACATGCATCGCAACAAAATTCAATGAATCTCTCTTCAAATGAATGAAATTGCTTTAGCATGTGCAGCCTGGACACACATATGTGATGTACAGGATGCCATGAGTTGAAGGGACATCTGATTTTTTTTTTTAGAATAGGTGCGTTTTGGAGACTCTGCATTTGATTACAGAAGATCATCAGTATTATATTGTGTCCAATGCCATCTCTACCTGCTGTTAATCGCGAGCCTGTCTAACCGTTATGAACAATTATCTTTAACATTAAAACCTCCTCCTTCCTCCTAAATCACAATTTCCAAACTGCTGTGTTCTCAGAGTCCGGTGTGTATAATAATATGCCGTTTGCTAACACGTTCAAACATTCAGTTGCCAATGTATTAGGTACAGCGTGGTAAAACTAATGCAACAGTCCTGCATCAAGTGACAGGACGATTATAATGCAGAGGTTTTATTTAAACTGTCTGATGGTGTTAATCCAACTTCATGGTAATTTGTGAAGTGGTACTGTTGAATTGCATTGTGTCATATCTCATGAAGGTAGGATATATTGCATACCATTGTATTAGACTGCATTAGTACTACCTAATACACTGACTGCTGTCCATATATACACAGTACACAGGATAGGTCTCTGCAATACCACTGAGCACAAACCCAACCACAACACTGCAGTAAAACTACAGCTACTACTTCTGCTGCACTGCTCCTTGCTGATAACTTTTAACTATGCTGCACACGGTGGTTGTTGCATGTGCATTTTAATGATCCCAGTGTTACATGTGCATACAGTGCGGAGGCCTTTACCTGCTCCATCAGACGCTGACAGTGCAGGTGAATTCAGCTTCGGCCGCTTAGAGTTGGGAGGTCCGACGTCCAGCAGGTTTTCAGCCATAGTTGTTATCTTCACCGGCTGGTTACTCAAGTGGATAAAATTCGTTAACCTTACGACAGTAAAGTTGTTACTATCAACCCGAAGCTTCCCGGTTAGCACATTAGCAAGCTGGCAGCCTGCTAACGTGAGCTAACTGGCTAATAGCTAGCTAATTGCCTGCTACCAGCTAAGTTAACTGTTAGCTACTCCTTAATGTGAGCGTGTGTCTTTCAAAAGAGATGCAATAGCGCCCCGCTTCGCCAGCGCCATTCACCCCATGATAATCCAACACCCAACACCCACATTATTAACGTTAAATAACACAGAATAAAATATTCCCCATGTAAAAATCGAACTTCAAACTGTCAATCCAATAAAATTAGGTGGATTGCTGCATTCCGGGGAAAACGTCGTAATTTCTAGATGTTCATAGTACCCATTTTGCGTGACGTCAAATTTCTTCATGCAAAAATCGCGCGAAGCTCCACAAAAATGCACAATTGCATTAAAATGCTGTGTTTCTGCAAATTACTTCGAAAGTCACGACCTGGTCTCCGCTTGCCCACGGTAAACAATACTGCTCCCGGACGGCGACAGGGCTGAATCGTCGCACTCTGAAGGGGAAATCGGATATACGGAGCGTTTCTGTCCGACGACCACCGAGCCAATTCCCGTTTTTTTGCACAAAATGTCTCCGAGGCGGTGTTAAGATTTCGTTTTCGGGGGGAAGGACGCTGTCATATCGCGGTAAGGATGCTCGATTTCTACGTAAAAACCAGTGTTGGACCGAAATCCTAATTCCGAGCCACGACAAGATGGCGGCTGTTGATTCCTTCGATACAAAAAAGTTTTTTTTTCTTTTCCAGATCGGCTGTGGAGGGGGAGGGGCCGCAATATCACGCCCTGCGTGAAAACACCGCTTCTGTTCACCGCGGGGGGCGCTATGACACCACCAGAGATACACACAAGCAATTTACATCCTAGTTAATACCATGTTTATATATTTATGTTTAACACACACATATATATATATATATAATATATATTATATATACACATATAATATACATATATACATTATATATATATATACACACACATATATATATGCACACATGTACATATATACACACACACACATATATATATGATTATTGAACCATCAATTCGAAAATAATTAATAATAAATATTAAAATATGTTCAAAATAAATGTGCATTATAGCTCAATGGCTCAATGCTCAAAGTAAAGCATATGTTTTTTGCATGTTAGCCCTTCCTGCAGACGCATACAACTACAGAGAAAAATATACAAAAATATATATATATAAAAATTACAGTCAGTTTACCAATCTCTTGTGTTGGGATTGTTTTTCTCCACTTTTCACATGTTAGTTTCCTTTTGATTTGGTGCTAACAGACATGAGTAACTACAGACATCAAACGCAAATGATAAAGTGATGTAGGTTCTGGCAATTAATATTTGAAAAATGTACAGGTTGATACACACTTTATGCTCACATATTAGTCAGATTAAATAAAATCTCCACCCTGCTGACAGTAATGGAACAGCGTAGACATTGGTAAGCCTTTCTAAAAACCCACCTGCAATGTGCGCAAAGTGTGTAGTTTGACAAGAATCCATCTTTATACTTAACAGTGCACTGAACTATTTTTCTGCTTTGAGATTTATTTCAAGCATACTAAAAAAAAAAGTAATAAAATCATAACACTCACACTTACTCAAACAGACACACATTGAATCAATTTGATAGTATGTGTCTCTTTTTCATTGTTTTCTGGCAAAATCTGACACATGCACATGTATAAAAAAAAAAAAATCATATGTGACATAAAATAACTGCATATGTACAAACACTGAGTGCTTTGTGCAAATGTGTACAGATTACGATCATGTGTTGATAAATGATACATGGATAATGTGCACAAAACATACATAATAAATCTCATTCATGAACATAAAACAAATACACAAAGATTTAAAATCAAACAACTCTAATTTTTGTCCCAGTGTAATTAAAAACACATACGGGTTGAATTTACTTTCAAATTTATAATGAAAAGATGGCACTGTCACCTCTTCAATGACTGATTAAGCAATACTATTTCACTGCAATGACTTAAACAAGTGCTAAAAAAAACACTTTATTCCTTTATGGTTGTCCCTCATTTTTCTGTCACAAAGCAGAGTCACATTACTGTAGATGGATGTAGAACAAGGATGACTTAATCCCTTTAACGCCTGCTCAATGCACGTAGCTTTTCTTTTTTTTTGTTTTACTAGATTTTCTTAACGGTAACACTGGACTTGTAGGGCCACTTCTTTCCGTCTGTAAAACAAAATCTTATTATACACACACACACCATCTTTATCAATACACTGTCAAAGAACAAAATGCTTAAATGAGCAAAGCCTAGTGATTTAAAGAAACCCACGTGTTGCATTACTTATAAAGTCACGCAATACATGCTTACTGCTCAACGTAATTGTAGAAAGAATGACACTGAAATGATTCAAATTAAAAAATGTAGTGTGTCTTATCGGAGAAAACTTCTCATTCATTCAAAAAACACCACACATACTTCTCCCCCATTTTTTTTTTTATCACAGATCACAGCAGTGTTCACTTTAATATTTTGTTTTCTTTATATTTTGTTACAGATGTGTGCTATTGGAGAGGTTGTGTGCCCATCAACCTGTGTCATCTCGCACCTCAAATTTATTTTATTTTTATTTTTTTTTTTACTGCTGCTTGCTGTAGCTACAGCAACATGGCCTGAAAATCACAGATTATCTAACTATATAAGACAAGAGGGATCTGGAAAATGTGGGGTGAAAAAAAAAACAGGAACTTCCCTTAAAAATTGATACCTGGGATTGTCATCTGTTTTCTTGTGTGCTACAATTTACTAGGTTTGGAAAACATGAGTACACCAAGATTAAAGCCTGATAGGAAATATTTTAAAACCAATGAAGAAGACTTTAACCAACAAGCGGCCGCTTCAGGAGAAATCTCTTTGGAGTTTGTATGTATGTGCTACTAGTGCTATAGTAATTATTTGATACAAATAACCACAACTCAAACGCTGATTAAAAATGTTCTTAATTCAAACAGCATTGGTTGTGTATGTTTGGAGTGCACAATGGCAGAGGTAAACAAAGATGCTTGTTATGCTACAGATGGAGACATTAACATAAATAGAATATGTAGTGTGAATATGTTTTGCAGGATAATTATACAACTTCTACATCTTTTTAACTTCCCATTTCAAATAATGTAGCTTTATGTGTGTAATTCTTTTCTACAGATGAAGGCAGCTATAGGAAAATAACAAACTGCTATCAGGGGGCATGTAGTTGATTGATTTCCCTTTGCATCACATTACAGTGATCTTATCTGTGTTATTGACTTTTTCCCACCCATACACACATACACCCATACACACGTAAAGTGGAAGAAAGAAACAAGTGCTTTCAGGAGTCAAAATAAAGCGTGGAGTGAGTAAAGGGCAAAGAGAACTATATAAGTGACCAATATTCAATGGGAACACCACACTATTCGAGGCAACCAGTTCATGAAAAAAAAATAAAAAATAGATGGAATTCGTCACAAAAAAATGCAGCAAAACCTGCATAACGAGCATAATTTCCTCGAACATACAATCATCTATCCTCATTATGACAAAAGCATGATATAAAACTTTCTGAAAACCAAAATACTCAAAAATACAGTCATACTTTTAGGCACCACAAAACAATCAGCTAGTTTAGGTTGCACTGCACCTATAGATCACTCAATTAAAGTGGCACAATTTTAAGAATATTGATACAGTAGAGGGCCTCCTCAATATAGAGGCTGTGATGGGATAAAGTTAAAAGTCCCACCCCTTCAACAGCAAATCACACAGCTAAAGGCAGACAATACTTAACTACTGAATAAATATATAATGTAGTGTCGGACTGTAGTGTTTTTTTTTTTGTTTTTTTGTTTTTGTTTGTTTTGTTGTTTGTTTTTCTTCTGCCAATGAAGGCAACGAATGGAACATCACAAAATGTGAGTCTGAGGTTTTACATGCAGTACTGTAGCTGATCTGTGCTTTGACACTTTAACCAACAGCAATGTGGACCAACAACTAAACAGTGATTGTCCCTCACAGTCCCTCTCAAAGTAATAAAACATTGTGAATATCAAACTCTGACCTTGGTTTGAAAAGGTGGCCATAAAAAAGTTTGTAGTTGATAATTGAGACTGGTGTATTTATTTAGTGATACTGTGGTGCAACTATACTACAGGATTGGTTTGAGAAGTTTCCCTGGAATTGAGCATCACTTCAATCTAATCACGGACTAAACTAACCTTAAGCCTTTTACGGCCACCTTTCAGGCCTACCGGGGCGAGTGTTTCATACTCATGAGACAGATTTTCGGTCACACTATCCTTTTAAGTCTATTTAAAGTGCCTTCCTGCTTTTGTGATGATCTCACCTTTTTAAAACCACCATCTTCCATTCTTTTTGAATATTCCCTTATCTGATTTGATTTTGTGCTTTTGATTGTACTTATTGTGACAGACTCTTAAAAGCTATCTCACGGTAATAATTACAAAATACAAGTGGTCGAGAAAACACTGTGCAAGAGCTGTGCTTAAATGTGCATTTAGCTGCTACACAAACAAATCTATGCAGCCTGCTTTGTAGCACGTCCCCCTTTTAACTGAGACGTTAGCACAAATGAATACTGTATTAAGCCCTCGTGTCAAAGCAGAATACATAAATTAACACTGCGTCATGTGATTCCCTCATTCTTCCCATAGTTCCCTGCTCAGCCTATCACGCTGCACTGGCACTTATATAGAATCAAAAATGATTTTCCCTTAAGTAATGTCAAGACTTTGATCAAGTTAAAAACAAATGATATGGCACAATAATATTCTTTCTAAAGAAATACTTGCATTGAAAATAGAAGCATGGAGTAAGAAACCACAGCATATTTCGCAATCTACATGTTAATGGGGAAAGACCCATACAACCATTGTTAAAACTTTGTTCAGTATTCATATTTGTTCGTTCACTGTTCTAGTCCTGAAGGCACTTAATAACAAAAACAAAGAAAAAATATCAACAATAACAAACATAACTTCCTTTCCCTCTCACCCCTGTCAGCCTTCTCCTCTATGTACTGCTGTGCTCAACACAGGTTCAGCACACCCCAGCACTCAGGCAACATGCCCATGAAAAAAAGTTAGTAGCCATTTGTTTAGCCACTGTTTGTGTTATAGTGACCAATTCCCTCTTCTTCATCCATGCCAAAGACACTTGCATAAAGAAAGAGACATCTTGCCCACACCTGCAAACAGTCCTGGAGAGACAGCAGCTGGGGGCAGCAGGAGGATAAAACACAGGGGAAGGGGAAAGGATGGATCAGAGACGAGCATAAAACTCTTCATTGAGTTTTGATAGCTCGTCAGCCTCTTCATCCTCCACCTCTTGAAGTGCGAGAGGAGCGGGCTGCACCTCAGGGGGCACTTGTGCAGCACTAGGTTCTGGGCCTAGTTCAGTGCGGGAAAGAAGGTCTGTGGCAGAGGACTGCCCCGGGTGGTATGAAGCGTCCCTATATCCTTCCTCCCTCACCTCTGTGGACTTAGCTGGGACAGACTCAGGCCCTGCTCCTCCTGAAGGCCTTACAGCGCTTTGTGGTTGAGGAGGGAGTGTGGAAAGAGAAGAGGAAGGAGGATTGGAAGAGGAAGAAGAGGGAAGAAGAGCTGCTCCCTGGACAACAGGTTCTGAAGTCTTTGTTGGTGATGCCACAGTCAAGGGTCCGACTGCAACACTCAGCTCTGCTCGATCTTGGCATATACTTTCTCTACTTTTGGGGTATAGAAAGGTCCTCATTTGACCTTTGCCCTTAACATTCACGGTACCTCTATAGTCAAACTCTAAGCCCATGGCACTGAGAACAGCATGGCTCTCCTCGCTCACCTGCACCCGACACTCCACACCAGTGGAGTCCATGCGGCTAGCAATGTTGACCGTGTCACCCCAGATATCATAGAGCAGCTTAGTGGTGCCGATCACCCCCGCTGTCAGCGGCCCATGGTTATATCCAATGCGAAGCTTAAAACCAAAACCGAGCATGTTCTTGTTGAAGTCATCCAGGACGCCCATCATCTCCAGGGCAAAGTTGAAAAGTGCCCTCAGGTGAGCATGTGGAGAGTCATCATCGTTCTCTGCCAGCTGCCGAACATTCAGTCCTGACGCCGCCATGTAGGTGGCTCCGATTGTCTTGATTTTTTCCACACTTTTGAATTCAGGTTTACGAAGGAGCTCATCAAAGTCTCCAATTAGCTCATTTAGAACACGGTAGCACTCTTTTCCACCCTCATAGCTCTCTTCATAGAACTCGCTAAAGTTTACAATACTGGCAAAGATCACACCCACACTGTCATGGTTTTTGGAGTAGCTCTGGGTCACCTGAGGAAACAATGAGACAAAGATGACATGCATTACAATGTATTTGTAATAAAGAAAAAAATACTAAGAATGTAATTGATCGAATTGGATTTCCTCAAAAACAATAATATTACGCTTCCTAATTATGATGGGTCTGATATTTTAGTTTCAACAGCATCAAAAACCTTGAGCTGGTCAGCGACATGGATGGGGATGATGTTGCCCAGTAACCACTCAGCCTGGTCTCGCATCGTCTGGATCTTGGAGCGGTGCTTGTCAGCTTCCACGTTGCCGTGGTAATGGAGACGGTAGCTGACCTCAAACTCACGGTTAAGAAACCAGACAAGGAGAAGAAGAAGAAAGAAGGCCAGGACAGCCTCCGGGACCAGACGGCCTGATTCAGGAGTGATAAACGCTGAGCTGACGTCACTCGGTGTGGAGAGGTTCAGTCTGAAAGAGAAAATCAAAGGGGAAATGTGAAGCCAATATACTGTAGTTCCAGTGCAGCCTTATGTCCATTTTTAACTGAACGCAATGTGTCTATCCCTCATCTATGGTGTGGTTGTCAAAAGCATCCTTAGAAATGATGACAATCACTAACTGAAGTCTAAGTAGATGAGACGTACATATGCAGTCATCATATTCAATGTAAGAATATTTGAAGGGTTATTCCTTAAAAAGCCATCCCAGAAACCTCTTGTTGCCTGCTGGTAGACAAACAAACTGCTGAATTATTATAGGTACTGACAAAACTGATAAATAGAGTAAAAGTCCTGAAACTTAGGCTCACAAAGTGATAGTGTTAAAACAACAGTGTGCTCTAGGATGTCTTTTTTATTATTTTAACATCTGATTGCAGCTGTTGACAGGTGTTGTATACCTTAAGAAGGAAAGCAAATCTAAATGCTAACTGGTGAAGAAAGGAAACGAGTGGAGCAGTGTAGTTAGGTGACTTGTGGCTCTAATACACAATGCAAGTCTGCACAGGCTGCGCATTATGAGTCATTTCCACCACTAGTGACATTTAGCAGCCATTACTACTACTGGTGCAGACAGAGAGAGACAGAGAAAGAGAGAGACACAGTATTGGGCAATAAAAGCAGAAAAGCATGAGATTAAGTAAAAGCTGTAGTGCTAAAAAACATAAAAGGGAGCCGTTGCCCCTGTTGACCCTTCAAATGTCACTCATCCATCAAACCCCTCTGTTCCCACGGAGACACTCACCCATGAACTGGCAAGCTGTTATTATCAGAGCTGAAAGAGATGATACTGGTGTCAGTCAGGAGTAGGGACCAGTCACGTACACGCGTGTGCACAGACACACACACACACAGACACAAATGAGCAGACATGAACTAACATAGATGTTACAAAGCAGATTAAATTGTCTTTGCTGGCAGGTTGCTGGAGTTAATGCAGAAACCTGTGTAACCTGTGTGTACCTGTGCAAGGGGTTGTACAGCAACAGCAGCAGGGCCACTCCTGTAGCGGTGGCCAGGACTGAGCGCATCCAAAAACTTAGTTGACAGAAGTTACAATACTGGATGATGGCGAGGATGGTGGCACAACACAAAAACATGGTCACCTGGAGGAAAGAATATAGCCTTGAGAGTAATTTAAAGCAACACAGGTTACTTCTGTATATGTACACTTTTAATTTTTATTTGTTTCTCATTTAGTTCCGTTTTTTTATGTATTGTAACAAGCAGTTTTTGAGATTAAACATCATTAAAACGTGGATGTTTTATGAAGACTGTGTTTTCCTTAATGCAAACAATTTGCAATTGCAAGTTATAGAAATACTTAATTTGCCCATATTTTAACATTAACTATTCAAACAGAAATATTGTGGATGGAAGATTGAATTGAATGAAATAATATATTATGGAGAAGTAGCATTCCTTAAAAAGCAGTAGTGTCAAAATAAACGTTCATCATGTAATCATCCAATAAAATAAAAAGCATAATCAAAAACACATTAATCAGCATCGAGTGTTTTGTGTTGTTGTTCCGGGCCTTTGTGGTCTTACTACTCATATCATGACTTGACCTGAATGTTTTTAACCTTGGCCACTGTGGTTTAGCAACATAGAATTAACAACCAAGGATAACAATACTAGCGTTAAAAGACATGTTCCATCTTGGTTTTTGACAAACTGATTTCGATTTCATTGTACAATATGTTTTGAATTTTTGTTACTGACACTAACGCTAGTTACATATAAGAGAAATATCCAGCTTGGTGGAATATCACTTTTATGCTGCCTTTTTTTTGCAGCACATTATTTTGAGTTCTCAAACATATGCATGGATCAAGCAAACGCACATCCAGACATTCGTAGGTCATTAATGATTAGATTGACAGGGTAACATCTTTTCCCCTCTCATCTGTACAGATCCTTGCTCCCGGTCATGCAGCTGCAACTCTAACAACTCTCCCTGAAACTTTGATCTGCATGCCCCAAAGATATAGAGAGAGTGGAGCGGAGAGACACAGAGAGGAGCCGGATTGGGGAGAAATTGGATGTTGAAAATCCTTGAAAAACAAGAAATCAAAACAACACACATCTTGCAAGCAGGCGCTGCCTCAATGCTGGAGGAGTGAGAGAGGCAAACTTATACACAGCTAGATGTGGCCTTGACTCGAAACAGCAAAAAATGCTGCAAAGTATCGCTGCTCTCAATCTTCTCACATACGGAATTCAGAAAAGAAGAAATGTCAACATTTCTGGTGCCAAGGTCCACAGGCGAAGCCTCCTGAAGCTGTTTTCCTTCTGCAGTTCCTATCAGTACTAATGCCAGCTAACAGATCTACTGGTCTCTGAGGATCTCTGGCTTCAGACCACCATGGGCAAAATTTCAGTCGCCCAACTCCTCTCTGCTTACTTTGGCGTACAGATATCAATGATGGCAAACCACTATAGCTTGGAAATCACAAGTCATACCACTACCACAATTAGAACAAGTACCCATAACAGAAGAGCCAGCGTACTTGTACTGAAAGTAGCAGCAGAAGTTAAATCGGTCGCAGTACTAGTGGTATGTCTTTAACTGATCAACAGCCAAATCCTCTCCAAAATGATTCAATTTGTGGTTGTATGAAAAGCAGGTTTTGAAGTTGTGAATTTGGACCTGCACGTTTGATATTTTAAGGATCAGGAATGATAAGACCTGGAGCACATGGTTATAGTAGGAGTTTTTCACTTTGATGAAGACTTTATGTCAAGCTTAATGTCGAAACATTAGTTTCCGTACGTTATTAAAAGACTCCTAATGTCCAACAGCCCATTCGTCCAGAGCAAGATTCTGAGACAGTGACGGACAAACTGGACACACAGAATGTCTGAATGCCCACTTACAGCACAATCTTTCCCTTGTATTCATTTACCCACATGGTGCTTTCCAGCCCCGATCACCCAACACCCAGGTTTACCTGGAGAGACAGGTGAACACTGCAGGTAAGGTGGGACAAGACAGAGATGGCAGGGAGGGACACCAACACAGCCCCGATCACGTGACGGGGGACCCAGCCGGAAACCACCAGAAGCACGGAGCGCGTACAGTTCATCACTTCCTCCAGGTAGAAGGCCATACTGCAGGAGTAGAGTAGAGTAGAGTAGAGTAGAGTAGAGTAGAGTAGAGTAGAGTAGAGTAGAGTAGAGTAGAGTAGAGTAGAGTAGAGTAGAGTAGAGTAGAGGAGAGGAGAGGAGAGGAGAGGAGAGGAGAGGAGAGGAGAGGAGAGGAGAGGAGAGGAGAGGAGAGGAGAGGAGAGGAGAGGAGAGGAGAGGAGAGGAGAGGAGAGGAGAGGAGAGGAGATTAACTAATCAGAGTCAGTCAGGCTTAAAAATAGAACAACAGAAAACAGACTAAAGAATAACATATTTTATCTCCCCCATAACTCTCTCTCCACCCACAGTCCTACAGTCAGAGGAAAAAAACTAAAGCAGACTCTCATCAGTACTTAATTAAGACACATTATTAAAACACAACAATGCTGTCCAATTCCCAGCTAGAATATGATGATTTATTGCCTATTTACATATGACAGTAAGTGAAAATTAATTCACTTTGAAAATACTCTCCACTAAATGACTAAATGCATGCACACACATTAAAAAAAACACACCACGCAATAAATAAAGCTTTAGCACTTACTGAATACTGGAGACTGCAAGTAGAAAAAGGGATTTTCAGGTTTGGAACTATACCTGGTACCATTATATCATTGTGCCCATTTCTGAGCCAATACTGGCCTTTCACAAAACTGGACATTAGCCAGTCGTATCTGACCAGAAATTAATCCATTGTGGTGAGGGAGCCAACCAACACATAAAATAATTTGTGTTGGTTTCAGTGGAGAGTTGTAATGCTACATGATGGTCTATCAGCGGTTTTAAATCCTGTGCCACTGAGGCACAAGAGATACGGACTTTTATTCCCACCAAACACGACAGCAGCCAATTTGGAACAAACACTCGCATTTTCTTGGGCTCTGATGGCACAGCACTAACAACAACCTACATTACATTTCAGAGGCTTTTCCATTCTGCCAGGAAAAAATAAATCTGGGGGAAAACATTAAGTCCTTGTCATTTTGTTGCTTAAAAATAGTCAAAGATTGAGACAATAAATATGTTATGTTATATAAACATGTTTTTATTGGCCATAAACCCCATATTGGTCAAACCCCTTTTGATACAAAACATGTGTGCGCACTCCCACACATAAAGACACATCCACAAACACTCAATCTGCATGTCATCTGTCTAAGCCTCCTCACCGTATGGAGAGGACCAGGGAGGCCAACTCCAACAGGCCAGCCAGGGGGGCCAGAGCCAGAGCAGCAGGAGCTGGACGACCCACGGTGGCCGGGCTCACCAGAGGTGGAAGGAAACAGGCCAGGGTCAGGGCCAGGAAAACAAAACAGCTGAGCAGAACATCCAGGAAGGAGCTGAAGGTGGAGCTTGCAAATGTCTGCACCTGGACCTGGTTTTTCACCTGAAGGGGGAAAGTGATGTGAATCTGAGGAGAAGCAGTGGCTTAATTTTGAAACCAATCTCTGCACCTCACACTGCATGTTTTACCATTAATTCTGTGCTTTTCTTGCTGTGGAGTTAGAAATAATTACAATTTTTATAAAGGCTGAATAACTTTATTTATTCTGTTCATCTATAAAATACTAAATATTATGAATATCAATACAGTAAAAACAGAAAAGCATAAACAACTGTTTGAAAAGTATGCAGTTATCAAGTTTATTACAGTAATCTGATGAAACGGGGTCATATAAAACATTGTCTAAAAATGAAACAAAAATATCGTAGGGATTGTTGAACTGAGAGGCTGAATGTTACAGTGTTTTTGTTTAGCTCTGTAGTAACACTGGTGTAACAGTAGGGGGCTGCAAGGGCAATGCAGGCCAACTAGAAATGGTCCTGGGTGTGTGAGTGTGTGTGCCGCCACTAATGTGGCATTAAATTCGTGAACAGGGCAATACAAGGAAAATGTTGTGGCAACCTCTCCCCCCCATTCACTCACAAACACTTGTACATGCACACACAGACAGACACACTTGCAGAGACACAAAGCACATTGACCAGAGCCCCTAGCTGTATTATAACAATAGTGTTGGTCTGTGATCCATGACTGTCAATCCATAGTTTCCTTGAGATATTTTTCACGTCTTTTTTTCTCATCCACGTATTTGACAAATATCTTCACAAGGCAACGAAAACTAGACACACGTGTGTGTGTGTGTGTGTGTGTGTGTGTACCTCCTCCTTGTAGCTGCTGCGATAGGCTTTTTCCAGAGGTCTCTCTAGGAAGTTGAGACTGATCTTGTTGATGGGTGGCTTGAAGAAGTAGTCCTTCATCAGACTGGGAAGCACAGATATTTTATTTTTAGATTCCTCAATTCTGTCACCCAGCAATTAAAGTTGTCATCTTATCATATAAAAATGAGTACAGTAGACTGCTGTGGCCTCTGTCATAAGTTTGCATGCTTATCTCTGTGCTCATATACTGTATGTTTAGTGCCACACTCCAAAAAAAGGTGAGTGTGAATGTATCCGTCTAACATGTGTTGCCTTGTTAACCTGCTGTAGAATTGTTCTTTTTGTCTATTAAAATTGTACAATAAAGTGGACCTCTTCACCACGGTCTTTAACCCCTTACTCACCTGTCCTCCCTGATAACATCCACAAAGTGGACGTCACTCTTTTCTCTGAAGTTTTTGGCTCGCAGCTGGATAAGGGCAGAGTGGTCCATGCCCGTACCCGCTGCCCCTGCGCCACCAGCCATGCCTAGACTGGTGCCAGTCCCTGTGCTAGTGCTAGTCTTCTTCTCTTTCTCCTGGAGCATGTCGGACAGAGAGCTCTGGCTTGCCCGCACTGGGTCCTCCAGTGGAGGGCTCAAGAGACCATTGGCTGCCCTAGGACTGTGACTTGGGATGAACTGGAGGTGGATAAGAAGGTGAAGAGGACAAAGAGGAAAAGAGTGACCAGATTTAGAAGATTTGGGAGACGTAATAGAAGAAGAGCAAAAAGAAAGGCACAAAAAGGGAGGGACACAAAGCATGATTATTGAGTAGCTTAAATGAGTCATGCTTAAAGGACTGGTTGACCGATACAGTGGGGCAGTTATTGGTCACAAATGTGCATGTTGTACCTTGGCACTGCTAGTCTTGTGCTCGTCCTGGCAGCCATTCAGCACAGCCACCTCATCACCCTGCTCTGCCCCAGAAGACAGGACCACACTACGGGACATACAGGGAGGCTGGACAGAGAAATGGACGGCAAGAGGAGTGGTTGAAAAATAAAAACACATCACACAGAGGAAGTTTGAGATGTAACAACAACACAGTACACAATGAATAGTAGAGGAATCAGTTACAATTTTATTTCTGGTGACTTACCCCGCTCCTGTTTGGTGGTTGGTGGGGCAGCAGGGGCTCAGCAGCCTGCGCTCCCCCAGGGATGAGGTCTGGGGTATGAGGCTGAGGACAGGAGGCCAGGCTGATCCCAACAAAATCTCCCGCTGGCAGTCCCAGCTGAGAGCAGCCACACTGCACATCATGCTCCCACTTCCTTCCTGAGATCAGGTAGGTTTTCAGCCCTGATGGGAGGCACAAACACAAAAGCTCTCCTGTTTTTGTCTTCTGTTTCATAAAATTGTAAATTCATTTGACTTAAAGGCGACAGGAAAAAAACAGTGAAAACACTGGTAGTTACAGAGATACGCTCCTCAACCAATCATCAAGCCACTTTTTGTTGATGCACGCGCACTGACAAGCAGGTAGTAATGCAATACCGGGTGTTTCACCAACTATGTTTGCACATCAACTCAGAGCCATGTTCACACTGCTGTGGGGCCAACAAGGAAATACACAAACAGTGGATTAACCAGCTGCTATCAGCCTGTTCAAACATCAGTAACTTGGCAAGCCGGCTTCTTTGTTCAAAGAGCTAAAATTGCTGAGCTTATGAGCATGGTGAGGACTGAAGGAGTAACTGTATGCCATAAAGGGACCAGGTTCAGGAGCCATTATGGGCTACCTGCTTCATACCATTTGCTGATGTTACATTTCATTGCTATCCCCGCTATTTACTCAAAGAGGAGCCCTTCATTTCCCGTCAATATATATATATATTTCAATATATCAGATCTCCAGATCTCTGTTACCCTATACTATTAATATATGTTTAACTGAGCTTGGTCTGAGATTTTTTTTTTTTTTTTTTTTTGTCATATTTTTGGATTATCACTGCAGAAATATCACATTACATTTTTGCAATCTCTGCTTTGCTTTTGCAAATCAAATAACTTTACTTATCTTAAAATATGTGAAACTTATATAGAAGACAGTCATAACTGAAGGCCTACTTGTGTAAAATACAGCATAATTCAGTTCCATGTGATGATATGTTAGCACGTGCGTGTGCTGTTAGCAAGTGTGAGTGACGAGCTCCAGACCCATATGTGAAAGCATGTATGTCAGTTTGATGCTGAGTGGGTGTGTTCATAAATTAGTTTGTGTATTACAGGATATTTGCAACGTTTTTGGTGAATCAATCAATCAATCAATCAATCAAACACACACACGTCCCTTTTTCTCGGCCGTCCATTAGCTCTTGGGCAAGAGTTGTGTTCTCTGCCAGAGTCTTAATGGATGTTAACAGGAGCCTTCCGTACAACAAGCGTACAGCATACAGCTGCGTAAACTGCCTCATGATGGCTTGTCTGTCTCTGTGATACATCACTCTCACTGACACACACACACACACACACACACACACACACACACACACACACACACACACACACACACACACACACACACACACACACACACACACACACACACACACACACACACACACACACACACACACACACTTATCAGGGAAAGCATACTGTATTATCTGAAAGTGAGAATACTAGATAAACCCCAAATTCATGGGATTCTATTAATTATAGCTTTTACTTAAAATCTGATTTGAATGTATACAGAAAAAAAATGAATGAATAAAGAAATATTAACAAATGCAGATGCGTCCATACAGGGCGCAAAGGGTCACCGAATGGTTTGAGGAGTACAAAAACATTCTGAATCACATGCTATATGGCTTTATAGTCACCACATGTAAACCACACTGAACAACTATGGGAGATTTTGGAGCAACGTGCAAGACAGTCCTCTCCGCCACCATCATCAAAACACCAAATGAAGGATCTTTTGGATAATTAGGATTCCTCCCTCCTGTAGTTTCCACAAACTTGGAGCATCTATGTCAAGCAAATAGAAGCTATTCTGGAGGCTGAACACTTTACTAAGACACTACATTTATTTATTACTTAAATTTGTCATGTATATACTTGAAGAAGCTGAAGAATCTGAAATTACATTTTCTAATTCCAAAATGTGATAATGTGTGTAGTATTATACAGTCTGAGGACACGGCTGAACAAACAACATTTTTTTATCAAGACTTGGTTGTACAACAGTTACCAACAGAGACTTATGCCTGTATCACTTTGACAGCATTAGTGTCTGACTAGGTCCACAAATTAGATCAGCTAAGAAATGTCGTAAATAGAACAGTATGTACAAATCTGTTTAAAACATCAACAAATCCACCACTTTTTAAAAAAAAAAGTTAGATGACAAGTTATGTCAAGTTATCTCGTAGTCCTCATCTGCACAGCTGCCATCGGCTTCTAGTGAAAACAAATAACTCAAAAGACTCTCTAAGCTCTCACTTCAACAGAAGAACTTCATATGATTATGGTCGTTTATCGAACTTTCATGTCAATAAATAATCTGAATAGATACATAAAGGGCCGCCGACGAGGAGAGACTTATTCTCCGCCTTCTCCTGAGTGCATACGCCTGTATGAAATGCTGACAAGTTAGAGACACAGACAGAAGTGATAACGAAAGTGGAGTAAATGGCGTAGAGATGGCGAGGGGGAGGAGGACACCCAGAGTACTTTGAAGGTCACTGAGTTTAGCATGCCTCGCATAACCCACATTCCTTGTCTACTTCCATTTCAGCGTCCTAACTTTATTAACAGACTCCTCTAAACTCTAACACAGGCTCTAACACACTTGAATTGTGAGGGCAATTAAAAACTTGACATATTAGGCACTGAAAATTTGTAGTTTTCCCAACAGTCATGTGTGATTGTCAACTAGATCCTAGATAAAGTAAAATACCACATGCACAGTATCTTCAGTGCAGTTCTCTGGCATTAGCATTTTTTTAAGCCAAAATCATGGAAACACATTGTAGCGTTCCTCCTTGTTTTTAACAAGTGTGTGTGTGCGTGTGCGCTGTATTGATTTTCTGCAGGTTCTGTAAAGGCAGCACTCTGTGAAAGAAACTGACACCAGCACTCTAAAGTCTCAATACAGTTTAATGCTTTTTATTGATTTATTCAAGCCAGCTGGCTGGAGCAGTGAGCGGTCAGCTGAGGACAGCTACTACTAGTACTACTACTACTACTACTACTACTACTACTACTACTACTACTACTACTAGTAGTACTACTACTACTAGTACTACTACTACAATACACGCAAACACATAAAGACAAAAACATCCATTCTGTATAAACTGTACCTACACATAGATTCATACACACAAGACCTGGGAAATGAAGCCCAAACAAAACTGTGCTTCAGGTCTACACTTTATAGCCCACCTTAATGTCAGGTCACACCTACATTACTATATGGTCTCCGGACTGTGCCAACTTTTGATTTTGAGTCTGATAATGTAAACAACACATGGAAATGACTAATTTCCGGCTTCATATTCTTAAGAGTTTGTGCCTCTTCGCATGCTTGCCATTTTGGTTTTTTTTAAACATGCAATAAAAAAAAAATAAAAACACCAACATGCCATGTAAGAATTGTAAGAATTGCAATTCTTACAATTGCAATGCCATGTTAGAATTGCTGACCGCTGATATCGAAAAAAATATTGAAGATTAATTTTTAGATATTGTCTTGGTTCAGAGTGAGATAAGATAACGGCAGTGCAGTGACTGTCTTAATATTATTTAATGTTGAATTCATTCAGGTCAAATTTCTTTAGAGGCATAAAATTCTCATAATTTGTATTCTCATTAAACCCTTCAAATAATCCTTTATGTCCTGTGTGAAGCTGTCTGCAACTTATGTATTTATGCAGAGGTCATAACCCTTTACACATATGACACCCTTTCCAGAAAATATGCAGCATCTGTCCGTCTCATTTTGAATGAATGATACATCCTAACACATACACACACACACAAACACTCACACACATTTGGCATTTCCTGCGTGTATGACTCATCCAAGGAAGTGCTCTGCAGTGCGAGTACATTTTCCACTCATATCCTTATCTATTAAAAAACTCCGTCAATCTGTTTATACACACACAGACACACCGCATGCACGGCCATTTTCACAGGACAAAATGTGAAAGAATGAATGAACAGAAGGATGAATGGAGAGGAAGCATAGCTATGCTGTCACATTCCACATGTACACCGAAAGACCATAAACACTGTGGACACACACATCAGAAACACTTCTAAATACATTGCACTTGTGCTGAAACGAAAGCTAAATTTAAAAAAAACATTAGTCTTTCTAAACTCTTTTGCTAATTAACTGCCGTAAAATGTAATTGTAATAATTTTGTTGCTTTGTTCTGTTTCGTATTGTAAAAATTAATATTTAGGGGATTTAGGACTGCTCATCGGACAAAACTATCAATTTGACACACAATCTGTTGTGAAAGACAATAATGGTGAATGATGATTGTGCACACAAACTCATAGTCAAACATGAATTAGCACACACACAAACACCCTGCTCAGCAATCATTTTATGAAAGTATCTGAGTAAACATTTTAGACATTTCAGACAATCCCCAGAGGGCTATCCCAATCTGGACTCTGCACTTCCTGACACATGACCTTTAACCTTATGGCGACTTCCAACCCCGTGATCAAAACCATCCCTAGTGATCCAAAGGTTGCCGGCTCTTCTCTGGTCCCACACATAGAAAAGTGAACATGTGTGTATATATTATAGATAGAGAAAGACACTGCACACACATTTAAGCAACAAAACAACTTAAGTCACCCTCAAAATTGTAGCAGCATGGACAAATAAAGGCAGGCAGAGACCGAACATCCCCTTCCCTCTGTGAGCTTAACCTAACTTTTTCTCTCATTCTTCACTTTCATCTTGCTGCTTGGAACAGTCAGAAAATAAACAACTCCAACACTAAAAATAGACTTTAACTTGTTTTCCCTTTTCACAGACTTGGCCTTCCAACTGTCCAACTTTACTCAGCTATCACTCTAACCTTCGCATTCAACTTTTTTTCTCTTTTGTCTTGCCAAACATTACATCTCTGGCCACCTCACCCTACCTATCTTTATATCTAGCCACTCCGCCTTGGCTGTGCTTTCATTTCTTAGCTGTCTTCCTTTCACTTAAACTTTCTCCCACTGGTCTCTCCAACCATCCCCCACCACCCCCCTTCCTACCCTCCAGTTTTCTCCCTGGTCGGTGGCGGCCGGCGGGTCTTGAGAACAGGCCTCGTGCAATAGCAGATGCCTCCATATTTGGACACGCTGATGGAACCACGGGATGAGGCTCTCACACGATCCTCCTTCAAATGCCCTCCCATTCCTCCCTCCCATCCATCCATCCCTCCTCCCTTTCCTTTGTGCCATCATTTTATTCCAGGGAATTCCTCACATCTATGGGCAGCCTGGTGCATCAGAGGTCATGTGGACCTTTGTCACAGCATCCCCAGTGGGACATGGCATCAAGAACTGGTTCTAATTGGAACCAGTTCCAAATAAACAATACTGATTTACTGATTTATAGCTGTGTACAATCTGCTAAAAGTTTTTGTGTTTTTTTTACTTAATACATATTTTGTATTTTATACTTATTTTTGACATGAACAACAGGCTGAGAAGCAGAATTTGAATTACAATCAAACTGCCCTGCTCTTTCTTCCACTAACATCTGTCTAATGTAGGCAAAATGCTTACCTCCCTTTTACCACCTCACTGTTTACTGGTGGCTCTTTCTTCAGTGGGTCCTACATGAGTGTGTGTGTCATGTAGTGTAGTGGGTTGACAGGAACAGTGACGCACTCTGACTGTCACTGTGTATCTCTGATAAACACACACACGCACACAGCTGTTAAAAGGCATTTTAGTGTCTCTGGGTTTTTCTCAGGGCGGCCTGTCACTCTTGCTGAGGACAGTCCTTGAGCCAGAAATGACCAACCTTGGTCATGCTGCGAAGGGGACACTGATGACGACTGCTACTTGTATGTTTCATGCATCTGCACACATTTGGCCGCATATTAACTCTCAACACGGATAGCCTGCCGGGTGACCGTTAATATAGTAAACATCCAGCTATGTGTCACTATTAGGCAAGAATGTCTGAAATAATGGTAATAATTTTAAGAAAAAACAAATGTATGTTTTTTTTTATCTTCACATAGCATATGAAGCTCACATGCTCTAAATTTGCATTGTCTCATTTGGGTCATGTAGTCACGTCATGGGGTGATTCAGTCTGTTGTATGCAATGGATTCAGAATGCCCTTGTCTCGTGCACACGCACGCACGCACGTTTGCACGCACGCACGCACGGACGCACACCCACCCCTAAGCTAGACTGTGGGAAATCCATGGAAAAGGGTCATGACCAGAAGATATGCTGCTGCTTCTTCTTCTTCTTCTCTCTCTCTCTGTCCTTCCTCTCTTCTTCCCTCTAATGTCACATAACTCCGTCTTTCCACAGACCACCAGGGAACAGTGCCTTACAAGCTTTACAAGCCGTTTATGGTAGGGCACGGCTTATACAGGTTTTTGAGGGCCAATATTTAATTTTTAGACAGATATCAGATATAATGCATCTCTATTTTTTATTTTGTGGTGATCTGAAGATATGACAATTTCTATGCTAGAAACATTATTCATGCAGTGTTGTATCAGCTCATACAAGTAGAAAACATTTCAAATTCATAATGTTTGCAAAGTTCTTCAGTCATTTTTGTTTAATATTTCTTTAATGATGGAGTTTGAATTTTTAGCAAGTTAACATAAATGTTCAAGCTGTGAAAAGGCTTTTTTCGAGTCCCCCCATTTTACATCAATAAATGACCATCACACAAAGGGATAAATCCATTTAAGTAGATGCAGATATGCCATTATATTCCTTGAATGTTTAGTTTCGATAGACAGGCATACAGTGCAGTCACAAGGCATAAGAGATAAAGCAAGTGAGGGGTTCAACTCATCATTCACCTTCGATAACTAATTCAGTAGCTCTTACCATGCTGCTACTAACTGAATGAAAAAACTTCACCTCTTGCATCTGAGGCCATAGGGCATCCTGGAAGACATTGAAATCACTGAATCAAGTGGGTAGGTAAAGGGAAAGTGGGTAGACATAGCAAGTATAGCTGGATTTGTAGTTGTACATCAAGGTGTTACGGTGTAGCTACTGAGCCTACACACGTCGCCACCGGAGGCTACATCGGAGATTATTTTGACATGAGCCTCCTAAATAATTTACCGTCCACACAGACACTGCAAGAACAGCAATTTGTTTTCTCCTAATGGCAGTGGAGTTTGCTGAGAACGAAGACACCAGAAGACAACTTCTGCTCACCATAATCACTTCTGTCTATCACAGCGAGAGACCATGGACAACATATGTGCTAAAAATTACACCTCCGCCTAACCTTGTCTTATAATGAAGCAGCGAAGTAATTCATCTGTATCTGGAATCTGGATTTCTTTACCTATGCCTTGAAATATCTGGGTTATGAAATCTCATTTCCCAAACATACTTCTGCCCACACAAGCAATAAAATCCTTTTCTCTTTATATTTCTTATAAGCACTTCAGCTATATTAACCCGTGCAAAGGAAGCTCATGGATTTTTTAACAGGGTTGAGGCCGTGGTCTGTATCCATTATTCAGAACTGCCGTTTAACACAGTACTACTCCGGCATACTGTAGTTGATGCACACACAGACACACAGAGCAGTGGAGACAAGCAGCTGCTGTTGCCACACTGACACATACAGCTGTCACAAAAGTGGATGTTTTAAACAGTTGTGCACATAAAAACACAAGAATAACATCAGGTAAATGGAAGATATTAATGTGCTGAAGGAAAACATGTGGCCCCAATGAGGACAAACACAAAACGAAAGCCTTTCACACACACACACACACACACACACGCACACAAATCCTTGACCCCTGTCGTTCTGACAGTCATACATTCTGTATGAGCTGGTCAATTAGTAACAGCATGACAGGCATGTCAGGTAGGCCTTTGTCCCCAGGGAGTGAATTATCTGGACTATTCAGCGTTTGATTGCCAGTAACGTGCATGACAAGGCACAGTTCACCATTTCAAACATTTTCCCAGAGTAACGGCTTCGCAAAAGTCTAAAAAAGCCCAAACTGGGGGGTCCAGTGGTTTAAGATGCATACCAGATGACCGCAATCCCTCTGGTCTGAATCTGACCCCTCGCTTCTCTCTCTCTGTATAAAAAGTGAATACAAAACATAATAGCCACTAATAACTGTATTTACATATTTAATGTTCATGCAAATTGGATTTTATATATATATATATATATATATATATATATGCTAGGTATTTTAAGCTATACATTCCCCTGCTAGGGCTACAACTGCTAGGGTGGTAACTGGGAGGAAACTGCAAGTCACACTGTGTAATAAAACAACAAATGGAACCAGATAGTGAGTGTATCCACTTCTAATTTACTACATGGCTTTATCTGGTGGTGATGCAGAATATGAGATAATATTTTAGAGTCTGCTCAATACTGTATCAGTAAACATACATATGTACAGACAGTGCTTCACTATGAATGAGTGATAACTCAGACACAAACATAAGCATGTTTAGCCTTTTCTTTATCACTGTAATCAAGTAATCACTGTCCCTGAAAGTATGTAAACACAAACACATACACACACACAAACACATGGCTCAATAATTACAGAAATTATTTCTACCAAACATAATACAATGCATTTCATGCATTGCAAACCACCAGGAAGGACTAGTCAAAGATTATCAGGTTAGGGCAGGGTTGGGCATGCTTATCAACACTGAACACACACACACACACACACACGCACAAACGCACACACTTGACTCACACATTCTTGAGCAACAAGGATGACAAACAAAAAAGTTAAATATGTGGGGTGGATGAATGGTACAATGTTGATTAGACAACTGTGTGGGAGAGAAGGTGAATGAGAGTTACTACAGATCTATTAAGAGAGGGAGCTGCAGAGAAAGTGTTTTAAGAGGTCTATTAGGACAAAGTGTGAGAGACACAGATGATGATAGAGGGTGACAGGGTTTCTATCAGGAGAAAAAGAAGAAGGAAAACTATCTGAGAAAGGCTCCTGCTATCAGTGCTACTGGCTACTGACTGTCAATATTAAATTATTAAGATTTAGTGTCAGTGTCAGCCACACACACACACACACACACAGAGAATGAACGATGATGTGTCTGAAATATTTTGATAATGATATGTTACCGCCATCAAGTCATATTAAGCCCAGTTCAGGCAGGATGAGAAAGTAAGCGATAAGATAAAAAATGAACACTGGTCCTCTGTAATTGCAACACACCACTCCTGCTAAAGACATGACTGTCACACCTATAATGCATGATCACACATCAAAAGACAGTTAATTCAGACACTATGCAATAACCCTGAAACACTATAACACCCACTATACAAATTACACATATTTATGACTATTCTAACTGTTGCATTGTTATCCTGTGTAGGAACATTGAGAGCCACTAAACCATAGTCAAATTCCTTGAATGCGTAAACATACTTGACCAATAAAGATGATTCTGATTCTGCTAAGTTATTTTTTATTGTTTGTTTCCTTCACCAGTAAATTCCTGCCTTTTATTTTATCATACACACTGACAGCCAGGTACAGATACAGACATGCAGACACGCTTGCAAGACCACCTAGTCGAGAGATTACAGTTGACCTTTGAACCTTGTCGACACAGCGTCGCTGGGGACCAATCAGATACAGGTAGTTGGGGATTGGGTCACAGGCCTCAAGGAACTGTCTCTTCTCAATTTTACACACAAAACTTTCTCTCCTAAATACACGTATAACAGACGCATGGGACAGGAGACGTTTAGTTAATGGACTGAATAATAATTTACAGTAAGAAAGTGGAACCAATTAGTATTTGGCATGTTTGACTGAATACTTAAATGAGCAAAAAATTGTTATCAAATAATTTTCTTTTGATCACAATATCTGAGACTATGATACTTCACTATGAGATTGTTAAATTTGCACATTAACAAGTAGAAAATGGATAAAGGCAAATCAAGCCCATGACCAAGTGGGGCTAGCTTGGTTACGGTTTAGGCTCTGCTATTTGCTGCTGCATATTTAGGTGACATGTTTGATTTATCACAGACTAACCAGCTTGAGGGCACGGACTTCCCATTGCAACAGACTGTATGTGAAGGATGGGCAGTCGCGGTAGAAGTATTCAGATCCTTTACTTAAATAAAAGTGTCAATACAGCAATGTATCAATACTCCATTATAAGTAAAGTAAGAAAGATCCTACAGTATTTATATGCGCAAACACGTCAAGATGCACACACACACACAGTCAGTCACTTCTAAAAACAGACAGATTCAAACTGACAAGTTACCACCTATACCTATACTGCACTGTAAACTAAAAGAAAAGGCACACACAACAAACATGCTTGAGAAGTCCACAACCTCATTTCCAACAACAACATTCAACAAAGGGTGCCTAAAAAGGCATTAACACAGCAGATATAGGCAGGATATAAAGACCAGCTAAACAACAACTCATGGCAGAAAACTTCATTGCTCACCACCTGCAGTAAAATATGAGTGTGTTTTAAAAACGGAAAGAGACATTGCAGGATTGGACTGGACGGAGGAGACGCAAGCAGTCGAGCCAATGAAGCGACCAATGACATGAGTGAGATTCAGAAAAATGGAGAATGTAAAAATCATTGTATGTCTCTGAGGGGGAAAGGTTATGTTAAAGTGAAAATTGAAAGTAGCAGTGATAAACTGCAATTCTGTGCACAGATGAGGGATAAACTCACATACCCTAATGAGCTTCAGTGCCAAGTTACTCGCAGTTATAGCTCAAAAACATACCAATTCACACACAAACGCATATGGACACAGATTGCAGAAACAACGAGGATAAGAAAAGCATAGAGTAAAAATGTTGGAATTGAAGAGAGGAAAGTGAATGACCATAACCATAGAGTTAGTCTAGTCTTCTACTTCTAATGACTCATCCCTGCATCTTTCAATAAAATCAGATTCCACATGAAATACATAAGAAAATGTGCAAAAACTGGCATTTAGTATAGTCGTGACAAGGTATACGATTCCATATACTGGAAAATGTGTAGTGTTGAGTGGTTTGTTGTTATCTTATCATCCTCCTATATCACATTAGTTATAAAGATAAAGTCCACTCCTGATACAACTGCTAACAAACTACTATATTTTACCAACAGGCTGCAGCCATAGTTTTTATTTAAATGAGAGCAGTGAGAGGATGGTTGAAAGCATCTGAGGCGAATTATTCAGCCTGCAGGATGATCTATAGCAAATACAGACAGACACTAAAGCAGCGTTACGCAACAGGCCACGTATATAGGCAATGAATATGATAACATAATGAAGATGAGGAAAAGCAGGAGGGGGGATGTGGGATCATGAGATGGAAGGAGGCAGAGAAGGGGGGGGATGCAAAGGACAGAGGGACAGAAGAAGGCCGGCAGAAGATAGAAAAGAGGGAGATAAAGAAATTCAACAAATCATTCATTCAATTTACTAATACTTGAGCATAAAAGATGCCATGAAGAATGAAACAATGTAGAAAGATGTAGAGCTGTCAGATATGAAAGAGATACAGCAACTCATACATGGTGTGCTGGGAATTAATAACTACTCTATAACTTGTTTTGAACCAATTCATTGACAATTAATGGAAAGAAGCAGAATTATAAACAATAGAGAAGAGGGTTAGTCTGTCTACCCGGCACTCAATGTGATTCTTACAATTTGTTTTTGTCATCAAGATGAAGTATCATGATTCTTCTAAAAATAAAACTATGTCTATTTAAAAAAAAAAAAAAAAAAACCACAGTGTGAGACGAACGGTTAAGGTCATTTCCTTCTCTGAGCAGGAAACTATGGGTCTCTTTTTCAATTGGAAACCAGAAGCCGTTCGGCACCTTTTCTCTCCCTCAACAAAAGCTGTATGTCAATATCTCACTCTGTCCACTGTTTGCCAGTCTGGAAATAGAGAGTGATGGCACCATTTAGAGTCAAGTGTGAATACACTTTGACATAAGGCCTGACAATAGAACAGACAGCCTCTGTTCACAAGAGACCCAAGATTAGACGGCCCACGAGGAACTCCCGACTGAAAAGATTAGTCCCATTGATGCTGCTTTCCACAGAGTATTGAGACAGATAGTATGTGTGAGAGACAGAGGGAGGGTGTGTGCGTGTGTGTGTGTGTGTGTGTAAACCCACATGCACAGACAAACATAAATCAATTTACAAGTTAAAAAGTCTCAACATGATGACATGTCTATCATGTTTACCAGAGTGCTGACGTTTGCATCGTGGCATTTAAGAAACTGTGACCAGCTAAATGTTTTTTTTTCCTACTTTATAAATAACCAAGTAATCTATTGTGTCTCCTTGAACTGTTAATGCTATTTAAGTCCACTGTCAAGTATGTTAGATTCCTGAAGCACCGAACATCACTGAAACAAATGTCTGCGTATTTATCTCGCTTATCCATTTCCTTGTGTGGAGTCATTATGAGCAGTGGATGTTTGACATGTGACAGACAGCCAAGTCATTCTTTTCACCCACTTCTTTTATCACCTGTCTAGACTCTGCACCCATCCACCACTACTGCCACCTTACAAGTGTTTGGCACAATATGATGAACACCTGTTCAATCTAATGAAATCCTTCAGAACACAAAAGCCGGTAACCCCTCCTCTTATCGACTGCGATCTCTAGCTCAAATATTCCGACAGACCACAACAAGCCTCTAACACAGTCGGAGGAATGAACCAAACCTTGTACTGATTGATGTCTCTCAGAAGTCGATGGATGTTATGCACCTTGAACTGGACTCAATTGATTTCTGTATGGTTCAAAACTGTGTTTAAATCCATGATAAGGCATCTACTGACCTCTGCCCTTTTTAAAACTACTTGTTCAACTGATCAAATATAAGAGCCCTGTGTGTAAAGTCAGTCACATAACTGCTATTTCTGATGTATATGCCAAATATATTCTTATCCTTCTGTTGTAAGTATCCATTTACAGTGTTACTATGCAGGTCATCAATATGTGTCTAATGTACTGTCTGCTACTGAATGTTGAATGATATCCAATCCATGTAAATCAAAATATGTCTCTTTTTCCTCTGTCTGTTGCTCCTATCTTTTGAACTTGTAGCCTGATCTGCTTCAACCGAACTAACTGGTCTGGTGACATATTTTATTCACTGACTATGCACGCAGTAACCCCGCTCAAACCTGATGACCAAGTGCTCAGGTGCACATGTTCAGACAATATAGGGTTTCAATCTTTATCCTATATATATGCATGATTTCATTGAATGCAATGTCCTCCTCTTCTTGTTATTATCATATATTTTTAGTCTTTCCTGCACTGTTGAGCTTTCTTATCACAAGGTCAATGGACTTTTTAAGATAAACTTATAGGTAATCATATTTACTGCACATGTATCTCTAAAAATAAATTAATCTCTTGAGCCTGTGTTCAGTATCAGTGACCCTCTGTTTGTGATTGTCTTGAATTCTTATAACAGTATCACAATGAAAGTACACACAATGAATTTCAGCGTGCAGAGAACAAGGAAGTCAAATGTGAATAGCCACTCACCCTTCAGTTTCTCCACCACACTCTGCCCGGCTCTCTCCATCACCTGCCCATCCTCTCGTTGGTAACGGTCATCCAGGAATCGGGCAGTGGCTTCGGACAGGTGGACCTTGCCCGCCATGCCCAGCTGCTCCATCAAGTTAGCCAGGTTGACATCATTTGACCATACATCAAACTTGAAGCGCTTCATTCCCAGAATCCCACAGAGGACGGTGCCTGTGTGGACACCGACACGCATGCTGACGGTTTCACATGTCTCCTGGCAGAACTGCTCGATGGCCTGGATCATGCCCAGGCCCATCTCGACACAGCAGTAGGCATGGTCCGGTCTGGGCTCAGGGCAGCCTGCTACACAGTAGTAGCAATCTCCCAGTGTGCTGATCTTCTCACAACAGGTTAGTTCACAGAGGCGGTCAAAACGTCCAAACAGATCATTGAGAAGACCCACCAAGGCTGGTGCTGACTTATTGGCAGACATTTTGGTGAAACCTACAATATCTGCAAAGAGGATGCTGACAGGTTCCATGCGTTTCATGTTGAAGGGCCTGAATATTATCTGGCCCCGGGGGATGGAGGTCTTCTTGCGTTTGTGATTGTTGTGAGGGTGGTTCTTGGGGCTTGTGGTGCTTTGGGATTGTGAAGCTCCAACACTCCCTCCACCACCCATTGAAACAGCTGAGGCAGAGCAGGCACCGGCGGAATAACGCTTCCCAGAGTTCTCGCCGCCACCGCCCTCATCATCACCCTGCTTCATCAGCTCGTCTGCGACTCGCCTAGGCATGACTGAGTGGATCATACGTTCCTTCAGGGCCTTCTCCACCTCTAAGTCCTTGCCATGCATGATAGCCTGGCCCACTTTGAGGAAGGTGCTGCGGGATCGCACTTCTGACATAATGAACAAGTGGATGCCAATGACGTGGGCACACAAGTGGAGCAGGGCTTTGGCTGGGCCCAGCCAGCGGAGGGTGTCTCCTTCCCAATCAGAACCTGAACCCACCAGCCCTGTCCCCCAACTGTTATTGTCATAACTCCTTCTAATCAATGGTAGCCACCCTAATGCCTCAAATAATATAGAATACAGTAACCCCAGCATCACCGAGGCGTAAAGACGGACATGGAGGACACTGTACAACAATAACAGAACCTCCATACACAGAGAAAATGTGCCCACAGGAGAGATGCAAAGAGTTGGGGGATATGCTACTTTCTCTGGTGAGAGATATGACACATTCCCACCGCCAGCCCACTCCAGCTCAGTGTAGCCAGCAGTCTGTATTTGTGGAGCTAAGGTGATGGCAAAGGTCACAGCAATCAGGAGCAAGGAGGTTTGGTTGTACAGCCGTGTGTAGGCCTGGGTTAAGGTGAACAAAAACAGGAGCACTAGGAGGACCAAGAAGGAGGCTGTGGGGGCTAGGAAGGTCATGGGGTGACAGCGGTCACTGTTGACCCCAAAGTACACTCCCCAGAGTACAGCTGCAACCGCCAGGTAGAACAAGACATAACGGAAGCGCTGCTGTGTCTGAGGAAAGCACCTCTCTTGGCACGCCTCTTCCAGGATAGGGGAGTCAAACTTGGGGTCCGAGCACTGCGCGGCTGAGCGTTCAAACAGTGGTGGCGCCTTCCTATGCGCCCTCGATGTGGAGGTCATAGCCGGTCTGGAGTCTGCTGAGCTGCAGCTGGAGGAGATACTGTATTTGTGGAGGTTAGGGTTCATTTTACTCACAGCCCCATAGCTTCCAGCTCCTCCTCCACTGTTGACAGCCTTCAGTGGCTCATGTTGATGCACGTGTGGCGCGCTGTTGGTAATCCGCACTGTCACGGCCCCATCCCCGCTGGAGTCGCAGCTCACTTCCGTGCCATGCATGAGAAGCTGCCGGTGATGTTGCAGAGTGGCCATATTGACTGTTGTGACGCGGACACGAAGAGGGAGGGGTGGGGGTGGTGGTGGTAGATGTGTTAAATATTAATTAGTATCTTCTGTTCTGTCACGCAATTAGACGCGTGGGTGCCGCGTGTGCACATGTGGCACAATCACGCCGCGTGAATGGTGAGCACGGCACAAACGTATTTTCTACGCACACAGCAGCCTGCACACTCACTCACACAAGACGCACCGTTCCAGTTTCTTGAGCAGTTCATTATCCGACCCCGGGTTTGCGTCAGTACTCACATTACTTGAATCCTTCTCCAAAGAGCCTCTGGGTTTGAGCCCGGCTTTCTCTCCAGCTGCGGTAAAAAAAAACACTGTCATCACTCTTTCTGCCTCCCAAATTGAGCATCCTTCTCGGAAAGGACTGGCTAGTGATGCAACGGTTTTGTTGGGGGGGTTTTTTTGTTTTGTTTTTCGTGCCTTTATCAAGTCGGTTCTGACGTTACATGACTGGAAATTACCTCCTCTGAATGTGCGCAATATTTCGATACTGCTGACATTACAAAGCGTCAGGCTAAAGGCCCTTTTCCCCCCCTCTTTATTGCCTAAAATAACGTGTGCGTGGAACAGCGTTTAGGTCCAGAGCTACATTGTGTGAGCAGACACAGACATAGCCTGTCAACAGTTGGTGTAGTGCACAGCAAGTGGCTACAAAAGTTAAACTGTCCTCCTTTTTATCTCCACAACACTGGCAACAAATGGCCCATTTATACTTCCTTTCCCTTTTTAAAACACACTACACAATCTCGTTGTTCCGAACAACTATGATACACAGTGCTTAAAATAACAACGAAACTTAACGATCAAAACTATTTAAATGTTTGTTTGTTTTAAATCAGAAAAGTAATACATTATCAGCCCTCACTTAAAACACCCTATCCTCGTTTCACATAATATAGTTTTACTAGATGCTGTTAATGTTTATATCAAAATGAAAGCCAATCTAAAAAAAATTTTAAAAATTAAAAAAAAAGGTGGGCAAACTGTTAAATCTGTTAATTAAAAAATGTGGGTGATCTGTAATTAAGGCGGATTTACCTTCCACTACATCCCTCCCCATACATGGCTCATTGTGTTAAGGATTTGCATTTCTTATTCCCACACATTCTTCCTTCCATCTTTATTCCTCCAGGCACTTGCAAATAGTCCAGACGAGAGTTATTTTGGAGCCCTGTCCGGTCCAAGATCCAGATCATAAGAGGCCTGACAGGCAGGCCTATTCCCACGGATCCAGCCCCGTCCTTTCCTGAACTCCCTCTCCGGATCTCCACCGTTTATCCCCCCCTCTGCCTCGGGGAGGGGTATGCGCTATTCAAAGACGCGTAATCCGAAAAGAGAAGCGCAGAAAATACCATCCGCTGGCTCAAATGAGTGTAGCTTTGCCTCTGCTGGGAGTGTCTGCAACTTGTTGCGCGCAGTTGGCAAAACATACAGCTATGAAGAACAGCCTCGGTCGGAACAGGCTGGTCTATAAATAGTGATGATCAAAACTCTTGCAATAACAACACCGACGGCGTGTAACATTTGAATGCTTTTTTTTCTCTCTCCAACTTGTTCTTGTGGCACGAAAGTGGACTATCATTGAAAGCCTGGTAGAAAAAGACGTAGTACTTTAAAACCAAGAACGCTTGCAAAACGTCAGCGATAGCCCCCCTCTCGTTTCCAAACGCTCCCAAACTTTTTCTTTTTTTCCCAGGCCGTATTTCCTGCGTTTGGAGAGGAGACTCAGTTAGGACTCTGGTTATTTGGAGCTGAGGCTGGATTTCCTCCCCTCGCATTCCCCCATAAAGAGCAAAGAAGTAGAAAATCCCCAGAGCAACAAAGGAAACCACTTGGATATCTCCACAGTTTGGACTATCAAAAACCCGCCTCTTAAATAGCGCTGACTTCTTATCTCAACCAATTCCTTAGGTCTGGATAGCACTAGTTTTCGCTGGCATGCATGTGTCCAACAAACACAACACTGTGAGCTCTGGCTGTGGTGCGTCCTCTTCCGTCCGCCGCTGGTTGCCTCCCTTTCCCCCCCTGATATAGCTCTCTGCTGGAGTTGGGGGAGGAGGAGGAGGGTAAATAAAAACAGACCTGCTGCCGGAGTTTGGTGGCTGTTTTCCCCGTCTTATCCTGGCGAACGTAGTATCTGTCTTTCTGTAGCTGCCACCATCTTCTCTGTGACTGGCTCGGAAATCCTCCCCCAGCTGTTGTGGCGGTGCGGGTTAGTGGACCAGCCTGTCAAGCAAACCGCAGTTTAAAAAAACTCCGTTTCCGGTTTTGCCTTTCAAGGACGCCAGTAAGATAGTTAAACAGTACTTTACACGCAGGATTTGACAAAGTCCAGTCAAACTCAGACTCACTGAAAAGCTAATTATAAAACAGTTTGTTTTAGAACAAGTTTGCATCTGTTGCACCTGGTCAAATGTTTAAAAAAAATATCACCTTAAAATGTAACAAATGAAATATTTTTAGAAAATGTGTTTTGACACCACGGTTACTAACGTCATACATAGATACATACATATATACATGCATTGTGTGCGGGTATAATATATTGATTTTTCATAGCAACATATATTGCTGAAGTGCCAGTTGCAGAGATTGTCCCACATTGTGTTTAATTCACTCTGCACTTTAGTTTGAAATCAAACTGTCCTCCGGTGTCCGTGTTGGTGTTTGTCTGTCTTGACACAGCTGCTGATGGGTGGGTGGCCAAAGTGGAGCTACGTTCAGGTCACATGTGAATAACTGAAGACGACAGTGAAGTTTTCTGTCAGATTTGTGTTGCTGCTGTCAGTGATTATCCCTCACTACGCATCCAGTAAATATAAGTGAGTGAGCCTGCTTAGATAATCTCACTGAGTTAAAGGATAACAAAGAAAATGTTAATTAAAAAATATGAATAAAATAATTCATGGAAAAGTAAAGGAGTGTTCAGCTTTTAAAAAAACACTAAACACATAATTTCTCTCAGCCCAGAGTGATCAATTTATGATATAAATCAATTTATCAAACACAAATCATTAGATCTTGTCAGCATGTTTTGTTTGAGACACAATTTCATGAACCTGTATCTATTACACACACACATACGCACAAAAGTTCATAGAGGCCAGTTTTTCCTATTAACTGTAAAAGCAACATTGCCTTGATTTGCAGTGGGCTCAGATTTGGTGGAAAATATGCTGGACTGAGAAACAGGCAACAAATGTCAAATGGCAATTTTGTTTTTGTGACAAGAAGAACAAGGTTTGAAATGAAATTGTCATTTATGATATTATCACTTTACAAAGATATATTCATTATATTGTTGTGCCTTTAATGTTTTCTGGCTATCTTATTGTTAGGAGGAATAGCACTCCCTTAGGTCTTGAGTGGGCTCAGTACTGCTCAGACATTTCCGCAATGCAAATGACTACAAAATATAGAAAACAGAAGAGGTGTAAAAGAAACTTATCAGTTTTGCTAAAGTTGAATCTTCAAGACAAAGTATACCAAATATGGAAAAACACGAGGAAGATTCACTGTCCCAGGCAAATCTTGCAGAGGAAACACACACACAAAAAAAGTTATTTATGCCACTTTGATAGCCAACATAGTGTGGAGGTATGTCCTTCATTAGCATTAATGGAGTGATGTTTCTATATTATTTTCTAGCAGGGGATAGTGAAATGATGAGACTGTGAACAGCAGGTGAATATAAAGAAGATAAACAAGGTAAGGTGTGTTTATAGTGCTGATTCAGTGTGGGTGTGTGTCTGTATTTTCCTCCTTTGAAGAAGCAATAATGCTTAAACTTTGATTCCATTAAAGCAAATAATCTGTGTGCATTGTTCAAGTGTGTGTGTGTGTGTGTGTGTGTGTGTACAGCATGGCATGTGGGTGGCGTGTGCATACACTGGTGTGTGCTTATGTTCGAGAGCTTACAAGAGAGGCCTGTTTGTAGAGTTGATAAAGCTGCACTGATAAGTACTTCCCCTCAAACCTGGAAGCCCTGCCTGCAAATTGTACACAGAATATGAGCTCGGACACATATTGACATGTGTGCCGTTGATTATATATGCACAGGCCTGTTCACACTGTGTGTGTTTTTGTGTCATCCTTGTGTGGTTAGCGTGATGTTTCATTGAGTTCTGTGGGGAAATTGACTTTTTGAGTCCACGGTCCGCTGCAGGTTTTATTCCAGGTAGATTTAATGGAACTACTTTTTAATGTTTTGTTAAGTTTCCAAAAATAAGGCAAACTGGTAACTAAATTCACTGATGAGCGTTTTTCCTTAAATGCAGGCTACCTTTTCAAAGGCCTTGTGCAATATTGATATTGTCTATTTTGATATACTATTGGTGTATAGTAGCATGACTAAACTACAGGCTGTACTTGGATGAGTTGGTCATACAGTATGTGACTTTTGGCCATAGTTTCAGTGTATCGTTGTAAAGGCGTTTTTAATTGTATGACATGTTCTTCATCAGCGGATGGAGTGAGAGAGATTTATCTGTTGACGTGAGCTCAGTTGCTGTTATGGTTTTATTCATAACACTTTTTAGGACGTCTTGTTCATGTTGTAACACAGAACATTTTTATATGACTTATCTGCTGTCTACCGCCCATCGTTATAACTTTAAAGTAGACCTGAGTGAGTCTTTGCCACAGTCATATTGTCTCTGCTACGTTACTGGGTAACTGCTGTGGGATCAAGTCAAAGAGTGTTTAAGATTCAACACCAAGCTGACTTCAGACAGACCACCACTGTCACATACAGTTGGGTTAGACACACACAGACATACACTCTTCTTGACAAACATAAAATAGTTTACTGCTTTTAAATGACCGCACATTTAACTCAATAATACAGGAATTATAAAAAGATTGAACCATGACGAAGGATCAGCAGAGATCAGTTTAGGAATATTCATATGCTACCTAACTAGATTATCGCTGAATGGATTAAAGACAGAACTGTGTCCTGTTTTGATAAAATACCAACTAAGAAAGTCTCCCTGTATCAGAAGGAAAACTTTAGAAGAGGTAAAGCTTATTTTTTTTAACATTCATTCTGCTAAAGAGTCACTTTGATCAACACACTGAATGAAGGCGCCTCCTGGTGGCCTTTTCTAGTCACTTGCATGGATAATTAACCAACAGCCATAAAAATAAATAAATAAGGAAAAATAGCATTTTTATTTGATTGTTAACAGAGTTTTGGGCTGATGTGTTCTCACCCAGCTGTTACACATCTCTAATCCATCCGTGTTGTTAGTATGTGTGAACAAATTAGTTTGCAGTATTTTACTCTGAGGTCCACATGGCTGCATGTTGTCAGGATGGAGAGTCGGTGCTTTTAGTTTGTATTTGCCTTATATTTGCTAAACCTCCTTTCACGTCATTGTGTAACTTAACGACAAAACAGTATGAATTATATATCATTTGGGTGGACCAGTTTTCATCTGTAATGTCATTGTACCTTCACAAAGAAAACAAGCCTCCAGATTTGTTTTGTTGTTTACTCAAAATAAATCACACAAAAGAAGAACAATTACATACTCAAAGGAATAAGGAAATGATTACTTTTTTTCTTTTCTTTTTTTTTTAAAGAAAATGACCCATGTGGCGTGCAGCCTTGTTAAGGTTAAACTAGCAACAGTTCAGAGGGCTGAAAAGGCCACACTAATGTTAAGCTTACCACATGGACTGAAATCTACAATAAAATGGTGTTGTTTTAAAGAGGACACAAGTTTGTATTCAGTCAATTCTTCCCCAGTGCAGCACTGATAAATCTCAAAACATGACTTGTTTCAATATTGAAAAGAGTATAGAAGAATACAGAGAAAATGACAGTACAGTGTAGTGTAGGACAACATATTGACATCAATGTGTTTGAACTACTGCTAAAAGAAACACCACCAAGAGCACCATTCTATCCTGCACTGGTTTCGAGGACATTAACACGGTGAATAAGTGGATAAAGACAGTAAAAACACAGCACAGCAGATGTGAAATAATGTACGAACTTTAAAACTGTGAGAAACAAGATAACAAACATCCTCCGATTTCATTTACAAACAGGTAGAGGTTATGTAGAAAGCAGAGGTCTATTGGAAATATGTTCTGCCACATACGTGTAGCATGTTTTGGAGACAGCGATGGCTTCAGATTGACCCTTTTTTTATCTACCAAAGTGTAGTCAAATGGTATGCAAACACGTTTCATTGTTAGTTTTGATTTACTTAAGAACCAGACACTAAGAGTGCCATTCAGGGCGATGTGTATTAGTAATTGCTATGCGGTGATTTATTATCTGAAAATCAATTGGGTATATTTTTCAGTGTTTTTACAACTTTAGTGCAAGATTATCTGAAGTATTCTGATTGAATAAATCCTGTCCATTTGTACTTAATGCAGAAAAAACAGGCACTGCTATCCGACTCAGCTCTGCTTGGTGCATTTTTACACTTTTGTCTGTTGTCTTTCTCTCTGTTTTGCTCAGTTTCCTCCATATCCAGTCCTGAGAATCACAGTAGTGGAGATTATTTCAGGAAAGCCTCTGGCTGCTGCTGCTGCTGCCGTCTTCTGCCTCCTCTGTTCCTCCTCCTGCACTCTTCTCCTCCACCTCACTGCCTCCTCCAGCGGTTTTTGGGTTTCTCCTCACACCCAGGACCCTCGCAGGTGCCAGGGAGCGGGGGCGGAGGTGTCTGGGTGGCCTTGGCTGGGGCGGGTGTGTCCACGGCCTTGCTGACACTGCTGAGCAGAGCTGGCAGCTCATGTGAGATGGCCTTCTCTATCCTGTCCAGCAGGCAGCCGCCGGTCCAGCTGCAGTGGTAGGAGAGCTGCTTGAAGCTGGACACAGGGTTCACGCCGAAGAAGTCCTGATAGGCCTCCTTGTCAGGCAGGTCAAACTTGCTGACATTGGTCTTAGCCAGAATGGATTTAAAGATGTAGTACTTGTCCGGGTCAGTGACAATGTCGTTGAACACCTCGTAGGGGTCGCTAAACCAGCCCAGTTTGTCATAGTAGGCCTGGAGGTAGCGGTCCACAAGGAGGGCATGGATGCGCACACGGATAGCATGCTGGCGGATGAAAGCGATCTTGTTCTCCATCTGGTTCTCAATCACCTGCAGGGGAAGAAGAGAGAGAAATGAGAAGGGACAGAGGAAGACAGAAAAGATAAACAGACAGAAGAAGGGGGGCAGAAAAGACAGAAAATTTGAATTAGAGGATTAGTCTTCCACTGCAGTGAAAATGCACAATCATTGAGGACTTGAGTCGCATCTTCCCCTCAAGTGCTTCTTACACAAAGATGAATCACAGACATGTGCACTGTGAATCTTTAGTTTAGTAACGTTTACGCCTCTCAAATCTTCTGTATGTATGTTAGCATGTCTAAAGTCAAGGCACTGCACAGGAAACTCTGCAGGATCTTTGCAACAAACAGACCCACAAGTTATTGATTGATTTGTCAATGAAAACAAGTCAGGAAGTTGTACCTGGTTGAGGTCCTCCAGCAGAGAGCTCTCCTCCCTCATGAAAAGCTCTCGGTTGGTGTCTGCAGCGTAGTCCTGAGGCCAGAAAGAGCTGACGTACACCCGAGGAGGCTCTGTGACGTTGATCAGGGGCGCCATGCTCCAGAACAGGGCTCCATAGACTCTCATCAGGTTCTGGGTGGAAAGACTGTCGGCCTTGTTCAGGATGAGGCGGATCTGGGACTCACGACCCTTCATCTGCTTGAAGAGCATCTCCAGCTCTCCACCAACATCCAGTTTGGTGGGGTCAAACACCAAGAAGATCAGATCAGCCCGATCGATGAACCACTGGCACACCTCGCCGTAGGGGTAACCTGAGGAAGAGGAAGGAGGAGATCCATTTCCTGAAATGGTTCTAGCCCTGTGAAATGTTCCAAAGCAACAAGATGTAGCACAACAATACGCAAAAAGTATTTTGTTAGCACAGGTTGTTACGCTGGTTGTTTCACTGGTCCATACGCTACAAGGAAACCTTCAATTTTAAAGTGAAACTCTCACATACAGCGATGCAACTCAACAGACACAAATGGATTTTGATAGTGGTTTAAAGGGGTAAATCTGTTAAAATGCATAATAAATAAACCTGAGTCATTGTGCAACTTTAATATTCCATTAATTCCTTATTGTGGTTTTGGTATGTGTGTGTTTCTCTCTCGCTCTGTGGGCCTATTACACTCCCTGCCACTCTGTCTGTGGATCTGAGTGTCATTTATATTTGTTTATTTGATGCTGATGTCTGTTGCTGATATTGGCTCCACCGATCTCAGTCATTGATTTATTGAGCTTCCACAGCATGTGTCTGTATTAGCCTGTGGAAATTCTTGGTATAATATGGTAGGCCTTTTTGGCATGACAGTGAAAAAGACTAAATATTGTCTATCTGCAGCTCTGATGTACACCTAATACCATTAGTAACATTCACCTCTCTCCTGCTGCTTGCGGTTCTCGATGATGCCTGGCGTATCCACAAAAGTCACCCTCTCCAGCAGCTGATGGGGCATCTCGATGCCCACCAGCCGCTCCAGGAATCCTTGGCCAAACTTCTCCAGTGGGGAGAAGGACCGTGAGCTGTCAGCCGCCATAACAATGCCTTCTATGGTCCGAAACTTCTCACCATGCATTATAACTGTGTACTCAGAGGTGGTGGGTTCAGCACCTGGTGGAAGGATGAACAGGGAATGATTTAACAGGGACAATTTATGGCCTTCATCATGTTTGTTGTATAGTTTAATTTTTACTTCATGTGTTGATATAGAAGTAACATTTTAAATTTTTACCTTAAAAGTAACCCTGAATTCATGTTAACTAATGTTTAGTTAATGTAACTATTAATAAATGAGTACAGTTTATGATAATAAAGATATAAATCATGATTAGGAGATGTTATAGATCATTAATATAGTTTCATCAGGGTGAACCTGTGTAGAGTTCTTGTGAGGTGCCGTGAAGACCCAGCAGGTAGTTGACCATGGAGGACTTGCCGACACTCCAGGGTCCAAGGAACAAAACCATTGGTTTAGACGTCACCTCCCCATCTGCATTGTGGGACATGGCAGGGATTGAGAGAGTCTGAAATCAACTATACAGACCACGATCACTGAGATCCATTAGCTCTCCTCTAGTGCCACCCTCAGTACACAATATCACACTTGCACACATGAAAACGCACAGTTTAATAGGAGGAAACTGCCATGTATCCAATAAAGAATATACTCTTTTGGATTTAGTGACACAATATCCATTTATGATACACATTTTGATAAAAATGTTGAACACTGCCTTTAAAACATCCTGATTGTGCACATGTCATTTTATTTTGTACCACAAGGGGTCCCAGAGTCACATGGTGCAGCATGAAGTCTTCGTCCTGCTTCGTAGCATAAATAACACTCTCTGCCCTAAAGTGCAATGGAACAAAGTTGCAGGGAGGCTGGCCCACACAACGTTCCCTTAATTATCAGCAGACAGACTCCTTATTGTGCTTCTCTGAGGGCCTGGTTTGAATAACGTCAGGCCGTGGCTCCATTTCGTCTTAATTGGGACTTTATTTATGCTTCACTCTTTCTATGCAACTCCAGTGTACTAAATCATGTAGGCTACTATTGCATGTACTGTGTGGTTAACTGTGGCGAACTGATACAGGTGATTAGAAACTGATGGGTGGGTATGGTATGTGTTTCTGTTGGATTTGCAATGAGTCATGCTGGAAGCACAAATATGATTTTATAGAGTATGAGGCATTGGAGCCAAAGTTGTGGTACCTTACTCACATGCACAACAAAATGCATCATTACAGTCTCCTCTAAACAAACTGAACTGCAGATAAAGTCATAAACGATTAGTTAGTTATGTGAACTCCAATCAGATCCCGATTTACCTGTGATTTCATGCTGCCTGAGCTCATTGTACTTGTAGGCTTGCTCCACTGGCTTGATGGCCGAGTGGTAGATGTTCAACAGCTTCTTCATAGCAACTAGAGAAAAAGAGAGCGAATGTAATGGCAGCATTTTAGACAGGGCTTATATTAACGCTCTTGCAATCATGACTGATTGCAACAATTGCTCTGGCAGTGTGTGATGAAATGCCCTCATGAAGTTTATTGAATTGAGCCGAGGTGATTAAGAGAGCGGCTTTGCTGCAGGACTCTCTGAAATGAACCAGTTTGATATAAGAGAACAGAGAGGCCTTCATACCGAGGACAGAGTTTCACATTTGCACTGATTAATCACCTGCCTTGAGACATGTTTGCACGCACGCTCAGTTCATGCACTCACAAAGTACACACAGACTCACACATAAAAGCCCCAGGACCGAGACATCATGAAACAATTTTCAGAATAGTTTCAGCCCCCAAAATTATCTCAGACTTCCTTTCATTCTCATACAACATCTGTTTTTTTTTTTTTTTCCTTTTTCCATTGACAAAGTAGCTGTAAACATTCTGCTGTATTTTCATTTTCTCCACACAGAGCGTCTGCAGCAAAGATCTAGTTTTTAACCAAGAGGATGTGTGTTTCACTGTGTTTCACTGTGTGGACTGTTTGTGTGTTTGGATGTATATGTGTTGTGGTAGTTGATGGGTGTACGTTATTCCCTTTCATTGTATTTCAATGGGAAAAAAGATCTAAGCATATATTTCCTAATGTTGAGGTGTCTTTACCTGAGAACTCTTCTGAGGGTTCAGCAGCAGCCAGGTGCAGCGTGTCCTCAATGTGGGAGCGGTCCCTCAGTGTTGGGCCTGCTGCCTCATCCTCACCTGCTGATTGGAGGAACAGACTCTCAGTCGACTGGTTAGTTATAAACCCTGAGACTGCTAAATGTAGGAAATTACTCTTAATGCACAATCTGACATAGAAGGCCTTGGAAACTCTACCTACAGCTCATTTCCAGAAGGTAATTAATTTATTGGTCAATTGGGGGGATCTTCTGTATGAATAAACCTGTTCTAATGAATGGCCAGTTACTGACCAACAAAGCATTAAATGTATAATTAACCACTAATAAAGCCATTTCTGAAAGGCTTTTTAGATAGAGGAAGAAAGTTGTGTGAATGCTTGATTCAGGGATCACAAAATAACAAAACTATCATTTCTGAGCACAAAGAATATGACTGTAAGAACTCAAGCTTTTGTGTCAGCACCACAAAGACGTTCTGTAAATTATACGCTCGGAGGTATGTGAAATAAAGACTTTTTTTGTGTCTGTTAGAATCTAGAAGAAAAGAAGACTACCTATGTTTTATTAACCAGTTAGAAAATACAATGCATATTACGTAAGACAACTTTCAATGACACTCACACAAGTGTAATAAATAAAGATCATGAAGAGGGATCCGAGTGAGAGATGGGAAAGTCTCACCCATCATCTTTTATTGCAGGTGTCAACACCCAGTCACCAGATTACGGCACGCTTCTTTAATTACAGAAGCTCTGACTATGGGGACAAATTTACTGTAATATGATCCCAACCTTCTCCATGTGTAGCTGATTGGTCTGTCAGCTGGGCAAGATAAAGGCCTTCAGTGTCAGCGAGATTTAATCTTTACTTTTGAGATGTCAGGAGAAACACAAGTACTTCGTACTTTTGGTCTTAGACTGTATAGGCTCCTCTGCAGTCACCTCCTCCACTGTCGCTTCCTCGACATCAACAGCTGTCTCTTCTACCACGGGAACCTCCCCCACTGTGGTTTCCATTGCTACGTCTTCCAAAGCCACTTCCTCAACAGGCCCTGGTTTTATTTCAGGTTCTGGTTCTAGTTCTTCGATCTCATGTTCTGCAGCCACCTCTGGTTCTACCTCAGGTTCTGCTTCAGGTTCTGCAGCCACCTCTAGTTCTAAAATCTCCTCTGGTTCAGCCTCAGGTTCCGCTTCAGGTTCTGCAGCCACCTCTGGTTCTGAAATCTCCTCTGGTTGCTGCTCAGGTTCTGCTTCAGGTTCTGCAGCCACCTCTGGTTCTAAAACCTCCTCTGGTTCATCCTCAGGTTCCGCTTCAGGTTCTGCAGCCACCTCTGGTTCTAAAATCTCCTCTGGTTCAGCTTCAGGTTCTGCTTCAGGTTCTGCAGCCACCTCTTGGTCTAAAATCTCCTCTGGTTCATCCTCAGGTTCTGCTTCAGGTTCTGCAGCCACCTCTTGGTCTAAAATCTCCTCTGGTTCAGCCTCAGGTTCTGCTGTCACCTCCTCTGTTTCCACAGGTTCAGGGTCAGTATCAGGAACCTCCATTGGTTTTGCTTCTGACTGGGATTGGGTCCCTGCAGCATCCTCCTCCTCCGCTGCATCCTCAGCAACATACGCTTCCTCCTCTACAGCCTTGTTTAGGACAGTTTCCACATTTACTTCCTTCTCCTCAGATATCTCCTCCTCGACTGCTGCCTCTGTGTCCTCCTGTTTGTCTTCACCTACAACAGATTCTTCCTCTTCTGCATCATCTCCCTGAGGTACGTCTTCTTCTCCCTCCTCCTCATGAGGTAATTTCTCCTCTGCTTCTTCCCCTCCTTCCTCTATGTTCTCCTCCTCTTCGCCTGCCTCTGCTGCCCTCTCCTCCCCTTCAGATGATGCAACCTCTTCAGCTACTTCTTCCTCCTCTACGCTTTGATCCACCTCTTCAGCAGGAGCTGCTTCCTCCACTACCTCCTCTTCATGCTCTGAGGGTGAGGCCGCCTCTTCTTCAGCAGCAGCACCTAACGTTGGGGGTGTGCAGGGCTGACACATGGCTCTCTCTGGGGCTGGGGTGTCATTGGAGGAGCTCTGGCTAGTGTGCTCCTCTGCTGTGTCACATCCACAGGAGAAAAGGTCTCCATCTGGCTGCTGGAGATGCAGACGCATCAGAGGCTCCTCATCATGGATGGAGGACTCTGCCAGGAGATCTACGAGGCGAGGAGAAAAGAGAGCGTGTTTAGATGAGATTAGTTTGTGTGCTCGTCTCTCTTTGACTCCTTGACAGTTTGATCATCACTGTTTTAAACCAACACAAATGCATAAAAATGTAGCATTTATGACCTCTGACCATCATTAACTCCTTGAGAACACTTCATAAATTATAGTCTTTTTTTTGGCTAAACATATTTGCAACATATTTCATAGTGGACAGCTGTGACTTTCAGACATCATACATTCATGTCACACTCATACATGCTAATGAAGCATATAGTATAATATTTTCTACCTAACAAGTACAGCTGTTATTTTGCTAACTGTAAGGCCGTCAATGGGTGTCTGAAGCAACATGTAGCCATATACGCCTATATATTACATATAGAAATGCTTTTCTGACTAATTTTGATAGTCATACAACTAATTGCTAATTAATTATAATTCAGCCAGACTTCTGCTGACTAGTCACCTTTGTTCTTAACGTCAGCACTTGACCAGTGCGTAGTCACTAATCAAGTACAGAGCAGATCAAATGTTCAGCACCTCCCTGATTTAAGACTCAGATTTCAGCTCCTTGAATGGTGACACAAGGACTATATGAGGCGTCCCTACAGTGGACAGTTGCAGTGGACAGCTGAGAGGTCAGTATAGGACAAAATCTCCACAAAACACTGGTGAAGTGTTAACTAGTGTGAAGCTCGATCACTCTGTGCCAACTCTGGGATAACCTATTTAGAGAGCTGCCATGGTTAGTTAATTAATCGATGGGTCAATTGACAGAAAAATAATCAAATTGATAATTCATTAATCTGCAGGAGATTACAGTTATGGCTTCAAAACAATTATATCTAAACTGGGGACTCCCTCTCCATTACACCACCCTCCACACGCATACATGTCCATCGGATACCCTTCAAAACCACAGTGTGCGAGAGAGCACAAGGCCACAACCTCTATTTAGTTATATCTCTCTGTGAGGTTGTCAGAGTGAGGGACACGCAGTGGTACACAGTGTTATATGAGCGGGGCAGCTAAATGTATGTCTACAGTTCATGTTACAAGGCGGGGTCAGCATGAAGGAGGAAGACTAATAGACGTAGTCAGCTGTCAGGAGGTTTACACAATCATAAGGCTTCTGGATCTTTTCCCATAATGAGGAACCAGGCTAATGCTATAGGAAGAAGCTAATGCATGCGATGAGCTTGGGCTTTAGATACAGTCAGACTTAATGCAATGCAGGAAGTGTTCAACGAGCCACTTTTACTTTTTTTTACTCGTCCCATGATGATCTTTGACACTGATAAAGATTTGATGTCAATACATTGTTGCTATTATTGTTTTAGACGTGAAAAATTGAGAACCTATACATTACTATGCTCCACTGTCTAATAAGATGTTGACATGATCTCATATTGTCTGAAGTGCCCAAAACAACCAATTGGGCAAAACTAGTATCACTTAACTGAAGTTTGCTTTAAAAATAGAAGTGTACATTCTTGGAGGTACGATCAGCTGCTTCTGAGCCGGTCTAGTCAAATCTGTAGTGGTGAACAATTTAGTTCTCATCTAGCTGTCCTAAATGATGGAAACAGGGCTTCATGTACTCTCCCTCTCTCGCACTGATCTCCATGACAATTTCAATTTCTTTCCTCTATTTTAAGGCCCTCAGTCACATATTAAACTATTTAGTGCTCATGATGTCGCTTGTCACCTTTTATGTCTGAAAGCTTTGTTCGCTTATCACCCCCTGAGGGGATTGTCAGCATTAGTGATCAGAGGACATCAAGCTCATATAGATAGAGCCACGGAGTAGGTTGGGATGCTGTCCAATGACAGAGTGCTACAGCATTGTCTGAGTTGTGACAGCAGCACCAGCCAAGATGCTGAAGTGCCAAAGGTGATTAACATGATCATTGACTCGTTTGTTTATGTTATATTGAATAAGGTAAATATGGTACATGTTCTAAAAGGTATTTTTTGATTTCAGTCCATTAAATGCCTGCTTTATGCAGGAAGTACACGCTGACATCATAATTTAGGGACCAGCCTTCTGATGTTGCGTCAGGATGAACTGTAATGACTTTGAGCATCCATTAACTTTTCATCTATCGTCATCTTCACATGAAATTATCATTCGATCCAATACTTTGGTTGATTACCTTAAACCTGCAAGATAACTTTCCCATTACCCTCAATTGTACGTTGTGTTTAAGATAACATGGTGAACGTGGTAAACATGATACCGGCTCCATATCAGCATGTTAGTATTTTAGCAGCGATTGTGGTACATTCAGTACACGATGACACAAAATGGCAAATATATAAGCAAACAATTGCTTTCTTAAACATCCAGCAGACGATGCATGTTAGTCAAATATTTACTCTTCTTTTTTGGTCGCCATCAACTTCTGAGAAAAATTTTATTTATTTATTAAATGCTCCACTATATTCACTTGCTAGTTGCTTATTGTCATCTGTCTATGTGTTGGTAGTGGGCAGGTAGTGTTTTTCATGGAAAACAGCTACGGCTGGAATATGATCATTTGATCATTTATCTGCATCCAACCTGATTCTTCACATTTTGCAGAAAATATTAATGTATAGTCAGAATCAAGAGCGTGAACAGCCACGAATCTATGTGCTGCAGTATTTATTAGGAGTTATTAGTTTAGTGTGCAGATGTTTTGTAATGTATCTTGGGCTTCCTCGCCCCCCAGGAAGACCCTGCTGTTGCTGTAGTGAAGACTGGGCAGAGCACAGTGTCGTGGGGATAGAGAGGGACAGGTGTCTGGGTCCTGCTTGGTACCTCTCGGAGACGGAAATAGTCCCACAATGAGTCAGAGGATGAAAGGAAGGAGGGATAATTCCGCTCCTATTTTAAGGAAGCGTGACACTGTTCTCTTCCCTGTGATTGTCATGAGGCTGGCCTACAACTCTACTGCAGTATTGCTCACATTCCCTGCAACAGTGTGCAGGTGGCAGTGCGTGAGTCAGACTCTTTTCAAAGACCAAAGAACAATAAATGCATCAGCAGCACTAGGAGTGATGGCACCTGCTTACTGTGAGTATAATAACCGCAATAAATAATGAGTTAATTGGTTTAAATACACATACATCAGTGCCCAAGGCAAAAGTGCCCAGGAACAGGAACATGCAACTAATTTTCTCAGCATCTATTTTAATTAAACACTGCTATTTTAGCTTGATTTCTGTTGCTGAATTTCTGAATTTCTCAATCTGTTTAAGACTTTTTATTTTTATCATTCCCTCAGCACCATTTTTTGTTGGTACAGCATGAAGAAGAACTGCTCCTTTCACAGTGTCAACAGCACAAGATATGGGCAGACATAACAACAATAAATAATAATCCTAATAATCCTAGGCAATGAAGAAATGCATATAACACAATGCAGGATGCAGGAATTTGAGATTACGAGGCAGAATTCAGAGTTGTTGGTTGCAACAGAAAAAAAAAGCCTGTAGCGTTACAAACACCATTCATTGACGTGAAGGAAAAGACTATGTGACACAGTCCATCTCCACTTGCTGAGAAACCTCCCATGTTCCCCAATTTTATCTCATTATGCCATTTGTGTCAAATCTCACTATTTCAGAGTAGGTACAAAAATGAATACAGAAATAGGAAGATGCCACCGCATCAGCTTTGTCACTACTTTAGTTATTGCCATTTAACTAAGCTTTTAATATAATTTCTGTTATCTCATTTAACTCTAAACAACTGTCGGGCTACTGCAATCTGGTCCTACACGTGCTCTGCTCTCCCCTTATGCCTCTTTTAGCTGGGACATCCCCTGGACATGGACCCTGCTGCCTGGAATGAGAGATTAGCAGCTCTGCAGACAGATCAGAGTAGATACAGACAGGAGTGATGAGGCTTTAATGAGACATTAAACACAGTTCACTGATTTGAGCTGCAGACATGGAGTTTATCTGCACTCAGGGATGTCTTATTGATTATTTTGCTTGCGTGTAATGTCAAGCACAGAGGAGTGTTTGTGTGCATATGTACATAATAAAGATATGTGTGCATTCCCAGGAGTGTTAAAGAGATGTGTATCAGTCCACAGCGTTGGTGACCATGGTATCTGGTGACGACTTTGTCTGACTGATGCCTGACACCTGACTACGGCTGCATGCAGAGGCCAAAATGAGCTAGTGCAAGGACAGACAAGGGTATCCTGTTAGTCACAAACTGTACAACTTGATTTAAGCAAGTAAAGTAAAGTATAATTATGTATGAATTGTGACAAAGCTATGATATCTGATTCCCTAAGTTTAAAACATTAATTTGACGCTGAATAAAACAGTGACTAAAATGTCAAAATCCTCACGGTAGCACTGACTGGTGAACTGCATGCATGTAAATGGTTGTGAAAAGTCAAACCGAAATAGATCCCGATGGCAAAACTAATAATTTCAGCCATTTTTTATGCTTTGGCTGCTTCTTTGTAGTGAGTCCAAGTCACTCTGTCAGTGCTGTCACTGTGTGTCTCTCCAGGGCTGCGAAATAAGCAGCAGGCAGGACAGTTTCCATCAGCTGGTGTCACACCTCAAGCCCTGACATTTCCATGTTTAACCGCAAAGCTCCACAGTGCACCGCGCTAACATACTGCAACACTTCCCTGACTGATCAGCTGAGTTTACATATACTGTGGTTTTAAACAGATGGAAGAATGGGACACATATTCTAATGAGAAACAGAAAAGAGGAGTTGTTTTCCATGAGGGGATGCAAGTTATACGACACAGCTGAAAGACATAATCAGCTTTTTTTTACTACCTCAAATGTAAGGATCAAAAGGTACACATACTATACAAATTACACATTACATAAAGCAACTTGAGACAACAGGTATGGAGCTTTCGGTTTTTACCTTTGTTACTGAACTAAGAAGTCATTGTCACAGCCACTCACACAATCACAGCAAGACATAGATATAAAGCCTCTTTGATATCTGCTTAAATAACTCCCAGAGAATCCAAATGCATCCAACAACAAACAGAAAAGCCTGAAATGGTTTCCCCCAAACCCCAAACCCCCAACCGCCACAACCACCAACCCCAAACCCCTCGGCCGTACCTGCAGCAGACAGAGCCAGCAGAGACAGCAAGCAGCACACAGACATCAGAGACTTCATTTTGGCTGCCAGGGGCCTTCTACTCATCTCTCCCGGATATATATATGTACTGCTCTGGCTGAAGGTCAGAGGGCATGCCAGTGGAGGTGGGGCACAGCAACTGCACCCATATCGGCCATTGTGTGTCTGAGCAGCTGCCTGGTCCAATCAGAAATGCTGAGAGCAAAGGGAAGCAGAAAGAGATTGGCTGGTCACACTGTGCTCTTGTAGTTGTAACATTGATAAGTACATTAATAGAACGTCTAATAACTAATACTATTTGTGCACTCATTAGAGCTGACAATTAGACAATTAATCTAGTAGTCAATCGACAGGTAATTATAATATGATATGAGATGATAATTGATTAACCGTTTTAGTCTTTATTTAGTGCTGACATGCTTCTCAAATGTGAATATTTGTTGCTTTTGTGTTATATATATATATATATAAAATCTCATATTTAAAAGTTCACTATTATCTAATAATTTACTAAGTGATCAATTGATATTTAATAGTTTCATTTCTATTGTAGAATATGCATATGTCTCAGCTGAAGGTCTCTAGTAACCACATGCCTGCTCAATAGATAAAAGTGAGGCCTGTGCACCACCTGCATTTATCACAAAGTAAGGCTCGCTCAACATCACCCCCTGGTGGACAGGAAGGGTCATATCATGTATAATTGAAAGTAAAACAAGAAGCAGGGTGTAATAAAAAAAGTACAAATTTTATTTATTTTTTTAATCTTTACAAAGGCCTGTTTACCCAAGTTTTTTTTTTTATAAACAAAATATAACAGCTTCTCATCGACCTGGACTGATGAAAAAAAAAACAAAAAAACAAAACAATTCACACAAAAATATAAAAAAGATGCTTCTCACCAAAAATGGAAAACAGAAGACAGATGGAAAGACAGGAAAGCAGAACACAATAAACAGCTGTTAAATTGTGTCACAGCGAAAGAGCTTACAAAAAAAATCCTCCTCATCGTTGATTCAAGCAGTACAGAACAGCAAGTGCTTCATATCAAATATCTCAAAATCCACCAAAAGACCACAGTGCTGCAACACAATGTACAGAAACATTTGGGGGTTGGGGGGAGTGACTCCTTGACCAATAAAAAAAACAAAAACAACAAAACCCAACACTGTCCAAGTACAGATCTACCAGTTTGACTTTAGGCTGCGGTTTAACAGTCGTCACTAAAACACCCGACCCTTGAACAAAGAATCACAAACTATGACAATCTGCCCCTCCCCCCCATGTTTGGCATGAAATACTAGTCTAACCAGATATAAAAATATGATGTCGATGAGTGAAACATGTCCATACATCTCACACAAGACAGCTTCACACTGAACGCATTAGTCACATGTTCATAAAAAAAACAAAACCAAACAATGAAAATAAACTAAATGTCAAAACAAAAAGCCTGCTTTAGACAAGAGAAAAGCGATTAGTAACATGCATTCAATTGGCAACAGAACATATAAAAGATCAAAAGACAGATACAAATCCAAATAAATGGAATGTTTACAGCATTAAATCAGCATATCGAATCGAGTATGACAGGAGAGAGGCTCGAAGCAGGGATTTCCAGTCACATTCCCGAGACAAATGTAAGCATGGTAACATGAGGTGGACAGATTTGCTGTGTTTTATCGAGATGGGCATTCGAGATCTGCGATTCAGTTTGCATTTCATCTCAATTCCAGAGCATTGATTTAGTACTTTATGTAGAATTTGATGAATGAAAAATGTAAAGCGCCATCAGCGTAGTTTTTCAACTGAATCCACTTGGTTGAAAGTCATGTGCATGTTCAAAGGGCTATTTTTCATTTTTTTTAGCAAATATCATAATGTTAGCAATCACAAAACCTCCCTGCTCCCTTACACTCAAAGCAATTCCAACATGTGGAAATGACCAATTTCATTCCCCTGGAAAAAAATAAAGTCAGACGCGTGTAGGGAAACGCGATCAACTGCGAAGTTACGTTACGAATTTTGGCCTCGGCTCACTGCTCGTCAGCAGAGTGCCAGGTTGTTGACAAAGAGCACCTTGCAAAGTAGAGACTACATTCTTTGATACAGGCATGTCAAGTTTCATACATATACTGTAGGTGTAATGTACACACCTATCAACGGTGCATAGATAACTTCACCTCATGTACAAATGACGACAACAAATGTTTTGAAGATGGAATTGCATAAATACCAAGAACTCTAGTGCATAGTCACTGAAATCAACAAAGCAAGACCAGGAGACAGGCGGACGTTTTAGGAGGAAAACCAGAAGCCTTTCTGTAAACTGTGAATAATTTAAATCTATTTTGGATTTCAAATTCAGCCAAACTTTTCACATTTTAATTCCAAGTTTGATTTACTCAAATGTTCTTGAGATTGATTGAAAATGACCACCGGCCATAAACAAAATACTAGTAAATGCTTGTTTTCAGGCAATGAACCAACATTTGGTTCTTTTAAGTTACTGGTGAATAACAAGTGAAGTTAGTTGGCTCAAATTCACCTCAAGGCCTCTGGTTTATAGTGAAAACCTGGCAAAACCTCCAATTTTAAATTGCTAATCTCAATAGAAGAAAATGTTCAAATTCAACATTCAGTAACCCTGACTGAAAGTATGATAACAAAAACATAAAAAAACACAAACTATAAGATGATCAATGGCAATAGTCAACAGCTTTGTAAGGGCTAAATCAGGTATAAAAAAAAAAAACCTTTTAAAGTAAATCAGACAATTTCATTCAAAATTCAATTTCATTACCCTCAAATTACCTAAATTTGAATTTTCTTCAAATTATATAATTCAGAAATGCCTTCAGTTGTAGTTTTAGTTGGGTTTCATGTGCATTGGCTCTAAAATATCACCTAACAGGGCAACATATAAAAAACAAAAAATAAGACGGGAAGAAATAACTGCAACTCCATATCCCTTTTCAGAATCAAAAAGTCAAGAGCTGCTTGCTTATCGCGTTGTTACATTCAACTCTCCATCATATGAATTTGTAGCATAAATAATACTGTCGGAGTGCCAGTGACGACAGGTGACTGTGATACTGTGACTGTATGTAGCACTTATAAACACGCATGAAGGACGGACTGATGTGGATAGCTTTTACATGAGGAGACTCCTCAAGTTTTCAAGTAGTCACGGACATTGAAAACCAGCCTCTAGGAATGCCGCTGGGTTTCTTCTGTGCGCTGACCATCCTATGTTTTCAATCTTCAGAGATTTTACAGTACAAGACTGACAACACAGAGCTTAACTACTGGATTTAGGAGTTTGGATAATGCCAAAGAAAGATATATTTTTTTTTAATAAAAAGTAGTCAAGCTCCTGGAGGGAATCTTACAGTGAGTAGGTATTTTAAGTGTTTGTATGTGTGTATGCGAGTTCATGGGACGATCAGTTCATTGAGCAGTCCTCTCCCTCCGTGTCTGTGTCCGTGTCTGAGCAGGCGGTGTCCATGGCGACGTGGGCGGGGCTAACGATGACGGCTCGTCTCTGCTCTTCCTCGGCACTTGCTCTCCTCTCCTGAGTGCGTTCGATGTGCTGGATGGCCTGAAGAGGAGAGGACGGAAAAACTCCTGAGGGCTGCGGCGAATAATTCAGTCGACAGAGAAACACAATCTCTGAGGATTCTCTGTAGAAAGTAAAACAAACACGTACCTGCACAATGGTGTCCAGGTTCTGTCTGGATGTGGACACAGTGCTGGTGTGGGCCGACGGGCTCATGGTCACCACAGTGACGTGGTGGTGGGGGTGCTGGGTTAGTGTTGGAGCTGGGACGATGACCGTGGGGTGGTGTGTTGGGGCAGGGGGAGTGGGAGGAGTCAGCCCCTGGAGGACAGACAAAATAGTAAAATACAAATAATGTGTATTATTACATTCAAGCCTGCTGTGACCAAGATAAGCGTGTGCGTGTGTGTGTTTCTGACCTGGGGACTGTGTGTTTGCCTGTCAGCGGCGTGGAGCTGCTGCAGCCGTAACAATGTCTGGCTCTGGATGAGCGCCTGCTCCTCCTCCACCTGCTGGGTGATCACCTTCAGACGCTCTGGGTGCAGCTGGACGTCAAGAGAGCGCATCTGCACACAAAACACAAGAGAGAAAATTGGTTTGTAAGATGTAATAGACATAGACAAAACAATGTATTACTGCCTCGCTAGAAATGTGGCAACCCTGCATGTCCCGTCTTCTTTCACTTCACTGTTTGAGTCCCTTTGTTATGACCTGCTGTTCAGGTAGATCAAGGATGTGAGCTTATCAGTTGAAGGAAATCTGTCACCACCTTGTTAAAGTGACTGATAATCATGTTCTGGTTAAAAGCCTGAATGAGAGGTAAAACACAAAATTTATTATAGTATTTCAGTAATATATTTTGTTATGTTCGACCTCTAGAATAGGCCATTTCATAGTCTGGAGATGTGAGAAACTTTTGTTTTTTATACTGTTAGGAAAGAATAATTATTAATAATAATAATTATTTATTAGAAATTAATAGCATTTCCATTAACTGACAGACTGAGGGGCTTTAAAAGGTAATGTATAATGATTTTTGATGAACAATTAAACTAAGTAAGGTAGAGGGAAGAGGACATGTGTCATGAGTGAAGGACGGGCATTGACTCCTGCTTTCATCTCACCTGCTCCTCCAGCTGCATACGAGCAGAACGCTCCCTGTCCAGTTGCTGCCGCAGCTCTAACATCTCCCTTCGCACCTCCTCCACCTTCTCCTCCTCCAGGGCATCTGGAGACCCGATTCCTTCGTCCTTCTCCTCTGCTCGCCTCCTCTTAGGTGATGAACCACTGAAATCCTGGAGTGACAGGGAGGCCATGTAAAGTTAAAACGTAGAAGAGTCAACACACATAATACATAAGTAAACAATACGTGAACAAAGGAGACACTCTAAAGCCTGACTAGCGCAGTGTTTGTTTGTATGTAAAATGAGTTTTTTTTTCATTCACGCAAAAGCCTGAAACTGACAACGGCTTCAGGCTCGGCAGGAAAGGGGACACAGAAACTCTGGATTGGTTGGTTTGGTTGGTCTTTGGCACACAAAACCCAGAGTTTCCTTTAACTAAATGTTGACTTACTCAAATGTTTTCACCAAACCTTTCGCCTGTAACTGACCCCTGAACAAACGACCAGTGTGGCAAGAAAATAAGGCTGCAATGATACATACAGAGGTTGCAGCAAACCCCAACATTGTTAATATCTGATATCTATCCGTTTCTTTAATGGAAATCATTTTCCATTAAACTCACTGCCTTCTTCAGAGGTCTTTCAGCATCTTAAAATTTGCTTTAAAACGATTCACCACAATAAAGTAAATGCCTATATTTACTAATATCAAAGCCACATCACAGTAGAGAAAGCTTTTGAGAGAGCGTGTTTATTTAAAAAGGCATTTACCGCACAGCGATAAATGCAACTTTTGTCACAGAGTTAAGAGTGATGAAGCAAGGTTCAAGTCTTTAGAGTTGATTTTCGCAATGTACTGAAAAGAAGGAACTCCAACAGCTGTCTTAAGGATAAAAAAAACCCCAGAAAACTTTGCTGCTGATTTTATCCACACAGAGTTGAAAAAAGCCACTTGGATCTACCTGGATGAAGCGTTTGAGCTGGTTGTTCTGTGCCAGGAGTTGTGTCTTTTCTTGTTCCAAGGCGAAGATGTAATCTGCTGTCTGCTGCAAGATGGCTGCCTGGTAAGGATCAATAGATAAGAGATTAATATAAAGAACAGCGCGTGGGCGAACAACCGTTCTGATGCTCACTTATCAAAACAGAGATCAAATAAAACAGTAAAACAACTTCACGTGTGTCAGTGTTTGCATGCTTATTGCACCTTGCTGAGTTTCTCTCCGTCTGTGTGGGGCAGCAGTGTTTTGAGGGACTGGAAGCCCGCGTTGATGCTCTGCATGCGCCGCCGTTCGTTGCTGTTGGCGATCTCGCGGCGGATTCGTCTCTCCTGGTCCTGGGCTGTCTCTGGACTGAGGGGGATGTTGGCCAGGCTGAGGGAGAGAGACCAAAAGACAGTGAGGATTTTTTTGTTCATGAAAGCTCTGTGTCCACAGAGAAGGTTTTAGTTGCTCTCTGATGCACATTTCATCCACCTTTACTATTCTGTGTTTACATAAAAATTATGCTTTTTTTTGTCAAATAAAAACATGTATAGAAAAAAAGAGTGGTTTGTACAAATTATTTTAAACAAAAAATTCATATCGCAGGCAATGCAAACAGTGAATATCTGTGGTAAATATATAAAACAGACACAGCAACAATAAAATCTGCAATCGCCCTCAATGTCTGACACTTAAAAACAGCGAAACCTTTAACCTGGGACTTTACCAGGCTTTAGTCTTGACCTCTTTGCATTCCTCAGTCTAGATGCCCGGAGGTCTTTAGGTTTGACTGAACTCGGTGCCCCTCTCACACACCTCTACCCCATTAGGGTTAATGTTATGGCGGCGAAACCTTCTCAGTCATATTTACTCAGGAAGAAATAAGTGAACCATTAAGAGTTAAGATGATCACGGTGCCGAAGACAACAAACTGGAAGAACCAGATTAGGATGTTTACTGAAGTGAAAAAGGTCAGACAATTTTTTTGCCCTACAAAAGATGAACAAAAGAAGGATAGTGGGTGTGCATCTATAAAATAAACAGTTTTATAGTATGTCAGACTTTGCGGTTACAAGCTAATAATATCTGCCAAAACTGCGAGCCAATAAAGCAGAGAAAAATGAGCATAAACACAATGTAATTATCACACGGTGCACACCACCTTCAAAATGAGCTCGGGGCCCTGTATTTGTATACATTGTATCCAATGTGACTTTTTGGTTCAAGTTATCAAAAATACTATGGAGGTGCCTGAAGGTCAGTATCTTGTATTATATTGCAACCGCTACCCTGCACTTTCAATAATACACTGAACTTATTTGCACTTCCATTCATAAATTTCTCCTGCCATCATTTATATTTCATTCTATGTTATTTAAGTATGTGTGTATAAAAACTGCCACCAGCAGTATCAAACTGTACTTAACATTGAACACTGCATTTAACGTCCACTGTTATGTAATGTTATTTTTCATTGCACATTTAATTTTTGCATTTTTCACCATTTCTTGGTCCATATTTCCTTTGTTTAGTCAACATTTACTTTCAACCTTTATATCCTATTTCTAAACTATCAGCATGCAATTCTGTAAATACATTTATTTATTTACATTTTGTATTGTTATTATTACCATAATCTTGTTACGTTTATGGGAGCAAACGCCACCGCATGTTCTTTGTATGTTTGCATACTTGGCTAATAAACAGTTAATATATTATTACTACACATTTCTATCTGCGTCTAAGGCACGCATGTTTAATTCATCTCATACTTTTGCTCGCGTCTATTCGACCATAAACAGCAGGGGGGAAAAACAGGCCACGCATCTGAAACGTGTTGGTGTTGTTAAAGTTTAGACATGAAATCAGCTGTTCGGCTGCCGGAGCTGCTGACCTCCAACATGGCCGCCGGAGGCAGCAGCAGGGCCGCTGACATCACGGAGAACAATGCTTTCACGCTAGCATGCAGCTAGCACGCAACGCTTAGTTATAACAGCCCCTCATCAACGGCTACAAACATGTACGACGTGTTCCAGCCAAATAAGCTAATGTATATGAATCCAGAGGTGTCCAGAACAGACACATGGTGGCAACTAAACTAGTGCGTTGTGATAGGCTAGTTAGCTAGGCTAAGCTAATTGTAGCACACGACACGACGCGGATTGTTATTTAACCACGCGCACGTTGTAGCCGAACCCCCGTTTGAAGTACTCGTGTTTTAAGAACACATACATGTATACTCTACATATAAATACTCAGGAGAACATAGTAATGATGTTTAAGAAAGTTTGTGGTTCTAAACATGTGATTTGATGTGTAACAGCGAGGCTGTGGGGAACACGTTAACTACCACGTGGTTGGTGCTCAACTGGATCGATTTCACCTCGTAGATTTACACATTTCTGAGTTGGATGGCTGTAAAACACGCCTTGTATGTTAATACATGTGATGCAGTTAGCAAACGTAACGACGGTGGTTTGATAATTCGTCTATATCCTCGTCGCCAAGAAGCAGCAGCTGGCACAACAAGCTGCTAATTTCTACAACCACGATCCTGCTGCCAACAGCTAGCGATGCTAACGGGAGTCAGACTGCATCTCACACACACATTAGAGACACACACATATGCACACACACAACGGCCACATGAAGGAAAAAATGTTAAGAAGCAGTTTTAATATTGGCACAGTTTGCTAGCTACACACCTGCAGAGACCTCCAATAACATCCTTCTCCGTCTTCTTGAACTGCTGTAAGGACGGTATCTTCTCTGTCGGCATCATGAAATATTCCATGCTTTCAAAGCCACCTTGTGAAGTCCCGTGGTTTTTTTTGTTTGTTTTTTTCCTCTCTCCACTGGCTCTCCTTGTTAAAATATAACGATACGCGTTTTTCTTTTACCGCAGAGCTTCTCGTTGTGTCCCTCGGTGTCTCATATCCAGTGAACCGCTTCAAAATTTACTAATCTGAAATATCGGATGAGGAAAAATAAAAGTAAGTTGAGTCTGTGTTGCTTTCCACAGCTGATGGGGTTCCCTCCAATGTGTGTGTATGTGTGTGGCTTCTTGCCTCCGCCTACTACGTGTGTGTGTGTGTGTGTCTGCTGCCTCCGCCTACTGTGTGTGTGTGTGCAGCTGATCTGTGTGAGGCGGGAAACAGCTGGTAGGAATCAGAGCCTCTTTTTCCGGAAAGAAGAAAAAAACAGAGCAGTAAGTCACGGTGTGTGACTGCATTTAAACCAAAGGCTCATATAGAAAATGAAGCCTAGCAGTGAACAGAAACAGAGACGAGTCTATATAAGAAGTAACTATCAGCAAGAGGAAGAAAGCAGGATAGACACAGTAGGACTAATACATGACACCTACATGCTGATATACATCCAGTCTGCTGACAGTTAATAAATACAAAACATTACATATGTCTGCATCACTGTTTTTCTAATTTCAGGGACAGACTTGGGCTGCAGTGACGATTATTGTTTTGATTAATTAAGCACTTGGTCTATAAAACAGCAACAACAAGGGAGGAACATACATGGGAGCTCTGGCTGTGATATATCAAGTTCTGAATACCACTGAACACCAAGTTCAAGGTTACGTTTATTTGTCATTCCAACTAATTGAAATAAATAACGTGTTTTTTTTCTGGAGCAAAATATAAATTATTCCCATTGAGTTGTTTTGAGTGCAGTTCAGAAATAAAATAAGCAATTTTTTAATGCACCATCACCTGGTAGTTTTCTTTTTTTTATTTATTTAAGACATACATCATTTTGTGCAGTTGCAGTTTGCTATGCCAATGTTGCTATTTGATCACAAAAAATACAAACTGAGGAGTAAAAACTAATGATAAAAATACTACCTGACAGTTGTTGAATATGAACTCACTCTCTAAGGACACAACTACTATATGGCAATGCATACATAACATTTACAGCATAAAGTCTCCAGTACAGCAGGTGGCAGTAATGTTCACAGATGCATATACATGGAAATGTATTTAAAACACTCAGAAAATGTATGAAATGAAATTTTCAAAAACATTATTCAGAATAAAAGAAGTCAAGTTGTTGTATATCCACGAGTGAAATGAAAAGATACATTTAGAAATGTAATGAAAATAAGTGATCCAGAATCATTTTCTGTGCTTTACAGTGAATGAATTACATTGCATTACATGAACATGAATGGCAAATACAATTCAATCTGGATTGGTTTCAGTTATTTTCTCCAAAGGATGTGCAACCAAATATTAAGTTGAGGGTGCCAACAATTTTGTCTGACCTAACTTTTGACTTGTGTGTAAATTTATGTCAAATTAGCCTTTTTTTCTTCTGCTTTTTTGTGATTTTCCAATGCCACGGAAATAAACATGTATATACCAAAACATTCATAACTGCATCACTTTTGTGGGAGAAACGGTGCATTTTCTGGAAATATTTCCACGGGTGCCAATACGTTTGAACATTATATATATATATATATGTATATATAAAATATGGTAATGTACTTAAAAGGGTTTAATCTCATACTGTATGTGCCTGTGGATAGTTTGTTCTTTCATATAGTCAAATATCTAAAAGCAACACATCTTAAGTAGTGTTTCCTTAAGTTTTTATTTCTTCTATGCAGTAACAGTAATGTGATATACAGACTGTTAAAAACAACAAAAACAAAACATATGTTTATAGATACAATGCAATGACATAGATAAATATTTGGTCCTTACGCAACCCGACAGTTAAAAAACAAAAAACTCTCCCATTTATTCCCACATATCTGTTTTTTTTATCAAACAGAGCTAAATATACAATCTTCCTTCATTCACCTTAAAATAAGATATATCTTTTGGAATAATACAAACCTGATAATGAGCTACTCTTAATACACTAAACTACACTATATCCTACATTTAAATATGTTATTCTATCTGCTGAGTTCAGCTAAACAACCATCTGCGTTAAAGTTTACCCACTAACATACCACTGACTCAACATTACAGCTTCTTAATGATTAAAACAATTCAAGATGTGCAGCAATCAAGAATATCAGCAACACAGCAAGTGACACACAATATTCAATGGCAAGTGCATCTTTAGGATATATTAAAAGATTGTTTAGCCAATAATTTATCTTCAGTTTGAAATTAAGCATATAAAAGCAAAGCTGATGGGCTTAATGCTGCAGATGAGTACCCCCCCCCCCCCCCCCCCCAAAAAAAAAAAAAAAAAAACCAGCAGATGTTCTGAATATTTGTAGATTCATTACATCTTTAGCCCTGTTATGCCTTTAAAGTCTGTATTCTCACAGAAGCAACATAAAGACATGTTAAGACAACATAATTACATGTATGATCCCATTTAAGCAGCCAGTTTCCTTTGGCAAATACAAATGTGGAATGCTTGAAGATTGTAATTCTAGATGAAAATGGCATTGATAGAGGACGCAAGAGAAAAGTGTGACGTGACATCCACACAGCTAGACCAGCTTTGACACATGATTATCATGTAGAGGGGTAGTTCTCAAGGACGAGCTTATAAGTGACCCTTTTATGACGAAAAAACAAACAAAAAAAACCTTTCCACCTGGAGCTTCATATTATAAACCTACACATAGGTATGATCATCCTTCACCTGTACCGTGATGTGAGATGTCATCCTCAAGGCTCTACTTTACACAGAATGAGACAACCGAGATGTGATACTTTTACTCTGTCAAAAATCAAGAGATCACTGAGCTGATGAAGCAGCTCCTGTAGTCACTGATGGTCTGGTCCTCTTGGCAGCAGATTCCTCCACAACAAAAGTGTAGCTATACTGAAAGAAAAGAAAAGAAAAGAAAATCCACATATACACATATTCTTTATTTGGAAATGGTTTATGTAGTTTCAGTACTGACATTAAGAATGACCTCATTACACATTACCTACCTCATTTTCAATGTCCTGGAGTGACTTGATATGAATGTTGTTTAACTGAGAGTTCAGCTGAGGAGTCTAAGAAAGAGACAAAGACAGCAAAATCTAAATACATGTTAATAGTGGATGCATGCTACATGTCACTAGCTATGAATGGAATCCACCACACATACCACGCTGTTTGCCTGGACATCAAACTTTGGGTGAAGGCTAAAGGGAACTCCATCTAGAGCTGCAGAGAGTGAAGGTAGAGATATGTGAGAGTGTTGCCTGCAGAGACAAATAGTGATACTTCAGTAATACTATGTATGAGGAGAGACTTGAAGTACCTGTGATTCCCTGCAAACTACTGTCAGCAGGTTTATCCAGATTGTCCTTGGTGCGGAGGCTGCTGCGTCTCTGACTTAATTTGGAATGTGGCAGTGGAGGAGGGTTGCTGCGGAAACAAACAGGAAGATATTTCACCTGAAGCTTCTTCATGTTCAGGATGCATTATATCCTTATTTTGACGAAACAGTTTTAATGAGAAAGAGAGAAAATGATGAATATTTACCAACGTATAATTTGCTGTAATTAATCACGTGTGGGGCCACATGCATCAAACTCGGTGAAGATTCTCGACTAAAACTGTGTGTGTCTGTATGTTCAAAGCCAGAATTATGCATACACATTGTTTTTGTCAGATTTCTAAAGTTCTGTATATGCATGGTTGAGTTTTATAAATCTTAATCATAGTGGAATTAGGTGTATGTACAGTGAGCCATAAAACTGCTCCACCAGTCTGTCCTCCTGTCAATGAAACAAACATCATCCATTCAACCATTATTGGTTGTGACATCTCTGTTACCATTACTGAATTAGATTGTGCCTTTCGCCTCACTGACTCATGGCTGGCTCTGGGAAAACATGTGTACGCCTGGTAGTAAAGTATGTGTACAGTATGTGTAAAGGGGTTCACATTTTTATAAATACCAGTATATGTTTGGGAAATGGCATGTTTGTGTGCTTTGTTTATACATCTGGCCCCAGTAGCCTGAATATGTCCACTTATGAATAAATGCAAATTACCGTAATAATTAAGTTGTGTGTATATATTAGACATTAAGTACTATACCTGGGCCTGAGAGGCAGAGGGGCAGACGGCTGATCCAATGAGAGTCTGCGGAGCTCCAGGCTGACACTGCGGGGCTTGGCTATGGGCATGGGACTGGAAAAATGTCCTTTTCTGCACCACAACACGTAGCCATGGATGTCTCTGTGACACGCGACACATTTAATGACACATTAAATAATTGTATGATGTAGTATTGAATGCACAGTTGTGCAAAAGGGCCTTAAAATCATATCTAAATATTGACCACTATGTTTAGGTTATGGGGTTGATAAAACAGGTGCAAGTGAAATGTTTACATGTGTGAATGTGCTACCAACCCCACATATGTGTAGTGCTGCAACATCATTTTGCTTTTGGCTGTCAGTTTAATATCCAACACAGCTGTGTCCACACTGCCCACTGGAACCACGCGTACACACACACGTTTCTTTTTCGAAACTGTGGCCTCTGGACACACAAACATCCGTCAGCATGAAGTAAATAAGACACATACAAATATGCATCCAATATGATGAATGTGTGTGTACATTTGCGTGTGTGTTTACTCACTCGGTTCAAGGTGTTCTGCTATATAGCAGTAACCATGAGGAATAGAGTCCTTGTCTGATATGACCTGAATGTCTGAGACTACCATACCACCCGACAGGTCCTACACAGAGAGAGAGATACAGTCCATGTTTAGAGAAAAAAGAGCTGGTGGAGAAAACATACAAAATGTGTCACAGTAACGCAAACACACAAGAAGACAAAGATGATCATTGAAATTACGGAGGCGTTTCTCTGGTCTGCTCTGTCTGTTACCTTGCTGTAACAGAGGTAATATCCGGACTTCATCCCGAAGCTGCGTGTAAAGTTTGCTGTTGCTCCATCTTCTGTGATGCTGATCTGCAGAAGATGGAAAAGGAAACGGATACAGTACCAAGTAAGAAAGGATTGAGAATTAGGGAAGTAAAGCAACAATTTAAAGACCAAAGAGGGCGGTTGTTGTTAGTGGTAGTTTGCTTTGCGATTCGGTAGAAAGTTAATATTTAGCATATTTTAAGAAATCACCTCCGAGTGCTCTTTAGAAAGGCACATCTCTGTTCTATAGCTCAACCAATTGTAGATTTCTGAGGCCAGTAGTGATATAAAAAATATCTGATAACATATTGGCCGATCTTTTGAAGATAAACAACAATCTTCACACCCTCAGATTATTAGATTATAATCCTTCATATAATTACCAAGTGCTATTCATTAGGTAGGTTTTTGAAACAATTTTACATTGTTTCTCTAGTGGCAACAATGGTGTGATCCTGTAATGTAATACTGTATCTCTGTCCCTACCACGGTGAAGTCTTTGGGGCAGGTGTTGGTGTTGGAGGTCCACGCCACTGCTGTAATTGGCCGGACTCCCCCATGCTCCATCAAGGACATCTGAAGAAGAAAATGTATATTGAATGAGGAAGATACGGGGCATCGTGAGAACGATTTAAACATAAACTTTCAATAGTGGATGCAAACATAATTGGTGGATCCAAATGAAAAAAATTGTAGATATTTCAAAGGTTGAAACAAGAAGTCCATTCTCAGTGTTAGTCACATAATGGACCACAATTGACTACAAACTAGTTGTCATGTCCCTCCTCAGTAGATGCATGTGAAAACATCCTTCTAGTGTAGAACGTACGTCACTCTGCACAGTGAAACTCAAACATCCAACTGACCCTATCCCTAAGAATGCGTTTTCTATGGGAATTATTGGCATTGTGAGAGACAATTTGTTGTGTCCATGTGACATAAAGTGGAGAATCACAGAGGTAAACAGGCTCCCATTCAGTCTAAGAATTCATGTCGTCCCTGGGAGTATATTGTTTAGCACAGGGAGATCCTGTCTGGGTCTAAATAGCCATGTTATGACTGCAAGTTCAACGACAGAAAGGGCCTATTCAGGTTGAAAATCAATCTGCATGACTTACACTTGTGAAAGTGGCTATCTGTTCTGGGGAGTTGCTGCATTTCTTCAAGGTAGATGTGGTTGTATTGCCTACCTCTAGTAGAAACTAGTGGCTCTAAACGTTTTTGGTTTGTGACTCCTATCAAAATATATTGATTTCTACTGGTGAGCCTGATGGCAGATGTGTAAGTGAAAGATCTCTCCCTTTCAGGCTAATTAACATGATTTGACTGTCAAATGAAGTGTCTTCCGTTTCCACTGTGAAAACCTGGTAAAAACAGGAAAACCCAAAAAACAAAAAAATAATTAATTATAGGGGGTTTATGTAAAACTACCAGAATACCCCTGTGCCAGAAACTAATGAATGAAACCTGTTCAGTGTAAAATGTGAAGCTATTTTGGTATCGGAGTGGAAAATCAGATGCAGGTAAATACTGACTGAGCTTTGACAGTCCAACTGCTCTGCCAGCAACATTGACATCAGTATCAATACACATTTCCTCATTCTAATAGAGTTATTCATAAAAACAAACGACTACACACGACTTGTCGCTAATTGTTCCAGTGACAGAAAAACTCTAAAATGAGCTTAAATACTTCTGTATCATGAATTGACTCAAATAATAATAAAAAGACACACTTACTCTGCCTCTGTGTTCACTCCTGTCTCTTCGAGGGGTTGTGTTTGCCAAGGTAAACAACTTTTTAGTTATCAGCCGAAACTTCTTAGTGCTCTTTCTCAAAGCAGGAAGTGCTGATTCCATTTCGACTCCAACTCCCATCAACCCACGCGGCAGGACGTCAGCAGAAACCAACGGCTCAAGTCTGAACGCAAGATGGCGGCATGACAACACCGGAGACTATAGACAACACAGCTACAACCCTTCCAGGAAATATGATTCATTTAAGTTTATGATAAGGTAAAGTTCACATAACTCTACATTAATCACAATGGTCAAAATCCAAAACCAATTAACAATATTTTTAATTAGTTTACCTGTAGAAAACAAACAAAAAGTCAAGAATATTTGAAGCAGTAACCAATGTACACTTATCCTAATCCTTATGTATTTTAATTAAGTTCTTGCATTTTAGTTTGTTAAATAAAGTACACACAAAAAAGGGAGAATCACAGCTACACCGCTGCCTAGAGAGAAAGTGAATGGAGAGAACAGGGAGAAGTATTGTCTGTGCTGCCAAAACCTTTTCATATATGTATTAATCCACAGGGGGAAATAGGCTTCTCTGTGCATAAAACATGTACATAATATTATACATTTTAATAGAGGCCTTTTCTTTACTGTATTCAGAAAGTAAGGCTGCTCTCTTGGTCGTCCTCGCAGGATGTTATAAATTTGATGCTCTTGGATAATCCCCAGTTGTGTAGTAATCCCATCCACCCCCCTCTCTCTGTTTAGCGCCATATTGGAGGATCAAACCTGCTTGATGTTGGGTCATATTGAACATATTGTGTCAGCAATTAAGATGTTTAAGAAGTATGTTTAAATAGCTGTGATTGCTTGTGAATTACATGAATGAATGGACCAAAAGTTTGTGTTTTACCATATGTGATTTAGGTTTTATGCAGCTCGGACATTGCTTGACGTTGGTATGCACCTGGACTGCTACCCCCTTTTAACCATAAATTCCTTCATCCTTCCTCAGGCTCAGTAATTTCCTAAAACCTGGGCACTGTGGACTTTACCAAAGGAACAGAAGTAAATAGTGCCATTGTTGAAGGACTATTTTCTGCTGCACATTGGTGCTCTGTTGAGTATTTGTGGCAACATGTTTACGTGGGATTAACTCAAAATAAACTTCTGTGGCTGTGCTCATAGTCACGGAGGAAGATGTCAACCAGTGTTTTTAATCATTCTGACAATAATGGAGCTTCAGAGGAATGAGCTAACCAAACTCTACATACGCTACATAGATATTTGTTAGTAGGATTAATTTATTGTTGCCGTTGGTCCTTTCTCAGGATTTCTTGACAGTAAAAAAAATATAGACTATGAGATCTTTATATATATTTAAAAAAATAATTGCATTAACCTTTAGAAGAAAAGATGAAAAGATTTTGTATTAAGTCAAGAGTTGCCAGTCCACATCATCATTTGCACCATCTTCCATATTAAACCCGCTGAGTGAAAAATCAACATTTTAAAGGACAAATTTTAATGACACTGAAATAAGAAATAATATATGCATATATATATATGTATATATATACTACAGTATATGCCGATGATTGTCCGTATTTACTTATAAAGTAATAATCTAGCATGAATGGGCGAATGTATGTTTAACCCTTCTACTGTTTGTCATATACAGCATTTGTGTGTGAAAAAAGTGCTGAATGGTAGTTCTTTCCCCTTACTTTCCATCAATGTGCTGTTGCTCCTTCACACCAGTTTGACCACTACCCTTAGGCTCATTCACTGACAAAGAGAAATGCTGTTTTCTCACTTGATCTTTTATCCCCCCTCGATGAATCTCAGTCTGGGCTCATCTATACATACATAGTGTTGGATATTTATACATAAATTGCTCTTTTCTTCCTCTCTTACTCCCTTCTCTCTGTGTTGTCATTGTCTCGTTCTCTTCCATTTTGTCCCAAGTTAGAACCATTAATAATAACTCCTCACATGACTCCTCACCTCCTCTCTGACTGCTGTTTTTTAAATATATGTATGCCCCACCCTCCTCCTCATATCAGCCTATGTCCCTGCCATCCTATATCCGTGGCCTCTTTTCTCTGCCTCTGAGTGGTCACTGTCAATAAAGACAAGACTGAGACCTAACTGACAACAGGCTTTCAAAGTCTGTTTATTAGTTATTTATCTGATGGATGAGCTACTGAGGTGGACAGTTGTCCTGTCGTATCAGATAATGCACACAATGAAATCAGGCATCAAGTCAGTATAATAAAATGTGTCAAAGCTATTACTGCCAATGTAATTATTACAATAAATATTACATATAAGATGATGATATAATATTACTAGTAATACTTCCCATTATTCCTATTCATTATTCTCTATTATTTCAGTAGTTACACTCCTTTTGAAGTCATAATGACTGGTCTCTGGTATAAATTGTGTTTACATTGTACAGAACTGTATTGTACAGACAGGTTTAATTGCTCCTAAGACCTATGAAGATAAGTGATGAGACTCATTAATACATTTAGTCAATCTGTGAATATTACAGTTAACAATTATCATTATTATCATTTTAAAAAAACTCTTCCCTTCTTTTCACTGAAAATACAAATGAACAAATCCAAACTTATCTAGAAAGACAAACAACAGTGATCAAGCTAAGTAAATCAGATGCAAGATGTTTTTATAATTAGCTCACAAACAGGACAAAAATACATTATTGCAGTCTAATACGCTTAATACGTGACTGGCTGAGTGTTTGAGTAGGGGAAGGGGTAAGTGAGGGGTTAAAGGTTGAACATGATTGCATGAAAAAGAGACCGACAGGCAGCAGAGAGAGAGCTCATACACAGGAGGGAGAGTGGGACTGTTCTCTGTTCATCATGGATTTCTCGCCTGCGGCTCTGATCCTTTGTTCTCTGTTATGTTCAGGTAAGATGATTTGATTTTTACAGACAAACATCTCCTGTAACAACACAGATTTCACAGATGTGTCTGCTTCTGCTACTTTCTGTGACTGTTAGTGGAGACCAATTTTTTTTTTGTACTTTACATTGTCAGTTTACACAAACTGGTGCTCACAGCATTACAAATATACAAATATACTGTATATTTAAAGCTTCAACAACAAATCGTTTTAGCTTGTTCTTTTTTTAGAAACAGTGTCTCCATTACTCTGGATAATCCACAATCCTCACTTTCACTGGAACTACTTTCTTCTAAAGGAAATATTCCCAGTTGACGGCATGTTCTGTGGATTATAAAGAGTGAGATATCTAACATGATTTTTCAATACTGTGAGACCCACAAACAAAGTTATATTTACCTCAATTGGACCAAAACAATATGCACAGCAACCACTACTTTTTGTAATTTCGGTGAATCACAGTCACAATATTGAAATATTCTTCTATGACTCACTGTATTTGACACTTCTTCATGGGGAATTAATTTTAGGTTTTTTTTGCGTAGTCATCAAAAGCACTTCTGTTCAGTCTGTGTATTTGCTCGGGCTTGTTTGCTTCGGGGTGGTGTTTGTTTGTAATTCACCCAGACCTGTCTAAAGGTTCACAGAGCTCTTGTGTGTGTGTGTGTAGTGTCACCAGTTCTTTCTGTCTCCCTCTGCAGTGGCTGGCCAAGCTCCTGTCGTCTCAGTGCAGCCCCGCACTGCTAATGTGCGCCAAGGGGAGTCTGTTAGCTTCAGGTGCCAAGTGGGGAGCGGTGCACAGCCAATCCAGCTAGAGTGGAGGAAAGCCAATAACCAAGCATTACCAGGTCAGGTGAATCATCCTGTAACCATAAGCATTGTTCTAACAATATTACCATCTGTGAAGTTTCATGGAATTCTACTTTTCCCTCTAGACAATGTTAAGATCGGTCCTGATGGTTCTGTGCTGACCGTTGCTAATGCCCGACCTGGAAACCAGGGCCAGTACCGCTGCGTGGCAACCAACTTTGCAGGCCGCAGCACTGCCACAGCTGTGCTGAATGTCAAACGTAAGCTTGTCTTCACAACACAAAGTTAGAAAGAATATTTTATATTTGCTGTCTTTGATTAAAAATTCAATAATAGTGCTAGATTTCATTTGTGTTGACATCTACAATCCCCACCACTAGCTGTAGCTCACTGAGATCTTTCTAATGCCTTTTACCCAAAAGTGATTGCACTGTGTTTGTGTGTGTAAGGGTAACAGTAGCATGAACCTTAAAGGATAGGTTCACAATTTTTCAAGTCTGTCTTAAAACAGCAGTAAGGTGCTCTTATGAATATTGAAACATTAAAAGAAATGTACTTACAATAGGGACAAAATCCACAGTCCTTGTTTTGAGCAGGAGCAGGATCTTCTAATGGTCGGTATGAACAGGAGGAATGATTACAGCAAAAACAACACAAGTCAGTGTTCATTTGGGCACCTGACTAGTGTTTAAGGTCAGACTTGAAAACTTGTGAACCTATCCTTTAACGTGCCAGTCATGTTTACGTGTCCTCCCCTTCAGATGCTCCAAAAGTGAGGCTGACACCAGCTGGGCCCCTGCAGGTTAGGATTGGTGACCCTGTTTCGGTAGAGTGTCGTGCCACTGGCAGGCCACATCCCACACTCACCTGGAAACGCCAAGGCTCCACCCTGCAGCTAGTTACTGTGGAGACAAATGATGTCAACACCATACAGGTAAAATATTAACACACGCACAAATAATACTTTAAATTTTCATTTTTGAAAGAGCATCATCATCATCATCATGTGTTTACTCAGTGGCTTGCAGTGCGTCCAGAGGACTCAGGCGTGTATATCTGCCAAGCTGAGAACAATGAGGGGGTGACAGAGGTCAAAGTGGTGATCATAGTCGAAGGTGGTCCTGGTGCACCAGTGGCTTCAGTGAGCGCTACAGAGATGACAGTGGTGGAGGGACATACAGTCAGCATGGAGTGTCAGGCCTCTGGTAAGATGTTTGAATGCTTGTATGCTTGTGTGTGTGTAAATATCTCTCTTTCACGTCCTTTTACTTGTCGTTTTTCTTCATGTTCTTTCCTTACAGGTTCCCCCACTCCCATCATCACCTGGTCCAAGCTGCGAGCACCATTGCCATGGAAACACACCGTGGTCGGTGGTGTTCTGACGCTGACCAGCGTTGGGCGCCAAGACTCTGGTCAATACATCTGTAACGCAACCAACGTACACGGCTATAGTGAGGCATACACGCAGATGGAAGTAGAGTGTGAGTGAACAAAGCAGATCTTAAACACAGATACTGTGTTTCTCCATTATTTCTTCACGATGGCAATAATTTTCTTATGCTTCGTGCAGCTCCTCCATATGCCACCTGCCTGCCTGACCAGGTGAGGCTCCAACCTCGTGATGCCCTGCGCCTGCAGTGCCTTGCTCATGGCTCTCATCCCATGCGGTTCGAGTGGAGCCGGGTGGGCAGAGCAAACCTGCCCGCAGGAACAGAGACCACCAAGGATGGAAAACTTCTCATTGCCAGTGTGAAACTGAGTGAAAGCGGAACATATAAATGTGTTGTAACCAACCACATCGGCTCCAGTGAGGCCCTGGCCAAAGTCATCGTAAAGGGTGAGCCGGCCTTTTCTCTCTGAATTCCACCATTTGACCAAAACCTTATTATTTTTCTCTTTTTATTCGCTTTTCTCTCCCTTTGTTCACTTTCACAGCTTAAGCCAACACTGTCACACCATGTCTCATTGACAAACCACCTACACAGTGCTAACAACTCCTGCAAGCCTGGATTGTTGCCATCAAGACGGTCAAAGTGATAGCAACAAAGCAACATAGAAGATTATTTTTAATAGATACATTTATTTCTGTGTATGAATGTGAAAGACACCACTGCTTTTTAAATTTTTGAATTTAGAGATATGAGGATAATTTGTAACTTTTATAGAAAATTGACACTGTTTCTATTGTTGAGCCTGCCTTGTACGTTTCTAAAGCTTTTCTCTGGCATCCTGTATGAACTGATGACCTACAGTATGTGTGGAAGTGGTTTCTTCAACTGGGACGCCTCAGCACCCTGTTCCTCCTCCCTTCGTGTCATCTACTACACTGTTGCACTTTTAACAGTGAAAGGAAAAAACTGATCTCATATGAAAGTCTTTATCAGTACAATAAAGACCAAATTAAATAAATAGTTTTAGTAATTTAAATAAAAAATTATGTCTTGAAAACAAAATGGTTGTCTGAAAAATATCCAATTATGGACTGTATGAAAACTATTTGGCCGTCTTTTGGCTACAGTAAGTTAGTCTCACTTTTTTGGAAAAGCAGAGGATGACATTTCCATTTTTTTTAACGAGATTTATTTTCTATTTTGATTTTTTAAAATGTGTGTGGGGTTGGGAAGGAGGAGTTGCCAAAGAAAATCACAATACCGAGGAAAGCGCCCCTCCCTACATGTAATTTCATACAGTCCCATAATGTTTAAATTTTCTTTAAATCTGACACATCATGTGACTGATGTCAAATCTGAACATTATTTCACAACCTTTCTTTAACCACATGGTGGCAATATGTAGCTTCAAGGCACAAACATTACCCTCAGACCAAAGAAGAACAATTTGTGTCCTCACACCCTTCACAGCTGGATGGACAGATGCAGTCCACAGGCAAACTATTGTTTTCCAAGTGACCACATGTCATCCTTAAGTTTAAAAAAGGGAAAATGACTGATGTGTTCAACTCGCTGAGTCAATATGGACTGTAAACTCCTCTTGAACAGCCAAAGTTCAGTTTGAACAGTAAACGTGTTGAAAAATGATTCACCAATGGCTGTGCTGTTGCACAAAATTTAAAGCAGCTCTGCCTAAAATGAGGCATGCCATTTAGGGTTTGTGGCAGCAGCAGTAGGTTGGAGAATGAGCTACCATTTCCATTGATTGCTGCCAGAATGAAGATTGTATCTGCTGTATGTGATTGGGTCTTCCCGTAGTAAATGGAGAAACAGGCTTCACCCTACATTTTCCTCCCTCCATCTTTACAAGCATCTTCAAAGCCGGAGAGGAAACATCTGCCCTCTGTCACCTCAATCCGCCCCCTCACTTCACAGACAGACCAAAGGAGGTCAGAGGATAAACAGAGGATAGTAGAGGAGGTGCCCCTCAGTGTAAGCCTTTGTTTACATATTAACTAGGCATGGATATATGCTCTCTACTGATATAAATACTGTACTGTAAATACTGAGTCCAGATGACATCCGAGAAAAAAGATAAAAGCATCACATTAGTTTATATTACAGTAGGAGTACATAACAGTGCTACATTTACACTGGACCACACTTATGTTAGTCTTATGAGATGAGGGAAGAAAAAACACAGATATTCAGACAGATATCACATATATTATTCTGCTAAATAAAGTGCAGTAATAATATGGGGGGGGGACAGATCATTCAGTAACGAACCAATGATGTGATAACCTTCTTATACAGGAAGTGGTAGGAGGAAGAGGGAAACCATGAAACCGGTGTGTAGATGGATTAGATTGAGCTCATGCCCTTACCACAAATGAACTGCTTTAGAATTTGAACCACCTGAAAACCATTGCTCTGCCCACATCTGCCCAAACAGGTCGTGCCAAGGAAGAACCAGAGTTAGATTTAGGTCCTAACCTCCTCCTGACTAGTAAGACCACCAGTTCAAGTGATTACTACTCATGTTTACTCTAGGCCTATCCCCTGTGACAAGGGCTCTCAATTAATTAATACTTTCCTTTAAGGGTCACGGGTCAAAGAGAACCACTGCTGTAAGAGACAATTATAGTTGAAATGTTGTTTATTCAGTTTTTTCAAAAACTTGGTTAAACATGTGCTGATATAAGCAAATGTTGTAAAACCTTGGTTTGATATAAGATACTGTATGCTTGAGCATGCACTGTAATTGTTGTTGCTTCTGCTGTTTCTGTAAAGTTTTTCACACTTTTGCAAGGACATAGACACAGCACTGAGAATAGGTTCCTGGCTCTTAGCTTCAGTCATGTTTTAATGGCTTTAACAGTGAAGCAAATGGCACGGAGAGCTGTTAAAGGATGGCTCTACCAGGGGGTTGTGGAGACCCGGGAAAATGATGTGGTTCCGGGATGTGTTTCCATTCTTTGTGCACAGTAGATTACAACATGTAAACCTTTCAGAATCCTTCATACCTTAAAACAAAGAGACACTTACTCTGACACATCATAGAGTGACTTCTGCAGATACCACACCACACCAGAGAGAACAGATGTTTGTCTTAATTTCATGTGTTTTGGAAATTAATTAAGGATTTTTTTCTGCTCATACTTGTTTGACATATTTAAAAATAGGGTACCAAGCAGTGGTTGGTAGAACCAAGCCAGCTCAATCAGACTGTAAATATGCTGCTGCTGCTGCTATAAATGATCATGACATTCATTCGCCCACAAAGCTTCCTGAATGGCATGTTACTTGCATTTGTGGCGTCACAAAATTCACCACGTATGTGTGTGGTTAAAAATACGCAATATAAAAGCATAAGAAAGAGGAAGGCACATGGACTGATCAAAAGCCACAGAGTGTGTTTGGTACATCACGTACTTTACTGTTTGTATTTGTTAAATCCCCCCCAAAAAATATGTTTTAATATAATTTAGACTAAAATCTGTAATATACATGTATATTTTTTATTTATTACAAAATGCTTTAAAAGTGGTCTGTACATTGTGTTCATAAAACAAGCGGACTAACTCTAAAATTAGAACAGTCTGTTCCGTCGGTTATTTTCTTTGCAATTATTATCATTACTATTATTGGGATACAAATCATTAAACTAATAGTTTTGGAGAGATGTACCACCAATAATGATGACATATGAAAACAGATTTAGAATTTGCTCCTAACAGGCCTTTTACAGTAATTAAACTACAAGTAAATAAATAAATTCAACATATTTGTATGATAACCAATAATCTGCACAGCGTGCTACCCATAACCTCTAGGTATTTACTATTTTTGATTATGTTTGGAGCCCTTACTCTGATCTCAAAGAGTTCAGACAAAGAATCCCTGCTGACAGGAGTTGAAACTCAAGAAAAGAGTTATGATTCATTTGAAACCAGCGAGAAGTGAAAATAAAAAGAAAAGAGGTATTCAAACAGGAAGTAAGGGGGGAGGAACGAGGAGCTGATAAGTTGGACAAAGAGCAACAGAAAAGTCTCGTTGTTTATCAATGTTTGCTGTAGTTTCAAATGTGCTCCTGGACTAAATGGCTGCATTTGAAAACACATGTACAAGTGATTTCAAAGTTTACTGTCAGTCAAGACACAAGGAAGTTACTTCATGAAAGATAAATCTTTCAGAAATCTGTTACAGGTGGTTGTCTGTAGATTGATACATTTAACATATGATTAGCTATTTTGTGTACTTGCATACCATATTGGTAACGTCCTCTGATTTTTCTCATGCAGTTTCCTCCTTTAGATGACTGATGGTTACAAAGGGCAGACATCCATTAAGTGCATATGAGACTGATGCTTACTGGCTCCCACATGAGCCAGACACATACACACACACAATTTGTCCCCAATTGGACAAGTCGACCCCAGTTAGTCTTTAGTCTGAAATATATCCCCAAAAGTAGTAAGTCACGCACACACACGCACACACACACACATTTTTTACACACTCTTTGTTAGTAAGATGTGCCTGCCATTATTTAGCTTTGTTTACAAAATATGCTCAAGGGATATGTTAACTTGCATTCTCTCATCCTCTACATGTGCGGGTGGTTTGTCTGCTGTCTCCATAAGTCTACTTATTTGTCTCCATATGTCTGGCCCTCTGTCTGCAGGACTATGATGAAAAAAGATGACAGAAAGAGTCAAGATGAACCAATACAGTGAGAGACAATGAGAGACTGAAGGCAGGAAAGAAGAGGTCATATTAGATAGCTTTTCTTTCACTGTGCATGAGCTGAGAGAAAGCCTTATAAAAATTGATGACACTGTGCATCAGCTACAGGAAGTTGTGCAACCGTTTTGCTAATGAGTAACAGAGGAGAGATGACCATCACATCGTGCAACATAGGTGTAATCTCAAATTAACACATAGAGATTAGCAAAGTATGGATGTGTTTGTATCTTGCAGTTACTATGACGACTAAAATCCTCTACAAACATGTTTCTTCTCTTTCTCAGGCTCACTCTCAGTTACGTACCTCTCACATACAGAAATGAAGAAGCTGCGCTCACACTTAAACACTTTTAGCTTTTTGTTAATCTCCCGCATCCCCTTCTATGTTCCTGTCTTCTATTTTCAATTTTGCATTGTACTTCTGTTCTTGCATCAGAGGTTTAACTGCAGCAGTTAAATCCGCTGTATGTGTGTCAAATGTTTTTCTTTCTATGCAATAGTAAAGTAGCCAAGCACTTCTAGTCCTCACTTCTAGCATTTACTTCTTTTATTCAAGAATAAGACTGACAATATTCTACATTTTTCTTAATGTTAACACATCCAATGAATAGACCAAAACCTGCATAATTTCAGTCTGTCCTTGATGTTTTTCTTGAAGACTAGCGTCTTTGCTGCCCTTCCTGACACCAGGCCTTTGTTCAAAAGTCTTCGCCTCACTGTGCGTGCAGATGTAGTCACTCCTGCCTGCTGCCAAACTTGAGCACGATCTGCACTGGTTGAAACACGATTGACTGACTGACGACTGGCATGTGAGGCCTTTTTAATGCAATGCAATGATTGCTGCACAGGTTTCTTTGGAAGAAAGACAGAAGAAAGTAAATGGTAGTGTGACATCAACTGACTTGCACTCACTCACACTTTCTGCTCTGTTGATGATGTTAGCTAATCATTTTACACCCCAGCAACCACAACACAAAAGACACTAAATACCTAGGTTAGTGCTGAATTCAATACAATATGATATCATATGTAGCCATCGGGATATATTGTTTTAAAATAAGTCAGTTAAAGATTGCAAAATGTCATCCAGAGACATCATTTTCAACCTTAATTTTCAATTCAAAAATCTACCAACAGCCACAGAATACAAATGAGAAGCCTTCATGTCTGAAATCAAGGATCATTCTTTTAAATATTAGTGTTTTAGGTACTAGTGTACAATCTCTCAGCGTTCTCACTGTAAACGCTCGACACGGTAGCCTAAGTGAAAGTGACGAGTTACCAGCATCAGCTGCATTTTGAGTTTTGCTTAATCTTTCCATAGCCTCACCAAAACAACCCAATCAAACCCAAACATTTTGTAGTATTATATGGCTTTCTTTTAATGAATGTGATATATTTGACCCTGTTTCCACTGAACCACATCATTATGGTTTGTAGAGGACTTCACTTTAACAGAGGTCTCCAGTCTGTCTGGGAGATTGAAAAAAAAAATTAAAGTGGTTTCCTCACTGGAATCGGGTGAAAGGCTGAACATTTAGTAGATGAAGGAGGAAAAGTAGGAGGAGATAGAGAGTAGGAGTTGGAGAGGAATTGGCAGGCATATAAGATTACTTACTGGTGAAGCTCAAGTACAGCAGCAGCTGTTTAGAGTGAGTGTTAGTCATTACCCTCTCTTCAGTCCAGTCCCCCTCCCCCTGCCTTTTTCTGTGAGTGTTATGAATAGCTCCTAAAATAGAGCTCACTAGAGCAAGGAGGGAAACGTGAAAGATTGTGTAGACAGAGAGGGGGTTTGTGTAGGCAATGTGATCTGGTGCCATTGTGGGAAATGTGTTCACTTGGAAAGATATGGAGTGAAAGAAAAGACCAAGAAAGAGTGACATGAGAGAGAAAGACAAGGCCACACAGATACGAGTAGGAGGAAAAGACACGGAGAGAGAGCGAGAGAGAGAGAGAGAGAGCGAAAGAGAGAGAGAGAGATGGGCGTGGACAGCCACAAAGCAGTAGAGAGATGTCCTGAAAAACTAGTCTAAATCTGAGAGAGGAAGAAAGGTGGTGAAGGTTATTTTTCCTGCCACATACAGAATCATCATCCACAAAAAGGATTTACTTTTTAATGTTCTTTTTTCCTCTGAGAAGTCTGAACAATACTTTTTTTGTTTCTTTAACTTTATGAGAGGACCTAAACTTTTATTACAGGACATCAATCAGATGATAGTTAATTAATCGCTGCTGTGTGGGAATATTGTTTGACATGGAGCCAGGCAAAAAGCTACTTATTCTTGGTAAGTTTATCAATGCAAGCACAATGTCTCTCTGTGTGTGTGTGTGTGTGTGTGCATGTGCGTGTGCATGTGTGTGTATGTGACTGGATGGAAAAAGGAAAATAAAAAGGGAAGTTTTGAAATTTTGTAAATATTCCAGTTTTTGTTTTTGTTTCATAGCAACCCAGCTGTGTTTGCTGCTGAGGTAGAATACATGATACCTCACAACAGGAACAATCTTGTTATATCTTGATAGAGTAGTGGGTGTTATGGTTTATACTACATATATATGTTTATTGTATGTAGTACATACATGTCATACCTAAAAGAGACTTTTGTTACTGCACTCAGTAAAGTATGTTATATAACCTATAAAAACTATAAGTATAATGGTGCCTGAAATGAGTTTATGAGTGTGTAGTCTTAAATACATGAGCACTCCAAGATGACATAAAACCTAATGTTTTTTTAATATTTACCCATGATGTTGCGATCTGATTTCCTAACTGCTATCAATCCACGGTTTCACACTGCCGGTTGATGGTTGCCCTAAGAGCTGAACTTCTATATAAAAGGAACCGACCACATTCTTACATCGTTCTGCTCGTTTGACGTAATGCCTGCAGTCTGTAGCCAATGATAAGTCAAATCCATTACACCAGCACATAACACACACATCTTTTATCAGGGGTCAGGGGTCACCAACAAGGTATTGTAGAGCAGGTCAGACCCCCCAACAGACACACACACACACACACACGCGCACATATCAGCAGACCATCATTTCTGCTCAAACACAGACCCACACAATGCTGTACCAGAACCAAAGACACTATCAACATACAGTATCTAGGCCTGTGCCTGACAAACATTAAAGGCATAGACCTCCCAATAATCAAAATTTGTCAGCTGTTTTTTTATTTTGAAAATTGTCTAATAGAAAAAAAAAAAATCCATATTCCACATTGTCGATCCTGTATTGGTCCCAATACCAATAGGACTCAGTTTTTAGGCTGAAAATCCTAAACTAGAGTGACTAATGTCTTTTCCATTACTTCAGATGTGGCTTCTGTGGAAAAGACTGTATTAACATAGCTAAATAGTTAAATTACATTGATCTAAATGATACGAGGCACATTTTTGCTAACATGTTAGCCACAACAACTGTATATTATGTAAAATTTGTTTACATACATTTTATATTTTAACTATTGCTTATAGGAAGCCCAATTTAAAAAATACCGGAGCGATAAGCAACGTGTTAACGATTAAAATGATACTAACAAATGAAAGTCAGCTGCAAGCAGAGCATGAAGTTACTCTTTGTATATTTTTTTAGGCCTTTTTTTTTTCTGTCACCAGTTCTTAGGTCATTAAGTTAGTCACTGTCACACTTTTTTACACGCTCACTGTCGCTGTCAAACTGATGTTTCTGCATTGAGCAACAGAGGGCTCATTGTAAAATAGGGAGGAGGAAACTCAGAAAAGCGACCGCGGAGTATTTCACAATATGTGTAGGGGACTATGAGCGCTGTTTTCTGCCTTACCAGCAACTTATGATTCACAAAATGTGACTGACAGGCGCGTGTTCTGGTTTGTAATCTAGCACACAGGGGTAGAAGAGGACAAAAATAACACTAAACAAACAGAAACATGCATGTAATTTAAAATGTGGCATATTATTATATTTTACAAAAAGTTTTTTTTTGCTCTGTGTCACCGACGATAGTGGAAGCCTAAAGTTCAACCTACATACAGACAGGAAGCTGTACAGCAACAGGATAAGGATTTCAGCTCCAAGTAGTTACACCATCACGTACACGTTACGCATATTGACACCCACATTGACACAAACAGTCACTTCTACACTCTCTCTTTTAAAACCAACAAAATAAAGAAAATACTAGAAAATGACTTGAAGTCACAGCAGTTACTGTACTATGCATTCCAGCGGTGACCAAAACTGGTACAAAAAAAAAATCATCAGAAAGTTTCTGGAAACTTTTTTACTAATCTAACAACTCCCAGAGTGATCTGCATTTCTGTTGTTTATCCGTATAATTAGTATGTTACAAAAAAATCATCAAAACAATCATATGTTAAATTTTGGAACCTGAGGATGCAATATTGCAACACAATGTATAATGTGTCCTCATCATTGTAATATTTTATCTGTGAAATGACAACCTATCTCTATTCCAACAGGCTTACTGTGCATGCAGGCGAAATGTTTAATGGCGTGTGGAGGCGGATACATGGGCAAAGCACCAAATTGTGTTGGTAATAATCTTCTATGGCTTTTGATTTTAACTACCCCTTTCTTGCGTTGCATAGTGTTTTCGTACTATGCAACGCCTCATAATGACATTCCACTTTGTTTTTCTATTTTGGGCTTTTAAGAACTGCTCATAACCAGTTTACAATAAAAAAAACAACAGTAGATGAGGTTCATATTTTTTAGATCACCATAATTTCAAGTAAGCCGCAGAAAGAATTACAAGTGCATTGACAGCACTGACAACAGTGATGTAACCACAGACTGGTGATCATGGTGGACAGAAGTGTGAGGAAAAAAAGAGCTAAGAGAGATTGCATTAAATTATTATGTTTTAATAATGTAAGACATTGTCACAATAAATATCATGTTCTATTATACATTGATCTGTGAGATTTATCATCATAATAATATTCTCTTTACTTTATGTATTTGCATCCAAATCTACAGATATAGATGAGTGTAAAACCACATCTGGCAACTGTGGGAATAACTCGAAATGCTTCAACACGATAGGCGGATACTACTGTCAGTGTGAGGATGGGTACGAAAACACTCAACAGAAAGTTAATTTTACAGCTTTTGAAGGACAGTGCAAAGGTGAGTGTGTGTGTGTGTGTGAATATGTGCGACTGATGTCAGAGTTTCTCACTTGTCCAAACACTCATGTGTCTTCATTTGTTCTTCTGTCAGACTATAATGAGTGTATTAATCTATCAAACATCTGCGGTCACAAATTGGGAAATTGTACTAACCTGATTGGGAGCTTCGTGTGCACCTGTCCTATTGGGTATACTTTCACCAACAAAAGCTGCACAGGTGAGTAATGTCTAATTTTTTTTGTGTGTACACTTTTTGAAATTGATTGGGGGGGGGACGTGGACGGCAGTTTCTACCTACTTCACAAATATCACATCATAAGTTTTAAAGCTATTGATTTGAAGTTTAGTGAAGTATCTTCAGTATTTCCAGTGGTGATCACTGCATAGCAATCTAGTTTCTGCCACCTCAGGATTTTTTGCAAAATGAAAAACTGCCTGTCCTGACCAGGCTGACGTTAACAAAGCTCATAGATATTATGTTTCATCATGTATTATAATTCCATGTACTATGTCTTTAACCACAAAGCCATCTCATCCTCCCTCCTGCTAGCTCTAATTGCAGCTTTTGACTATTTTGCTTGAAATGGCAAGACAACAACTCAGAACACAGACTGCCGGGAAAGTTCATAACTTGCATTAAGGCTCAAACTGCTGTACTCTCTAGGTTACATTGCATAGATGTTCTACAATCTTAATTTTATCATTCTCATCAAAATCATTGCACAGGAATGTCCGTCATTTCACATGCCTCTGTTTTTTTTTCCTATCCTTACATAGACATAAATGAATGTCTAACTGTAGACCTTTGTGGAAAAAATGGGACTTGTGAGAACACTGATGGGAGTTACTGGTGCGTGTGTCCAAAAGGATACACCAACTATGGCAAAAGTAGGACTCTATGCTCAGGTGAGAGTATACAGACGCAGTCCCCCTCCATTGAATTACTTCCTTACTTTCAAATTAATGTTTTACTTTTTTCCATGTAGAGCTTGACTGTGAATCCTTCGACATCAATAGCGGGTACCCTGCACAGGTAAAACACATGTTTAGATACCAAATTATTAGCATAATGGATGTACTGCAACAATCATAAGTTAATAACATGTATTACGTTTTGTGCAGGATTTATTTTTGTACTTGTCCCATGCAGGTCATAGTGTAGGGCCTGTTATAGTAGAGCACCCTCCAGTGAACATAATTAGCATGGGCATTTCCCTTATTTATGCCCTGCAGTCTAGTAGAGTTTAGTATATAAATGAACCTTAATAAACAGAATAGTCTTATTATTCTCTCTCATTGACTCTGTATCTGTCTCTCAGTCTCTTGGAGGCCTGGCAAACATTTTATTCATGATGAGAAACAGCTGTTTGGCTCTGTCTAATCTAAACACTGCTGGTGAAGATGAGACCAATGGAGAGATGCAACTGGAGGTCAGAAAAGCAAATACAAAATACAGACACATACATACACATTCTTGCGCATACAAACAGTAATGAATGAATACATTTATCTATTCTATATATACCACACCTTTGGTGGAGCCTAACGTTATCATTATTAGGGCATCATTTTTGCTCTCCACAAAGTCTACGCACTTCTTCCACAATTACATCATGATATGTTTGGTATTGTCCCCTTTTTCTAAAACCATTACAATACAGACATTTCAGGTACTTTCTACCTATTGCTACCATTATCACAATACGTTTTGAGTATGTTTCTGCTGCTGACCTTGATTTGGACACTTTAATCAAAATACTCTATTAGTTAAAATAAAAGAAATGTCTCTAAGCCTCTTAGCCTTGCAGCACATTTCATAAAATCAGCTTTAAGATGGGTTCTGTTCTTTAAATCAACTTTGACATCATTACACAGTCACTGGTTAATTATTGCTGCTTTCACAGCTGTTCATTATTACAAAAACAGTAAGAAAATATTACCACACCCTCTCCTGTCTCCTGCAACATGGACAGAATTTTTTCACAGCCATCGACGCCACCATGCCCTCTGGTCACCTAAACAGCAGTCAAGATGTGAGCATTTTGCTCCAAGCAGTGGAGGACTCCATTCGGTACATCATTGGTCCACAGCTCAAACACAACCATAACAAGATAGAGACCAGTGAGACAGGTAACATGAAATTTCCCTAGATGATAATATATATATATTTATATATAAATAGGGTCTCTATTTATATATAAATTTAAAAAAGGACATATATTGGAACTAACATTATCTGTACAGGGCAGATTGTTATATGAAATTGGTTATTTGTTTAAGTAGATGCAGAGATTGCAATGCAGAGGGGGGAGACTCGACCCACAGGACCAATCCAACTGACCAGTGAAAATGCTATACTCAACACTGACTGGACAACAGCATCTGGGAATGGAACATATCCTGGTAAACTCTTCCTCCCTTTTCTTCTAAAAAATAAGTCCAATCAATATATAATCATTAGATACCATCATACAGCGTATTGTCTTTGTAGGCTTTGCTCTGGCTGCATTGGTGACCTACAAGAACCTTGAGGGATCAGTTAACACATCCTTTGAGGAGCTCAAAGGACTTGAAAAAGATGGTTTTGGTCCCATCTTGAAAATCTCCTCTAAGGTTGTGTCTGTTGTGGTCTCAAACCCGTCCACTCAGAGCCTGAGCCGCCCTGTCAACATCACACTCAGACATCTGAAGGTACTCCTATCTGTCCTGCAGTCCTTTCAATGTTGTGTCACTTCTGCTAATGTACAGTATTTATAGAGTGTATGAAATATAAAGAGATGAAGATTACATTGGTTTTGTTTTGGTATATTAGGAAACAGATGAGCCGTTTGATGTGAGCTACGTCTGTGCATACTGGAATGAGAGAGGGGCTTGGTCCAACAATGGCTGCTATCAAAAGCACTCCAATGCCACACACACAGTGTGTACATGTGAACATCTGAGCAGTTTTGCAGTGCTTATGGCTCTCTATCCTATGGAGGTAACAAACAGACACACACCCCATAAAAACCTAAATGAAATGTCCATCTCACATGATATTCAGTGTTGGAATCAGTGTTGGTACTTTCCACTAGGAAAACTGTTTTTAGTCTTGACATCAAAAGAAAACCATTTCACTAGACAACGTTTCACCGTTTCATTTCATTTTGGCCTTTTGCAGTTTCCCATATTTGTGACGTGTGAAATGTTTCACTTGTAATGATGAACCCATAGAAAATTATCAGGTGGCCAAAAACATGTTAATATTGGGAGATTAGGGAAACACTGGAGCACACAGATTGATTTGTAGGTTTTTAATAATGCAAACTGCGGCATGTTGGGTCGCGCACACATCTTTCAGACAAGGAAAGTGAGCAAAGACATTTTGGGGTAATGAGGGTGCCAAAGTGCGTCATGTTCAAAGTAGAAGAGCTATCTCCGTGCCTAGCAGCTAGCAGGCTAACAGGTATACGGTTAACAGTTTGCCTGCTTAGCAAAATTGCTATTGCGCCATCTGTGTGGCTAGCTTGAGTGGAGGTGCCCGTGAGGGAGGGATTTCTCTAGGATTTGAGGAGGATTTGAGGAGTTTGAACATTGTGCACAGTGGACACATGGGTTGATTTGACAATTTTAATGTTAATGTTTCTCTGTGCATGCTAGATGTGTAAATAATCAATTGTTTGCTAACTGATTGGCTATAAAAACCTACAACTGTCATATGTCAATGTTGTGTCTACAACATGTTCCCTATTGGTCAAAAGAAAAAAACAACAACTCCTTTTCCAAGAAAACAATGCACACATTATGTCGTCTCTTCTAGCACACCTTTGGGCTCAAGATGGTAACAAAGATCGGACTGATCATCTCCCTGCTGTGTCTGATGCTGTCCATCCTGACATTCATTTTTTCACGCTCCATACAAGGGACGCGCACCACCATCCACCTGCACCTCTGTGTCTGCCTCTTCATTGCAGACCTCATCTTTCTGGTTGGAATTTCACAAACTAAACCTTTGGTATGTTCGTCTAAGCAAACAGTGACTTCAGCATGGATTGCAGTAATCCAACAAGACAGCACTTTGATTTAAATGCTTACATGGGTCCCACTATTCCACTCATCTGTTTACACACTACATAGCAGAGCCTAGTTATTAATGAAAGAGGAACCCTTCACAATACAACATCAGATGACCTTTACTCCACACGAGGACTAGCCTGTGAAAATAGTTCAGTCATGTTTCTTCGACTTGGAAGTCAAAGAAAGAAAATCTGTCCTGTTTTGCTAATCCACAAACTTTTAAGGAGGTGCAATATCAAATTGCTAATGTACTCATTTAAACTTCAGGCAAAGGCAGAGGCAATAGAGCAAAATCACTCACATTGTAAACTACATGTATCTTAATTTAAATAATCTATAATCTCATCGAGGTCATTATTGTCAGAAAATCCTATTTACATGGGAATATCTTCTTCAAAGTTTACTGCAGTCCATGTAAATGCAGCAGGAGACATTTCATTTCTCTGCTCCTCTCTGAACTTACTTTCCTCACATGTTTATGTTGCATTGCAGGGCGGCTGCAGGTTTGTTGCAGCGATGCTTCATATCTTCTTCCTGGGAGTGTTTATGTGGATGCTGCTGGAAGGAGTGCAGCTGTACCGCATGGTGGTCCTGGTGTTCAATGCCACCATTCGGCCCCTATACTTATTCATCGCTGGTTATGGGACACCCCTTGTTATTGTCATCATATCCGCCATCATTAGACCCCAGAGATATGGCACTGAGGAGTAGTAAGTGTTTGAAGGACGAATGAAATGATTTGCATTTGCTTGTGTGAATGCGCAGGATTCGAATGCAATTACACAAGCGTGAAGAGAGGAAACCCTCTCATGCACGTGTTTCCTTTCTCCTTACTGTAGCTGCTGGCTGTCACTAAAAGATGGCTTCATCTGGAGTTTCTACGGGCCTGTGTGTGCCGTCATCTTCTTCAACGTCTTCTTTTTCATCATCACTGTCTGGAAGCTCGCCCAGAAGTTCACCAGCCTCAACCCAGACCTCTCCCAACTTAACAAAATTAAGTCAGTCTGTGAGCCTGTTTGTTCGTGTGCATGTGTAGGATGTTTTGAATTAAAATATATGTGGGTCAAATGGGGCAGCTATGGGAACTGAGAAATGCACGGATGGAAAGAATGTGCGTTTTGTGCGGGAAAAAATGTAGAGTATGTTTTCACAGTACTGACTCTGCTCTCTAATGGGTTGCTACTAAGGGGCTTTTACTTCAACCCCCTTGGTGTTATGGGTGTTTTCCCTGTGAAGAAATGTATACGTCTTCCGGTAAAGTTGTTGAAGAGTTGATTCTGGGTGACTGAAATCCAAATCCAAGGTTTTAGTGCTTAGCCAGATATTCATAGGAGGTTACATCAATGAATACTACAAAGGGCTCATGTATGGCACATCCAGTCCAGAGGATGGTTTCACGTTATCAGCAGCCTGTAGCTTTTATATCTCAGCTTTCCATCTTTCAGTAAACTGATCAACTGACTGAAAATGACTCCCATCCCCTTTTCAGAGTATGATGAGTCACTCGTGTGATAGTGCTTATGCTAATCTCTCCCCGTACCTACTCTCTTTCTTCTTCCGCAGAGCTTTCACAGTGACAGCTGTCGCCCAGATGTGTGTACTGGGTCTGATGTGGGTGTTCGGGGCCTTCATATTTGAAGAGAGCATTGTCACAACAGTGGCAGCATACATCTTTACTGTCCTCAACAGCCTGCAGGGAGCGCTGATTTTCATCATGCACTGCCTCCTGTCTAAACAGGTAGGAAACAGTAGCTGCATATCCTCACCTGTGTGTCTGTTTGTGTGTGTATGTGCACGTGCAATGGAACAAAGAGAACATAATGACACAAGGACAGCAGGGTTGCCAGCTGTGGATTTTTCCTGATGTTCTGCTGCCCTCTGCAGGTTAGAGATGAGTACGCCCATTTCCTCTCCCGTATCTGCACATCACAGAAGAGATATTCAGACTTCAGCAGTACCGTTCCCTCCAGTAGTCAGTCACAAGTAAGAACACAGTGATTTCTCCTCCCCCTGGCTCAGTGACAAGTACTCTTTTTCTTACATATATTGTCACCTGATTTCTTAACACCTGTTGTTTCTGTTCATGTAGGGTTCTCAGAGCGGGCACCAAACCGGAGAATCCCAAATATGAAGAGCCCTTTTTTTTTATTATTCTACCCCGAAGACAGACACCATTATGCCATTAGCACATTTGGGATGAGCAAGCCCTGATTTTAAAGGTTTGGATCACTTTAAATAACAATCAAGTCATTATTAATTCACCTTTTAGGAATTAAACTGTTTCTGTTGTACCATTAAACCAATGGTTACCAACCTTAGTAGTTAGTAGTTAGGGTTAGTACCCCTCCAAAGGTTTGTAGGAAAAATTGAGAAGTGTTGCAAGATCATTGAAAGGAAGAAAAAAAAACATATCTTATGCACAAAATTATGTTTACTCTTATAAGCTTTCTCTTTTTGAGAATTTGACCTCCTCAGACCTCAATTTGAGAAGAAAACATCACTGCTGCAGAAGGTCATCCTATCAAAGTTAATGAGACCACGTGTACATTTAAGGTTCAAAAGTGTTTATTCAGTAAGTAAAAAGTGAAGATATTTCAGTAACTTATCAGTTCATGCAGAACATGTCATAATCATAAGTTATATTGCCTTCGGAGTGGCTTAACATGAAGACTATTTATTTAAATCTGCAGACTATAAAGCCTCCATTATGCAAGCTACATGAATATATGAGTGACACTCTTCGTATTGACAGAAAGAGAAAACAGTTTCAGTTGTATTTTATATGATTGTTTTATGTACAAATAACTTTTAGTTTGTGCACTGTATGGGACAGAAACAACAGACTGATGATGTAAATTACCCATGAAATGCCTCTAAGGCTCTCTTCATGTTCCAGCAAGTCCCATGTGGCTGTTGTTTCTTGATATGATACAAAATAAGTGTTTGGGTTTTTCTTTTTTTTTTTTTTTTTTTTAAATCACTTATTTTTGAAAAATCTATCTTGGTTTAAAATTGAGCTGTGCTCATTTCACTGGTGTATTTTATATTTCAATTCTTGAGATTGTCCAAGAAAACAAATGTGGTTCAAAAGAATTGCTCGGGAGATACACAAACATGAGTCCCACCCTTCTGATAAGCCTGCAGCTTCCTGCAATCAAATTGTTTGTGGAATAACATTTCATTTTGTCATTATATTATGTTATGTTATGCCTTGTAGGCATACTGTTGTGTGAAGGCTGCGCTTCCAAACGTTGTTGCTTTAAGGTTTCACATACCTGCAATGTCATGAAAATATTTGCTGTTATGATGAGGCCTAACGCAAGTTATACAGCCTGGAATTTGTTTATTTTATCGTACTTTTCCTGTGTGAAAATGATAGTTCAGCACAACTTCTTATGCGGTCCATGGTATCAATCAAGAAGACTTGGGAACCACCCTTAAGAACAGTTTACTTGTTGTAATAAAGCTATGAATTATATATTTTTATATTTTATAGAAATTGATCAGATCATGTCAGTGACACTGATCTTCAGAGAAAAAAAAAGAGATGTTTTGGATTTCATATCAGTCTTTTTATGTGAATGGCTTTATCCTATGCTGTTTGTTTATATTTAAATGGCTCCTTTCCTCATGTGGGATCATGTTTAAGGCCACATGTGGTGTTAACGACTAAACTGTTCTTTTGTGCCAAGTGTGGCTGAACATTTTGTGCGATCATTGATACCTTTTATTTATGCATTGCGAAATGTATTTTTATGTGAAAAAGCTACACGCATTGTGCAGCGTCTTGAATGTAAGAATCTTATTGTTAGAATATGCTGCAGGTGTTCGAGTTTTAAGGTGACATATATGAAGCTATTGTATTTCATATTCTACTTTGTTTTGTTGTATGTTGTTCGGTACTGTTTTCTTTAAACAATGTGCACCACAAATTTTTATTAAAGCTTTAACTTCATCTTAAAAATGTGTAAATGTGTTTTTCATCTGCATTGAAACATATATACAGCAGGGGACTGTATATAGTAAAGTAGTGTACCTACTGTATCTAGTTTTTATAAAGAAAGCAATTAATAAAAACACCTCATGGGGTTGATTACTTAACCAGAAAAAAGGTTGACAACTTGTAAACACCCACCTACACATGAGTGCAGTGACGCAGGAGTTAATGTTGTAGTGCTGCTCTCAGCTACGTGCTGCCGCTCATTTCTTCTCTGACTGCCAAACCTCTGACTCATTCGTGACTCAACTGAGAAGTGAACTTTTGTGTTATTTCTTTAGACGTGTGGTACAGACTACAGGTAAGTCTTCACCTCTCACTGAATCATAATGCTCTGTATGTTTTTGTGTTGTTTTGGTCACTGTTTGTATCCCCACAGGTAACACTATGAATCTGTTGAGTGGAGTCATAGCGTGCCTCAGTGTGTTTGGGGTTGTAAGGTGTTTCTCCCTCACCTGGATCTGCAGCCTGCTGACGGGGATCGGGCTCTATATGACCTGGAGTGGTTTCTGGAAGTTCATCTACGTAGCTCTACGCACCATCAAAAGGGACCTAAGGTATGTTGCTTGTGTGAAATGGGTGTTTTTTTTATTATTATTTTAAAATCCTCTCATTCCTCCTCTCTGCCTTAAAAGGTGTCTGCTTGTTATCCTGCAAGTGAGGTTCTCCATGCGCCGAAACATGCGTAACAGAAGCACCATCCCTGCTTTGTTTGCCCAGATGGTGACACTGCACCCAGACAAACCTGCTGTGATCTATGAGGCCACAGGAGAGGTGAAAGGATCACCAATAGATCATTTAGGTTCATACAGCAGCAGCTTCACTGTGATGGAAATAATAAGAATAACATTTCCACCCCCCAGGTCTGGAGTTTCAGGGAGCTGCAGGAGCGATGCCATCGTGTGGCACACTGGGCGCTGGCTCAAGGCTGGGCAGAGGGAGATATAGTGGCTTTGTACTTGGAGAGCCGGCCTTTAGTGGTGGCTCTTTGGTTGGGTCTGGCTATGGTCGGTGTAGAAGCCGCACTCATCAACCACAACCTGCGACTGCATTCACTGCGGCACTGTGTTAGTTTGTGTGGTGCCCGGGCAATTGTGTTTGGGACGGAGCTGACTGAAGGTAGGAATACGTTGTGGGATAAAGAGTCAGTTATATGGAGAGACTCACTAATAAAACATGACTTCTGATCATCTTTCAGCCATGTCGGAGGTGAGCGGCTCTCTGCAGCCTGACATGGTTTTGTTCAGCAGTGGTGAGCAGCTTAATGGGGAGAAGCTCTGCAGCCTCCGAGCTCAGAGCCTGGACGCCCTGCTGGCCTGCTCGCCCAAACATCCACCAAACTACACACTCATGAAGAACTTCAATGGTGAGCCTCTTTAACATGTATGTGCATGGCGTTACCTGTTACACATTATTTTTCTAAGTAAGTCTTTGCCAGAATTAAACTGCTGTCTGCCAGATTTCACTCTCACTAGTGTTGTTATGAGATTCAGATTTAAAAAAAAAATCTAATTAATACATACAATTTAAACAGTCATTTTCCTCTTAATAATTTTCTTATCTGTAGTATTTTATATTTATTGGTACACATCATTCCTAAGTTTTTGCTTCTCAAGTCTTTGCTTGCACAGCCTGTCAGACATAGAGATGACATGGAAGCAGAAACAGAAACATGTTAAGGAATGATGAGGGAATCAGGTTTCGAAACAAAAGGCAAAGCATGAAGCTGAAAGATAGTACAGAAGCGCCCCACACGCAAGTTCAACTCCTAACACCTCACTTTTGCCCTCCTCTCTTCTCTCGTTCTCAATGTAGACAGACTTTTCTACATTTACACCTCGGGTACAACAGGAATGCCAAAGGCAGCTGTGGTGGTGCACAGTCGGTGAGTTCATCTGTGAGCAGGCCCCAATCTAGACAACAAGGGGTACTTGACAAGATTTTCTCCCTCCTTACTTATATAAATGTAGTTGTAGGTTTATAGCTAGAAAATCAGAAAATGTGCATCTTAAACTGAAGTGCATAGATCATAGAGGGTTCTTAGATCATGTATTTACTGTACCTTCGGTGGGTGTGTTTGCTCAAAAGATTTGTGCTTTATCCTTTTAACAATCGTCACAGTTTCAGAACATTTGAGACGTACGAGTTTTTGAACTGCCCGTGGGAAGGTTGTATATGCAAGAGTAATCAGTGTATAGGGCAGACAGGTGTTGCATGCAACATTACATTTATGAGAAACCTTAATGAGGAATTAAAAGAAAAAAGTTTGAAGTTCAGAGGAATGATGACAGACAAATGTTTTCGATCGTATCAACAGTGATGATTTGTTGCCTTTGCCTTTTGTCAAATGATTGCTTAACACTATATAATACAACCCACGATTTAATTTTGTTGTATAAATCAGGTGGCAATAACATACTAACTGGTACTTGCATGTAGGGGTAGGGGAAGTGGAGTGTTTCAGTTAAAATCAGGACCATCAGTGTCTAGTAATGAGCTGAGGATTGCTGATGATTGATCTCACTCTGTATTTTCTATGCATCTTCAGGTATTACCGCATTGCTGCTTTTGGTTACCACTCTTTTGATTTGCAACATAATGACATCGTCTACGTCTGCCTTCCCCTATATCACTCTGCTGGTAGGCTTCAAATGGTTCTGTAAAATGTTCCTGCCTGTTGAATAGGTCATTCTGTTGTATATTCAATAAGCAATTTATTCCACTCGACACACTGGTCTTTGTGTGTTTTTATTTTGCATAGTTCATTTATATTATTTTATTTCATCATATAAGATGACCATTGAAAAACGTTCTACATCCGTATCCTTCTTCTTCTTTTGTCGTTTACAGGTACTGTCATGGGTGTAGGCCAGTGTTTGCTCTTTGGTTTGACTGTTGTCATTAGAAGGAAGTTCTCAGCCAGTCACTTCTGGGATGACTGCGTTAAACATAAGTGCACCGTGAGTCCTCGCTGCAATCATGTGCAGTAACAGTGAGGAGTGTCCAACCTGCAAACCTATTAAAGGGTCTTAGTGATTGATTAATGATGATCAATGAGCTAGTTCTGACTTTGTTTTTGGTGCCTTGTTATATTTCTCATTGTCAGTGTGTGTCTGTCCAGGTAATCCAGTACATAGGCGAGACCTGCCGTTACCTGTTGGCCCAGCCTAAACGCCCATCTGAGGTACATCACCAGGTGCGTGTCGCCATTGGTAACGGCCTCCGTCCATCCGTGTGGGAAGAGTTCGTCGAGAGATTTAGAATTCAACGAATTGGGGAATTTTATGGTGCCACAGAGTGCAACTGCAGCCTGATCAACATAGACGGAAAGGTGTGTTTTTGTGCACGCATACTTTTAATGACTTCAAGGTAGACGCACAGATTTACAAAACTGTATCTTGTCTTGTGTACATGTTTTATATTCTTATATGTCCAGGTGGGGGCATGTGGCTTCAACAGCCGCATCCTGCCCAGCTTTTATCCCATCAGACTGGTCAGGGTGCAGGAGGAGAATGGAGAGCTGCTCAGGGACTCACAGGGACTCTGTTTGCCCTGTCTGCCTGGTAACAACACACATGTGCACACACACACACACACACACACACACACACACACACACACACACAGACACACACACACACACACACACACACACACACAAACACACACAAACACTCAAAGTCATGAAATAAAATGTATGTTTATATGTGTTGTCCTCAGGTGAGCCAGGTATGTTAGTAGGGCGCATCAACCACACTGATCCACTCAGGAGATTTGATGGCTACGCTGATCAGGATTCCACAAATCAGAAAATAGCTCACAATATCTTCAAGATGGGAGACTCCGCTTATATCTCAGGCATGTTGTCTTCTTTGTCCTCTGCTCTATGATCCCCTCCAGGGATGATAGTGATGGTGATTATTTGGGTCTTCATCTGTTTCCCTCGCTGTCTGTCTCTTCTTTTCTGTCTCTCAGGTGACATCTTGGTGATGGATGAATATGGCTACATATATTTCAGTGATCGCAGCGGCGACACGTTTCGTTGGCGAGGGGAGAACGTTTCCACCACAGAGGTTGAAGGAATCCTCAGCAGCCTGCTGGGACATGCTGATGTAGCGGTCTATGGTGTCTCAGTACCAGGTGCAGAAGTTAAAGAGGTTAAAGTATGTACTGCATCACACAGCCTCCTGTTCACTATCTGACGCGTGTGTTTGTCTGTCTGCCTGTGTGCAGGTGTGGAAGGGAAGGCCGGTATGGCATCAATAGCTCACAAAGAAGGCCAGTTTGACCTTGATGCGTTTTTGATTGCCGTACAGAAAGCGCTGCCCTCCTATGCACGTCCCGTCTTCCTTCGACTCGTGCCATCTGTTGACACTACAGGTGAGATAACAATGCAAGGATGTGCAAACCCACAGACACACACGTTGATAAAAAGTCCCAAGTAAACTTATCTTCTTTGTTAACAGGCACCTTTAAAATTCAGAAGACACAGCTACGGAGGGAAGGATACAAGCCACAAGACTCCAGTGAAGAGATCTATTTTCTGAACAGTCGTGCTGGACATTATGAGGCTGTTACTGATGAACTTTATAATGCCATCGCGGAGGGGAGGGTGTGTCTATGAGACAAGAGTCTGAAGAGGAGACACGGATGGTTGATGATTGTGGAGTTTGTATATTTCAAAAGACAGACAGGAATGTGTGTGTGTGTGATGTTGTAACAACTACAAATTAATGTGGAAATATGATATAATACAGAATTTAACAGATTTTTTTTTAAACTCTCTGACACTGCATAGTATCATACATGTGTTGTTATAATATGAATAATATTTTATTGATTGGTATTTTATAAGAATGCTTATGTCTGGAACAACTAAAAGCTTAAAAAGAGAGGACGACCCAAAGAGTTGAACGTACATCATCTAAAAATATACATGAAGTTAAATCTTACCATTAAATTTCAGGTAGTTATTATCCTCTGTTGTTAGGATATATTGTGTACAGATGAATATGCAGCCACTATATGTACATTCTCATCACACTCCATTCAATAAAAACAATAAAAAAAAGGAAAAAGGATGCAATAGTTTATTTTGAATTCTGTATCAAAATGTGTTAGAGAGACAGAAGGTGGGAGATGAAACCAACACAAAACAGATACAACTGACTGTGAGGGGTGACATGTTTCATCTTGTCCCAGACAGCATACTGGATGTTTCCAAGATGTTTCGCCATATCTATTAGAAGTCTGCAAATCTTCTTTTGGCTCTCCGTGACCTGTCCATGCAGTGGATAAATATGGACACAAAAACAGTCCCACAGTTGCATTTGCATGTATACAGAACGTGTGTTTTAATGCCCAGAAATGTCACATACCTTTTTTTTTCCCTGTGTCTTGGTATTGCTGTAGTAAAAGAGTTTGTGTTTTTATTGTTTCAAATACAAGCGCATATTCCTATTCATGGCCTAATTTTATAACATTTGATTGATGTTACCTGTAAAAAATGTAACCTCATCTTCGCCTGCATCTAGCTCTTCTTCAATCAGTTGGATTTGTTCTGGTTGATTTTAAATTGAGTTTAACAGATGACAGTTGCACCTGCTGGTGCTTTGGAAGATGTTCACAGGTCTGTGTTGCTTTCTCAAAGTTAATCACCTTCTTCAATTCGTTTACTGATGTTCTGAGCTCCTTCTAGTGACCAAAAGGAGAATTACTGCCAAACAATGTTCTAAACATTTGTAAATGGCCATCTTGCAGTTAAGTCTGTAATTAAATCAAAATGAGACCAAAAAAAGGCTTTTTACGATCTGTACAACATACATACAGTCTGTAAATTAAGAGTTCCCATACCACATGCAGACATACACATACATAAAATTACAGTTTATGCTATAGTAACTGTCTACATGACATCATTTAGATAAATAATTATAGTGAGTTATATACCAAATGCAGACAGTATTTAACACACCCAACAGATCCTCAGATTATTCTCAGAATGTGTGTGTGTGTGTGTGTGTGTGTGTGCGCGCGCGCGTGTGTGTGCGCATGTGTGCGTGTGTGTGTGTGTGTGTGTGTGTGTGTGTCTCAAATTCCATGTCTTGTGAGATCCAAACATGTGTGACATGAGCACCAGTAATTTCCAGCTTGGTTTACAGCTTGGTGGTTCTCTCTCACTGACTCTACATGTATAGACTAATCTATGATTTAAGCAACAGGGCATCTGTTTGGGCAGGGCAAAGAATATTGACAGGAGATGAAAAAATACCTGACTGCCTTGTTTAGATATCCTCTTGCTGTGGTCATAGGAAGCATGTTAATGAAAAAGTATGAAAAAGAGTCATATCTCAATGAAAATAACAGGGTTCAGTGTGTGTTTGAGGGCTCTGCTGTTATTTGACGTGTGCTGTTTGGTTTGTCTTTGTGACAGTGGGGCGAATGTAACTGGAAACTCAACATTCAAGCACTCACATTGGCAGTAAACAGTGAATTTCCTGCCAACTGCTCTGTATCTGATTTTTGATCTGATGATGCTTTATTGCATTCAGCAGAAGAATAAGAAGGTTCTTTGTTTTTTTTTTTACTTCAGTGGATTCCAAACTATGGATATATATATATATATATATATACAGTGGCGCAAAAAGTGGGTATGCACTATATGCGGCGCATAGGGGCGCCGCGTTAGAGGGGGCGCCAAAGCGATGGGGGAACAATAATTTCGAGTCGGCATTTTCTGTATTTAACAGCTGTTTGTGTATGTGTAAATGATATGATCAATAACAGAGGGGCATGTCACTAATTAGGCGCCCCTTCGCTCCCTCACCTCTCCTCTCCTCCTCTCCCACACACACACACACACACACACACACACTATAAGCGTTCCAGTGCGCGCCCCTCCGGGCACGCGCTGGCGCGGTTTTTTTTCCATTCATTTGAATCGCGTTGTCACAGCTAAAGATGGAGAGGCAGAAAAAAAGCTGTCCAGAGCACAAAGCAGAAAACGGAAGAGGGAGAAGGAGAAAGGTTTTTAGGGGATGAAAAAAAGCTTTTCGAGGTGGTTGAAAGACAGTGGTTAAGTTATGTCAGTGTATCAAGAGGAGGCTTGTAAATATTCAGGATAGCAAAGCTACTAGCAAAACGACAGGTCCAACTGTGGGAGGAAGGACTTGATACACGTTCTTCATTCTTTCAAAACTTCACTTTATTTAGATGTCAGGAATATGGTTTCATTTAGTGACGTTTTAGATTCGTTTCCAATGAGATATTATTGATATAACTGCCTCTGTGTCAGTTGATGTTTAATATAAGTTCCTACTTATTTTGTTTTTGGTTCCTACCTACCTGCATGTAAGTTAATGATGATGATAATTCCAGCACTGGTCATCATAAAAAGGAACCAGAGAGGCACTTTAGGTGCATGGTTTTCAATGTTATTGTCGACACAGTCCTGCAAGAGTTGTCTGACAGGTTTTCCAATCTTCAGCTTGTGTCTGAGAAATTTAAATTCATCACTAAAATGGAGCACATGACACAAGCTGAGCTGGAGGAATCAGTTACCAGATATGCCCTGACTACCTGTGATGTTTCCAGAGATATCATTCAAGAAATGTACCCAGCAAGCCGTCTACTGAAGGGTTACAAGGCTCTTGAGAAGTTGAATTTCCTCATACAGGAGAATCTTGATTTGGTGTTCCCAAATTTGACAGTAGCCCTTAGAGTATTCCTGACCATGCCTCTGACGGTTGCATCTGCAGAAAGATCCTTCAGTAAGCTGAAGCTTATCAAAACATACCTTCGTTCAAGTATGAGCAATGATCGCCTGACCCAGGACACGACATGTAACAATTTAGTGGTAGGTAGAGGACTTATTTATGTTATTACATTGTTATACATTATTTTTTGTGTTTTATTGAGCTGATCACCTGCTGTAATACATAAAACAAAAGTCTGTAATAAAAGTCTAATATTTTATAAGTCCATGAATAAATAAGATGTATACACGTAAACATTGAAGGGGGGGGGGGGGGGGGGGGGGCACCTGTAATGTGTCTGCATATCCCTCAGAAAGGAGGTAGTTGCGCCCCTGCTGTAGGTGATCAGTGCAGTGTAACAGTGCAGCGCAGTGAGACAATGCAGTACAACAAATGCAGTGAAGCGAAACAATGCAGTGCAACAAATGCAGTGAAAGTAACAATGCAGTGCAATAAATGCAGTGAAACGTAACAGTGCAGTGCAATAAATGCAGTGTAACGTAACAATGCAGTGCGTAAAATGCAGTGCAATAAATGCAGTGTAACGTAACAATGCAGTGCAATAAATGCAGTGTAACGTAACAATGCAGTGCGTAAAATGCAGTGTAACGTAACAATGCAGTGCGCAAAATGCAGTGAAATGTAACAGTGCAGTGCGTAAAATGCAGTGCGATAAATGCAGTGTAACGTAACAATGCAGTGCGTAAAATGCAGTGAAGCGCAACAGTGCAGTGTGTTAAATGCAGTGAAACGTAACAGTGCAGTGCGTAAAATGCAGTGAAATAAATGCAGTGTAACGTAACAATGCAGTGCGTAAAATGCAGTGCAATAAATGCAGTGTGACGTAACAATGCAGTGCAATAAATGTAGTGTAACGTAACAATGCAGTGCGTAAAATGCAGTGAAGCGTAACAGTGCAGTGTGTTAAATGCAGTGTAACGTAACAATGCAGTGCGCAAAATGCAGTGAAATGTAACAGTGCAGTGCGTAAAATGCAGTGCGATAAATGCAGTGTAACGTAACAATGCAGTGCGTAAAATGCAGTGAAACGTAACAGTGCAGTGCGTAAAATGCAGTGAAGCGTAACAGTGCAGTGTGTTAAATGCAGTGAAACGTAACAGTGCAGTGCGTAAAATGCAGTGCAATAAATGCAGTGTAACGTAACAATGCAGTGCGTAAAATGCAGTGCAATAAATGCAGTGTGACGTAACAATGCAGTGCAATAAATGTAGTGTAACGTAACAATGCAGTGCGTAAAATGCAGTGAAGCGTAACAGTGCAGTGTGTTAAATGCAGTGAAACGTAACAATGCAGTCCGCAAAATGCAGTGAAATGTAACAGTGCAGTGCGTAAAATGCAGTGCGATAAATGCAGTGTAACGTAACAATGCAGTGCAACAAATGCAGTGTAACGTAACAATGCAGTGCAATAAATGCAGTGTAACGTAACAATGCAGTGCAACAAATGCAGTGTAACGTAACAATGCAGTGCAATAAATGCAGTGTAACGTAACAATGCAGTGCGTAAAATGCAGTGAAACGTAACAGTGCAGTGCGTAAAATGCAGTGTAACGTAACAATGCTGTGCGCAAAATGCAGTGAAATGTAACAGTGCAGTGTGTAAAATGCAGTGTAACGTAACAATGCAGTGCGTAAAATGCAGTGAAGCGTAACAGTGCAGTGTGTAAAATGCAGTGTAACGTAACAATGCAGTGCGTAAAATGCAGTGAAGCGTAACAGTGCAGTGTGTTAAATGCAGTGAAACGTAACATTGCGGTGTGTTAAATGCAGTGCGATAAATGCAGTGTAACGTGACAATGCAGTGCGTAGAATGCAGTGAAACGTAACAATGCAGTGCATAAAATGCAGTGAAACGTAACAGTGCAGTGCGTAAAATGCAGTGAAGCGTAACAGTGCAGTGTGTTAAATGCAGTGAAACGTAACAGTGCAGTGCGTAAAATGCAGTGCAATAAATGCAGTGTAACGTAACAATGCAGTGCGTAAAATGCAGTGCAATAAATGCAGTGTGACGTAACAATGCAGTGCAATAAATGTAGTGTAACGTAACAATGCAGTGCGTAAAATGCAGTGAAGCGTAACAGTGCAGTGTGTTAAATGCAGTGAAACGTAACAATGCAGTCCGCAAAATGCAGTGAAATGTAACAGTGCAGTGCGTAAAATGCAGTGCGATAAATGCAGTGTAACGTAACAATGCAGTGCAACAAATGCAGTGTAACGTAACAATGCAGTGCAATAAATGCAGTGTAACGTAACAATGCAGTGCAACAAATGCAGTGTAACGTAACAATGCAGTGCAATAAATGCAGTGTAACGTAACAATGCAGTGCGTAAAATGCAGTGAAACGTAACAGTGCAGTGCGTAAAATGCAGTGTAACGTAACAATGCTGTGCGCAAAATGCAGTGAAATGTAACAGTGCAGTGTGTAAAATGCAGTGTAACGTAACAATGCAGTGCGTAAAATGCAGTGAAGCGTAACAGTGCAGTGTGTAAAATGCAGTGTAACGTAACAATGCAGTGCGTAAAATGCAGTGAAGCGTAACAGTGCAGTGTGTTAAATGCAGTGAAACGTAACATTGCGGTGTGTTAAATGCAGTGCGATAAATGCAGTGTAACGTGACAATGCAGTGCGTAGAATGCAGTGAAACGTAACAATGCAGTGCATAAAATGCAGTGAAACGTAACAGTGCAGTGCGTAAAATGCAGTGAAGCGTAACAGTGCAGTGTGTTAAATGCAGTGAAACGTAACAGTGCAGTGCGTAAAATGCAGTGCAATAAATGCAGTGTAACGTAACAATGCAGTGCGTAAAATGCAGTGCAATAAATGCAGTGTGACGTAACAATGCAGTGCAATAAATGTAGTGTAACGTAACAATGCAGTGCGTAAAATGCAGTGAAGCGTAACAGTGCAGTGTGTTAAATGCAGTGAAACGTAACAATGCAGTCCGCAAAATGCAGTGAAATGTAACAGTGCAGTGCGTAAAATGCAGTGCGATAAATGCAGTGTAACGTAACAATGCAGTGCAACAAATGCAGTGTAACGTAGCAATGCAGTGCAATAAATGCAGTGTAACGTAACAATGCAGTGCAACAAATGCAGTGTAACGTAACAATGCAGTGCAATAAATGCAGTGTAACGTAACAATGCAGTGCGTAAAATGCAGTGAAACGTAACAGTGCAGTGCGTAAAATGCAGTGTAACGTAACAATGCTGTGCGCAAAATGCAGTGAAATGTAACAGTGCAGTGTGTAAAATGCAGTGTAACGTAACAATGCAGTGCGTAAAATGCAGTGAAGCGTAACAGTGCAGTGTGTAAAATGCAGTGTAACGTAACAATGCAGTGCGTAAAATGCAGTGAAGCGTAACAGTGCAGTGTGTTAAATGCAGTGAAACGTAACATTGCGGTGTGTTAAATGCAGTGCGATAAATGCAGTGTAACGTGACAATGCAGTGCGTAGAATGCAGTGAAACGTAACAGTGCAGCGAAACAAAAAACGTCAAAGCAGTGCAGCAGTGCAGTACAGTGCAGCAGTGCTGTACAGTGCAGCAGTGCAGTGCAGTGCAGTGCAGCAGTGCAGTGCAGCAATGCAATGCAACAATGCTGTCGGAAAGAGGAAGTCAATTAAGTAGCCTACCCATAAAACTCCAAACTACCCCTTTAATTCCTATTATTCTTAACTTTACTAGTTTCATACTTACTGTGTGGCACATTTAAATTGATCACTCCTGCTATTAGTACTAAAGAAACTAGTATCACTAGTAAAATATTTATGTTTGTATAAGTTTGCTGAATGGGTGGCTGGAGTAGAGTTTAAAGGTTTGTATGAAGTATAAAATGTAATATCTGGTATGTGCAGAACCACGTGCTTCTCAGGGCTTCAAGACTCACTGTTTTTTCTTCAGTTCACAACAGGATATATTGAAATCAACACATTTACATCTGCTGTTACCCACATCCTGTTGTCATTTTACACTGACGGTAAAACTTGAGATGTGCTACCTTTTCATATTTATTGGAAATATGCTCACTGGATTGATTTTGGCTGCAGCACTCCACTGAGAATCCCACTGTTAGACCACAACCTCATTCTCAATACTATCAGCCTGTTGTCATGAGGTTTCTGAATGATTTAAACTTTGTAAGATTTGTTAAGTCTTGAAAAATAATATTTTGGACCGAGTGCTCAGTAAGAGCTTGATAAGTTATTCATTAACTTAGTTATTTCACTTAGCACTTGTTCTGCTTCATAAAGAATTCATTCACAAACAGATTTCATACTGTAAGATGATATTTTCCGTAGGATTGATTTGAATTTCAGTTCCTTGTTCACCCAGTTCTGCTTTAGTACAACCTGTTCAGCACTTAAAAAATTTTTTTTTTCCTTTTTAGGTTATGTGTTTCTTGAACTATATAGTCTTATTTTTTATACCATGATTATTAGTAATACATTTGTTTCTACAGTGGCCCTGAGAGCTCAACACACACACACACAAAACAAATGAAAATACATGTAACCTCTCTTTTCTTTCACTTTTTTCCCCTAATGTAATAGAGTAGAAATTGCTTACATCTTCATATTTGTATTGTTTTAAGAACATTCAGCAGCTAACTGCCTGATATTTCCCTGAGCAAACAGAAACAAAAAAACAGAGCTAAAAGAGAGTAAATATTGGACTTACACTCATAAGGTGGACAGAAACATGACTCCAAATGAATGATAATGTTGCTCCATATTTAACGGATGAGTAAATAGGCAACTGTTTGATTTATCAACTTAAAAGGTGAAGATATATTCGTGCCTGCTGCCCCCAAGTGGCCAAACAATCAGTTAATGCAGGTTAGAGGTGTCCCCTGGATTATTATTGACTGGGTGAACAGGGCTCAAGGATATTTTTGCTCCGAGGCCCTCCAGTGAGTTGACCTGGCTCTGGCTTCACGGAAGTAATAACACTATGTAACACCGGTTTTGTTATTTCCTTATGGCTAAGAAGTATAGAAAATGTCTAGTATTTCCTTCTCAAACTTTGTTTTTGTGACCTAGGCAATGATATTTTGAAATTGAGATATTTCCAATTCATTCACGTAGAGTTACAAAAAAAACAATGTGTTTATCATAAAAATATAGAAAAGTATACAATACAGCCACTGAGCCCCAGTCCCCAAATATAGTCTCCCATCATCGCATCCCGTGATTCTTATGTTGTTGTTTTTTTCTCACTTTATGTGAATGAAAATATACAAATTCTCCCGTTTTCCCATTGGAAATGGGCCAATACTAAAATACCAGTGTCCTGGTCACAAATGCAAAAATCTGAGAATGACAGCAAGATACTTTTTTAGATATAAATAAAATAAATAAATAACACTACACAGGGACAAAAAAAAACAAACACAATTTTGTTAGACAGTGCAATCTTTAATTTTGGGAACCCATTTTTGCAAATAATTTCCTTAAAAAAATTACAGTAGAACTTTCAAAATTTAAACACGTTTAATTGAGAATCACCAATTGTACTCAACATAGTGAAATCAGTGATCGTATCAAGTCTCCTGATTGGTCGAGTCTTTACAACTCCCTCCTCTGTGATGCTACAACCAGCCCTCCCCTCTTCTCTGTTTGCGGCTCACAACCGAGTCATCCGGCACGCGCTGGCGCGGTTTTTTTTCCATTCATTTGAATCGCGTTGTCACAGCTAAAGATGGAGAGGCAGAAAAAAAGCTGTCCAGAGCACAAAGCAGAAAACGGAAGAGGGAGAAGGAGAAAGGTTTTGAGGGGATGAAAAAAAGCTTTTCGAGGTGGTTGAAAGACAGTGGTTAAGTTATGTCAGTGTATCAAGAGGAGGCTTGTAAATATTCAGGATAGCAAAGCTACTAGCAAAACGACAGGTCCAACTGTGGGAGGAAGGACTTGATACACGTTCTTCATTCTTTCAAAACTTCACTTTATTTAGATGTCAGGAATATGGTTTCATTTAGTGACGTTTTAGATTCGTTTCCAATGAGATATTATTGATATAACTGCCTCTGTGTCAGTTGATGTTTAATATAAGTTCCTACTTATTTTGTTTTTGGTTCCTACCTACCTGCATGTAAGTTAATGATGATGATAATTCCAGCACTGGTCATCATAAAAAGGAACCAGAGAGGCACTTTAGGTGCATGGTTTTCAATGTTATTGTCGACACAGTCCTGCAAGAGTTGTCTGACAGGTTTTCCAATCTTCAGCTTGTGTCTGAGAAATTTAAATTCATCACTAAAATGGAGCACATGACACAAGCTGAGCTGGAGGAATCAGTTACCAGATATGCCCTGACTACCTGTGATGTTTCCAGAGATATCATTCAAGAAATGTACCCAGCAAGCCGTCTACTGAAGGGTTACAAGGCTCTTGAGAAGTTGAATTTCCTCATACAGGAGAATCTTGATTTGGTGTTCCCAAATTTGACAGTAGCCCTTAGAGTATTCCTGACCATGCCTCTGACGGTTGCATCTGCAGAAAGATCCTTCAGTAAGCTGAAGCTTATCAAAACATACCTTCGTTCAAGTATGAGCAATGATCGCCTGACCCAGGGCACGACATGTAACAATTTAGTGGTAGGTAGAGGACTTATTTATGTTATTACATTGTTATACATTATTTTTTGTGTTTTATTGAGCTGATCACCTGCTGTAATACATAAAAAGTCTGTAATAAAAGTCTAATATTTTATAAGTCCATGAATAAATAAGATGTATACACGTAAACATTGAAGGGGGGGGGGGGGGGGCACCTGTAATGTGTCTGCATATCCCTCAGAAAGGAGGTAGTTGCGCCCCTGTATATATATATATATGTTTGTGTGCAGTCTTGCACTACCTGATATTAGATTCCTACCTTGCAGCCTCGGTTAAGAGGTAAACTCTGTGTCCTTCATGGTTTACAGCTGCACATTGTTTACGCAAAGGCTCCAGGTCATCCAAACAGCATAGACAGTCTCTGTTCATGCTCCTCACACCACTCTCGAGAGTCAAGTGACCAGGCAAGTGAAGCAAGGCCTTTTGACTCGACTCCGAGGAGCTGCTGGTGGTTGAAGTCTCTAGACATGAAGCCAGTTTGGTTGTTCTGAAAGTTAGACTAAAACTAATAAAAAGAGGAAACACACAGATAGACAAGGGGGGAGGAGCAACATGTCCATGGTTTTTGGTATCAGTGTTGCATGTGCATGTGCACATCTCTTGTGTTTTAATGTGAGGCACAGCTTTCATTTCAAGACTTGAACCTTAGCCAATGTGTCTGCCCCGTGTGCAGCATACATCACCCTGCAGTGTCAGTGTTTGAGTTTCATGACCCTGTGATTTATATTCTCATCGCCAGAGGTAAAATTAATTCCTGTGTCTTTGCATGTCATTTTTACTATTTTGCTTATTTTCCTTTATAGGGATGTAAGATTGAATGGCATTTTGCAGATAAAAATAATGTATTTCCAATCATGTTTTGGGATTTACTTTAGGATTACCACCTCTATGGTATCAACCGTTTTGAATCATTATATATATATGTATGCTTATTCTACTGGTTTGAGCATTTGTGGCCTTCTAAGAATGAAGCAAGCACAAAAATGATTTTAGATTCAGGATTGAATAAAGTAGAAAGTGAGAATGTCTTCAGGTTGGTCAGTTTGTAGCCATACATCAAGTGTGCCAAGCCTGAGGCATGTTAAGTGGATCCAGTTACATTGACCTTTAACAATGTGAGCCTCTCAAATCCTGAGCACATTTCAAACAGATCAGCTCTGACAGCTGATCAAGATGTCAGTGCTCTATGTTTTTGAACATAATGAGTGATTGGTGTTGTTAGCTGCAACCTGCTAATTCTCAGGCACACAGTAAATACTAATAACTTGAAAACCCTTTCTCCAAATATATCAGCCTAAACTGTGTGACAGTTCAGTAGAGAAAGCAACAGTGATATGACTGTGATGCTGATGGCAGCTAGATGTGACCTTAAGTATATGTCCATACACCATTAATCATAGAGATAACAGGCTAAAACCTACATGAATACTGATATTGACACCTGTATGGTGTCTCTGCATCAGATTTCTGTATTGTTTCTGTAGTTCCTCTCTCAGCTTCTAATGTTTGCTTATGCCACTTGACATTAGTCAGATTACACTCAGATAATGGATTCTGCGGCTTCAGTCCAAGTGGTGAAAGAATAAAACGCTGCATTTTCCCCTGTGTGTCCACTATAACCACACCCACATTTTTGTTAAGACAGTGACAGTTCACACAGCCCGTGTGACCTGACAGATGTGAAAGTGCAGCATTTTTGTGGTTTTAGCACAACAATATTTAAATACTACTTTTGATACGTGTCTGTGGTTTGTGTAAATTAAATGCTGTACTGTATATACAGTATTAGATGTCGACAATGTGATTATTGCCATACAGATGAAATTCTGAGAAAAGTCCTCACTCGTTCTTTTCCATCTCCAGATTCCATTGTTTACCATTGCTGCAGATTAACTGGATTAGTACCTTATCCGTTTATCTGTTGCTCAGGATTTTCTAAACCAACTTTATGTGCAAAATAAGTTAAAATACAGAACAACGTCAATTCTCGTTGGTATATTCTCCAGGTCTTGAGCTCTACTGGAGAATTAAACATCATTCTTCCAAAGGATATTCCTTAATTTTGGTGTTTATGATCGTGGTGGAGAGTATTAACATGTCGCTCCAAAGTCTTCTATTGAGCCCAGTATTCAATTGGTTTTGAAGGACAGATTTTCAAGTATGTCTTAAAACAATAGTCAGATGCCTATATGAAAACTTGGACCCTATTGACCCAATGTTGTTGCCCTTGGTAAGATTCTGTTGAAGTCTGTCCTCAGTACCTGGACAGGATCTGGACACATAACTACCTACAGATCACCAGCAGTTTTACAGTAACAGGAACAAATCTGTGTTTTTGTATATGTGCATTGATGTGACTTATGCTTCAGGCTTTTGAAGGTGGTTGGGAGTGTATGCCAGAATTGGTTCTTTTTGGCTGTCAAATCTGCACCTCTATACATGAACATTGTGAGTTAGTGGATAACATGCGCCAACACGCCACAGGTATGCTATTTCAGTTCACCTTCTTTCTGTTGGCTGCAGGCAGGCAGAAGGTGGATATACATTGTTTCCATTGTTTTATTTTGTTCAAACACACTTTAACGTGTGTGTCTTTGTTTGCATGCATGCTTCAGGGACTGGGATTGCCCCACAGCCTCCCCTGTCTTCACCCAGCACCCTTACTGTGCCCCTGTGTGTCAGGCAACCACATCATACCAGGAGCAGACACTTTATTTTTTGACTGGCAGCAATTATGTGATGGAAGGTGAAGAGTTTAGATGGCCTGAGGAATGAAATACTTTAATGGATGGTCTGTGTTATGTTGTGTCACTTATATAAAGATTAATGTATGAAAGTATATGTGGACACCTCATCAAATATCTTCTACTTCACAGGTTTTACAATAACTCAAAGGCTTGGATTTGCAGAATAATACAACTGTGACCTGATGGAACGCGCTGCTCATTCACAATACATTGTTCAGACAAATTCAAGCATGCTTTAATGCATTGTGATGGCACCGCACATACAATGTTTTTATGTTAAGCTGCTGACACCTTTGGGTGGTCTTGAACCAGATATTGACAGAATGTGACAGTGTTTGAACAGGCTGGAGTTAATTCTGGAGGGACTTTAATGTCCTGGATGTTATCAAGATATTCATACTTCTCTTTCAAAGGTGCAAGGTGCAATGACACATTGAGGTGAATTGAATGTCTTTGTTTGTGACCATCTCTGTCTCATACACATATAATGCAAACAAACACAGCTCCTAGATGCATGGCTCTTGGATCTCTGTTAATTCTGGAGATGATTCTGCATATATCACTGCCAGTGTTTGAACACGGTTTGAGGCCACAGTTTTTTTCTTGTAGTGATGAGGTGCTCTCTGCCACAGCAGTTCATGCCTCTTCCTGTCAAACCCAGAAATCCCTGCCAAACACATCTGCCAAAATTCTGCCTGTTTGATTGTTAGGTATGTGAGATTAGTCAGTTAATAATCAGTGAATCGTGTATGAAACAAATACGCCACACATTAGCTGTGTTCTGTGTTTTTATATTTGACAGTGCTGTTACTTTTGTCTCTGAATCAAAAACGTTTCATATATTCATATGTCCAGTGAAGTGTTCAGTAACTTCAATATCATAAAGGTCTAACAGGCCTGCAGTCTGTGGACACGCCCAGATGCTTTTACAGCTGGAGCTCTTCTTAAAGGGGCTGATGGAATATTACATAAGGAAACCACTTCGCCCTCTAGGACACAAAAGATAGTTCATAAAAAATATAATTCATCCGAACTCAAAGCTTGCAGGGATTTATTTTCTGCATGTAAACGAAGCACAGGAAATGTGTGTCCTGTGACGGTCTTTTAACAACACCAACTTCCCCTTAAACGAGTCCAGACCTGCCCTTTAATTAGGCCAACCCCTCCGCCATGTATCCACTGTCGGCATAACACAACAGCGGGACCCTCAGTTTCTACATCCTCAGCGCCCTTCTCTGTCCGCCGCGTCACCAGCGAGTGTCTCTCCCTGCCATGCACCGGGTCACCTCGCTACTGCCTGCCCTGCTGTTCGTTCTCCTGCCGGGTTTGAGCCGGGGGTATTTCCCCGAGGAGCGCTGGAGCCCCGAGTCTCCGCTCCTCGCTCCCCGGGTCGTCATCGCGCTGGTGTGCCGCAACTCTGCTCACTCCCTGCCGCTGTTCCTCGGAGGCATCGAGCGCCTGCACTACCCGAAGGACCGCATTGCGCTGTGGTGAGTGTCATCGCTGTAAAATGGTAATATTCTCGTGAGCAAATAACTCATAGTTACTAATACTTTACCGCGTGTTTTTTAGAGAATATATAAACTGACAAGAAAGTACGACAAAGTGTGTTTTAACGTCACCGGAAAGTCATTGAGGAGCATCAGAGACACGTCAAGCCCGTGCAGAAATAACGTGGAAAACTACGTGCGTCTGCGCGTGCGCTTTAGAGTTTTCAGCCAGGCAGAGCCGCCGTGTTATTATAAAGATCATGGGAAAATCATGGGTGCTTTAACAAACCAAATCGGTGGTTGAATGAAAAAAAATAAAAATAAATGGAAGTGCAAGCAGTGTGGCTCAACATGCGCGGTGGCGTTTAATGGACTCGCCCCGTGCGCGGTGCACTGAGGGTGGGTTGCGCCAGCAGAGTCGTGCCCATAAAAAGTTCCATTGAGTCAGAGATCTCTCATCGCCCCTTCGTTTCCCCCATCTACCCCTCCCTCAACTTCTTTCCCCTCCACATCTTCGTCTTTAAAGCTTGGTTGAAAGCAGCCAGTATTGTTCCAAAGAATCTTTCAAAATTGGGACCTAAACTATCAAAACATGTATAATCCAGGTACAATAAACTGTATGAAATATGAAATACCTCCACCTCCGGATTTATCGTCTTTATCCTCAGGCTGTTTTTTTTTCTGCCACCCAGCCCCCAGCCTTCCAGATTATTCTTGTCTGCTGCTTCCCACTTCCTCTTCTCATTTTGATCCTCTGCCAGTAGATCTGTTTTTAAAATATTAAGATAAGCTTTTGATCAGCATTCAGACTTGACAGGTTGGATTATATTTCTTTGCAGCCCCGTAGCCTAAAGAACGGTAAATAAGACCAATAGCCTCAGGCAGATTTGTGTCTAATGTACCTACCTGAATGTGAGTTTGAAAGAAAATCAGACATAATTTAATTGCTTGTTTGATCAAACAGTGCAGTGTCTCATCTTAATGTTGAATTCAACTATTTCTTCAGTTGAAAAGTCTGAAAGTGGAAAGAGGGCTCCACGTGTCTGTGTGTGTCTCATTAAACAACTCAGCCTGGATGATGATTTTTTTTTTCCCCCCTCTATTTGAGCCAGAAATTCAGCCTGAGTCTAACTATACCCGTGTGGCAGCCTGTGCTCAGTTTTCTGCATGGCTACTTTGATCTATAACATATTTTCCTACTTCATGGAAGAACAGATTAAAGCTACTCTGGCCACCTGTCGATACCTGCAGTTATCAGTTGCGAGGATAATGAAATGATAAGATGGTACACCTGGCTGATGTGCACTGTCTCATGGTGAGTGTGTGCTCTGCAGGGACATGCAGGATGAATTATATAAATCCATAAATCATACGCTCTCATCCCCCTGCTTATTTCTTAGTGTTCTCACCCTAACCCTAACCCTATCCTTTGAGCATGGTTCTGTGCTGACAATACCATATATTTTCTTTCCATAACCCTTTTCTTATTCGTTGCCACCGCTCATTCAAAACTTCACAGCAGTCAGACGTTTCTGACGAACAGAGAGAGAGAAAGTTAGACAGATGTAAAGAGAGAGAAAGAGGGGAGGGGGTGTTAGATGAAGATGGATCTGTGAGTGGTCACATGCGGGTGCTGAGACGGCACTGCTGTGCTAAAACGCCACAGACGCATGAGAAACTAACATCTGCAGCATGCCGACTGTCACTCACCATATTCTCTCATATTTACACATTCCTTTCCCCCTCTCACTCCCTCACCCCTCCCTAATGCACACTAAGATTTGTTATGATAACACAGACAGCAGATGAATGCCACTCACCTCCCCCCTCAGAGCTCCTATTGTCTCTCTCTCTGTTCTTCTCAGTCCACGCCTGACATTAGCGATGTGCAACTCTGCTCTAATCACAGCAAGATCCTCTGAGATTGAAAAGATGTAGTAGAACTGTGCAATGAATGAATATATTATCAATATCATAATATACAATTCTGTATCACCCAACACTTTAGATATAACTGAATCCCAGACTGTCTGGGATTTGTTTACTTTTTTGAGCCTGTTTGAGTGTTATGACTTGATTAAATTAACATTGAATTATGGCTGGGCTAATCAGGCTATTGGCTACTGAGCATCGTGAGGCTTCTGCTGTCTGAATACTGTTAGAGTGGCAGTATAATAACTCCCGGCAGATATTCATCAAGAAGGCAATATCATGCGCAGGGATCGCTGTGGGGCTCAGGATTCAGTCAGCGGCCCAGTGCAGATGAATTATACAACCACTGTGACCAAGAAACAGTTTATATGAGGATCAGTCACATTTTAATAAAATCTGTATTGGGATTTTTCTACAGTATCAGCCTGGTGCATCCCTAATATAATAATGTTTTATATAAAACTGCACACACAATATTATCCAGTGTTTCTCTCTCTTTCTCTGTTGTTTCATCGTCCCACAGGGTGGCGACAGATCACAACATAGATAACACCACAGCCATCCTGAGAGACTGGCTCATCCAGGTGCAGAATGACTATCACTATGTGGAGTGGAGACCTGACGAGGAAACCAGGTACTGTGTGTGTGTGTAAGCTTGTGTGTGTGTGTGTGTGTGTGTGTGATAAGCACATAATTTAACAAGTCTGTCTATGCATATGTCTCAGTGCCTTTGAGGACGAGGTGGGGCCTAAGCACTGGAATAACCTCCGCTATGAACACGTAATGAAGCTCCGTCAGGCAGCGCTGGACTCCGCCCGTGAGATCTGGGCCGACTACCTCCTGGTTTGTTGTCATCCATTCAAATAGCTTCATTGTCCTCTTCTTATTATGTACACTCAGTACTGTCTCTGACTCTGAAAGGGTCTGATATAAGAGGAGATAAGTGTGATGTAGGCTGCTTCATGGCACAGACTCTGTAAATACCCACCCACCCATCCATCCATCGTCTGCTTGAGAAATGTACAAGAGAAACCAAATCTTAGTCATTATATAGCAAAGTGACTTGAATCCCCGGCTAATGACTGAAGCTGACATTTTTGGTGACTGCTCACAAATTAAATGTTTTAATTTCCTAAAATTGATTGTAAAGAAGGACCGAAGATGATGATGTAAAGTAATGGTGAGGGTGAAGTCACAGACACCACATGATAATTAAGTTTTTTTTTTTTTTGGACTGTTTACCGGCAATAGAGGATAAAGTATAAATATTGTTGCTATGGTTACCTGCAGTTTAAGACACTATGTGCACCCGTCTAGACACAGTTAAGCTGTTTGACTATGTTGAAGGTGTCTTTATGTGCAGTACTTAATGATCAGAAATTATTTTTTAATGATGACGAATATCATAAAACTGTTCAGTCATTTGGGGGCGGGGCTGTGTGGTAATATGAAGACAATAAGGCCAGTTTCAGAATGACCTCAGCTTAAAATTGGCAGTGGGTGTATGAAAACCATCTAGACAAATACAGAATTATGAAATATGCAGGTTATCTGGCAGCACTCTCATGTATTGGAGTATATATATGTGGTTCCTGGTAATACACTCATACAGAAGGTTTAAATGTTTGGCATTGATAAAGTGTTCTTCTTACACAACTGGAGCAGCAGTTATAACAAACATACACCAAAGTAAAGAACAGCCGGCTGCAAATACAAGTGCAGTCTGTTGGCAAGCCTTGTTTAAAATTACAGGCTGAGAGATGATAGAGAAAAGGAAAGAGCTCCTTATGCTCTCAGTGTTCTGTGATCAAACCATGTAACAGGGCTACAATCAGTCATTGAGTAGCAGTGACATTTTGTGTGTGTGTGTGGCTATGTGTGTGTGTGTGTGTGTGTGTTAGTTGCATAATGTCAATACCCCTGCCAATGCCCTTTTCTCCTGTCTGCAGGTGGCTGACTGTGACAACCTGCTCACCAATCCAGATGTGTTGTGGAAACTGATGAGAGAGAACAAGACCATTGTAGCTCCAATGTTAGAGTCCAGAGCTGCGTACTCCAACTTCTGGTGCGGCATGACTTCACAGGTACTGTAGACGTTATGTTTTGAGCTGTTCATCACTCACACCTGTATAGTAGCTTATGTACACCTTGCATGTCCTTCAAATTTGTGTGAAGTTGGAAAAATATATTTATTTTTCAGGGTTTTCTTCATAATAAAAAAAAACATAAATCTAAGTTTAAGCCTTCCACATGTATGCACAATTTTAGGGAATGTAGTTGGTATTTAAAAAAAGCAAAATAGAATGGCCTCTATTTTGATTTTGCAATTTACCAATAATTGGCCCCATTAATGTCCCACTTTGAGAAAATACCATAAACTTACTATTGAATAGCTACAAGTATATTGTTGCTTGAAATGATAAAATTCGTGAATCTACATGAGTGAATTCTCAAGAACATTTCCTTTAAGGGTTCATCATTTGTCCTCATTTTCTAAGCAACTAATAAATCAAGAACAAAAATGTTATTTGCAGCCCTATAGTCAAGTAAGTAGACAGTGTGGAAGAGAAAATGGTAATATAAATAAATGAGAATTATGCTGACATGATCATCATAAAATTGTGCGTAACTGTAAAGTGTTTGTGTGTTTAAAGGGTTACTACAAGCGAACACCAGCCTACATGCCCATCCGTAAGCAGGAGCGCCGTGGCTGTTTTGATGTACCGATGGTCCACTCTACCTATCTGGTAGACCTACGGAAAGAAGCCTCTCGTCAGCTGGCTTTTTATCCGCCACACACTCAGTACAGCTGGGCCCTGGATGATGTCATCGTCTTTGCCTACTCAGCTCGCATGGCAGGTTGGACAAATGCAGGAGGGCTGGTAAACTGTTTATCTGGTTAAATGTGTAACTATGTTTTGTTATCATTCTCAGATGTGCAGATGTATGTGTGCAACAAAGAAACCTATGGATATTTCCCAGTCCCAATGCGCTCCCATGCTACTTTGCTGGATGAGGCAGAGAGTTTCTTGCACACTCATCTTGAGATCATGGGTGAGTCCTTAAGTTGAGCACTGTTCAGATCAAGTTTAAGTATTTGATAATTTTAAGAAAAGGTTAAAATTGCTTGTGATTGAGCACCTAAACAGTCACTAGGCTGTGATTAGATCTCATCATATCTTCATATCATAGTTTTCCTGCTGTGCACACCATAAAAAAACAACACAGTTTCTCTGAAAGTAGCCTAAAATGAGTTGTAGAGTTACAAGCTTTTACACAGAAATGCAGCATATTGTATGCCTCTGGTAAAACAACTTACTTAAGTAGGCTATTTTTTTCCATTTTTGTTGGCAGATGTAAAAGATGTGAAAACTGTAAATTATGTGTACAACAGGAGATGAGACAAAGTGTGCAAAGAAATGTAGCAGATTAGGTGTGTTGATTTCATGTTTCAATTTTATGGTTTGGTCCTATTGTCTTTTGATAATCATCACTTCACATTATATGCTGTAAAACCCGCAAAATGTACAATAATGATAAAAGATAAAATCTCTTTATACATACTCTCATTTTGATTTTGCTAAATTCTACTCTGTAAAATTATCTGTGATTCATTTTTGGAGCTTCCTGGGAAACGCATGAGGATAACTCGGCCACATTTTGTCTGTTCTAACACATTACAAATTCTCTTTGTAACACTCCTCCATTTTTCTTTGAAAGTGAAACATTCTCCGTTGGAGCCCTCCAGCTTCCTGTCTCTTCCTCCAAAGCAGCCCAACAAGATGGGCTTTGATGAGGTATAAACAGTCTCTCTCTCTCACACACACACACACACATAGAGCAGCCTAAGCATGTGTTTGAGGTTTTGCGTTTGTGTGCACCCAGGTGTTCATGATAAATCTGGTGCGGAGATCCGACCGGCGTGAGCGAATGCTAAGAACACTGTACGAGCAGGAGCTCAGCTGTAAGGTTGTTGCTGCTGTGGATGGCAAGTACGTTCCTCGTTTTCTTCCTACACCACTGTCTCTGTCTTCTTGATTTGTGCCTCTGCAACCTGCAGTGTAGATTGATGTACACAGGCAGGGCTGAGACTAACAACCAGTTGAAAAGTAGCAGGGTGCATGCTGTCATTTAAAGACTCCCGGAAGATTATAATTTTAGCTTGTCTGAGGAAAATCTAACTCTAGTCTGTCTGTACAGTAGGGAATGTTATCATTAGTGTGCATCATGTTTTACATAATTGATTGTCTTATTTTTAAACCAATGTGGGAATGAGTAAAATAGGCACTAGCATGGCCTGCATGTGTTTGTGTGCAACATCCCATCATCACACCCATATAATTTATTGTTTTTTATCTCTAATCTCTCTCTCACCCTCAGAGCTCTGAACAAGACTGACATAGAGTCCATGGGGATTAAGATGTTACCAGGTTACAAAGATCCTTATCACGGTCGACCTCTCACTAAGGGTGAACTGGGTTGTTTCCTCTCTCATTACAACATCTGGAAGGAGGTGAGGAGCTAGAACAGTCTTCAGGCGTCTGGGTCTGTTGGTACATAACATTTACTACTGAAAAACACAGTAACCCAGTTTGTGAGAGGAAAGGCAGCTTAGTGGGAGAAATGAGTTTGTTTTATTTATGTTTCAGTGGATGGTTTGATTTATATTGTAAAGTTGAGTTAAACATTGTATCGAATCAACTGAAAAAATATACGTAGGAGTTTTCATTTTGCACAATTTTAATGTATGCATGTATGTATTTGTGTATTGTTTGTTGTTTATTCAAGTGTCCTGCACCTTCAGGTTCCCAGCCCATATGGTCTTACAAGACACTAAACAATATTAAGCCAGAAAGACCACATGACAAATCATAATGTACAGCTCACAGAAAAAAAAACATTTGATGATGATGGATACTGCCTTAGCTGCCAAGTATCTCCTATAAATCTGACCAAAACAAAGATCTTCACATCAAAGAACCAGCTCGACATGTCAGCTACGCACAACCAAAGCAAATCAGGATTTTTCAAGTGGATCTTTTAGAAAAAATAATTCCTCTAGTCACTGTTCAGGCAAATGGAATAAAAAATGAAATTCATTCTCGGGATCACAAAAAACATCGACATTGCTCTTCAGGAATATCTTTTATATCTGCTTGCATCAACTGTCAGCGATGAAGTACCAGTTCTTAACTGTTTAACTGTATTTATATTACACTGCCAGTTATTCCTAAAATTAAAATCAGAATTAGAAAATACAGAAACCTCTCTCGACCAACAGTCTCGATAACTGTGTGGTTAGTTAAAGATATTCCTGGTTAGTTTTTCCTCTGGCAGCTGAATAAGGCGCTTCCACAACCTCAACCTCATTTCACGTCTCTGCTTTTCTAGTCATATCTCCCATCCTATGTCCCCTCCAACCAACAACTCCCTTAGCAGTAAATTTATGCATCCTCAGAAAACACCCCCTGGTTTGATTCTGGACGGCATTACTGTCAGGGTCATCCTAAAACCCCACACTCCTGCAGGATAAAATGAAATTGTGACTATCATTGAATCATAAAGTTTAGTAAAAGTTAAAAAATAAGGTCAAGACGCAGTTTCATTTTATTCATTACAGCCCTTAGCACTCTTCTTGCTGATTCTGTCAGTACTTTAATTCCCTCTTTAAACACACATTTTCATTAATAACCAAACCAAGATATTTATATGAACTAGTGTACCATAGAGGCATGAATCCACTTAAAATCTTAAATATATGCTCGCTCTGATGTTCACATTGCTTTCTACAATGTAAAAATCTATGTTAAGTCACTATTAATGGTCACTCTCCATTTACTACACCATAAACTATAAATGAAATATGTAAATTAACCTGAGTCTCTGCAACCAGCACAGCATCATTAGCCTATAACAAAACATCTAAATTCATATTATCAGTCTACCTAGATTGGCCTGCTTATTTTTTTTTCTTCTTCATTTACATAAAAGGCAAGTAATGTGGCGGAAAGTACTTCTCCACGCTTCACTCCAAATGGAAACCAGCCAGTCCTGAAATTATTTAACTGCAAACACGAAACTGGAGCTTTGTACAAGGCTTTGATGGCATTATACAATTTACCACCGATGCCAGAACATATAAATCTGTTCTTTAACAGATCTCTATTAATCTAATCAAAGGATTTCTTAAAATCAAATGAGACGACCATATTTTCCCTTCTCGTAGTCCTGCTCCCATACTAAGGATATAACATAGATATGGTAAATACACACCCTGCTTTTCCTAAAGCCATTCGGGTCATCCACCAAAAAGCCAGTAATTATTAAGTCTATTATTGAGGACAGATTTAGTAGTAGGTTTGATTATAGACTTATAATTTCAGGTTTAAATTCCACCACCATTACATGTATTAAACCACATCTCACATGTGAATCCAACAAGATAGCTGTCCAAAGAATTAAAAGAAACGTGTGTATGTGTAGATAATAGATCGTGGTCTGCACACTTCCCTGGTCATAGAGGACGACCTTCGCTTCGAGGTGTTCTTCAGACGACGTCTCCAGACACTGTTGCAGGAGGTGACGACACACAAGCTGGACTGGGATCTCATGTGAGTGTTTCTGCAGTGAACAGAAGGAAAACACTTTGTAGTGAACAGAGTGGATTATTGTCCTCCTACAATGAAATCCATCAAACTGTCACACATGATACCCTTGTGGGAATAATGCATCTTAGCACCACATTACCAAGCTCTGTGCTCCATCTTTTTCACATTCATCACAGCAGTTCTCCCAAAGAGGAAGAGTTAATATAGCAAAGTGAACGGCATTCAGAGTACTCAAAGTGAAAGTGCTGTTATATTTTGCACAGATGATACAAGTTTTACTTGGATTGGACCTCCCCGTTTGGTCATCAGTGCAGAAGTTGAGTTAGAAAATATATGGTTATTTCATTAGAAATCTATAGTTGTATTAGATTAATTCAAGTTGTATATGAAAATGCAAGGAAAGACATTCAATCACTGAGCTTGAAATTCTGCCACATTTGTGTGTAGTTAAGTTGAACTGATTTCAGTCCAAAATTTCACTTCCATAAATGCTGATGGACTTTTTCTTTGGGAAGTGATGGTAATTATTCTCTCCTTATTTTTACAGTTATATCGGGAGGAAGCGAATGCAGGTAGAACATTCAGAGAAACCTGTACCAAACATCCACAACCTGGTAGAGGCTGACTACTCCTACTGGACATTAGGCTACATGTTGTCATTACAAGGAGCACAGAAGCTCATCAGCGCTGAGCCTCTAACTAAGATGCTTCCAGTCGACGAGTTCCTTCCTGCCATGTATGATAAACATCCAGTGTGAGTATAACCCCTCTGCCCCCTTTATCCTCTTTCTGTTTGTCTCATCTGCTTGTTCTTTTTGATTCCTCTCCTGAAACGTCTTTGTTAATCTTCTCACGTCGCGCGCTTCTCTCATTCATCAGTTCAGAGTACATGGAACACTTTGAGCGTCGGGACCTGCGTGCATTTTCTGCTGAGCCACTTCTGGTATATCCAACCCATTACACAGGAGACGAGGGCTACATCAGTGACACTGAGACATCGGTAGTCTGGGACAACGAGACGCTGAAAACTGACTGGGACCGAGCTAAGTCGAGGAAAACTCAAGAGCAGGAAGAGCTGAGCTTTGAGGCCAAGAACTCTGACGTACTGCAGTCTGAACTGGAAAACTGGAGCGCACGGGATGAGCTGTGATGATGAAGAAGAGAGGACATGAGGAGGAGGAGGGAGAGACAACAAAGCTGTGATAGTGGGCGAGGTGAATGGGACAGGGGGAGGGGGATATAACAGCACACATGACAAGCAAGAGGACAGGCAGAGTAGATGGACACAAGGCTGATGAGGTGTGGATGAAGTGCTTTTCCTCAAACATTTCTCTCTACTGTTTGACCTTTCTCCTCAGAGACGAGGTGATAAGTAGAATTGACTCATGAAGAGTAAGCTAGCAGCTTTTGTTATTTATTGCATCCAACGCTCATCCCTTGACTGCAGCCTTGTCTGTTATTAGTTCCATTGTTTTTATTCTAAATTTGCCCAGACCCACACCACCACATATCAAATATAAATGAATGCAAATCCAAGATTGTTTAGGGACTCCAGTGTGCAGAAATATATATTTCATATACCCATTTTTAGGATATGCAAAAATAACACTTATATACTGCATACAAAAAACATGCATGGCAATTGGGTATGTCTGTAAAGGGGAGACTCGTGGGTACCCATAGAACCCATTTTCATTCAGATATCTTGAGGTGAGAGGTCAAAAGAAACCCTTCGAAAATGTCCATACCAGCTTTTTCTTCCACAAAATGTAGCCTACTTTAGGAGCATTGTTTAGCCCCCTTCCTGACAAGCCAGAGTGACATGGTTGGTACCAGTTTCATATGATGTCAGTATCTACAGCCTCTGAAAGAAAGAAATGTCGGCCAAGGGTGCAGACACCCCTGTGGGTCTTTGAGGGTTAAAAAAAATTGATAGTTTTATGAGAATCAATACAGTATCACAAACCATAATATCATGATACTCAAGTGTATCAATATTTTCTTATACCCCTATGTTTTTATATATGTTTCTTTCTTAATAACTGTACTTATGTTTTTACCCATTAATGTATCAGTTTTTCCTTTGTTATAAAAAAAAACACTTTTGACAGTAGCAGTACATTGGTTTAGTGTTGTTTCCTCTCTACATGTTGCCAGTTTTAAACCAGACTGGAAACTTTTGTTGCTTTGTTTGTTGAACATCAGAAAGAAAAACAAATGATTATAGATTTTTAGTAACTTTTCATGTTTTGTCTCTTCTATGTTTACAAAGTGTCTCCTTTTTTATCAAAGAAAAAATAAAAAACCTTTTATAAAGAAAGGCTTGTTTGGTTGTGCTGTTTTTATATTGAACATAGCTCAGTTGACAGCGCCTCAAAGCTCAGTTAAAGTATAGGGTAGCATTAACGCTGTACAAAAAGTGTGCTTATTAATGAGTGTGTTTGTGTGTGTGTGTGTGTGTGTGTGTGTGTGTGTGTGTGTGTGTGTGTGCGCACATGTAAAGCATGAGAGCAGCCTGTGACTACAATCCCTTTGTGCAGAAATCTTCATCACTCTGTTGCATGTCCCTGAGGACTGACGGGATAAGAAAGCTTTAGCGTGTTTCTTTGTGTGTTTGCACACATGTCTGCGGTATGTTTATGTTTATTATGTCAGGAGAAGCCCTGCATATGTGCGCGTCTGCGTGCATCCATGTGCAGTCACACATGTCTGTGTGACTCAGACTAATCTCATTAGATCTCTCTCTCTTCCCACCTCTATATTTACCTCACCCCTCTCTCTGAGATTAAGCCAGGTATTTTCTGCAAGAGCCTTTGCAGATCAATAGCCACTTTTCTACAGCAGCTCCTGCTGGGGTTTACTAGAACCAGGCTTGACTCAAACTATTGACTTTCTCAGTTCATTTCCTCGTTACTTTGCATCCTGGCTGTCAGATCACCTTGATGATGGGATGTAAAAGAATCATTATTCTGCTCCGAGTCGTACATAAATGACATGCAGTAATTAGTAAGACTCAAACTAACACCTATTAGCCATAACAGGGATGTGGAGGCAGGTTAGAAGGCCTTGCTTGATGTTGAAATAAAACATATCTCTTTGTTTCTTCCTTTGTTTCTTTCCACCACTTGACCTGTCAGCCCTCCCTCTGCAATCCAATTTGTTTTCTTCATCCCTTCCTCCCTCCCTTCTTTAAGTAATAAGATTGAAACTGTTGAGCTGAGAGATTTTAGAGCCTACACACACACACACACACACACACACACAGCCTATGTCCCTAAATTACAGGACTGCCACACCTACTATCTGTAATCTCCCTCGGTAGACCACAAAGCGCAGGTTGAACATATCAGAGAGAGTGGTGACAAGGCAGTGAAAAGGTTTTTACTAAAATAACTTCATAAGATTTAAAGAAAAAAAGTGGGGGAACTGGAACAGGAAGAAAGAAAACAAATCAAAGAAAGAATACAATGGCTTGCAAGAGAAACTCGGAATATATTTGAGTCAAGGAGTTTCAAGGTGAGGTAAATTACTTGGGGTATATTCAGCTGCCACAGCACGTAGCAAGATTGATGGCCTATTAAATTAGCTACTAACAAAATGAGGCAGTGTCGGTAGTATATATCAGGTGCAATCGATAAGCTTCAAATAGTGAACCGGATGGTTGTGAAATAACTTTTCCAAATGTAGGATTTAAGGTCTGACCTGTCTGAGTCTTACAGTAAATCCTTTTTTTTTTCCTAGGTAAGATGCAATGCTGCTCAATTTCAAACATATTTCTTCTATATCAGCCTTGGAAGTTTCAGTCCAGAATTGTAGTCTCAAATAGATCTGGCACAGCTCAAATCCACAGAGCCAAATCTAATTTGTGAGGTTATCGCTGTCAATTCACAGCCTGCAGCGACTGCTGCGACAGTGAAATATAGGCTGGCTCAGACAGATAAAGCACATTTCTGAGCCGTTGAGCCTGAACTTTATTTCTATATCTGAAATTTATTTCTTATGTGGTTCTTTGTTCTGAGCCATAAGTCTGCTCTTGGAAAACATCATCCCATAAATGCCTTGTTCATCCTGATTCTGAAGGCCAGGCTGGGGCTGCTATATCGTCTTTACATCATATAGATTATGGTTACTGTAATCTACAAAAACTGATGTAGCCTATAGACACTGTCAATCTTTCTATGGAGAAAAATTAATCACTGAGTAGAATCATTATCAGTTAAAGGGAGAATCCACCTAAAAGACTGTTCCACTTGTTGAAATATAGAGAACGTTATATTTATTTTTGTTGAGAGCAAATATGCATCAACAGCAGAGCTGAATTCATGTTTTTCTTTCATCTAAATGATGAACAACAAATTGTGGTATCAGTTACTCAGAGTCCGTCTCTAGACTTTTACAAAACAATCTTAATGCAAGGTCTGCCTACTATGTTTTCATTTTTTTAATCTCAGTCTTGATCAGTGAATCACATTGGCTCAGTTGCCATCATATGACCAAAGACTCAACCTGGAGGTCAAGGGGTCACAGGGTTAGGGTTAATAATACAGTACATCTCTTAAATAAATAACACAAAATGATGTGTATGGTTTCTGACATTATAGCAATATAGGAAATCACTCATGACTGTAAAGTTGAACTCCTGGGGCTGCTCTGAAAATCTCAGATGATCTTTGGATGATATCGAATATTGAACAGAGTCTCAGGCTTTGTATCTGACTGTGGCAGTAGACACCTTGAATGCAGGCAATGTACTGCACTGGTCATAATAGGAAAGAGACACAAATACTGCAGCACATGTGTGTTATGAATCTGTATTTTAACATCTCTTCTCTCCACAGTTGGCTTTTAAATCCTTTCCTACTGCTGTTGTTTCATCATGGTGGACCTGTTCCTCGACCGTGTTCTGGTGGAGAACAACTGGGATCAGGATGAGCTCAACACAGAGCGCGAGATTGTCGGGATCCTTGAAAACCGCATCTTGTTACTCCTCTTTGCATCTGCTGAGAGTGAAAAGTGCCAGGAGTTTGTGCCTGTTCTGAATGATTTTTTTAAGAGACTGAAAGATCCAGCTTATATTGAATACCCGAAACTGCTCGCTCTCATCTATATCAGGTCTCTGTCTTTCCTTCATCTCATTGATGCACACATGTGACTGTGTAACCTCACATTCTCACTGCATCAAATATAAGATTTCCATTTCCTTTCTCCAGCTTGGATCAATCTGAGGAGCAGCAGGAAAGACTCCTCAAAGAGATGCACAAAAAGGTTCTGTTTTTGGCTTTTGAAGACCCATACAGGAAGTACGTGGATGGAGGAAGACAATTCTCTTGTTTGTGTTTTATATATATTTGTGTGTGTGTGTGTGTGTTTCTAATCTCTAAACTCTATGTCCTTTAAAGCACACTCATATCAAGTGAAATCAAGTGAAATTTGTCTGTTTTTCAGGGAACTTCAGGCCATGTTTAAGGTGAAGGACGTACCAACGGTAGTGGTCCTTCGTCCTGACAGCTCTGTCCTCTCTCCAAATGCTGTGCAGGACATCTGTCGTTTCGGTTCAGAGTGTTTCCGTAACTGGCAGGAATCAGCAGAGCTTGTTGAGAGGACCTTCATGCTCAACGAGGAGTTCGACAACTTAAATATGCGTAGTGCCACTGACCCTGTGAGGAGACTCAAGTACAAGACAGAGGATGATAAGAGGAAAAAGAGATGGTGGAAGCCATGGGGAAAGGGGAAAGCTGAAAATGAAGAAGAAGAAGAAGAAGAAGAGGAGAAAGAGGGCGCATGGGATACGAAGAAAGGGGAGGGAGATAAAGGAACATGGAGGAGAAGATGAGGATATGCACATTATGCTATTATCAATACTTCTACTACTATTTTTGCTCAGCTATTATTATATAATATGAGTATTATTACTATGTTCAAAACATGATGCAGTCTTTTTAATTCTGTGAATGAATTTTATTTGTTGTCAGTTCATGTAGGTTAAAAAGTTATGTCACTGTTTTCAAATAGTATGCACAGAGACATACAGTATATGCCTCAAAACGTTTCACTGGATCGAGTGATGTGTTTTGCGTGCAGTATGAAATGCAAACCCGACTGTGCAGAGTTTTTGAGCCTCTTTTACCTCATTTTTTTGATACTCAATTAAACTCACATTAAGTACTATGTACATGTTATCTATTTTAGCATTACTTTGCTATTCTTAATTGCAGGTGTGTCTGTTGTTGTACCTATTTATTTTGTTACTAAAGGGTTACACTACCAGGTTGTATTGATCTAATAAAAAAAACAATGAATTATCTACACACTTAACACAGACTGCGGTTGTACAGTATGTCACTGATGTGGCTTCATGTCTGTCTCTAGCAGAGTGAATAAAACTATCACCAACCAGACATTCCCAGTGGATCTGCTCCTCCATTAGTTAGGGAATAATAAAGGTCTCACTGTGGTTCACCTCATAATGGGCTTTTTCATTTCATTTTATTTTTTATGCATGCCTCTCATTCTATCATTTCTATGCTCTTTATACACCCATATTATGCTCACTCAGTCGCCGCATTCATGCACGCACAAAAACACTGTGAGCACTTCATGTCCCATGTCCCTCTGTCACCTTGTTTCTCAATCCCTCCCTCCCACACAGAGGAGGGGAGGCGCAGCACAGAGACACAAAGGAAAAGGGGAATGAGCAGTTACTGACATCGAGGTGAAGGAGACATAGTCAATGAGTGAATGTGATATAAGCTGACAGACTTGGAATTGATTCAAGTGCAACTCAGAAAGAGTTGACAAGAAAAAGAAACATATTTGGAAGGCTGTTGTCTTGTTGGATTTGCTATGTCGAGTGGAGGTAATATCTGTTAGAGGTAAGCAACTGTGAGGATTATCCGATTTATCTGCACACGGGATGTGTTCATATGATTCATGGAAGGTATATAAGTATGACTGAGTGGAAACATACAGACGAATTAATTTGTCTTGACCGTACAGTACAACATAATCCTTTAAATAGACCGTTTCCCTAAATATTCTCGTGTGTTTTTATGGTTGTTTTCTCTTGACAACCCTCACAACTAGTAGTGTCTTTCCCTTTTGCCATAGGTTATGTACCATCTCTTCCTCTAGTTTCCTAATCCTCAGTCCTGACACTTCATTATGGTTGACCTGTTTGTTGACCGGGTTCTGGTGAAGAACAACAAGGATCAGGATGAGCTGGAGACAGAACGTGAGATCACCATGCGCCTGCAGAACCGCATCCTGATGCTCTTTTTTGCCTCTGCTGCATGTGAGAGCTGCCAGGAGTTTGCACCCACGCTCACTGACTTCTACAAACGTCTGACAGATGAATTTTATGTGGACCGATCTGCTCAGCTGGTTCTCCTGTACATTAGGTATAACAGACACACAGATACATTTATTCTCACAACCCCCAAACCTAAACCTAATCCAGTAAACCATATGCTTACCAATGCCTCTTATCCCCATCAACCTTTTACATATATTAATCCCTTCATAGCCCTTCCTAATGATAAAACAAATATCATGTCCTCACATCAACCCTCATACATTCTGAGGACACTCAGTTAGGATGATTTTCATAGTGCTTCTCTTTCTCAGTCATTTTCTAGTTTTGTAAGAATATCGAATATCCTCACAAGGCGTGAAACAGACAAACTAACATGACATCTGGATTTATCCCATATCTCACAGCAAAATGATTTCCCTTCTTTCTTTTATTTGTCAGTTTGGACCAATCAGAGGAACAACAAGAAAGCTTTCTAAAAGAGCTGCCAAAGAGGTGCCTGTTCCTGGCCTATGAGGACCCCTACAGGAGGTGTGTGGGACTGGCCAGCTAGTTGTATGCACAACCTGCTGGTGGGATGATTGTAATGTAAATATACCTATAGCTGTATAAATCCATTAGCTCCATGCCAATGTGTGTGCCAGTGTGCATGTGTCCACAGGGAGCTGGAGGCCATGTTTAACGTGGAGGAGCTGCCCACAGTGGTGGTCTTGCGTCCTGACTGCTCCATCCTCATCCCAAATGCAGTGGAGGAGATACTCCGCCTCGGCCCAGACTGCTACCAAAACTGGCAGGAAGCAGCAGAGCTCATCGACAGGAACTTCATGATCAATGAGGACTTTGAGGAGAAGTCTATGCGCAGCTTCAGTGACCCCATAAGAAGACTAAAGTACAAGGTGGAGGATGACAAGAAGAAAAAGAAGAAAAAGCGCAAAGGGTGGAGAGGAGGTGGCGATGAAAATGCGGAGGTGGATGGAAAAGAGGAGGGGGAAGGAGGAGGAGGGTCACCATGGTGATGATGAGAGCAGGAACAAGAGGACATGAGTGAGGGTTTCCCCACAAGTTACCCCTTTCACTGGTGAACAACAGAAAATATAGACATTTCTCATCCTGTTCATGAATGTCAAACTGATGCCACCGTGGTTAATTTTGCCCTTCTATTAAAAAGCAATGGCTGAGGTCTCACTGCAGACAAAGCCTCTGTATAACTGGATGTGGACATGACAAAAAACAATAAAAAGTAATGCAACGCTGACCTCAGCTGAGAAGTGGCTGTCTTTAGACTCTTTGAATGCTGCCAAGTAGACAGTCAAGTCAAGTTTAGCTCTGAGCCAAGTCTCGCCATTATGGCTCGTTTTATTACGCCCCATTTTTAAAGACAGAGCTCAGCAATGCACTTTTTCTACATGATAATTTGAACCATCCAATCAAAACACACCATGCATATTCTGGCATCAATGAATTATTCAGCACCATTAAAATAATTTTGTTAGTGAGTGTTGTGTTTTGAGTGTTTATGAAGTCTCGCTCCACTTTATAGGCTACACAAGAAGCAATCAGAGCTATTCAAAGTGAGTCGAGTGAAATTATAGAGAGAGATACTGGCTTTCTACATAATCAGTGATTTCCTTTGACTGTGGCTCATCTAATTTCACACTCAGGGCCGTGTTTAGTCTTTGCACACGCTCTCGCACATGTAAACTGCATAGATGATGCTTTTATGTGATCAGGATCTTCAAACAGCAGGCTCGAGGAAGACCACTGAAAGGTTTTTTTTACCGTCTCCTCTCCGCTGTGTGACCTGAGCCTCAACTACATGCTGACGTTACACTTCAAATGTAAATGTTAAGAGCAATGAAGTGTTTCTGTGTTATTATCTGCGTAATGACAGAACAGTGGCAGGAGCACATATGTTAAAATGCATATGGTGACATATGATGAGGCTGGAGTGTCATCAGTTGATTGGTAGGTTATCATTGTCAGTGACATGATGATATATGGTTACAAACTGATAGACCTATGTTATATTTGATCATATTTTCTTTCAGGGCTGGATAAAGATCTCTCTAACGTTAATGGAAATATTGCAAATGCCTGTTCGTGCTTTCTGTGTGCTGCTTATAACGCTGAACACAATAGCTTTTTTTTTTTTATTATGCATGTCATGGGAGAAATGTAAATGCTAAAGCTAAATTCGAGCTGGTTTAGATCTGTAAAACAAAGACAAACACGAGCCGCTGTTTATTCCATATTCCTTTCCTGCCTACACAGCAGCTTATTGTTGCTCAGTCAGACAAACCTTGATAATATTAGTCGAAGCCCCCTCTCTTCCTGCTTCTCTCTGGCACGCACACATAAACACGCACGCACAAACACACACTTGCGCACGTCGCGCGCTCTCGAGTGCAGAACGCGCAACAAGCGGAGAGAGAGAGAGAGAGAGAGAGAGAGAGAGACAGAAGAAGGACGGATGCGAGGCGAGGCCAGGAGCGGGAAACGTATCTCTCCTGGTTGTCCAGCTGTTGTATTTTTATTATTTGCTTTTTGTTGGTTTGTTGGTTTGTTTATACCTCAGCATCATTTTAGTATACGATTCATCACATTTTCTTTTTCTTTTTTCTTTTGAAGCCACATTCCTGTATCCGTCCTGATGTGCTGCTGCGCCTCATCACGATTCTTCAAGGATATGCAAAGCGGCTGTTATCACGTCGACGTTATTTCCCGTTAAATGGAAGGATATATGCGAACAATCTCGGAGGCATATGATCAACAATGACAACCGGGCATTGTGAGCTGTAGAAATCGACGGAGGGAAGCGGAGCAGCGCGGGTCTGTGCGTTAATTTGCGTCTAATTGTTGTTTTCGCGTGTATTTTCCTCCCCACGTCCATCGGAGCTATAAGGCCGATATAGCCAGCATAATCTCTGGGCATGAAACCCGTGGGAATTATGATACCAACGTGACGCACAGTCACACAGCGCAGCGGGGAAGACATCGAGCCTCGACAGGACGGAGGGAGGGTGTGAGGTCCAGCAGAGCAGAGCCCTACACAGTACACTGATCACAGGAGGAGGACGCCCAGTTGTTGTTGCACATATTGCGTTAATGACTGCTTTATTGTCGGCAGTATAGCCCAGCAGGTATCGCCTACCACCAACAATCCCTATTGAATATTCCTATTTTTTTAATTTTTTTTTTGATGCATCGGGGAGAGCTGAGCGGGAGGCGGAGAGGAGAGTATAGTGGGTGAGGGCGCGGACGCGGAGAGAAGGGATGCGGGAGACGCAGTGAGCGAGGAGGAGGAGGGGGAGGAGGAGGGAAACCGGAGGACTGACGGTAAGATATGGATATAGGCTATGAGGATGCACCCCGCCCCTCTTCTCTCTCTCTCTCTCTCTCTCTCTCTCTCTCTCTCTCTCTCTCTCTCTCTTCACATGCACATATATGATCAATGCCTGAGAAGACAGCAGAGGTGCTTCGCTCCATAGCTGCTGCTGCTGCTGCTGTCAAAGGCCATTTGATCACTGAGGGACAGGGATCTGATGTGCTGCTGTGCAGGGCCTCATGCAGCCTGGCTGCCGTGAAGCTGGGTCAGTAGTAAAAGAGTGTGAGGCATAAGTGCTGTGAAATATTCATGTGCACGTGATTAGCCTCCTCTCGGCCTCAGAGGAGTGCAAGGGTGAAAGTGGTAATGACTCAGAGTGTCCGGAGCTGGCCCACAAGAGGTTTCTGTCATAGGTAGGCTGAATTATGTTGATTATCACACACACACACACCCTCATTGCGGTGTCTGGTGTGTGCTGCAGTAAACAGTGGTGTAAACATGCACATAAAGGGGTATAAATACAGGGCTGGGTTTCAAAGTTTGCAACTTGGGAGTTTGCTGATTCACCATGGATGAGAACACGAGGAGAAAAAGATAACCAGCAGCCGAGTGAGAGTCCATTATGAATATTTCAGAGAGGGGAAGAGAGGACTGGGTCAGTGGAGGAGGCCAGGTAGAGAGGCAGGAAAGACCAGAGGAAAACAGACAGAGAGATGCACAGGAGGCGCATGAAAGAGAGAGAAGAGTAGAAAGGCTGTTGGATGGATGGAGGAAAAGAGGGATGAGAGGAGAAAGAAACAGCTCAGTGTCTGACAGGACTCCTGCTCTCCTTTCAAGCTGAATATCTGTTACATCTGTAACCTTGAGTGTGTGTGTACGTGTGTATGTGTGTGTGTGTTTGTGTGGATGTATTGTGTGTAGTATTCGTTCATTTGTGTGTCATACTGATATCAGACAGAACATTTGTGGATCAGAAAAAGGAAAAGGTTGAATGATTTGAACTGATTTATATGAAGACACAAAACTGTAATTTTAACAAGGTGACTCGCCTAGACGTGTGTGTGTGTGTGTGTGTGTGTGTATACCCGCGTCCATGCTGAACATCTAATAATATGGGAAAGAGAAAACAAAGGTAAAGAGGTTTGTTTCAATGTAGAAATCATTTACATCAACCTCTGAAAAGAAAAATAAACAAATTGATTTGCTTAAACCACACAGACACACACACACACACACACACACAATTTGGATGGATTTTCTGTCATTTGACTTGTAAAGCGCGCCATATTTGTCTCTTTTCTGTTCGGACCACCTAACACAAGCTCCTATCATGTCTCTTTGCATCATTCAGACACATTGAGCCAGTCGCTTCGCTTTTGCTGTGAACGTTCACGCAGGCCTGTTCAGAGCTGGGGGCGTGTAATATCAATATTGTGATGTGAGGCTAGTCATCATCTGGGATTTGACTTATTATAATGTTGTAGGGCTTCAATTTCCAGTCATGAGTTATATTATATTTGTTTTAAATTGATTTTTCTATGATAAGAAAAAAAGTAGAATTTTTTTTTAATTGATTTTTTATTGCCTTATTTTATCAACAGTGAAAATCTGCAAAATGCGCCAGTTAACTTCCTGTTAATCAAGTGATCGATGAATTGACTTCGAGCTCTATGATATTGTCGTAAAGCTTGTGTTTTCCTGGGCTTAATCGGTGCGTTACACTTCAGTGGTACAATTGTCTGAGCCAATCAGACTGCAGTAACAGGTTATGCTGTCACACAAATCATATGTAGTCAGGGCATGACGTACAGAGAAACAGGTACCTATGAGCGCTGCACATAGAGTAACTGTTGAAGGTTTTTACTGCTCCAAACACATTTAAGTGCTTCTGAAACTCAGTAAAACACAAGCCTATGTTTAACATTAGAAATCTGTTATGAATAACTGCTGTTTTATTTGTAAAAACTAAGAACTGTGATGGTTCTGGATCAAAGTGTGCTGAAGGTGAATCATCATATGAAAACTGTATGTTTAAGTACATTTAAGTTCTTACACACAACCTTGTCACAAACCATCTGTCTGCCACATTCAATTTACATGGTCACACACATGAAGAATATAAATGCAACTACCTTTCTTTATATGCATTACGTGTATTCAGTTCAGTCTTTCAGTAGAGGACAATTATATCTGAACCCTGATGACTAACAGAAACTGACACTGAAAAAACAAAACAAAAAACAAAACAAAACGACGGGTGACAATGAAAATTACTGTCTGGATAAACAATTAATAATAACGAACGTAGCCTTGAGTGCCGCCTGTGTTTCCTGTCTGCAACAAGCAAATGATTGACAGAGGGCGACACCTCTATTCCCCAGACTCACGCATCGACCAGACAAACATACAGGCTCTAAAACCCCTGTAAGTGGCTTTGACTGCAGTATATAGGCCTCAGCGCCCTGGAAGCTGTAGAGGTCAATGGTCTGAAATGGGCTCGTACTCACAGAGGGCACTGAAAGTGTGTTTTAAAATCCTTTCTTAATCTTTAAATATTACCGACAGCGACAAGAAGATTCTTGCCACAGTTGTTATTAAAAAAGTATTTCAGCCAATAAAGCTTTTGCCCTCGCTGTGCTGTCAGAGGTCTAATCTCTGTCTCCCCGTCGTCTCTTGATTGCTCTGTCCCCATCACACACATACGCACACACACTCACACACACATTCATTCTTCCATTAGGAACATCTACACTACAAGGCTGTTTTGTCACGTTGCACTTTGTAGTGATCTACCCTAAGGCACTGATAGCTCCCTGACCAAAAGAGGGGGAGGTTACTCTCGCTCTCTCTGTTGATTTTATGGCGTGCACCTCTAAACAGTGTGAATCTTTGAACCTGGAGTGATTTCACATCAGTCTAAATGATTTCACAGTTTGACTTTAATGACTTTTAGGTATCATTTGCTTACAGTAGCAAGTCTATGAGGATTTATTTGGCAACCTTCTGTAAGGCAGGTTTACATGAAGCCAAATCCACAGAACGTTATTTTATCCAACTGAACTAAGATGGATTTAACAAGCATAAATGTTTTAAGGAGAAACAACAAGATTTAGGAATATTCAAGTGAATATTCATGTTATGTCAACTGACAAATGTGTCACTGTTAAAATTGTTAGATATATTTAACATACTTTTGGCATAATATCTGTGTGTGTGTGTGTGTGTGTGTGTGTGTAATGTATCACTCCAGGCCCACTACTCATACACTCTCACTTAGTGACTGCTGCTCCTCCAAGTAGGCCGGCCGGTGGCCTGGGGCTGGATTTTGGTTGCAGGCAGGGAGCATGGTGGGGCAGGGGGACTGGGTGTGTGGCTTTGTCAAGGCCCATCAGTGTCCTTGCTCTACTTACTGTGCATCAACACTTAAGGGTGTGTGTGTGTGTGTGAGTGAGAGAGACAGAGAGAGAGAGAGAGAGAGAGAGAGACAGAGAGAGATGGTGGGGGGGTTGCAAGCAAAAGATCAAGCTGCCATAAGCGTTTTGGATGAGATGTATTGTGTGTGTACATGCATGTGCACAAATGTATGGATGTGATAAAATTGGAAAGGTTCTCATTCTCTTGAGTCCTTTATGTATTATATTTGGTGTGTGTGTGTGTGTGTGTGTGTGTGTGTGTGTGTGTGTGTGGGTAGACGTGTGCATCACAGTGGTCCTGGGGCCTTTATTACAGTCTTGTTGGTTCAGTTGACTTCAGTGGAAAGAAGACAGAGGTCTCTCTTCCCTTTCTTCTGCGTGCCTGTGCGTGTGTGCATGTGTGTGTACATTTGTGTGTGTGTGTGTGTGTGTGTGTGCCAAGTCTACACACTTGTACAAGTGCTTTGAATGCATGTTGGACATTTGTTGAGGAGTGACCTAAATCTGTCTCTCATCATTACCTAACAAGAAGACGGAGAGGAAAGCAAGTCACAAATAAACACACGCAACCACACATATGTATACATACATACACGTGCACACAGACACACACATACACACACTCGGGGCCATCATGCTAGATTTTTGTGTGTATACTCCAGCAGCAGATTGTAATGTGAAACAAGAAAAAGAAGAGTAATGCACCTCAGCGTCGATCCTCCCTGCTGTCCAGGGCCAAGAGTTCAGTCTATATTAAGGAGTCATATTACTGTGGTTCTTGTAGCTCACTCATCTGCCTGCGTCCCGTATGTTCCCTCGTACAGCTCCACAGCACAGCATCGCCCTCTGATCACCTGCGCCTTCAGTCAGCTGTTTACCTTGTTACCCCTGCTGCGGAAGAGATCGTCTCCATGACATCAACTAATTAGGATTAATGAAAAGTGGCCTAAACTGAGTCCAGTCCCTCTGCCAGTGTAAGTGTGTGTGTGTGAGGATAGAAAGATTAAGACACTTTTATCGGTCAGCGTCCGGTATTGCTCCTGGCTAATTACAGACTTAAAACATGTACTCTCATGCGTTCACTTTCACTCACAAGCACACGCAGATACACACACACACGCCCACCATATCTCCTCGCTTTCTGTCTGGCTGTCTGTCTCTCTCCCTCAGACTGCACTGTGGTATCACCATGGTAACAACAGATTAAGGGACTTTTAGCTTCACAGATTACTCAATTGTTATTTCTATATTTCTCTCTCCTCTCTGTCTGTCTGTCTATTATTCTGTTCTCCTCCCACCCAGCTGTGTTTCTCACATGCACTCATTCATTTTCAGTGTGTATTATTGACACACACATACTGATATGCACAGATGGAAAGGGTGCAGTTCCTCACTCTCAATTTCTTACTTGCACTGCTTCCTCCTCAGGCTCACCTAACACGGCTGGTGGTGTGACGTCCTAATTCTTCCTGCCCAGCATGGCTTTGTCACTGTGGTTCCTGGGGGTGTGCATGCTCACTCTGTCTCACGTCGCCCCCACTGGCCAAGGTAAGTGTCACACCTGCTGAGGTACTGTAGCATCATGTCAAAGTGTTGATCCTGACACAGCAGTCAACAGGATGAATCACAAGCCTGACAAAAAAAAAAAGTCATCATGAGAAGTGGAACTCAGCCCAGTGCCTCTGAAGAAAGGCAAAGTCATCTTGGCAAAGTTTTTGAAACACTGTGACCTACATAAACAAAAGATTACTAAAACATCTGAAGTGTGGCCAAAGGGAGTGTTTCAGAAGCTGCCTACTGCTCCTAATTAATAAACAATCAGTCATTCAGCACCATGGACAGTTACTGCACACCAGCAGCATACTGATCACACTCACGTGTTTGCTTTTAATGTGGGTCTAATCCCTATACAGCAAGCACCTTTTCATGTGTGCCTGATACTCAGCCTGATGTTAACAACCGGATTAAGGAAATGGTAATGTGATTTTCTCCAATAACCCAGGTTTACACGGATTAATATGCCAGGCTCAGGTGAGTTTACACACATAGCGTGTGTGTGACATAGAGAGATGCAGCCTTCACCAGGAAGGAAAATACAATCTTATACTACTGATTATACATTTGCCGAGTGCCTGACAACCAGTAGTGTAAGCTTCAGCCTCCCACTGACTCCAAAACACAAGATATATTCAATACACCCACATGTCACATCACACATATGTGTCACCTTGTATACATGGTGTGATCTATGTGAACAATCACATGGTATCATCTGGGAATCCTGCCACTATAAGCTGTCATACATTTTAAGATCAAATTAAATCACACAGAGCCAAATACATTTCTGGGTATTAATTATGTTATATTTATGTAAAATCAGGAAGTTTATCCACAGAAGTCTTATTCTCTCTTAAACTGACTGACTCTGAATAAAGAGGTTTCACATTAAAATATTGTGTTTCTTTAATGCTGTTTGGTGGACTGAGGATGTCCAGAGAGGCTGCAAGCCGAGCTGCTGCTAACAGCTCAGCTTGTTTGTTTGATAATGATGATCATCATCTTGTGTTTCTGTACTCTTTGGTAGAAAAGGTAATTATTTACGGAAATTATGGATTTCTTGTTGGAAACAATGTAAGTACACACCTCAACAAAAATATATAACTAGTCTAGCTTTTAATGTGTAAATGTCACATATTGGGCCTTTAATGAGAAACTCAATTTTGCATAAAAAGTCTATTGTATTATGTATACTCACCATTGGGAGTCGTTTCCCCCCCCCCCGTTAACTTTCAAACTGAGTCCAGTTCCTGCAGCCAAATACGACACCAACGCAACTGCTAAAACGTTTGTGTGGACAACGATAATTTTTGCTTTAAAACTCTATTTTAAAATGAAAACATGTGAGTGTAGATGTAGCCTGAGGACTAAAAGTCAGGATATCGCTGCCTCTGCTGCACAACGTTTTTAAATGTGTCTCCTGTGAGTCCCCCAATTGTATGGAAGCGCAATACTATATTGCTGGAGTACCATTCAAACTCCACATTATTTCCTGCCTCCTGCAAAGAGATAAAGACACCATTGACCAAATTCATTTGTCAACTGTCAACAAATCCGCTACTAGATTCTTAAACTGATCACTTGCAAACATAAATTGCTCATGAAAATAATTTTTTCCCCTCTCCTTATCTGCTACCTGTCACCCGCTGCCTTAACTCATCCCCACCTCCACCTCTCATGAGCAGCTATGTCCCGGGCTGCCATGCCATTCGGGCTGCTGCGCAGGGAGCTGGCATGCGAGGGATACCCCATTGAGCTACGCTGCCCAGGAAGTGATGTAGTGATGGTGGAGACCGCCAACTACGGACGCACAGATGACAAGATTTGTGACGCAGATCCCTTCCAGATGGAGAACACACAGTGTTACCTCCCTGATGCACTAAAGATTATGGCCCAGAGGTGTGTACGTGTGTGTGTGTCTCGGATCCAGTGATGACTGTATTCTGTGTTTCTACAAGAGGTTATATTACACAACAACGATGCAAGTCATTTTGTCATTACTGTGTTATTTGAGTATGTGCCAGTATTTTTGATGCAGTTAAACCAATCAATGAGAACATCTACAGTTTCGTACCTATTGCATGTGTGCACTGCTTTGACAACATACATGTTGAGTTGTGTCAGAGGAAATGGTTGACGGAGCAAATGCTTGTGTGTTGTGAGTCATGTGTATGTGCAAAAGCAGTAATCTCTCCAGCTGAGTCTAAGTGCCTGGCTGCACCATTAGCCGTGTACTCAGCAGTGTTTTCCTAGAAGAACTGATCGATATTCAGCGAGAGGGAGAGGGAGAGTAGACAAATGGAGCGTCCTTTGCTTCCCCTTTCCTGTCTGTTAATCACTCTCTCTCTCCCTCATCCTTTTTACCGATCCATCCATCCTCTCTGCCCTGTTCTCCAGGTGTAACAACAGGACTCAGTGTGTGGTGGTCGCAGGGGTTGATGTCTTCCCAGACCCCTGTCCAGGAACATACAAGTACCTGGAGATCCAGTATGAGTGTGTTCCTTATAGTGAGTATGCATATTAATAAACACACACACGCACGCACGCACACACACACACACACACACACACACACACGATTACAGACAAATATTTAACCTATTTTTGTCAAGCTACACTTTAGGTTTAAGGTGTTTAGGTTTTTTTTTTGTTCTTATAACCTCTGATGTCGACTGTATCCCTGAGAGATTGATGGATAGAAACGTTTTTTTTTCCTCAGGGTGTGTGTGCGTCTGTGTGTGTTTGAAATACAAAAATGAACGTTGGATGGACAGAGTGCATTGAGAGCAACTGTGGGACATTTACATACTGTATTTGTTCTTCTGTGTGTGTGTGTGTATGTGGGGGGTGGAGGGGGTGTATGAGAGAATGTGTGTGCATGCGTGTGTGCGTGTTTTCTTTTCCAGATTCACACCACAGGAGTTGCTCTCTTTTCTCCACAGGAGCCTGATTGAGGGAAGGAGAGATCGGGAGGGTTGGAGGGAGGAGAGGGGGGTGTGGAGGGTGGGAGAGGCGGGGGAGAGGAGGAGAGCAGAATGCTGGGTCTCTTATTGTGCTTCTTTCTTTCTTTTATGGGGACTATAATGTTATGGTGAGAATGAGTTCTTCATCTTTGCAATTCTTTTCTTTTTCTTCTTTCTTTCTTTCTTTCTTTCTTTCTTTCTTTCTTTCTTTCTTTCTTTCTTTCTTTCTTTCTTTCTTACTTTCTTTCTTTCTTTCTTTCTTTCTTTCTTGCTGGCTTGCTTGCTTGCATTCTTGCTTCTCTTTACTTCCCTTCTTTCACCCTCTGATTTCTCTTTCTTTCTCTCCCTCTTTTTTTCCTATGCTTGAGTAGAAGTGGACCAAAAAGGTAAAGACAATACATTGTAGCATCTTGATCTCTCCTTACCCCGTCCACCCCCACCCCTCACCCCCTTTCTCTCCTTCTCTTCTTTTCTCCTACCATCTCTCTCTCTTTCTCCTACCCTAGGACGTTGTTTCGTAGTCATGCTGGATGTTGCCCCCTCTTTTCATTTCCTACCCCCCCAACACACACACTTTATTCATTTCTTGTTGTATAGAAACTCGTCCTTTTATCCAATTTTATACAGGTTCTGCACCTTCCTATATTTTCTCTCTTTCTTTCTCTCTCCAGTTTCTCCCTCCTTTCTTGCTCCTGGTCAATCTATCTGTCTCTTATTTCTCTTCCTTGATCTCTCTGTGCACACACGCAACCATAAACACAACTGCTTATACAAACAAATATAATCTTTTTTACCCTTTCTATGCTCTAGTTCCTTTTCACATAGAAGCACCCTGTCTTTCTTTCTTTCTTTCTTTCTTTCTTTCTTTGTTTCTTTCTTTGTTTGTTTGTTTGTTTCTTTCTTTCTTTCTTTCTTTCTTTCTTTCTTTCTTACTTTCTTTCTTTCTACCTTCCTTCTCATCCAATCATCTTCCTCATGCTTATTTTCCCTTTTCTTCCCTTATAGGAAGAGTCCCTTATTTATCTTCATAGGAAAAATAAGACCAAATGTGTGTGATTGTATATCCGTCTGGATGTGTGCTTACCAAGCACTGCTTATGTGTGTGAGTGTGTGTGCATGCCTATTTGCATGCCAGTGAGACTGTACAGTATACATATGTGTCCATATAGTTATTGACATGTGGGTGGACCAATCGTTGTGCTTGACGTAAAACTAACCTGCCCTCTCATTCACTTCAAGGCAAAATTTAGCCCTGCCTTCTGAGTCCCTGATTCTACCTCACACTCTTTTTCACTCTTTTTGCACTAACCCCCCCTCCCACACTCACACACACACGCACACACACACACACAAAGCACATAAATACACTCACACGTCTTTCATTGCAGTGTCCCTGTTGTATTACTCACCACACGTACACTGTATGTGATTTTCAACACTTTTACGTCTCTTTAGTTGCTTGCCTTTCGAGATCAGCACAGGTGTTTTAAAGACCTCTCTCTTTTTCTCTTCTTTCTTTTTCCTTAATCTCACTACATCAATTGCATCTAATTCAATCCATTTTTCCTGTATTGATCCACCTGCCTCCGCTGTCTTTCCATTCTTTTTCTGTCCCTCACTTCCCTCTCTTTCTTCTTCCTCACATCCTTCTGTCTGCCCCACCTAATTCCCGTCTTCCAGTTTTTGTCTGTCCTGGCTCGCTGCTCAGCATCCAGCCGGCCTCCTCTCTACTGGAGGCGGAGCATCAGTCAGGGGCGTGGTGTAAGGACCCGCTGCAGGCTGGCGACAGGCTGTACGTCATGCCGTGGACGCCATATAGGACAGAGATGCTGTATGAGTACGCTTCCTGGGACGACTACAGGCAGAACAGAATCACCACTAACTATAAGTGAGATTAATTCATCAAAAAATTAACTGACAACAACTGCAAAACATTTTTCAAATGTGACAATTTGCTGCTTTCCTCTGTGTTAGATCATGTCCATTAAATACATTTAGTGGTATTTGAATCACATTATGATTGAAATTGCAAAATCCTGATTGGTGGCGTTATCTTTCCTAGGTTGCCTAGCCGTGTGGACGGTACAGGCTTTGTGGTGTATGATGGCGCTGTGTTTTACAACAAAGAACGAACACGCAACTTGGTCAAGTATGACCTGCGGACCCGCATCAAGAGCGGTGAAGCAGTCGTGGTCAATGCCAACTACCATGACACCTCGCCTTACCGCTGGGGAGGGAAGTCAGACATCGATCTGGCCGTGGATGAGAATGGCCTCTGGGTTATCTACTCCACTGAAGCCAATAATGGACGCATCGTAGTCAGCCAGGTAGGAGGAATGAAAACAGATGGACGATTTGGGATAAGGAAAGAATGAAGGGTGATATACATCACCGAGTTCTCAAAACATTCATGTCTTCCCTGTTTTGCAGGTGAACCCGTACACGCTGCGCTTCGAGGGTACATGGGCCACTGGCTTTGACAAACGTGGGGCGAGCAATGCCTTCATGGCCTGTGGCGTGCTCTACGCCGTACGCTCTGTCTTCCAGGATGATGAAGGGCAGGCGGAAGGCCGGGTTGGCAGCGACATGGTGGTTTATGCCTACGACACTAGCCGAGGACAGGAGCTGCCTGTTCAAATACCATTCCCCAACCCTTACCAGTACATCTCCTCCATAGACTACAACCCCAGAGACAACCAGCTGTATGTGTGGAATAACTACTACGTGCTGAGATACCCGCTGCAGTTCACACCGCCACCTCCCACTAAGGGTCTGTTGAACAAGTGCAATTTAATTGTTGGTGTTATTGTACATATTTGATGTATCTAGAGAATCAACAGTGCTTTTATTCCTGCAGGTCCCCTCTCCTCTCTGATGACGACTGTTCGCTCCTACACAGCTACTGTTGCGTTGACTCCTGTGCGGCCGTCAGCCTCTCACCCAATTGGTGTCATCAACCGAGGGCCATTTGACCAGAGGCCAATCACAGCCATGGTCCCTCTGACTCCACGCCCGCCTGTGCGTGTCCCCTTGGCCCCTGGGAGCCCCGGTCAAGTGGGTGGATGTGAAGGACGGGTGGCACGAGGGGTCCAGTGGCCCCCCACCCTGAAGGGAGAAACAGTGGAGCGGCCCTGCCCTAAAGGGTCACTGGGTAAGTGTGTGTGTGCCTGTGTGAGCATGCTAGTCTGTGTGTATGTGTGTATGTGTGTATGTGTGTGTGTATGTGTGTGGTATTTGCATGTGTGCGATCTGTATCTCGTTTCCCTTTGAAATGTAGTCAGATGTCCTCTCTCTGAACTTCCCTTCAAATGAGAGAGAAGAAGAAGAGAGAGGTTATACTGTTAGGAGATGTGTTTCATCAACTCTTCCTCTCGCTGTGCAGCTGTCTCCCCCTGAGGAAAGGCTGATATGAAGATTATGTGGCTAAGGCTGTGGTGCAATTTGGCTCCTAATCATGTTTAGCGGTTCGAACATGACTGAGACAGTGTTAATGATCACACTAGATAATAATCATGTTTATAACTGAAAACAGGTTTGGCTGTTGTCTTATACCTAATTTCACAGACCACAGACCTTTTTCACAGCAGACATTTTGACTTGTCAAAGCAGGAAAAGTTATTAATGTTAGCCATAACCTTATAAAGTGATAACATGTCCAAGGTAGGTAGCCTATATGTTTTTCACCTTATTGTGGCGGTCTTCTGTTTCTCAGGGGCAGAATCAATTCAAATTGAATTAGTATTCATTACTTATATTCATATAACCTTCAGTCAGAATTAATGGTTAGCCTTGATGCATGAGAAAATAAGTATGAGGAGACAAACCACCAAGATATGATGTCACCTGTTTCTTATTTATTGACTGTCTGTCACCCTGCCCTGCCTCTGCAGGTATAGCCTCCTATCAGTGCATGTCGGCTCCAGTGGGCTGGAGCTCCAGAGGGCCTGACCTTTCCAACTGTACCTCTCCCTGGGTCAGCCAAATTGCACAGAAGGTGAGTCACACAAACCCAAACACACACACCACACACACACACTGTGCAAATGCCCTAAAGCCAATCAGCAAGCAGCTCTCTCTTAAATGTCAAAATATTTGACATTATAAACACCCCCGCTTCACTCCAGATTAAGAGCGGAGAGAATGCAGCCAATATCGCTGGGGAGTTGGTCAACCTGACGCGGGGACGGATCTATGCCGGTGATGTCAGCATGTCTGTCAAGCTAATTGAACAACTATTGGACATCCTGGACTCCCAGCTCCAGGCCTTGAGACCAGCCAATAAAGAGTCTGCAGCACGCAATTACAACAAGGTAAATTGTTCCTGTAGTCAATGCGGATGTGTACTTGACCTTTTCTGGAAATTAAACTGGAAATGTCAGTGATGATAATTCTAACAATAGATTCTTGATGTTTTCCTTCTTTTTTTCAGCTGCAGAAGAGGGAACGCACATGCAGGGCTTATGTTCAGGTGAGCTATAGATAGCTTTGAAGCTGAAGATCTATTGTAGATGTCTTAGATTAAACATTCTCTGTCTGTCTTTCTCTCTCTCAGGCTGTCGTTCAGACAGTTGATAACCTGCTGGGTCCTGAGGCTCTGGTGTCCTGGGCTGATATGAGCAGTAATGACCAGTCACGCTCGGCCTCGCTGCTGTTAGATGCAGTAGAGAAGGGAGCATTTCTGTTGGCGAACAACCTCTACGAAGGCCGTTTCAGTGACAGAGCACCAAATGTTGGTCTGTAGTCTTTCTGTTTCTGTGCTCTCTCACTTGATATACTGTCAAAATTGCCAGCTCTTCCAGGATTTTGTGCACATGTGTTTGTCTTTGTGTGTGTGCACAGATCTGGAGGTGTATGTGCTAAATACAGAGGCGGACATACAGGATTTGACGTTCCCTCACTCCTACGACAGCGACAGCATCCTGCAGATCTCAGCAGTGGCTCTGCAACAATACAGCAACAATGGTACAACGTTTTGTGCACTGAAATCTCAACATTGTACATATTGCTGTATGTAAAATATAATATATGATATAATGTAAATTCTAATCATTTCATCTTGTTTTTTTAAATCCCTCCCCCGTGTGGTTTCCTCTGCAGGCCAGGTGAAGCTGGTCCTCTTTCTCTATAAGAACTTGGGCTCCTTTTTGACTACCCAGAACTCCACTCTGCGGCTCGGCCTGGGACTGGGCCAGGGGTCAGAGGTCAGGCGTAGAAGCCTGGTGGTCAACTCCCACGTTATCTCTGCTTCTGTGCACAGAGGCTCCAACAGAGTGTACCTCTCCGAGCCGGTCATCTTCACTCTCAGGCACCTTCAGGTCTGTTTGGAAATTGTACTTGGAAATGATTATCTAGAATGAGCGACTTCTTAATCAAGCTGAACATAATCTGATCACTGAGTGTTGTAAAAAGACACTTATGTGTTTTGCTGTGTCACGGTAGCTGGAGAACCACTTTGGCCCCAACTGCTCTTTCTGGAACGCATCAGGAGTGTCTGGTAGTGGCAGGTGGTCCACACAGGGCTGCCGCCTGTTACACACCAACAACACACACACTACCTGTGCCTGCAACCACCTGTCCAGCTATGCTGTCCTCATGACCTACCAGCAACCGGCTGTAAGTAATATACACAAAAACAGCTTTAATTCTGCTTCACAGCAGACAGAAAGCACCTTGATTTTCTGTGCACCCTCTCGCATGCTTAATGTAAACAATTTGTTTATGCGGACTGATTAACTAGCAGGTTAATGATATCAGTTAGATTACTGTAGCAAGAATGTAACTACTTTCAGTTTACAACATATCTAATTTTTATATATGTATTTAACAAATAATCTTATTTTCTGTGCACTAATGTGTAGGTAAATGATTAGCAGATACAGAAATGTTCAGGCTTGGATATCACATTTTTACTGCTATTGTTTTCTTTGTACACTCCTAGTTTCTTAACTTGATTATTTTAAATAAATCCAGCTACTTCTTTGACCACCATCTGTGCTGGCACAGTTGGACATCACCCCCACCATGTTCCCCAAGATGTTTTCAAAATCAGGCACAGAGGGGATGATAATTGTGGGTTGTAGCTGAAAAAAATGCTGCAGGGTATTTTGTCTGCCATAAAATTGAGTTAAATGTTCACTGTAAGATGTTGTTGTAGTTGTTGGGTACCATTCAACTCCAATCCATAAAATACATTCACATTTTCTCACAAACCCACATCAACACATGTCCCTACATTCAAACATGTTCTCTTTAACAGTCTGGGGCCGGTGTAGAAGAGCTTCTGGTCTTTGTGGTTTTCTGGGTTGGCATCTCTGTCGCGCTGGTGTGTTTGGCCACCTGTCTTACAACGCTGTGCTGCCAGGGGGCACCCTGGCACACAGACCACAGCACCATCCACTGCAACCTGTGGGCCAACCTGCTCATCACTGAACTGCTCTTCCTTGCCGGTGCCAACAAGACTCAATACACAGTGAGTGCTGGACTAATATAAAACAGAGTAGTATATTTTTATAAAGCACTTTTTAGGGTTTGGTATAATTTTTTACCTTAAGTTACTTTTTTATTTGTTTCGTTGTATTTGCTTTGTTGTTACTCTCTCTGTTGTTGTTTATTTTATTCTTTCTTTATCCACATTTGCAGGTTGTGTGTTCCATCATCGCTGGCCTGCTGCACTTCTCCTTGCTCTCAGTGTTTTGCTGGTTGTGTCTGGAGGGAGTGGAACTGTACCTCCTGCAGCGGGAGGTTTTTGAAGGACGTAACTCCAGGAGGAAGTATTTCTACCTGTGCGGCTACTCGATCCCTGGGCTGGTGGTGGCCGTGTCCGCAGCCATAGACTTTAGAGGCTACAGCTCAAAAACTGCGTAGGTGAACTGCTATGAGTTTGTGTGTGTGGATGGCAACAGTTACTTTCCAACATATCTATGTTAGCTTCCAGAGTTATCTTGGATGTTATATTTTCCCTGTGATTTATTTCCCTGTGTAGATGCTGGTTACGTACAGACAATTCCTTCATCTGGAGTTTCCTTGGACCCATAGCTGTCATCATTACGGTGAGAGTTCTTGCTCACAGACAGATAATGATCTTTTCACATATTTTCAGTTTAATTAACAGTGTATTCGTGAATACTTGTTTTCTGTACTCAGCTGAACCTGGTTGTCTTGGTGATGACCTTGCATAAGATGCACAGCACTGCTGCATTAAAGCCAGACTCCAGTCGCCATGACAACCTGAGGTTAGTATACTGATCTGTTGTGGGACATAATGTGCAGAACCAAAATGAACTTGTTTCATTGTGTTTAAGGTGTTTTCCTTTCTCCTACCTCCCTATTCTCATTTGCATTATTGGTATTATCTTTTTTTTTTTTTTTTGTAGCTGCTATATTTTTGTGAAATGCTGTATACTTCATTCAAGCAAACTTCATTCCAGCAATAAAAAAAACCAAATAGAAACCAGATTATAGCAGATACTTAAAAAATATATATGTTTTGATTACTGTTTGTTGAGCTGGAGAGAGTCAGATTAATAATTCTATTCAAAGATTTGTAATCTAAAATATTCATGTTACTGGAGATTGGGAGTCAATGTTTTGTCTTTGTTCATCTCAAATCTCGTTTTGTTATTCAGTCACTTTCATTAGTATAAGATCCAACAGCTTTTAGAAGACCAATACAGTGTAAAGTGCACTGTAGCAGTCTTGAACTGCACTAAAGATTAGGAACGCTGTATATATGGAGAATATTTTTTTCTGTTTCTACTTTTAAATCTTACATTTTAAATATATTTGGGTGTGTGAGCCCTTTTTTTGACCTTGTAGGATATAAACTACCCTTTTACTATTTTTGGCTTGGAAAATCAAAACACACTTAAACCTCCTTGACTATTTTAAGCACAGGGGAAGTGAAAAAATAGAATTAAAAGAACATTTTGAAAGATTTAGGTTGGTGAACCTTTGTTGAACTTGCTTGTCAGAAAAAACAAATGTGATTTATCTCGTCCTCTTGTGTCTCCAGAGCGTGGGCGGTGGGCTCGCTGACGCTGCTGTTCCTGCAGAGCGTCAACTGGTCCTCGGGCCTGATGTTCCTGTCTGCTCCGTCTCTTCTCCTGGCATACCTCTTCTCCTCCCTCAACACAGCCCAGGGCCTCCTCATCACCATACTGCACTGCACCCTCGCCAGGAAGGTCAGACTCTGTGCACGTGTCATTACATAACTGCAAATTTCTATCTGTAACCTCGCCATTTGTGACTAAACTTATATGTTTAAATATTGTGTGCAGGGCCAGAAGGACTATGGTCGATGTCTTCGTCTCTCACAGTGCTGTGTAACGTCCTCGTCCAGCTCTCCAGACTCTGTGAAGGGTGCTGCGCTGCGGTCCAACAGCCGCTACACCAGCAGCCAGAGTCGGAGAGCCACAGCTAACAGACAGGTACTTTACAATATGCTGCACCTCTCTGTGTCTCTGTCTCTTTTCTCTACTTGAGCCAGGTTTGACCTTGTGTGAAATATTTCTGCTCCAGAGTCGTATTAGGAGGATGTGGAATGATACTGTTCGCAGACAGACTGAATCATCTTTCATTGCTGCAGATGTTAACAACACCCCTACTCTTAACCGAGGTGAATATCACAGTTGTTTTTGTTTTTTTTGTTTTTTTTAAGGGTCCTTTGCTTTGTATGTAGTGAAATGTATTTATCTTCTTCGTTCTCTCTACAGCTACTTTGGGAAACCATTTCCTTACCAATCCAGTGTTGCAGACCCATGCAGGAGCATCTCCTTATGATACGATGCTGGCCCAGGGATACAGTCAACCCTTCACCTCCACAGGTACATCTCATTACAGTTACTGTGTTTGTTCTTCTCCACGCAGCTCACTTACTCTCCTCTATTGATATCTTCCTCTGTTCTTTTATTTATGTGATCATACAACAACTTACAAAAGTCTTATGCTACACTGAATACTGTTTAATTTACTTATCTATGGAGCAACTATAGTTTAAAATGTTTGTTTTTTTAGTTAAAATACGTTTTTTTTTATCTTTGCAGAAATTACATTAACCAGATAAAAAAAAAAAAACAGCCGTGAATGTCCTGCAATAAATTCCACCAGTTTATCGTGTAAAAGCCAAGCAGCATCTGACTGGCAAGGAGGTTGAATGCATTCATTTCTGACATTTCTTTGACAAAATTTCGACATATTTGCATCACCCTTCTTTTGACTTTCTCTGCCTTGTTTTTTGTTCAGATTTTTCTCATGTGGCGTAAGACTTTTGCACAGCACAGTTTGTCAGTTTTTGTTTCTGTGTACAGTATGAATGCTTGGAAATAAAAGCTCAGTAAATGTATTGAGTGATCTGAGTGCTGTGAATTTGTTTTTATACCTGTGCAGTTTTCTGTTTGTCATTTATGAGCTTGCAATATTTTGTTTTACAAATATTTTATTTTTGACAATTTCCCTCTCTGTCTCTCTTACACAACGTGGACCAGTAGGAACCTTCAGAAACAAGCAGAGTATGAGCTCTCTTTTGTTGTGCTCAATCAAATCATTTAGTGCCACTTCCTTGTGCACCATGGCTCAATTCCTTGAGTATTTGTGCTATATTTGCACACTGTTACTATGCATATACCATGATGACATAACGTACATCTTCCACTGACTACATAATCAAACATTTCATCAAATGATATTGTTAATACCCAAATCCTCTTGGTTAAGCCAAACCCTCTGTAGGCACATGAACACTAAGCTCTGCTCATTCATATGTTCATTCATGTACAGTAAATCTCTTCATCTAAGTCTTTTATGGTATTTCTGTCTTTCTGTAATTTGGATCTACCTGTTTCTTTCAACAGAAGTTGGTGTGTCCCAGAGCCAGGAGTCCTGTGGTTTGGACAGTGTGTGTCTCAACGGAGGCTACACTCCCAACACCTTCACCCTGCATGGTCTGGGGGCCACGCCTGGGTCCCGAGCTGGAGTGGTCGGCAGCACTGACCTCCTGAGGGAGGGAGGAGTTGGAATAGGAGCAGATGACATTTCTCCAGCCCTCCTCACCCCCCATGGTGCCACAGATCTGGGCAGTGGTGCTGGAATGCGCTGTAACCTGTCTGATGCAGCCGCGCTGGAGAAGATGATCATCTCAGAGCTGGTGCAGAGTAACCTGAGGCCGTCAGTTGCCATGCCCGTTCCTCCCGAGCGCTACGGAAGCTTGGCAAGGCCTCATCACCACGACAGAGCTGCTGTCACTCACACTGCCACACTCACTCGACATGCACAGCAACCCCAGGAGGGCTGGGCCACCACGATGCAGCCGAACTCACGCCAAAATACACAAGAAGGCTGGGCGCACGCAAGGTACCACGCACAGGATGCTGAGACACATTCCATAACACATGGACCAGATCACGCCACGACGCCACGCTTGCAAGATGGCTGGTCACATTGTCACGTTCCTGGAGACTCTGAGTCTCGTGAACTGCTTAAAGATGGCGAGAGGTTGCAGCTGCAAGGCACTCTAGGTCGTCGCGGGCTCCAGGACAGGCCGCAAGCTCGTCCCCCTGATGTTCAGGCTCGGCCTTACTCCACCCTCAGCCGCACACCTGGTACTCTGTCACGCCACCGCAGCACAATGGAGTCGAGCCAAATAGACAGAGACAGGGAGAGAGACCGAGATCGTTACCGGGACAGACCCCTCCCTCCTCCTCCTCCTCCTCCTCCACAGGAGTCTGAGCCGCTGTACAAGGCTCTGGAGGAGCCGCTGCTGATGAAACAGAGGGAGGCAAGTGTAGAGGCATGGAGAGGCCAGGACAGAGACAAGGATGAGACATTTCTCTTAAAAAGAGACGTAATGATGGATGAATGGAGGGGAGGTGCAGACAGAGCAAGGGACGAGTCTTTTACCTCTCAGAAGAGAGAGGGAGAGATGGACGAGTGGAGAGGTGGAATAGAGAGAGGACGGGAGGAACCTCTTCTGATGGAGAAAAGAGACGGGAGGATGGAGGTGTGGCGAGGAGGAGGAGAAACAGAGCAGAAAGAGACTTTTATAACTCAGAAGAAAGATTTTGGGGTTGATGGATGGAGAAGCGGGATAGAGAGAGAGAAAGAAGAATCCTTGTTTTTAAAGGACAGGGATGGTTGGAGAACAGGACTTGAACGAGAGAATGAGAAACAGAAGGACAGAGCACTGGATGTGTGGAGAGGGGGAATGGATATAGACAGGGATGAATCTTTCCTGTTTGAGAGCAAAGATGGTGGTCTAGAGGGGAGGAAAAAAGGAAAAGATAGAGGGTCTTCTATTCAGTATCATGGCGAACGAGATGATTCTGACAGCTTTGCTCTGCCTTTGACCCCTGACCTTGACCTTGATCCTGACTCCTCACCTATCTACGCCCGAGATTCAAACCCCTCCCCACTCTACCCCGGAGACCGACGCTCCCCACCTCTTAGCATCTTCCCACGAAGCTCTCCCCCAACGAATATCTTTGCTCCGCGTGAATCCAACTCGCCTCCCAACAATCTCTACTCCCGCCACTCCCCGCAGGTGTACAGCCGAAGCAGCTCCCCTCCTCGCTTCTACACCCGCACCTCTCCTCCGACCCTCTCTTACCCCGACAGCAGCCCTGAAGGTCAAGAGGAGGTCAGCCCCATTGGCCAGCCCCAGCGGCCTGCCCTGGAGCTGCCCTACAGCCTGGGGCGACCCCCACTGGGCCCACGGCCCAATCACCTTCAGACCTTCTACCAGCCGCCGTCAGCATCCAATGGAGAGGCAGTGTACACAGCAGAGCCCACCTCTGAGGGAGAGGATGGACAGATGCAGCGGGTGACGAGCCTGTGACTAGGGCGGTGGTGATCGGGGCATAGAAACCAGGGAGGAGGAGGAAGAAGGCGACAAAATCAACATGATGATAATCAAACTGATGGAAATGATGATGATTTAGATACAGAAGATAATGATGATGGATGTTAATGGTAGCAATGATGACAGTGATGGCTCCTCCCTGCTTCTATCTCCTGATCACCACGAGACTTCCCCCTTTTCATGTTTTGTTACTTTTCTATAAATGTGATCCATTCAGAGCTCTTCCTCTCCCACTCCTCTCTTTCCTCTCTTTCCTGAACCCTGCTGTGTCTTCCCGGCTCATCAGTGCTTATCCTTATTGGCCCATCGTCTAAGTTTCTATTGGTTCATCGGCTGGGTGTTGTCCCTCCCTGTAGCAAGCAAACAATGTGTCAAAGAAGCACTTGTGTGTTGCCAAAAAACCCTTTTCAAAGAACATGTGCATGACTTTCTAGTGGCTTTTACAAGGCTACATACTATAGGAGGAAAGTGCTCAAGTGTGTGTGTGTGTGTGTGTGTGTGTGAGAGCGTATGCGTGTGTAGCTTGATGAGCATGCGTGTGTGTAAGGGTGTGTGTATGAGAGGGAGAACGAGAGAGAGAAAGTGTGCGTGTATATACATCATTCTTGTATAATTAATGTATCACAGTGAAGCATTTTATCAATATCAACAGGGAGCCTCTTACACAGACCCCTACCTTCTGATTTCGAACTCTTGACAAATCCCATTTCAGATCAAGACCAAAACCTCTGATCCCCCACCTGACACTAACTGTTGGTGATGGAACGCGTTGCCATGGAATTTGTCATAGCAACAGAACTCTCGACTCCAGAGACGATCATATAAAACCTCAGAACTTTTCTGCAACCCCCGAGATCCCTGTACATATCGACCTCAAGTGTTCTGATTGTCTTGTATTGCTATTGAAGTTCAAGTAAACATGTGAAATAAATGTTTCTCTTTGTGTTCGTGTGGATGTACAGAGAGATGAAGTTTCAGAAAAATTAGGAACTTTATGTACAAAATGAGGATGTAGAGAGATGATGAGACATATAATGAAGAAAAAAATGAATAAGACAGAAGCCAGACTGACGTGGTGCGATGTAACTACTGACATTTACTCAAACACTTTGAGTATTTTCTTTTTCTGCTATTTTATTCGTCTACCCTGCTGCGTTTCAGAGGGAAATATAATATATCTAATTACTAAATACTAACTGTTTTTTTTACGCTGAAACTTGATCAGTTTATGAAAAAGCATTGTTACAAATTAACTGTATATAAGGTGGCAAAAATTGATAACACAATGATATTATACACAAATGTATAACTCATACAGGGGCCACCCAGCTGCATAATGAATACTTTTGATACTTTGAGTATATGTTGCAATATGTACTCCTCTACCTTTACTTCATTTTGAATGTAAGACAAAAGTAGTATTCTCTTGTGAGTACTTTAACACTGGTAACAGAGGAGGAATATTTTTCATTTAAGATGAATTAACGGTATTTGTAATGATAACTGACAAAAAAAGAAAAAAAGAAAAGCCAACTTATGAAATGAAGAACATACACATTCAAAAAAGCAGAAAGTTCAGAACAGTCAGCAGGGAGAGAAAGAAAAAGTCCATATGTTTTTTGAATTATTAAACTTAATATTAGTAAATCATTAGAAACTGCAATTGTGTGGACAAAAATGAAACCTTTTTAAATACCTGTAATAAATATGACCAACGCTGCTTTGCCTTCTTGATCTATTACTTAAAGCTGCACTAATCAATATAACAGTAAGTGCACTTGTTGCTCAAAGAGATGAGCCCACTGCAAATTATCAGCTGACTGTCGTTCCCCTGACTTCTCATCTACAGAGAGTCTTTTAGCTAAAGGTTTTTGGTTTCACAGCACAAAAACTATACTGTGTTTGGTTTTGTTTCGCCATTCTTATCAACCTTGTTTGCAGCAGCACCAGGCAGCTGTTGTCAACAAAAAAAAACCTCACAACTCACTATAGTACCTGCCTAGCTCCTAACAGCAAAGTTGGTGATAATATGTCAATGTCGTTTTAAAAGCTTGTTGTACAACCCCCCAAAAAATTGACAGTGTTAGTAGTGTTAATATTTTAGAAAAACACGTGACAATCTCTACTTAAAGAGGCATGAAGCTCTTTTTCTTTAATGATCTGTGTGCTCTCGGACAGTTAAGTAGCCTAGCGACATCCATAGTATTAAGACAAACTAGTAGCATCTCTTCTAACATGGATTATGTCTACTGTATGGACATTTCTCATAGTCATTCTCTGATCAGTAAGATACATATATGACACTGCACACAGACAGACAGATACATCCAAACACATCTACTGGTGCAACACATTAGAGAAATGTGTTGCTCTCTTGTTATCTGTGCTTTCCTTCAACACCATTACATTCACTGGGCTTATGTAAAAAAAAAAAATAGCTACAACACACCGGTATAAAATATATTACAATCTACAAGTCATCACAAAGTGGTAATTAATAATACTAAAATGGAAATCAAAAGTGCTTTTACAGTATCATTTAAGTGGTACAAAATCTGTATATATTTACAGTTGACGTATAGAGTGGTAGTGGTTTCTGAGTGTTTATGATTCAGTCGTCTCATGTCACAGGTAATTATCACAAGCAAGGGTCAATCACAAGGACAAAGGATCGAGTGCACAAGCTGCTTACACAACACTCAAGCCCAGCAGCCCATATCATTTTCAGCTTCATCTTTCTCTCAGTTCATTTGTTTTCTCTTTTGAGCCACATTCACTATCACACAAGCTCTACTCTCTCTCTCTCAGATTCTGTCCAAATACTGAGGTAAGCAGTTTGACTTCACAGGAAATGGTCTCACATTCTTCAAATCGCTTATCTATCCAAACCAGACTGCAGACAGGTGGATGCAGGTACATACTGGCAAGGGTTGGCGGATGTGATGTTTAGCAGACAGTATGATGGGGTGACAAAGGGCTGTCCAAGATCTGAGTAGGAGACAGATCTGAGCTGGAGGTTTTAAACATGGACGAGATGTGGAAGGCCTGAGGAACATAAGATATACAGACATTTGACACATGGACATGCACTGATGTACAAAAAGGAGCAAGCAAGGTCAAGGTACTGACCACCCAATAAGCGGTGAGGGCTCCTTGTATGTAACCAGTTAGCACGTCAGATGGGTGGTGCCTGTAGTCTGAGATGCGGGTCAGGCCTGTGTAGACTGCCAGCAGAACCAGGAAGAACTGGATTGCAGGTCTCAGCAGCCGAGCCCCACGCCATGTCAACCGCGCCTGCAGGTAAAACTACATGACAAACGTGGTATTAGTTAATGCATAGTTCAAAAAGGGTCATCATCATTTAAAACATTTGAGACGTTTCCAGGTCTATATTTTTTATTCTGGGGTTCTACTTGGAATATCTTATGTTTTAAATTTGAAAAAAAACAAGCCTCTCAGGTTGTTTTATCTCGAGGTCTCTTTAAGGTCCACCTCCCAAGGAGCCCACTATGTTCTGATTGGCCAGCTCCAGAGGCTACATAAACAAACAGTTGTAGTTGGATTTTGCTTATTTTACTTGTTTTTTTATTCTAAGCTTCTCAAACAGCAGCATATGTTTGAGCCTGAAATATGCAAGTGCAACGGGCCGTGAAACAACATTAGCAACAAAGGCTAATTTGCAGCATGCGTGAACAATCCAATGTCTGAGGAGGAAGTAGAGGCAACATTGTAAACAAAGTGTTCAGGGTAGGTTGAAGCCCTGGGTGTTGACTTGCAGGGATTATTATTATTATTATTATTTTTAACATACGTTCACCTTAAGTTCTGCAACTTCATTAGATCCAGTAGCTCAAATATGCAGTACTCACTCACTACACTTCCTTCTTTACTAACACTGAACATGGCAACAGTTGGAGAAGTAATAATGAACAAGCAAGCCGAGATCACACACACACACACATATATACTGTATACATGCTGCATGTACACACACACTGGCTTACACACACACCCAGTTGAACAATAGAGCAGAGCAGTGAGGCAGCGACGAGAGGTCACACTACGCCTACAGCAGAACAAAGCTGTCTCTGTGTGTCCCATTTCTCCTTTCACTCCTTCTCTTCCCCCCCTCTTCTTTCACTCGTTCACTTTTTGCTGTGTACTGGACTGATGATGGGACCCTGTTTCATTAATGCTCACTCTTGCACTTTATAGAGATGTGGTAATTGGAAATTGGAGTTGGACAGACAGACAGATAGATAAATGGGTAATGGTAATATACTCACAGCTAAATAGAGCATTGTGTACATTGCAAAGGAGGCGTGGCCAGAGAAGAAGGACTTCCTAAAAAAAAAGAGAAATATTCATAATAACAGAGAACAAAATCACAATACCTGCCATGAATACATAAACACACACACACACACCTGGCCTCCTCCTCTAACCGGTGGTCAGGCTGGCGACAGCTCACTGTTGCAACGTAGGTTCCCGGCGTACAGTTGAGCGATGCGTAGGTAACACCACACACAGACAGGAAGTGTGGCCGCAGCCGGCCTACACTCAGCTTGGCCATGTTTGTCAGTGATTGGCCGACACAACAGCCGAACAGGAAGCAGCCCAGCTCCTTGTACAAACAGGACACATACAGGTTCCTGACAAAAGCCTTGGAGCTGACGGCTTGAAAATGTACCCGGTAACACTCCCCAAAGGCAATCTGGAAGTGGGCACATAGTTACGATATTATAAACTGCAGTCAAAATGAATGTGAACTGACTGACTGCTATGACAACGATGATGAGCACTCACTGTGAGGCCGGTGATGATGATGCCACCAGCGATGAGTAGTTCATCCGATATGGCCTCACTGTGCAGGTAGGGGTAGGTGATGCTGGGGTCCCCGCATATGAAGCCCCTTCTGTATGGATTCACTGCCTTCAGTTCACATGCAAAGAAAGGGATGGAAGCTGCAGGGGAGGAGGAGGAATAGGGAGATGAAAGGAATTAGATCAAGCGAGAATTGATGATTTGATATTGCAATAATCCCCACTGGGAGTATGATATTCCTCTAGCGATGATGCATGGAAGGACAAAAAAGAAGCAAAACTGGAGGTTGAGAAAGGGCTAAACTAAGTGTGCATTTCCAGCTCATAACCATGTGATGTTTGGTGTTGTCTATATCAGCTGCATATCATTTACCATTTTGCAATACCCGTGGTTCCATACCAAAACCAAACTTTTACAAATACTTTACTTTGAAGAAACTGAACATGCTTTGCTGCAAAATGCTAGAAGCATGGTTCTAGGGATGGTAACGTCGGTCAGTCGGTGGGTCCACCACTTTAATCCAGACTGAAATTATTTTCTATGCCTTTAAGAAAAGAATCCAACTTTCATGCAATAACTTTGCCTAAATAAATGAATACCTTACTACCTTATTACTATTACTTCATTTTACTTTTTACATTAAAAAAAAAGTATTTTGTTGTGTTGGAAAGACAGGACAACTCCAATGTATACATATCTTGTAAAACAACAAACAAAAAGAAACTCGAATACTACAAAAAACTAGCAAAAATACTCAAACCCTTGACTCTTCATCCCTGTCACACACCAAGAGACAGACCATCTCCTTATATACAGACAAAAGTAATGAGGTTTAAACTTAAAAAAAAAAGCAGAAGTGAACAAACAAAATAACTGACAGGGAATTTTACATGGTTAACAGGAAAAAAAGGTCAAACGAAGGGTAGTTTTACAGAAAAATAAGGGTGAGAACCCTGACTTTTTCTCTGGAGAATCTAACTGGTTAGACAACTATTAGGAATGTGAAGGTCACAACACTGCTCCACAGGACCAAAGAAACCCATAGAAGCAGCAGCAGCTCGCATTTCCTGGCTGAATCCATTGAGACTGGAAATAGAAGAGTAAAGCTCAACAGAGACCCAGTTTGAACTGCGCATGTGTGTCTGTTTGTGTATGTGTGTGTGCATTTATGTTGATGAGGAGAGAAAAGGGGGGTTGTTTGTGACTTCAATTCAATTCTTCCCTGGAAAACAAAGAGTGAATGCCGCAGCAGAACAGAGCCAGAACCAGCCTCACACTGTCTCTGTTTCTCTCTCTCTCTCTCTCTCTCTCTCTCTCTCTCTCTCTCTCTCTCTGTGTTTTGCATGTTCGCACACACACAGTAGAGACAGAGAGATACAGAGAGAGAGAGAGAGAGAGAGAGACTTCTTTAAAGGCTCCCATCCCTCTGCACATGTCCAATCTGCTGTTAATACAGTACCTCTCCATCCAGCTTTTTCCAATTAGCCAGCATTACATAACCTTCTCCTGTCACATATAAGGACCATGGGAGCTTGGGTCATCCATTACACACACACACACACACACACACACACACACACAGTAGGCTGCTCATGGATCGTGCATTTATTTATTTATACAAAATACAATTCCCCCTGGCCCAGCTCTACCCTGAGAACTGGAGGTTGTCATGGAAACTGTAGAATTTCCTGGGCAATGCACAAACCAGCTGGCACAGAGAGCTCGAGAGCGCGTATGGGTGGAGAAAGAGAGCCAGAGATACATGCAGATGGAGAGAGCAAAAACTTTCTTTCGTTTTGTTTCTTTCTTTCTATTGACAAAGTGATGTTACTGTAATTTGCTGCTCATATTCTGCATGATAACATACCAGATCATCATCCTGAATGTGTCTCCTGACCGTCTGTGTTGACTAAATAAAAACTGATGGTGGGAACAAAGCAAACAAAGTTAACCCACATCAGAGAGGACTCTGGATAGGGAGGAACACGTTTATAGAGGATTTACCTGTAGTTAAATTGATTGTTTGGCCAATAAAAATGTAAAAAGACAGTGAGAAATGCCCCTCCCTTTATTATCACGCAATTGGTTAGTTGGAAATAGAGTTACTTTTCAGCATCAGTAGCTTTTCAGCATCACCTGACACTAGATGAAATCCAGTGTAAACAACATCAACATCTGCCAGAGTTAGGGTGTATTGCAGGACTACTTTGTTCATATTTCAGGTGCTTGATGAAGTGCACTCCATACTTCAGTAAAGCAGGCCTACTCTCTACACAACAATGCATTAAACAGCTAAAATAACAGGACAGTGGTATTTTTGGTTTAGATATTTACCGAGGAAGAGGCAAAGTAGGTCTAAGCCGACCAGAAGCTTTCTCTTGGATAAAGCAGGTCCAGTTATCTCAATGAGTTTCGTCCCGGTGCCCTTCTCCATCCCCATCCCTGCTGCTCCCAGGTTGCTCTTGCTGTCAGTCAGTTTGAGCTGGAGGTCCGCGTTGGAGACGACCACACCGGCGCCCTGCGGCCCAAATTTATCTAACATGATGTTTGGCTGCGGATGAAAGCTCGGAGAACTTGTTGGCATCAGAAACTTCGGAGCGTCCTTGAACTACTCGTGTGCAGAGTCTGCGGAGAGACAGGATCAACATCCACAAGTTGCCACACTATTTAATATGCTCCTCGCGGTGCTCGCTCTCCTTTTTTACGCATTTTAAAGTGTCATCACACAGTCAGCAGGACTCGTCCGGACTGGTAGCAGAGGATCCGTCACTTTGAAGAAATGCACCACGGTGAGACAGAAAACAGACTGGTTGCGAAACACACTCAGGGAAGAGAGAGAGAGAGAGAGAGAGAGAGAGAGAGCCTCTCTCTCTCTCTCTGCATACCAATTATATGAGTTTGTTTGTAATCGTTTGTAATATCTGTAACTTTAACTACTATCAAATGTATCATCAGCCATGTCATAGTGACAGCACTTGATGCATGGAGGCAATACGGGGGTATTTCTCCATCACTGTGATTCACCTTTTGTAACTTTTGTTCTGCTTTTTGTCACTTTTCAATAGAGTTCATAAAATCCCCCAGTTCACCAAGGTTAAAGTAAAGACGTTAAATGATTACTGTATATTTGATAATCCAATTGGTTCCCATATATCCCATATATCTGTAAATCTACATACTAATCACTGTCACTTCCACTCTGGTTATCTTTAAATGAGCTGCTAAACATTTGCATAACACATCTTTGTTGTAGTACTTCAATGTAATACAGTAAGGCAACATTTAACTGTCAGCTTTACTGGTTATTACTGGTTGATAAAAAATGGCCAATATAGATCTGTTATAAGCAGTTACAAAAACAAATTTTAGGTTGCTTAGTTGCGAAAAAATAATTTTGGCCAGTGAAGTTATTAATGTTGGTAATAAATGCTTAATAATAGATAGTAAAAGTTTTTTGAAAAAACCTTGCAGCTCACAAGTTGTTTTTATTAATGTCTTATAACAGGGACATAGTAAATTATTTATTATTTTTTATTTTTGGAAATACGCTTACTGCATAGCAGTCAAAAAGAGAAAAATACCACTACCACGAAAGATGGGTGATATAATTATATGAATGAAAATGTAAAATGTATGATAAATCCAAAATAAATATAGTAAAAATATATTCTAACTGAGAAGAGCTATGGAATTGTACAAGATATTGACCAGAAAAAAATTTAAGAGCACATTTACATGTATGTATTTGTGTACTAATGGTGTGTGCCAATTAGCACAGCAACAAGGTGGCTTTACATCCAACAAACAAACAAAAACAAAAAGATATAAAACAAAGCAAAAGGATGTAAAACACTGTTCTATTGAATGCATCCTTTACACCTATGAGGTACCCGAGATGAATTTAACTTGAGGTGAAACTCAACATGTTACATCGGGTAGGGAACAATGGAGGGAGCTAATGATTTACTATGTCTCACAGGAGAAGGATTAAATAAGTAAGTACTGCCACCTTGCTGTGATTGCTTGTTAAAAACTGGAAACTTTCGAACTGGATTATAGATCATAGATTATAGTAAATTTGCTTTTTTAGTATTAACCTGTTGACTGTATATATATATATATATATACAGTCAAGCATTATATATATATACAGCATAGCATTTAAAACAATGGGCTCTCTGCTGTAGGTGGCGACTAAAGCACTGCCTGCAAAGCTTTCATTTGTCACCTCTGCTGATGGTGTCAACATTTTTTTTGTTTTTGTTTCTCTTCGTAGAAGAAAATTGAAAATAGAAAGACACAGAGAGAGAGAGAGAGAGAGAGAGAGAGAGAGAGACAGCATAAGTACTAGTACTTTTCTTAGAGTGAAGTGAAAACAGAGATAGTGAGTTCCCTTACGTGTGAAAACCCAGCGCAGCGTGATGCTGTTTTTTGTCAAAAAGGCCACTACGTAATCGTGACCACAGAAAATCCAAGTATGGATATGAAAACTGTGTCCGCCCACGAAAGTGTGGGTGTGGATCTGTATGTTTCTATATGTGTGTGAAAATGTGTATATAGTTTTATAATCGTATAATTATCTGAAATGTTTCTGTTCAGATTTCTCCTGCATTTCATCATTTTCAGTAAGGAAGCTCAAGTCCCAATAATGCATTGATAATGTTCTTCCACATGACACATTACAGCACTGCTGTTGCGTAATGCTGTATGTCACTTCCTTTGATGAAAAGGAGAAATGCGACGGCCTGGGAAAAACGCTTGAGGTATTTCACCCACAGGATCATGAAATAAATCGACACGTTAGTCATCCATACAGACAAATAAAACACAGTTATAGCATCACATAGTAATAAAGAGTGAAAATACCTCTTAGAAATCAGGTGTGCTGTTGTTATTTCAGTAAGTTTATGATGTGAATCTTTGTTAGTGTGTGTGTCATCCTGATCTTGACACCCTGTGTTGCTTATCTTCTTGATCCAATGGATTGTTTCTTTCATTGCCATGATGTGAAGGTGACTTGAAGAATCTCCGTCGACACTGACTTGTTCTTTGAAAGGTTTATTACAAAACATCTTCAGTACAGGCTTCGAGGTCTTCCCCGGAGAAGTCCAATGCCAATATGAACTCTCTGATTTGCTTCTCCTGTCCTGCAGTATTTAAAGGTTCACTTCAAAGATCCTAAGGCCACCCTGACCAGTCATAAGAAACAGATGTTGACTTTGACTTTTATTGTCGAGAAGGTCCATCAACTTTTTGGTCTGCCAATCACTTCCTGACTAGGCCTTCCTCTCTGACCATAGTTTACTCTTCATTACGTGGCATTTCTTATGTAATGCATAATCATATTTTCATTATGCATTACTTCTGCATGGGACGAAAATGATACATGTTCAGGTACTGCTTAATCTGATCCACTACAGGCAGATAGTTTTTCAGAGTTTGATTCTCTACTCTGGATTTTATTGTTACCCGTGTTTTTTTGAGCATGTTAAATGATGCAGATACTTCATAATGTTAAGAGTAACACTGAGTGCATTTTGCATTACTGCTCAAAAGGGGCTAAGTTCAGTGAGTTTTCCAAAACCAGAGTCTGAGTTTCGGAAATCATCGTATGTCAGTAATTACATATTTTATGTTATCAACTACAAATTTATTTCTGCTTATACGCTGCAACAAATGAAGGTGATGAAATTGTGTCAAGAGTGACTACTCAGAGTGAAATACTCTGAGTGCGTTTCCCATTAAGTGTTAAAAGAGTACATTTTATTTGATTATAGAAAATGTATTTACAGACAGTAAATAATATTTGATCATTCATAAAACCATTCAGTGCCATGTCAAAAACAAAATATTTTTTTGCTTCACACACAGACTTTACCAAGTTTTTCACATTTGAATTCAGTCCACATATGTATGTAGGTGGAGCTAAAATATATATACTATGTATGTACTGGCCTTTGGCTTTAAAAAACTATGGACATTTTAATTGAGAAATTTCAGTTTTGAATTTACCATTCTCATCAGCACCGATAACTGATAGCCTAAACATATCTTTGGAGAATGACTACGGTATATATCCTGTCTCATGGCTGTCTATATATATATATATATATATATATTTATATAATACTTCCCTTTCAGTAACAACCAAAAATATCCCCTTGATGTTTCTATTTTTGCAGACTGTGTCTAAATTCTCCTGCTGGTCACAGCTTTGGGGATCACCACATGATGCCAGAAGGGGGAAGAACTCACAGGTAATTACATTAGTTGCACTGTGAAACCGATGGATAGATTCATGACTTTTTAAATCTTGCAGTAAAAACCACAATGGCCCAAAAGTACAGTTGGTGCAATACTATAAGCCCAGCTCACATGGAACAAACAAGTTCATTTCTGCATTTACAGCTGGACTGGATAACTTAATGTACTCGCTTCCTGTATGCTGCTTACACTGCTCCAAAATCCGATAAATAAGAGTCCACAGCCACACAAAATGTGTATACAGGACATAAGTATGCATAACTAACTATTAACTATTAAACTAATAACTATTAAATAGTCATTGGGACTATAGCACAGTACATGACGGGACTATGACACAGTTCATTCCTAAAATAATGAGTTAAATTAGTTAAAAATGAAATGGCAATTTTTTTATTGTACTAAAAAAATGGCTTAATAGGTAAATAATTAAATAGATGAGATGACAATCAGATGTGAAGGGACCACCAGTGACCCCAGAACCAGAGTCACAGTAACCAGCCATGTGGAAAAGACTCCAGTTAATAGCCAGCCACAATTAAAACGCAAAATGGTGTGACATACTGACATATTACTAAATATAAAAGCTCAAGTTACTATACTAGTTGGATAAACACTTACAAGATGTCAAAATCCAGTCACTTGTTTCACAGTCTGCCCCCCTTTTACCTGCCTCTCAGTAATTTTCCATTCCCTCTCCACTCACCTGCCAGCCACGCCCCCCTCATCAGACCTACTCCCCTCACCTGCTTGACTCACCTGCTTCCCATCACCAATCAAGCTAGGATTTAAGCTCTCCCTGCTCACTCACTCTCTGCCAGATTGTTCTAGATGCTCACGCAAGACTTTCCAGCACTCTTCTTCGGACTGATCTCCCGCTGCCGACTCTGCCTGCCTTGGACTAACCTGTTTGCTGTACTCCCGGTAACCGACCCTGCCTTCCGTCTTCGACCACGAGCTTCTGATCCCTCTGGATTCTGCCAGCTGGTGTCGGCCCAGCTACTGGTGGCTTGCTCCTGGTACGTCTGCCTCAACTCCTGCCTACCTGCTTGCTGGACTGGTGTTCCCAGCCTAAGCCCCCTGGACTTTCCCTGTGCCCAGAGAGACTGATTCCTGCGTGTGCTGCATTTGGGTTCTAATTACACCCGTTACACACTTGAAGACCTGCCAGATGATCCACCCAGAATAACAGCAGCCAAAGGGACAAATTAAGGGGTGGGCTGGAATAGTAGTGGAAACGTACAAGAAAGAGCTAGAGAACGATCACCTCAGCAGTGCCTCACACACAAGAAAAGTGGCAATTCAGAACATCTTGATCAGCGACCGCAGCAGGTGGTGCGCAAGATGCTTTTCAAGGAGTCTGATGTGTTTGCAAAAGGGGAAAAGAGTCATACGTTGTATACACAACTCATTGACAGCAGAGCACAGGGATCTTGTAGCCAATCTAGTGGCTGCTGATTAATCCACATATCCTATCTTACTTCAGCCTCCCATTCATACTGCACACTGATGCATCCAATGATGGTTTAGGTGTAGAGCTATGCCTGCATCAGGACAAAAAAGTTGCATGTTGTGGGTACGGCTCAAGAACTCTATCACCTGCAGTGATACATTTTCTCCTCCAGTCTAGTAAACGTGAGTTCCTGGCTCTTAAGTCTGTAACAAGCTTTGCGATCACTTGTATAATGCCCCAGGGTTTACCAGCATTCACGTTGATATTGAGTCAAAGTGCACACAGAGGCTATGTCACCTCAGTTTGTGTATGGCAAGGCAGCAAAGTGATGTGCCTTGTTTTGAGACAGATACACCACATGACCTAAAGCATGTGAACAACCGAATGTTACATCGATACAGGATGTCATATTGCATCAGCATCTAAACATGTAAATCCCTACTGAGCCCCGTGATTGTTACTGCTTTTTGTGTTCATGAGTATTCTTACTAATTGTAAAAAGGGAAATGAAACATGCCGAGCAGATACATTACTAAAATGACCAACAAATGACATGTAATACTGGGTCCAGTAAGTTAGATTTTAGAAATCTGTATGAACATTTACTCTTTTGTTAAACATGATTAATCATCACTCTTCGTTCCTTCTTCCCCTGGCCCTCTCAGTCTCTTAGCCTTTTGTTTCACTCTCTGTCTCACACACACAATGGGGGATTCCCGTATGTTTTACACAACCGCAGAATCACCTTGATGGTTTTTGCCACAATTACTCCTGGTGTTATTTTTTCGGTTGATGATGAAATAGTAAATACACACCTTACCATATATCCCACCAAGCCCAGCACACAACCCTACTGTTAGAGCTTGTCTGCATGTCATGCCATGACTGCATCCATATATAAAGAGTTTCCAAACTGTAGGCAGTCAACTCCAAAAAAAAACAAACAAAAAACTATCTCCATTTTGCCAGTTTTATCAGTGAGAGGGTGAGAGGCCAATGAGGGGGAAAGGTGAGCCTTTGTTTGACTGTGTCGGAATGTAGTGAAGCTGGAGAAAGCGCGTTTTCTCTCCCTTTCGCTTTCCACTAAACAAGCCGCATCGGGCGCACTTGCGCAACTGCAGGGAGAGCTGTGGAAAATCTGTCCGTCTGGTTTCCTCACATCCTGTACATGCCGTAAAGGAGGGGGACGTTTGCGTGGAGGCGAGAGGGAAACCCATGACTTCCGCGTTTTTCCTCCATATCTGAAACAGTTCACACTACAAGAGACTATAAAAAGCCATCATGGTGCTTTCTGTCGCGACAATCACCTCAACTCAACAGCTGGACCGGGCTGTTGTGATATCAAGAGGACTACTGTGTTTTGTGGAGGTTAAGCCGCCTTACAACTGGAGCTGTACAAAGACTACAAAGATTGCGTTTGCAGCGCTTTTGTTTTGTTTGTTCTACCGCCGACTAACTGGACAACAAATGACAGAAATGGACATAGAGTCTCTTCAGCACAGCGAGCGCCGGCGTGGAAGCTGCTGGGACGTTTTCCTCGTCACGTCCATCACTTTCCTGTTTATAGCGGTGACGGTTGTGGCTGCCAGTGGAGTGATATTTGTGATGGACCTACGGTCCAAAGTGGACTCCTTTCGTCCGTCTTTACAGATTGGGAGTTCAAAGTTAACCGAAAACACACCATCCTCAGAATACAAGGTAAAAACGACTCAGATTATCTGCATACAATCCTAATGGTTTGCATTTATTTATTTATTTTTTTTTATTTCGAACAGTGTTTCCTGCACATATCTGAGTTTTAATCCACTTCATCTCTTCTGTTTTGTCAACAGATGCAGAATTTTGCCTACCTGGAAGCCAACTCAAGTAAGTCAAGTGTACCATAAATGTACAAATTTAAAGTTGAAACCATTCATCACAAAATAACATTTAAAATATTTCATGTGGTTTTCGGGCTGTGTCAAATCAGTTCAGAATGAAGACAAAACAGCTACAGAGAGGATTGGAATCAGATGAACTTGTTGAGCTTTGTAAACATGAACTAAAAATGAATGTTTTATCTCCTCCTGCAGGCAAGTTAAGGAACCACACCATGCGTTGGGCTTCAGTCAAGTATGGCACAGGGAACACTGTTGGAAACAACTTCATTTTTGACACTGAGAAACAATCACTGGAGATCAAACAGGCGGGGACCTATTTCATGTACATGGATCTCAGCCTCACCTGCACCGGCGAGTGCACCGCAGGCCTCCTCACTGTGCAGCTGAGTGATAAGCTCACCTGCCGGGTGCAGCTTCCTGCAGCAGACCCAACACCTGTGAGCAAGAAGTGCTGGACAGTGAACTGGTTAGAAGAGAGCACACAGCTGCTCGCTCAGATGACTGTACCAAAAGAACTGAAGAACTGGAAACTAGAGCTGAACAGCTCAAAATTCGGGATGTTCCTCGTGGACTGATATGGACACTGTGGTACCACTTCTATCATCAATATGCAGATCTGCCTGTGAACGGTAGGTCATAACTAAACAACACCAGTTTGTGTTTTCTCCAAGTCCCAGTTGGTGGAAATGTGCATGAGGTTTCTTACAAACCAAAGATGTAAGACCATGAACCTTAGTAGGATGTGATTGGTGGGATCTGAAAAGAGAAGCTGAAGTTATGATAATGCAAACTGGATATGTGATAGATAAGACACTGACCTCATTCTATGTAAATATTTTTTTTATGTGTAACTCAGTATATTATGATATATTTATTTGGTGATATGGAACTATTTATATTTATAATTATGTGTTTTATTTTGATGTAGATACCACTACATTAGTGTTGAAGTGCAATACACTGCAAGTACAATCAGCCTATGTCAACTTTATGTTTCTGATATCATTTTGTAAATGTCTGGGAGCATAAAAATGAGACTTGTAAAAATATGTGATTATGATTCCAAAATCCTGAACAAGCTCCTCCAGGACGTTCTTTAGATCGAAATGTTTGGTCTGTCCTTGCAAATGATGAGTAAACACTCTGCTCTTAAAATAATTTAAGAAACAAGGTCCCATAGAGATAATTGTTCTGTAACGAAAAGATGACCGGAATTACTCAAATATGCTTCACATGTGGACTTGTGAATTGAGAAAATGTTATTTTTGAGATAATGTAAGTCCTATGGACAAACTACATGCAAAATGTATTTTTCTTGTAATCCATATTAAACATGGAGAGAATGAACAACAAGCTCATTTTGGTGTGGAAGAATAGAAAGTGATGACTATGAAAGTCATTGCGACAAAGTTTCAGTCGGAAAATATACGAAAGGTTTAGATGTAAGGGAAACTTCCCTACTGTTTCACAGCTCATACCGGGAACTGGATGCACATCACTTCCTGTTTACTTACCATACAGTGTGGTTTACAAAAAAAAAAAAAAAAAAAACTATGTGGGCCAGCAAACAAACACTATAACACGCTCTCCTTCCTGCATTTATGTTCTTTGCGAACAAACTGATACAGAAAAAGACAAACACGTGAAATAAGTACTGTACAATTCATTGTTTGGGTTCAAAGCTACAAATCAGTGAATGTATATATATATTATATACTGTATATTACTTGATTAATTGATACATTAAAGATCTGGTATTATGGCTTTTTTGATTTTTAAAAAAAATATATAAATACAGTCTATTTTAAACATGTGACATTTTATTTTTCAACAGTTTAGATTGATTTTAAACCCATCTGTCCTTACAGCCCAGATTCCCCTCTGTCCTATTTTGGAAGCAATTTACATAGAATCTACATTATTAATGACCACCTACTCTATATTGGGTGGAGGTGTGGCCCCCACCATCACCCCCGGCCACTCTGAAGGCAATCATGAATGGAAAGGGGAAAAAAAAAAATTCTGCTGCATAGCTGAAATGTCAAATGGATGTTTCAGAATAAAAGAAACATTGTTTACAAGAGCACATGGCTCAAAAATTCATCAAAAGTAGAAAACCCTGTGGCGTACTGAGTCTCGTTCAGCAGACAATTGGCTGTAAAATGTGCGGAACACACTCACGCAACCACAATAACAGAGGGAGATTGTCTCCAAACATCTATTTCAGCCATGTCTGACTTAAAGTTCCAGTTCTACACTTCCAGTGTGTTGCTTCGCTCATCAACCAGCTGAAATGCCAACTCATGACTTTCTGGTGTGACATACTAACATGCTGCTTGATGATCTCTATTTTTTAAATAACTTAGAAGAGAACGTAATAATTTACAGTAATTTAACAGCACAGGGAGGTTCCCACCATTACCATTATTTCATCACAGAGCCATTTTTTCTTGTTTTTTTTCACAATACCAGCACTTTAATGTTTTTAAAGCCCTTTAAATGGTGCAGCTTGGTCAAGTTGAAGCTAATTCAAACTACTTTATATGCTGATGGGTAGTTTAATCGAGAAAAATGCATCATGTTTTATAAAATGATCAGATTATTTGTATATAAAATATAAACCTTCAAAGTAACTATTAACTACAGTAAGTTGTCAAATTACTGGAATAGTATCTCCCCAGTTGTACTTAAGTGCAGTACTTGAGTATCTATCTATCTTCTGAGTAGTAGACGTATTAGATTGCCGTGTGTTTGTTTCACTTAGATACATGCGTGTTAATTTGTGTTTCAAAGCAGGAAATTACCCAAATATCAGTCAGTCAGCACACACCTACATCTCTGTTTCAGTGGCAGCCTGTTTTTCTACCTGTCTACATGGTTTCCTGTGCCTTTACATTTTTTTTCACGCATTTTTTTCACTTTCTTTTTTCCACCTTAGTTCCTTGGCTGTGTCCCTTTTTGGTTGCCTGTGTACCTGAATATGCCTTATTTCCATTCCTCACTGCTGCAATGTCTGCAAAACTTTCCCCTCTACACTGTGAGAAGAGCTGAGTCAGCTACACCTCAGTTGACTTTGCCTCTACATCTTCTCCTCTGTGCATCCTTACCCAACCACATCCTGCTTTACACACAGCTTGTAGGTGTTTGTGTAAATTACATATCTGTTGTATAGATCTGCAGCTGTGTTGTGCAGGTTGCATGTTTTTGGTTTATTTCAGTGTGTTTATGATATCCACAGCCTACTGTGTGTTTGCACACGTACTTGGTATTTGAGCAAACAGATGCCACAGGTTAGTTTGATAAAAAACAATATTTTATTCACACAACAAAATATGTAACATATTATCTAGTCGAATATACCCTGAATATCAGATACTTTTTATGATATCACAACCATTTCTTGTTTTATCACAAGTGGTTCAAATGCAATAATCAAGTACAATATATATTAGATTGCTTATGTTGTGTATCATGCGTGGTGTAAATTAACACACAAAAACAGAGACAAAGAATCTGACTAGAAAGTGGGACAGATTATATGTCTGTGCCTCTAAGGAAATATCATAAAGGCCCCCATGAAGTTTTCATGAGGTCCTGGACGCATCTTCTTCATATTCTCCAGTGTGACAAAAATCTGATCTCCGCTATGCAGGTGGAAAATCCCAGCCAAGAAACTCTGCCACAGATCCTCCCCATCTCCCTTCGCACTTTGTTTTGAGGTCCGACAGCGGAAACTACAGAAAACAAAGGTGTCAGAAAGCAAACTTACTACTCCATATTGAAGGCAGCACACGTTTCAACTTGTATGTAAATGCAGACAAGTAAAGCTCCGAACAAGTTGCACATAAGCACAACATGCAACAACAGAAGAAGGAAGTCGGAAGTGGTGCATTGACTAACCTGTTTGATATCATAAGTGCTATAGATTTCTCATAGGCCATGGTGTCTTTCCAGACCTTGTGCTGGATAAGCGAACACTCCTCTGCAGCATTTAATTCCACTTTGGAGTACAGGTAGTAGTAGCCGTCTTTTATGACTGACAAGCGGCCATTGTTGTAGCTCATGTTGTAGGTGATGGCTTCGCCTACATCATTTACCCACTGCACTACGTTCTTCTCCCCTACACTGTTGGGGCCTGGGACAAAGATGAGGAAAGATGAGACAAAACAAAGGAAATGATCAACTCAACCATTAATGTCATAATATTTACGTGTTGAGTGTTGAGAGGGTCCTTACCCATCAGGTGAGCAAAGGGCCTATGTTGGATCTCTTGCTGACGTGGTTGCACTGTGACAAACTCCTTGGAGTCTGTTTGTCAAAAGCAGGATCAGATCAATCAGTCAACCAACCAATAAATCAATCAATGTAAAAACAATGCATTTGATGAGGTTTGGCATGTGTTTTGAGTTCTGAGAAAAAAAAAATCAAATTTTTGAGGCTTTCTCAAATCATCTCACTTGTCGAGAGAGGGTGAAGATGCAAGACAAATTCATACATCACACTGTATTTGTGGCATTTCACAGAATGTGAAGCATAATAAATTACGTTAACAGCAACACCGTACCTTCAGGCCCCACTCTGCCCATTATGGTGCCACCCTGAAACACCAAACACAAAACTTAAAAACTGTTGCTGTGCAACAGTGATACTGATGACTCAGTACACACAGTTATATAAAACTTACTTGCTGGGCAGATGTCTTGGGAGTGGACATTTTCTGGCAGAGATTGTAAGACTTACAGGGGAGGAACAAGAAATAAACATATGAGCAAGTAATGTTTGTGTTTTTTTCAAGATGTCAAAGGTCCAGTGCCAGGAAGTGTCGTGCTATGTGTAAACCAACAGGAATGTACATGTAGAGGTAAGGTGTATTTTGACATATATATACTGACAAGTTTAGCAGCTGGTAAAGGAATTAAAAGGCATGTTTGGTCTATTATAGCAGTTACTTAGCAATTCAAATTCTGTTATTCTAAACAAAAAATGTCGAACTGCAATTTAAACCACAGTGCATATTACATCACATGCAAAATGCAGGTGTAACAAACACTGTTATGAAACTGTGATAAAAAAGTGAAGTTATATTGTGGGTTTTCACTTGAGAGAGAAAATAAAGGGAAGTAAAACTAGAGTCAATTTGACATAGTTGTCATTATTGGCATGTGACTTACAGACAAATGATGACCTGTTTACAAACATGTCCACTGGTGTGTATGGCTGGGATCTAGAGAAAATGTGAGAAATTCTCGAGAAAAGGAATTTCCAGGCACACCCAGCACTGAAGCTTCTGTCTCTACTCACAAAGACAAAACACATGCAGACATTAGCCTCACCTCATTTTGCTTATATAGTTTGTAGATGAAAAATCCCTCAACAACAAGTCCCAACAAGGCCAGTGCCACAAGCATGAGAAGAAGTTTTTGCCCTACTCGCGACCATCTCGGTTTCTTTGTGCTGGGTGTGGAGACAAAGTTGGCCTGACTGTCCACCACAAACATATGGTGCCCAGTACCCACACTGCCCTCTGCCATCCCACCAACTCAAACTCCACCTGGGATGTAAGGGTGCAGCGGCACGATGTGGAAAGGGAGGGATACTGAAAAAGAAAGGCCTAGTAAGAAACAGGGAACAAAAACAGAGAGACAAATCCAGATATGCAGTGAAGAGACAAGAGAGAGAGGGATCAGCAAACAAACACAACAACATAAAAAGCCTCTCGTGTTTTAAATATTAAGTACATTCAATGCAACCAGTTTCTGATTTCTCATACACTGACTACTGCGAGCATATGGGTACTGACAGCTGCAACAACTCCAGTGAATTATAAATATATTGAAATAGCACTAGCACTGGTGTACTATCACTTCTGAAATGCCTCACCTTGCAGCCAGCTCCTGAGGTGTCCTGTGCAGTGAATACAGATTTCTGTCCTCTGTCTCTCCCCTGATGTCAACTAGCTCATGTAAGGAGGAAATGAAGATGACATGAGGAAGAAGCAACGAGAGTGAGAGAGAGACAGAGAGAGAGAGAATGAGTAGGATGCATGTGTACGGGACACTCCCTTCGAACTCTGATTAGCTGACACTTCCTTTTCTCAGTCTTTGCTTGTTCTCTGTGTTTGTAGTTTTTTGTTTTTTTTTTTGTTTCTGAGAAATGCAGTCTTCTTCTGTGAGTGTTGAGTTTGGGAACCAAACTAACAGGCTGTAAAGCAGAGTTTACACAGTTTAAACCCTTCTGACCGCTTGACATCACAGCTGTGCACCCACAGTGCACTGTATACTGTATGTGCTTTAATGCAATAGAGTGAGTTGATAGCAACTCAACTCACTTCCCCGCACAGGTTACAACTTTCTCTATACAAATATCCCATGAAGCTTTGCTTTGATTATTGATTATTGATATTCACATACATTTATTACAAATTGTAATAAAGTATTTGAATTACAAAAAGAGCTGCTTGTGAAAACCAAGTTGTTTTCTCTCTTTATTGTAGGGAGGAGGCAGTTGACATGACATAATATGTATGTTGAAATGACACTACATACAATTTGACTTGTACACACACACACACACACACACACACACACACACACACACACACACACACACACACACACACTGTGTTTAGGGGAGATAAAGATGTAGGGAGGACAGACGGAAGCCAGTTGTGACAGCCTGAGTGAGTGTTAAAGGTGACTCTGTACTTTTAAAGACTGTAACAACAGTATATTTGTAGAAAAAATGTTCATAGCACATCATCATGTCATCCACTTCCTATTTTTGCAATTTATCATGTTGCTCTCAATTCCCATTTTACATTTACTGGGACTGTGTCTAAAATTTCCTCTCTGCTGCCTGGTGCACTTCATCAACCCTCCCCCATTTTTTTTTTTAGACTAAATTCGCTGTTTGATATTGTGCCGTCAAAACTTCCAAAAATTGAACTAAAATTCCCATGTCACATTGTTTTTTTCATGGAGTTCAGATTTGATTAATTATTTACAGAAAAATGCATCAACCAGGATATGAGTCTATGTAGAATAACACAATATACTGCAATCATTAAAACATAGCTTGTTAGAAAATAAAGAACATGAATGAATACAAGTTTGCCCACATGGCCTGTGTCATCTGACATATTAAATGACTCATTACAAGCTCCATGATTCAAATATGCATGAAGGAAAATGAATCAAACAGAAGCAAATGAGATTTCATGACTCCACTCAAAAACACAAAAGTCAGAAAGTTGGATTCATGCCCAACACAGCAGAATATTTCTATGTTTGTAACAGCTTCTGAACAAACTGGTTAAAAATGAAAAAATATGGTTAACCTGTCATTGTTTTTGCTTTCTAGGCTACACAAAAAATGCAAAAGTCTAAGGTTGACTCGACAAAAAGTGGTCGATATGTTGGAGTTGGAGGTGATAAAATGACAGCAAACACGCTTCAGGGGGGGAAACCAAAAATGACACCTAAGATCTCACATCAGAATAAATACACATGACCAAAGTCAAAAAGTCAAAAGTCAAAAAGTCAAAAACACCATCAGATCGCAAGACACGCTACAGATGTGGAAAACCTCCAAGTCATGGAAAATGCAGTGTCCAGCCAAAGATGTGACATGGCATGTGTGGAAAATAGCATATATAGTATTTCTGTCATGTCATTCAATTTCTGTAGTGACAAACCTTTATTCCGATGCACAGTTGACACGGGCACAGATCCAGGTTTCACTGTTAGAAACCACAACTTCAAGATAGACACGGGCCCTGGTGATGACTCATTGCAGCACAGTCATATGAGAACATCACCAATATGGTTAATCCAGACAGAATATTTGGCTAATGGGTTCCCAGCCCTTATACTGGGTAAAGTGAAGGATGAGCTTAAACGCAATGGAAAGTGGTGTCATCTTCCAGGTCTGAGAGCCGACCGACGTGTGTTCTAGTATGTTTCCTGTACCAACAAGGTATGGTTCAGTGACCTAACTCACCTTGACCAAGCAGTCTGTAGAGAGAAATACATCCTGCCTTCAGCTGAGCAGATGCTTGGCTTTCTCACAGGTACTCAGGTCTTTAGTAAACTGGATGCTAATAGAGGATTCTGGCAGACCCCCCTGTCCTCTAAGTCAGCAAAATACACAACCTTTAAAACTCCTTTTAGACAATACTACATCTAGAGACTTCTCATTGGACATAGCGTCCCTGTGTCTACTGTTTTTGTATGTTGAAAGTCAGTTTGTTATGTTTACAGTTAATGCAGGAACTTTATAGGTGTGTGCCTCATTAATAAAGACTGCTCAAAGTTATTCACTATTTGTTACAGTGAATCTTTAACACACAACACAATATATACTGTACCATTAAAATATAGAGGTGAGGTCACGACGCTACTGACAAAAAAAAAAGAAAGAAAAAAAAAAGTCAATTGTTATTGACAAAATTGTTATGTGAAGAGCACTTTACATTTTACATTTATGTTACAAATACTTATCTTTTTTACGTATATTCAACCAAAAAAATTTATTTTGATATGAATTTAATAATAAATCCAACATAACATATATTTACAGACAGGCTGCAGGGTGCACAGTATGTTTTCCTTGGGTGTACCATATCAGTATTTAACATTTCTGGCTATAGTCCCAAGTCAAGTTAAAATAAATAAATAATAGAAACTTTGTCAAAATAACAATATTAATTAGTTTTACTTTTGACTTATATGATGAGTGTATTTGTCACTGCAGATACTCCATATCTAGAACTAACTCACATTTACCCAGAAGGCGACGATGGGTTAAACTGATCAGCTTTGCAGTGATTGGAGGAGGAGGGCTACTCTTCCTCCTCTGATTGGTCCACAGCATTACTCTCGTTTGCGGGTCTCCAACCAATCCCAACATCGCAAAGTTCTGCTGCGGAAGTAGTGATGCGAGGGAGATGGCTGAACTTAGATAGTCCTGTTTTGGGAAATATTTTCACTATGGGCCTTTCCTGGAGGAAGGGGGGGTACAGAGGTGGGCTGTTCGTCCTCGCAGTCGTGTTCGGTTGGTGTTTAGGCTCTGTACGCTGTTTTGGACAGAGCCAGGACAGCGAGTTTACGTTTCTGTTGCAAGCCGGAAAATCCGAGTGTTTCTTTCAGACAGCTGCAAAGAATGGTACGATGGAGGTCGAATATCAGGTAACTGTGTGTGTGTGTGTGTGTGTGTGTGTGTGTGTGTGTGTGTGTGTGTGTGTGTGTGTGTGTGTGTGTGTGTGTGTGTGTGTGTGTGTGTGTGTGAGGGCAGCAGAAACAACCACTCAGTGTGTATGTATTTTCCTGCATATTAAGACAAGCTGTAGCTGTAAAATAATGACAGCTTATATTCCTCCATTAAGGTTATCTGATAGGAGTCATTGTAACCACTGAGACAACTATGTATGAACGTACTCCAGTAGCTCACATCTCCCAGAAACAATGAACAACTACAGGGACATTAATTATCTTGCACCCTTTTGTGCAAGACTGCGATAAAAAAAAAAAAAATGATAAGCGCGAGGGCCTCACTTATAAAGATCAATGATAGTGAAATATGACACAGGAAGTGAGAGTGAATCGCACAGCCTATTGCAATGGGGAACATGTGTTATTTGGTGGTCAGGAGCTCTGACTGCAGAGTGACATTTCCTGTCCTTCCTGATCTGCAACTAAAAATCATTTTCCTGATTGATTAGTTAGTGACCAAATAACACTACCTAATAATACTAATATTCAATGTACTTGAATAGAGGACTAAAAATATCAAATATTCACCTTAGGGACACATGAACCAGTAAATTTGTGACATTTTTTGCTTGCTGACTTAAACAATGAATTATTAGAATTGGTGCAGATTAATGTTCTGTCCTTTCAGCTCTTATCCTCGTAACTTTGCAGCATTATAAATGTCACACATTTACATACTAATCGTCATTGTGTTTGCTTAGTGGGAGAGGCTCAATCTAAGAGATGACAACACGGTCCCTCTTGCCACGCACACATAATCTCACATGAAAATGTTTGTCTTGTGGTCACGTGGTTAAGGTACATACCATTAACCTGCATTCTCAAATCATATTTCTTGTCTGTATCCCCATATCTAATAAAGACAACAATTCAATTAAAAATACTCTTTAAAAAAAGGAAATGTTTGCGTTTGCAAGCCTGTTGCTCAGTGTGTGTATCTGTGTTTATACATCCAGGTGATAGCAGGCGCTGGCATGGATGTAGACTTCACCATCATCTCTCCCACGAACATCCGGCTCATCATCGAGTCTAGACGCTCTGACGGAGTACATGTGTAAGTGCTGCCTCATATTGTCCTGGAACCATGATTAAGTCTCATATTAATGACCTGACTGTGTATTTATCTTTGACCATTTTTCTTGTGGTTCCAGGGTGGAGCCCACAGAGGAGGGAGACTATCAGATCTGTTTTGACAACAGCTTCAGTCGTTTCTCAGAGAAAATGGTGTTCTTTGAGATCATCATTGAGGGTCAAGGGGGGGATGTGGGGGGAGATGAGGAGTGGGCGGGTTTAGAAGAGCCTGATGGGAGCCTGCTGGAATACAAGCTGGAAGACATCCGGGTGAGATGCAGTTATGCAGATGTAGTCTATTAACATCATTAAATGAATGCATAAGAGGGAATGTATTTTTCCACCATATCAGTCAGAAAATATGTATTTGGACAATATTCTATATTTGACTTAAAGTCAAGAAATCACATCGAAAGACCAAAACCAACATACCGTATTTCTCTTTGCCATAGACCCCTATTGCGCTCCAAATCTATATTTTTTTAAGTATTTGTTCAAATGCTACCAAAATTTTGTCACAGATTGTTTAGAGTCCATTTTTTGTCAATAACAATCATGTGATTAGTCTTTCAGCTATTTATCTGTAAATGTATAATTCTGGTGAATATTTTAACTTTCAACTTTGATGTTTTGCCGACAGAGCCTGTAGTCCAGGGTTAAAATGCTGACTATGAACGGTACCTGGTTCATTAACTGGGAGGGGTATTGAAAATCACTAATGTACTGATCACCAGCTAAATAATCAAATCAAATCATATTTTATTTGTATAGTATATGCATTTGTCTCATAGGGCTTCACAATCTGTACAGGGAGTGACACTCTCTGTCCTTAGACCCTCGATTCGAGTGAGGAAAAACTTGCCCACCAAAAAAACCTTTTAACAAGAAAAAAAAGGTGAAAGAAACCTCAGGAAGAGACACAGAGGAGGGATCCCTCTCCCAGGATGGACAGACGTGCAATGATGTCACATGTACAGAACAATCAACACACACATATTGTACGATCACTATGAATTACATGAATGTTAAAATGAGTATTGGTTACGATGAATGATAATTGCAACAATAGCAGTGGATCCTGTGATAGAGAGACACAGATGCACAGCAGCAAATCATTAACTAACTATAATCTGTAATGGGGATATGGTAACAATGATGACGGTGACAACACATGCAGTGGACGCCACACAGGACCACAGCAGCAGGCACAGTCGACGAGAACCTGCTGGACGAGAGAGCACAGAAAGGGAAGAAGATTAGTTAGTAACAAGATAGATACACACACAGACAGGGAGAGAGAGAGTGAGGGTGAGTCCCCCAGCAGTCTAGTCCTATGGCAGCATAACTAAGAGATGACCTGAGCCTGCCTCCTGAACACAGAATGGTAGTTTATTCCACAGAAGAGGAGCTTGATAGCTGAAAGCTCTGGCTCCCAATCTACTTTTAGACACTATAGGAACCACAAGGAACCCACCATCCTGGGAGCACAGTGTTCTAGTGGGGTGGTAAGGTACTATGAGCTCTTTTAGATATGATGGTGCCTGACCATGAAGAGCTTTGTATGTTAGGAGAAGAATTTTAAATTCTATTCTAGATTTAACAGGTAGCCAGTGCAAGGAAGCCAAAATGGGAGAGATGTGATCTCTGATTTTGGTTCCTGTCAGAACACGTGCAGCAGCATTCTGAATCAGCTGCAAACTCTTAAGAGACTTATTAGAGCAGCCTGATAGCAAAGATAACAAATATTTCAACATGGTTAAGTTTTACAGATTAATAAATTATTTATGCTCATTGACTTCAGTGTAGTACTTCAGTAATTGAATGCAGAAGTTAATGTTTAGTGTCAGCTGTGTTGTCCCGATACTCTAGCATAAAACACCCAGTAATTGTTGGGTTATGACACAATATGTCACTATGTCTTTATGAGGAACAAGATGCGCTTCGGGGCGAGTGCCACAGACAGGCTGAGGAAGTGGGAAAGTACTGGAAGAGTGACTAATGCACTGTTGGTTTTGGTATTTTTCTGTGATTTACTGACTGAAAATATAGAATAATGTCAGGCCTATCTTTGCGCTATTATTCTATGTATGTTTCTGCTAGAAAAGCTAGCATTAGCTACTCTGTGAATCAGACTAGCAAACCCGAACCACAGTGATGATTGCATTACCCAGTATAGTGTTCTGTCAGGAAAAAAAAAACTGAAAAAAAGCACAAAAAACATATATTCACTCTACAAATCTTACTTGCATACTTTGCTCCACCAGGAGTCAATGGAGTCTCTGCACAGGCGCTTGGAGCGCAGCCGGCAGATGCAGACGGTGTTGCGGGCTTTTGAGGCACGGGACCGAAACCTTCTGGAGGACAACCTTTGGAGGGTCTCGTTCTGGTCCTGTGCCAGCGTGCTGGTGATGCTGTGTGTGGCCTTTACACAGGTAAATGTAGCACTGACACGTTAACTAGTTTGAGATAATCACAAGCTCATGATGGAAAGAGGATTCACTTCATTTAACTTAACTAACTCATTTTTTTTACAGTTTGAGTCACACAAGCCAATATATTATTTCTGTCTATCTCTTCAACCACAGGTTTACACCGTCCGCAAACTGTTTGATGATAGGCGGAGGGTCTACACATAGATAACATCATTCTGCTCATACATGACAGGTTAAGAAGGAAATCCTACTCCAACGCAAAATGCTGGTTACCTACTCATATTGTTGTTTATGGATTGTTTTTTCATTTGGTTTACATCAACACCAGCAGGCAACAAGTGGATTCTTTTTTTTTTTTTTTTTTTTTTTACTGCAAAAGTCCTGTTTGTGAGCATTAATTTAAATATTATCATCATAATCATTAAGGGTAACCAGAAAAGAAAGAGATTGAGGAAGTTGGTCATTTGCTGTTATTTAGTGCCTTTTAAATCTTACCACAAACCAGTCAGGTTTGCAAGTCACTGCCTACATACAACTAAATAATACCGGCAGTTGTATGTTTCTGAAACTGCTTAAAGGTTTTTGGAAGTTTTTGTAACTTTAAAGGTCAAAAGTTAAATGACACTTAAACTTAAAAACGGACCCACAGGAATCCCACATTTGCCAGTTTACAGGTGATGACAATGTGCAATAGTGTTCTTGGCGTTATTAGTTCTTCCTGACAGTGTAACATTATGCCATTATATTGGTGATTTGTCTAAATGTTTCTGCGGTTACAGCCATATTAACTTTTTTTTGGGGGGGTGGTTTTCCCCCTGGTGTGTTACTGATACACGAGCCAGTACAATTACATGCTGATGTGTTGACATAAGAATGTAGGGTAAGAAAAGAGCAGTGATTTCCATAGTTTGCCAATAGTGTGTCTGTACTCCATAAAAATATGTAGTTATGTGTGTGCGTGTCAATTCATGTATCAGGATAACTCGGTGTGAATATACGAGGCATGTTTCCGTCTGGTCCTCTATAGATGATCAAACTTTTTGGGTTTGACGTATGTTTATGTGACATTTTGATTTCTCTCAGACAGACACTGAATTCTTTTATCCAAGAACAGACTTACATTATATATTCTATAAAATCATTAAAAAATCAGGTTTTCATTGGAGTCACTTATCTTAATAAATGAGGTTTTTTACACAGTAAATTGATGTCAGTGAATAATTGAAGTATTTGAAATGTATATTGTGTGATGACTTGTGTAATTATTCAAATTTTATGGAAAAACACACTGAATAATTCCACTGATACAATAAATCAGAAGTCTACCACAAAAGCTTTCTGCTTTTTCATGTTAAACTTTAATTAAAACAATTTTAACAGTTACAGTTTTAAATAATTTTTGTAATTGTAATTTTTGTAGTATTTTGTTTTTAGCTGCATAGTCCTGCTTCTTAAGAAGCAAGCAAGCAAATCTGGAGAAAAAGAAAAAGTCTTAGGAGCACACATATGGACTTTATTTTTGCTGATGTGTCTCCCCCTAATGGCCGACCTTGTACAATATCTTTTAAAAGCATTTACAAAAACAACTTTGACAGGATCCGACATGAAATTGAAGCACAAATTAACCAGTTGATGCTGTGTCATCATGAGTATCACATCGGTGAAATGTTAATAATAATATTATTTAATTTTACAATTGTTGGTACATTCAGGCATTTTTGCTTTATCATACAATGAGAAGTGACAGGAGCTCAAGGGTTTAACTTATAGTTTATGTGCACACTGGTTTGTAAATCATTTTATTCTTTACCTGTATGGAATTTATTTGCAGAAATATAATTATGTTGCAGACTGAGATCCAAAATACAAGATGGTTCAGCTGCAACAAATTTTATTTCATACTTTTTACTTTATTAAATGTCTAATAAAACAAAAACAAATGCATTATTACACTATTTCACTGGCTCTAGACAACAGAAAGCGTTTGGTACATCTCAACTTGTAATGCCAAGTGCAACAACTGGAGCAGAATATGTGGGTACAGTCCGTCAGGGTGGGAAACATCTGAGTTTCCTTCACCAGTGGTTGGGACGAGAAGGGACATGTGGAGGTCGCCTGTGTGATGAAGATCATGAAAAGAAGATTTTCAGTTTCATAATTTTAAACAAGTAATACAGAGAGTAGGATTGCATACCTTTATTTACTTCTGCCTAACTCTGTGAACAGCCCAAAAGTAGTTTGTGACAATGTCTTCACTGTGTGTTGCCACTGGCAACTGCAGTTACCACAGTAACTCACAAATCCATCATAACCAGAAAAGAAAAATGTTCCTGTTCTGCGCTGCTGTCTCCATTTCACTGTCATGCAAAGCAAATGATCACGACCTGAACTTTGTGGCTTACTGAAGCGTTCACCAACAGAGTGACAGGCAGCATGTGTATATTTACTGTAAATGGAAATTGTAGACGGCTTGACACATGCAAAAAAAAAAGACACCAAAGAAAGGCTTGAAAGAATTGAAAAAAAGGAAAGAAGCAAAGAACAAGAACCAGCCACCACACCTTCTTTTTCTATACCTTTATTCAGTCCATTACTTCTTAAAAACCCTTTTCTATACATGATCCTTTGTTCATTATGGCTTTTAAAAGGTGATGATTCATGAAATAAACGTTTGTTCAAGGCACCTGGATACAAATTTCACCAAGGATGCGCTGTGGTGGGAGGTCTGTCAGAGGTCGATCTTTTTAACGACTATGTCATTAATTATCAGTAGGACACACTAACAGCTGCAGTGCTCTTCTCCTTTTTCCTCTGTCTCATGTCTATAATTGGTCCAGAAAAATAAGAGACACTAAAATCTGGTAAACATAATTAGCCAAAATATTGAGTCTGCCACTGGTCAGTCTAATTTTAATGACTTGTCGTCTTTGAAGGTCTATGAACAATGAAGAGAAAATTTATTTATTTTTAATCAAAAAGTGCTGCTTACATATTGAGGTGCTTAGTGTGTAAGGTTACTGACAGAACATTAGCAAGTATAGAAATCACAAAAAGACTTTTACTATTATAAAAAGTTATGAATCATACACTGTTTTAAGACACATTTCATTTCAAATGAAATAAGAAGAATTCAAGATGACTTGATGGTTTAGAACCTTTGTCAATAAAATCATCAGATTGATCCCTTTTGATAATACTAAATGCAGAAAATCCCATCATGCACTTTGTTAAAAAGGATACCTACGTATACAGTCAGAATTACATACACAGTGCTTCTGAAATGCACTAAAACACCATCAGATAAACAAACATGAAGGACAAAGTTTGTAATTATAGGAATCCATTTGAAAAATATGTAATGAGAAATATAAAAGTGTAAACATAAAAAGAAGTGTGGCTGTTTCTAGTCAAGGAGAGAGGGCTCTGAAGGACGCATGACAGCAGATCGGTTGGGAGCAGCCGGGGGTCTTCTGCTGCAGGAAGAGACAGGAGGTATTGGGGGAAGGGGGGGGAGGAGGAGGAGGAGGAGGAGAAGAAACATGCAGGGCAAAATATCATCAGATAGTCATGCTCGATGATCCCAAACCATCAAAAAGTCAGAACATAAAATTTTCCACCACCAACTTCCCTCTTTCCCACCAACTTTCCACCAAAGACACAAAAAGGCCTGAGAGAAAGCGAGTGTGTGTGTGTTTTTTTACCTGGGGATGCCCGGCGGCAGTGCAGGCGGCATGCGGGCCGGCCTGGAAGGGACAAGAGGTACGGAGTTGTGATCGCCTGCATAAGCTGTTTGGGCCTGTGGAGGGCCAGGGCGAGACGGTACAGGCGGTACTCCAAATGCTGGTGAGGGGTTGAGAGGGGGCTGAGGACCTGGGGTGGGCCCCCTCACTGCTGGAGGTCGGCTGGGAGGGGGTGCTGCTGCTGAGGCAGGACGGGACGCTGAGGCAAGACTGAGACGGAGATTTTAAAATGTTAATGTTGACGCATAAGACAAAAAGTAAGAATGATTAGTAATGGCATTATTCACAAAATGACCTGTAAAAGCCAAATTAACATTTGCTTAATTGTTCACGTTGATGTCATATGTTATATTCTACACGTTCTATTATCATTATTTAATATCCGATTTTACTTTCCTTGTGTGCTAAAATACAAGTACATATTTAACGTATTTATGCCTGGAAACAATTTCCATTAGGCTGTTTGAGTGGGCATGTGTAAATATGTGCTAACTGAGAGAAAGAAGTGTGCTGGGTGTCTGACCATGTAACACTGAATACGATATCAAGCTATGGACCTGTGAACATTGTTTTAATATTGTCATCACCACAAGTTTAAGGCGTGTGTACCTACAAGCATGATTTGTGACATAACAAAACATGGTACAGTGTGCAACTTACAGAAAGGGTGAAGTGGAAATATACACTGAGGAAGGACTTTTTTGTTGTAAAGTAAGAGACATCATGTGTTGCAGTTAAACCTTTTAAAATGAAGAATATTTGTACATTCAAAGATTCTCTATTTTTCAATGAGGGTTAGGGTTAGGGTTATTTTGAGGATCTTTAAGGAGGTAATTGAACTTTTTTTGTGGCAAATACATATCAGACACAAATTATTCTTCAAATCAGAGTATTTTTATATATCTTCAGAGATATGTACAGAGGATCTTTAAGATAGCTTTAATTATACGGCCCAAAAGTCAAAACTAAGGCTATATTAGTTCAGTTCAGTTGAATGGGCCTTAGAAAATATTAAAATATAAAACCACCACTACAGGACCTTTGCTGTGCATTTTGAATTATCATTTGTTTTTCCAGAACATATTTTTATTCCAGACTAAAATGCCTTAGAGTAATTAATATATACTTTGATTCTCTTCATTGGCTGATGATACAGTATGACACAACCTATACCCACTTCTATACCCACATGTTACCTTGAGTTAGACATCCAGCTGTCATCTACTGGTGGAGGCACTGGGGTAGAAATGGTGGTGGTGCTGATGTCTCCGATGATGACCAGGGCCTCTTTCAGAGCATGGTACATCCTCAGCATCTCATCTCTCCTCTGGGCCTGCTCAGCAGACTCCTCCATCAGAGTGCTCTGCTCCCCGGCTGAGTACAGGTAGGCCAACAGCTCAGAGTGGATGAAGTCTTTCGCCTGGAGTAGGGAGAAGAGAACCAAGAAAACCAAAATATTTTCCATATTTTTCCGTGGGATCTCCATACTTTGAATTAAAATTATTAAGATACATTTTATATTAATATACAAATACTGATTGATAATGACTAGTGGAAACGTACACTGTTGATCATGAGGTGCATGATGGTCTTGGGCATGAGGTCTCTGATAGACTTGTTGACGATGCCGATGTAGGAGTCCACAAGGTTGCGGATGGTCTCCACCTGTCGCTCCAGCTGAGGGTCCATGGACACGGTGTCATTAGGATTCATTGCGTCTTCATTCTCAGGCTGGAGACCAGGACAGAGACAGACAGACGGAGAAGAAGAATTATGCTTGTGTATGTATGTGTGAGCCCTTAAGTAGACTTTTACCTAAGTAAATCTCAAAGCACAACTGTGTTTTTTTTTTTTTTTTCAGTTTTAGCTCACAGTTACGGTAGGTGAATACATTTATAAACACCACCAGTGTTACATTGCAGCTTGGATGCAAAATAAAATAAAGTACGTGTTTTGAATATGACTTGAATATAGTAGCGTGGAAGGTAAACGGTGGACAGCAGTGGCCTTGAGCTGAATCTCCAGTTTGATTCTTGGACCAGTGGGGCAACAAGACAATTTCTCATCTTCAAACAAACGTATACAAATGTAATGAAAATATTTACATTTAGAGTCAAAGAAACCTGTGGACATGTATATGTTTTTTTGTTGTTTTTTAACTCGTTTACAAACCAGTTACTTACTCAAAAATAGCCAAACATACTATATGTCCAGGCTTTTGTGTATCTTAAAAATATCTTTAGGCAACGTTTACAAATAAGCTGAAATTCTTTTGTAAATATAGTTAATGAGAATGAACTATTTAAAATGTAAAAACCTGGTCTTTCTCTGGGTAAACACCAGCTCTGAGGAACGAGGCCTTCCAGCTGTCGACATCCTCCTGAGTGTCACACGCCAGCTCAATCTGACGCAGGTCTTTATACACGTTCCTGTAAAAACACACACGGCATACAACACGTGAGCAACCGTTAACTTGATTGGAACGGATGACTATACAGTACAAATCAAGAGTTTTAGACGTTCATAGTATAGGCACCTCTGTTCAATGTTGAATATGGCAAAAACGTGTTTGCTGGACATGAAGCCCTTCTCCACATCTCTCAGCTTCAGATTGTCAAGAGGCAGCATGTACTTCTTCTCTTTTTCCTGATGAATCACAGACACACGTGCAAACACTCAGTGAATATCCTATTTAAGTTTATAAAAGCATTAAAGGTTTTCTGTGAAGGTCTGTGAAGGCTGGTGGTTTTTTTTTCTTTTGAAAAGCAGACTCTGTTACCATCCCAAAGATAAAAAAGAGACTAAATATATATATATATTTTGGACCATTGTTTTTCCTCTAAGCAGCTTTACCTCTTCATCTTTGTACCAGGAAAGAGACTCAGCAGTCAGGACAAACCAGTAGTCCTTTGATCCTCCCTTCATGATACTGATGTTGATAGTGAGCCAGCCTCTGCGGATCACCTGCACACGAGAACAGCTGATTGAAATACACACCCCACCACAGGGGTAATTTGGATTCACAGGAAGCAAAAAATAACAAATAAAAACAAATGAAACCACAACAGCCATGCAAGTTCAAAATTAAAATAATTGCCTACTGTAGCAACTGAAGTAAAAACCCCACCACAAATGCAGAGATTAAAAAATAAACAGGTTTCAATGAAAAGTCACCTGCTTTGCATCCCTCTCTGTGCCAGACTGACAGACAAGACGACAGAGGGAACAGACACACAGGGATAATAAGCAGACATATGCAACATAAAATATGGAATAATCTGGATAGTGTACCTATTAATATAGTGATAGACAAAGATGAGTTTGTTCTTTCTCAGAGATGAGAAAAGTTATTTTTGTGTGTGACGTCATCCCAGTTTAAAGTCAGTGGGACCGGGAAAGAGACACTAGTTACCAGTAAGAGAGAGAGACTGCGTCTTTTAGCATGATATACAGTTCTGATAATACATCCACGAGTGTAACTCTTTCACTTCCCTATTCTTCAGGGAAAAGCACACATCAAGACTTCTCAGAATGGCGGTTGACTCCCCTACCCACCCAAAGAGGAAGTGGAGGTGCAGGGGCGTAGGGTACTTACAAGAATTTCTCCCTGGGCCATGAAAAGGAGGAACAGTACAGGAAAAGGAGGAAAGGGAAATAAAGAGAAAAGACAGAGGAGCACAGACAAGAGTATGTAAATGTGAAGCAACAAAAGGCAACAATGATAGGAGAGATGGGCTGAGACGACGACAGACAGGTAAGGGAATAAATAAACAGCAGGAGAAAGCAGCTGCTATGATGCTGCAGTGAGGTATGAGGCCTTCATGTGTCTGTTTGAAGAGATGATATACCTGATTGGGCATGACTCTCTTCTTGGTAGCGTTAGCTGCCGTCCTTTGCTGGGCACTGCAGGAGAGACAGTCAGTAGCATAAAGTCAGGTAGAATATGCAGTACATATAAAAAAACAGGCTGCAGAGGAGGAAAAAAAACAGTAAAAAGTAATAATAAATAGATATTCTAAGAAATTTAACCAATGAAAGTCAGACATTGCTTTTCAACGATGCTTCAACAGAATTATTTTAAAAAATAAACTCATGAAACAGGCCTGGACAAAAATGATGGTACCCCTAGAAAAGACTGAAAACAATGTGACCAAAGGGACATGTTAATTCAAGGTGTGTCCACTAATTAGCATCACATGTCTCTACAAGCATTAATCAGTCAGTGGGCCTATATATAGGACTACAGGTAGTCACTGTGCTGTTTGGTGACATGGTGTGTACGACACTCAACATAGACCAGAGGAAGCAAAGGAAAGAGTTGTCTCAGGACATTAGAAAGAAAATCATCAACAAGCATCTTAAAGGTAAAGGCTATAAGACCATCTCCAAGCAGCTTGATGTTCCTGTGACAACAGTTGCACATATTATTCAGAAATTTAAGATCCATGGAACTGTAGCCAACCTCCCTGGACGTGGCCGCAGGAGGAAAATTGATGACAAATCAAGGAGAAGGATAATACGAATGGTAACAAAAGAGCCCAGAAAAACTTCTAAAGAGATTAAAGGTGAACTTCAAGCTCAAAGAACATCAGTGTCAGATCGCACCATCCGTCGTTGTTTGAGCCAAAGTGGACTTAATGGGAGACGACCGAGGAGGACACCATTGTTGAAAACAAGTCATAAAAAAGCCAGACTGGAATTTGCCAAACTACATGTTGACAAGCCACACAGGTTCTGGGACAATGTCCTATGGACAGATGAGACAAAAATGGAACTTTTTGGCAAGGCACATCAGCTCTATGTTCACAGACGAAAAAATGAAGCATATAAAGAAAAGAACACTGTCCCTACTGTGAAACACGGAGGAGGCTCTATTATGTTCTGGGGCTGCTTTGCTGCATTTGGCACAGGGTGTCTTGAATCTGTGCAGGGTACAATGACGTCTCAAGACTATCAAGGGATTCTAGAGAGAAATGTGCTGGCCAGTGTCAGAAAGCTTGGTCTCAGTCGCAGGTCATGGGTCTTGCAACAGGACAACGACCCAAAACACACAGCTAAAAACACCCAAGAATGGCTAAGAGGAAAACACTGGACAATTCTAAAGTGACCTTCTATGAGCCCTGACCTTAATCCTATTGAGCATCTTTGGAAGGAGCTGAAAAATGCCGTCTGGAAAAGGCACCCTTCAAACCTGAGACAACTGGAGCAGTTTGCGCAGGAGGAGTGGGCCAAAATACCTACTGAGAGGTGCAGAAGTCTAATTGACAATTACAGGAATCGTTTGATTGCAGTGATTGCCTCAAAATATTAAGTTACCATCATTTTTGTCCAGGCCTGTTTCATGAGTTTATTTTTTTAAAATGGTTGAAAATGTGTATGATGTCTTATAAAAAAATGTTTGTGTATGTTTATTTTGAAAAGGATTAGAGATAATTGTATTTTATGTTTTAAAACTCTTAAAACCCAGAAATCCAGTATCTGTCAGGTTATAATAATTTATGTTTTTCACAACTTTCCATAAATACATACCGACACGCTGGAACCTCATTAATCAATGTCTGAAGTAACTAAAGTCTTACTTTGCAAATCCAATGAAGTCCTCATGGTTAGTGTTGATGTAGGAGAGCTCAATGTCAATCAACAGCAGCACCTAATGGGCAAAACATGACACATGTTTTGTACACAGACAAGTAAAAACTCACAGATACAGTATACTATCTCTCACTGTCTCACAAACACACAACCAAACACACACCTGGTCTTTGGTCTTGCTGTCTCTCTCTCTGACGTAGGTGGTGACGATTCTCTCTGTCTCTTCTCTCAGTCGAGGATATGATCCCAGCTGTACACACACACACACACACACACATACACACACACAGAAAACACATACAATGCTGCAGGCACCGTGATTACAGGATACACACCTATGCTTACACAACACTCTAAACACACTGTGTATCCAAAGTGAGCAACTACACCCGACCACTAACAGCAAATGTATAGTATAAACACAAATAGAGGCAAGACATTTCAGAGATTAATATTATCGAGGAGGCATGCGTTATTGAGTTCCCTACCAGCTTGAGATTTCTTCTCAAATGCAGAATAATTTGTCTTTTTTAGATCAGTAGAAAGTAAAAACATGAATTAAACATCTGCATTAAAATAATTTGATCTTAAGCAAATGAGGGAATAATTAGGAAAAAAAAAACGTGCAGAAAGAGAGAAAGTCAATGGAGGGGTTTGGTGAAGTGTTGTGGGGTATTATGCGTGTCAAAAGATGCAGAAAATGGCATATTACAGGAAAAATACATCAATATCTTCCTTGACAGGACAGGGTGACAAACAGCCACGATTGTGCCCATTTTTATACAACCAAATTTCTTAGTGTAAGAGTAGGGATTTGATTTTTTTAAGTGAGGAAGGGTGAGGGGTTGTTAAATCACTGGTCTGAGTGCTGATGGGGTGAGTGGGCTGGTAGGGGTCTGGGATCAGAATGGGGCTCTTATATTTGTCATTAAAGCAGGAATAACAGGGTGAGGCGGGTGGGACGGGTGCTGAATGAAGCCTTCAAGCAGCGGTGAGGAGTAACGATTAACAACACTACACAGTGACAAATTAGTTAATTCATCTCTTATGCCTCTTTTTCTCTGCATCATATCACATCATCTGATTCGCTTTTCTTCTCTTTACTCTTGTCTCTTCTGTCTGTATTCATCACTTTTTTTAATCTGTCTCTCCTTTTTACCTTTTCAGTGCACTTCCTGATCAGGGTGACAAGTTCGGTGACGACGAGGTCAACGCATTTCAGACAGGGGTCTTTCAGCTTAATGATCTGCGTTTTCACTATAGCCTCAAACGCCATGTCTGGGGTGAACAGGCCTGTCCTGTGGTGAGGCAGCGTGGGAATCAGAGGTTTAATGTCAGGTGAAAGAGGAGGTGGTGTAGTATGGGCCATGGTGAGAAGAAAAGAGGACAGTGGTATAAAAAATAAAAAATAAGTTGGATGGAGGAGTTTGCAAGTGTGAGAGGAAAAAACGTTTTCAAGAAGGAAAAGAAAGATGAAGATCCAGCAATATGACAAAGAAAGAAAACAGGCATTTGGTTAGTTCGACTTCATGTTCAGAACGAAAAACAAGCTGCAGGTTCTCCAAAAGTGTCCACTGAAAAACAAACAAACAAAATCACCTGAAGCAACTTTTGCAGAGAACTTCTTACACATGTCTATCTATGTCAGTGGTGGAAGAAGTACTCAGATCCTTCACTTAAAATTGAAATCAAAATGAAAACATCTGAGCAGAAATCACTATTTTGTAGTACGGTTCATAACTCATCTGAAATGTGACAAGGGGTCACAAGCCAAAAACTGTTGGGATCTGCAAGTTTAATCTTCTCAACTTCCCACCACCGGTCAATATTGATAGCTAGCCCACACTTTTTTAAGCTGTACAGTAACTTGGAACCAAGCCTGCAGCTTGTTTTGTAATGAACCTGCACAGGAACATGTAACAGTCCGTCTGCTTCTGACCACACAGCCAGCCACAGACACCACTTCAGTGTACTGCAGTACAGCCAGGATGTTTAAATATATCCACTAATAGTCATACAAATGAGCTTTGATGACTGTAGAGATTCAACTGAATTCATCCACTTTTTTAATCCAAGATGCCGAAATGATGACCAAAAGTACATAGTTATGAACTAAACTAACACGGCTGCTTTATGAAAAACTGCTTGGCACCAAAATGGCAACAAAATTGGCCGATATCTGTGGTGTGTATGTGTGGGTGTGGCAGCTGGGCAGGGGACCATGCAGTGATACCTTATTGGTGCACTGTCTGACTGTGTTGATGAGCTCCTGGATGACCATGTCGATGCATTTCAGACAGGGCTCTTTCAGCTTAATGATCTGCTTTTTCACTATGGCCTCAAACGCCATGTCTGGGGTGAACAGGCCTGTCCTGAAGACATACAGACAAGACAGACATGGAGACATGGAGGAGGAAAGGGGTAGACAGTGTTTGAGACAGACACACAGACAGGGAAGCCATGGGCAGAAAGACACTGAGCCAATGAAGAGGAGTGGAAATTAAAACTGGAAAGAAGTGGAGTGCAAGACAACAAGCCAGGGAGACTACATAAACACTGGTCACAGATATGAGTAAACAAAGACACTATCATGCCAGACAGAGGAGCCGGCACATTCGAAAATGAAAATGAAAAACAGGACAGACACTGCAGGTCTTTATAAAGCTGACACAAACAAACTGAGGGAAATAGCTGACAGATAGACAAGTATACATGAAGACAAATGAGAGCTACAGTATATGTACGATGCGTTTACAGGCTGTCTCAACTTGCCTGACTCCATGGATGTTCTTGATGGCGTAACTGATCTCTTTCCTCAGCTCCTTCTCATCAAACTCCATCTAAGACACAGTGCAAGAAAAGTTGAGATGTTTCTGGTGCTATGCAAAATGAATGCTACTTCTAATTATACTGACTCAGAAATACATGAAGGCAGACAGTGGGCTCATCGGGAGGGGGACCTTGAAGAGACACGAGCTAAAACGGTCTGTTTCAGACAGAGGCTGCATAAAGGACCAGTATAAAATAAACAAGGAGTTTTTGAATTGTAAATCATGCAGATAATCCAGAAGATATTCAAGTAGAGCCCCAGAATATAAATATGGCCTGGAAATGCACATGATACTTCACCTTTAAATGTAATTTATGAAATCTGTTGCCACCACCTTCTTTGATGGAAAAGTCATATTGCTTATTTTACTATATTATAACCTTTTGTATAATTTAATTCACATATTCTCTTTCTGTTCCTAAACCCAACTCCAAACATTCAGTTTTATGTGGACTGTTGTTATAAATCCCAGGAGAAGTAACTATCAGATAATATCAATCTTAATGTATCAAAAAAAATAGATATGATAACACTGGTCACCTTCACAAGCTCGAAGGGGAAGCGCTCATGAAAGATGCGGTTGATTTTTGCTCCACCAGACAAGTTGGAGGTGTCCACCTGATCCCCAGACCCTTCGATGCACTTCTCAAAGTCCACACCAAACTGCTGCACCATCCTGCACATTGTGTGTTGTACAAGGGAATGTTTTAATCGTTGTGAATTAATATGTATAGGCTTGTCTGTATCCGTGCGTGTGTGTGTGTACTGACTGAAGCAAGGCCTTGGTTTTGCGTGTGGGGTCATCAGGGCGGAAGTTCTTATACTCCTCCACCTCCTTCTCCAGTGATAGCAGCTGGCTTTGCAGCTTACTACGTAACCCTGGCAAGGTGTCACGGATGTGGTTGGTAAGTTGCTGGAAAGAAGTGAAAAAAATACATATTTTATCCAAAGTTATACAATAAGTCACCCTACCTATGTGAATGTTTAATGCTAAGGAATTCTGTGAGTTTATTTTTGCCACATGTAATCCTTCGCATAAAGATTATTCTCGATGTGACGAAGGAGAATGAGTTCAGGTAGTAGATATCTATCGTAAACATGCACACACAAAAATAATGAATAATGAGGGATGTAAATTCAATATGATGCATGTTAATTGTTTTGTTGCATGTGTGTGTATGTATGATCCAGTGTGTGTCTGACCTGATTGAGCGACTTCTGTAGATGTGTCGTGCCCATGCGTTCTGCAATGTGCCTGTATGCAGGATGGGACAGGAAGAACTTCCTCTCAGCAGCCAAAGCAGCTTGAATGTCTTTCTTCCCATCAATGTCCTTTTGACTACGGTTTACCACCCCGATGTAACCTAAAGAAAAATACAGACAATGGACGCAAGAAGTTTTTTTTTTATGGCCAAACATGATGAATGTACCTGACCCCTGACTGATCCTTACTGAAGACAAGAATGAAGGCAACAAGTAGAATGACACTGAAGTGTTAACTGTGTGTTAGTGTGTGTGTCTTAACTGTTTGTGTGTGTGTGTTAACTGTGTGTGGGAGGTCTCACCCCTGCGGAGGGGCAGCAGTTTGTTTTCCAGGATGTCTCGTGCATCTGTCCCCTCATCCATCAGGTCCAGCTTGGTGATCACACCGATGGTCCGCACACCTGTATACAAAGGTATCATTGTTAAGATGTTCCAATATTTATTCATTAATACAAAGGGGTTTTAGGATTTACACATATCTTCTACGAGGTATTTAGGCAATTAAATCTAATAACTCGATGGAGCAGTGTTGTAGTCTATTTGTTGTTTAAAAAAAACAAAAAACAAACTCAAATACAGCAAACATTGCTTAAAAGATATAGACAAAGAGTCTATAGTCATGCTGGCAGCTGTGTGAGGCTGTACATAGGCACAGTGGAACTTTGAGCTAAATGCTAACAACAACAAGCTAACATGCTCACAATGACAAAACTTTCCCTTACCCTGAGGGTCCACCTCCTTCGCAATCTTGAGAGCGTCAGAGTTGGCCAAATCAGTGTTGGCTGGAGTAACGGCCAAGATCAGACAGCTCTCCTTGGTGATGAACTGCATCAGCATCTCTCTGATCTGGTACTCGATGTCCACAGGCTGGTCTCCCACGGCCACTTTGGTCATCCCCGGCAGGTCGATCAGGGTCAGGTTCAGCACTGAGAGATTGTTGAGAGAGGGGAAGGAAAGGCATCGGTCAGACAGAAGTTGAATAATACCCCTGTGAGTGTGTGTATGTACAGTATATGTGTGTGTGTGTGTGTTACCGATAGGGGAGTAGACCCGGAGGTTGATGGGGATGGGAGAAATGCCTTTGTTGGATCCAGTGAGCCGTTCAGTCTCGGCTTCAATCTCCAGACGAACCTCATCAAAGTCCACAAACTTGCGGCCCTTACAGTGCAGGAACTCTGCATACTCTACATGGAGAAAATGAAAGTTTTAGACAAAAGAGAGGGTGACGGGTTAATAAGAGATGAATGTAGAGACCAATGCAATGATGGACAGAGCAGGAAGAAAAAATAAATAAGATATGTTGTAATATGCTATGAATTTTCTAATATATTTCTGAGAAAGCATGCGTGTCAGCATGTGCTCATATATGTGTCCATATGCATGTACAGTCACAGGAATAGGTGCTGACTGATGACTTGGACATGAACAAAAATGTTGAATATCTTTTGCTTTGGGGGTGATAGGTGCATTCAACACTGGAAAAATAACGCTGAGATTGAAAGGAAGTTGACTAAAGCTGAAAAAAGTTCACAAGCCTATTACATCATCAAAAGCTGGATGTCTCCCCCCTGCTTCAACACTCATTCCTGCGCTGCTGTATACTATACAACTTGCCTGCATTACTGTTGACGAGCTGCAGGATGAGTGGACGACGGGTGACGATGCCAGATCCTCTGGGCAGAAAGTCCCTGAGGGAGAAAAAGAGATGAAGTTTAACACACATAGCTGACATGGACACGGATACAGACGTACTGACACGAGGCCCAGTCTCTCCTTTATTAACATATGCAGGCCTCTGTCTGAGTAAGTGCATTATTTATGTAAGGCAAAGATTGACTTACAAGCCTTCTCATTATAAATAGTGCAACGAGAACCAAACATGTCTCCCTGTTTCCTCTTCTCGTTGTATACACGTTAAATTAGAATGGAAACTCCTGTTCAATAGAATTGTGATCATTTCCAGGTCATTGACTACACATCTCTCCGGGCCACGAGAATATGTGTCTGTCTGTTTTTTCTGTCTGTGTATTTGCCAGGTCAGAAGCAAAACACCAAGTTCAGTTTTACCGTGAAACATACTCATACTCATACTCATATGAACTGCCTGTTATCCTCTGCTGACATAGCGTTCAGGAAGTTACACAATAATGGGTCCCATTGTCTTTGCTCATCTTTTCCTGTCACTTTTTCAGTTAAAAATCACAAATATTTGCTGTAGCTATTAAACTGTAAGGATTTGCTGTCTTTTTTTGTGTTTTACATCATTGTACTTTCAGCACTGTTGGGGGTTGGGTTTTGCTTTACATTTTGTAGTCCAAACCAGTGAACAATCAACAACAGAAAATGAGTCTTTCATATACAAGTTTAATTCTTTTAGTTATTTAAATTAACCAAGAATTGTCTCAGCTTTGTAAATGTGAGGATCTTCATCTTTTGTTTTATTATATATAATTGTAAACTGATTATTGTTTCGTTTTTTTGGTATTTTGGACAAAACAATCAAAAGTTTAGGCTCTGAAAATCTATGATGGGGTATTTATCACATGTTTGACATTTCGTAGACTAAATGATGAAGTGATACATTTAGTACAGAAAAAGATAAGGATCATCTCTGACCAACTAAAAGCTGAGAAACTGATCTCACACACTAGTACTACACATGTGTATGTCAGCAGCATCAATAGCAGGCTAATTAGCAGACATGAAAACAGCTAAGTGCCCATAGTGGGTATCTGGTACCCAGTGTGTCACATATACACATGACAGTGCAGCTGGTGACATCACTGATGACCTCTGCGCAAACGCATCAATGCCCCTACTGTCTCCTCCAGCCACTGCTTGGGACTCGGAGACAAAAGGCAACAGGAAAGAAAGGAGACGTTGCTGCCTAATCAACATTCCCTGTCTCTTGGACAACAAATGAAATCCTTCTGAAATGTAGGAGAGTCAAGTGTTCCCGTTTCCGGCTCCTTCACTGAGAGATAAAGACATAAAGCTCCAACAGCTATCTTCTGCTTCCCTTTCCTCCTGAAACGGTGTACGTTACCCGGTTTTCACTACAAAACAAACTCCCAAATTGATTCCTTCCCACATGGTTATAAACTGAGCACGCTGTTAACATGAGGAATTAATGTAACAGTTGGTTTGCTGCTATTTGTCATCGTCTGCAGATTCATTCAGATTCCTTCAAACTCATTCATCAACCTCACAAAGAAATGAAGCGGTGTCGGTATGCTGCGAGAACAGACTACTGCTGCTTTCATCGATTTCATTTATTTAAAAATGAACTCAAAGAAATCTGCCAACTGTGGTTTTGTACCTTACCCTTTAAAGTCAAACATTGACCTGACCTATGGAATATGAAGATAGAGACGTGTTTACAACCTTATGAAAGCAGTCTCAAGGAAACACAGCCTTGTAAATGTTTGACAGTCAAACTGATATAAAGCAGTGAAATGACAGAACAGTGTTTCTGTTAAGAGGTTTTTTTTTTTAGCTGATTCAGGATATCCAGACTAAAGTCGCTTTCAAATAGTTTTCAAACCGAATTCCTAACAGATGTTTTGCTAGCGTAAAATGCGCAATAACGGTTCGTGAATAGCTCTGCTCCAAAATGGAAAGAATCCGTTAGAAAAACGTTATGAACTGGGAGGCACCGACACTAGACTGCGTAACCAAGTGCTTAGTTGGCGACTTTTACGCAAAAGATCCGCTGAGTTTGTACTAAAATAACACTTACAACCTACAGTTAATAAGTCGAAATACATATTCACAGTGTCTGATCAATCCAAGACGACATATAAACGTTACAACCTCCCGACGAAATTCTCCAGCACGGAGCTCTTCCCTGCGCTCTGGCCGCCGACGACCGCTATCTGCGGCAGGTCCAAGTTGCAGCTCTGTCCGATGGAGCTGAAGGCGTCCTGGAGCTTGTTGATGAGGGGAATGAGCTCTTCCATTCCCCGGTTTCCCATTGCGGCACTTCAGTCAGCCCACCGGCTCTAGCCTGCTCCCCTCCCGGTCAAATAACAGCCAAAAGGATTTGCTCCAGCAAAACAAAAGTTCCCAGCTGGCACTGCTGTCTGACGCAAGTTTGTTTACTTAAAAAAATAACAGACAGTCAAGCGTGGAGAGACACGGGCGTGGACGGAGGACAGAGGAGATTAATAACTGAGTGACTGCATGACTAAAGTAGCAACATTATAAACCCAAAACTTCTGTCATCATCCGGTCAGGCGACACCCAGCCTCCGCCGGAGATGGAAGCCCCGCCTCCCGCGTCACTGTCCCCTGTCATTGGTCATCTGGGACGTCTGTCTCTTTTTACAATAAACTAGTTTATATTACAGAATTGCACTTCGTCACAAGATGAACGACATAACATTAAAATCTACCTGGTTTATAGGTGCCAAAAGAAAGAAGTAATCTCTGTTACAAGAAATTCAAATAAGTGCAAATATGACCTTTATTATTTGAAGAAGGCCATTTGAAAGTGGCCTTTCTTTCTATTTTTTTAAAAAAAGTCTGTTTTAACACTGGGGGGCAGCACATCACTGTTATGTTAGCACCAAATCAATAGTGAATTATCCCTTATTGAATAAGTATGATAGCATTATCAATTCAGTGCTAATGCTGAGATAACATTTGCTTGAATAAATCTAATCTAGACGTTGAAGTGCTACTTCGTCATCCTCCCATGATGAACTGTTGACCTTTGAGGTACAAGTGGTATTACAGGACAGGACAGGACAGGACCTCTGTAAGGCTCATATGTAAATTGGTTTGATAACACTACCTTCCTTCCTTCTTTATTGTCATTATTTTTGTGACATCTCAGGTAAAGTGATGCATCATACAGAGTTTTTAAAAGAAATGTATCATTGCCACATGATTACGATGGATGTAGAAAAGAGCAATGTCTATTACTGAGAATGATTCATCCAAACCAGAGACATCAGGATTATCAAATAAGATTTTTATTCATTCAGAGCACATGTACATTAATATTCACATTTACATGCCATATTGTTTGCCACACAAAATGTTGACTATACTACTGATAACATATATCCCACACTAAAGGGTCCGTCACTTTAAAAATGTTAACAAATTACTTGATGGATGGAGAGCAATGAAACACTTTTCCATATATTCTAGGCCTGTGCTTTTATAGAAGAGTATTCACAAGGCAAGTCAGTTATGTTTGTGTCAGGAAGTGTGTTTCTGTCTGTTGAGACACCCTGGAAACTGACACTGGCATAGTGGAGCTGGTCTGCAGGAGCGTTGACGGTGGCATAAATGGACGGCAGCGTATTTCCTGAGTTTGCCTGCTGGGTATGCAACTGTATCTCATCATAATGGTGGTCTCCGTGATTTTCCTGCAGAGGAGAAGGGGAGCAGTGTGATAGATGCGTCTATTGTACACATATTTAAATTCACAAGCACAGAAACAAATGCACACCTCTGTGTTGTTTCCAGCGTTTGTCCTCTGCTCCGATAACCCTCCTGCAGCACACAATACACAAACAAATAACATTTAAATCAATGGAAACAACAAGCTATTTCTGTCTATCTGCATTCAGAGTCACTCCTTGCAGCGGAATCATGCAATGCATTTGTGTGATAGCGTTTGTGACAAATTTCCATGCCTCACCTTGTGTCCTGAGTTTGTTTCTGCACAGTATAAGTACAACCGTAGCTATCACCAACAGTACCACACTCACCAGCACACCGACAATGACACCTGCAACCAAGAGATCAATCAATAGAAACTGATTAAGGATCTATTCAGTTTCATTGTATAGTATATTTTAGGGAAATATGAACAGCAGCTGTCACCTGTAAATGAAGACTCACGTGGTTCCCAAGATTTATCAAATGACTCATCCTTTATCATTAATGCAGCTGTTGTTTGTGGAGCTGGAAGGCCTGATTTGTTTGACTTGGTGCGTTTTTCAGCTGTTCAAGTGTTAAAAAGGTAAAAGGATAGAGATGTGACTAAACTCGAGGCATGGATTTACTGCATGCAAAACATACACGTATTAGGTTCTGGTCTTTGTCATGGAAGAAATATTCAGATCACTTACTTATGTGAAAGTAGCAATGCAGAAGTAAAACTATGGGTAAAATTTCTACATTCAAGCCCTTACTAAAGTGAAACAGTACATACAGTGACTACTAGCAGCAAAATGTACTTAAGTAACAAAAGTAAAAGTACCCACAGTGCAGCAGAATCAATATCAATCAATACGAAATAAACGTTTTTTAAGTAATGGGTGAGTAATAAAAATCTTTGATCAAATAACTGTACTGCATTCGCTGCATGTGTACAGAGTTAATAAACAGTTTACATACCTACAGAAAGGTGGATTTTGGCGTGTCCACCATGCAGCCATGTTCCGTCAGAGGAGCACCAGTATGTTCCAGAGTCGGCTCGGCTCAGATTTTGGATGTACACATAGAAGTACTTCAGTCTTCTGTTATCTCTTATACTAAACCTGCCTTTTGCCTGTTCTGTTGTATGTATTAGCGCCTCACAGTCGAAAGGATTCTCCCCCTTGCACAGAAATTTCACTACGTTCTCGTGGCTGTCTGGATAGGAACACTGAACTTTGACATTGTCTCCGGTATCACAAAGTAACTCTTTTGCTTTAACGTCATCCAAGTCTGAAAAAAATAACACCAGATGAATGCTGTGACTTTGCTTCACTCGACTGTTTCTGTACAAAAAGGAATTTAGTGTATGTTGGTTATTTTTGAAACACTGTGATTAAAAAACGGATCGATACTCACTTAAAATGTGCAATTGGACCTCACTTATACATGTAGTGTTTATTAAGCTTTGTGTAGCACACATGTATATTCCAGCGTCTGCCGGGGTCAGGTTGGAAATGGTCAAAGTGTAGACTCTTTGCTGTCTGTTGTCTGTCAGAGTAAATCTGTGTAGTTTTGTGTAATTTAAATTGCGCATTTGTATCAGAATCCTGCAGTTCAGGTTATCATATTTACAGAAATATTTGATGTTGTGTTCTTCAGCTCTTGAATAGTTGCAGTTGATGGTAACAGAACCTCCTACATGTGCCGTCTGTTCCTCTGGCATGTTGTGACCTGCCAGAGAGTTGAAACATGTCTCAGCATGAAACTGCAGACTGACCTTTTCACAGAAGGCAAAATAAGTTGATTAAAAGAAATATAAATGTGTCTTATTCCAATACCCGAAGGTTCAAGACTAACCCAAATCTGCCCACATTACTACATTACTTAATTTTCTCAACATCGTCAGTCAGTTTTCTGTTTGTTAACATAAAGGAGATTTACAATGGACTATAATGGACAAAGAATCAGAGCTAAAGGAGAGTGAATATTATATAAGCAACATTTCATGGGAACTTTCAATAAAAGCAAAAATCATGCGTTCAAAGTCTTACTGAAGGAAAAGTACAGAGATATTATCATTAGGCCCCATGTCATGATTATTATAATGTCACATTTATATTATATTATATATTATATTGTGTGTGTTGCTGTTGTAGTTTGTTGCAACTGAACTTATTTTAACCGTTTTACAATTACAATATATACAATATATGTACGAATACAATGCTGATCACGAGTTTTCTACGTTAAATCGTCTGTAGTGGAGTAAAAAAGTACTTGAGTGCACCTACCAGTTACTTTATTTTGTATGTTTTTTTATGAATTGATTTAATTTGACATTTGATATGCATGTCACAAACTAGCATGTAAAACTATTTAACATGATGCTTTCCATCTTCGTTGTACTTACAGCTGATGTTGCCGTGTCCTCCTTTGTTCCCTGTCACGGCCAATAAACTCACACTAGCTGTAATAAAAATAAAACACAAGAAGAAAAGGTTATTTTATCATAACCCAATCAACACGTTTCAATCTCATCAAATAATAACACTTTACCATGAACTACCAGAAGAAGAACATTACCTGTCAGAAAACAGATGGTGACTTTTAGTGATATTCTCATTGTCTCTGTCCTGCTTTTTCCAGTTTAAATTTAGTAGTAGTTAGTAGTCAGTCAGTCAAAAGTTCAGTTTTTCTATTGTCATTTGTTATGGCACATGCTCTATTCTGACCGTCCTGTTTTATTTTGTCAACTTCCCCTTTCTGGTTCATACTGTAGCTTGAAGCATTTGCATACTATTTTTTGCTCACTGAGAGTGAGAGTGAGAGTGTGAAACCGAGAGAAAAGTTGAAAAAGAAAAAAGTGAGAGAGAGTGATTTACTCATGATATGATGAGATATTAATGTTGTTCTACAGAAAGAGTGATAGCAGGTATTATATATCTAATACCTGTTTTAATGTGTGATTACAAACCTGTATGGACACATGATCCTTGTATTTCATTTCCAGTTATATTGATGGTAGTACACTGTATCTTATAAAGTCATAACTTTACATCCAATAAAGTTTGATTGAACCCCCCCAGACCCTGTCTATTGTAATGACATCAAATATTTATTTATTATCTAAGCTAATTAAAATATTTTAGATTTTCATTAAGTAGGCTCTAACTAACCCCAAAGTTTCAGGTTTTTAAGAACACAGAAAAATAATTTCCCTTTTAAATGAATGAATGAATGTCTAGAGATATAAAACATAAATCAGATGATTTGTAACATTAGTACAGTCAATTAAATCGGGAATTCTGGTTTGGTTTTTAAAATAAACTGTAATGTATAATGTAAAGCTAATCAAATTCCTTATTTTTTCACTTCCTGAGTATACATGTGTTTATAGGCCATTTACAACTATGTATAACATAACGCATGTAACATTTGATTTAGTTCACATTTGCACTAATAGTGCCGATATCTGACTTCCATCTCATGGCAATATGAATTTTACCACCTTTCACCTTTCAAACAGAACGTTTTACTTACTTACTTTAAGGTAATATATGATGGTATGTTGGCCATCACGCTGATTGGAAGAAAGAGTTTAGAAAGAGAAATAAGATTTTATACAGATTTTTAAAATTCTCTTCAGTTTGCAGTTTCTCCTGTTTTTTAATATAAGTTAGTTTTCCAATACTTCATTCTGAAAAAGTGTCCCCCCCATAAATTACGCCCCTGGAGGTAGTGGAAACAAGCTCTAAACACAACATCAACATAAACTCCTGAGAGAATTATCTGGCTCTTCAGCTGCTAAATGCTCCATTGTGTTTAAAACTTGTTTTGTATAGACTGACCACCAGAGGGCATCATTAGCAAGACTTTTTTGACAGAAAATTGTTTTTTTTTTTTAAAAAAGTTTTTTATCCCAGTCACTAAAATTCATTGTCGGAAAGAAAAATAAGACATATCCACCTGATAAATGCCTGGGCTTATGGAGATGTATTTGATATACATGAATAATATATATGATTTGATTTGATATGTATGAATGTGCTACTGAACATAATGGGTTTCAGACCATTTATATAACCTGAAACAAAATAAGGACAATGGTTAAAGATAGAATGAAAATAGTTGATTTCAGATCAGATTTCATAGATCCCAGTATCTCTCAGGTTCAGGTCATATGTGGCATAAGTGTTGTCTGTTTGCACATTTTATCTGTCATTTTAGGGATATTTTTCATATCCTGAATTCTATGAGCAGGAGATGTGAACTGGTCCTCCCTCTTGAGCTGATAGCAGAATATTTTGGTTACTTCAAAATAAAAGTTTGTGTGTGTCTTTACATTATTTCCCCAATAATTGTACATGTACAGTTCTGTCTTACTTAAAACACAAAAAATACACAGAGAAGAAAATGTGTATACTGAATTTAAGGTCTTATTTTATTATGGTGACATCTACTGGATATGATACAGTTCTGTATTAAGTTAAATGATACTAATTCACAACCTGTGAATTTACTGTAGCCTTTATAAATGTGATCGATAAAAAGTTAACAGAAAGAAAGTTACTGAAGACGTTGATCAGTACTGAGTTTCTGATTCAGCTGATTCCTCTGTTGATTTGTGTCTGATGGTGGAGTATATGACCGTGTGACGTGATTCAGTGCTGAAGTCTGCATCCTTGTTGAAGCTGATAGTGGTGTAGAAGAGGCTGTCTGGTTGTATCGGAGACTCTGCTGAAACTGACGAGGTGAAGATGCTGTTAGTCCTACCGTCTGTTTCTTGGTCCTCATTGTTGATCTACAGTGCAGTCGCTTTTTCCACATTACGTTATGTTACAGCCTTATTCCAAAATGGACTAAATTTATTTATTTTTCCTTAAAATTCTTTACACAATACTCTGTTATGACAACATGAAAAAAGATTTTTTAAATGTTTAGAAATGAATAACGTACAAGGTGTTCACAGCCTTTGCTCTAAACTTTGTTTTGGCACCTTTTGGCAGCAATTACAGCCTCCGTTCTTTTTGAATATCAAGCCACAAGCTTGGCACATCTATCTTTGGCCAGTTTCACCTCTTCCCTTAAGCTCCATCAGGTTGGAGGGGAGCGTCTGTACCATTTTCAGATCCTTACAGAAATGGTCATTGGGATTCAAGTCTGGGCTCTGGATGGACTACTCTAAGACATTCACAGAGTTGCTTCCATGTCTTAGCTGTGTGTTTAGGGTTGTTGTCCTGTTATAAGATAAACCGCACTGTCCCCCACTATCGTCTGAGATCAAGAGCGCTCTTGAGCATGTTTTCTTCCAGGATGTCTCTGTACATTGATGCATTCATCTTTCCCTCAACCCTGACTAGTCTCCCAGTTCCTGCTGCATCTCCACAGCATGATGCTGCCACCAATATGCTTCACTGTAGGGATGGTATTGACCAGGCGATGAGCAGTGCCTGGTCTCTTGCAAACATAACGCTTGGCATTCACACCAAAAAGTTCAGTCTAGAGAATTTTGTTTCTCATGGTCTGAGAGTCTTTTAGGTGCCTTTTGGCCAACTCCAGGCGGGCTGCCATGTAGCTTTTACTAACGAGTGGGTCCCGCCTGGCCACTCTACCATACAGGCCTGATTGGTGCAGTGCTGCAGCGATGGTCGTCCTTCTGGAAGGTTCTCCTCTCTCCATAGAGGAACCCTGGAGCTCAATCAAACTTTTAAGTTGTCATTATGGGGTATTATGTGTAGAATTTTAAGGATTTTTTTTTTTTACTGAATTCAAATGGAATAAGGCTATAATATAACAAAATGTGGAAAAAGTGAAGCGCAGTGAATACTTTCCATACACACTGTAACTCCACAGTTGTTTAAAACATATATAAGTCTGTATACCAGTAGATGTGCTGCTGTCTCTGTTTTGATGTCTGAAGAATATTAGGAGGACAAGAGCCAACACAACCACACCGAGGCCTGCACTGACATACGCCAGCCTCTCTGAAAAAGAGAGAAAACCACATATCAGTGTCTTTTTCTTCCCGCACATATGCATATTTATTTATTACACTATTACACCCAAACAGTTGCTTACTATATGATGTAGTCTCTTCAATAAATTCCTTAGTTGAATTTGGTTGTGTTGAGACAGTGTCAAACTTCTTTGTGTCTTCTGAAAAAAAAAAAGACAAAATGACTTATTTCCTGTAACTGCAGAATGAGAAAGTCAGTTTGAGGATGTGTTGTGAAATGTTGGTCCTATTTTTAGTGAGAACGGAAATTTACAAAAGGTTTTGGGCTTTTTCAGTCACAAAAAAATAACAATGTAAAAGCCTCTCATATACAGTACTGAATCTACTAACCATCTATGACTGTGAGGTTGACAATATTGTATGTATCAAAACCAACTCTATCGATCCCGCACCAGTAAATCCCTGAGTCATCCTTTGTCAGGTCAAGGATGGTCACATAGAAGGCGTTTCCTTCATCCCTAATACTATATTTTTTATTTGAATCCTTGTCACTGGTTCTTATTAGGATGTCCTTATATCTACATTCGCCCTTGCAGAAATATTTGACATTGCCAAATGCATTGCTGTGAGAACAGTAGATTTCGATGTTCTTCAACAACTTTCCAGTAAGTGAAATAGCTTCAGTCTCCATGCCCCATAACCCTGCAAAAAAACACACAGAGAGCAACAAAGGTCAACTCAGTATTTGATTTATACCTATGCTAGTTGCACAGTATATTACATGTCAATTTTTTACAGTGGTTCTCAAATTGTTTGGCTTAAAAGAAAACCCAAAAACAGTGACCTCAGAAAACTGACTAACACAACGGCAGTGACACCAACCACTCAGATAGAGAAAGAGAAATGATGAAATAAAATCATTTATATTGGTAAACTTACCTCCCAGAAGAAATGCTACAAAGAAAATGATCTCCATGCTCCTCATATGATTTGTATGTCTTTGTGACTTTTCTTTGCCTTTTCTTATCACTCTGATACTGTCTTTATAATTCTGTTCAAATGAGTTTTAACTCTGCATTTGCCGTAGGTTCCTTTTTGTCATTGTTCTTCCTATGTTCAGCCAGCTTCCTCTTTCCAGGACTACTTAGAACAAATGAGAAGAATCAGGAAGTCCCTATATCTCCCACATGTCTCAAAGTGAAAGTTTAAGAGGTCCTATGCTGGTAAAATAATTAACACAAGGACGCCTTCATATATTACCACTTGGTTTGTTTTGGTGAAATATATATGATAAAGCTAAGTAAAATAACAGTTAAAACATCCAGTCTCCTTGATGGCTTGCATAGAGATTCCTGCTCAGACTGTAGCTTCTCTCTGTTTTGAGTCTTTTTATTTTGTTTGTGCCATCCAAAACACTACATTTTCCTTTAGAAAATAAAAAAAAACGGCAAACATAACACCAACCACTTGACTTACTAAATGTCCTGCAATGAATTGCTCAACATCTCTTTAACTCTTTCTTTCATCTACACACAGTACAACATGATAAAAACAACCTGGGTCATATCTATCTATAATAACACTTTACTCTCCAAGTTAATTGGTGAGATCTGGGAAAACAAAGGATAACAATAAAATTATGAAATGATGGCTGACAGCAAAAGTAAGCCCCACATTGTAATAAGACTGGAGTTATCCTGAAACAGTCATATTAACAGTTAATCTGCTCTTTGACTGCCAGAGGTCCATCCTTGGGACTACTGTTTTCATAAAGGCTTTGATAGACGTGCTCCTCTGACTGGCTGAGATCCAGACGTTGGTACTGGGAGATGTACCCTGGTACATCCACATCAACGTATTCACCAAGGCCGACAGTGACAGTAGATTCCTGATGCTTTGTTGTGAAGAGGGAGCAGAGGTCAGTTGGTGGTGGTGATGAAGCTGAATGATCAGCGCGGTCCGGTGTCAAACAGCTGGAGTGAAGTTCAGGTTCACTCCTTACACCAAGCATCATTGTCTCGTAGTCAGCTGATGTCTGTGGGTTGAGCAGAAACCGGATGACAGTGAACTTGTATGAAAGGTCACATTATTCTCTATATGCAGATCGATTTATTGGACAATGTGATATTTTTTATCAGGCTAAAAAAAAAAAAAAAATAAATCTTTCATGAACAAACCTCTCTATTCTGGTGTGGGCCTGATCGCTGGTGTTTAACAGCCAGCAGCAGACAGAGTGTAAACACACACACAAACAGCATCGCTGTCACATAAATCACTGCAGTCAGAAACAGCGGCAGGTTATACTCTGCAGGGGAAAACAACATTGATGTTCATCTGGTTTAGCATTCACACACACACATACAACTTTCATTCATGCTAAAGGGATGTCACCACTTTGATTGACTGAAATATCAAATTTAACCATTTAATAGATTGCATTTAAATTTTGTACAGACATTAATGGTCGCCAGATGATGAATCCTAATGACTCTGGAGGTCCCCTGCCTTTTCCTTTCCCTTGTATCACCATGAGATTAATATCTGTGAGTTCGAGTGAAATGTTTAAACAACTACCGATCAAATAGCTATGATCTTTTTTATGCCCCCTTCAAGATGAATCGTAGTAAATTTGGTGATCCTGTAAATCTCATGACATTACCAATTAGCTAATTAGTAAAAATGAGTACGCTAACATGGTACACTAAGATGAGTGATAGCGTTGTAATTATGAACATATTAGCATTTTGTTATTGGTAGATTTCATACATGTCCCACACATATCACCTACTATCCACTATGATGTTCGCTCATAAGTTTGGTGTTACAGTTACAGTAAAGACAAAGAAAAAAAAGCACAAAATATTAAGAGCTGCCTGATGTACTGTCTAGTTACATTGATCTTACTTACTGTAATGCATGAGGTTTTCTCCATTGTTCGCTGTTGTCGAAGGTCACCAAAAAGATAATTAATTTACAAAAACCTACATATGCACTTGCAATAGCCTCTAATAACCAATAAGATAATGTATTGGAATATCATGTGCATTACTGAAGAAGGCCACGGTTTTTAACAGTTAATATCATGATCTCAAATTTCGTTGTACCCCCCAGTACAATGACAATAAAGATGATTCTGATTCTGATGATCCTGTTATAATGTGATGTACTGTACCTCGGGATACATTCAGTTGTATGACACTAATATGATCCGGGAAGAAGGTGACATCCACCCCACACCAGTACGTTCCACTATCCTCTGGGACAAGTTTGCTCATGGTGACGATGAAGAAGCCGTCAGTGGTGTTGTCGTACAGAGAGAAACGTCCTTCGCTCACCCACTGGTTGTGTTTGTCCGTCTTTATTAGCTGACTGGAGGACGAGTTGTCAACAACATGGCAGAAATACTTTGCATTGCTCTGCCAGATTTGTGGATATTCACATCTGAAGTCAACGCTTTCACCCTCCAAACCGGTGACAGTCGGGATTTTGACACTGATCAGAGCTGTCAGTCAAAAATAAACTGTGTTAGTTACAAAATTGTTCAATGAGTTTCAATAAGCATTTGAAGTCAGTCACATTGACTTTAAATGCCTAAATGCAAAACATGTATCCCACCTTGGATTTGTAGTATGGTAATGATGACAGTTAGAGTTGTTCTCCATGAGATCCAGGACAATCCCATCACTTCAATCTTTCTCAGATTCTCCCCCAGAGAAACAGCGAGGCAGCAACCTGGAACCAAGATCGTGTCTGTATGTTAGATCAGGTGCTTTCAGGTCCATGAGTTTACACCCCTTCCTCTTTCATGAACAACCCTGTCCACCATAACGGTCAACCTATGAAAGTGAAATCATTGCAGCTTGCGTTAGACAAAAAGTGACGTTTATTTTCCCAGGGCCCTATGTTCCCAGTTCTCTTAATATGATTCATCAAAGGGGTTTTCTGTTCCTTGTTCCAATTTTTTTTATTTTTTTTAAAGAATAATATTGAGAACATATGACCCTTGGAACATATAGATACACCCCTGCCAGATATAGTAGACAGAGACCAAAACAGAGGTAAAATGAGAGTGAATATTGGATTTAAATTCATTAGTATTACTGAAACTTGACTTTCAATTAATACTTAAGTTGCTCTGTGTCTGCTGGATAAGCGGCTGCATGCTAATTGCTCACCATAACTATATACGGGTCAATTTGTGTTGACAGCTTGTTTCACTTTCATCAAGTGGCTGAAAGAGTGATATTTATGTTACATGCAACAGTAACATGTGACAGAAAAGTGATAAATACTTTCAGGGATGATGCTATAAAACATTCAGTGTTAAGTTAAGGTTTATTTGGGACCGTCTTATTATTATTCTAAATTCCCTCTTTGGCATTTACAAATTTCCATTTTTCCTCCATTATTTCACCACTCAATTCAAGAAGTCTGTCTTAATATATATTATGCAAACAGTTAAACCTAAAACAAAACATCCTCTCTTTCCCTCATTATGAATTATATATTTGTGTGATTTCTGGCTGCCACAGTTTAGGTTTTTTAAATGACCATAAAGTGTCGCCTTTTACTCTTGTTCTTCTTACAAAGAACACCTTACCATATCTTCTTTCAACAACAGCAGTTTCAGCAAAGAAAAAAAAAACATTTTTACGTTTCATCAAGGTACATTTTAATCAGAGCTGCGGTATTATATCGCTGTTATTATATACAACCATATATATCTGAGCTTGGACTCAGTAAAGCATAAAATATTCCAAAAAATGATTTACATAAAGCAATTAAATGAAGCAACAGTTAGAGAAAGATGCCCTTTGTACTGTTAAAACTAAGATTGTCTCTCTGAAGGCATGGGGACAGAAAAAAATAAATCGAAACAAAGACAGAACCTGTCTACACCCCTCAGCCTGCCTGTGTAAAGGGGACAGAAATGTAATTTAAAGTGCCAGTCATGGTATCTGTACATCAAGCATTCCTTTTTGAGAGTAACTCAGATTGTTCCTGATAAATCCAGACCAAACCAAAATGACCCCGTCCTTAATTCAGTGGAATCACAGCAGGATTGAGAGTGACAAATGTCTTGGATGTTTCCAGCTGAGCAGTTTATACAGGCTGCATCTTTGGTGCAGTGGGGTGTGTTACATCTGGCTGCTGTGGATGCAGATGTTGGTGGATCTAGTTTTTTAAGGGACGCCGCTTCCTCGCTGGTCTCACCGTGCACACAATCGGCCTGTTGGACAGTGAAGAAAAACAATGAGCAGGTTCAATTGTCAATTGTCATAAATAGGAAGAAAAACTTGACTATTACTGTGCTGTGAAGAGCCAGACTGATGTACAGTATTGATCCGGTTTCTGTATTGATTCATACCTCTCTTTTACAGATTAGGTCCATACTGTTGGACCAAACTTGTTGCTGTTTTTTTCTGCATTTCCTGAAGCACATTGCCAGGACCAAGATAATGATCATAGCAACAGACCCAGCCGTAGCATAAAATACAGTGCCTGACCCAAAAATAAAAAATAAAAAAAGGACAGATTGCTCAATAATTAAAAAACAACAACACAATAACTGTCTGTTGCTCACTGATATTAATGCACCAACTGTTCCAACTCACCTATGCTGGTGCTGTTTTTTCCTTCATCAGTGTAGTTTGAGCCTGTAAGGTGGGATGGGGTATCAGAAATCTACCTAAATATGAATTATTGTTGTAAAGGTGAAACTTTTATGACCTACCTATTGAAGACTTTGTACTGGTTTCCATTTGAGATATCAGCTGTGTTGAGCTGGAAATATCCTGATATTTCCATATGGAGGAAACGTTCAGTGCGACAGTTGTTGTGTCATCTGCAACAGCTGTATGCGGAATGTGTATTCATGAATGCACAGACACAATGCAATACCAGTCAGTGTAAGGATGAATCTACAGCAATTCAAGAAAAGAATAACAATAACATCACATGCACATACCTTCCTTTACTGTAAGGTGTACTTCAATGTATGTATCAAAACCAGGCCTCTGCACTCCACACCAGTATGTCCCCGCGTCTGACAGACGGAGTTGATTGAAGATCACAGAAAAGACTCCGTTGCCTGAGTCCACCAAAGTTATCCTTTTTGTCTGTGATCTTCCACCAGATACTACAGTAACCAATATGTCCTTGTTGGATTTGCATGGATCCTTGCAGAAGTATTTACTGTATGTCCTTGCAAGTATGTGAGAGCACTGGAATGAGAGCTTTTCCCACTCCGATCCCTCCACATGGATGTGTGCTCCTTCTGTCCATGCAGCTGGCAAAATTACATCATGCATCAGGCATCTTTTAGTATACCAAATGTTTAGACAAATGGATGGATACAGTTTATAAGCAACGTACCATATAAAAGACAGAAGAAGACGTAGATCTTCTTCATTCTGACAAAGTGTCAGCTCTGTGGTTATACCTTATCCTGAGAAGATCTGTACGTTGATTTGACACTTCTGCTGCTGCACAACCTTACATAAGAATGAAATGATTATATCAATATGCATTCAATCATGAATGTTATTTCTGTGGTTTTAAGAACCAACTGAGACAAAGATGAAGTGAGAGAGATGCACTACTACACTACTAATCCAACTCGCTTTCACTTCTACTTACTGATACTTCAGGGAACAGTCAAAGTTAGGCGCATGTGAAAATAACTTGATACAGTTCACTTTAATACTAATACTGATACTAATACTTACAGCTCCTTTTGTAATTTAAATGGTTTTTTTTCTAATTACCACTCTATGGTGAGGTTATATGAATTGTCAGAACAAAAGGAAGAGAGCGAGAGAAACGTGAGAGAATTTAATGTGATCAATATGCGCAGAAATACAGGCACTAAGTGGCAATAAGAACACAGAACTTACCTCCAGTACCTGCAGTTCAGTGCATGACAATAAAGTCGAATCTAATCTATTTGTAACTTGCACTATGTGTCATGTAGGTATGCATGGTAGAAAATAACTCAACCACAAGTGACAGGAGGTTGAACATAGCGAGACACTGTGGTTACAGAGTCTCGCAAGGTTTGTAGCTGCATATCTTCATAGCAGTTGTGAGTTAAACAATACAATAGTACAACAATGCAATAACAATAGTTTGCAAATGTGACATTAGATTGACGGCCTTTTCTCTTCTCTCTAACCTCCCCATACATTTTACTTGTATTTCTGGTTGTGCATTATCCACATTTATCACCCTGTGTGTTTGTCAACTACTGTAAAGCACTTTGAATTTCATTTGACCTGTGTGAAAAGATTGATTGGTTTATCATTGAAACAAAAAATCATAATCTTAACCATCAGCAACAATGTCGTGTAGAGTATGACATGAAATGTGCAGTATGAGTCTTTGTGTGTGTGCAAACAATATGAAGAGATCACTCTTTCTTCAGATGACTTTCTTGATGACTGTCTCGACATAACAATAAAAGAACAATAAGTTTTAAACGTGATCTTTAAGACCATATATTGCTCATTCACATGAGCACATTTGTCAATACAGGAGCTGATTTTATTTTTTATTTTTCTTTACCTATGTCTCAGCAACCTGTCTACATCTTACATCGGATATGTCATCTCACATACCAAATGTGAAGCATCAGCAAAGTATTCAAATGTGTCCTTTATTTGATTTAAAATACAGAGAAAAGAGAGAAATTATCTCGGCAGAGAGACCCCGCTCACTCCAGGGTTTGGGGGTCAAGTGCCTGGTAGATGGCAGCATACTGAGAGGCATCCTGAGCACTGGATTCTGGGTCAGCATCTGGTTCTAAAGACTGCAGCCTAACCACTGCATAATCACCCTGTGAATAAATCAGAACAATCATTAAACTCTCATTAGAGATGAGCACTTAATCAAAATTAAAACAGGTCAATAATAACACTCACTTCATCCTTGTTTGCATCAGTTCCGTTCTGACCATCTGAAACTAACAAAAGCAATGAGATTCATTAAATGTTAAACATAAACATGATCCTGCTCTGTTTTCACACTGTGGAGTTAAAGTAATGTGTTTGTGTCTACTCACCTGCATTACTCCGCCAGTGTCCATAGAATATAAGAGGGATTATAGCACAAACCAGCAGAGCCAGGCTCACTGAAACAATGATGACCACTGTGGTATCTGCAAACAACAGCAGCAAATGTGACTGTACAGTTCAACACAGGCACAATCATCCAAAAATACAGAGTAGTGTATTTATTCAAGAAAGCTAAAAAATGAATCCAGACAGTTGCAGATTTGATTATTTGATCACTCTAAAACATGTAATCTGCACTCTGCAAACTTTTGTATGTATGTTGTAAGAGACCGTTTTCACAGCAGATATTTTGACTTATTAATAACATTTGTTCTGTTCAAATGTCTCAATAGTTCACAACAGTGTGACAGTGAGCCAGCATGCACTGAAGCAGCTAAATGCAAATCTGTCATCATTCATTTCATTATTTACACTTTTCCTACTCTGATATATCAAAATGTACTCTTTGAAAAAGTCATGTTTATTTTTGTAATCGGACATTTAAGTGTGAACATTTAGCATTCAGCTATGTGACATCTTATTTCCTCTTGTGGAAAGACGGTTAGGCCCCCTACTCAAAACACATCACGTCACTGAAACAACTCGCTGTGGAAACTCATTTACAAATAGAAGAGACAATGCATATTTTTGTCACACATTCACACGTTAAACATCTAATATAAAAATATTCAGTATCATTTATTTGCAGCTTAGTCGAAGGTTATATGAAAGTTTTTTATTTGGTTCAGCTTCTAAAGACAAACTGCTACTGCAGGATAAGCTTGGAAGCCTATCATCTTACATTAAGTCCTCAGCTCAATAGCTGGGTGTGCTATTTGAAAGCAAAAGCTATTGTAAAATTCCTGCTTTCCTTTCTAAAGCTCATCAAGCGCAAGTAGGTAAACCTCCCTATTTTTGTCTCTGGAGTAAATTTTCACGGATTGATTTCTGATCAATCAATGAATGTTGATGGCAAAGATTAAGAGAAAACTAAGAAATTGATTTAAATATGTGGTAAGAAACTAATCCAGTGATATCATTTAATAACATTGAGTATTGCTCTTAAATTTAGCACGCTTGCTATGGGAAACCAATTGTGAAGTACCTGTGAGGTTCCTCACTGCCTTGTGTTTCTTCTTGTCGTCAGTAGCGGGCAGCGTCACTGTTGCTGGTGACTGTACAGTGCTGGGTAGGAAGCTGCTTTGGAACACAGTTTCTGTCTCGTTATGCAGGGTGGTAGCGGAGGAGGGAGATCCAGGAGAGACAGTAGATGCTTTAAGAGAACAGGACAGGGGATGACTTGTGAGGAATAGTGTGTGTGTGTGTGTGTGTGTTTACTCGTGACACTGTGCTTAGTGTAAAGAGGAGAGAGGATGCATCACAAGATATACAGTACATTTATTTATTTTAAATGGAGTTTCTGCACAAAATAAATATTCTCACACTGTCAGCTATGTGAAACTGGTGTGCTCATTATTAAGCTGTTACGGTGCTTTAATGACATACAGTTAACATTAGTATTATGTTTGCTTTATTCAAAATGACCAAATCCTGAACTGTTTATTGATCTTCAAAACGTAATAAACATAATATCTGCAGTAAAGTTTATGAACAAATCTAAACTGATGCTAACCAAAAACTTACCATCTAGGACTTTGAGATTGACCTCGCGGTACAAGACTTTCAAGTTTTCCTCCACCCCACAGTGATATGCTCCTGCATCCACCTTCTTCAGCCTCTTTATAGTCACGTTGAAGACTCCATCCCTCCTGCTGACCTCCATGCTGTATCTCCCTCGCCGCATGATGGCTGATGTCTTCCTATCAGTCTGAATGAGAATGTTTTCTCTGGAGCACACTCCTTTACAGAAGTACATGTTGTTGTAGTGGCTGGAGCTGTTGTCTGTGGACCAGCTACCAGAGCAGTGGATAATGACCTCTCCTCCAACATGGCCACTTACCTCCAGCACTAGTGTGGTCTCTGCACACAAAGCTGCAGTATAACACAAAGGGCCTGGTTACTTTTGACTACATTCACTATGTACAGTGAGATCAACTGTTAAAATGTGGATAAACACAGTAGTACAGACTGAGAAGTGATGCACACAGTACTGCTCATATATCTTTTGCATACTGTAGGAATGTATTTCCTTTTTGAGTGATATAACATCTTTATGACACACTGGTTTAGGTCTTAGAAAGTAGAAAATGTCACATGCAAACGCATAAATTGTGTTGAAAATTGTGTGAAATAATATAATTATGTCCCGGTTTGTTATGTTACTAGAGATTGAGACAAGACAACCCCATCTTCTGATATTTGTGTTACAACTATCAGTGTGCAATCAAGATGACAAAATGCAAAAAAGCCACTACTAACTATATTACGAAAAAGCAGCTTGAAGTTATACAATTCTAACAACAACTAATTTGTTTGTCATAAAAACAGCAATCCAATCCCATAACACTATACTATTTTATATTCAATAATATAAATATTGATTTATCAATAATTCATACACTTTTGTAAGGTTGAAAATGTCCTCCTATTCACATACACATTTTAGAATGTAACTTATAAAACTTATATGGATGCCTTCTGGTGTAACAGAAAAAAACCATCAGAACTCACCTGAGAAACAACAAAACATGATAACATGAAGAAACTCCATCCTTTAGTTAAAAACAAATCAAGTGTAAGAAAAATGTGGTCCAACAGTACGAGACAATATGCAGCAGCCGGCTTCAAGTTAGTCATCTGATTCAGTGCCATGAAACGTAAGTGTCTTAAAGATCCAGAAAAAGGTACAAAGATGTTTTTGTGCAGTGAGTGTTGTTGAGTGCAGGAGCTTGTTTGTCTTCCACTCTTGACATCAGTAAACGGGCATGATTGTGTTTTAGCATGCCTATTTAGTTTAGTTCTCCAGCCCCCTTCTCTCTCTCTCTCTCTCTCTCTCTCTCTCTCTCTCTCTCTCTCCCTCCACTCTGACTGTAATGCAAGATAAACTCTTGAGTGTTTATGTTTATTGTTTGGGACCTTACGGATGGCTTTGTGTGCTTTGGTACATCTACAGTACATGAGGCTGGAGGGCTTCAAACTCCAGGAGTCTGCTGACTGTGTCACGGGAGTCAGTGGGCAGCCAGAGGGCTGTTACATAAAGCATCATCACCAGTCCAAACAGGCAGAATATTTTTTAAGAAATTTTGTTTACCCTTGATTTAGGTTTTCTCTAAGTCACTGTGGAAACCTGTAGTTCAAGACTGGCTAGTTTTCAGGCTTAGTTTGACCTCTGCAGGATGTTACAGCCTAAACACAGTGTTCCTCATTACTGTAATAAGCCAAGTAGTTTTTTCCCTATGTGTGGACCTTTGGACATGCATATTGTGTTTTTTGTCGTCTAAGACTTTACTTTTTTTTTTTCTAAGTCTGTCATTAAGCTCATGCCCATACGTACATTGAAAGTTTTGGGATGCTGTGATTATTCCTCCCTTCTTGGAGTGTCTCCATTGTAAGAGGTAGAGGACAAAATCCAAAGTCTTAATCCACCTGAGCTTTTTCTGTCCTGGCTCCTGGACTATGGAACAGTCTCCCTCAGGGGATTAGCTTTAAATCCCATCACAAAATCTGCCTATTCTCAAAGGCATTTTATTGATGCATCCTTTTCCTAATTTGTTCTTATTCTTTTATCCTCTCATGTCTGTTGTGAATATTTATCCAACTCAAAAATGTGTTTTTCTTTTTGTTACTTCACTGTGATGTTTGAGCTTCACTGTACAGAATGATGTGAGTGCAGAGTTTGACACTAGAAGGCTGTTTTCACTTAACTACAAATATTATTTCCAGGCTGAAACAAAGACACATTGAAATGCCCCTCAGTTGAACTTGAGGTCAAATCACGCTGCCTAGCTGCAGCCTCGTGGGGCCACTATGGAAATTTATGGACTGCCTGCCGGTGGCAACTTTAGCATCAGCGCCCCTGCAGGAAAGAGAAGTCAGTCTACAAATGTAGCTTTCAGAGCCTCCCTGGCTCTGTGGTGTCAGCAGTGGCTACATGAGACAGTCACACAATGTTACTAAAGAACTGTGAGGCCACTCTTGCTAATGTTTACAGCATCAGTTTAATTTTCTTTATTGTTCTTTCCATAAAGAAGATTAGAAATCCAGTCCAACAATAAGCAGCAATAAGCATTTTGCTATCGGCTACCAAACATGTTTTCTTTGCACCCTGCTTAAGCTGTATTTCTAGTTAATTAAACTAATATACCCCCCACCCCCCTTTGTACACACCCCAGTACAAAGGTTCATACAATATAGAAATAAAAAAATCTTCCCCAACTTTTATTATCCGCAAAATAGTGAACATATATGTTATATATTATAATACACTTACTTTAATCAAAATATAAATCTTATTCAGTAAACAGAACACCAAACCATATTGGTCATATTTCCATTTTAGCCAACGAAATGCTGCAGTCATGGTATTTACATTAAGGTTGACTCATAGGCCCCATGAGTCTGACCTTTATGTCTGCTGTGATTTATAACTCCACATGAACGTCCATGTGATGATAAACATGAAAAAAAAAACAGGCAGTTTAGTGTGATAACTCTTAAGTCCTTGAGGTCCGTTTGTCTCGTTTACGATTGTGGGAGTATCTGAGCGATGGTGTTGCGGGCACTCTGACTGAGCCTGTCTGGGAACTTGACCTCATACTCCAATATAAGGTCACCGCGACGATCAGGGCGTTTGGGATAAGGCAGACCCTCACCGCTAATGCGCCGCTTCATCCCAGGCTGCACGATATCTGTCGATGACACTGGCAAAGTTCTCCCGTCTAATGTGGGTGCGTTGACTGTGCACCCACACAAGGCCTGATGGGACAGAAGGGAAAACAAATGTAGAAGATCATGAATGGGTACTAACAGGAACTCCATTCTTTACATGATTACCACCTAATAACAGTCACAAATGCTTTGATTTACTATTCTAGCATATCTAAAAGATGTGTTTGATCTTCACTTACATCTCTGAGTGATATCTTGGCTGTGTAAATGATGTCAGAGCCGGCACGTTTGAACACTGGATGCGGTTTGTCCTTTAGCACAAAAACCACGTCAGCTGGAATGTTGGTAGGAGTCTCGTCCCCCTCTTTGGGAAACGTGATTTTGGTGCCTTCTTTCCAACCTTTCTTTATCTGCACCTCAAGGATTTTATCTTCTGTTCTGAGCGTTCGCCTGTCAGGGTTCAACCTTTTGCGGGAGATCTTCATTTTCTTTGTGCAACCCGACAGCACTTCCTCCAAGGTCACTCGCAGATCGTGAACCACAGGGGGATCCTGCTGTTTCTTTACAACACTACTGTGACTGCTCATTCCTCCCATACCAGAGCTGAAAGAGCGAGGGAACCCGCCTATTCCGCCACCACCCATCCCAAAGTGGCCAAAAGGGTCATCAGTGTCCATGTCCTCGGTCATGCCCCCATTGCGTGCACCAAAGAATTGTTCAAAAGGGTTACGTCCACCAAAGAACTCTGAAAACATGGCATGTGGGTCACCTTGGAAGGTGTAGCTGAAGGTGCCAGGACCACCACCAGGACCACCACCAGGACCACCACCACATGAGGGGCCGCCGCCTTTAAGACCTGGAAGAAAGAAACAATTTTTATATTTAAACACTAAAACAGACTAAATCTTTGTGTGGTAGATGTTGTTTTATTCTTGTTCTGAGATATAGTAGTTAAGGGTCATAAGGGAGAAACCTGGTGCTGTTTAAAGGAAACATCCCCCTACTTATGTTGATGTATAGGTGACATTTTGTTAAAATTCATAATGCACTTATTCCATTGTGATCGGGTTTGACATAGTTCCTGTTTTTATAAATACAGACTTGGAGGTATCTTACACATTTAAATGGAACCAGAGTAATATTATTCATTATAGCAACTCTCATAAACATTATCTTACTCACATTAAGGGAATAGATAAAATCATCTACTCACTATTGGGTGATAGATATTACTCCAGAAATTACATTATTATCTATAATAACTTATAGTGCATGCAAACATACTGTACTGATTGCTGCCTTTAAAAGAACACATGGATGTGCAGACATTGATATGAAGCCATGAAACTGACAGGCCTTTTGACTTGAACAGCAGTATTAAAATAAACAACATCTCTGTTTTCTTCAGGCGTCTCATTAAGTCATGACAGAGTGTCAGAGACGCACTAGACCCGGACCGTGAAACTGAAGCAGATAAATATCATCATTAATTCTATTATTTACACTGCGCAGTCCCAACCATAACATGTCAAAATATCTCCCCTGGAAAAGGCCTATTAAGGCTTGCTGTTCCTTCATCTATCATGACAAGCTTTTAAATCAGCAGAAGTTGTTTTTGATTCAAAGTGCAACATGAAGTCTGACACAACTCTTCTCGAAGATATGAAGACCCTAAAACCTCCTACTAAAATGTGTACAGACACCAGCGGTAAAAATGTGGCACAAACCTACCAAATTCTACAAGTGGCAACTGTTGTGGTGGCTGTCAAATACACCTGTTGTCTGTAAATCCATCACTAACTCGAGTAAAGTCCTTCCTAAGTTCTTAAAACTACTAGCTGGTTTCAGACTAGACATTTACTAAATCTGGTTACTGCATTAAAACTTGTCTTAGCTGGTAAACACTTGAGTAATGTGTTATTTGTTTGCTATTTAAGCAGGATGTCACTGTAGCATCACAATCTGCAACATAACTTATAGCTAAAAATAACAGCTGTAGGAGCCGAAGGATTAAATACATTTAACTGCCAATCCTTTGAGAATGTGGGTGTAATTTTGTTTTATTTATAAATGCAGACCTGGAGAAATATGTGTGTTTTATAACACTTAGTTGACAGAAATGTCAACTCTTTTCACTCCATTTCAACACGATTTGGCGGAGCTGACAGATTCAAAAGACTGAACCCAAACAAACACTTAGTAGTATTCATGTAGTTTACAGAGGGAAATATCTGATTATGCTAAGCTAATCATCATTATTTGGTCATTTAATTTAGCTAGCTTAGTAATTAGCAGTTACTCTAGTTATTGACATAAAGTTTTGTTAATTGAGGTTTAGCATGTTTTTTCTGTGAATTTTAGAGCACCAGGTCAGATACGGCACCCACATTAATGCTATCTCTTTACTCTTACATCACTTTAGATTTCTAAATGTTATACTTACTTTACTTGTGGTAAAAATTAACATTGTTTTTACATGGGGGTGAAAAATTAAAACAGAAAACCACTGGGCTGTAGATCCAGATGATGCTGTTGCCATGGTAACACATGTTTGGGCCATGTTTGGTGAGACCACGTCCTCCATCCATAACATGAGATACCAGGTGTGATATAGGATGCATTTTTTAAAACTATAACTCCAGGATGTCCTAGATACTAGTCATGTCACCACGAGCCAAAATTAGCACCAATCAAGTGCTAGTAAAATATGCAAGGTAGATTTGCTTCACCAGCCAAAAAAAATCAAGAGTAATCTATTGAGTGGCTGGTAAAACTTGAACATTCACTAGCTATTTGTTTAATCCGCACCCTTCCTGGCATCAAATACAGGTCTCCATGTTGAACTTGTTTTAGTTTTTAGCCTACATGTTTCTACAAGAAACACGTGTGAGTCTAACTGCAGCGCCTCTCTTTTCCTGACACAGAGACCAGCTCTGACTGAAGGGCAGCGCTGCATGAAAAAACCTACTTGTGTAAAAATACATAAGTATAAGCAGCAAAATGTATTTGTAGTGTTGAAGTTGGCTTGTTTAGTTTAGTGGTCACCAGCCTAAGAGTTGGGCCCCTCCACAAGGTCACCAGAATAATCTGAGGGGTTGTGAGATGATTAATGGGAGAAAAAGGAAGAAAAAACAAAGTTCTGATACATAAATCTGTTTTAGGTTTTTAGACTCTCTCTTCCATATGTATTGAAATGAAACCATGTGAGAAGTTGAGGGGGGAAAAATCACTATTTCTTGGATCTGTTAACAACTCAGACATGTGAAATGTGACCCTGACTACATGCTGCTTTTTGTAAGACATTAAAAGCTAAAAAAAAGTGTCACATTGTTATCTGAAAAGTAACTAAAGCTGTCAAATAAATATAGAGTAGAAATTACAATAATATTTCCCTCTGAAATGTTGAGGAGTGCAAGTAATAAGTATAATATACTGGAAATGATCAAGGTAAAGTACCTATATGAGTAAATATAGACTACTTAGTTACTGTCCACCTCTGCCTTCAAGCCTCTTAGTGGCATCCAGAGATTAACTCGGTGTTTTAAAGTAACCATATCCTCTAGTTTCAGCTTCACATTCATCTATTTGTTGTTTACTTATTTACAGTAAACCTTACCTTCCTCTCCATAACGGTCGTATATGTCTTTTTTCTTTGGGTCGCTCAAAACATCGTAAGCTTCGGCGATTTCTTTGAATTTCTCATCGGCTCCCGGTGACTTGTTTTTGTCGGGATGAAAGCGGAGAGCCTGCTTGCGATAAGCTTTTTTTATATCGTCCTCCGACGCTCCTCTCTGAATCCCCAAAATGTCGTAGTAGTCTTTACCCATTTTGACCATCCAGCGGCCTGTTTAGTGGCTAACAGTAAACGGCTGATAGAGAAGTTGTGGAGCGTGTCCTCGGTCCGTCCTCTGTCTCAACTCAAGCCGCTGCGCCCCAAATATTTTCTTTATAAACAGCGTGGAAACTTCCAGAGTTTTCCATAACAGGCCTGAACATTCTCAACTGTGACAGTTGGGCGAACACGCCCAGCGTGACGTCACCTCGTGCTGCCTTCAAGTGCTGTCAGAAATATTCCCGCGCATTAACATACCATACCATATCAGTCTCACAAAACTCACTATGTCTTACTCTACTCCGACAATATCATGTAGGTATAGGCAAAAGCATGCAATACGTTTGACTTTATTGTTGATTATAATGCCGGACATGGTGAACATGATCACAAGAAACCATACAAAATACACACAAGAAACAGCAGTATGTAAAAGCCAGTGCAAGTTTGGAGAAAATACATATATAAAAAAAACAAGACAAGCTTTAACTGTGAATGAACTACTGACAGGAATGCTTGTCATGCCTGGGTGTGGCCCACATTTAAAGGATAGGCTCACAATTTGTCAAGTCTTAAAACAATATACAGGTTTTCACATGAAATGACTTGAAATCCTCCTGTTCTTACTGAGATCCCTTCATAATGTACTTTCAATTATAAAGGATCCACTTTGTAGATTGTAGATGAAATCTACAGTCCTCCTCCTGGGCATAAATAACATACTTAACTGTTACTGTCCTTCCACTGCAGCTCAACAGGAAAATACTGATTTGATTTGACTAACTCAGACTCCTGAACCCTCATGTTATCTTCAAACAACTTTTTTTAATACATTTTTGCTCAAAATAGGGACTTTGAATTGTGAATTGTTATATAACCTGTTTCTAAAAATGTTTAGGGCGAATCATTCAATTGCAGTACAAAGTTAAAATTAGCTTGTAAAACACACCATACACCAGTTGGACTTGGGTCTGTCAAGTGAAGCAAACCTGTATTTCAGGGATTCGAGTGGCATGGGCAATTGTGCAATTTTAAATATCACTGCAGGTTGTAACAGTCCTGCAGACCCACCCAAATTAGAGGATTACGTCCCTCACGTTTGTATTTTTAGGGTATTAATTTAAAGTATAAATATATATATATATATGGACATCAATATTCAATATAAATTCAAGGTCCAAGGTATGTAGGTAGCAGTAGGTTACAGTAGGTACAGAGTAGATTGGGAGGCACTAAAACTTGTATCCCTTAAAATGTATTGCCCCTATTAATTTGTGCTCATTATGACCTTGGGTTTTCTTGTTTTGTTGGTGTACAAGGAATTATTATTGAGTAAATATTGAGTAATTCTAATGCAAAGCCTAAAAGCCTTCTTGTAAAATCAATAATTGCTTAGTTTGAGATAATAAGGTGACATTATAACAGTCAAGAAAAGACAAACTTTATACAGCACTATTATTAAACAAAGAAAACATAAAGTATACGAACACAAATATTTAAATTTAATAAAGTTGTCTCCTGTTGGATCAGTAAACGCGCAGCGCAGAAACGGACAGAGCTGCTACACAAAGAGCAATAAAGCCTCACGCTGTAAATAAATCCAATTATGTTGGCATAGCTACGACCTCTCAATTTGCTCAAATCTCATTGGCTACGTCGCTGATAATGTAGGGGTGGTCGCCTGACTTCCGGCGACTTTGATTGGCTATGTGGCGGATGTAGTGGCCGCCCTGTTGGCCTCAGCAGTCACATATTAACCCGCTGATTGGAGGCTCATCTGTCACTCATCATATTAAGGAAGGGGGTGCAAACTGCCAAGATGAAGCACTACGAGGTAAGTAGTGTCCATGAAACTCTAAACTATCAATGAGGCACCTTGTGGGGCCAAAATATTAATAATTTAATGAATGTGTGATTTTCTGGTGTATCTTTTTAGTGTAAACGCCACCAGAACGGTTCAAACATTGAGGTTTAAAATGAGCAGGGACTACAAGCACACTGCAGCAACACCGCCTGTCACTGGGCTGGTTGCTCTGAGCGGAGCTTTGTTGCTCTCTCGCATGGAAATTAACGGCTGTGTTTTATGTTTGAAAGCCCCCACGGTTATGAGGTATTGTGTTATATTTGTGAGGTTTGCGATGTAAACTATACGTCTTTGTACGCTAATTAAACAGACCTTTGTGTGTAGGATACTGCGCCATCTCTGGATGGACTGACTCAAGGCGCTTCTTATCTTGTTATTCCCTGATAATGCAGGTGAACAGTCAGTCTCAGCCCTGTTTAAGTAAACCTGAAGGCACGGTACCATTACACAACTACAAGCACAGAAAGCTTCTCCACATGTTATAAAATAGTTTCATGAGCACCAAAAACCCACCAGACAGGATTTGAAGCAGCTTGACTGAAACTGCCCCAACCAGTGGCACTTCCAGCTCCTCTTCTCTCTCTGTTGACAACTACCTGGTTGGCGTAGAACAAAATTACAATGACAGAAAGCTGGTTTCATTAAAAATAAATGGATTGATGTATTTTCATTTGGTTAAGAAGTTTTTTTTTTATTACACGAGTAGTATAAGTCCTTTCAGTGTTTGCACTGGTGCACAAGCATTTATGTGCACAGGCCAATGTATCAATCATAGGGCATTAAAGTGACCTCTGATCGATCTGCTCAACTCACCTTTTAATGGCCGTCTTCAGTTATTACCTCATGAAGTTGATCACCGTCGTCCATGCCCTTGGCTGCTGCTGAATACTACTAGCCTACACATTTTTGAAGTATGTAAACCACTGTGTGATAATGCACACATTGTTACTACTGGACACAGTGCTATACTGAAATATGTAACCCCCTTATATTGTATGAAGGTCAATTATGTAAGAACGACTGAAGGATTGACCAAATATTGACGGACCAAGTCCACTGGACGCAATCTGATATTGCAGCTATCAAAATGTGATTGTTACGAAATACTATGAAATCACGGTTCATCAAAATACAGCCTGTGATCATTTATCAGGTCACAGAATATGGTGCAACAGCGGTAAGCCACTTAATGAGTGCAAAGGTTTTTGTATATGTGGCCACTGAAAGTGAATATAATGTTAATGCATTGTTACAGCAGGTACGCTAATTGATTTCAGAAAATAATAATATGCGTAATTGACACATTAACTGGTGCAAACCTTTGAATAACATGTTAAGTTTTTAATCTTTTACTATTATATGAAGTGGGCTAAGAGAAATTAAACTAGCCTAATTGTTCAGTTTTTTTTTTTCAAAGGGACACTGTTCCCAATATATTGAACGTAAATTTACCTAAAGTTGTTCTCCATTTGGGCCATAAGAGCAGTTTAATCATAGTTTCACTGCATTTACACCAGAGAGCACCAGAGAGCTGCGTCACCTTCAGTGATCTCTGTCTGGCAGTGCAAACATTTCCAGTTTCTCTGTTTGTCTGTCTAAACTGCAATCAATGATTTCACCGGTAGTCTCTTACCTTGTGACATTGTGGACAGAAGATACAGGAAAAGCCAGCAAAACTATGCTTCGACTCACCATTCAGTGTTGCAATTAAAGCTCATTCCTCCCTGCTTCACCCTCGGCCCAGAGTGCTTTACCAGGACAGACTGTCACTGCCAGACTGAGGTTTTATATAGACGAGATGGCGGAGGTACGCATGGTAGTGGGTATGCCTGGCACAGAGGATATGGGCATATTTCCTGCAAGTCTCCACTGCAGTGTCATGTTTCCTATTTATTTTAAGTGTACCGAATGTCTCATTTGTACAGTCATAAAAAGTCTAATAGGAATAATTCAAAAAAGACTTCTAATAGTTATTAAAAAAAAAGCAAGTTGCCTCGTGCCAATGAGATGAAAATGAAATGCATACCATTTGAAACAAACATAATGAAATATACAAAGTTTGCATGCACAAAACCAAATGATTACAAAATGTAGTCCTCATAAATTAAATCCTTTCTGGATTTTTTGCTTTTTTTTTTTTTTTTTTGGTAATGTTATTGTTATTTTCCTACATGTCATGCTGCAGTAAGTGTGTTTTTACCAAAAACAAAATCCAAATTTGAGGCAACATAAGGATGTTTGGGTGAAATTGATTTAAAGTGTTTTTTGACTGTATTTCATTTATTATGGCAACTGTATCTCCGACTGTTGGTCATAAGAGATCAGAAGGGTGGGGGTGGGGGGCATCACCAAGGGGAATGCCCCAACTAAGCCCTGAGAGTCTGGAGTATTATCACCCCTTGGTGGCAGGAAAAGGCGACTCCCTCTGCATGTGACTGAGTGTACAGTTTGGTTTCAAGGTACAACACACTGTAGTATGGACACGGATGACCAGCTGAAGCTATAGATAGAAGTCTTGCAAAACGTAATCAACAGTGAACCTATGACGTCACTACATAGGCATAGCTGGGTGGGGGGTCTGTAGGGAGAGGGCTGTCATGCAGAGTTAGCAATAGATGTTTATATTTAGTTGCTGAGAGGAAGAGAGGTGGTTAAACTAGGCAAGAGGGGCTGCTGTTTATCATGAGCCTCTCATCCTTCTTGCCACTTAACTGGAGGTTCATCAGGTGTCCTTTTTTTAAGAAGGGGTTATATTTCCAAACCAAAACAGCAGCTCTGAAATGAAGCCTTTGCTCTAGAAGTTTCCTTCATGAGATATATGCAGATGATCTACTGCAGACAATTTGCCAGGGGAATACTGGGCATTCCTGTGTATGCAACTGTGCACACACATGTGGCACATGTCCACACTGCAGGGGTCGCCTGGCAGTTAAATAAAGCAGCGCGCCAGAAGTGAAGGAATGAGGGAGAGCAAAGTGGGAGGGAAGGTGAGAGAATGACAGAGAGGAGGAAGAGGGAGGGGCAGGTGACCAGAGGGGAGACAGATTTATTTCCACAGCTGAGTGCTGCCCCTCTCATCTCCTTTCTGGCTTAGCGAGGATCTGGGATAGACAAGTCAAGAGGTGCAGTGACAGAGGGAAAGAGTGAGGGGAAGAAAGGGATAAACAGAGCCCAGGAGGAGGACTGTGGACATGGATACTTTAGCACTAGAGGCCACTGGCGGCAAAAAGACGGCCAATGGGGCTTTGGCGGCTGCACCCATGCTGGTCCAAGCCCCGGTCAAACGAAAACCTGCTAAAAAAACTAAAAAGGCTGTTGTTTTTTTTGAGGTGGAGATACTGGATGCCAAGACGAAGAACAAGCTCTGCTTCCTGGACAAGGTGAGAACTTTTGTTTTTGGGGACCTTAAAGAACAAGATATGAGAACTTTCTTCTTTTTGTATTTAAAAAATTTCCATCTTGATTTAAGTGTTAGTGTATTTTACTAACCTCTGCTTTGCCATGAGTCATTTTAATGACTGTGGGTGCATATTTCATTGTCTTCGTGCCTGAGTGTGTGTCTGTATGTTAATTAAAAGGTTTGTGTGTGTGTGTGACTCAGGTCTTTTCTAGAACATAGTTGAGCTGCTTTAGTTGTGGTCTTCTGTCAATCAGCTTTGTGGGCGTAACCATCAACACAGAATGAGACACAACACTGCTGGGTTCAGTTACCTGTGTATGGTAGGAGCTTTTAGTGCACAGACACACAAAATGTCATGAACAAACCAGTATGACAGCACTGCAATAAATTCTGCCTTTATTAAAATTTAATAGTTTAGTTTTGGGAGTGTGTCAAAGCTGCTGATTCAATTCTGTAGTCAAGTCTAAATAAAACTTATTTAATAAATCACCACTGCAATCTATGGCCTCAAATCTGCCTCAAAATAAGCAGTGTCCACACCCTGTGAGTCTCCTATGAAAACTCTGCGCAATATTATATCATTCATAATATCCATAATGATATTAATAATATCAATGTCTGAGCAATGCAAGGCTAATATTTCTACAATTGAATGCAGTGCATTAATTGTTGCACTTTTCTCCTGACATTAAAGAAAATGTGCCCAGAAAGCACGTAGTCTCATCATGTCATGTCATCACCGTCTATGAATGTGTTGTGTTGTTCTGATGGTTTAGAGGTTAAGTTGGGTAAATGATCTACATTCATAAGGAAAGGGAAAGAGAAGGCTTTATAAATGTAAATAAATAAAAGTTGTATTCTTTCATCATGCGGAGATTTAGAATACAGATACAGTAACTTGTCAATCACACGGTGATGAAAATGTGTCTTTGACTCACAAAACACACATACACACACACAGAACAAGTAAAACGCAGACGCACACAAAAAGACGCTAAACAAAAAATGATAATGATATGACAGATATTTAGCGTCACTGGCAGCAGTACTGTGCCAGATTTTATAGATGTAACTGAACATCAGTCTTAGCACTTCACTGTGGTTTGGCCTGCGTATATACGTGTGGATTAAAGTTGAGTCTAAGCCATTCAAGTCTATTGTTTTATCAGGTTTATTTACAGTAATTAATACTTGGCCTCTACTTTTGTTATTGTTGTGTTAGACAGCATTAATTTGTTAAGCCTGTAGGTCATTGCTGTAGCTTTAGGAGGGTTTAATGTATTGTTGGTGTAAGGCCTGTTGATGTGTAGCGTTGCATTAGCCAAGTTTACAGTGGTGTTGCCCTGTCAGCCAGGATAGACTCATCTTATCAAAGGGTGCTCCTCAGTACTGAGAAGTATAAGGTGCTATCCTAGTTGGATACCAAGTTGTTTTCTTAGCAGAGCGTCCATGGTGATAGCATCCTTAATCTCAACACCTCTTGGAGAGGCTGTTTCACAGATCTGACAGATATAGATCTGAACAGAGGGGCCTTTAGGGGGGACTGGTTTCCTAAAGTGGGTTAACAGAGTTAGAAATACAACTGAAGTCTTGTATCATGTCAGGGTTTATAGGACAAACTTGTAATAACAGTAGTGAATTAAGACAGAAAGTAGAAGTAGAAAGACATGAGGGGCCACAGGGGTCAGAGAGAGGTGGTTTTGTAGTGATGTCATCCTGCTGAAAATGGCATATGGTCCTCAAGGCGACATGAACAGAAGCTGAGTCGATTACAGCAGCAGTCTACTACAGCTGGATCGCCGTCTGTGAGGAAAGTCACTTGGCAAGATCAATAGAAAAAACACTTACAAAATGTGAATGTCAGTCATATTTATAAATGCATGCTGTTCTGTTGTGTACATAAAATTGAGGAAATTTCTTTAAATGTTTTTAAAACCCCCTGAAAGCTAACTGGGCATTTTTTTTCTAACCATATTGCTGCTTAGATAATTAAATCATGGTATTACTGCACTGTTTACTGGCAATTACTAAGCAACCGATTACATACATCTTAGTTCTCTTTGTCCAGGCCAGCAGGCAAATACAGCTCACAGCCTAAATGTCAAGCGTTTGACAGATTTTTATATATATGGATGTCTGGGCTGTTATGATTCATGCTTATATAATAAAAGACTAGTAGATTAGGTATTACTATTAAACTCACTATGTTCGTGCTATACAGCTAAAGAATAAAATGGTTTTAATGTTTGGACTTTTTATACGAAGTTGCAGAGATGTAAAACTTTATAAAAGGTAGAAAATGTATCATACACAATGGAGATAAAGATGATGTTTTATTTTCATAACCTACTAAAATAAATAGAAACAGTTGGTTAAAGGTAGTTAAAATATAAATGATTGAAACAGGTTGGGCAAAGTAAAAATGCAAATGTAAATCTAAACACGATGGATATTATAGCTGTTGGTCAGAAAATAGTCCAAACAAAATATGTGTAAGTCAACATAAAACCCTTAAGACTTACAGGGCTCACCTCACTTTAAAGCCTAACTAAAATGGTTGTCCGCACATGACATAGCACATACATCTGCTCTATAAAGCACTTATCCTGTGTTGAGGGGAAAAAAGAGAAATCAGATGGGGGAAAATTAACATTTTGGCTTTATTACTTTGGTCCAGACCGAAGAATCTCAACAATTACTGTGATTGGATTGCCATAAAATTTTGATGCCCCTCACAGGATGAGCTGCAAAGACTTTGGTTTGAAATTTTTAAATTGGCCAATACTTTGATTTATGACCCAATACCTGCTGAATTATTGATAATCACATCAGCTTCAGCTGTACTTTTGTGATCAAGTGTTAGCACGCTAACATGCTAAACTAAGATGGTGAATGTGGTTATCATCATCGCTTGCTAAACATTAGCACGTTAGCGTTGTTGTCATGCTGGTATTAACATTTTGCTCAAATCACAGCTGCTGGAAGATTTGCATTTGTGCGCTCTTCGTGTTTCTTGTTGTTGTCATTGTGTTTATATTTGGGGTAGTTCAGCTATTGCTGGCAGCCTGGCACAAGGTCGTGTGTGTGTCTGTGTGTGTTTAAGCTCTTTGAAACCCTAATACCAGCTGTTAAACAGCCCATGGGATGTGTGGGCACAGCCAGAGCTAAATTTACCACTAATCATCATCATGAAAAGAAAACAGGATTATTATCTGTTCCTTTGTGTGTTTGTGTCTGTACATGTCCCGCTGATTATTTATTGTTGTGTCATTTGTAGGTTGAGCCAAATGCCACTATCGGGGAAATCAAGTCTATGTTCCACAAAAGTCGTGAGTATCGTCTCTCTGCAGATGAAGAAGCACATTTTTAAGTTACACATAGAAATACTAACTTTATGTCCCATCTTAAGATGTCTTAAGTATTTATATGATGGTTTCAGATCCTCAGTGGTACCCAGCAAGACAGTCCATTCGCCTCGATCCCAGTAAGTCAGCAAAAGTGTGAAAGTTTATCAGCATAATTAAAGAACTTGATAATGAATAATCATAAGTAAATGTAAATCTCAGTGTGTGTGTGTGTTAATAAAGGTGTGTGTGTGTGTGTGTTTCAGAGGGGAAGTCTCTGAAGGACGAGGATGTTCTGCAGCATCTTCCTGTGGGAACCACAGCAACATTCTATTTCAGAGACCTGGGAGCTCAGATCAGCTGGGTCACAGTGAGTACAGTCACAGGAACAGTTAGACCTACGGCAGAGACCCGACAAGCCCACATTCATCAGAGCACAAATGAGAGCACAAAAAAGCGAGGCTATATCAAGATTTCCCACTGTGTTAAAAAGAAAAAAAGGAGTGTTTGTATGTGTGGGGCAGAAGTTTTCCTCTTGACCCTGAGGTTAATTTGCTGAAGTTACGGATGTTGGGAGTTGAAGGAGAGGCCAGTAGTGACTGAGAAAGAGAGGAGAGATAGAAGGAAAGGGAATCAGACAGATCAGCAAATCCAATCAACAATATGCCAAGATGGCTACAAAGGCAAAAAATGAATATGTGTTCAATGTTTATTTGAGTTAAACTGAGTCTCCAGGCTGAGAGAGAGGAAAATATAACAACCGACTCATGCTGTTCTGCTTTCTGTCTTTTCCTCAGGTCTTCCTGACAGAGTATACCGGCCCTCTGGTCATCTATCTGATGTTCTACTTCAGAGTTCCCTTCATCTACGCACCCAAATATGACTTTACTACCAGTAAACACTGGGTCGTACAGTGAGTGCCCTCAACACAAGCCTTCACAAACTTTATATAGTTATAAATAGTCTTCATCCAGGGTTTGATAATTGCATGCAAACGTCTCCTCTTAAAGTTGAATGCGTCACAATTTAAAGGAATAGTTTTTCATTTTGGGAAATACACAGTGTAGTTTCATCATGTATTAATTTTCTTGCAATCAATACCAATCTCATGTATGTCCGTTAAATATTTAGCGTCAGCCAGCAGCAGGTTAGCTTATCTTAGCACAAAGGTAACAAAGTCTGTGTACCATCCCAATTAAAGCTCACTACAGGTTGTATCTTTATCCTCGTTTGTTTAATCGGTTTAAAACCTTTGCCTTACAACAGTTTTGGGGTTATGTGTGGGACTATTTCTTGGCCATGTACAGTGACTTCCTGCAGTCTTTGCTGGTTGCCTGTAGAGGTGCAGGTAGATTTTGTTTCTTTTGGTCAGAGCCTGGCTAGTTGTTTGCCCCGTTTCCAGTCTTTATGTTGAGCTAAGCTAACCTGTATCTTACACTAGGCAAAAAAGCCAACAAGCATCCCAAAAATGTCCCAAACTATTCCTTTAAACCACGCTTTTTTCATATGAATGTGGAAATGAGCTTTAAAATCCTCTCTAGACAGAGCTCTTGGATGAGATGATAAAACAGTCAATGAATGATTTGTTCTCATTGAGAGGATGCCATGTATCTGCAGCCTAACCAGGAGTGGAGCTAATACACGTGTCTCTGCTTTTTCCAGTCTTGCCTGTATGTGTCACTCTTTTCACTACATTAAGAGGCTGCTGGAGACGCTGTTTGTCCATCGCTTCTCTCATGGAACCATGCCCTTACGCAACATCTTTAAGGTGAGATACATTCTCCCACTCACACACCATCACATCTTTCCCTACATTGATATCTGTAAAGATGTCATGTGGATTACATGGAGTGAAAGGTGAATAATTAACTGATTTTAAAAATGTCTTTCTACCAACACAAGCCATGACAATGTTCCTGCCACTCTTGTTTCAGAACTGTACCTACTACTGGGGCTTTGCAGCATGGATGGCCTATTACATTAACCACCCACTGTATACACCACCCAGTGAGTATGCATGCACCTACACCTACCTGTTTCTCATTGTAACTTAATTTCATAACATTTGTTAATTGTGTCTTGTTGCAGTTTACGGGGAGCAACAGATCAGACTGGCCCTCATCATTTTCTTGGTGAGAATCTTACTTGACATCACTTTGATCTTTAATTTGATTTGACTGATAAACAAGTGTGTCATTTATTTCACTTCAAGTGTATTTTGTGTACTTAATCTTATCCTCAAAGTTGTACAAGACAAGTTTTGTTGTTTGTTTGTTTTTTTAGATACAGGCCCAGACTTAAATCTTTTGTTATGACAATGATCAATGTTGTCTTTCTTAGTTCTGTCAGATCGGCAACTTTTCCATCCACATTGCTCTCCGCAACCTCCGCCCTCCAGGTAAACACACCAATCACACCTGTACATCTCTCAGGCGCACAACTGTATGGCTACAGCTGAAACAATTCGTTGATAAGTCCATTAACAGAAAAAAATAATAATAAAGCATTTAGATAATTTTTCAAACATCTTCTGTTCCATCATTTATATTTCAACCAATTAATCAATTAATTCTCTCCTTTCTTGTTCTGTCTTCATCCAGGCTCCAAGACCAGGAAGATCCCCTATCCAACCAAGAACCCCTTCACCTGGATTTTCCTGCTGGTCTCCTGCCCCAACTACACCTATGAGGTAACATGCTTTATTTAGTATGTGGTAGCTGAAGAGTTTTACTGGACAGAGTGGTGAAATGGTCAAATTTTGTTTAAATAAAGTACATAGCAGTAGTTGCACAGCTGGAGGTTTAAACCACTTGTTATATTACACCGTACCATTTTTGTCCCCAGTTTGGTTAACACCTAAGATTTTGTTCATGTTAGACCTGCAGCTCCTGCCCTCTGGTGGTGTCAGTCTGTATGTAACATCCCTCCTCTTCCTCCTGCAGCTGGGCTCCTGGTTTGGCTTCACGTTGATGACCCAGTGTCTGCCGGTGGCCTTCTTTACCTTGGTGGGGTTCATCCAGATGACCGTGTGGGCCAAAGGAAAGCACCGCAGCTACCTGAAGGAGTTTCGCGACTACCCTCCTCTCCGCTCACCCATTGTGCCCTTCATCCTGTAGAGGACCACATGGTTGCTCCCTCGCCCATTCAGCTCCAACCCAAACTAACTGAAAGGGTGCCCTCTTATTTTAATTTCCTCCTAGATCTACACTGGATCCATACTTATTAGACTGACTGAAATAATCTAACCCCTTTTTTCCACCTCAAACCAAATTTTTCCTTCCATTCCCATTCACTGTCATGTTAAGTGAAAATGTAAAACACAACACTCAATTTTCTTTATTACCCACAAACCCTTTGATTAGTTTGACTTGTGTGCATTTGAGCTGCCACAGCAGTCTACTACCCAGTGTGTACTGAATGATGTACTGTACATAGATAGTGTAAGTTAGAGAGATGTCCCACCACTCTTATGACATCTGATACTGCATCTGGTGAATTGAATTGTTCCATTTTAAAATCCATTAATCTAAATTTGATCTAAACCATGACAGCATTTAATTTTGTTGATGTATGACGAAGTAATTTATTAAAAAAATGTAAATCAAAATGTTGTTGCTTTACACAGTTGTGCAGAATCACGGGTATATTATTAATGTGTAACCATGCCACGATTTTTGAATAATAGCTAAATCCTTTCAGGGAGGTCCGAACTGTGAATTTCACTCCTGACTGCTCAGTTATGCCTATTTAGGTTTAACATAATAATGTAGCATCGCCAATAGGCAATATTGTTAACTATTACAGAGTCAGTTGGGGTTGAAATTTAGGTGAAGTTGCAGTTCAACATATATGGCAGTTTATATCAAACACACCTGCAATAGTTTGATAACCAAATACAGGAAAATGGTGAAGTACATGAGTAACTTATTCAGACTAATCTAAACATTACATGTGTTAAATGTGTAAAAATATTAGTGAAGATGGAAAATATTTAATAGGAACGGTGGGTAATCTATTTTTGATGTAGTCTAACTAGGCAGAAGTGACCTGAAATCAGAACAAGTGTCTCACAGTTGAGAAGTTTTTAGCCAATGGCCATAGAGACCAATCACCCTGTCCTTAAACCACGGACTCCTCTGCAGAAATCAAATGCAAAAAGAAATCTCAGTTTCACTTTAATTAATCAATCAATATTTTTGACTGTGATTTCAACCAGAGAACAACTCAAGACATTAGTCAGACTCTGGGGGTGGAGAGCTTAAACGAGATTGTTTAATGTGAACAGCAGTGGGTATATACAGAGAGAAAAATCACCATGTAGTGCTCATGCAGCTTCAGCCTGGGCCTCAACCCTCTTCTTCCTCAGCTGGAGCCGCCTCTCCCTCTCATACTCCTTCATACGCATCACATAGCTGGAGACAGAAACACAAGACGTATTTAACAAGGTTGATATGTGTGTGCGTGAATGAGTTTTTATTGTGTTTTGATCTTAAAAAAAAATAAAAAAATTTAAAAAAATCTTTGTTTATACAATCCTGAAAATGCATTCTGGGGCTTCTGTTGTGTCCACTTTGTTTTCATTTTAACTGTATTAACCTATTAACTAAGTAAGTGGACCAGCTGAAAGCTTTGCTACTGTAAAACACTTACTCCTGATGCTCACAGTAGTCCCAGTCATGTCTCTCATGCTTGCAGGCCAGGAAGTTGGGCCAGTTGTCCCGCTTACACTTCATGAGCTTCAGGAGATGATGAGCACAGTAGTCCCTCTGCTCCAAGGGCAGCTGGGCAAGGTTCATCTGCTCCTGGCTTGCTACCATCTCTACCAAAGGAATAAAAAGTCTTTAAGTCATCTTTTAGTGTATAAGGTTCTGATATGAATATGCATTTTGAAAATACACGAGTCAGTGGTTACAAGGCCGCTTGGATGGTGTTAAATTCAATCATTCATTGATTTGACAAGGTGACATTTTTAAAGTGGGGTACATTGACAACAACTTTATTACTCTGTGGTTGGTGTGGTTACATTTATCTTAATTTGTGTTGTGAAAATGTGTTGCACATATTTTAGACTAAATAAATATTTATATTTATTAGTGTTTCAGGGTTATTGCACGGTCTGCTAGTTTTAGTGTACAGTGTTTCATATTTCAAATGTCTTCTGAAATAAGTGCGAATGTGCTTTACATTAAAAATACAAGGATTACCTGGTGACTTGTTAACAACATAAATATCTTGTGGGAACACTTGGGAGGTTCAGAGTCTATCCAACTTATAAACAATAACAAATGTGCACATACAGTAGGCTTTTCGAAGAGATCTAATTTTATTGCCTCCCTTTGCTGTTAAGTTATTTTTCTATTTATTAACTCATCATTATTATTATTATTATTACTTTTGCCCCTTGTCCTGTTACGACGTCAAACGTATCAACCAGCTGAAAGTGAAGTCACGTCTTTTGTCTTCTGTTATTGTATTACTGTCAGACATATTGTAAATGACGCTTACTATAAATTAAGTGATGCAAGAGAAAACATAAATAAACAATAACAACATACAGTAGATGTTGACATTCAGCGTCAGCGTATACTTTCAGTTTCTACTCTTTATATGTGAGCTAATACTTAAGATAAACAGCTAAAGGTAAATGTTATACCAAGCTGACTACATTCAGTCTGTCCTATGCTGCAGATTGAGAGCACACACACACACTAACCTCTCTCTTTCCTCTCCGGGAAGCCAAACTGCGGGTCAAACTCATATTTCCTCGCGGGGTCCGGCTCGGTGTCCGTTTCGGTGATGTACCGTCTGACCAGGTGAGCGCCCATGGTGTACACAATGTTAGCTAAATATAATCGGTATCAAGTATTTCCCAAAATTATTCAGGTATATGCCATTCGGTCACCTCCACAAACTCCCTGTCTTCACTTCCGCCTCTCACCGGGGATAATAAACAGCCGAGCGGTGCTTCAGAAACACCGTCCCCGTAACAAAGGTTCCGCTAGCAGGCGGCGGGGCTAGAGTCAGTTCAACTAACTTAAAAATATTATTACCAATATAATGACATTACTGATGCAGTTGTAAATATTTAATGGTGTAGGATACACTACACAAACATTACACTTTAGCTTAAACATTCACTATTTTCTATCAAAGCATGAGTTTGTGCAACTGCACTGTGGCCCCAAAAATACACAGGGTATATGCTAAACTAAGATAAAATAAAATAAGATTAAATATATACACAGATTCACAGTGTGTCACATAATTGATATATAAGGTTAAAAAGTTAGATAACCTAAATAACCCTGGACACTGATATTAAAATTCTCTTCTCTTCTCTTCTTTGTCCCTCACACCTTTATAAAATAAAACTAAGTCTGTGTGCATTACTAGTTTTCTTTTCATGCAATTTGTGTGAACTTTTACTTGCTGAACTGAAACTTTCTTTACTTTATGTTACTAACTGTACTTTAAACTGTATTTTTAAATGAAAAAAACAAAACAAAAACACTTACAGCATTCAAAGCCATACAAATACATTTATTTATTACATTTTAAACTCATATACACACAACATACATTGTTTTCATAGTGCAGACAAAATAAGGTGTGTTCAAGCCCAGTGATGTTATTATGCTTGTCTTACATGTAGTAAGTAGTAGTAGTTTATTTAAAGTGCAATTTCAAAAAACACATGATTACACGTAGTTAATAAAAGCCAGGATTAGCCAGAAGGCTAGTTTTCCTCTGTAGCATATATAACAAAATCTTTAATCTGGTTTCTTTTTTGAAATCTTTTCTTTTAAAAAAGGTTCCATACAATTATTTTTATGATCATGTCCCACTGTTTCCCATAATTCTCCTATTTAAATTTGTCAAAGGAAGCAAAAGGTCAGAAGAGGAAAACATTGTGCAGCTGTTCCATTATATGATGACTTTTTGTCACTGATAAAGATCTTCATCAGCTTCATCTCTGAACAGACCTGGCCTCCCTGACCCAGAGCCGGATCCTTGACCTCCAGACTGGGAACCAGTAGCAGAGGGGAACCTACGTGAAGAGATAAACAAGGTCAACTTAATAGCAAAACAAATCATGACTAGGTTTTATGCAGTGAACTATTCGTATGTATGTATTGCACATGTATGTGTGTGTGTGTGTGTGTGTACCTGAAGGCCCCAAAGCCTCGGCTCTGCTGCAGAGTTTGAGCAAACATCTCATATTTGCGGATGTCATTGTCACTGACAGAGCGACGGGCAAATCGCATCGCCTCTTCAAAGTGGTCCTTCCTGATCTCTGGGACTGGATCAAAGTCTTCATCCTGCAGGCCGGGAAAAACATTATGACTACATGCGGAAACAATATACATTGTACACTGTATACATGTATGTGTGTGTGTTCCCAGTCCAAAGGCTGAAAGTTAAATGAACGCACAGCCGCCCTTTAGGGAACTTTTTATCTTCCACATTTTCATTCAGCACCGAGCACACACAGCCTGGTACTGCTTTGAGGTGTGGAGCATGTGTGTGTGTGTGTGTGGGTGTGTGGGTGTGTGGGTGGGGGGGTGCGCTTTCCCCATTTTAAAACATTACAGCATGTTATATACAGTATAAGCAAGGATGCAGTGCAGCAACACACAGTCTGACCATGGGGATGCCTGGTCTGCTCTGCCTTTGACGCTCAGCCTTGATCTCAGCCTCAATGGCCTCACGAATGGCCAGCTTACAAGCCCTCTGGCAGATCTCTGTCAGGTCGGCTCCAGAGAAACCCTCTGTGATACCAGACAGGTATTCAAGGTCCACATCCTACAGGAAGGAAAAAAAGGAAAGAAAAGGAGGCAGAAAAACTGAGGTGTTGTGAAAAATGTCACATAATTTGGTGATCTTCTTTTTTCTTCGTATATGGGTGTTGGATTGGGATTTTCTGTAAATATGTAAATATAAATATGTAAATGAACTGTAAAGATTAACAGGTAAATTTGTATCACTAACACGTGCAACAGGGGACTTGCGGAGGTTGGCGCGTAGGATGGCGGTACGGGAGCCTTTGTCTGGGAGTGGGATGTAGATGAGCTGATCTAAACGGCCCGGTCGCAGGATGGCTGCGTCTATGATGTCTGGTCTGAAGTGATAGGAGGAAAGAAAGCGGGACGGAGTAAGAGAAATAAAGATTTAAAATGTGTCAACTTGTCAAGCTACAATCATGACACATAATGCGTGACATAGAAATCAAGATTCTCACATCCGCACCTGTTTGTGGCGCCAATGATAAAAACATTCTTTTTGTCGGACATGCCGTCCATCTCTGTGAGTATCTGGTTGATGACTCTGTCGGCTGCACCACCTGCGTCTCCAGCACCGCCCCCCCTGGATTTGGCAATGGAGTCCAACTCATCAAAAAACAAGATGCAGGGAGCTGCCTGCCTGGCCTGAGGCAGAAGGAAAAGGACAAGAGGTCAACAAGTAAGTAGTCTTAAAACATAGGAGCTACAAGTTTGACTGAATATATCTGAAAACAGAGACTACAAACCCCAGTTAGGGATGCAGAAACTCAGTTTTTTTTATGATATTACTTTCCTTGTTCTGTTCCCACCTTATCAAAGACATCTCTGACATTGGCCTCTGATTCTCCAAACCACATAGTGAGCATCTCAGGCCCTTTGATGGAGACAAAGTTTGCCTGGCACTCGTTGGCGATGGCCTTAGCCAGAAGGGTTTTCCCACAGCCTGGAGGACCATAGAACAACACTCCCCGAGACGGGGTCATCCCAAACTTCAGGAACTTGTCCGGATATTCGACGGGGTACTGAGAAGAGCAAGATGAAAATTGAAGGATTGTTGATGGGGCTCGTGTTTTTAGACATGCGTGGTGTCTGGTGGTGTGTGTGTGTGTTTTCCCCAACCTGAACCAGTTCTTGCAGTTCTCGCTTGACCTCGTCCAATCCTCCGATGTCCTCCCAGTTGACCTGAGGTACCTCTGCAACAGTTTCTCTCAAAGCTGATGGGTTGCTCTGGCTCAGTGCCCACTGAGGGAGAAATAAGAAATATTCATGTCAAGCTTTTAATTGTGTGGTTACAAATGACAATTCTAGAGAAGCTGCAAGCTGTGTGTGTGTGTGTGTGTGTGTACTCGGAAGTCATCCATGGTAACAGCCAGTGAGTTGAGCAGGTCGGCATCTATGGATTCATCCTCGAGGTCTATGAGGATCATCTTCTTGCGGATGGCTTGCAGAGCAGCTTCTGAGCACAAAGCAGCCATGTCAGCGCCCACATGGCCATGGGTCTCTGTGGCGATCTGTTAAATATACATCGAACATGTTAAATGATTCAGGGACATTAGAATGAATTAATATGTAGCACACAATGCAGTGCTGCAACTGATGATTATTTTCATTATCAATTAATTATCAAATGTATCTGCCGATTTATTTTCTAGTTGCTTGGTCTATAAAATGATGACAAATGTCAATCACTGTTTTACAAAGTCCAAGTTGCAACCTAAAATGTCTTGTTTTGTCTCAACCAACAGTTCACAACCCAAAAGATTTTCAGTTCACTGTCATAGACTGAAAAAACACAAAATATTCACATTTAAGAATCTGGAACAATATAAGTTTAGCTCTTAAAAAATCATTCAAATTCTATTACTCGATTAACAAAATAGCAATTAATCAATTGATCAAATAATCGTTTCAGCTCCTATAGATGCCACCAGTTTGTTTTTCTCACCCTCTCCAAGTCGACGTCATCAGACAGTTTCATGTTTTTGGTGTGGATCTGCAGGATCTCCAGTCTGCCGGTTGAATCTGGGATTCCAATGTCGATCTCACGATCAAACCTGCCTGGATACAGACGTTACCAGATTTGTCAGTGTGTGTGTGTGTGTGTGTATGTGTGTGTGTGCATATGCGCTTTGTTGTGTACATGTGTGCATCCTAACCAAAGCGTCTCAGAGCAGCATCCACGCTGTTAGGTCGGTTTGTTGCCGCCATGACAACCACATGAGCTCTCTGCTTCAGGCCATCCATCAGGGTCAGGAGCTGGGACACTATACGCCTCTCCACCTCTCCATGGGTCTAGACATACACAGACATTTATGATGTGACGAACCAGCTTTTTAACTTGTTCCATATTGTTTACCTTCTCTCTCTTGGGGGCGATAGCGTCCAGCTCGTCAATAAAGATGATGGCTGGAGCGTTTTTCTCTGCTTCCTCGAAGGCCTTTCTCAGGTTGCTCTCTGACTCTCCCGCCAGCTTACTCATGATCTCAGGACCTTGTCACAAAATCATAACATTCGAAACATATTTACTCCCACACAGAGGCAGACATATCAGCTTTAAAATGTGTAGAAATGTCAGCCAGATGATAGTCTCACTGTGACGCTGTGTGAGCAGAAGAAACCCTCACCATTGATGAGGAAGAAAAAGGCGCCAGTTTCGTTGGCTACGGCCCGCGCAACCAGGGTCTTCCCTGTGCCTGCAGGGCCGTACAGCAGAATACCTCTGGGGGGCTGATGGAGAGAACGGACGAACACATCAAGTCATGAAAAGAGAAATGTCTTATTGTTACAATAGAAGAATGCAAATTGATGAATGGATGTGTTTTAGATTTTGTGTGTGTGTGTGTTTGATACCTTAACTCCTATAGCCTTGAAAAGACCTGGGTGTCTGAGTGGAAGCTCCACCATCTCTTTAATCTGGGCGAGCTGCTTTCGACAGCCTCCGATGTCGTCATAACCGATGTCATTAAGGCTCTCCTCCTCATCCTGTCACAGGGCAATACACAAGATTCAGATCTGCTTGAGTTGATTCTCAGTCATGAACATCATGAAAGAATGACATGAACATCTCAACCCAGCTGAGTTCCACCTCAATGGGATCAAGTTGCTGCTGACCCGATCAAGTCATTGATGATCAAGTCTATGTCACAATTGCTGATTCTGTATATTTTGATAATCTAATGTTCACAATTGTATTACACAAATGTCCCACAATATACAGTGCTGTGGAGTGACTGAAAAAAGTTTGAGGAAAAAAAAACAGAAGTTGCAACTGAATGTGTACAAACACACACACACAACCCAGAGGCCCATAAATCTCTCACAGACCTCTCTTTTGATTGGCTCTCCCTCACAGTAGATAACAGTGTCTGGGGCAACGATGCAGTGAGGGCTGGGGTCCGTCTCCACCACCTTGAACTCCACTGCCCGCATGCTACCCCTCACCAGGAAGATGTCACCTGTCAACAACAGATAACAGGTAACTGTACACACAGGAGTGTGCGTTCAGGGTGGTGTCACGGTTTCAGTGATACATGCTGTGAAATAACAAACACGCTGACCAGAAGTAGGACATTTTAACTGTGTTCCTGCGATACTATCTGGTGCAGATGTGTTGTGGTACCTTTATGTACGGGGCGGTAAGCCTCCAGAAAGTATGGTTTAAGGAAAACCTCAAAGAGGTTCCCTGTCAGGCCCTCGATGGTGTCATCTATGGGAAGGACATGGATCTTCTTCCCATACTTGATATCAGGGCAGGCATGGATACTGTAATAACATAAATAGATTATTCCTGATGTTTTATAAAATATCCTCAAACTTCACTTGTTAAACTGTACACAAAGACACATGTGCGAGATTCACCTAATGACATCACCAAGCCGGACACGCAAGTTGTTGCGGGTCACACGGTTCATGCGGAGCCGTTCATCTCCACAGGTGTTATCGGTCAAGACGATACACACCGTCTGGCGGCGCTTCCGCCCCCTCAACACCACTGTGTCCCCCCGGAAGAGCTGCAGCTCCTCTGTCTTGTTCTGGTAGAAAGACACCAGTCTGAGGACAAATACATACAGGACCGTGGCGTATTTTCACCTGACACACACACACACACATGCACCTGTGATAGGGTGACAATGCTGCTGTCTTCATTGAGAGCTTCATCAACAATGAGTCTGTTTGGTCTGTGTTTCTGCTTCAGGATGGCAGTGGATAAATCTTCTCCCTTTGGGCTTCCAAACAAGAGGCACATTATGACACACTCACATGTAGGCTCTGCACTGGTGGCTCTAATTTCCTCATGTGACGCTGAGCTGTATTTAGACTTTCACTGGCTCTGCACGTAGCAACTATATCATAGTGTTTTTGGTACAAATGGAAATGTCTTAACCTGTTTAATTGGTTTGAATTAAATGTAACAAAACATTTTAGCTTCTTAAAAAGTTGAACAATTTCTTGACACAAAAATGCTGGGTAAAATAAAAGACACACACTGTACATATGCAGCTGTTTTACTCACTCTGTTCCTCCTGAGCCTGGCATGACTGCTCTCCTTGTCTTGTCAGATTATTTCCTGAGATTTTCACACTCTGCCCCTCACTGTTGTGAGTTTTACTGTGGTATATTCGGGAGGTGATCTTGTACGGTCTTCTTGATTGCTGCCAAAGGTTTCAGATTCGGACGAATGTGATCAGCCCCGGTGTGGTTTTGGTCTTTTTGCAGCCCAGAAGTTTCCAACAAAGATTCTCAATTTCTCCACTTTCCTCTGTTGCATTGAGCCACCATGTTTGTGGGTGCAGCAGCCTGTCTGTTTATCAGAGGTGGTATAAATATGCCCCCTCTGCTTCCCGGTCGTATTTGTAACACCATCGTGTGCACACACACAGAAATCCTGAGCACTTGTCTTGGAGAGAGTCCCAGGACAGATATAGCGTAATACCCCCCCCCCCTCAATCTGGTCATTTAAAACACTTCCCGAGTTACTGCGAAATATTTATCTGCCAAAATGAATGATGTATCGAACATATATTCCAAAAGAACAGACTTATAGTCTGTCTCACCTCCTGGACAAGTCCTGTCTTTTTTTTCTAAGAGGCAGCATGGTCTTTTCATGACCTCCATTACACATTATACATGCACATGTATGTCTGCTACACACTCAAAATGGACACGTTGTGATGTTTTAATTGAAACTTTTATTACTAAAATTGTCCTTTAACAAATGACAGGAGACAGGGGCATAGTCGTGTTTGTACATTCCCCCCTGCGAGAATCCAAATCATCACACACATAATGCTTGTCCTATAGATCGAACAAATAAGAGTTAACTTATCTGAATGTTGAAGAGTGCTGAAAACATACACCTTCAGCCAACTATGACAACCTGGAAATGTGTCCTTGAAAGTTGGAAAGAAAGTGAAAGTGAAGGTTTGAGGGGAGAGAGGTAGAGGTTTGAATGCACAAAAAGACAGATTTGACTGAATACATTTACAAAATGTACCTGAAATACCTGAAAAATATATGGACGCACAAATAACAGAATATTTTTCCAATGACGATTTGCACAAAGGAGATGTAGAACCTGGAATGTGTGGCGTTACAGTGCAGGCGGGAATGAGGTGTGTGACAGTCTGACAGCATTTTGGTTTTCAACATTTGAGCTGCAAAAATGGTTATAAAATGCTGGTGGCATGAGATTAGTTGATTGATTAACTCAGCTTTACCCTGCATTAACATCTTTCATTCAAATAATTGTTTCTCTATAATCTACAAATGTAGGCAGGTATATTAAATGGGTTGTTTTTGCTTGAATATATTTACATATTTACTCTAATGATTTCAGTTCATACATTTAGTTTAAAGCATTATGAACGAGTCTATATCAGAGATTTTCATCTGAGATTTCACAAAATCAACAACCTGCCAGTTCAACAATTTCCAAAACATCTCCTAAATGTCAGCTTATTGCTTTGACCGATGACTTTTCTCAAAAGGTGGTGATATAGCAGCAGCAGTTTGTTGCTGTTCACAATCATATTCCATCACAGGCTCAAAAAACAAACCGAAAACACCACAGACTCACCTCGACCTCTTTTAAAATGTGCATAAAAGTATCAGTGCCTCAAAACAAAACATCTCGCACAGTTTAAACAAGAAATTGCAAAGTGCCTGATTGTTGTAATAAAAAATAGAGAGAGAAATTGCATGACATGTTTTTAGACCTCTGCATCTTAAAACGTCTGTTTTATGAGTCTACTTTCTCCTTTCAACGATGTCTTGTGTTCTGGTTTGGTCGAAAATCCTTGTTGCCCTGGAAATGCAGTCTTACTTATGTGTGTCGCTCATCAGTGTAGTCGCTGAGGGCCATGAGAAAGTGTGTGCTTGTGTGTGCTATTGGACATGATAAAAAGAGTATTTTATATCATGCATGCATTTTTATATGATTATTTGAGCTATATGTAGATATAAACATAACAGTCTCACTGTCTACTGCGTGTATCGTTAGCAGTCGTCATCCTCAAAGTGTGTTTTCTGCAAAACCTTTATGTGACGCTCATAGATCTTGAGGGCAGGGCCGAGCCTGATTGACAGGCCAGTCAAAACATCATTACGCTGCATGAGGAGAAGGGACTTTCCATCGATTTCCTGATAAAGAGAGTAAAGCAATGCAGATAGATAAGTTACAACTGTTAAAGGTTAAAGTACAGCCATTGGTCCTGTGTATGGTGCTCTCTAGTGGTGGTTAAAGGGGGTGCAGCCTCACCTGGGTCCTGAACGCAGCAGCCTGCTCAGGGAAACCTGCAGCTGTGAAATAATGGACCACATCAGATACTGTCCAGTCCACCGGGCTCCCACTGACACCCTCAGACTTCATAAACCTAGAAAGATGAGCAAAAGGGCTGTTCATTTCTGCTTGTATTATTATTTTTTTCTCTGAAAAGTTCTAAGTTTAGTCTTAGTTTAGTCTTTTTGATAATATTACCCTTTTGAGCTACACAGAAAGTATTTCTCTGCCATAATTTACAGAATGTATTTGATGTGTAAGTGACAATTAAAAAATGTGAAACAACATTATATAAATTACAATGCTAAAACTATATACACAATTTATGCAGTTTGCAAATAACAGAGGTAGTCTAGTAGTGCAACTCTGCAGGTATTACTGAGGTTGAGTTGTGACTGTACATTTCAGTCACAGCTGAGATTTCATTACTGTAAACTGAATATTGCTGAATGACAAGATGTTGCTTCACTTTAATTGTTTTTAGTTCAAATTCAATTATGACTATGAGGTTAAAGTATCAACTTACACCTTTAATTTAAGGCTGTTCATATGCACATTGCATATATAGTGTAGCCCCATCCTCACAATTTAGGACAATGTAACAATGACCATAAACATACATAAACGGACAAGACAACCAAAGAGTTTTTATGGCAAAAACAGAGTGATGCTCATGGCTTGTCAGTCACATGACCTCAGTCCGCCTGAGCATATATTTCATTCTAGAAACACCAAACATAAGTCAAAGAGCTCCTGAAACAAATGAGGTGAAAATGGCTACAATGTTAAATATGCTGTATGTATGTATGTATGTATGCTTTCATTAGAGCTGCAGGTAACAATCATTTTCATTATCGATAAATGTGTCATTTTCTTGATTAACCATTTAATCATTTGGTCTATGAAATGTCAGAACATGGTGAAAAACATCTCTCAACCTAAAGTATTAGGACTTATTTTGTCCTGACACATAGTTCACAACCACAAGATACTCAGTTTACTGTTATAGAAGACTAAAGAAACCACAAAATATTCACATTTAAGAAATTGGAACCAGAGAAACAAATTAATTAATTGGATTTTGTTGGATTGACTAATCGATGAATGAACTTATCGTTGCAGATATAGCTTTCATTGTTTCTAATAGCAAGAGCACAGGAATAAACCATTACAGATTTGGTATTTTATTAAAAAAAATCCAACGTATATGCAACTTTAACATGTTGATTATGCATTTAATAATATCTAGCTGTGATCCTGTAATCAACAGAAAGTGTAGATTTATGATTTATTATCTAGCATCCAGTTAGTTTTCCACACTAACTCAGACACACATTTACATACATGCAGTTGCTTCACATTAAAAAACATCCTTGCTTTCATCAATCTGATTGTGCTTTAAAATCTACATGTACAAGAAAGAATTGTTACAGATCCAACTTATCACATCAGGAATTTTCAGGGTCTCACTGTGTTTGCTGTACTCACACTCCACTGCCAAGTCCTCCGTTCATCCCTCGCTCCTCTGACAGGCCAGAGTCTCTTGGGGAGGCTGAAGGTGTGAGCACGCAGGATGACAAGCTGACCTCTGTCTTACACTCCAAACCTATGCAGGAAAATTAAGCAGAGTCTGATTCCCTGCCGTCACTGCTAATCATCAAACATAAGCAGGCACAAATACACATTTCAAGAATATTTTGAGAAAACAACTCACCGGTGAACCCTGACGATGTGTGGTTGATTCTGCCTGACTGCATCAGATTCTATGTGTGGGGAGAAGAGGGGTTCAAACAAAGATGTGAATTAATGGATATGACAAAATATGACATATAGATATATATAGATAGATAGATAACATTAACAATGTCTCTGTGTCTCAATAAGCCATGACAATGTGACAGTAAGGCAGTATTTACAATACTAGGACCCTGAAACCGTCCAAGCGTCAACATAGACTTCTATAAACATAGTTCCTGTCTCCATGTACAGTCAGTCAAATGTCAAACAAAAGTAAAAAATAATAATAACTTAACCTAAATATCTTTTTTTTAAAGCATTTGTATATAAAATGACATTAAAATGGTTTTCATCCCAAATGTTTCAAATTATTATCATGCCATGTTAATTATATTATAATTATCCTACATTCATTTTCATGTCATTGTAAATATATACTCTGGCGCATCCCAAGATGCATTTTGTTCACATACTTTAACACTGGCCCAAAATGCAGGATGTACCATGCCTCATTATAATCCAACATTAGTCTGTGTACTTCAACACATCCGCTTTCAGTCATGACAAATTTACACAAACTCTGCCAACAAATCAACTAATTCTGTTTTTATATCCATCTCCTTTTTCTCTTTGTATAAAATTTGAATTTTGGACACACCATATGTCTAGTGGGTTGTTGTAGCTACATGCTACTCATGCCAACTACTGATTTCTTCTTCAATTTATTCCAAAAAGCAACTGTTGTTGCTGCAGCTGGAGATGTAAAATGCATCACTGTGCACCATGAGCATAAACATTTTTCATTTGTTCATTCATTCATTAGCAGCGTGCAGGCTGAATTACTACTATGTGTTAACATTTGGCGATATGGCAGCATAACTGACATATGAGAATGAAACTATCACTGATTAAAAGAGCTGTTATTCAACACTATATATATATATATATATATATATATATATATATATATATATACACTCACCGCCACTTTATTAGGTACACCTGTCCAACTACTCGTTAACACTTCTTAACATTTCTAATCAGCCAATCACATGGCAGCAACTCAGTGCATTTAGGCATGTAGACATGGTCAAGACAATCTCCTGCAGTTCAAACCGAGCATCAATATGGGGAAGAAAGGTGATTTGAGTGACTTAGAACGTGGCATGGTTGTTGGTGCCAGAAGGGCTGGTCTGAGAATTTCAGAAACTGCTGATCTACTGGGATTTTCACGCACAACCATCTCTAGGGTTTACAGAGAATGGTCCGAAAAAGAAAAAAGATCCAGTGAGCGGCAGTTCTGTGGGCGGAAATGCCTTGTTGATGCCAGAGGTCAGAGGAGAATGGCCAGACTGGTTCAAGCTGATAGAAAGGCAACAGTGACTCAAATAACCACCCGTTACAACCAAGGTAGGCAGAAGAGCATCTCTGAACGCACAGTACGTCGAACTTTGAGGCAGATGGGCTACAGCAGCAGAAGACCACACCAGGTGCCACTCCTTTCAGCTAAGAACAGGAAACTGAGGCTACAATTTGCACAAGCTCATCGAAATTGGACAATAGAAGATTGGAAAAACGTTGCCTGGTCTGATGAGTCTCGATTTCTGCTGCGACATTCGGATGATAGGGTCAGAATTTGGCGTCAACAACATGAAAGCATGGATCCATCCTGCCTTGTATCAACGGTTCAGGCTGGTGGTGGTGGTGTAATGGTGTGGGGAATATTTTCTTGGCACTCTTTGGGCCCCTTGGTACCAATTGAGCATTGTTGCAACGCCACAGCCTACCTGAGTATTGTTGCTGACCATGTCCATCCCTTTATGACCACAATGTACTCAACTTCTGATGGCTACTTTTAGCAGGATAATGTGCCATGTCATAAAGCTGGAATCATCTCAGACTGGTTTCTTGAACATGACAATGAGTTCACTGTACTCAAATGGCCTCCACAGTCACCAGATTTCGATCCAATAGAGCATCTTTGGGATGTGGTGGAACGGGAGATTCGCATCATGAATGTGCAGCCGACAAATCTGCGGCAACTGTGTGATGCCATCATGTCAATATGGACCAAACTCTCTGAGGAATGCTTCCAGCACCTTGTTGAATCTATGCCACGAAGAATTGAGGCAGTTCTGAAGGCAAAAGGGGGTCCAATCTGTTACTAGCATGGTGTACCTAATAAAGTGGCCGGTGAGTGTACATATATATATATATTTATTTAATTATTTCTCGTAAAAGATTTCTCATAATTATGAGATACATAATTTATATGAGATAAGGCCTCTGATTTGATTTGATTTTCTCTCTAATTCTGCATGATGAGTATATTTGCTTTAAATACTTAGGGTTACTACATTTTGCAGATAATATGTGAACTTGCACTTGTAACAGAGTATTTTACTTCCTGGTGTTGTGAGTTTTAATGAACTAAGGAATCTTAATACCTTGTTTTAAAATGTTTTGTCCCTCTTATTTATTTCATTTACCATTGTCCTTTATCTGTTTTATCGAGTTCTTATTTCATTTTAATCTATTTATTTATTGGTTTTATTACATTCTCATCTTGTTTGTGTACATGAATCTCAAATTGTTTTTGTTCTGTTTTATGGAATTTTCCGTCATCTGTAAAGCACTCTGTACAGTACTAACCTGTAGAAAGAAATAATTTGCTTTAAAAATAAAAACATTTACCTGTGCCTCCAAATGTAACTGATCGGTGGTGACAGGTGACTCCTCTGGATGAGCACTTATACATTGTGACAAGGAAGCTCTGTGAACAGGCGGACACAATGGGCTGGTGAGTGAATCCATCTCTGAGAGTCCATCGTCTAAACACGGACAAGAGGAAGGGAATTGGTTGTATTAATGAGCAAAGAGAGAAAAAACAACAACAACAACCACTCTATAAAGAGACCGTGAATTACTTACTACCACTACTACTGCACAGGTTTACTATTCTTAGTAAAATAACACTACCAGAAAAAATCATTAGTATCAATGTCTATAGTATTTACAATAGCAGCAGTAGTGGTTAACTAGCAGCACACTGTGCACGTTCACACACACGCACACACACACCTTTGTCCTCATAGTGCTGCTGATGGGGGCTGTCCTGCTTTGATGCTGTCTGGATCTCAGCATCTGTAGTTTTCTCAATGAGGCCTGGTTTGGTTGTCATGGCTACTGGGGATAGTCCTCCCTCCTCCTCAGAACTCCTGGGATCCTTCTCCTCCTCTTCTTCATTCTGTCCCTGTTGTTCTTCTTCTTCTTCTTCTTCTTCTTCTTCTTCACTGGCTGTTTCCATGGGCTCATTTTCCTGGATAGAGGCAGATTACATACAAAGTTGTAGGCTTTGAAAAACGCCCCCATTAAGAAACAAGGAGTCAAGTGGAGCTCAAGCACCTCCTTTGTCCCGAGTTTGGCCTAAGTTCTCATTCGGGTTTGGCTCATTGTACTTAATTTGAGCTTTAAACAGCATATTAGGTCTGTTGCGCTACTTTGGGGCAGACTGTGAAGATTAAAAAACACCACACACTTGGACAAACACACAAATATTAATAATAACGATATTCGCCTACTGTAACCTACCCAAGTGTGCGCCCACAGAAGAAGACGGAGGGAGGAGAGGGCGCTGTCAGAAATGATACAAAGGATTTAATGAGGCACGAAACAGGGGAGATACGGGGATAACGAGAGGGGGGGGTGAGAGTAACCAACACGGTTTATGATCACTGGAAAACGCACGAACTGTAAATAACGTGAACAAACATGATGCCCCGGTGTTTGGATTGACAGAACCGCGCGCGCAGGAGAGTAGCAGCGGCACGTCTCAAGTTTAGACAGACAGACAGAAAACAGACAGAAAGACACCGCCTACTGCGCGGCAGGCCCAGACAGTCCGCTCCGCACAGCTGAAGTTCCAGGGAGCGAAACGTTTTTTGACCCCAAACAGTAACGTGCCAATGAAACCTGCTCGTGCTCGCGCCATGCAGAGACGCTCTTTGCGATGCGCGCGCTCATCCGGTGTGTGCGCATTTTTAGGATCTGGGGAAACCGCTCCGGAGCTGCTCTTATACGTAACCCGCACCTATTGTGCAGGCAGCCGAGCTACACACACACACACACACACACACACACACACACACACACACACACACCCTATTTTGCTATAGGCTAGAGGACAAACGCAGACACTTAACCTTCCTAAATGTTGGAAATACCCTCAGACACTTTTAACACTAAATAAAGAGGTTTAGCAAGAAACACGAAGATATCAGGTGAAGGAAGTCGAGCGCGTCCTGCACGGTGCCGTGTGTGATGTTTTAATCAGAGACCATTAATTTATCAGCAAGCCATCAAGCCAACGCTGCTCAGCGCGCCCTGTACAGCAGGGACGTGTTGGAAATGTTAAGTTAGCATTACCCACCTTTTTCACGGACTGCTTGTCCTGCAGTGCGCTCTTTACAAGTCTGTCAGCGGACGCATTCTTCGCCATCGGCTCCTCCACCACCATCCCCCTCAGAGGAAGAGTAATGTTCCCGCAGCGGGTCCTGCGCAGCCGGCCTTTCGCCACCTCCTTCTCCATGACCACTTTGACTTTGCCTCGGGTCAGCTTCTCCGCTGAGAGCCGCTCCTGACTGCTCAAATAGCCCAAAATCTCCTTGAGCCCGAGCGGCTTCATGTGGCCTCTGGTTGCAGCGGTGGAGCCCCCCCGGAGGCTCCTCTCGGACAGGCTGCGAACAGAAGCCACCAATCTGTCGCCCAGGTCGGACTTGTTGGCGTGGTTCCCCGCTGTTTTGGTGCTTCCTCCTCCGACTCGAAGTTTGGGCTGGAGGGTCACAGTCTGCTTCTGCCTCTGCTGGGGGAGGCTGCTGACGCTTCCTTGGCAAGTTTTGTTCTGGCTGTCAGCTCCGGACAAATCTGGCTGCTTTCCTTCCTTAACTACGTCGCCTCTGCTCGGTGTTGTCCCGCTGGCATCACCGCCGTCGTGCGCGCTTGTTCTGTGGCCGAGACTAGGCGACGGTCCCTGGTGTCCTAATCCCTTGTCTCTCGATGCACTTGCTTTCTCCTCTTTACAGCCGCTCCCGTCAGCGCAGCCCGTTGTTGCGCCACAACTGAGAGTCACATTTCCGCTACTCGGGCTGAAAGCAGACTTGAGCTTCTTGTCGGTGGTGGTGGTGTTGGCTGATGTTTGTGTGTGGGGATCTAGGCTGGGCTCAGAGTCCTCCTCCTGGTCGGTGAAGCTGTGCGCACTGTCGCCGTTGTTGTTCAGATGGTCGTGTTTGGTCCGCTCCCTCGCTGCCTCCGCGCTGGAGCCGCTGCTGCTGCTGCTGCCAGCGGCCGTAAACTCAGTCTTCTTTCTGCTTTTCCTCTGCACCTTCGCCGCGTTTCGGTACGATATGGATCCTTTGTAGCTAACTTTGAGCACAGTCTGTTCTTGAATCAGTTTTTCCAGCTCTGTCCTGGTTCGGTCCGGGTCTGACCCGTGTCGTCTCCGGACCATTCGACAAATCCTCTCGAGATCTGGACGGGCTTTCCTCGAGCGGAGAGAGTCGATTGTTTCCAGGATCCACTCTCGGTACTTATTGGGCTCCGACATCTTCTCCTGCTGGTTGTGGATGGGGTTTGGCCCGAGTGCGTCTTTTTTTCTCCTCTGTTGTTTCTCAAGTGACGCTGTGTCAGAAGCTGGGCAGCCAGAGTGCGATCCCCGGCTGGAGAATGAGGACGGAAGCCTGGCTGGTACGCTTGCGTTTGTTGGCCACATTGTGCGCTTAAGGTGGACCGAAGATGGCGCCTAGGTCTCCACCACAGACGCGAATGGAATTTAAGGTGGAATTGGCTCGCTTTGGCGCATCAGAGATACGTTCTTTGTTTGCAGTCTCGATCACATCAACCCGTAGTTTATATCTAATGTTGACATAAACAAATAGCAACACACAACACAGACAGCGAGCAGGGGAGATGGAGGCGTAGTTGTGTGTCGTGTTTTAAGGTGTTATGGTGGATCAGATGGAGCCGGGGCGGTCAACAGATGGGTGGATGACGGCTCGATTCCGCATCAGACGGCAAGAATGGATGTCTGACCTCCAAGAAACACTTCACCAAGAAACCATCTACTCACTCACGAAACAACACATTCATGAGGAACACTCAAGAATTTTACAAGTAAAACTTTATTGGAATGATACTCATGTTGCAAAATATTACACTAAGTGTTTGTTCCCGTGACTGTAGACGCTTCCCTTTGCAGTTTGTGTGTATGATTGTGTGTGTGTGTGTGTAGGCCTATGTGTGGTGGTGGTATGGTTTACACTGGGGTCTCATTTCCCTAAAAAGTGCGCCAGTATGCACCAGCATTGTGCCCGCATCAACAGGAAGTTGTATCACTGCAAAAACATCGAGGAGACACAGAATAATATTGTATTATAACTTCAAACATTTTGTCCATGATGATATAGTCAACATTAAACTTGACATGGAGGAAATACAGCGAATGTGAAGTCTCAACAAGTGGTTTACAACAATGTAATAATAATAATAATAATAACGATGATAATAATAATAAGAGGTTTGTAAATTAGTCCATAATAACCAATAGGGTAGCTGATGACTACAAGTAGGTGTGCAGCCACTCTGCAGCTTCTGCTACCATCTATCTGCCTAACTTTGACTTAAGACTAATCAATCAATACAAATTGGAGTCTTTCAGCTGTTTCACCTCTTTCCAGATGAGAAAGAAGTGGAAACCCTGCTCAGTAGTTGAGTACTACATATAAAAAGTAGTGAAAAGAAGTGTAACACAGGGGGGGAGGGGTGGACCCTCTGGTCACAAGTTGGTTGTGGTGCATGTGAGTCATTTCTAGAAATGATAGAAAACCAATCAATCAAGTGCCTATTCACCGGACACGTTGCAGGCCCAGACTGCGAAGTGCCCCCAAAAGCTGCAGGTTCACTGCAGTAGTTTGTGGTCATTTGATCAACTGTACCCTTGTTTGGGAATACACAGTACTCAGCACAACTTAAACGGATAGGGCACCACTTATTATTAATAGACTGTACTATTTAGTACTTATTTATTAGGTTGTATATATGAATTTCATCAGATGCGTCTTTTTAACATCAGGGTCAGACAGATGAAAATGAGCCTTTTAGATGAATTCTGGTTCATTTGCAGTTCTGTTTCTATTGTCTCATTCATTCGTGTGGAGAAGACAAACTTCTAATAGAAAGACTGCGTGACAACCCGGGGTTGTGGAGTCCAAGAATGTTTTCTGTGAAGAGAGGGTCTAATTGAAGATGATATTGAGCTGCATTATAGCAAATGTCAGTTTATTTTGGAGCTTGACCCATACCAGGGACTAAAAATCAGGATATCTGAGCCCTTACAAAAATACTAAATCAGTGAAGTGTCCCTTTAAGAATCCTTATTAATGCAGCCAATACTTTGCTTCAATGGTGCGTATCCCCAAATTAATTTATGTTTATCAGAATACCAATGTGGCCATAAAATATTCCAGCATAGTAATATTGTACACAATGTATAAAGAGTGGAGGAGAGGTGGGTTTATAGGGACCTGGGCTCATGTGAAACAGATCGTTTAGGTCATTTTCAATATCAATCCATGTTAGAAATCTCTCTCTCACACACACACACACACATTACAAATGTGTAATTGTGAGAAAAGGCTAGTTATATTTCACCATATCTGAACTGTTCTGGACAGGAAGGACTCCAAAAGAATTGAAAATATCTGGAGTTTAAATGATGGGAGAAAAACGGAGGCATCTGTATTAACCAAAATGGAATATCTTGATAATTGCAGCACATTAAAATACAGGTATAACTAAGGCATTTTAATGTTTTGAAAGAGACACAAATGTCATGTGGTTTTATTTGATAAAGTCTGAATGAACTACACTCCTACACTGACCACCATTTTGGGCACTGTTTAAGCACGTTGCCGTCATAGCTCGGAAGCTAAGGAGGCATTGCACACCTGAAGTGTGTCATATACTTTAAACAGGCAGGTTGTATACTGTGCTCTAAGGATATTTTATCTTTTCTTAGAACAAGCTCTGCTCGGCTCCAGATGCTCTACCGTTTCTTGACCAGTTCACTGGAACGCCGGTCATCTTTACATTATCGTGTTTTAAACACAGAAATGGGAATAGAGTTGCTGTAACACATAAGACTGTAAGTTAGAGGAGAGAGGAGAGGGCTTGGTGCCTGGGGGTGGGGGGGGGGTGAACAAATAACACAGGTTTCTATAAAAGACCATCAGGCCAGAGCACACTATGCAGACCGCCATCTGTGACAGGTCAAAGTGCTAGAAGCAGTTTGAGATAATCTGCTTCAGGTGGTCTCTTTCAGTTGGCAAGAACCTGATGACTGATTCAACATGCAGAATTAGATTCACTGGTAGGTGAGCTGTGTGCTGTTTAGTTAGTTAGAAAAACCAAATCACCTTCTGGAAAGGGGGGAAACTGTGGAAGACGCTAACCTAAAGTCTTGATATTCCCTTATGTTCCTCTTGACTCTAACCACAACTTTAAATTCCCTTATTTATTGTACATCTTAAGCGAGTGTCTCGCACACCTTCATTACTTGCACACTGCATTATGTTGATAGGATCTATATTAAGTGATATGTTTAAACCTGAGATACCATTATGTGACAGTGTTCCTTCACCACACCATCAAAACTGAGATATTTCCATTCCCCTATCCACATTCCTTTGTTTGTCAGCGTGGCATGATATCATTGGAGCGACTAGTCTCTAATAACGTTTAAAACTGAGTGCTGTAGATATGCACAAAGCCTGGCTATGCTAACAATGATAAGAAGTATTGATGGAGTTACACAGTAAAAACCTGACTGACTCCCTCCCCCACTAATGTGTCATCTGTTTCGGGCTGTTTGAGCACACAATGCATCACATGATTTGTTTTTCTTTTGGCCAATCATTCCTGTGACTCGATGTATGCTGTCTACAACATGAAACGGGGGTTTAACTATTTACGGAAAAAAAAAAAAAAAAAAGACATAATTGCAAAACATTAAGTAATTCAAGCTGAAAGTGCATACGTGTGTGATTCATTTAAACTGCTGCTCACCGGGGAATGAGCAAGTCAGCCAAGTTATCAGTTTTAAATTGAAGAAACTGCTATGAAGACTGAGACTTCAACTTTACAAGACTCGATGGGCTCCATATAATGACTAACAGACTGAGCAGTAGTTTAAGATCAGCCTGACAGTTTTTTTTGTTTGTGTTTTCTTCTTGTGGGGCAAAAGTGAGTAAACGATGAATGAAACAACAAAAGCAGGGAAGAGCTTGGGTGAAAATGTGTAGAGGCAACTCTAAATAAGAGGGGGTTCCCAACATCCATGAATCTGAAGCACACCTTTGTTATAAAAGGATCCATAAATAAGACAGAATAATAAATAAAATACAATAGAACCGCAACAGAAAAGGCAACACTGCTGGTTATCAGTCTCCATGCTCTTTTTCCCTCCTCCTATCCTATTTCTTCTCTTTTTGTAGCTGGTGCTTGTGATTGGACAGGAGACAGTGCTCTCTCCTTGCGTCTCCCACTTGACCAGCCTACCTTTTTACTCTCTCTACTTCCTTCTTTCTTTCTCTCTCGCTCTCTATCTCTAGAACTCAGCAAACTCCTTGGCACATTTCTCACTGAAGGAAATGCGGATCTCCTCCTCCTCGTAGTCATCAAAGTTGCTGGTGTCGCCTGGTCCTTTAAACTTGGGGACGAAGGGCGCTTCCACCTGCAGACAAATTAAAACATCAGACACAAACTACACACGGGAAGTCGTACATCACACACACACAGTACACATAAGTACCTTTTTTTGGTAGATGGCAATCCAGTCAGTGGTCGAAAACCACTTGTGTCCTTTGATGTCGTTGACCCCATTCTTAAGGTTCCCGTAACGCTTTGTGAGATCCACCTGTGGATGATACCAATACGTTTGCCTCACTTTAATATTGTAATTCATCCAGAACATGGAGGAAGGTCATCATTTAAATGGCTGAGGTATCCGTTTTCACCTGTAGCAGGTTCCTCAGCAGGTCCTTCAGGTCTGAACTGAAGTGAGATGGGAAACGCACCTGAAGCAGGCAACAAGAAGACGAATGAAGATTAAAGTCTTAAGAGGCGACCAGGTGACCACATGTTTTGTCATTCTGAATGCATCACAAGCTAAATGAATCTTGGTAGAGTCAGTGAATAATCACTGTGTTTCAGGATAAAAACTCTCTCTATGAACACAATGAGAATTTACAATTGGCCTGACTAAAGATAGTCGACATTGCTGAACAAACAAAGATTAATAATCATACAGACTCAAACATCAAAAAACAAACAATATAAGAAATGGGAAGAAGAATTGACTTGATGATACCTAATTGTAAAATGATATTCAACAGGAAGTGCATTTGAAAACTGTCACTGCGTATAACTTAAGATGTGGCCAAAATGTAAAAAGAAAAGATGAACTTGAGAATTTATACTTGTATATGATTAATGGTGACTATTACCAACCGGATGATGACCATCACGCAATACACGGAAACCATATATACAGTAGAGAAAATATTCTACCAGACAAACCAAATAAAAGAAAAATAAGCTCCTATAGAAAAAAAAGTGGTGGCAACATCTACAACCCATAGAATCAAGACCGGTTGTTTGTGTGTGCACCAGTGTTACATTTACTATATGTGTGTGTGTGTGTGTGTGTGTGTGTGTGTAAAAGAGTTTGAAAGAGATGCACACATTCATATTTACTGTCTGCTTTTTTTGTAAAGATGGACTGCTTTGAAATTGTTATGTGTTGATTAATGGACAGACTTCTGAGAAACATGGTTATGTCCATTGAGTTCATTTATGGATTGCTCTACTTAAATGTTTAAAAGCTGTCCTCTCGTCTCCCACTTGGACTCTCCAATGAGCCTCCATGCAAGTTTGTAATCCATTCGTGTTTGTTATTGTCACAGTAATCGCACAGATATTTAGCAAGCAAGTTTTAATTAGAGTCAAACTCACCTTCCCTGATACGATCTTTTCATAGATCTGAATGGGCTGGTCAGCAAAGAAAGGTGGGTACCCTGCTGCCATCTCATAGACGAGTACGCCCAGTGCCCACCAGTCTACTGCCTTGTTATACCCCTGACCGAAGAAAAGAAAAGGAGAGAGAAAGGTAAAGACGAATTATAGACAGGTAATCAAGGTCAGATCACTCGCTGCTCTCATAGCGCCGTTTTCAGAGAAAAAGCTCTAAAAACCAACTGTACATTAACTGCTCAGCCCCAAACAGTCACAGTTAGTGGCTATCTGGTGAACACAGTGAAGCATTTAGCAGCTAAAGAGCCAGATATTTCCCCGAGGAGTTGGTATATTGGACTTATATTCATCAGTGAACAGAGACTCGATTCCAAATGAATGATACTGTTGCTCTGTGACTGCTGGATGTGTAAATAAGCAACTGTTTGCTCAACAGGTGCAGGTGTTAATGCAGCGGTTGTAACTTTGATAGCCAATAATTTTTCAAATCTGTCTTTTTTCTTTAATTTAAATTGTTTTGAAAAGATTGTCTGATCAATTCACAAAGACGTAAAAGGGGGAAAGCAGCGTCTTACCTTGCTGAGAATAATCTCTGGGGCCAGATATTCTGGGGTGCCACACAGTGTCCAGGTCCTGCCCTTTACACGTTTGGCAAAGCCAAAATCTGTCACCTGCAAAGAGGAACGGAAAAGAGCGAGTAAGACTATGAACAAAACAAAAAAGAGAAAACCAGACATACATTCTCAGAGTGTGTTATACCTGGCCAACATTTACCACATGGAAGGAGGGAGAGAGGGAGAAAAGCAAAGTATCATCGGGCAACAGTGGAGGATTTCATCTGTAGTTATTTCACTTTTCATCCCTAGAGGGCAGCACAATCTGTTCTAGCATCAGCATGAATGGATTCAGCAAATACAGATTACTGCAAATACACACCATCACCATAGCTGCACTTGTGCACTCCCTGGGCAGTTAATGTTATATATATTTATTTCTAGACAACTTCATGATTCTATGCATTTCTCAGACACCTATGTTATCTTTTTATGACACGGCACTGAACTAATACAGTCTTTGACATAATATTTCAGTAACCTTGCTTGAATAGTTTTAGTCATCACTTCACACTCTTTATCAGCTTCATTTCAGAGAGGTAGGATTGCAGTGACACGTAGTTTTGTAAAAGGAGTCTACGGAGCATCGTAACTCAAGAACATTTGACAGGTTTTTAAGTCCAGCTGGACAGTCCATTTTAAACTGTCGTCCACTGCACTGAAAAACTGCATGCACAAAGAACCAAATGATGGTAAGAGTTGAACCAGCTTTTTAAACCCTGACTGGTGCAGATGCATTGTGATCGATGCCCCATGGGCATGGATTTACGTCTCTATAATGAAAGCTAAAGGGGGAAAGCTTAAAATAACCAAGAGCTGATCTCTGATGCAGTCCCACCGCCACCTTGAACTCCTCTGTCACACCTACAGCACGCCTCACCACTGTCTTACAGCTCTTATACATGTCCGGCACCTCTCTAACATACTTCTGTGTCACTCCTCATACATTACCACAGTTCCTCTCTGGGCACCCTGTCATAAGCTTTCTCCAGATCTATAAAGACACAGTGCATCTCGCTCTGACCTTCTCTGTACTGACTCTATCAACATCCTCAAAGCAAATACTGCATCTGTAATACTCTTTTTTCATAGAAACCATACTGCTCCTCACAAATTCTCACTTCTGCCCTTAGTCTAGCTTCAACTACTCTTTCCCATAACTTCATTGTGTGGCTCATCAGCTTTTTTCCTCTGTAGTTGCCACAATTCTGAAAATCTCACCAAATGGGCACCATCCCACTTCTCCTCCATTCGTCAGGCATCTTCTCACTATCTAAGACACTGTTGAACAACCTAGTCAACACCTCTCCTAGATACTTCCATATCATCAGGACTAAGTGCCTCTCCACTCTTCATCCTCTTCAATGCCCTCCTCACCTCATCCTTACTAATCTTTGCTACTTCCTGGTCCACAACAGTCGCCTCTTCTACTTGTCAATATCTCTCATTTTGCTCATTCATCAACTCTGCAAAGTACTCTTTCCATCTTCCCACCACACTACTGGCTCCTGTCAATACACTTCCATCCCTATCCTTAATCACCCTGACCTGCTGTATATCCTTCCCATCTCTGTCTCTCTGCCTTGCCAACCTGTACAGATCAGTCTCTCCCTCCTTACTGTCCAACTCAGCCTACAAGTCATTGTAAGCCTCTTCTTTAGCCTTTGCCACCTCTACTTTCACCTTACGCTGCATCTCTCTGTACTTCTGTCTACTCTCTTCAGTCCTCTCAGTGTCCCACTTCTTCTTAGCTACCACATTAGCTGTAGTTGTCCAGTTGTCCAGAGCCTGTCTCAACTCCTTCCTAAAAGTCATGCAACATTCTTCCTTTTTCAGCTTGCACCATTTTGTCCTTTACCTGTATGTAGCCCTGTTGGTCTATGAGCAGGTTTTCAGGTTTCAGGTCTCTGTAGATCAGGTCCAAAGCGTGCAGGTACTCAAAGGTCAGCACGATCTGAGCAGCGTAGAACCGAGCGTGAGGCTCACTGTATACACGCACGCACGCACGCACACACACACACAGATAGAAAGAGCAATTCAGTATAGACCTGAGATGAATAGAGCTGACCCAAAAAGAAGAGAACACAACAGAGCTGAAAAAGACATGGCAGAGTAAGGAGGGTAGAGCTGATTAAAAGAGGAGAGAGCAGATTAGGATTGAACTGAGAGCAGGAAAAGGTCATAATAAAACAGAGTTGAAAAGAGGGTTCAGAGCGCCACAATTTACTTCTATCTGTCCCCACATACATACACTAACCTGAATCTGCCAATTCTCCGTAGATGGGAGAACATCTCCCCACCTGGTACATACTCCATCACCATGTAGAGGTTAGTGTTGTCCTGAGGAAGACAGAAGACCCGTTAGTCTCTCACTTACACACACGCACGCACCCCCCCCCAAGGCACATACATACAACTGGGTTATTATATCGGCCCAATACTGACAAAATAGCTGGATCGGTTATTGATAACAATCGGCTGATCTGGTATCCGGTACCATTATTTAAATTTTTAAAAAATTATATGTGTATTTATTTGCTACATTGTGTTTTACAAAGTTAGGACAGCAGTGTTTGGATTGGTACTCGATATAGGCCAATATCCAAAGCCCAGGTATCGGTATCAGTATCATGACTGAAAAAGTCAGATTGGTGCATCCCTGCTAAGACCACCTGAAAAATTGCCTGTAACTGTGTCTATTATACATTGATATTCACAAAACCTGGTTTACATTTTTATGTTCTTGAGAAGCTTTATGGGATATGTGTTTGTTGTTGATTCTTCCATCTGTGTGCCAGACAACGCACGTGTACAAAAATATTCTGTTAATAGGTTTATTTGAGGCATCAAGGATATTCAGTGCCAGGGCATCCAAGGTGCATCTAAACAGCTTAACCCGAATAAGGCCTTAATTAGAGTGTAGCCATCAGCTGGGTTACTCTGTGCAGGTACAAACAGCCGCCGTCAAAACCGGGATGTGAGTGTAAAATGTTGAACATCACTCAAGTGGCAGAAAAAATCTTGCGTCACTGAAATACTCTTAAGGAGATTATTTACCAATAATTATGGTTGTAATAATGGATTCTAATAATAATAATAAGCATTAGATCAGCAAATTGACAGATTATTGTTAACAAGGCTAAAGAGATGGCAGTTGACTTCTTTAAAAACAAACAGTGGGTTGAGTTGATTTAGGGTTCTGCTGCTGATCACAGAGATTTATATGAATTGATTAGCTGGTCAACAGAAGAATCAGTCAACAACTGTGTTGATCATCAAATAATCATTATTTTTTAATCAAAACCGCCGTTTTGCTGGCTTTAGCTAATAAAAAAATATTATTTAATTCCTTTCTTTATCATACATGAAAACCGGTGACAATAATTATTGGACTATTCTATACTGGCACCTTAAATGTTATTAATTGAAACATTTTATTTGACATTTTTTAAAAGGAAAAAGCTACCCTGAACTCACTTTCAAGTTATAGGTCAAATTAGACAAGCAGGATATCTTTTCTGCAAACTCATGATAGGCAGACGCTTAACTGCTCGCTTGCTATGGATTTTTTTTTTCTTCAACAGACCGGTTTTAAAAAATATGTAAAGGAGAGACAATGTGCAACTTAGAGGCTAGTATGAGGGATTGAGGGAAAGTTGATAAGCAGATGGGAAATCTATTCAGTCACTCATAGTCAATGTGCAGCCACACGCAGGTTTGAATACACACACACACAATCTAAAGTTCTCCATACCTTGAACGAGTACTCTAACTGCACCAAAAAAGGAAAGCTGACAGCCTGAAGAATCCTCTTCTCATTCAGCGTGTGCTCTATCTGCTTGAGCTTCACCACCTGAAAGGCACAATGACAATAATGTATTACTGTATTTTCTGGACTTTTTTCTCCATACTTTGAACCATGCGGCTTATACAGAGATGTGGCTTTTCTATTAATTTTTCTTCAGCCCACAGGGGGTATATAATATTATTACACCCTCACCCCCTCAAAACGGAAAACCCACGAAGAAATTCCTATGATGCAGCTTTTAAGTTGAATGCCATCGATCTGGCTATCCGTGATGGAAACAGAGCTGCATGTAATCTTGCCGTTAATGAATCTATGGTGAGACGGTATGTGATGAAGATTATCTGACGCTGTTCAACTCCGACACTGAAGAGGACGACTTCAGTGGCTTCAGTGCGCAGAAGAAATGAAGTGACAGTGGTATGGTGTTCATTAGTTTTAAATGCTCAGGAGGAAGATAAATAGTGACGTGTGGCTTTAGTTCATGGGAGAATGAAGTGACTTTAATAGTTGCGCAGTTGCGCTTGAACAGTGTGCGGGAGGAAAAGGTGACAGTGATTTGGTGTTTAATGGTTTCAGTACGCAGGATGAAGCAAAATAAAGTTACTTAATTCAAATTTTTCATTCAAATTTTAGTGGGTGCGGCTTATATTTAGGTGCGCTCTATAGTCTGGTATATAAAAAAAACTGAAATGAGTCAAATCATGTTATATTAAAAAGAAACATTTGCTTTTTAGAGCAGCATAATCACATCTTTTTTAACAAGCTGAAAGCTGGTAAATCTACAATAGCAGTCATCCGCCCTTGACCTGACTTTTCAAAAAATATAATATTGCCTGATAAACTGAATCAAAGAGATATTCTTTTATTAAAACATATACATATATTTAATTTTTAAAGCGTATGTCTGTCCCTACATTCCAAAAAAATAATTATCTAGAAATATTGTCTCGAAGAAGAAGGGATCAGTGTAGGGAAGACACGATTTTATTGTAAAGTGGATACCAAAATTACTCTCCTTGATGTGATCTGCACAAAGACAAGCTCAGTCCACCACTCTCGCTGATGTCTGCTTCAGCATAAGCAGGTTCAAATTTCCATAAATGTCTCAATACTTGTAAATACAGTTTTCAAATCAGTGATATTACTGTGTTTTCTATTATCATCCCGTAGAAGCAATAACAGTGCCATTAAGGTGCAGACAGAGTGTCCTTACATGACAGATACACTGAAACGCTGCGACCCTTTCTGACCCCTGACTGACCTTCTGCTTGTTGAGGATCTTCATGGCATAATGCTGACCCGTTTCTCTGTGCCTCACCAGCATAACGCGGCCAAACGAGCCCGTGCCCAGCGTTTTCAACCTCTCAAACTGCTCCAGGCAAGCAGTGTTCTGAACGAACAAAACAAAAAGAGTCCTGTGAAAAACGGGACGGTAAGAGTTGTGGTGCGGGAGGTGAACTGTTCATTTTCTAATGTTTATGTTTAATATTAATTTTATGTTACCGTATGTGCATGTGAGCAAATGTGTACAGTATATCTGCATACAGTATTTAGAGTAGAGTATTTATACTGCGGTATACAGTGATTTATACATACACGTGACTAATGCTTTATAATCATCTGTATATAGTATGTAATACATATATGTGCTTACTTGATATAATACAAATGTACTGTACAGAATATTAATAGAAAACCCATTCATGTTTGATACTCCTTTGCAAGCCTGTAAGATAAGTTTACCAAAACAATATCATATTTTGGAGAATTACACTGTTTAGATGGAGGCTTTGTGTTTTAACCTTGAAATAATGTAAGAGAAGCTGTATCCTGCTAACAGCCTCATGAATATTAATTCAGAACAATGACATCAGTGACATCTATTTATCTAAAAATATTGTACATCCTTCCAGCCAATAAGAATAAAGTATTATTTTTGGCCACGGATTGAATATATTTCCTTTATATGATATATTCAAAAGTGTAAGAAGTTAAGATTATTGATAATTACTTCATCCAAATCTATTAAAATGATCCAAAGAAATGAGATTCACCTTGTGATGACTGTTTTAAACCTTCCTCTGTAGGAAAATCATTTGACAATGAAATTTAGACAGCATCACGTTACACTGTTCATACAGAACTGAAATAAAACTGATTGAAACAGAGTAAACCTGTTTTGTCATAGTCCTTTGGTGTTAGATGAACACGTGTGTGTACGCACGAACCTGTGCAGGGCTCTCCCACTTCTTGAGGAAGTCCTCTTTGGCTTTAGCAAGGAACTCCTTGACTGTGGAAGACAAAAACACAACTGTTTACAGAAACGTACATGGTGTATGTGTGTGTGCATGTGTAAAGAAACCGTGAACTGTTAACATCAAATGGTCAACTGTGCATTATTGTTATTATCATGATAACTCATCCTTCTGAATGACAGTAACTTTGCATTGGACTTAACACTACAGCTCAGCCAACCTTGCAGACCTTTATGGGTCCACCAAACAAAATAGTCCCCACATAGATGAGACTCAGCTATGGTTATATAGTTCAGTAGTGTTTGGCTAATATCTGACACATGTTGTTGTGATCTTGCCAATATTTCACTGCACTGAAGATGTCAAGATGCTGGCTGTCATACAAATGCTGTATTGCAATCTTTCACCTCATACAGTGATAACACTTAGCTCCTGCACCTCATTTGAACAGAGATTCCCTTTTTGCATCTATTGGTATCTGCTGGTGTGTTTCTAAATTTGAATTGATAAAATTCATGTTTTTGACACAAGCTATAATTTGTTTCAGCAAGGACTAGTCATGGTCGCACCAGTGGATCTTAATGAATTGGGAAGCAGGACCCACCAACAGGCCCCTCTAATGATCAGTACACGGCTTGCACGTTAACTACTGTATCACACAGGAGGCTGTAACGGAGCAGGTACTGCTGCAGGAGTGATGCGTGCTGGCGACGGTACCCACCGCTCTCCATCTCGCTGCCCTTCCTGGCCGTGGGCGCGTTGCCCATGATGACAAACTGTCAGCGGGCGATCCGTATTTCCAAAAACCCAGCTGTAGCCAACGTTAACTCCGAGCTCCTGATGCGGTGAGACGGGAGAGTGTCGTCACTGCTCGGCCATCAACAACCGGCGGCCGTAAATCCACAGGGTGTCCCGGTCGCTGTGGAGCTTCGCTGGACTGTCAGGCCGAGCTCGGCACAGTCGGCCTGAACACGGAGTATCCAGTCTTCTCCTGTCCCTCCTTGCAGCCCCCGCCGAGCGAGGCCTCCCCCCCCGGCTCCCCACCTTTCCCCCAGCCCCCCGCCCCCCCACCCCCCAAAAAGAAACAAAAAAAAAGAAACAGCGATACCGAGGTCGGGATGCAATATTCTCAATCGGGAAGCCTGCCACTGCGTTACCGAACCCACCTTTTAAAAATGAAACCTCGGCGGGGTCCGACAACGGCAGGAGTTCGCCCAAATCAACATTGGCCTCCCGTAGCCTCGGAGACTGAGCAAGATGACGGAACTACAGCCGAGCGAGTGTCCCGCCCCGCTCGCCAAGAACCGGACTTGATTGACAGATAGAGCCCAGTCACCGATTGGTCACTGTATCTACAGCGCTGCTCCACAGAGCAATCTGATTGGCTCTTCACAATCCATCAACAACGGCAGGGTCCCGCCGCCCTACAAAAAGCAGGTGAAGGGAACGTCATCGGTTATTTTTCTCTCGAGGACATACGCGCCTCCTTTCGCAGACGTCTCTCCTCCATTGGCTCGGCGTGGTCACCCTCGGTGCATGCGAGAAAAATCTATTGGCTGTGAGCAGCGGTTGACGGGAATGTCCCCCTCCTCCTGCTCCTCCTCCTCCTCACCGCCGCCAAGCGACTGATAGACGTTTGGCTAAGTGACGTCAACTGCGCGCTATTTATAGAAATGTTGGTCAGAAGTTAGTTCACGCGCGGCGCGGCGCGGCCCGACTGGCAGGACCTGTGAGCAGATGTCAACAGACGGACGTGAACAGAGAGCTGGAGAGTTTATCTATAAGAACATTTTACCACACACTGTCTGTGCAGCACCGACATCTGCACCTGTATTACCTACAGGTCAATAATATTTTGATCATGTGTTAGTAAAAAAAAAAAAAAAAAAGAATTCAAATGAACAAACACCCAAGATATAAATAGGAGATGCCTACAGCTACTGAAGAGCCCATCATATTAGGGCCATTGTGAAAATTATAGACGCTTTATGCAATTGTGGCTGCCCGACACCCTGAACTTGTAATTTCTCTGACAAACATTCGAGGGCTGCAACAAACTAGTTTTCAATGTCAATTATTTTAATGTATTTCAATGTCCAATCTGCAAAATATGACAAATTAGTAAACAAAAGGCAGAGAGTTATATCTGCAAATTGCTTATTCTGTCCACCCGAGAGCAAGACACCAACTGCTTGTTCTGTTCATTACTTTTCTTAACCAACTAATACATTTCCTGTTCATATGAGCATTACTACAAGCAGGTAGTGAATATATACCTCAGCCTCTAGTTATACTCATTCACTGAGGCCTTCTGAGCAGTGTCGAGGTAACAGATGGAGTTAGTCCCTTCAACTGAGAAATAAAATGGGTGAGAGCAGACAGTTCCCCTCCCCTTTAAACTGCAGTTGCCTAGCAACATGAGGCTAGAGTGAAAATGGTGGAGTGATGCTGGCGCTACATTTTATGAATGAAACTGAAGAAAAAAAAAAAAAGACTCGGAGAGGAAGGGGAAGAGTGAGTCGATAAAAGCACACATGCTGAGTCTTGCTGCTGTTGCTGTGCTTCCTTCTCTGCCCTCCTCACTAGTCAAGGTGGAGAGCAGCTGCTTAAATAAGATGTGGTGATTACCAGAAAGCAGCACGAGGTCCACAAAACAAACTTTATTAAACCCATTACTGTTGTTACAAATACTTAGGCAGAGAATAAGTACAAAAAGAAAACATACCTTCTCATCTTGAAGGCAAAATAAGCGCTAGGAAAACATTATTTACAGTGAGACTCACTCATCAAAAGATATTGACATGGCATTTCATTTCTCCACTGTCTCCTTTGCGTACATATTGTGTGCATAATTACAGATAGACATCTTTTACATTATCTGAACCGGGATCAGATGAAACAAACCTCTTCAACAGTAAAAGGCTTTTCAATATGCAGCTCGTGCTACAGCTACTCTGAAACACAGTTTTGATTTGTGCTCAGGAGGACAAAGTGAACAGCACAGTATGGGTGCCAAACAGCTTAACATCAGTGCATGAGCGTGACTCGTAAGTCTCAGGGCTGTTGAGGTTATGCGGTCTTGTCTAAAGATCGCCCCGCCCCGATGACTCTCTCCAGCTCAGCTTTAACATCATCTAAGACCAAGATACGGTAAAATAAGGCAATGTTGGTTGTAGAGATCTGCATGTGTGTTGAAAGAGAGAAAACCTACAATTCCAGATCCATCACATTTGCGTATGCTGTATAAAAATAGTGTCCATGTTAATGTCCAAGTGTTACGTAGCTACATCCGTGGCCTCCTTGTCAAATTGTGTGTTTGAAGTGTGGGCGAGTGTACGCATAAGAAAGGCTTCTTGTCCACTATGTTAAGCTGATGATTCTTACATGCAATCCATGGAGTTGTCCGGCATCAGTCCAAGAGGTGGCATCTTTCCTGGTATACAGGATGGCGGAAGCATGCCGCTGATATTGGGGGATGGGTCAACGTTTTCACTGTCTTCCATCTTGTCTGCTGAGCCCTCCCAGTTGATATGGAAGCGGGTGACACGGGGGTTTGAAGCCAAAATATTCCTCTGGAGCTAATAGGATGAAAAAACACGCCCGGTGAACACCCACTTCTTTCATAAATAACTTACTATAAACATTGTCAATCAATCAATTAATTGACTATTGACCTCAGCATTACATCAGTGACCATACAATAATGTAAACATTTTATTATCGTTTGAGCTTGAATATGAATCTTTACAACTGTTTCTCAACAACTGGTACAAAATTTTGCATTAATAGTTAATTTTAAATATGACTGTGAGAAAGATTAACTGTGTGAATTGGATGATGCACAAAATATAAACTTTAATACTGATGTTATTAGGAAGCATCCTTATGGAATAATATATCGTTTTGATAATAACAGTGCTGAAATGATTATGAATGAAGTGATTAATTGCACTTGAATGGTGTCTGAACTGATCTGTCTGTGTTACCTGAGTGTAGTCTGGTTTGAGAGGTGGGTTTTCCCGTAGTTCAGGGTCCGTGTATTCATTGTTAACATAGTAACCGATGCGGATGAATTCCTGTCCACGGTAGGTGCAGGTTATGAGGACTACAGTCACTCCGACGGCATCACTCTCTGGAATCAGTCCTGTGTTGGGAGCATCAGCCTGAAGCAACAGATTGAGGTTATTTTTCTACTATTACAACAATGTTTAGAGTCTTCCCTATGCCCACAATAAAGAACATGTGCATTTATTTAATGTAAACTTGTGTGCAAGTTTAGTAATGTAGTTTACCTTTTTAATATGTAGACTAATTAACATCTGACCTTACACCCTTATTGACTATTAACCTTTAAAATGAATGTACATACTATGGAAATGTTTAAAAAGCATGCAAGTCTGCTGGTAGAGAGGAGGAGCTAGCTGGTCCCTGCCTCAGAGTCTATAGGAATTCAACTAATTTTAAGGGTGCTACACACCATTAGCACAAAAAGCCAAAAACCCCTTTTCAGAAGCATGTTTTGAGTGGCTTCTCTGGTCTGTATGACATTACTGGAACAATAACAACAATCTTATTTTCTCAGCCACCAATATATCATGCATCCCTAGTTCTCATGCCCAGCTGTATTATGTAACATGTGACTACAGTTACCTCACCTGAAACACAAACATGTGTCTGCCAGCCGGTACCGGGCCAACTAGAACAGAGTCCAGAACTTGGTCGTATTCCTCACTCTCAGCTGAACCCACATAGATGATCTTCCACTCCAGATCTGAGCACACACGGGGCAACAGTGACACTTGGTGAAATACTTGAAAGGTATAGGTTAGTATTATCATGAATATGAGTTAAATTTATTATTAATCAGCTCCATCTCATGCCGTGCTTGGAGATATCCATTGACCTTATTAAGCCCACTGGTTAACATTAAATACAATTTCTTTGTCAATGTATCTATAACACTTTGTATTTCTTTTACCAACCACAGTGCCCCAACTATATCTGGCCTAGCGTTAAGTAATGTTTCTTGCATGAAAAGGACATCATGGACATTTCAAATGTCTAATACATACATACATACATACATACATAAATAAAAGAGAAGACCAGAATTAGATCAGGATCTATATTAGCAGATACTCAGTCTTCAGGTATAGCAATCGGTATCATGAAAGACAAAGGCCGTATTGGTGCATCTCTAAATGGTATCCAGCCACTGTTTCAGTATAATCAAAGCATCGCTGGACATTTCGGTTTCATTTGATGCCTTAAACGACCAACACAAACAAAAATTTGTCTTTTGCACCTCAGAATCACCTGCAATCAGTTTAGTTACACCAAGTTGATCACACTTAACATTTACAATGTAGACACAGCTAATGTTCTGTTGTCTCTTCTGGCGATTCGCGGCAAATCTTTGAGCTTGTCACTACAGTAACAAAACGTCAGCAACCAATCGGCTCTTTGGAAGAAAAACGCTGCGGAACATTTCTGAGCCAATCACAGCAAGCAGGAGGCGGGACTCTGAACATAAACGCGCCAGCGCCAATTTTCAACAACTTGTCGACATTAAATATCGCGGCAAATACTAGCATATCGAAAACCAATGTCATTATCGATTAGTTACGATGATGACGACGACCCTGTCCACCCACGGTACAAGTCACCACTGCCACCACAGAGAGCTAGTATTCATTAGTTATCACAAAGCTGGGAACAATACCCACCTTCTGGCAAATCCTCCATGCATTCAAACGTTATTTCAAACTGAAAAGGATTTCCAAATGGGCTCGGATTGTCCAGCACAGCCACATTCAACACTTGTACCTTGGCCATAGCGGTATCTTCGGAGGCACGTCTCCCTGTGAAAATAACTAACTTATGTCTAACCGGGTTTAACGGCTCTATCAGCGCGTCGCTGCGGCTCTTTTCGCTAATGCAAGTTAGTTTGATTTTTTTTTATTCTCCAAGAGCAGAAACATAACCCGGCGCAGGCTCAGTTAGAGGAAGAAGTACGTCACTTTCTTCTTCTTCTTTGAGGTTTTAATGAGCAGCTGGTGCAGCCTTGGTGCTGTATTACTGCCACCTTCTGGAGGTAGTTAGTGCCGACAGCTTTATGCAGGACAATAAGTTAAATATCTTGTAAACAATATGATTCTGCAGGCAAAATCTCTTGTATTTGAAAAATCTCTTGAATATCATACATTTATTATTCCATTTTACATTATTATATTTCATTCCACTCATTACCATCAAAACCACCTACCTTTCATGTGTATATAAAGTAACTTGTCTTTGTTTTTTAACCATTTAATATTTATCCAAACAGTGGCATCCTTTCTCAACTTGTAGGGTACACACATGTGATCATATCTAATCCTTCAAGTGCAGTTTTTGATATATATCCATAAACTATCCTCCCATAATTTAATCCTAAAGTAATTAGTGCTACGCATACATATATTTTAAAGATGCAATATAGGGTCCTTATTGTCCAACACTACAAGGTATCTCATCATATTTATACATTTTGTACACAACCTTTTTTATGTGTTCTCTCCAGGTTAACCTGTAGTCAAAATATACCATTAAGAGCCAAAATCTCTCAACTGTCTCCAAATTATTTCCACACAGTTTCAGATGAGTACTTTTGTTTTTTCAACTGAGAGCATGAATCCCCATTTCTTACCCTACATTTCAACTTGACGTATTCCTTCTCTCAGCTCCTGAATCATCTATTGCAATAAGCCACATTCTCAAAATTATTGAGGTGATAGACCGGCAATATGTCTTTTCTTTTCAGATGTTAAAATTGTAGTTATCTATGCATTAGTTCCTTTTAAAAATATTTTAAAAACATATTTACTGTTAAAATGAAAACTCCTGAATTCATAAATACAATACAGCTCATATCAAGAGTGATGCTAGCAGCTTTATGAGGCTGTAGTGAAGGCTAATGCCAGCGTGCTAACATGCTCACAAAGACAATACAAACATGTTTAGCAGGTATAATGTTTACCATGTTCACCATCTTAGTTTAGCATGTTAGCATGCCAATATGCTATGCTATTTGCACAAAATACAGATGAAGCTATTAATGTCATTAGTTTTGCAGGTATTTGGTCATACACTCTAGGTTTGGAGAAGTAATACAATCAATGGCTCTAGATGAAAAAATAAGGGATTACCAAAATTATTACAGTTCATCCTTCAAGGCCCATGATTGTCTGTCTTCTTGGCAATCCATCTAATATCAATTTTAAAAATATCATCAGAATAAGTATTAACAGATTCACCCCAATGCTTATGTAAGACCCTGGAGCGTAAAAAAATGTAAGATAATTAAGTTCATCTGGACTTTATGTCATTCTGTCTGAGTTATCACACACAGTTGTTTCTGTCAAGGAACTCGACAGACTGATATATTGACCACTTTTGATAAAAAAGATACAGACTATTACTTGGATGCCAGAATAAGGCAGCCTGAGATCACAAGTAAACACAAAAATGCAGTTTTAAATGAAGGTTTTTATTATTAAGGGAAAACAATATCCAAACCTACATGGCCATGTGTGAATCGTTTGTCCCCTGTTAAAACATAACTTAACTGTGGTTTATCACACCTGAGTTCAATTTCTCTAGCCACACCCAGGCCTGATAACTACCACACCTGTTTTCAATCAAGAAATCACTTAAATAGAACCTGTAAAATTCAGGATCAAACGAGGAAGAAAGTTATTGAAGGTTGCAGGAACACCACTGTATATCTTCCCGTGTTTCACTTTGTTGTCATTTGTATGGTAGAAGGCTATGATATAGAATGAAGTCAGCATATTTTGGTGATAGGAACTGTCACCTGATATGCCCCCTTTTAATAAAACATTGAACTCCCCACCAGGTCGATGATATTTTAAGGTCTGTGTGATCTCTCATCAGGGTGACGTTCCCATTACCATTCATAATCTAATGTGACATAATACAAAAATGCATCAGGATATAGAGTGAGTGGATATTTAGTAGGTAACATTTAAAAGGGTTATAAATATGTAGGTTGTTAGTATGTCAAATACTTAAATATGTCTCTTGAGTATTTGCTCACTAGCACTATTTTACTTTTGAGAGAGAGAGAGAGAGAGAGAGAGAGAGAGAGAGAGAGAGAGAGAGAGAGAGAGAGAGAGAGAGAGAGAGAGAGAGAGAGACTATGTTAACAACTTAACTAAAACTCAAATTCAAGAAAAAGACTAATTTGACTCCATTCTGTATGTATGAAAGGTACAGTAATGGATCATTCATCTCCACAGGCTTCATGCTGGGCATTACTGCAATCCTGTACTGGACTGCCAGACAAAGATACAGAGGGAGACAACCAGCTTTGGTTATATCATGACAACACATTAATGAATTCATATTTAGTCCCTCACGCTCACACAGTGAATGCAGTGAGGGACCTATTAAAATTGAGCTGTTTATTATTATTACGCATTATTATTCATGCAACTCTTCGGAGGGCATTTGCACCCCCTAGCCATGCTCAAAAAGTTGATACGACATGGCAGGAACGGGCGACCTCGCGGAATTCGGCGTTGAGGGGGGTGTAAAATGACTCTCTAGCGCCCCCTACAACATTTCAAAAAAGCCATAGACAAAGTCGGCGACTTTCAAGTAGCCCCATGAAACTCGGGAAACATGTCAAGCATTAAAAAAAAGGGCAGTTGCCTCTTGGGCCGAAGCCGACATTCCAACAGGAAGTCGGCCATTTTGAATCTGGCGTTTTTTAGCCAAAACTAACTCGTCCTAGGGTTTTCGCACCACAGACTCCAAACTCGGCAAAAATCATCATCGGACGTAGCTGAGCTTAAGTTGTGCTCTGCGCATCGCTTCGCCAGAGGGTGTAGCTCGTAGAGAGGCCTAAAGTTTTGCGCGATGGACGCTGCTCGCCATAAACGCACAAACGGCTCTCACAGCCACAAAAAAAATCGTAGCCGCTTCAAATTCGGAACATAGAACGGATCTCCGGCCCTGAACGTTCCTATGTATCAACAACCCGAGTCGCTCATGGCGCCTTCGTTTCACTTCTAAAAAACAGAAAACAAGTTGGTGAAGCCGCACGACAAACGGCGTGCCGCTACCAGTAACCGCCTTTGCGTGGCAGCGCGGCCATTTTGGGTAATTCGCCAAAAATTTACGTTTGCCTTTTTGACGGTTTTCAAAAAATCCTATCGACGCATCAATTTCATTCCACTTCTAAAACATCCATAACCACTTGCTGAAGCTCCATTATGAACGTCATGCAACTACGTACAATGGCGTCCGCGTGGCGGCGCGCCGTCTTTTGATTTTGGTGCCAAAAAATAAGTTTCCCTTTTTTGCGCCTTTAAGAAACATGTAGGATCACCAAATTTGGCAGCATAGACAAGACGCGCACCTTCTAACATCCCATTGGGCCACACCCATGTAATGTAAAAAATGGCTCAACAGCGCCCCCTAGAACATTTCAAAACCCCTCCCCATAAGGGTTTTTATGGAGTTGGAACATGAAAATTGGTACACTTGTGTACCATAACCAGATGAACAAAAAAGTATCTGGCACCAATTGTCTACTCCAAATCGGAAGTCGGCCATTTTGAATTTCAGTTTCTCTACTGAAAACGAACTCGTCCGAGGAATTTCAGCCAATCCACTTCAAATTTGGCTGACAACATCTCCAGACTCAGGTGATCTTAAGTTGTGCTCTGCGCATCCGTAACTCAGAGGGCGTGGCCGCTAGATCTCGAGAAAAATTGCGTCTATCAATTCCTTTGGCCAAAAATACACGTTTCACAGTTTGCCGGCATAAAACCAAATTTAAGAAACACGTTGGATCACCAAATTTGCTAGCGTGGCAAAGGCGCGCACCTTCTACCATCCCGTTGAGCCACGCCCATGTACGGCAAAAAATGGCTCCACAGCGCCCCCTTGAAATTTTCAAAAACCCCTCCCCATAAGGGTTTTTATGGAGTTGGAACATGAAACTCGGTACACATGTGTAGACTAAGGAGATGAACAAAAAAGTCTCTTGCGCAAATTTACTTTTCCCAACAGGGAGTCTGCCATTTTCAATTTCATTTTCCCTCATTGAAAATCAATGGAAATTTTCCCCATTGAAAACCATTCGAATTTTCCTCATTGAAAACCAATGTAAATTTTGCCCATTTAAAACCAATGGCATTTTTACCCATTGAAAACCAATGGCTTTTTTGCCCATTGAAAACCTATTGAAATCCTACAGATTCCTGCATTTCTCACAGCCGCATTTATTTTTCAAGCGTTGCAGCACCTCTGTAACACGTCGGGCAGCGGCGGGCGGCATGAGCGAGGGACTACAACATCGCTTGCGGTTTTAATTCTCTTTATTTATATTGTCATTCTCTTGATCTCTATTGTCATTCTCTTTATCTCTCTTGTCTTTATCTCTATTGTCATTCCTGTTATGTCTATTGTCATTCTCTTTATATCTATTGTCTTTATCTCTATTGTCATTCTCTTTGTCTCTATTGTCTTTATCTCTATTGTCATTCCTGTTATGTCTATTGTCATTCTCTTCATCTCTATTGTCATTCTCTTTATCTCTATTGTCTTTATCTCTATTGTCATTCCTGTTATGTCTATTGTCATTCTCTTTATCTCTATTGTCATTCTCTTTATCTCTATTGTCATTCTCTTTATCTCTATTGTCATTCCTGTTATGTCTATTGTCATTCTCTTTATCTCTATTGTCTTTATCTCTATTGTCATTCTCTTTATCTCTATGGTCTTTATCTCTATTGTCATTCCTGTTATGTCTATGGTCATTCTCTTTATCTCTATTGTCTTTATCTCTATTGTCATTCCTGTTATGTCTATTGTCATTCTCTTTATCTCTATTGTCATTCCTGTTATCTCTATTGTCTTTATCTGTATTGTCATTCTCTTTATCTCTATTGTCTTTATCTCTATTGTCATTCCTGTTATGTCTATGGTCATTCTCTTTATCTCTATTGACTTTATCTCTATTGTCATTCCTGTTATGTCTATTGTCATTCTCTTTATATCTATTGTCATTCCTGTTATCTCTATTGTCTTTATCTCTATTGTCATTATCTTTATCTCTATTGTCTTTATCTCTATTGTCATTCTCTTTATCTCTATTGTCGTTCTCTTTATCTCTTTTGTCTTTATCTCAATTGTCATTCCTGTTATGTCTATTGTCATTCTCTTTATCTCTATTGTCATTTCTGTTATCTCTATTGTCTTTATCTCTATTGTCATTATCTTTATCTCTATTGTCTTTATCTCTATTGTCGTTCTTTTTATCTCTATTGTCTTTATCTCAATTGTCATTCCTGTTATGTCTATTGTCATTCTCTTTATCTCTATTGTATTTATCTCTCTTGTCATTCTCTTTCTTTCTATTGTCATTCTTATGATCTCTATTGTCTTTATCTCTCTTGTCATTCTCTTTATCTCTATTGTGATTCTCATTATCTCTATTGTCTTTATCTCTATTGTCATTCCTGTTATGTCTATTGTCATTCTCTTTATCTCTATTGTCTTTATCTCTATTGTCATTCTCTTTATCTCTATTGTCATTCCTGTTATCTCTACTGTCTTTATCTCTGTTGTCTTTATCTCTATTGTCATTCCTCTTATGTCTATGGTCATTCTCTTTATCTCTATTGTCTTTATCTCTATTGTCATTCCTGTTATGTCTATGGTCATTCTCTTTATCTCTATTGTCTTTATCTCTATTGTCATTCTCTTTATCTCTATTGTCATTCCTGTTATCTCTACTGTCTTTATCTCTGTTGTCTTTATCTCTATTGTCATTCCTCTTATGTCTATGGTCATTCTCTTTATCTCTATTGTCTTTATCTCTATTGTCATTCCTGTTATGTCTATTGTCATTCTCTTTATCTCTATTGTCATTCCTGTTATCTCTATTGTCTTTATCTCTATTGTCATTCCTGTTATCTCTATTGTCTTTATCTCTATTGTCATTATCTTTATCTCTATTGTCTTTATCTCTATTGTCATTCCTGTTATGTCTATTGTCATTCTCTTTATCTCTATTGTATTTATCTCTCTTGTCATTCTCTTTATCTCTATTGTCATTCTCTTTATCTCTATTGTTTTTATCTCTACTGTCATTACTGTTATGTCTATTGTCATTCTATCTATCTCTATTGACATTTCTGTTATCTCTATTGTCTTTATCTCTATTGTTTTAATCTCTATTGTCATTCCTGTTATGTCTATTGTCATTCTCTTTATCTCTATTGTCTTTATCTCTATTGTCATTCCTGTTAAGTCTATTGTCATTCTCTTTATCTCTATTGTCATTCCTGTTATCTCTATTGTCTTTATCTCTATTGTCATTCTCTTTATCGCTATTGCCATTCTTATTATCTCTATTGTCTTTATCTCTATTGTCATTCCTGTTATCTCTATTCTAATTCCCGTTATCTCTATTGTTTTTATCTCTACTGTCATTACTGTTATGTCTATTGTCATTCTATCTATCTCTATTGTCATTTCTGTTATCTCTATTGTCTTTATCTCTATTGTTTTAATCTCTATTGTCATTCCTGTTATGTCTATTGTCATTCTCTTTATCTCTATTGTCTTTATCTCTATTGTCATTCCTGTTAAGTCTATTGTCATTCTCTTTATCTCTATTGTCATTCCTGTTATCTCTATTGTCTTTATCTCTATTGTCTTTATCTCTATTGTCATGTTATGTTATGTCTATGGTCATTCTCTTTATCTCTATTGTCTTTATCTCTATTGTCATTCCTGTTAAGTCTATTGTCATTCTCTTTATCTCTATTGTCATTCCTGTTATCTCTATTGTCTTTATCTCTATTGTCTTTATCTCTATTGTCATGTTATGTTATGTCTATGGTCATTCTCTTTATCTCTATTGTCTTTATCTCTATTGTCATTCCTGTTATGTCTATTGTCATTCTCTTTATCTCTATTGTCATTCCTGTTATCTCTATTGTCTTTATCTCTATTGTCATTATCTTTATCTCTATTGTCTTTATCTCTATTGTCATTCTCTTTATCTATATTGTCGTTCTCTTTATCTCTATTGTCTTTATCTCAATTGTCATTCCTGTTATGTCTATTGTCATTCTCTTTATCTCTATTGTATTTATCTCTCTTGTCATTCTCTTTATCTCTATTGTCATTCTCTTTATCTCTATTGTCTTTATCTCTATTGTCATTCCTGTTATGTCTATTGTCATTCTCTTTATCTCTATTGTCATTTCTGTTATGTCTATTGTCATTCTCTTTATCTCTATTGTCTTTATCTCTATTGTCATTCCTGTTAAGTCTATTGTCATTCTCTTTATCTCTATTGTCATTCCTGTTATCTCTATTGTCTTTATCTCTATTGTCATTCTCTTTATCTCTATTGCCATTCTTATTATCTCTATTGTCTTTATCTCTATTGTCATTCCTGTTATCTCTATTCTAATTCCCGTTATCTCTATTGTCTTTATCTCTATTGTCATTCCTGTTATGTCTATTGTCATTATCTTTATCTCTATTGTCATTCTCTTTATCTCTATTGTCTTTATCTCTATTGTCATTCCTGTTATGTCTATTGTCATTCTCTTTATCTCTATTGTCTTTATCTCTAATGTCATTCCTGTTATCTCTATTGTCTTTATCTCTATTGTCTTTATCTCTATTCTCATTCCTGTTATGTCTATTGCCATTCTCTTTATCTCTATTGTCTTTATCTCTATTGTCATTCCTGTTATGTCTATTGTCATGCTCTTTATCTCTATTGTCATTCTCTTTATCTCTATTGTCTTTATCTCTATTGTCATTCCTGTTATGTCTATTGTCATTCTCTTTATCTCTATTGTCTTTATCTCTATTGTCATTCCTGTTATGTCTATTGTCATTCTCTTTATCTCTATTGTCATTCTCTTTATCTCTATTGTCATTCCTGTTATGTCTATTGTCATTCTCTTTATCTCTATTGTCATTCCTGTTATGTCTATTGTCATTCTCTTTATCTCTATTGTCATTATCTTTATCTCTATTGTCTTTATCTCTATTGTCATTTCTGTTATGTCTATTGTCATTCTCTTTATCTCTATTGTCATTCTCTTTATCGCTATTGTCTTTATCTCTATTGTCATTCCTGTTATGTCTATTGTCATTCTCTTTATCTCTAATGTTTTATCTCTATTGTCATTCCTGTTATCTCTATTGTCATTCTCTTTATCTCTATTGTCTTTATCTCTATTGTCATTCATGTCTATTGTCATTCTCTTTATCTCTATTGTCTTTATCTCTATTGTCATTCCTGTTATGTCTATTGTCATTCTCTTTATCTCTATTGTCATTCCTGTTATCTCTATTGTCTTTATCTCTATTGTCATTCTCTTTGTCTCTATTGTCTTTATCTCTATTGTCATTCCTGTTATGTCTATTGTCATTCTCTTTATCTCTATTGTCGTTATCTCTATTGTCATTCCTGTTATGTCTATTGTCATTCTCTTTATCTCTATTGTCATTCTCTTTATCTCTATTGTCTTTATCTCTATTGTCATTCTCTTTATCTCTATTGTCATTCTCTTTATCTCTATTGTCTTTATCTCTATTGTCATTCCTGTTATGTCTATGGTCATTCTCTTTATCTCTATTGTCTTTATCTCTATTGTCATTCCTGTTATGTCTATTGTCATTCTCTTTATCTCTATTGTCATTCCTGTTATCTCTATTGTCTTTATCTCTATTGTCATTCTCTTTATCTCTATTGTCATTCTCTTTATCTCTATTGTCTTTATCTCTATTGTCATTCCTGTTATGTCTATGGTCATTCTCTTTATCTCTATTGTCTTTATCTCTATTGTCATTCCTGCTATGTCTATTGTCATTCTCTTTATCTCTATTGTCTTTATCTCTATTGTCATTCCTGTTATGTCTATTGTCATTATCTTTATCTCTATTGTCATTCCTGTTATCTCTATTGTCATTCCTGTTATCTCTATTGTCTTTATCTCTATTGTCATTCCTGTTATGTCTATTGTCATTCTCTTTATCTCTATTGTCTTTATCTCTATTGTCATTCCTGTTAAGTCTATTGTCATTCTCTTTATCTCCATTGTCATTCCTGTTATCTCTATTGTCTTTATCTCTATTGTCTTTATCTCTATTGTCTTTATCTCTCTTGTCATTCTCTTTATCTCTATTGTCATTCTTATTATCTCTATTGTCATTCTCTTTGTCTCTATTGTCATTCTCTTTATCTCTATTGTCATTCTCTTTATCTCTATTGTCTTTATCTCTATTGTCATTCCTGCTATGTCTATTGTCATTCTCTTTATCTCTAATGTTTTATCTCTATTGTCATTCCTGTTATCTCTATTGTCTTTATCTCTATTGTCATTCCTGTTATGTCTATGGTCATTCTCTTTATCTCTATTGTCTTTATCTCTATTGTCATTCATGTCTATTGTCATTCTCTTTATCTCTATTGTCTTTATCTCTATTGTCATTCCTGTTATGTCTATTGTCATTCTCTTTATCTCTATTGTCATTCTCTTTGTCTCTATTGTCTTTATCTCTATTGTCATTCCTGTTATGTCTATTGTCATTCTCTTTATCTCTATTGTCATTCCTGTTATGTCTATTGTCATTCTCTTTATCTCTATTGTCATTCTCTTTATCTCTATTGTCTTTATCTCTATTGTCATTCTCTTTATCTCTATTGTCATTCTCTTTATCTCTATTGTCTTTATCTCTATTGTCATTCCTGTTATCTCTATTGTCTTTATCTCTATTGTCATTCCTGTTATGTCTATTGTCATTCTCTTTATCTCTATTGTCTTTATCTCTATTGTCATTCCTGTTAAGTCTATTGTCATTCTCTTTATCTCCATTGTCATTCCTGTTATTTCTATTGTCTTTATCTCTATTGTCTTTATCTCTCTTGTCATTCTCTTTATCTCTATTGTCATTCCTGTTATCTCTATTGTCTTTATCTCTATTGTCTTTATCTCTATTGTCATTCCTGTTATGTCTATTGTCATTCTCTTTATCTCTATTGTCTTTATCTCTATTGTCATTCCTGTTAAGTCTATTGTCATTCTCTTTATCTCCATTGTCATTCCTGTTATTTCTATTGTCTTTATCTCTATTGTCTTTATCTCTATTGTCTTTATCTCTATTGTCTTTATCTCTCTTGTCATTCTCTTTATCTCTATTGTCATTCTTATTATCTCTATTGTCATTCTCTTTATCTCTATTGTCTTTATCTCTATTGTCATTGCTGTTATGTCTATGGTCATTCTCTTTATCTCTATTGTCTTTATCTCTATTGTCATTCCTGTTATGTCTATTGTCATTCTCTTTATCTCTATTGTCATTCCTGTTATCTCTATTGTCTTTATCTCTATTGTCTTTATCTCTATTGCCATTCTCTTTATCTCTATTGTCTTTATCTCTATTGTCATTCTCTTTTATTCTATTGTCATTCTCTTTATCTCTATTGTCTTTATCTCTATTGTCATTCCTGTTATGTCTATGGTCATTCTCTTTATCTCTATTGTCATTCCTGTTATCTCTATTGTCTTTATCTCTATTGTCTTTATCTCTATTGTCATTCTCTTTATCTCTATTGTCTTTATCTCTATTGTCATTCTCTTTTATTCTATTGTCATTCTCTTTATCTCTATTGTCATTCTCTTTATCTCTATTGTCTTTATCTCTATTGTCATTCCTGTTATGTCTATGGTCATTCTCTTTATCTCTATTGTCTTTATCTCTATTGTCATTCCTGTTATGTCTATTGTCATTCTCTTTATCTCTATTGTCATTCCTGTTATCTCTATTGTTTTATCTCTATTGTCATTCTCTTTATCTCTATTGTCTTTATCTCTATTGTCATTCTCTTTATCTCTATTGTCTTTATCTCTATTGTCATTCTCTTTATCTCTATTGTATTTATCTCTCTTGTCATTCCTGTTATGTCTATTGTCATTCTCTTTATCTCTATTGTCATTCCCGTTATCTCTATTGTCATTGATATTATCTCCATTGTCATTCTCTTTATCCCTATTGTTTTTATCTCTATTGTAATTAGTCCCTAGCTCTCACACAGTGAATGCAGTGAGGGACCTATTAAAATTGAGCTGTTTATTATTATTACGCATTATTATTCATGCAACTCTTCGGAGGGCATTTGTACCCCCTAGCCATGCTCAAAAAATTGATACGACATGGCAGGAACGGGCGACCTCGCAGAAATCGGCGTTGAGGGGGGCACTGGCGCGCGTGTAAAATGACTCTCTAGCACCCCCTACAACGTTTAAAAAAAGCCATAGACAAAGCCGGCGACTTTCAAGTAGCCCCATGAAACTCAGGAAACATGTCAAGCATAAAAAAAAGGGCAGTTGCCTCTTGGGCCGAAGCCGACATTCCAACAGGAATTTGTATTTAAAAAGGTCACATGGTCTTACAAAACTGGACTGGGACCTTCATTACCTTCAGAGGTAAGAGGAAGCAAAAGGAAGGCAAGAAAATGCATGGTACATGATACATACTGTAATGTGGAAAAACAGATATAATTAAATTAAACATAAAACACTGTATGTTAAAAAAAGACCTGAAGACACTTTCTCAGTGGCTCCAGTACTCCAGTAATATATGTAACAACATATGCCCTTTCCACAGCCACTCATGACCTACAAAGACAGACCTTTCACCTCTACATCATCTACAGTATTTTTTGACAGAAATATTGAATTAATGATCGAACTAAAAGCATTTGATGAGTTTTGGGGTGATTTAAACCAGAGAGAACGCCAAGGAAGACCATAGAAACAGACTCTTTGAGGCTCTTGGTACTTGCTATCTCCCAGGCGCCGGCCATAAATTAATGCAAATTCTAGAGGGACAATCAGTGACTAAAAACTCTTAGTCCAGTCAAAGATTAATATCTGTGGAATTAACCACATAATCAACATATGAATTATACCATGTTGTTTCTTGGAAAATGACAAAAAGAATGATGTTGACGGTTTGTATCATAAACTACATTCAGTTATTTGCGGTTATCTAAAGACTGTTTTAACTGTTTCTGCTTTTACTACAAGCATTAACTAGTTTTATTTTGACAAGAAGTCATATTGAAATGATTGTAAGAGGAATATTAGAGACATATGGATTCCCTGATTGTTTATGCAATACACCTTATTACACCACTACTATTTTAACTGTGATTCAACTGTTCTGTTAACTTTACTATAATAATATTTGATAATAAAACAAAATGTCAGATTTGTCTCGATGTTATATGGTAAACGTTGAGTGAATGATTAATGTTTGATATTCAGGAATACACTATATGTCTGATTTTCTAAATTAAAATAATAATGATATGTGACATGAAGTATTTCGGCCATAATGACTTGAACTGTGATTTTTGTTCATACATATTATTATACTTGTTTCAATTTGTGTAAAAAGACTAAATATTGCCAACATGTTTGTGTGCTTGGAAAGGTTGGTGTATCTATAAAAACAAGTGAAAATGAAACAAAACAAAACAAAAAAACCAATCATGACATACTTGATGAAAACAAACACTTTAAAAGCAATATATGACATTCAGCCCCACTAGATGTCAGCAAACAACTATTTTCTATGTAACGATATAGCAGCGAACTGGTGTCCTGAGCAGAGAGTGAAGTCACACTCCCTGTGTATGTGTATGTGTACGTGTATGTGTCTGTGTGTGTGTCTGTCTGTCTATGACAGAATAAACTTTGGGCCCAGTACAGTATTTAAATCTTTCAAAAAATCACTTGTCTCAAATGTTTAACAGATACTTTCCTGGGTTGTGCTTCATGTCTCTTGTGTGGGCCCTGGTGTTTTAACACAGGGCTGTTTTAGATCTGAATGCCCAGTTTAAATAATTTAAAATATATGATAAGTTATTGAGAACAGACAAGGGTTGATACTGTTATTGAAGCTTTTCCAACTGATTCTGGGATATCTGAAGAGCTGCGTACAAACTACTTGCATATTAACTTAATTAATAGCTACTTCTTTACTTACATATTGAGTTCCTATTCAAGTCCAGAGAACATGTTAGCCAAGAGTTATTTAGACATTCTGCAGACACATAACATTATCATGTATCTGGACACCTGATCAATATAAGTATAATATTCACTCTCTTTTAGCTGTATTTGTTACGGAGTAGCTGGAGATGGACCCAAACACAGGCAACAGGAACTTAAAGAAATATATATTTATTGAAAATTGGAGTTGGGGAGGCACAGGGAGCAGGGTGGGACTGATAAGGTTTATAAGGAAGTCAGAAATCTAATTTGTAATTCTATTTTTGCCTGACATAAAGTCTTTTACACTCATAATCAACAGTGACAAAGACTACAAACGACTCTGCAACAGCCTTAAAACACTGCAGTAAAAAAGTTAAAAAATAAAATGTAAGTATAATAAAATGTAAGTATAATGTAATCATATAGAGGACAAGCAGAAGCTTCTGTGCCATCTGTAGAAGTCAGCAGTAAAACATGCACACACTGTGACTAGCAGTTTGACCGCCGCTGGCAGACGAATGGGAGGCGCATGCTACAACCATGATTAGACCATCCCTTGGACTCTGCAAAAACATGATCATCATTATCATCCTCAGCTACAGCAATAGCAACAAATTGACATCAATCACATTTAATACTGTGCATTTCAAATGTTCTTTGTATTGAGAAAGACCTTTCTTTGCTTCTCTTACCCTGAGAGTTGAGCTGTAGGCACTGGTAGGAGTCAGTGGAGCTTGCTGTTTCCCAGTTATGGTAATTAAACTGCGAACCATCTTCCCATCTCCAGTCACCCTGAAGAAAATTACAAGTAGTAGTAGTAGTAGTACAACTAGAAATCATTCAGAGCATAAATACACTACCGAGTCTTCATCACAGTTAACCAAAGGTTGTTTAAAATCATTAAATGTTTGAACAAACCTGGAAGTAGTAACCTCCAATCCAGGTGAAAGTGTGACCACCAGTCTTGACCATACGCTGGAGGAAATTATACTCCCAGATGCTGTGGACTGAGGCCAGACTGCTATCAAAGGTAGCACAGTAGCTCTGCAGAAGTATGGGACAGGAGAGATATAATGAAGTCATGCAAAGAAAATGCTTCAAACCTTTTCTTTTCTTTCTTTAGAAATATTCTGTATTTACCTCAGCATTTGTCCAGGTATCAACATTGTTGCTCAGATAATAGCAGCTATCACCGAAACTAAGCCAACCGTCAAGGCAGAAATCAAAACGAGCTAAAATATTGGAAAAAGGAGGGAAAAAAATGAATAATAGAATGCAAACAACACAGGCAAAAATACTAAAATAGTATTTGAGCAGCATGTGTTATGTGTGAAAAAAGTCAAATGTGGAAAAAAAAAGACTAAATGAAATCAAGTGTATTCATCCTGTTTAATAGACAGATAATATTGTTAGAGCAGGATACAGACAGCTCTTATTAAAAAAACACAATGGGACAAATATATTTGTAGTTTGATTGCTCAGTTATGTGACTTTCTTACCATGACGTAGACCAGCCGCAGCATCCATATCAGTAAAGCCAATCAACATAAAATCCTTAGTTTATATATTTATTTGTATGCTGTTTGTGGGAAATCAGCCATTATGCATTATTTTATTCTATAAAATTATAATACCTATTTTATCTTAGACAATGTTACAGGATAGAAAGATGATGTAAATCCTTTTTAAAGGACTGCCTTATATCATATTCATCCTAATTTACTTTATCTCTATTTTTTTCACTTTGAAATTTTTCTACTGCATGCATTGTGTAGATGGCATTCAAATTTATCTGATCTTAATCTGGCTATATAATCTTGTTTATATATTTATCTTCAATTTGTATGTCATATTATTTACAGTAATTATTATTCTTGCAGTGTTAATCACTTTGCATTCGCACTACCTCCTTTGGCTAATACTTGATCATAATAATAGCTATATCACTTCACTGCTGTGTTTTTATTGTTTTATTCTTGTGCGTACTATTTTTTCATGTGTTGGTTAAGCTACTGAATGGCTATATTTCCCTCATGATCAATACAGTATTTATTAAACAAAGATTTTTCTAAGAAAAGAAATGCCTAGTGTGAGTATACAAGGTATAAGGCAAAGAGGGCTTGAGAGCAACATGGAAAGTAAATTAAATAATGTGCCAGTAACCTTTGTTTGGTGCAGGGTTGTCCTGCTGGGGCTCAGCAGCAGCTTCAGCTGGGGCAACTGCGGGAAAAGAAAGGCAAAGGCAGTTTATAGTTCAAAGTTGTGTGCTAAACAAGTACTACTTTCTTTCAGGAATAAAGGCCATGTCATAGATTCAGTTTCCTGTTCTAACCTATACAAGCCTTCACCCCGTATTGGTTGATCCATTTGATCAAAACCTGTCTTCCATCACTCATCTCCTGACTCCTGATATTTCAGCCCTATGTCTGTAGAAATATGTTTCAATAAATCTAAATGTGTTATTTGTATTTAAACGTATTAATATTTGGTCTCACCTGTTGCAGCCCTGATTGAAAGAGCAACATAAAGGATTACAGAAAGGATCAGTGGAATCTTCATGATGAGGAAAGATAATGAAGTTCTGCAGGGAGACAGGATTTCAAAAATCAGTGCTCTTAATTCACACATTTGTTCAGAAAGCAGTGTTGAGTTGGATACATAAATGTATATAAAGTTGCAGTCAAAACAAAAAAAAAATCATCAAAATTAGACTTAATAACATAATGTATCAGATCTTCTAAACATACAGTACAGCTATAAGCACACAGGTATGACTTACAGGCAGAAGCAGTCATCTGGTAAATGTGTTCTTCAGGTATCAGGGAGGTCAGTGATGTAGTGTTGAGAGGAGGTTTTCTGCTCTTTATATACTCACATCTCAACACTGAAAACGGAGTCACTGTGTACACCTGACAATTATAATAATAAAACATATGGACTTTGCTCCCTGTGTCACAATTCAGTTGTGTTACAGGAAAATAAACAAATTTTTTTACAACTCTTTTGCAATATATGCCCATGAAGCATTTGAAATGTTATTTTACTACAGATGTGAAGATTTTCTGTTTGTCTAATAATGAATGGGTGCACTGACAACATTTGTTGACTGGTTTGAATGTACTTATTTCCTCACTTAAACCTGCTTTGTAATGAAATTATGGACTTATTTTTATTATCCCTTTATTAAAGCAGTCAATATAATGCATGTTTCAAACACCCAACATAAAAATAGCATTATACACATTACCACTCGCAGACTCTACCTCCAACCTATAACCCATCCATTTAATTCATAATCATCTGAAAGAAGGTAACATTAAGGATGGAGACTATATGACATCTCAGAAAGAAATGACTGACATGAGTGTGACTCAGACAAGGAAACGGCTATGAGTTAAAATTCCCATAAACTTCAGCAGAGGAATAATTGAGACTTCCTTCTGGAAAATAAGATACAGTTCCCTAACCATCATCAGGAAGTCCCCATCATGTATAATGTGTACGAGAAAGAAAAGAGAATGAAAGACAAAAAATCCTTTAAAATATATGTGGGGATCAAAAACATGTTAATTAAACTTTCTTTAGCAGGTGAAACACATTCAGAACATACGTTGATAAACTGCTGGCTACATATGAGGTGACAAGACATAAGGAGGTAGGCAGTACAAGTAATCTCCTAGCAATAATTACTTTCATTTGATTTGTGTCAATAAAACACATTCATAATCATATCATAAACAAATAGGCAAGAAGTCTTCTGCCTGGCTGGGAGAAGAGGAAAATGGCCATAAACATTCAGAAAACACTCTCTCTCTATCTCTCTATCTCTCTCTCCAAAGACTTTATACTACTGGACCATCTCCTCCATGGCTAAACAGGTTGGTCTGTGTTCCTCAGTTTGACACTCTGCTTCTGTGGGCCAGTACTCTATCCAGGTGCTCTCACTGAACACATACTGATACCTGAGGAGAGCAAAATAAAAATACATATTAGGTGTTCATATAATCAGCTACCTGTAGTGAACTGGATTTAACTTTTTGGATTGAAATATAAACAGATGTAAAAGCATGACTCCCTCCATTCCATAAAAAAAAGCTAATTTAGCAACAAACTGTACAAGAGTTTGGGGTGTGCACACATCACACACACAGAACAGACTTACGATTGAGTCGGATCATCTCTGTAAATATCTTCCGATGTGCCCATGATAAGGAAGGTTTTGCCTTTCCCCAGATCTAAAGCCTCTCTGCAGAGTGGATAACTGAGAAACGTGCGCAGTTTACCCTGAGGACTTTCATCATCACTTCCTGTAATAACAAAACATTACTGTTGTATTCTCATCCAACTCCTGGAAAGAAAGCTATTTCCCAAATATTTCCCAAAATGTTAAATTCTCCCCAAATGTAAAAAAAATGAAACAAAGTGGAAAATATATACCCACCTTCTTTGATGACTTGCAGCACCTGCATTGTGTAAATGTCGGTGGAAAAACCATCAGTAAATTCAGCCACTTTCACTTTGTACACTGAGGACAGACAGTTTGCAGATATTAGCTCACATGCTGCCTTACTTATTGCCTTGATCTCTCACTAACACAATGCAGTCCATTTACATTCTCTTACCATAATCAATTTTGTTGATCGGTGTACTCTCACAGGATTTAGCTGTGAGCTGATCGTTGCTGATGTTGGTCTTCTTCCGTATACTGCACCTCACTGGTAACAGAAAATGGTCACAAAGCAAATGCACAACTGTTGACTTGACAGTCCTTTCAGAAAGAGGCTTGCTCACTTATGGATATATAGACAGACAGTTAAATTATTATAGTGAACATAGAAATCATTTATAATATCAACATGTTTGCATCTTTATGATGAGGATGTTGGCTAGCTGATGTTAGAGTCATTAGCGTGGCTGTTAATCATCTCTCTGCCTCAATACTAAATCACTGCAGTTTACAGACAATGCAGAATGATCACCCCCGAACCTTCGAGCAAAACATGGGTTACCTGGTTTATCACAATGTTGACAAGATATGTATGCTTACTGTACTTACCCTCAGCACATGTGCATTCATCATATCTGCAGAGCCTCAAAAGCTCTCCAGATCTTCTCTCCGGATGGTAGAATTTCACACAATGTTTCTCTGCAACAAGGAAGAAAGATATTCAAAATATTCATTTATGATGAATATTTTGAATATTCATTTATGATGACTGCAGTATATCAGAAAATGTACATAAACATAATTGCAGATCTAATAATGTCTGCTTATCCATCCTGTTAATTAAATTTATCAGCAACAAAGAAAGATTCTTGAAGCTCACAGAGGCAGCATATAAGTGTCTTTGAGACTCACGCTCATAGTATTCATAGACAGACACAGCAGCAGGTTGTAAGACGCCCACTTTCAGCGTCTGATGGACCCTAAAAGTGATCTCCTCTGGGCGTGTGTGAGATACCTGTGAAGAGATGTAAAGCAACGTTGAAACAAGACAAAAAGAGAAAGAACCAACAGAGACAAAAAGGATAGAGGGAGGTAACACTGATTTCTTACCTTGTCCAGGTAGATGATGAGTGAGCCTCTTTCTGACAGGACTGTGTTCATCTCATATTTTGCAATGGTGCGGGCACGTCCTTCGGACAACTACACACACACACACACACACCATCAGACAACTTTCTAAACCATAAAACAGACATTGTTTCCTAACATAAATACTGACTTTTAAACTATATGTGTGCGTGTGTGTGCATATCTGCAAAGGCTCTTACTAAGTCAAGGTCATTTGTGTTAACAGTGAAGCCAGTTAGCAAGCCAATATCCAAGACTGACATGGTTGCATCATGCTCCTTATCCTTATACCTGAACACAGAAAATGGAGAGAAATTAAATAAAAAAGTGAAGCGTTTTTTAAAACAAATATCAAACCAAATATCCTTAGTGAGCTCAGATGTTCCAAAAATCATTTTAAATTAGGAGAAAGAAACATCACCCCTCTGGGCATCTATTTTCCTGATGCAAGTGGGGGTCAATAATAAAGAAATAAATCAGGGACACAAGGGGCAGAACAATTAAAAATCATTGCTGATTTTTCTATTTTCCTGCATACTGCAGGCAATTAAAACTTACGGCAAAACTGAGAAGAGAGCAACAGAAACAGTGCAGATAAGGTAAAATAATGAAGGACCATAACTGGTTAATGAATGTTCTGTATAAAACCAAAGAAAGACTCTTGGTTGTACTTACAAAACCTCTATTCTCAGCTTGTATATTTTCTCATCCTCATGTATTTCTTCTGAGAAAAAAGAGCCAAAACATCAGATAAGAATTACTATTTTAGTTTTTTTTCATGAAAGAAAATGACTTGAAAATAAAACAAAATAAAAAGCAACCACTAAAGACTAATAGGTAAACAGGAAGACAAGGGGCTTCAAATTACCTGGGAGGAGCTGCACTGACAGGTTAAACTTTTGACAGTCACTCTCCATTTCTTTAGGCAGAGCGTAATACAGCGACACCAACTGTCACATAGACATAAATGCATCTTAATATTGCATTTAATGTGATAAATGAAACTAAATAATCTTAAATTACAAATGGATATATATATATATTTTTTTACTTACGGTCAGCGTTGCTTCTCCTGAACCTGATGCCCTCACTGTCACATCCTGGTTTATCTCATTGATCTGTTGGGATTTAAATATGCACACAAACACACACGCAGGTCAGCAGGGGGAACATATACACTGAAAGCAGCAGTGCCCTGTGTGTTTGTGTTTGATACAGTGAGTGTCTCACTTTAGATGTTCTTGTGGTATAGTGATTCCATCTATTGAAGTTGAACTTCCGGGGCTTTGACCTGCCTGGCAACAGGATGTCCACGTCCAGATCATACTCTGGTTCTTGTGCACTGGACCAGTACTCAGCTATGGCCTGATACACTATTATGGTAGCCTGGAAAAAAATTTGAAACTTGTGTGCATTTGACTTTAAAAAAACTAAAAACAATGGGTGGTATATGAATGTACAGTATCAAGACTGATAGAGAGGTCTGTGTTACCTGAGTTGATCCATAGCCTCCGCCCACCTTCTGCTGTTTGTTGAACCATCTCACAACAGGTCTGGCATCCTCAAAGGCCTTTATTAACAGAAGGCAAGAAACGGGTTGAAATCTGTGTGATTGACTGTGTATTGAATTCCCGGTTATAAAGTTATGGTTACTTATTATTTCTTGTCAGTTTCTAAAGCTTGTATGTTTTCTGTAACATGATACCCTGCTAAAACACACATAATTAGGATGTACTCACATTCGCTTTGACCAAAGCCAGGAGAGCATAAGCGGTGGCTTCCAGTGTGTACACATGTCCCTTAGGTACAAGCCAGTGGGTTAACTCTGAAGGAGACACAAGCATTTTCATTGCTATTATGTACCCGTGGAAAGGTTGATCTGCAATTCTTAATCTTAAAATGTCAAACCTAATCTAAGAAAAATTAATAAAAAGTCTGACTGATGAGGATTTCAAAGATTATTGATATCAAACCTTTCATTCCTCTCTAAAGTACTTGAGAAAGCCGTAGCTAATCAGCTGTGTGACTTTCTCCAGTTTCAGTCAGGATTTAGAGTGAATCATAGCACAGAGACCGCACTAGTGAAAGTTACAAATGACCTCCTAATGGCATCGGACAAAGGACGCATCTCTGTACATGTCCTATTCGATCTTAGTGCCACATTTGACACCATTGACCATCAGAATCTTTTACAGAGACTGGAATATCAAAATAACATCAAAGTAACCGCCCTAGGCTGTTTTAAGTCATATTTCTTAGACCGATATCAGTTTGTTCATGTTAATGATGAATCCTCCTCGCAAACCAAAGTTTCTCATGGAGTCCCACAAGGTTCTGTATTAGGACCACTTCAATGAGTTTATATATACTTCCCCTAGGGAACATTATTAGGAATCACTCACTTAACTTTCACTGCTATGCCGACAACACACAATTATATTTATCGATCAAGCCTGATGAAACCAATCACTAAACTAAACTCCAAGCATGCATTAAGGATATAAAAAATTGGATGACCCACAATTTTCTGATGCTAAAGTCAGATAAAACGGAAGTTCCCATAATAGGACCCACCTCAGAAAGTAACACTTTCCAGAAATTTAGTTGCCTTAGATGGGATCACCCTAAGCTCCAGCTCTACTGTAAAGAATCTTGGAGTTGTCTTTCATCAGGATTTGTCCTTTAATGACTATATAAAACTTTTTCGAGGACTGCATTCTTCAACCTACATAACATTGCCAAAATCAGATGCATCATATCTCAAGCGGATGCAGAAAAACTAGTCCATGCATTTGTTACTTCTAGGCTTTGCAGAATGCTGCTGCACGTGTTCTGACAGGAACCAAAATCAGAGATCACATCTCTCCCATTTTGGCTTCCTTGCACAGGCTACCTGTTAAATCTAGAATAGACTTTAAAATTCTTCTCCTAACATACAAAGCTCTTCATGGTCAGGCACCGTCATATCTAAAAGAGCTCATAGTACCTTACTACTCCACTAGAACATTGCACTCTCAGGATGCTGGGTTCCTTGAGGTTCCTATAGTGTCTAAACATGGATTGGGAGCCAGAGCTTTCAGCTATTAAGCTCTGTGGAATAAACTACCACTCTGTGTTCGGGAGGCAGACACGGTAAACACCTTTAAGAGTAGACTTAAGACTTTCCTTTTCGATAAAGCTTATAGTTAGGGCTGGCTCAGGTCATTTTTAAATTTCTCTCTCTCTCTCTCTCTGTGGACTGTGGCTGCTGCTGTGGTCCTGTGTGGCGTCCACTGCATTCGTTGTCACCGTCATCATTGTTACCATATCTCCATTATAGTTAATGATTAATTATAATTGTTAATGATTTGCTGCTGCTGTTTCTGTGTCTCTCTATCACAGGTTCCACTGCTACTGTTACAATTATCATTCATTGTAACCTATTCTCATTTTACATTCATGTAATTCATTGTAATTCATAGTGATTGTACAATATGTGTGTGTTGATTTGTTCTGTACATGTGACATCCATTGCACGTCTGTCCATCCTGGGTGAGGGATTCCTCCTCTGTGGCTCTTCCTGAGGTGTCTTTCACCTTTTTTCCCTGTTAAAAGGTTTGTTTTTTCCTCACTCGAATCGAGGGTCTAAGGACAGAGGGTGTCACTCCCTGTACAGATTGTAAAGCCCTCCGAGACAAATGTATGTGACTTTGGGCTATACAAATAAAATTTGATTTGATATTGACATTAGACATTCTCTCATTTAGAGTAGCTTCTCAACCAATCATCCACAATATGTAGTGATTTTTTAGAAAATGAGTAATTTAATACACGTTGTGTTTAAACTGTATATTACAGCATCCAGTAGATTATTACAGAATGTGTGTTTTATTACTAATGCAATGTAGTAATGAAATGAAAATGTGATACTATTTCTTAATTACCTCAAATATTTTGTTGGTATTTCTGGACTGCAGTTTGTATTGTCTAATATATTAATTGATACTGATGTTAATGTGTTCATGTGATAAACTAAAATCATTTGTTCATGCCAATGTCCATCTATAGATGCTGAATATGTTTACTGTTCAAATTTCAAATCAAATTTTATTTATATAGCCCAAAATCACAAAATACATTTGTCTCAGAGGGCTTTACAATCTATACAGGGAGTGACACCCTCTGTCCTTAGACCCTCGATTCGAGTGAGGAAAAACTTGCCCACCAAAAAACCTTTTAACAGGGAAAAAGGTGGAAGAAACCTCAGGAAGAGCCACAGAGGAGGGATCCCTCTCCCAGGACGGACAGACATGCAATGATGTCACATGTACAGAACAAATCAACACACACATATTGTACACTCACAATGAATAATAATGAATTACAATGGATGATAAGAATAGGTTACAATGAATGATGAATTAATACAGTAGCAGCAAATCATTACATAACTATAAACTGTAATGGGGATATGGCAACAATGATGACGGCGACAACACATGCAGTAGACGCCACGCAGGACCACAGCAGCAGACACAGTCCACCAGAACCTGCTGGACGAGAGAGCACAGAAACTCCGGTGAAGAAGTTTAATTAGTAACATGATAGATAGATGGATTAGATAGATGGATAGATAAGGAGAGAGAGAGAATGAGAAAGAGAGAGCGAGAGAGTATGTGAGTCCCCCAGCAGTCTAGTTCTATGGCAGCATAACTAAGGGATGACCTGAGCCAGCCCTAATTATAAGCTTTATCAAACAAGAAAGTCTTAAGTCTACTCTTAAAGGTGTTGATCGTGTCTGCCTCCCGAACACAGAGTGGTAGTTTATTCCACAGAAGAGGAGCTTGATAGCTGAAAGCTCTGGCTCCCAATCTACTTTTAGACACTATAGGAACCACAAGGAACCCACCATCCTGGGAGCGCAATGTTCTAGTGGGGTGGTAAGGTACTATGAGCTCTTTTAAATATGATGGTGCCTGACCATGAAGAGCTTTGTAAGTTAGTAGAAGAATTTTAAATTCTATTCTAGATTTAACGGGTAGCCAGTGCAAGGAAGCCAAAATGGGAGAGATGTGATCTCTGATTTTGGTTCCTGTCAGAACACGTGCAGCAGCGTTCTGAATCAGCTGCAAACTCTTAAGAGACTTATTAGAGCAGCCTGATAGCAAAGAGTTACAATAGTCCAGCCTAGAAGTAACAAATGCATGGACTAGTTTTTCTGCATCCGCTTGAGAAATGATGCGTCTGATTTTGGCAATGTTACGCAAGTGGAAGAATGCAGTCCTCGAAAGTTGTTTTATATAGTCATTAAAAGACGAGTCTTGATCAAAAACAACGCCAAGATTTTTTACGGTGGAGCTGGTGGCCAGGGTGATCCCATCTAAGGCTAAATCTCTGGAATGATAGTTTCTAAGGTGTTTGGGTCCTATTATGAGAACTTCAGTTTTATCTGAATTTAGCATCAGAAAATTGTGGGTCATCCGATTTTTTATGTCCTTGATGCATGCTTGAAGTTTAGTCAAGTGATTGGTTTCATCAGCCTTGATCGATAAATATAATTGGGTGTCGTCGGCATAACAGTGAAAGTTAATTGAATGATTCCTAATAATGTTCCCTAAAGGAAGCATATATAAACTGAAAAGAAGTGGCCCTAATACAGAACCTTGTGAGACTCCATGAGAAACTTTGGTTTGCATGGAGGATTCATCATGAACATGAACAAACTGAGAACGGTCTAGGAAATATGACTTAAACCAGCCTAGGGCGGTTCCTTTAATGCCAATTTGGTATTCCAGTCTCTGTAAGAGAATCTGATGGTCAATGGTGTCAAATGCGGCACTAAGATCTAATAGGACAAGTACAGAGATGAGTCCTTTGTCTGATGCCATTAGGAGGTCATTTGTAACTTTAACTAGTGCGGTCTCTGTGCTATGATTTACTCTAAATCCTGACTGAAACTCCTCGAATAAGCTGTTTGTGTAGAGAAAATCACATAGTTGATTGGCTAGGGCTTTCTCAAGTACCTTCGAGATGAATGAAAGGTTTGATATCGGTCTGTAATTGGCTAAAACCTCTTGATCTAGAGTTGGTTTTTTAAGAAGAGGCTTAATCACAGCTATTTTAAAGGACTGTGGTACATATCCTGATAATAAAGACAGATTAATCATATTCAATAAGGACGGGCTAACTAAAGGTAATACATCTTTAAGCAGCCTGGTTGGGATGGGGTCTAAGAGACAGGTTGACGACTTAGATGAAGAAATTATTGTAGTTATTTGTTTAATGTCGACGGGAGAAAAGCAGTCTAAATATATGTCAACTGTTGTGTGACAACACCTGGGGAAGCAAACTTGTACAGGATCTCCCGGTTCAGTTTCCTTTCATTGGCCAGGGCATATGATGTCATTGCAACAGCATATGGGTTGGTAAGGCTGGGCAGATGCCTTTCCAGGTAGGCAACAGCTTTGTCTATACTGCTTGGCAGACTCTGGACAGTAGGATATGTACGAAGAGAATAGGAGAACAGACAGAAAAAATGAAATGTTAGTGTGAACACAAAAGGCTTTAAAATGAAGAAGGCAGTAGATCATTCATTTTTAATATCCACTCTGTTTGTTAGAGCAGTATTTGATCTGGATTGTTCAGTCTCTTACCATTTTCTTTGCTTTATGAGCCACACTGAGCCTAGTCACTAAGTTACTGAGTAAGTTACTGTTGGGGTGCAGGGTAGTGATGTTACTCAAAACACAAGAAAAAAGAACAAGGTGTTTGTGTTTTGTCTGCTTCTGTCTGATATTTATATCGGTCACCATTACCATTAAGTGCATTATCCATCTGTTGCACATTTTCAATTTATGCATGAAAAAAACACAAATTTTGAAGGTTTTTTACATTTGGGCTGCAGTGGAAAAGCTAGTATATTGATATAATCAAAATGTGACAAAGTACAATAGAATGGATGCATGTGAATTACATGTCACTTCAATTTCTGCTCAACTGAAGAGACAATTAATACAAATACGTGTACACAAATGACTGAAATGTTTCAAAAATGAATACACGAGATAAATATAAATGCCATATTTCCATCACATTTCCACATGGTTTTAGATTGTTTCACAAGCACTCATTTTATTACATCATCTTGTTGCACTCTCATCTTCTGCAATGGTTTAAGGGCACCAAACGAAAAAATTGGCAACAGCAAATATGTATCTTGAATTGGCGCCGCTCCTGGTGGCAGCCTGTTTCAGCAGCTCCGTAGTTTTCTTGTTATTCTTTGTATTTTTTGTTTTTTAAGTTAATTTTAGTATTTTTTGGTTTTGGAAAATGACCGGATTATTTTTTGTGTACACGCGTCAACAGCTGATGGCGCTGAGTAAACCCGTGGTGCTGCCCGGAGACAGACCTGTAATCCCGCAGGAGTTACGGAGGAGACGCCAGGGTAGCAGGTCTGGTACCAAACGGAGGGAGAGAAGAAAAAGACATAAACCAGCGGTACCAGCAATCATAATGGGAAACGTGAGGTCTCTTGGGAATAAGATGGATGAACTGGCAGCACTGGTGAAAACCCAGAGGTAGTACCGCGAGTGTAGCATTTTTTGTTTTACTGAAACTTGGCTGCACTCGCACATCCATGCTAACAGCGTCGGGTTGCCTGGTTACAGCTTGGTACGTGGAGACAGAGACTGTTCCTCAAGCCGGAAGAAGAAGGGAGGTGGGATTGCACTTTTTGTGAGTGAGAGGTGGTGCAATCCGGGACATGTCAACCTGAAGGAACGTCTCTGTTCCCCGGACATTGAACTGTTAGCTGTGGGAATGCGCCCGTATTATTTACCGAGAGAGTTCACGTCCACCATCGTGATTGTTGTTTACATCCCTCCGTCAGCTGATGCAGCGGTAGCATGTGACGTCATCAGCTCCGCCGCTGCCAAACTACAGACTGAACACCCGGATGCATTCATGGTTATTACAGGAGATTTTAATCATGTCTCATTCAACACTAACTTCCACCAATATGTTGACTGCCCCACCAGAGACAATAAAACGCTGGATCTCCTGTATGCCAATGCCATGGATGCATATGACGTCACAGCCCTCCCCCCCCTCGGCAGATCAGACCACAACTTGGTCATGATGTCTCCAAGATATGTCCCTCTTGTGAGAAAGCAGCCTGTGCTCACCAGGACAGTGAGGAGGTGGACACAGGAGTCTGCTGATGCACTGCAGGACTGCTTTGAGTCAACGGACTGGGATGTACTCTGTGAGCCACATGGGGAGGACATTGAAAATTTGACTGTATGCATCACGAACTACATCAAATTCTGCGAGGACACCACCATACCAGCCAGGACTGTGCGCTGCTTCCCCAACAACAAGCCATGGATTACCAGCGACCTGAAAGCACTTCTGAACAAGAAGAAGAGGGCTTTCAGGTCTGGAGATAAAGAGGAGCAGAGAAGAGTGCAGCATGAACTTAGACAAAGACTGAGGACATGCAAGGACAACTACAGGAAGAAGCTGGAGGCCAAACTACAACAGAACAGTGTGAGGGATGTGTGGACGGGGATGAAACACATCACAGGGATGACAGGAAGAGACCGGCTGACAGCAGGGAGTCTGGATAGAGCAAACCACTTCAACCAGTTTTTCAACAGGTTTAGCTCACCTCCTGTGACCCCTCAAACATTCCCACCCCTCCACACACCCACACTGTCCCAAATGGCTCAACCCACCCGGCCTTCTCCTGTACAGCACCTTTCCACCTGCTCCTCCTCCTCCTCATCTCCCACCTCCTCTACTGAAGACATCTGCAGCAACCCCTGCCCAACGGTGACTACAGGCCAGGTTAAGAGGCAGCTGGAAAGACTACACCAGCGAAAGGCTGCAGGCCCTGATGGCATCACACCCAGGATCCTGAAGACCTGCGCCAACCAGCTGTCTCCTGTACTGGGACATCTGTACAACCTGAGCCTGAGTCAGCAGAAAGTCCCGCTGCTGTGGAAGACATCCTGCTTGGTTCCAGTCCCCAAGAAGTCGAGGCAATCTGACCTGGCAGACTACAGACCAGTCGCCCTCACATCTCATGTGATGAAGGTCTTGGAGAGACTGGTCTTAGCCCAGCTGAGGCCACGGGTGAGGACGTTTCTTGACCCTTTGCAGTTTGCCTACCAGCCCCATTTAGGTGTCGATGATGCTGTCATCTACCTGCTGCAGCGAACTCATATGCATTTGGATGGTGGTGAAGGCACTGTTAGGATCACTTTCTTTGATTTTTCCAGTGCTTTCAATACCATCCAACCTCTGCTACTGGGTGAGAAGCTGCAGGTGATGGGTGTTGACGACACAGTGATCTCCTGGATTACTGACTACTTGACAGGCAGGCCACAGTTTGTCCGTCTGGGCAGTGTCCTGTCTGATGTGGTGGTCAGTGATACAGGAGCTCCACAGGGGACTGTGCTTTCTCCCTTCCTCTTCACCTTATACACCACTGACTTTCAATACAACTCTGAGTCATGTCATCTACAGAAGTTTTCTGATGACTCAGCTGTTGTTGGGTGTATAAGGGAGGGAGAGGAGGGTGAGTACAGGACGCTGGTGGACAACTTTGTAAAGTGGTCCGAGCAGAATCACCTGAGGCTGAATGTCAACAAGACCAGAGAGATGGTGATCGACTTCAGGAGGAAGAGGATGCCTTCACAGCCAGTACTGATCAGGGGGGAGGTGGTGGAGGAGGTGGAGGACTATAAATACCTGGGAGTGGTGATTGACAACAGACTGGACTGGAAATCTAACACAGAAGCTGTGTACAAGAAGGGGATGAGCAGACTCTATTTCCTGAGGAAGCTGAGATCCTTCAACGTGTGCAGCAAGATGTTGGAGATCTTCTACCAGTCTGTTGTTGCCAGTGTCATCTTCTTTGCTGCTGTGTGTTGGGGTAGCAGCATCAGAGCCAGCGACACCAACAGACTTGATAAAATCATCAAGAAGGCTGGCTCTGTACTTGGTGTCCGGCTGGAGACGTTTGGTACTGTGGTGGAGAGTAGGATGCTGAATAAACTGTTTACCATCCTGGACAATGATCAGCACCCTCTCCATCACACAGTGGACAGACAGCGGAGCACTTTCTCCCACAGACTGCTCCAGCTCCGCTGTCGTAAGGAAAGATACAGGAAATCTTTCCTGCCACAGGCCATCAGCGTGTATAATAATAGCTAAAATCCGGTCATATATTATATTATATTATTACATATATTATTATATTATTATATTATATTTTATTTTACTTATTCTTATGTAATTATTATCTTAATTTCTTATTCTTATTTAATTATCTTTTCTTATTTAATTATTAATTATTATCTTAATTGTTGGTTGTTCTTTTTATTTCATTGTTGTTGTATTTGTGTTATGCTGCTGTTACACTTTAATTTCCCAGTTTTTGGGATTAATAAAGTATATCTATCTATCTATCTATCTATCCATCCAATTCCTAATATACAAAGTCAACAGTAGTAGATGGGGTTACTGCAGAAAGCTTGCATGATCATTCTTTTAGAGTCAGTGACTGAAAAAAAAAAACAGGTGAGGGAAAAAGATGTTTGCAGGTGAGGTACTTACATTTACTGTGGCACCACATTGTGTGCGTGACTCCTGCATAGCAATGAGGCAGAAGGCTGTCATAGAGGCATCTGAATCTGCACCCCGCACATCACCCTACAAACACCAACACAGACACACAAACACAGTTGTCAGAACCATCATTATCAATTGGCTATCTTCTTTAGCATCAATTGAAGACTTATGTCACTGAAGTGCACTCACAATCATCTCTCCATGGATAACACGTCCGACCTCTCTAAACAGGCCGTCAGGTTGTTGTGCCTTGAGAATTAGAAACTTGACAGCCTCACAGACCATGTTGTCTTGCACTGCCACCAGAGTGTTGGCCATGGCAAACACCTTGGCAACATATGCTGTCAGCCTTAGAGAGAAGAGGAAAAGTTTAGTTTAATTTATTTCTGTATGAAATACACCCATCCTGACCCAAAGTCAGAATCTCAGTTAAAGGGTGATGTGCAAACATTTAATGTGTTCGTAAATGTTTGGCTGCCTCACCAGGTGCTACTTTGGTGATCGGCCCACACAGAAAAAGAACCATCTTTCGCACGGTAAGCAAGCTGGTTCTTGTAGCCTGGACACAAACAAGACACACAACCTTTTAACTGACTGCCATTCAATGAATCGCATTCAATGATTGATAATTTGATTAAATTAGGATCCTTGTTTAAATTGTGTAATGTCATGTGCAATTATAGCATCTTAAATAATCTTGACGGCATTGTTTTATGTTTGTAACAGAGTAAGACAATCCTAGTGAAAACTGCTGTAGTCTGTGTGATGCATTCAACCCATGTTCTGAGTTATCCCCGTCCTGATATGTGGGGCAGGGGCAGCATGTCTACCACAGTCATTGTTGATACCTTCTACTAAAGTCAGAAATGTAAAAATCTGACACAAAGAAGTTGTTGTATCTATGTGTGCCTACCGGTTTTGATGTATTGCAAAGCTTCGTTGCGTTTCTGATAGCCCACAGTTTCCCACTGGTTGGTTTTGTCCAAATACGTGGTCGCAATGACAGGCAGAGTCATGTGGATCATGTTCTGCTCTCCATTGCCTGAGGGCTGATAGATCAGACTACTCATTGACTGTCCACTAACAGCGTTCTCCACCAGTGCACTTACTTGCTCTCTGCCTGCATGTAAACACACAAACAGATAAACCAAAACATTATAGATCGACTGGAGGAAACCAAACAAACATATAAAGTGGTACTGGTACTGTATCATATGGCACCCATACAACATTATATCTCACCTGTCACATAGATCTGCGTGCTAGTAGGTGTGTTAGGAACCAAATCTTTCTTAGGAATTCCACTGTTGATAATTTCTTCTTGTTTACCACCTAAAGGGACACATCGTAACGATTAATTACCAAGTGATACACAATATTATAAAATTACATTATAGCCATTTAATGGGTAAACTTATCACACATACCTGTTTTAGCAGGGTCCAGAATTACAGTATACAGAGATTTAACCAGTATGCCTTCTGGCTGTAAAAGCAACAGTTAGGACAGACAGAGAAAATATTTTTAAGTAATCTTTATAGGCGGTTGTGTAACAAATGTGGCTTCCTTGTTAAAATGTTGTTCTTTTGTAGTCAGTTTGTCTTATTTCCAGTTTAAGTCAAAACGGTAGATAAACAGCAAACAAGTCTTCTATATATACATCAACATTAAGCCCCAAATGTTTCCCTTTACTGACAATAACTAATATGACTTTGATCTTAATCAAGTGGCCAAATAGAGTAACAGTATAAGTTGATTGCATCTGGCTGAAAGCCTCTTACCACCACACGCAGTATCTTCATAACTCCATCATTGAGTGATGAGTCTTTAACTGATGCTTGGACCTCAATTTGGTGTTGTCCTTCCTTCATGGGAATAATGATGAAGGGTACAGATCGTGTAGTTTGGGGCCCAATTTTCACCTCCTGAGAATACTTTTTATGCTTAGAGGCTAGACTGCACACATCTTCCTCCTCAACCAGATGCACACGCACCTTGAAAATGAGACAAAGATTGAAAAAGATACTAAGGTATGTGCAGTTGAACAAAGATGAAGATCTTTTCACAGAGTAGCAAATTCTGATTAAATGTTGATTCGTCTGAGCAGCTACAGATAATTTCTTGTCACTTTTGACAATTTTGTCACCATTTGTCATAATTTATAGAATAAAAACAATATTTCCTTCTTAAATAGGGATTTGCATAATAATCTTAATGATTAACAATTAATCTTAACAATGGAAAATTAAACAGTAAATAGTGTAGTGAAAAAAAGAGAGGAGAAAGTATTGCTTCTTGCATTGCTTTTATGAATTATCGCTCTTTTTTCCCCACATGTTGTATGTCAGTCCAATATGTACTATTGTTTTTGTCCGTCTGTTTGTGAGTCTCCAGAAAAATATCACAGTCTCATCGGCTTACTGAATTTCTTGACACACCAGAGCAGAGTGACATAGGATTACCGTGGCAGGGTCTCGTCTGTAGTTGTGGAGAATTGCCTTAATTTCTATCTGCTCTCCACGGACAGCAGAGTAAGGCAGCCTGAGATCAATAAAGAATTCCTTCCGGACAATTACCTCTAATGGATCGCTTACACAGATTCCTTAAAGATGGGAGAGGTTAAAAAAAACCACAACAAAACAAGGGATGAGAGAAGAACAAAAAGGATGGAGAGACAGTACAGTAGAAGGCTTAATAAATCACTTAAAACAAGACATATTTTAGTCACTGAATCCTCACCGTGGGTTGTTGACAGACTAATACCAGTCAACTGCCAGGTTGTGATTGAATCTGGCAAAGGAAAATTTTTCTGAAAGAATGTGGTTTCACTGAAACATAGGAAAGTGTAATCGTGTTTACAGGTAAAATGCAGATTTAAATTCAAGTGGTGTCATGAAATTAGTTATCAGTGTATTTGTTTGTGTTTATGGTTTTCAGTTGACTCACCACATAGGTGTTTGTGTAGGGCAAGCCGGCAGTTTGATATCCAACCACAGCCAGCTTTCAGGGAACTTGGTACGAGAAACAATTTCATTGCTGTCCATGTAACTGTTGTCATCTTCCTCACCTGAAGAATAGATTTAAAAGGGTTATTGTTTTTCTCTGTGACAGTGATTTTTTTTTTTACTACCCCTGATGGTAACCGCTGAGTAAAATTATATTACGTATCTTATCCCAGATTAGAATACGAGCAGAAACGGTCTTATTTTACACTATTACAGCTCGCTCATGTTCCTGATTCAGTTCATTTTAGATTTTGGTCATTTGGTCAATGTGTTGTTTTAAAAGTTTGGTTGTATTAAAAGACCCTCAAAGGAATCGACTGTTCAGTTTTTCCGGTAAGTACGTTTTGTTTTTAAACTGTTTGTTGCTAACCAAAATTAGTATTAGTATAAACATTAACATTCACACAGTTAATGTGAATTATGAATGCATGGTGCCAACCAAGCTAGCAGCTAGCATTTGGCTCAGTGCCACCGTTTTGTCCAAATATGGTCATTTCTGGTTCCAAAAAAGACAAGATGGTGATACCCAAAATGCAAACTCTTGGCTGCAAAAGTCCACAAACTAATGGGTGACGTCAAGGTAGCTACGTCCATTATTTTTTATACAGTGTATGGTTAGACCGATAAACTGGCTGATAGTCATTAACCACTATCATCGTAACATTATGACTGAAAATTCGAAAAAATTCAAATATGAATTTTACTTCTATCTTTCCACTGATACATATATTTGCTGGTCACTTCATTAGGTACACCTGTGCAATCTAATGCTTAAAAGTCTACTTTAATGAATCTTAAACATTTTCAGTTTTTGTTTACATTGTCAGAAAGGTGATAATTTTACTTTATGTTTATTATTAAGGCCTTGTCACGACCCGACTCTAGAGCCATGACAAACACACAAGGGAGACACGGATTGAAGGCCAAAATGGAAATGTTTTGTTTCGTCTTCTTCCGCTTATCCGTTTGTCGGGTCGCGGGGGCAGCAGCTTCAGCAGGGAAGCCCAGACTTCCCTCTCCCCAGCCACTTCTGCCAGAGCCAGCTTCTGCAACCGGGGGTCAGACCGCCAAGGTCCCCCCCCTCCGACTGTCGCCCATCTCTCTTCGCACCGTTTAGACCCCTCCCATGGGTGGTGGGCCCATGGGAAGGGTGTACAGCATCTGGTATTCCCAGGCGGTCTCCCATCCAAGTACCATCCAGGCCCGACCCTGCTTAGCTTCCGAGATCAGACGAGATCGGGCGTGTTCAGGGTGGTATGCTGACCCCAAAATGGAAATTATTTATTGTAAAGAACTAAACAACAAACATTTTTTACCAAAAACTTACCAAAGAAACAATGGGGTGTGTCAATCAGTCAATCAGTGGTGAAGGTGCATGTATGCATGGATGAAAATGTGTAGATGTGAGATGTTGTGTGCCATAAGAACAAAGAAAACCATAAACCATGAGGCAGCCTGGAGGGGTGGGTGGAGCCTGCCAGAGAGAGAGAGAGAGAGTTAATGGGTGGAGCTTTATACTCTCCCTAACTGGGGCCCAGAGGTTTCCACCAATCAGCTGGGTATTGGAGCACACACTCAATTACACAGGGAACCGTCACAGCTTTAATAATGAACAGAAAGTAGAATTATCACAGGTGTACCTAATGAAGTGCCCAGTGAGAGTTGTAATAGAATTGCAAAGACAAATATTGGTTTTGGAGATGCCAAGCTGTGTAGCAGAGGGGGACTGGATATGTGGTTATTGGGTAGTTTCACTTATGGTTCTTACCTAAGCTGGTTGTGATGTCTGTAGTAGTGGCTCGTTTCCTCCTGCTCGGGGTCGGACATTTCAGTTCTAAAAATGCAACACAGACTACATCTTTAAATTAACCTAACAAGGTTAAATCTAGACTTGAGTTCTGCATGGTGTCTGATGTGAGATGTTAAAATCAGAGCAATGTCATTTAGCTGGTTGGACAAAGGGACAGGGTATGGGTGTGAGAATTGCAAATACCATTCATTAGACTGGTATATAAATATGAATCGATGCCCCCCCCCTGTTTTTGCTGACATCCAGTGGTTTAATTTCTTCTCTTGCTGCAGTGATGCACACATGTACACTGTTGGGTGTGGTTTGGTTGTAGTAGAAAATGTAGAGCAAGTAGCGTCACCTTGTCTGTAGGGAGTCCCTGAAGCGGTGCTGGACTCAAATACCAGCCCAGCATCATAGAACACACTCATGCTGTCCTTCCCTCCACCTGCTGTACAGCCTATGTCATATTTCTCTACCAAGTCCCACACCTGAGCAGCAAAATACAAAGACACAAGTTTTAAATTCATGTAAGGTAAACAGACATATCTGTAAATTCACATGACAAATTACATACCAGAAATTGTCTGCATGACAATATCCTACTGAATATTATTTAAAAGCACATGCTAACACATTTGTACACCATATATCTACAGTACACCTCTGAACATAAAGACTTTTGTTAAGACTAAATAATCACCATTAAAATTTCTTAGGAACAATTGAAAGAATTTAAATGTATTAAACATATACTTAAGAACAACATACATACAAATAAGTAAATTAGGCAACTTTGCTTGAATCTATCCCCTCTCATCTATCCTTTTCCACTCCTGGAGGATGACCTCCTTGAGTGCCTTGATGTTTTATGAGAAGTGCTGCTTAACTTGTCTCTTTAAAATTCCCCACAGGTGCTCATTAGAGCTGCGTGATGTACTGTACTTAGTCACTGCAGCACTTTCACAGCGTTCTTCCTTAAGAATGCAGCTGTGGCTGCAACCAAATTACACCTGTTTGAGTGAGATGGTTCATCACACTCATCTGGTGATCAGTTGCCTTTAACAAGCACCAAAAATAAATATTTTATTCAGTTTTATTTTGTAACTTTCAGGAGGATGCACTTGTTTTTTTCAACAGAGCCTTTTATCAGGAAGAAAATCATTTTAGTTGATATGTAAATTTTAGTATTGACATATCAATGGCAACTGCTAAAGGGACATTATGTCATATTGGAATCCCAAATATGTCTTATTTGTAAAGATTGGATGTCAAATGTAAAAGGAAACCAACAAGATTAGTTAATGCAGCCAGTAAAATTATAGGGAATTTGAATTGCTACACTTAGGAAGGTGTTTTAAACTGCCACAAACCACCAAAAATGACTACAAGAGATCCTTTGTCCCAAGCACAGTTAAATTAATTTAATTGATTAAATACATAGTAAATTGCACAAAATTTGGTACTTTGTACCTCAGGTCCATTGAACCAAGCTCTCACTATTTACTGTTTTTACTATTGTCTTACTTGTTTATTTATTTGTTTGTTTTTATTATTATTTGTAAACCATGTTGACTGTGGTGAAGATAATTTTACATATTGTGGACAATACAATTCTTTCAGGTTCAAGTTAAAATACTTTGAAAAATACAGTTAAAGAATAATAAATTGCCTTTTTCTGGGTGAGACGGTGCTTGTTGTTTAGGAAGTAGACACCTTTGTCAACTGCCACCACTCCCACTGTGGCATCTGGGTCTCCTGTGATCTTCAGACGAAATATCTGATGAGGCTCATAGGATGGAGCGGGTCTAGATGGCTCCAGCTTCAACTACATATGAAGGGAAGGCAATGGATAAACACAGATTTGTATTTGTTAAAGCAGTTACATAAAAATATATCCTAGAATTAATCAACTTGAATGTGGTCCACTTCATTAGTTTAACTACTTCAGTGTTGTATGCCTCACCGAGCCCATGCAAGTGTCCTTTACATCCATCCAAACAGAGTCTGATACCACTTCGTTGCTATCTGTATGGTAGTAGGCTATGATGCGAAATGATGGCAGCATGTCTTTGGTTATAGGAACTATCAGGGAAATTAGTACTTGTCCTCTTGTCCTGTAACGGGCATGTTTCACTAACTGGCCTCTGCTCAGGATCTGAGGGCACAGATATGAACATCAACACTCATCCAACATGTATGTACATATTGGCAGATTGCAGGGTACAAACAATCAAACATGTGCACAAAAACACACACATGCACAGGTGCAAAACATTTCTCACCAGGTACGTGATGTCATTATCTTGGTTTTGCGGCCTATGGAGGTTGAGGTTGATTTTCAAGTTGTCTCCTAATTCCAGCTCAGCTGTATCCACCCCTGCAAAAATTACATTTTGTTGTTGTTGCTGGACATGGAAGAGATCTTATGCTTAGCACTAAGGGAAGCTGCCACCATCCAAACTTTCTGTTTACCATCTGATGTTGTTTCAGGATGGTCCTTACCTATGTGAATGTAACTTTTGCTTTTGGTGGTATATGGTGCAGCTACCATGGTGGCTGATGCCTGTCTTTCAGATGAAATACGAGGTTCAGTAGTCTTTGCCTGCAATTAAACACACACATAGGTAAGGACACACTGTTAAATAAAGAAATGTACATGAAAAGTCTAGTCTATGCTATCTAATATTGGCCTTGAGTAGCATAGCTCAGCCTAGAAAATCAAACAAATAACAAAAAGACGTAGATGAACATCAGTTGACAGAACAGAAAAGGACCTACTGATAACAGAATGACAGTATAACAAAGACTGGTCATCACTGCCAAATGAAATGTTTTTATAGATAGATAGATAGATAGATAGATAGATAGATATACTTTATTAATCCCAAAACTGGGAAATTACATCCAGCATCAACTGAAACTACAACTCAATGCCACTAACTTCAATATTTTGGAGGGCAGGTTGATTTTCAGCATACACATCCTCCACATGCTGCATATGGCTTATGAAGTTTTAATGATATGGTCAACTTTCATATCCAACAGAAACAGAACTATATTAGCCTTCATTTAGAGTTAAATTTTCGACAAATGTGAATCTAACATTCACTTTCCTTTTAGCTCAAAGGGTGTAGATTTAAGCTTCAATGTGTCAAACCTGGCTGTAATGCAAAAGGGTTGGCTTTCAAAACATTGGAGACTTACAGTGATCTGCAGTGACGTGGCCCCTGCTGCTGTATTGATGGCAAGCTTGGCTATGCCATTGGCTGCAGTGAAGCCCTGCACCTGGCCCGGGTCAACCACCACACGAACACCTTGTGCCGGAGTATCATCAGCATTCAATACTTCAATCTGCCATCCAAGACACAAACGGCTGCACAATCAACACCTAATTATCTTATTAAAAACATTTTATTAATAGAATGGTAACCTCAACACACAATATAATATGAATTAATATATAGTGAGCCTGTGTGTATGTGTGTGAATTTCTACTGTATAAAGATCATTTCTGCATCATAACAATCCATGACAGATTGAAGCATTGCACTAATCAGTCACAGCTATGTGGATTGTATAACTTTGGCATGAAAATTAGGTTGAAACAGTGACTGTATTTCAGTCGTGAACTATTTTCTGAAAATGTTTTTTTAAGTGGAATTATTTACCGCAAGATCAAAGGACATTCCTGGTTTAAAATATTTGGGCGTTTTCTTGAAGTAAATGGTGTAAGGTGATGTGACAATCGGGATCCCTCTCAGCTCTGCCTCCACCATTTCACTACCTGTGAGACGACGCAGAAATACCAATTGATTACTAAAGTATTTTACCACATTTGCTTTAGTCATGATTAATCTATACAGGTCCAAATTGCAGACACCAGTAATGTCATGCTAAAATACAGGAAATACAGTCATTTAGTTTACTTAGTTAATATGTAGACTTGCCCCAAGCAGAATGGATCTATTTATTTTTGTTAACTTAGTCAATTTATGTGAAATTAATTTATAAAGTTAATAAACCTTGGTAATGTTCTTTAGTGTTCTTAATATTCCAAATTGTATTTGATTTAATAAATTCCATTTTCTTCCTCTGTTTTTCTTTTTTCAATTGTTTTCTATATAAAATATAAACTGAGGTTTACTGACTTTACTGTTAATTTGAACCCTCTTGTGGTGCTAAATCAACAGAAATAGAGTCTCTCTTTCTTACCGCTCTCCGTCAGCACGCTCACAGCTACAAATATGTGCTTCCCCACCAACTCAATGATATTTGGGAAGGTCTGTGTGATGTGCTCTCTCTTCAGCGTGACTTCTCCAACACCTCTCACGATCTAATGTGAAATAATACAGAAATGCATCTTGAAATATAGCCAGAGGACAGTTGGTAGGTACTAAATAAAACTGCAGGCACAACAGTAAAGTCCCACATTTTTCATGTTCTACAATCTTGCATTTTGGGTTTATGCTTATGTGTATGAGAGTTTAAACACTCACCGACACTCTCTTAAGAGAGCTGGGAAAGCTCTTCTTTTGACCCTCATGCACAACCCCGAATACTACATAGGCCGTCCCATCCACCTCTTCACCAAACAAATACCTAAAACCACAAGAAAAGGACACATTTTAAGCCCACAATTAAATAAAAACGGAGAGAGTCACAATAGGAACTGTTGCAATAGGAATAGTCAAAACACCCTTTACTTTCTCCTCCAATCCAATCTACCAATCAAACCTATCCTCCAAATCCACAAAACTAAAACCTGGACATACGTAGCTTTAATGTTGACAGTGAAGTCTTGGCTGTCCACATAGAAGAAGGTGCTCACAGGCGTCAGTTTAACCTCAAAACTGGGCAGCACTAAAAAAACGAAACATTTCATTGGATGTCTAGTTGAGTAAAAAGTAAGTTGTATACAGTAGGTTTTAAATAACAGTTCAAGTAAAGAGGGACTTACCGTATTCTTTGACCTCAAACTCTGAAGAGTAGCTCTGCTGTGGGTTGCTGTTGAACCTCGCCATCACTTTCCACAGTCCAGGACTACACACGCACGCACACACACACACAGATAGAGAGATAGAGAGAGAGACACACACACAAACAGAAATATTAGAATATTATAGTCCAGACTAAAGTTATTTATAGGCCTGTTTCCACCACAGGAACTTTTACAAGGTGTGTTTCTTTCGCCGGAATTATACCTGAAGGGACCTTTACAAGAATCTCCTAAGTCCCCGCTGTGGGGTAGGTACTCAAGCAAGTGGGGTGTGACTTCATAGAAAGTGACAAATCCTTACTTTACCCCCATTCAAGTTAGCAGCCTCTGGTGTGTTTTCAAATGCCCAGCGTGGGAAAGTCATCCCATGACACAAGATTTAAAAACTGAAATACAGAGAGATTCATCTGGCTGTGTTTAGCAAGGGCTTGATTGTGATGTACATTCATGTATATGTAAAAGCTCTGCTCTCCTTCTTCTAGCTTCAGACTTTTCACTCTATCTGACACTCTTTTTACCTCCAGGACACTGCTAACATACTTTCCTCTTCTCTCTCTTCCTACGAACAAACCTTCCTCCTCTCCTTCTTCGACCAACAGTAGTCCAATTTACACCGACACCCTGTAGGTGAACAGCACTGATGGCGGTCGTTGTTATCCTGAGCCTCGACCGATCCAGTATGGCAGTCATAGGTTTGATTCACATATTTGAGTTGGCCAAAGTTTTACGTCGGACATCGGATACTTCCTGACACAACCCTCTGTATTTATCCGGGCTTGAGACCGACACAATACCATATACGACACTGGCTTGTGCTCCCTTGTGGCTACATTGTAAAAGCTCTGCACTGCAGGTTTAATATTTAGATGGAAATAGGCTGGATATGATAAGTTATGCTACAGTTTAAAAGAATAGTTTTGAAAAAACAAACATAATTGCCTTCTGGTGGTGAGTGAAAAGATCTATACTTTAACCCCCTCATATCTGTACATTAACTATAAAATTAAACCCACAGTTGGAAACGGGGGAAACAATGTATTGTCTGTTTTGCTAAAAGTATGCCACATCTTGTTTGCTGAAAATAAATGCCTTATAAGGAAAAAGTAAACTTAGGTCAGAGAGGTAGGCCTAGTCAGGAAATTTTTGGTGCACCTTCTAGACAATAAGTTCAAAGGTGACATCTGTTTCCTTTCTTATCTATGACTGGTCAGGGTGGCCTTAGGGCTAATCTTTGAAGTGAACGTTTAAATATTGCAGGACAGAGCATTGAGTCAGAATCTGACATTCTCAACAGACATCCCTGGAAGTCTGTAAAAGATGCTGTATTTGCTCATCTTTTTGTAATAAACCTTTAAAAGAACAAGTCAGTGTCGGCGGAGATTCTTCAAGTCACCTTCACATCATGGCAATGAAAGAAACAATCCATTGGACCAAGAAGATAAGCAACACAGGGTGTCAAGATCAGGATGATACACACACTAACAAAGATTCACATCATAAATGGTGTTGTCAGCAGGATCCAATTTAAGAATAAACAACAACAATTAGTGCAAAAATAATAATTTGCTGGGGGGTTGAGTTTTGACTCCATCCATAACTTCCTGGAGTCTGTGCTGGTTTTCTGGAAACTACAGAGTTACATTCAGACTTAATCCAAGCCAGTCAAGCTATTTCCAGTCTGAAATATTACATGTTAAAAATGTTAAATTCCCTACTAAGACTTACCAACCACAACTGAATGTACAGTAAATAATGCAATTAAAGTAAAAAAAAAAAAAATACACACCTGACAAATTCAGTCAGATGGTAATCTCCAGTGTAGATGCCTGATTTCAGAGAGACTGGATCAAGCGGTAAAACCATGCCTTCAGGGGTCTAAAAATATGCAAGATTGAACAATCATTAACTGTGAGCCTTGTCAGTTTACTTTTTTACATTTACTAAATTAATTCTATATTTTCAGTAAGTCCTTTGTCTACTGTTTATATGCCTGATCAATCCTCTGATACTGTGTTAAACATTTCTTCTTCTTCTTTTTGTCTACCTCTCAGGGAGAGGCTGCATTTGTCACACCGCGGTCACTTGCCCTTCCTCATGTGTCACCAGTCTGATCGTCTTTCCCGCCCTGATTGTTTCCACCTGTTCCCTCATGTGTGTGTATATATAATCTGTGTCTCCCCTTGTCCCGTGCCGAAGTGTCTTCGTACTTTCTGTCGTCGCACCCAAGCCTTATCATTGACTCCAAGCCTGTTTTTTTGCCTTGTAAGTTTCATAGACATAATTAAGTCTAGAAAGAAGAGTAAGTGTAGAAAGTATTTTTGTAGCCTGTTTTTGTCCTACGGGATTGTTTTCTGTTTGATTGATTCTTGTCTCTTTGATAAAGTTTTTCATCCTCTGGGATCGTTTTTTGTTTCTAGCCAGATAAGGAGATTAGGTTATAGATATAGATAGTTCTGTTTTCTGTGTTTTTGTTTGATAAATTTTACTAGTTTATTCCTTCCCATTTTGGTGAAGCGATTTTCTTTCTAGTTTAGTGTTTATGATTTTCAGAGAGTGTAGCAGAGATTTAGTTAGAGTTAGAGTTCTGGTCAGAGTTGCCATTTTTGTTGTAATTTTTGTAGACTGTATATCAGTGTGGACGGGGGCGTGGTGCATCAGCTCCAGGAGAGAGGTGTGGGGAGGGCTCAGGAGAGCAGCGCCAGGTGAGAGTAATTGACACACCGGTTCCCAACTGGCTAATCACTCTCGCCTATTTCCCAACACAGTAGCGTGCTGGAGGGGAGAGAGAGAGGGAAGCACGACCAGAGAGGTACGGACAAAGACACACGGGGGGGGAAAAGACACACGGCAGACGACAGCAACAAGCCTGTGATCGGCTGCAGTGTATATAATTTATGTGTGAAAATAAAGGTTTAAGTTGTGAACAAGCTGTGGTCCCGATCTACTCTGTGCTGAAAAACCCACGGAGACAGTGAAACTGTCACAATCAGCAGCTCGGAAACAATAAAAGTTTCTACCAAACCTGCCAATTCCGTGTCTGAGTCTGCCGTCTTGTTCTGGGCCTGACAGTACACTTCGGCCAGAATGGACTCAGCGGAAAAAGACGGTTTGGCTGCTGCCATTCAGGCTCAGGAGGCTCGGCTTTCTTGCCAGGAGGAGTTTCAGGCAGCCGTGGCAGGGCACCTGACACTCCTAACAAGCCAGATAACGGGGTTAACCACGCAGCTGCGACAAACTGCCGTTCAACCTCCAGCTTCCGTGAACACCGCCATTGCAGCTCCCAGTCCCGAACCCAGCACACCATCGGTTGGACCTTGCCTGGCATTTCCAGAACTGTACTCCGGAGAACCTGGTCTCTGTCGACCTTTCCCCACGACCTGTGACACTCATTTTGAGCTCTTTTAGCTCATGATATCAAAGTACCTACCCATTGCATTCACCAGGCCATGAGGGCCAAGGCTCTTAACGGACAGGACCTATTTCCCATCACGCACAGCACCGAACCCGTAAAATGCGAAATTCAGGCAAGAGACTATGGTTTTTTTTTTTTTGTGTGACTCTCTATCTCATCCTATTGTGCTAGGGTTTCCCTGGCTCATGCAGCACAACCCAGTGGTGGATTGGAGAACTGGCAACATCCAGGAGTGGAGGGAGAGCGGTACTAACCACAGGGCAGCGAAAGAAAATCAGCAGAAACCCATCACTGTGATTAACCATGTGTCTGTTCCTCCTACTACAGAATTCCAGATCCTGGACCTGAGTTCGGTACCCACAGATTACCATCACCTTGGAGAAGTTTTTAGCAAGGTAAAAGCCACCTCCCTACCACCCCACCGACAATACGACTGCCCTATCGATCTCATTCCTGGTGCCCAGATTCCAAAGAGGCGTTTATACTCCATCTCAGGGCCAGAGAAAGAGGCCATGGAAGAATATATTGATTCCTCCCTAAAGGCAGGATTGATTAGACCCTCATCATCCGCAGCAGGAGCAGGCTTCTTTTTTGTCGGGAAAAAAGGTCCTTACGACCATGTATAGATTATAGTCCTCTTAATGAAATCACGGTCAAGAACAGATACCCCTTGCCGCTTATGAACTCAGTTTTCGATCAGTTACAACAAGCAAAAATATTATGAATATCTAGTTATGCCTTTCGGACTAACTAACGCACCCGCTGTTTTCCAAAATATGATTAACGAGGTTCTCAGAGATTTTCTTGATCATTTTGTTTTCGTATACTTAGACAACATAATTTATTCCTCGGACCTAGAGACCCACAAACGTCATGTTAACCTGGTACTCCGCCGTTTATTTGACAATCAGTTATACGTTAAAGCCGAAAAGAGCGAGTTCCATGCCACCACCATCTCCTTCTTGGGCTTCATTGTAGCCCCTGGAAGAGTGCAAATGGACCCGGCTAAGATTTAAGAGGTAGCCGATTGACCAACCCCTGATAATCGCAAAAAGGTACAGCAATTCCTAGGATTTGCCAACTTTTACAGGCGGTTTATCAGGGGCTTCAGTTCCATCGCGGCCCCCCTACATGACCTTGACCAAGACCCAGTTCCAGTGGACTCCAGAGGCCGTAGCAGCCTTCAGTGGGGGGAGCAGGATGGCAAAATGCACCCTTGTGCATTCTTGTCCAGGTGACTGACCAAGGCGGAAAGGAATTATGACGTTGGCAACCGGGAGCTCCTCGCAGTCAAGGTGGCATTGGAGGAGTGGAGGCACTGGCTGGAGAAGTCAGAGGTGCCATTCATCGTCTGGACTGATCACAAGAACCTCGGAAACAAGCAGCTCGGAAACAATAAAAATTTCTACCAAACCTGCCAATTCCACATCTGAGTCTGCCGTCTTGTTCTGGGCCTGACAGCATTCAAGTGTTTTCGTTTTACAGTGAGATGTCACTGAGGTTTTAGAAGAATGCAGGAGACAAAGTAGAACATATAGAAATGATCTACCATTGAACAGTGAAAGCTGATTACAATATGACATTGAATTATGTTCTTATCAAATATAAAATTATATAACATTACCACAATCTCAATGGCAATAGTTTGGGTTGCGTCATCCCTCTCTACAGGCTCCATACGGGGTGTCAATCCAAACATCCTGTAATGAACTGAAAGACAGAGAAGCGGTTATGATGTATCTATTTTGAGTTTTGATTTAACTATCCCACTTATGTGAAAAAAAAATGGTTTATTTGTTTGTTTATTGCACGTGTTAGTCAAACTGTGATGCTCTCAGAGAGGACTGGGTTTTAATAAGGGAATATGGGGGAGCATTTGCGTTTTAAGCAGGTGCTTGTATTCTTTATTAAATATTTTTCACATTCTTATTTTTTTTTTCCCATTGTTTGTTAATGTGTCTATCTTTATCGGTCGCTTTAAAGACCTTTAAAAATATAGTTCATCTTAAGAAGTCTATGCTTGAATTTTGAAACATCAGTGAAAAAAAAAAGTCCTTTATGAAAGAAGCTTGTTTGTTAATAGATCAATTTTGCTTGAATTTGTTGTACCATTTTAAATAGACCGAGTTATATATTTTCTAAAAGCGATATGTTAGCATACCCAAAGACATTTTCACAAGTGTAGATTTTTAGTTTTTTGTTACTGATGTGGTCTCACCTCTGCTGTCGGGGGTGTAGAGGGTCTTGTCAGTCTGAATGAAGATGTAGCCAGACTGGAAGGAGACTAAGACAACTTTCTCCAGCAGTCGGTCAGGGAATTGAGCTTGCAGGTACACATACTGCTTCGCTTTAGGATCTTTACTGAAGTCCTCAGCAGGGATCTGGATCCAGAGACACAAGCATTATATGAGAATTGGTTATATCATGAGCATTTAATGATGCTAAATCTATTGTTATTGTAGTCTTGATAGAAAAAAATTATTTCTACATATTATTGATGAATGCAGACAAAATATGGAATGTCAAGTATTTTTAAGAACATAATATAAAGTATACAGTACATATTAACAGTATTTTAATTTACCGTAATTTGTCCGAGACTCTGAAAGTTGTTTGCAGTGGTAAGGGTCACAGATGTGGATCCCAGCCTTTTGGCTTTGGTTGGATGGTTCATCACAATGATTTCGACTCCAATGACATCTCCAGTACAATCTTGACACTCCACAAAAATGTTTTCTGCTGTTCCTATCCGCAACAAGTTGGGGGCAGACATCACCTGCCTACAGAGCAGGAGAGAGAGAGAGAGAGAGAGACCATATCACTGCACTGAATCACCCCCCCCCCCCCCCCCCCCCACACACACACACACACACACACACATTTTTCCTTACATATTTCTCAAATTATGTTATGACCTCTCAGATTTACTTTGGAACTAATGCTTTGAATCCTGTGTGTTAAAGGTTTGGTTCACCCAAATTTGCTCTGATCTAGCATGGACTTTACACACATGAGTAATCTATTATCTTAACTAATATGCAGCACTGGATCCACTGTTTGCTGTGTCTGATGTAATCCATCACTGTTCAAACTCAGAACTTAAACCAATAAACCAGTCAAACCATTGCTGGCACAATACTTTCTTTACATCCAAGTACTTTTTAAATAAATTATAAATGCAGTGAACCACCTATCTTGTTGTTGTGCTCCATACAATTTCACCACAACAATTTGAATATCAGAAAGCTGAGCAAACAAACCTTATTTTTGGTATTTTTATTATTTATCTGCATTAAATAAATCTCAGGAAGAGTGTATGAAGGTAAGCTACATCTACTTACAATGGAGCTCCGTCAGCCAGAGAAGACAGAGACGCAACGGCCAGAGAGGCCAGCAGCCACAGTGGAGTTCGACACATGCTCCTACCTGATCCTGATCTGCTGTCATTTGTCACAACATATTGATATGTTGGTGTTTGTGTTATGTATCCCATGACTTCCTGTTTTATTTTGAAATCTACCCGTCCTCTAGTTTCAGGTCGCTTGCCATTCTCATGTGTGTCACCTCACTGTTGCCGTGATCCATATTGTCTCCACCTGTTTCATGTTACTCAATCTGTGTGTTCCCCTTTGTCCTGTGCTTCCAAAGTGTTCCGTCTCATGCTCGATCACCCAAGCCATTTCTCACTAATAGCCAAAGTGTGTTTATTTTTTGTCCTGCCCCGAAAGAGAGATTTTCTGTTGTTACTTTCTTAGTCTTGACTTGTGTACAATATTTTCTAGTTGCAGTTTAATAAATGTTTATAGCCTTTTGATTTTTGTGATTTTGATTTTGTATATCAAAGTAGAGTTTTTCCTCCTTAGGAGTGTTTTTTGTTATCTTAAATACATTGGCTCACTAAAACCTCAGCATTTGAGTCCTGACTGAGTTCCAGCCTGACCCCAAAGAAGACTCCAGCTGTGCAGTACTCTTCTTTTATCCTCCTACACCTCATCTTCGTACCCACACACATGATGTGGTTTATCCAAGTAGGACATGTTCTTGGATCAACATCCCATATTACTTTCCTAGACCAACATTGTAATCAACCAATCACAGCCCTCTGACATTATCAGTCTTCTGCTTCTTTAAAAATATATTAGTATATTATATAGTATTTTAAGTTTTCCACATTTTCTCCTGTTTTATACCCCATTCAATTATTTTTTCTTAGTGTTGAACCCGGGCCATCACTGCCATGTTGAACCTGGATAATTTATTTATATTGATCCCACCACAACATTTTTATGTTGTTCATACAACATCATAATAATGTTGTTCTAGGACCATCATTGGAACTGACCAATGACATTGTTGTGATATCATAGCTTTGCAACTCGGGGAAAACACCAGAAAATAATATGGCATAGCTCATTGCTTACCAACATTCACAATGTATAAATAGCCTATTGTTAAACTATTTACATGTGGCTATCCGAGGTTGCAGGTGGTCAGGCTAGGAGTCAAAGTTAAAGTCATTACAGAAAAGGCATAGGTAATGAAACTAGTTAAGGTGACAAGATCAATCAATCAGTCAAATTTTATTTATATAGCCCAAAATCACAAAGTACATTTGTCTCAGAGGGCTTTACAATCTGTACAGGGAGTGACACTCTCTGTCCTTAGACCCTCGATTCGGGTAAGGAAAAAAAACAAAAAACCTTTTAACAGGTAAAAAAGGTGGAAGAAACCTCAGGAAGAGCCACAGAGGAGGGATCCCTCTCCCAGGACGGACAGACGTGCAATGGATTTCACATGCACAGAACAAATCAACACACATATTGTACACTCACAATGAATTACATTGAATTACAATGGATGATAAAATGAGAATAGGTTACAATGAATGACGAATTATTACAGTAGCAGTGGAACCTGTGATAGAGACACAGATGCACAGCAGTAAATCATTAACTAACTATAAACTCTAATGGAGATATAGTAACAATGATGACAACGCATGCAGTAGACGCCACGCAGGACCACAGCAGCAGGCAAAGTCTAAAGTTTAGTTATTAGATAGATAGATAGATAGATAGATAGATAGATAGATAGATAGATAGATAGATAGATAGATAGATAGATAGATAGATAGATAGATAGATAGATAGAACTATAAGCTTTATCAAAAAGGAAAGTCTTAAGTCTACTCTTAAAGGTGTTGACCGTGTTTGCCTCCCGAACACAGAGTGGTAGTTTATTCCACAGAAGAGGAAGACAAAACTCTGGCTCCCAATCTACTTTTAGACACTATAGTGTCACACTGCGGTGAGGTCAAGCTGGGTTTTTGTCTTGTCTTGTCACTTCCTGTTTTATTTTGAAAGATAACTCTCCTCTCGTTTCAGGTCACTTGCCCTTCCTCATGTGTCATGGGTCTGATTGTCTTCCCCGCCCTGATTGTTTCCACCTGTTCCCCATTACCTGTGTATATATTGTCTGCGTCTCCCTTTGTCCCGTGCCGAAGTGTTTCGTCTCTTGTAGCATTCACCCAAGCCTTATTTCATAGCCCACAGCCATAGTGTCTTAGCTCTAGTGATCTTTTGTTTTGCCTTCCCCGTAAGAGTGATTTTCTGTTCATAGCCCACAGCCATAGTGTCTTAGCTCTAGTGATCTTTTGTTTTGCCTTCCTCGTAAGAGTGATTTTCTGTTATACTTCTTAGTCTAGTCCTTTTGCTTCTTTATATTTAGCCTAGTGTGTTTTCAGCCTCGTTTTTGAGCGCCTGTAAGTTAATGTTTCATAGCCTTTTGTTTTTCCTTATTGTGACTGATTTTGTTTTAGTTTATCTTTCTTAAAGATTAGTTCAGGGTTTTTTCCTCCTTTGGAGTGATTTTTCGCTCCAAATAAAACAGTTGACTGCCAAACTCTGCATCTGAGTCCTCAATTGAGTCCCGGCCTGACATATAGGAACCACAAGGAACCCAGCATCCTGAGAGTGCAATGTTCTAGTGAGGTAGTAAGGTACTATGAGCTTTTTTAGATATGATGGTGCCTGGCCATGAAGAGCTTTGTATTTTAGGACAAGAATTTTAAATTCTATTCTAGATTTAACGGGTAGCCAGTGCAAGAAAGCCAAAATGGGAGAGATGTGATTTCTGATCTTGGGTCCTGTCAGAACACGTGCAGCAGCGTTCTGAATCAGCTGCAAACTCTTAAGAGACTTATTAGAGCAACCTGATAACAAGGAGTTACAATAGTCCAGCCTAGAAGTAACAAATGCATGGACTAGTTTTTCTGCATCCGCTTGAGAAATGATGCGTCTGATTTTGGTAATGTTACGTAAGTGGAAGAATGCAGTCCTCGAAAGTTGTTTTATATGGTCATTAAAGGACAAATCCTAATCAAAGACAACTCCAAAATTCTTTATGGTGGAGCTGGAGGCCAGGGTGATCCTGTCTAAGGCAACTAAATCTCTGGAAAGACAGTTTCTGAGGTGTTTGGGTCCAATTACGAGAACTTCAGTTTTATCTGAATTTAGCATAAGAAAATTGTGGGTCATCCAATTTTTTATGTCCTTAATGCATGCTTGTTTAGTTAGTGATTGGTTTTAATCAGGCTGGATCGATAAATATAATTGGGTGTCATCGGCATAACAGTGAAAGTTAATTAAACAAAGATTAAACAAACGGAAAGTTATGTTATGCTGGACGTGAAAGCGATGGAAACTGTTCAAAGCAGTCCAATAGGATGCTAAGGTTGTGGGTGATAAGCTGTTTGTGATGGAGTTCTAGGATTCAATGATGAGGGGTATTAGAGCAGGATTCAGAAGTTGAGTCAGTGCTAAATATGGTGGAACCGGGTGTTGGGAGGACATCTGTGTGAGGAACTTCTGAACTTCTGAACTAAGAAGGGAGTCACGCATTTGTGTGACCAGGAACATGAGATGCATGGAGAATGTATTGATTATTGACGGAATGCCATGTTAGGCGGTTCATGAATGGTGTGATAGAAGGAGAGTTGTAGATTATGTCAAGATTGTCTGAGTGAATGAGAAAAGACTTGCAGGACCATTCATGGCCCCACAGAATGGTGGCTGCTATGATGGGGTAGATTCCGAGAAGAGTTAAGGAAATGACTTGGTATTGGTTTCTGTGGGCCATGCTGCTACAAACCATCTACTATTGTAGCAACTCCCAAAACAAGATAAAGGAGCGGCATCTGTGTACAGGTTGATGTCATGTTGGTAAGACAGTCGGTCGTCGCAAAAAAAAGTGATCCTGTACCAGTTGCATTCCAGAGGGTTGAGCTATAGTCAGAGTTCAGGATGGCTTGGACTGTCCAGGGAAATGGGAGTCGAAAGTGATAGAACAGAAGAAGCGATAGACAGCAGATGAGAGATGAAGGCCTGCCCTTGGGGAATGATGTGTAGCACAGTAGTTGAGATGGCCAAGAAGGGAGGATGTAATGTTATGGTTGTTATCCAACAGAGGGCTTCTGACAAGGTGTCGAAGAGTTTAGGGCTGCATTTACAACTGAACGTGAGCCTAAAGTAAAGTAAGTAAGCAAAATAATATGCTCCTTGCTAGTGGAGGCCGAATAATTGGCACACACACATTGGAGACTGTATTGATACTGTATATATGTATACTGTGTATATACAGACATCTCAAGTCTCCCGGAAGTTCCGGGAGTCTCCCTGATATTAACAGTGGCTCCCTGATGCCCGTGAGCTAGGTAAAACATCCCGGATTTTGGATTACGCGAGAGAGATTAAAAAAAATACGAGTGCGAGCATAAAGAAAAGATAGTACCTCGCGCATCATGCTCGGATTACTTTCAGTTACATTGCGCAGGCATAGGCGAGAGGAGGGGAGGGGGGTGAGCGCGTGAGACTGAGATACAATGAGGTACATGAAGCACCCGTGCATGCATTCAAGCGGAAACTCTGATTAGCGTGTTCTCGTGTTCAGGGCGACTGGTTGCGAGAGAGAGCGCGCCGATTGGTTTGGTCAGCAAAATACACCAATAAGCTTTCGTTGTGGGAGGGACTTCGATGCCCAATTACAACTGTGATGTGGAGAGAGCATTCAGTTTGGTCCGCCACATCAAAACAGAGTTCAGATGTCAGATGTCCCACCAAACTCTTGTTAACCTGATGTCGTGTAAGATAAACAAATTTATTGACATTGAGTGCCATGACCTGGAAGTTCCAGGGAAATTGCTGAAGTCTGCAAAACAAGCAGCCAGTACATATAACGAGAGCCTGAAAAAGTCCCTGGAAAAAGAGAAAGAATGAAAGATGTTCACTGCAGGCTGAAAGATTGAAAGGACATGGACATATATTTGAAATGTTTTAAGAAATATTGTATTTTTTTGAACACCGGTAGTTAATAAAAAGCTGGTGAAAAGTTGTTGGCCTTCAGTGTGTATGTATGTGGCGTGCAGGGGGTGGGGGTGTATTTGTTCGATAAGCATCTCCCTGAAATGACTTTTTGGAACTTGGGATGTCTGTATATATATTAGTGGTGGGCATAGATACATTTTTTTTAAATCTAGATTAAAATGGCTCGTTCAGAATGCGAAATACCAATATACACTCACCGGCCACTTTATTAGGTACACCTGTCCAACTGCTCGTTAACACTTAATTTCTAATCAGCCAATCACATGGCGGCAACTCAGTGCATTTAGGCATGTAGACATGGTCAAGACAATCTCCTGCAGTTCAAACCGAGCATCAGTATGGGGAAGAAAGGTGATTTGAGTGACTTAGAACGTGGCATGGTTGTTGGTGCCAGAAGGGCTGGTCTGAGTATTTCAGAAACTGCTTATCTACTGCTTATCTACTTCACGCACAACCATCTCTAGGGTTTACAGAGAATGGGCCGAAAAAGAAAAAATATCCAGTGAGCGGCAGTTCTGTGGGCGGAAATGCCTTGTTGATGCCAGAGGTCAGAGGAGAATGGCCAGACTGGTTCGAGCTGATAGAAAGGCAACAGTGACTCAAATAACCACCCGTTACAACCAAGGTAGGCAGAAGAGCATCTCTGAACTCACAGTTCGTCGAACTTTGAGGCAGATGGGCTACAGCAGCAGAAGACCACACCAGGTGCCACTCCTTTCAGCTAAGAACAGGAAACTGAGGCTACAATTTGCACAAGCTCATCGAAATTGGACAATAGAAGATTGGAAAAACGTTGCCTGGTCTGATGAGTCTCGATTTCTGCTGCGACATTCGGATGGTAGGGTCAGAATTTGGCGTCAACAACATGAAAGCATGGATCCATCCTGCCTTGTATCAACGGTTCAGGCTGGTGGTGGTGTAATGGTGTGGGGAATATTTTCTTGGCACTCTTTGGGCCCCTTGGTACCAATTGAGCATCGTTGCAACGCCACAGCCTGCCTGAGTATTGTTGCTGACCATGTCCATCCCTTTATGACCACAATGTACTCAACTTCTGATGGCTACTTTCAGCAGGATAATGCGCCATGTCATAAAGCTGGAATCATCTCGGACTGGTTTCTTGAACATGACAATGAGTTAACTGTACTCAAATGGCCTCCACAGTCACCAGATTTCGATCCAATAGAGCATCTTTGGGATGTGGTGGAACGGGAGATTCGCATCATGGATGTGCAGCCGACAAATCTGCGGCAACTGTGTGATGCCATCATGTCAATATGGACCAAACTCTCTGAGGAATGCTTCCAGCACCTTGTTGAATCTATGCCACGAAGAATTGAGGCAGTTCTGAAGGCAAAAGGGGGTCCAACCCGTTACTAGCATGGTGTACCTAATAAAGTGGCCGGTGAGTGTAAGTACTGACCAAAAGTAAGTCTTTGAGACCGGGTTTCTTAAGCCAGGGGATGCATTAGAACAGGAGCCAAAATGCATTAGTTTGCAAAATGCATCACAGAGTGTTTATAGCAAAGGGATGCTTTGCGTTCAGGTGGTATTTGAGACTGGAAGAACTCCTACAGTAAACCAATTCTGTATTGCATAAGGTGCACACAACCTTAGTCTTGTCGATGCCACCATCGGGAAGCTTCTTAAAAATGAATTTTCCCTGAAGCAAGCCTTGCGGCTTCGTGGCTGCATCCATGATGTACAGTAGTTAAGCAAATGGTCACAGTTGAGATGTATGAGTAAGAAAATGATTCTGATATTCTTTCAAAAGTAAGAACATTTCTAAGTGACCCCAAACTTTTGAACGGTAGTGTATGGATTGCTATATTGAAATAGTTTGAAGCATATTTTGTGACACCTGTTAAAAAGAATGCCTTATAAGGAAAAAGTTAAACTTAGGTCAATAAGGAAGACCAAGTTAGTAAGTGAGTGGTAGTCTATAGGTTAAGGCACCTTCTGTACAATAATAGACAAAGAGGACATCTGATTCCTTTTTAGGACTAGTTTGGGTGTCTATAGGCAAATCTTTAAATACTGCAATATTGAGGTTTGAGTCAGAATCCAATTGGCTGTGATTCTCCACAGACATCCTGGAGGTCTGTGAGATGCTGTATTTGTTTCTGAACTCTTTGCAATAAACGTCTGACAAAACATTACAGTGTTGGTGGAGGTCAACCTTTCCTCTCCTCTCTTTTCAGACCACCTCACTTCCTGTTCCTGTGTTTTTCCCTCCAGTGTTGCTTGTCTGCCCCGCCCTCATTGGATTCACCTGTATCCTGTTAACACGCCCCTCTTGTGTATTTAGTCTGTGCTTCTCCACTTCTCTGTGCCAGTTTGTTTTGTTCCTCAGTGTTCCTCCACATACATTCCAGCCTTGTTATTTCTTGTGATCTGATGTTCTTGGTTTTCTTGGCAACAACTTACATGACAGTTAAGGTCATCTTCAATTAAAGTCGTTTCTGTGCATTTCATTTTAGCAACATCTCAAATGATAATTTTCTTGCTATATTTAATCATTCTTTTCATATTATATCATACAGATAATTTTAAAGATCCCATCGTAATGTGCTTTCAGTGTATATGATGGGGAACTCATCAGGCAATATATTTTGTTTTTTTCAAGTGCCATATTTTTCTTTTTGTAATGATTCCTTTACTGAGCCGCCTGTTCACACAGTTCATATAGCGAGCAACACCTGTTTCAGTGTTTATATGTGCACCTGACTATTGCTTTATGACAGACTTGAAAACATGTGAACCTTTCCTTTACAGCTGAAACAATTAGTTTTTGTAGATATCAACTGTTTATTCACCCACAGCGTTGCCTGGATAATGTGACATTGATGTGATAGAACTGAGATCATGTTTGAATGTGATGTGTGAAAAGATACAGTATACTGCACAGGATGTGAATGTGATGCTTATAGTTTGATGTCTCTGTGTTGATCAGACTAAATGAGATAGAGAGAGATACTGTATCTGGTAGGTAATCAATTTCCCAAAAAGTTGGAAAAATAATCTACTGTTATCAGATAATCTCTGCCTTCGAAACAAAAGAGGTCAGTACCCACTTTAGCCCATGGTCTGTCTGTGATCTTGTGCGGCTGAAGTGTCTCTTTCTGCTGCTTATGATCTACTGATCTACACACGTCACACTTTACATCCATATAAGACACGAGACGATGGGAATAAGAGTATTACATTTTAATCAACACTCTTATCACTCTATTTTTTCATTTTTACATGCATTTATACACACACACATGCAACAGCACAGACATGCAGTATAGGCATAGACATGCAAAGTGGAGAGAGAGAGATGGTGGAGTGATGTGGTGATGTGAGTGGTAGTGACCTAAGAATCACTCTGACCTTTTGGTCTCTGTAAGAACTGTAGCAGCTGCATTTTAAATAAGATGATGGTCATCATTCTCATTATAAAAAAGTGCAACAGTCCCATTGTGTAATAATAAGATGTATATACCGTGTCATTTCCTGCTTTTTCTCTATTTCTAAAGATATGACAATGCTGTCTGAGAAAGAGCGCCAAGCTTGAAATGCAGAGTATCTCTGGATGCGAGTCTGTGTTCCTTTCTGTTTTTTTATGCCATTTAGTGCCTGTATCCGTACATACTGAGCATATTAAATTGTCTTCCATTTTTCTGTTTTGTCATACTACATAGAGTATGAGTTTGCAGGGATTAACGTTTATTGGGACATGAATATCAAATGCATAAAGTCTTACGATTCCATGTGGGATGGACCATTTTTTATGTTATGACATGAAAAAAGTCAATATTAATTAAACTTCCTTTTTTTTCTGCATTTGTATCTACATCCATATAAGACACGAGACGATGGGAATAAGAGTATTACATTTTAATTAACACAGTGTAACATTTGAAATTTCATATCACTTCACCACAACTCATAGCAGTTAAAGTTTTACACAAAATAACAGCAAATTTTAAAAGATCATTTTATTTCCCTGAGTTTCACTTCTGCTCACATCCAAAGAATAGAAATTGCTGGACCATCTCCTCTATTCCCAAACAGGTTGGTCTGTGTTCCTCAGTTTGACACTCTGCGTCCGTGGGCCAGTACTCTACCCAGGTATTCTCACCAAGCACATACTGATACCTGAGGAGAGCAAAATAAAAGAAAACATACCGGGTGTCCATGTAGTCAGCTGTAGAGCACTGGATTTAGAAAGCTAATTTAGCAACACATTTAGATTTTGTGTATATTTTGGTTATTGGAAGCAGTGAAACTGTAAAAATCTTTAACTGGAGACGATATGAGCGGTTTGCACGCACACACACACACACAAACTTACGTTAGGTCATCTTTGTGAATATCTTTAGATGAGCCCATGATAAGGAAGGTTTTGCCTTTCCCCAGATCTAAAGCCTCTCTGCAGTGTGGATAACTGAGGAACGTGCGCAGATTACCCTGAGGACCCACATCATAAGTTCCTGTGATTAAATATAGGAGAAGAGAAAGAAGATGCTTCAGGAATAAATACATAGCTGAAGGTGCAGTATGAAACATTGCTATTGTATTTTCAATATTCACATATTCCAAGTGGAACTATGCTTAAAGCTACATTTTAACATTTAAATGTGCATATTTGCTTTGTGGCAACTTATACAAGAAGAATGATACCACAATTATATATGTATGGTGGGATTAGTACAAAGAATGGAAACTGTGAGAAACAGGTAAAAAAAATCTGTCTACTAGCACCTCTAAATTTCTAATTAACACGTTGCATCTCATTTGTTTCATCTGTTCCAAAATCAAAGTGTAAAAGCAATGATTCATCGTTTTATGGGAGGTTGTGTACGGGATTTTTTATTTCTTTACAAGGACCAGTAACTTCCTGCGGTCTCCACTAGTTACCTGCTAATGCAAGATAAATTAACGGGCTGCAGGCTATAGATTAGCAAAAACGCTCCCGAAATCAACTTCAACTACAAGAGTAGATAAATACCCACCTTCTTTGATGACTTGCATCACCCGCATTGTGTAAATGTCGGTGGACAAACCATCAGTAAATTCAGCCACTTTCACCATGTACACTGAGGATAGACAGTTTGCAGATATTAGCTCACATGCTGCCTCACTTATTCCCTTGATCTCTCATTAACACAATGCAGTCCATTTACATTCTCTTACCAAAATCAATTTTGTTGGTCGGTGTACTCTCACAGGATTTAGCTGTGCGCTGATCATTGCTGATTTTGCCCTTCTTCTGCATACTGCAGTTCTCTGGAAACAGAAAATGGGCAAAAAGTAAATGCATAACTGTTGACTTGATTAAATGTGTTAGTTGACGGGTGAATACAGCTGTGATCAAAGTCACATAATTGCAGTACTGCGTGACAATGACCTCAAACATACAGCATGACATAAAGAAGTATCGTTAGTGACAAGAACAAGGAGTCCTACAACAGATGATATGGTCCCCATAGAGTCCTGATTTTTTTCAAGCGCCTAAAACTTTTGCAATGTTGCCAGATCTTAAATGGGCACTTTACTGATTTTATACATTTTTTTTTTATCCATCAAAGGTGTACTACTAGGGCTTGTGAATACATGTCATGAAGGTTTGACCACTTTTTTCAGTCATGCTAGCAATGTCTGTCAGTCTTTCCATCACACTAAAATATTTCAACTATTGACAGGATTGTCATGAATTTTTGTACAAACATTATTGTTCCCCTCTGATTGAATTGTAATCACTGACCCCATCAGCCTCAGCTATACTTTCTATTTAGGGCTAATTGGCAAATAATTAGCAAAAGCACACAAACACGTTAAGTTAATATAGTGAACATAGAAATCATTCTTAATATGAACAAGTTAGTATCTTTATACTGAGGATGTTGGCTAGATAGTGGCTGTTTAATCATCTCTCTGCCTCAATACTAAATCAGGGTTACCTGGTTTATCACAATGTTGACATGTATGCTTACTGTACTTACCTTCAGCACATGTGCATTCATCATTTCTGCAGAGCCTCAAAAGCTCTCCAGATCTTCTCTCCGGATGGTAGAATTTCACACAATGTTTCTCTGCAACAAGGAAGAAAGATATTCAAAATATTCATTTATGATGACTGCAGTATATCAGATAGATAAAAATAATTACAGATCTAATAATGCCTGCTCCTTATCCATCCTGTTAATTAAATGTATCAGCAACAAAGAAAGATTCTTGAAGCTCAGCATATAAGTGTCTTTGAGACTCACGCTCATAGTATTCATAGACAGACACAGCAGCAGGTTGTAAGACGCCCACTTTCAGCTTCTGATGGACCCTAAAAGTGATCTCCTCTGGGCGTGTGTGAGATACCTGTGGAGAGATGTAAAGCAACGTTGAAACAAGACAAAAAGAGAAAGAACCAACAGAGACAAAAAGGATAGAGGGAGGTAACACTGATTTCTTACCTTGTCCAGGTAGATGATGAGTGAGCCTCTTTCTGACAGGACTGTGTTCATCTCATATTTTGCAATGGTGCGGGCACGTCCTTTGGACAACTACACACACACACACACACACACACCATCAGACAACTTTCTAAACCATAAAACAGACATTGTTTCCTAACATAAATACTGACTTTTAAACTATATGTGTGTGTGTGTGTGTGCATATCTGCAAAGGCTCTTACTAAGTCAAGGTCATTTGTGTTAACGGTGAAGCCAGTTAGCAAGCCAATATCCAAGACTGACATGGTTGCATCATGCTCCTTATCCTTATACCTGAACACAGAAAATGGAGAGAAATTAAATGAAAAAGTGAAGCGTTTTTTAAAACAAATATCAAACCAAATATCCTTAGTGAGCTCAGATGTTTCAAAAAACATTTTAAATTAGGAGAAAGAAACATCGCCCCTCTGGGCATCTATTTTCCTGATGCAAGTGGAGGTCAATAATAAAGAAATAAATCAAGGACACAAGGGGCAGAACAATTAAAAATCATTGCTGATTTTTCTATTTTCCTGCATACTGCAGGCAATTAAAACTTACGGCAAAACTGAGAAGAGAGCAACAGAAACAGTGCAGATAAGGTAAAATAATGAAGGACCATAACTGGTTAATGAATGTTCTGTATAAAACCAAAGAAAGACTCTTGGTTGTACTTACAAAACCTCTATTCTCAGCTTGTATATTTTCTCATCCTCATCACGCATTTTTTCTGGGGGAACAAAAACATCAGATAAGAATTACTATCTGATAAATTGACTTAAAAATAAAACAAAATAAAAAGCAACCACTAAAGACTAATAGATAAACAGGAAGACAAGGGTCTTCAAATTACCTGGGAGGAGCTGCACTGACAGGTTAAACTTTTGACAGTCACTCTCCTTTTCTTTAGGCAGAGCGTAATACAGCGACACCAACTGTCACATAGACATAAATGCATCTTAATATTGCATTTAATGTGATAAATGAAACAAAATAATCTTGAATTACAAATGGATATATATATTTTTTTTTTTACTTACGGTCAGCGTTGCTTCTCCTGAACCTGATGCCCTCACTGTCACATCCTGGTTTATCTCATTGATCTGTTGGGATTTAAATATGCACACAAACACACACGCAGGTCAGCAGGGGGAACATATACACCGAAAGCAGCAGTGCCCTGTGTGTTTGTGTTTGATACAGTGAGTGTCTCACTTTAGATGTTCTTGTGGTATAGTGATTCCCTCTATTGAAGTTGAACTTCTGGGGCTTTGCCCTCCCTGGCAACAGGATGTCCACGTCCAGATCATACTCTGGTTCTCGTGCACTGGACCAGTACTCAGCTATGGCCTGATACACTATTATGGTAGCCTGGAATAAAATGTGAAACTTGTGTGCATTTGACTTTGACAAAAACAACTAAAAACAATGGGTGGTATATGAATGTAAAGTATCAAGACTGATAGAGAGGTCTGTGTTACCTGAGTTGATCCATAGCCTCCGCCCACCTTCTGCTGTTTGTTGAACCATCTCACAACAGGTCTGGCATCCTCAAAGGCCTTTATTAACAGAAGGCAAGAAACGGGTTGAAATCTGTGTGATTGTGTATTGGATTTCTTTTCCTGGTTATGAAGTTATGGTTATTTATTATTTCCTTTATTATATAATGTCATCTACCAAAGCTAGCTGCTGATGCTGCTCTGCTAACGTGCTGCTTGTGCTTTACCTCATGTGTAGAACTAGATATAAAACTTCAGTGACATTTTGAAGTCCTGACATAACTGAGAGACAGGTCAAATGCCTCTCTTCACCAACTCTCTACCCATAAGAATAATGACTCTGTCGTATGTTTTCTATAACATAATACCCTGGTGAAACACACATAATTAGGATGTACTCACGTCGGCCTTGACCAAAGCCAGGAGAGCATAAGCGGTGGCTTCCAGTGTGAACACCCGTCCATTAGGTACAGGCCAGTGGGTTAACTCTGAAGGAGACACAAGCATTTTCATTGCTATTATGTACCTGTGAATAGTGTAACTGATTATTAAATCCCCAATCCCTAATCTTAAAATAACCTAATGTAAGAAACCTAAAGATGTAAGAAAACATCTGACTGATGAGGATTTAATGGCCAATACGGATATTTCAGAGTTTAAAATATTTGCATATAAAATCTGTATAAATAACCAAATATTTCTGATAAAAATTTAGTCAGTCAGTTCCGAGAATGTTTAACAATACTGTTACCTGGGGAAGCAAACTTGTACAGGATCTCCCGGTTCAGTTTCCTTTCATTGGCCAGGGCATATGATGTCATTGCAACAGCATATGGGTTGGTAAGGCTGGGCAGACGCTTTTCCAGGTAGGCAACAGCTTTGTCTATACTGCCTGGCAGACTCTGGACAGTAGGATATGTACGAAGAGAATAGGAGAACAGACAGAAAAAATGAAATGTTAGTGTGAACACAAAAGGCTTTAAAATGAAGAAGGCAGTAAATCATTCATTTTTAATATCCACTCTGTTTGTTAGAGCAGTATTGGATCTGGATTGTTCCGTCTCTTACCATTTTCTTTGCTTTATGAGCCACACTGAGCCTAGTCACTAAGTTACTGAGTAAGTTACTGTTGGGGTGCAGGGTAGTGATGTTACTCAAACACACAAGAAAAAAGAACAAGGTGTTTGTGTTTTGTCTGCTTCTGTCTGATATTTATATCGGTCACCATTACCATTAAGTGCATTATCCATCTGTTGCACATTTTCAATTTATGCATGAAAAAAACACAAATTTTGAAGGTTTTTTACATTTGGGCTGCAGTGGAAAAGCTAGTATATTGATGTAATCAAAATGTGACAAAGTACAATAGAATGGATGCATGTGAATTACATGTCACTTCAATTTCTGCTCAACTGAAGAGACAATTATTACAAATACGTGTACACAAATGACTGAAATGTTTCAAAAATGAATACACGAGATAAATATAAATGCCATATTTCCATCACATTTCCACATGGTTTTAGATTGTTTGACAAGCACTCATTTTAGTGCGTTATCTTGTTGCACTCTCATCTTCTGCAATGGTTTAATGGCACCAAACGGGAGAATTGGCAACAGCAAATATGTATCTTGATATATCCAATTCCTAATATACAAAGTCAACAGTAGTAGATAGGGTTACTGCAGAAAGCTTGCATGATCATTCATTTAGAGTCAGTGAATGAAAAAAAAACAGGTGAGGGAAAAAGATGTTTGCAGGTGAGGTACTTACATTTACTGTAGCACCACATTGTGTGCGTGACTCCTGCATAGCAATGAGGCAGAAGGCTGTCATAGAGGCATCTGAATCTGCACCCCGCACATCACCCTACAAACACACACACAGACACACAAACACAGTTGTCAGAACCATCATTATCAATTGGCTATCTTCTTTAGCATCAATTGAAGACTCATGTCACTGAAGTGCACTCACAATCATCTCTCCATGGATAACATGTCCGACCTCTCTAAACAGGCCGTCAGGTTGTTGTGCCTTGAGAATTAGAAACTTGACAGCCTCACAGATCATGTTTTCTTGCACTGCCACCAGAGTGTTGGCCATGGCAAACACCTTGGCAACATATGCTGTCAGCCTTAGAGAGGAGAGGAAAAGTTTAGTTTAATTTATTTCTGTATGAAATACACCCATCCTGACCCAAAGTCAGAATCTCAGTTAAAGGGTGATGTGCAAACATTTAATGTGTTCGTAAATGTTTGGCTGCCTCACCAGGTGCTACTTTGTCGACCGGGCCACACAGAAAAAGAACCATCTTTCGTACGGTAAGCAAGCTGGTTCTTGTAGCCTGGACACAAACAAGACACACAACCTTTTAACTGACTGCCATTCAATGAATCGCATTCAATGATTGATAATTTGATTAAATTAGGATCCTTGTTTAAATTGTGTAATGTCATGTGCAATTATAGCATCTTAAATAATCTTGATGGCATTGTTTTATGTTTGTAACAGAGTAAGACAATCCTAGTGAAAACTGCTGTAGTCTGTGTGATGCATTCAACCCATGTTCTGAGTTATCCCCGTCCTGATATGTGGGGCAGGGGCAGCATGTCTACCACAGTCATTGTTGATACCTTCTACTAAAGTCAGAAATGTAAAAATCTAACACATAGAAGTTGTTGTATCTATGTGTGCCTACCGGTTTTGATGTGTTGCAGAGCTTCGTTGCGTTTCTGAAAGCCCACAGTTTCCCACTGGTTGGTTTTGTCCAAATACGTGGTCGCAATGACAGGCAGAGTCATGTGGATCATGTTCTGCTCTCCACAGCCTGAGGGCTGATAGATCAGACTACCCATTGACTGTCCACTAACAGCCTTCTCCACCAGTGCACTTACTTGCTCTCTCCCTGCATGTAAACACACAAACAGATAAACCAAAACATTATAGATCGACTGGAGGAAACCAAACAAACATATAAAGTGGTACTGGTACTGTATCATATGGCACCCATACAACATTATATCTCACCTGTCACAGAGATCTGTGTGCTAGTAGGTGTGTTAGGAACCAAATCTTTCTTAGGAATTCCACTGTTGATAATTTCTTCTTGTTTACCACCTAAAGGGACACATCGTGAGGATTAATTACCAAGTGATACACAATATTATAAAATTACATTATATGGGTAATGGTATATGGGTATTTTAATGGGTAAACTTATCACACATACCTGTTTTAGCAGGGTCCAGAATTACAATATAAGGAGATTTAACCAGTACGCCTTCTGGCTGTAAAAGCAACAGTTAGGACAAACATCAGAGAAAATATTTTTAAGTAATCTTTATAGGCTGTTGTGTAACAAAACGTGGCTTCCTTGTTAAAATGTTGTTCTTTTGTAGTCAGTTTGTCTTATTTCCAGTTTAAGTCAAAACGGTAGATATACAGCAAACAAGTCTTCTATATATACACATCAACATTAAGCCCCAAATGTTTCCCTTTACTGACAATAACTAATATGACTTTGATCTTAATCAAGTGGCAAAATAGAGTAACAGTATAAGTTGATTGCATCTGGCTGAAAGCCTCTTACCACCACACGCAGTATCTTCATAACTCCATCATTGAGTGATGAGTCTTTAACTGATGCTTTGACCTCAATTTGGTGTTGTCCTTCCTTCATGGGAATAATGATGAAGGGTACAGATCGTGTAGTTTGGGGCCCAATTTTCACCTCCTGAGTATACTTTTTATGCTTAGAGGCTAGACTGCACACATCTTCCTCCTCAATCAGATGCACACGCACCTTGAAAATGAGACAAAGATTGAAAAAGATACTAAGGTATGTGCAGTTGAACAAAGATGAAGATCTTTTCACAGAGTAGCAAATTCTGATTAAATGTTGCTTCGTCTGAGCAGCTACAGATAATTTTATTACCGTGGCAGGGTCTGGGCTGTAGTTGTGGAGAATTGCCTTAATTTCTATCTGCTCTCCACGGACAGCAGAGTAAGGCAGCCTGAGATCAATGAAGAATTCCTTCCGGACAATTACCTCTAATGGATCGCTTACACAGATTCCTTAAAGATGGGAAAGGTTAAACCACAACAAAACAAGGGATGAGAGAAGAACAAAAAGCATGGAGAGACAGTACAGTAGAAGGCTTAATAAATCAATTAAAACAAGACATATTTTAGTCACTGAATCCTCACCGTGGGTTGTTGACAGACTAATACCAGTCATCTCCCAGGTTGTGATTGAATCTTGCAAAGGATAATTTTTCTGAAAGAATGTGGTTTCACTGAAACATAGGAAAGTGTAATCGTGTTTACAGGTAAAATGCAGATTTAAATTCAAGTGGTGTCATGAAATTAGTTATCAGTGTATTTGTTTGCGTTTATGGTTTTCAGTTGACTCACCACATAGGTGTTTGTGGAGGGCAAGCCGGCAGTTTGATATCCAACCACAGCCAGCTTTCAGGGAACTTGGTACGAGAAACAATTTCATTGCTGTCCATGTAACTGTTGTCATCTTCCTCACCTGAAGAATAGATTTAAAAGAGTTGTTGTTTTTCTCTGTGAGACAGTTTGGCAGTTTTTTTTAAACTACATCTATGACCATGAATGGTGACCACTCAGGGCTCTTCCCATCCCTGTTTCTTACTGCGAGCCAGTTGTAAGCTGTCCTGCTTCATCTCAACTCGCTGGCTTTCCAGCTCCTTGCAGCAGTGCAGGAAGGCCTTGATGCAGTCTGTACCATCAGTGATGTACTCGCTGCGTATCTCACAGGTGTATAAGAGCTGGGTGTCCCTCATGCCATCCAAACAACACTCACGCTGCAGCCCTGCTTCATATTGACTCACTGGAAAGAAGGAAGATTAAGGAGGAGAAACAGAGATGAGAAGGTATGGAGAGCAAGAAGAGGGGTGATGTAGAACGGGACAGTTACTTATATAAAATAGGAAAAACTACAAACATGAATTAGTACTTCTAGATTTCCATTAATACATAGAATTGCAAAGACAAATGTTGTTTGTTTTGAGAGAGGCCAAACTGTGTAGCAGAGGGGGAAGGATATGTGGTCATTAGGTAGTTTCAGCTGTGGTTGTTACCTAAGCTGGTTGTGATGTCTGCTATAGTAGAGGCTCGTTTCCTCCTGCTCGGGGCCGGACATTTCAGTTCTGGAAACACAACACAGACTCCATATTTAAAAGAACCTAACAAAGTTGAATCTAGACTTGAGTTTTGCATGGTGTCTGATGTGAAGGTGTTAAAATAAAAAAAAACATAATTTAGTTGGTCAGACAAAGTGATGGGGTGTGAGTGTTGGAAAAATGAATCATTAATTGCAAAAGCAAATACTGGTAAAGCTTTTTTGTCACCGCTAACAAAACAGAGAGGACTATGATCAGGTCACATGGCAATCACCATGGTTGATTGTTAAAGTCAAAATGGAAAAACTTTGGTTCACCCAAATACATAAAACTAGTGATATTGGGCAAATAGTTTTAGAGCTTAACATATCTGTTCATGAGTTTTTATATACTATCGATTAAGTAGCGTGACCTTGTCTGTAAGGAGTCCCTGAAGCGGTGCTGGACTCAAATACCAGCCCAGCATCATAGAACACACTCATGCTGTCCTTCCCTCCACCTGCTGTGCAGCCTGTGTCGTATTTCTCTACCAAGTCCCACACCTGAGCAGCAAAATACCAAACACACGAGGGTTAAGTTTATGTCAGTTAACTCACATGACAAATTGCATATCAAGAACTTGCTGCATGACAATATCCTATTGAATATTATATCCTACTTTAGAAATACTGAAAAGTGAACATATATATAATTTATTTTAGTCGTATACATTGATTTTAATTCACTTTCAAATAATTTTTACAATACAGTTAAAGAATAAAAAAATTGCCTTTTTCTGGGTGAGACGGTGCTTGTTGTTTAGGACGTAGACACCTTTGTCAACTGCCACCAGTCCCACTGTGGCATCTGGGTCTCCTGTGACCTTCAGACCAAACATCTTGCGAGGCTCATAGGATGGAGCGGGTCTAGATGGCTCCAGCTTCAACTACATATGAAGGGAAGGCAATGGATAAACACAGATTTGTATTTGTTAAAGCAGTTACATAAAAATATATCCTAGAATTAATCAACTTGAATGTGGTCCACTTCATTAGAGTGAACTACTATTTCAGTGTTGTATGCCTCACCGAGCCCATGCAAGTGTCCTTGACATCCACCCAAACAGAGTCTGATACCACTTCGTTGCTATCTGTATGGTAGTAGGCTATGATGCGAAATGATGGCAGCATGTCTTTGGTTATAGGAACTATCAGGGAAATCAGTACTTGTCCTCTTGTCCTATAACGGTCATGTTTCACCAACTGGCCTCTGCTCAGGATCTGAGGGCACAGATATGAACATCAGCACTCATCCAACATGTATGTACATATTGGCAGATTGCAGGATACAAACAATCAAACATGTGCACAAAAACACACACACATGCACAGGTGCAAAACATTTCTCACCAGGTACGTGATGTCATTATCTTGGTTTTGCGGCCTATGGAGGTTGAGGTTGATTTTCAAGTTGTCTCCTAATTCCAGCTCAGCTGTATCCACCCCTGCAAAAATTACATTTTGTTGTTGTTGCTGGACATGGAAGAGATCTTATGCTTAGCACTAAGGGAAGCTGCCACCATCCAAACTTTCTGTTTACCATCTGATGTTGTTTCAGGATGGTCCTTACCTATGTGAATGTAACTGCTGCTTTTGGTTTCATATAATGCAGCTACCATGGTGGCTGATGCCTGTCTTTCAGGTGAAATATGAGGTTCAGTAGTCTTTGCCTGCAATTAAACACACACATAGGTAAAGACACACTGTTAAATAAAGAAATGTACATGAAAAGTCTAGTCTATGCTATCTAATATTGGCCTTGAGTAGCATAGCTCAGCCTAGAAAATCAAACAAATAACAAAAAGACGTAGATGAACATCAGTTGACAGAACAGAAAAGGACCTACTGATAACAGAATGACAGTATAACAAAGACTGGTCATCACTGCCAAATGAAATGTTTTTGAACTTTGGGATGTTTTAAATCGTGCCATTTAATTGTGTTAATGGACTTTAAATCAACATAGATAGATAGATAGATAGATAGATAGATAGATAGATAGATAGATAGATAGATAGATAGATAGATAGATATACTTTATTAATCCCAAAACCGGGAAATTACATCCAGCATCAACTGAAACTACAACTCAATGCCACTAACTTCGATATTTTGGAGGGCAGGTTGATTTTCAGCATACACATCCTCCACATGCTGCATATGGCTTATGAAGTTTTAATGATATGGTCAACTTTCATATCCAGCAGAAACAGAACTATATTAGCCTTCATTTAGAGTTAAATTTTTGACAAATGTGAATCTAACATTCACTTTCCTTTTAGCTCAAAAGGTGTAGATTTAGGCTTCAATGTGTCAAACCTGGCTGTAATGCAAAAGGGTTGGCTTTCAAAACATTTTGGAGACTTACAGTGATCGGCAGTGACTTGGCCTCTGCTTCTGTATTGATGGTAAGCTTAGCTATGCCATTGGCTGCAGTGAAGCCCTGCACCTGGCCCGGGTCAACCACCACACGAACACCTTGTGCCGGAGTATCATCAGGATTCAATACTTCAATCTGCCATCCAAGACACAAACGGCTGCACAATCAACACCTAATTATCCTTTTGAAAACATTTTATTAATGGAATGGTAACCTCAACACACAATATAATATGAATTAATATATAGTGACCCTGTGTTTATGTGTGTGAATTCCTACTGTATAAAGATCATCTTTGCGTCATAACGATCCATGACAGATTGAAGCATTGCACTAATCAGTCACAGCTATGTGGATTGTATAACTTTGGCATGAAAATTAGGTTGAAACAGTGACTGTATTTCAGTCGTGAAATATTTTCTGAAAATGTTTTTTTTTAAAATAGAATTATTTACCGCAACATCAAAGGACATTCCTGGTTTAAAATATTTGGGTGTTTTCTTGAAGTAAATGGTGTAAGGTGATGTGACAATCGCGATACCTCTCAGCTCTGCCTCCACCATTTCACTACCTGTGAGACGACGCAGAAACACCAACACATGCACACAAACTGATTACTAAGGTATTTTAACACATTTGCTTTATGATTATTAATCATTCAATTTCTGACATAATTATTCTTATTTTATTTTCATTATCTTTCTCATGCTGGAAATGTTAGCTAGGAAATATTACTGATTATTAATTTGAACCGTGTTGTACATATGATTTACACATCAAACATACTGTACAGGCAGAAACAGAGTCTCTCTTTCTTACCGCTCTCCGTCAGCACGCTCACAGCTACAAATATGTGCTTCCCCACCAACTCAATGATATTTGGGAAGGTCTGTGTGATGTGCTCTCTCTTCAGTGTGACTTCTCCAGCACCTCTCACGATCTAATGTGAAATAATACAGAAATGCATCTTGAAATATAGTCAGAGGACAGTTGGTAGGTACTAAATATAACTGCAGGCACAACAGTAAAGTCCCACATTTTTCATGTTCTACAATCTTGCATTTTGGGTTTATACTTATGTGTATGAGAGTTTAAACACTCACCGACACTCTCTTAAGAGAGCTGGGAAAGCTCTTCTTTTGACCCTCATCCACAACCCCGAATACTACATAGGCCGTCCCATCCACCTCTTCACCAAACAAATACCTAAAACCACAAGAAAAGGACACATTTTAAGCCCACAATTAAATAAAAACGGAGAGAGTCACAATAGGAACTGTTGCAATAGGAATAGTCAAAACACCCTTTACTTTCTCCTCCAATCCAATCTACCAATCAAACCTATCCTCCAAATCCACAAAACTAAAACCTGGACATACGTAGCTTTAATGTTGACAGTGAGGTCTTGGCTGTCCACATAGAAGAAGGTGCTCACAGGCGTCAGTTTAACCTCAAAACTGGGCAGCACTAAAAAAACAAAACATTTCATTGGATGTCTAGTTGAGTAAAAAGTAAATTGCATACAGTAGGTTTTAAATAACAGTTAAAGTAAAGAGGGACTTACCGTATTCTTTGACCTCAAACTCTGAAGAGTAGCTCTGCTGTGGGTTGCTGTTGAACCTCGCCATCACTTTCCACAGTCCAGGACTACACACGCACGCACACACGCACGCACACACACACACAGATAGAGAGATAGAGAGAGAGACACACACACAAACAGAAAGATTAGAATATTATAGTCCAGACTAAAGTTATTTATAGGCCTGTTTCCACCACAGAAACTTTTACAAGGTGTGTTTCTTTCGCCGGAATTATACCTGAAGGGACCTTTACAAGAACCTCCTAAGTCCCCGCTGTGGGGTAGGTACTCAAGCAAGTGGGGTGTGACTTCATAGAAAGTGACAAATCCTTACTTTACCCCCATTCAAGTTAGCAGCCTCTGGTGTGTTTTCAAATGCCCAGCGTGGGAAAGTCATCCCATGACACAAGATTTAAAAACTGAAATACAGAGAGATTCATCTGGCTGTTTTAAGCAAGCGCTTGATTGTGATGTACATTCATGTATATGTAAAAGCTCTGCTCTCCTTCTTCCAGCTTCAGACTTATCACTCTATCTGACACTCTTTTTACCTCCAGGACACTGCTAACAAACTTTCCTCTTCTCTCTCTTCCTACGAACAAACCTTCCTCCTCTCCTTCTTCGACCAACAGTAGTCCAATTTCCACCGACACCTTGTAGGTGAACAGCACTGATGGCGGTCGTTGTTATCCTGAGCCTCGACCGATCCAGTATGGCAGTCATAGGTTTGATTCACATATTTGAGGTGGCCAAAGAGGGTCCACAAGATTGTCGAACCTCGGATCCAGGAGGAGCAGTGTGGTTTTCGTCCTGGCCGTGGAACTGTGGACCAGCTTTATACCCTTAGCATGGTCCTGGAGGGTGCATGGGAGTTTGCCCAACCAGTCTACATGTGTTTTGTGGACTTGGAGAAGGCGTTCGACCGTGTCCCTCGGGGGGTCCTGTGGGGGGTGCTCCGGGAGTATGGGGTTCCGGACCCATTGGTACGGGCTATCCGGTCTCTGTACTCTCGGTGCCAGAGCTTGGTCCGCATTGCCGGCAGTAATTCGGACCTGTTTCCCGTGGGAGTTGGCCTCTGCCAGGGCTGCCCTTTGTCACCGGTTCTGTTCATAACTTTTATGGACAGGATTTCTAGGCGCAGCAAGGGCGTCGAGGGGCTGCGATTAGGTGGCCTCAGGATTAGGTCGCTGCTTTTTGCGGACGATCTGGTCCTGTTGGCTTCATCGGAGCGTGACCTTCAGCTCTCTCTGGAGCGGTTTGCAGCCGAGTGTGAAGCGGCTGGGATGAGAATCAGCACCTCCAAATCCGAGGCCATGGTTCTCAGCCGGAAAAGGGTGGAATGCAGTCTCCGGGTCGGGGATGAGATCCTGCCTCAAGTGGAGGAGTTCAAGTATCTCGGGGTCTTGTTCACGAGTGAGGGAAGGATGGAACGGGAGATCGACCGGCGGATCGGTGCAGCTTCTGCAGTGATGCGGACTCTGCACCAGTCCGTCGTGGTGAAGAAGGAGCTGAGCCGAAAGGCGAAGCTCTCGATTTACCAGTCGATCTACGTTCCTACCCTCACCTATGGTCACGAGGTTTGGGTAGTGACCGAAAGAATGAGATCGCGAATACAAGCAGCCGAAATGAGCTTCCTTCGCAGGGTGGCTGGGCTCTCCCTTAGAGATAGGGTGAGAAGCTCAGCCATCCGCAAGGAGCTCAGAGTAGAACCGCTGCTCCTCCGCATCGAGAGGAACCAGCTGAGGTGGCTCGGGCATCTCGTGAGGATGCCTCCTGGACGTCTCCCTGGTGAGATGTTCCGGGCACGTCCCTCCGGGAGGCGGCCCCGGGGAAGACCCAGGACACGCTGGAGGGACTACGTCTTTCGGCTGGCCTGGGAACGCCTTGGGGTCCCCCTGGGAGAGTTGGCAGAAGTGGCTGGGGAGAGGGAAGTCTGGGCTTCCCTGCTGAAGCTGCTGCCCCAGCGACCGGAACCTGGATAAGCGGGAGAAAACGAGCGAACGAACGAACGAGTTGGCCAAAGTTTTACGTCGGACATCGGATACTTCCTGACACAACCCTCTGTATTTATCCGGGCTTGGGACCGGTACAATACCATATACGACACTGGCTTGTGCTCCCTTGTGGCTACATTGTAAAAGCTCTGCACTGCAGGTTTAATATTTAGATTGAAATAGGCTGGATATGATAAGTTATGCTACAGTTTAAAGGAATAGTTTTGAAAAACAAACATAATTGCCTTCTGGTGGTGAGTGAGAAGATCTATACTTTAACCCCCTCATATCTGTACATTAAATATAAAATTAAAGCCACAGCTGGAAACGGGGAAACAATGTATTGTCTTTTGAGACATCTGTTTTGCTAAAAGTATGCCACATCTTGTTTGCTGAAAATAAATGCCTCATAAGGAAAAAGTAAACTTAGGTCAGAGAGGAAGATCTAGTCAGGAAATGATTGGCAGGCCAAAAGACAATAAGTTCAAAGGTGACATCTGTTTCCTTTCTTATCTATGACTAGTCAGGGTTGCCTTAGGGCTAATCTTTGAAGCGAACGTTTAAATATTGCAGGACAGAGCATTGAGTCAGAATCCGACGTTCTCAACAGACATCCCTGGAAGTCTGTAAAAGATTCTGTATTTGCTAGTGATGCTCCCATTGCCATTTTTTGGGCCGATCATCGATACCGATCACGAAAAAACTTGATCGGCCGATTGCAGATCACTGCCGATCAAAGAATGAATTAAAAAATTTAAATACCGTATTTTCCAGACTATAGAGTGCACCTAAATATAAGGCGCACCCACTAAAATTTGAATGAAATATATATTTTGTCACATATAAACCGCACCGGACTATAAGTCGCCGATATATACATACCCCGATACATAAGTCTTTATTCATATACTGAACTGATTGTTTACGAACAGTGCCGCAATAAAAGCAGCATCAAACGCGGCAATAAAAGTGCTGATAAACAAAACAGAAAAGTCATTGATGGTTTTATTGATCTTCCTCCTGCGTACTGAAACCATTATTGTGCAGTGTGCGGGAGGAAATTTGGCGATTTGGTGCACACTGTTAAAGCGCAACTGCGCAACTATTAAAGTCGCTTCATTCTCCCATGAAATGAAGCCACACGTCACTATTTATCTTCCTTCTGAGCATTAAAAACTAATGAACACCATACCACTGTCACTTCATTTCTTCTGCGCACTGAAGACACTGAAGTCGTCCTCTTCAGTGTCAGAGTTGAACAGCGTCAGATAATCTTCATCACATATCGTCTCACCGCGGCTGCACGTAAGTTTGCAAGCTTACGTGTCCTTACTGTTTACTTTACGGATAGCCAGATCGATGGCATTCAACTTAAAAGCTGCATCATAGGAATTGCTTCGGTTTTCCATTTTGAGGGGGTGAGGGTGTAATAATATTATATAGCAGCTCCGTCAATGACTGCGGCCTGCGCGCGCGCGCGCACACACACACACTGTGGGCTGAAGAAAAATGAATAGAAAAGCAGCGGCTTATAATCCGGAAAATAATATTAACTATAAAAAACAGTCAAAATCTTCAAATGTGCCTTTATTTGAAACGTCGCTAATAATGTACGTCTCATGATCGGCTTCCTGATCGGCATGTTTTTCCGATCGCCGATCAGGCTATTTTTAGACAATATCGGCCGATCATGATCGGCAGCCGATCAATCGGAGCAACACTAGTATTTGCTGATCTTTTTGTAATAAACCTTTAAAAGAACAAGTCAGTGTCGGCAGAGATTCTTTAAGTCACCTTCACATCATGGCAATGAAAGAAACAATCCATTGGACCAAGAAGATAAGCAACACAGGGTGTCAAGATTCACATCATAAATGGTGTTGTCGGCAGGATCCAATTTAAGAATAAACAACAACAATTGGTGCAAAAACAATAATTTGCTGGGGGGTTGAGTTTTGACTCCATCCATAACTTCCTGGAGTCTGTGCTGGTTTCCTGGAAACTACAGAGTTTTTTACATTCAGACTTATTCCAAGCCAGTCAAGCTGTTTCACCGTTTCCAGTCTGAAATATTACATGTTAAAAATGTTAAATTCCCTACTAAGACTTACCAACCACAACTGAATGTACAGTAAATAATGCAATTAAAGTTTTAAAAAAAATACACACCTGACAATTTCACTCAGAGAGTAATCTCCAGTGTGGATGCCTGATTTCAGAGAGACTGGATCAAGTGGTATAACGATGCCTTCAGGGGTCTAAAAATATGCAAGATTGAACAATCATTAACTGTGAGCTTTGTCAGTTTACTTTTTAACTTTTACTTTTTACATTTACTAAATTAATTCTATATTTTCAGTAAGTCCTTTGTCTACCGTTTATATGCCTGATCAATCCTCTGATACTGTGTTAAACATTTCTTCTTCTTCTTCTTTTTGTCTACCTCTCAGGGAGAGGCTGCATTCATTTTCGTTTTACAGTGAGATGTCATTCAGGTTTTAGAAGTATGCAGGAGACAAAGTAGAACATATAGAAATGATTTACCATTGAACAGTTAAAGCTGATTACAATATGACATTGAATTATGTTCTTATCAAATATAAAATTATGTAACATTACCACAATCTCAATGGCAATAGAAGCATCAGTTTGGGTTGCGTCATCCCTCTCTACAGGCTCCATACGGGGTGTCAATCCAAACATCCTGTAATGAACTTAAAGACAGAGAAGCGGTTATGATGTATCTATTTTGAGTTTTGATTTAACTATCCCACTTATGTGAAAATAAACCCCGGTTCATTTCGTTCGTTTATTGCACGTGTTAGTCAAACTGTGATGCTCTCAGAGAGGACTGGGTTTTAATAAGGGAATATGGGGGAGCATTTGCGTTTCAGCAGGTGCTTGTATTCTTTATTAAATATTTTTCACATTCTTATTTTTCTTTTCCCATTGTTTGTTAATGTGTCTATCTTTATCTGTCGCTTTAAAGACCTTTAAAAATATAGTTCATCTTAAGAAGTCTATGCTTGAACTTTGAAACATCAGTGAAAAAAAAAAGTCCTTTATGAAAGAAGAAGTTTGTTTGTTAATAGATCAATTTTGCTTGAATTTGTTGTACCATTTAAATAGACCAAGTGATATATTTTCTAGAAGCGATATGTTAGCATGCCCAAAGACATTTTCACAAGTGTAGATTTTTAGTTTTTTGTTTCTGATGTGGACTCACCTTTGCTGTCGGGGGTGTAGAGGGTCTTGTCAGTCTGAATGAAGATGTAGCCAGACTGGAAGGAGACTAAGACAACTTTCTCCAGCAGTCGGTCAGGGAACTGAGCTTGCAGGTACACATACTGCTTCGCTTTAGGATCTTTACTGAAGTCCTCAGCAGGGATCTGGATCCAGAGACACAAGCATTATATGAGAATTGGTTATATCATGAGCATTTATTGATGCTAAATCTATTGTTATTGTAGTCTTGATAGAAAAAAAATGGTTTCTACATATCATGTAAAATATGAAATGTCAAGTATTTTTAAGAACATAATATAAAGTATACAGTACATATTAACAGTATTTTAATTTACCGTAATTTGTCCGAGACTCTGAAAGTTGTTTGCAGTGGTAAGGGTCACAGATGTGGATCCAAGCCTTTTGGCTTTGGTTGGATGGTTCATCACAGTGATTTCGACTCTGATGTCACCTCCGGTACAATCTTGACACTCCACAAAAATGTTTTCTGCTGTTCCTATCCGCAACAAGTTGGGGGCAGACATCACCTGCCTACAGAGCAGGAGAGAGAGAGAGACAGAGCATTTTCTTAAATGTTTTGCTCATTTAAAAGGACTTTTACAGGCTTAAAGATGTATAAATATCCAGTATTTCACAATGTTTTTGCATTTCCTTTCTAATTACATTAATGATCTTATGGCTTTTCAGGATTAATTTGGAACCATTGTTTTGTTAAAGGTTTGGTTCATTCAAATTTGCTTGGATGAGGATCATCTGTTTTTATATGGACTTTATACACAATAAGTAAACTATTATCTTGACTAAAATGTAACATTAGATCAATAAAACTATTTGCTGTGTCTGATGTAATGCACCACTGTGCAAACTCAGATGTGGGCCAACTTGCTGGCATCATTTGAAAGACCACATTACCTTGACTTAGGTGACTGCAAACTGGTCTACTGACCATTATGTAAGACACAAGCGAAATTAGAACTGCATTAAACTAATACTCACACAATACTTCCTTTGTATCCATAAACATTTCAAATAAATTATAAATGCAGAGAAACACCTACCCTGTTGTTGCAGTCTTTACAGTTTCACCACAACAATTTAAATATCAGGAAGCTGAGCAAACAAACAAACTGTATATTTTGTATTTTTTATGTTTTCTCTGAGTTAAATTAATCTCACGAAGAGTGTATGAAGGTAAGCTACGTCTACTTACAATGGAGCTCCATCAGCCAGAGAAGATAAGGACGCAAAGGCCAGAGAGGCCAGCAGCCACAGTGGAGTTCGACACATCCTCCTACCTGAACCTGGTCTGCTGTCAATGAAGAATCCAGCTGTGCAGGACTCTCCTTTTATCCTCCCAAATCTTGACCTGCCCTGTCACTATTGTCTCATCTGTCCCATAACCAAAGGTTTCTGTACACATGTGTAAACACAAATACATGTACACATGATTTCCCAGCAACAGTTGAGAAACTGCTCAGTGTAAATGTTATCTCTTCTCTGAGAAAAAGATCAATAAAAATCAGTATCACATCAGTAAAAAAAAAAAAAAAAAATCAATGTTTGACTAACTTTTAAACATACAGTCAAATAAGCAGTTTTTTGCATTACATAAAAACAGCATTTCCATGGTGTACACTTTCTAATAGGATGCCTTAATCTTTATTCCTGCTTGGAAACGTTGAGTCACTTATTGTTGTTATTCTCCATCTATTGAATCAATATATTATGAACAGTGTGAACATACTGAACATGCACAAACACACAGACAGCTAGTGGGGTGAAAGTCTGACTGGCAAAGATTTTTGACTTGCAGCACCCGGGAATTTTCAGCAATGACTATCTGACTCAAATAATTGTGACATGAGGTGTTGGTATCATCATTTTAATGCTTATGTCTGTCTTAAGTTATATGAATATATATTATATGAATATATATATATATATATATATATATATATATATATATATATATTTTTTTTTAATCAGTATACCTAATTAATAAATATAGTAACATCTATGGTGTTGTGGGTCATTTTCGGCTCATATATATTTTCTTCAAGAAAATGCAAAAAACAAGATATTTTTGTCAGCAATAGAACTTAAATATAAACACATTGAAACATAGAACAGGTCATACTACAAAATATTGATTTGCCAGTTCAAACAACAACAACCAATCAAACAAATCAATTGCCCGCAAAGGGACAAGACGTTCATCCTCTGTCACCTCTGGACCTGGGTTGAACATCAGCGGGAAGAGCTACACCCATCTCTCCCAGACATCCCTGATGGGAGCAAGCTTATCAGATCTTGCTCTGGTCTCTCTTGTAAAAATTGAGGACTCTTGATATCATTTCAAAGGCCTGAAGTGACATTGTTGCCTTGAAAATGTTTCTGCCTGTCGATGCATCCCAGAGACTACCAATGCAATGGCCTCATTGGAGGATTTGTAGACTCCAGCAAGAAGAAGAAAACCAATCAAGGCATCAAGGTGTTCCTCATCAATGTCTTTCCAGATGTCACCATACACTTTTTCGGCATAAATAGATCAAAACATGTTTTTATGTCAGTTACTTTGGTCACAGCAAACCGTGTGATACCGGTGCTAAACTTCAAAAGAGCCTACCATTCATTGATGTGAATCCTTCAGCAGAACAGCCTCAGCACCAGTGACCTCCTCATCAGACTCAGATGTGTCTGTGTCTTCTGGCTGGTGCTCCACATTGTCCTCTTCCTCAGAACCTTCCTCCTCTGCATCACTATGTGGAACTGTATCTTCTCCCTCATTTTCTCCAAAAATGTAATCCAGAATTTGGCTCACTGTGAATCTTCTTTTCATTTCTTATGCTGCAAATTGAAGATGTGCCCTCTGCAAGTCAAATGAGTGAAGTGACCTCACATATCCGGACATGCCGGTCTTTGTTTGTTTTGTTTTTTTGCAGCTATGCTGGACAAATGAGCATCCCCTGAAGCTCATATGATTGGGAGAGGAGGTGGCTGTGTGTTGGCAGACAGTGCACTTTGATTTCAATTTTGGCTCTAATTATTGTTTTTTAAACTTATCTTGTAATCTTTTAATCTTATTTTTATAACCGACGATGACACAATTTCAACCAGAGCATTTTATAATGTAGTGAAAAAAATGTTTTTGTTAATTTTGTTGAAATCAAGGTTCCTTACAAAGTCAAGAAGCCTTGATGCCATACACAAATTTTAAATGATTATTTTATGCCTTCAAAAACTAACTAAACACAAGAGGAAGGTTAATAGCTCCACCAAATAGTGATTTTTCCCTCTAAACATCTCACATTGTTTCATTTCAATATATGTTCAAATGATCCAATATTTTACCAAAAATCAAAGATTAGATGAAAAAAAACCCCAGCTAAGTTTATTTTTCAAACTCTGCAGGTATGTTACTGAGCTGCTGGGTGGTGAGGCCTACGTCTCTTGCTCTAATTCATCATTAGCATTGCGTAAATTGACAATATTTAAATTTTTTCTTTTTCTTTTATAAATATTTGTAGTATCATCACAAAAAAGGGCATTTAAAGAGTTATAATTCTGAAAATGAATGAATATTTGGTAGTTATGATCAGGACAGATATTGGTTAAAAATGTAACTCAATAAATAACATTAATATATAATATAAGGGTTCTAGAGGATAGTCTTTTAGTTTACTGTTACTCCAGTTCATTGTTCCTCAGTAAATCACATAGAGTGCATATTTTGTGGATTTTCCATAAGAAACTAAAAGTAGACTGATGTCACATGACCATGTTGCCAAAGCAAATGTGCAGTTGGCAGTCCAGGCAATATGTTAGCATACCCAAAGACATTTTACATCTCAGTGGTAAAAAAATTTCTTGGTGGGGCTAATGTGACAATACATTTCTCTGCCTAGTCCAGTATAAGAATTCAAAGTCAGACGACGACTACAATTCAACAATGTTTTAATCTCACCAGTTTCACAGATAAAGTAAACAAACTATTTTCAGTTGTATAAGGCTCCATTCATGTTTTCGAAAGGAACGGTATCAAATACAATATTCTAGTTCCTGACAGAACTTTACAACAAGGGTATGATCAGCTATACAATCTATACAAATCTATACATCCAGGGGCTTGGTGAAGGAAAACCTCTCCTTGGCATGTCACATAATGGTGTCACATACCTATGACATGATATATAATTTAAAAAAAAAAGGTAAGAATTAGGTTTTCACATTTTGTTTTAAACAACAGGCATATCAAATCATAACATGACAATATATATTTCAGTCAGTAACAGTATTTCAAATGGCAAGTTTGATAAGTTGTTATTCTTTCTATCCACTCAGTGGCAGCTGCAAGTACTTACCTCCAGTGTCAAATGGTGTTGCCTGTCTTCTCCCACTGCCCTCCGTTTCTTTGTGGGTGGCTCCTGCCAAGGTCCCCTGTACTCCTGATCCCCAACTAGAGAGGGATCAGCCTCCCTGATATCACAGAGACAATACAGAAGTTTCAAAAGTAATTTCTGAAAACTGGCTAATATATAAAGATATATAAGCCCAAGACTGTATTAAATTACTGTCACTGTGTTTTAGGATTTCAATTTCATCTAAACTTCACAGATAACTTCATTGTTTTAATAAGATGAGAGATAAACATTAAGGGCTACATAGACTCTATTCAAAGAGAATTACCATTTAGGTAACACTATGCAAAGATGTATATCTTACCTGATATCATGCTGTCAATGAATCTCTGGATGATTCCTGAGATGTAGACAGAATCAATGTTCCTCTTCTGCAACTGGTTATACAGCATGTCCACATGTGGCATTATGTGGCCGCCAGCCTCTCTCTTCGTAGGGTCGTCAAATTCATTTCTGTTCCGGATTGTCTCAAAACACGTCACCAGATCAGCCTTGTGTTCATACACTGTGTTAACAGTGTATGAACAGTGTGCTGACCTCTGCCTTTGCCTAGCCCATTTGGTTTTGTTTGTCTCGTCTGACTGTTTACTGTGTACCGAACCCTCCTTCTAGCAAGTAAAGAAGCTTTGTTTTTTGAACTTTAAACTGTGTTTGAGTCGTGCCTTTGAGTCCAACCCTTTGTGGAGTACCAGTCTTAACAACAACTTACATGACAGTTAGGTCATCTTCAATGAAAGTCGTTTCTATGCATCTTCATTTTAGCAACATCTCAAATGATCATTTTCTTGCTATATTCAATCATTCTGTTCATATTATATCATATAGATCATATTAAAGATCCCATCATAATGTGCTGTAGGTGACGGGGAACTCTCTGTGCAAAAATGCAATATATTTTTGTTTTTTTTAGTGCCATATTTTTCTCTTTTTGTAATGATTCCTTTACTGAGCCGCCTGTTCACACAGTTCATATAGCGAGCAACACCTGTTTCAGTGTTTATATGTGCACCTGACTATTGCTTTATGACAGACTTGAAAACATGTGAACCTTTCCTTTACAGCTGAAACAATTAGTTTTTGTAGATATCAACTGTTTATTCACCCACAGCGTTGCCTGGATAATGTGACATTGATGTGATAGAACTGAGATCATGTTTGAATGTGATGTGTGAAAAGATACAGTATACTGCACAGGATGTGAATGTGATGCTTATAGTTTGATGTCTCTGTGTTGATCAGACTAAATGAGATTTGTGCGTCAGAACAGGTGCAAACCAAGAAGCCAATAGGATTACTTATACTGATTTATTATATACACTTTTTTAAAATAACATTTTGGGTTACATCTGAAATCCTAAATATGTGTAATTTAAAAAAGGACAAGGGAGTAGAGTATAACAATATATCCTGCATTACCTCAGACAGAACACCCGATACATATACACAATTATGAGTAACACACCTGCTGCTACTGAAAACTGTACACATCATCCTTAACATGCTTTCTATTTCCATCTGGTGAATCCAGCCTCTGATTCAACTTTGTCAAAACAAAATCACATGAAATTTAAGTGAGGTACTTCTCGTAACTGTAACTATGAATCTGCCGTCAGCCTATTTTTTTCCCCTTTCAGGAGGCTCCAACCTGACTGGACTTTACTCGAGGTCTTCCTGCTCCTCTGTGGTGTTAAAGGCTGAGGCGTTGGTATAATCTGGACCAGAGTTTAACTGATGAGGATAAATGACAATATAAGAATCAATGAGTCTCATTCATACAATGTGCACACTGTTAGAATAAAAAAAAATATTTTTAATAATAATGTTACAGACTAAATTCTGTGCTCATCTTTAAGCCCTAAAACATTACCGGTTTCTACTCAGAAAGTTATAAATTTAAATTCACTTTATGATTTCATGTTAACAATAAAATATGTTACAGAGCAGTGGTCCTCTGCATGTTTGTGTGCCCGATAAGACTCACTAAGATTTTTTTTTTTAAAAGATCATCCAGACTCAGATAATACATAAAACGGAAATAATTAACGGGTTGGGGACCACTGTTCTAGAGCACTTATAAACCAAATAATTATACTTATATAAATATTATATAGCGTATTTTAGGGTAAGTACTATGAGTTAGCCCCCCCCCCCCCCCCCCCCCCCCCGTCACCTCTATAGTCTCTACAGGTTCATTCAGTTCAGTGGTGGAGCTCAGAGGTTTTTTCTTCCTGGATTGAATTAAGCAAAAACGAGATATATTTAGCAAAATGAAATTCACAACTTGAAAATGAAAATGTTTTAATAAGTCAATAAAAGAAGGGTCTTTATAGTTTTACCTTATCCACAGACTCAAGAGAAGCAGAGGAATTAGCATCAGGACCACCAGAATCAACCTGATGGTATTCATTATAATTACTGATTTTCCTAAAAATTGAAGCCGACAGTAAGGAGATATGGCTTATCAATCAATATACAGTATACATGTGTCTGTATGTTTATGGGTACATGTGTGAAGGTCAATGAGCATAACTTACCTGCCACAACAGTCAGATATAAGGTGGCGGTATTAAGTCCTCTTCTGCTCTGGGTTTCACAGTAGTAATTTCCACTGTGTTCACGTCTGATGTCAGTGATGGTGAAGTTCTGTCCTGATGCTATTGGCGAGTCTTCATTCTCCTTGTACCAGGTATAATTAGCTTCGGTACTAGCATTACCTCTACAAATCAGAGTCACTGTACTGCCCTCAATGATTTCACCAGAGGGACTCACTGACACAGAGGTAAGCTGTGGAGCATCTAGCAGAGAAAACATAATTTGTCAACAGCTGAGGAACTGACACAATGTAAGAATAAATGTTAGACACAAAATGAGGGGTGAAAGTCGATTCCCTTGTTACAGCTCATATTGAAATCAACTGGATACATTTTGGCATTGCGTCAGTGACAGGTAAGGGGTAAACTCACATAGTGGAGAGCTATAATTCTCATATCCTTTCAAAGCACAGGAGATTTTGTCACCAGTAACAAACTGCCCTGAATAAAGAGCAGTTTCCTCCTTCTTAATTTTCTGTCCATTCTTGAACCAGATGTAAGAATCACAACATGGTAGAACACAGCTGCTGAGACATTTCAGCTCTGCCTCGGTATAGGACGGATGGTATTTTATTGTGGTCACCTGCACCCAGAGAGCTGGATAGGCTATATGAGGAAGGATCAAAAAATGTTACCAGTAAAACACACAAACTTTTAGCCAAAATTCATAGTCCGTGTGGGTGAAATAATTTGCAATCATCCAATCAAAATTGTAAATGGGTGAAATTACTTATAATATTAATAATAATAGTGATAATATAATTCAAGCAACTGTATGTGAAACTCTTCAACAATAACTATTCACCACTTTCACTTGTCGTCAGTTTGTGTTCATATGTACCTGTGACAGTTAGAGTTGTTCCAGGTAAAGTGCTCCTCCATTTGGAACTTTGTGTTTGGAATGTGAAGCGATACTGGGCTGAATCGTTCTCTCTCAGGTCAGAGATTCTCAGAATGGAGGATCCGCCCTTCGTTTTAAGGAGCTGAACACGACCTGCATACTGGGAGTCTTTACTAAGGTCCTCAGGCTGTGAGGGATTGAGCCACTGACGACTACGTTCAGGACAGAACCAGAGTGTTGATTTGATATTTGATTCACAACTGGTGTATGTGCAAGAAATATCCACGGATGAGCCTCTGAAGGCACAGATGCTTCTGTCAGTGTAAGTCACTTTGTTGCAGGATTGGCCGAAGACACCTGAAAGACTGAATAAGGTTAGCACTGAATCGTTAATTATATATCAGTGGAAGACAGTGGAAAATACTCACAAACTAAAGGAGAGGGGAAATCCTCATGTCCTTTAACAGCACAGGAATAGCTGTCTGCAGGATTAAAGTCTGGTCTATAGACTTTATAATAAGAAGACGTTTCTCTTGAAATTTCCCATCCATTCTTGTACCAGATGTAGGAAGAAAAACTATCAAGATGACAACTGCTGTTACACTTCAGTGTCGTGACATAATAGGATCTGATCACCTGTACCTGGAGATCTGTATATGTGAAGAAAGAACAGAAATGTGATTAATGTTCAGACACACGTTTCCAAGATATTAACCATTTGAAGCTACATTAAGTCTTCCAATGAAATGTTACCTGTGACAGACAAAGTTACTCCAGGTGAACCAGTAAGTCTTTCTCCTGGTTGGTTTGTTATGAGCTTATACTCAGCTGAGTCGCTCTCTTTCAGGTCTGTGATTCTCAGCGTGTAGTTGTTCTCATCAAAGTGATACTGCACACGACCTGCATACTCTAACTCTGTTCTCAGGTCCGCAAATTCATAATTACCCGATTTAGTGAACCAAAATGTTCTCTCGTGGCCGTTTACTCTGGATGAGTAGGTGCAGTTTATGTCCACTGTTGATCCTTTTAAGGCACAGATCTTAGTAGAAGTGTAAGTCACTTCCCAGTCATTTTGACCCTGTGCCGCTGTAACATAGAGCACATCAGGAACCACAGTGAGATTCATGACAAGTACATTTAACAGTATTTTATCAGTGGTATATCATTTGTTACTGCTGAGTGCTTCAGCTTTGGTCCATTGATTTCACACGTTTTGACTGTTGTTTTGCTTATTTGTTGCAGTTTTAAAACAGCTTTTGCTCAACACTTGAAATTTCTCTCTTATACATCTTATATCCACCACTCATATTGTGTTTTTCCTTATGTTAAATTTCTTTACAATTTACTTTATAATTCTTAATAAAATATTATTTTACTTTTGACTTACTTTTGAAAGAAGCCAGTGTCAACACAGGAATTTAACAGAAACTGTTTCCTCTCTGTTACTTCAGAGAGGAAACGAATCAACTTATCTTTTCGTCAAGTATACAAGTTGTGAAAACCACTAAAGACAGAACAGGAAGTAAGAGGGATCAGTGAAACGTACTGAATGTGCCTAAAATGTATTATGTGGCAATAACTTTTAACAAAATTACAGAACAAGTGCATTGCCGTACTACCATACATATGCATATGTATGTATAAAAATACTTTGATTAATATTATTAAAGTGTTATTATAAGTCGGTTTTTTGTTTGTTTGTTTGTTTGTTTGTTTTTTTCTTACAATTTTGCCTTTATTCAACAGCTATAGTTTGCACAGAAATAAACAGAAGTGCACTACAGTGTGAATGTAGATATACAGTACCTGACATAGAGAGAAGGAAGACAACAAATCCACCCGCTGATGCTATTAAAGTCATAGCTGCTCCTCTCATCTGTCTGTGAGGCTTCAGAAACAATAAAATACATCAAATAATATACACAACATGTAAATGTCATATCAGTAAACAATTCTACTTACAGTAGAGAAAAACATTGTCTGTTAAGATACCTGTCTTCTGTGATCTGTAAGCAGTCTAAAAGTCAGTTATTGTGCTGTTGATTGGATTTCCTTCCTTTTTGTTTTACTGGATTACACCATGGTCAGGGTGAGTACTCCTGTCTGATTGGCCAATGTGTCAACATTATAGAACATGTAACCATAGCAACACTAAAACGCACTTGTTATCAACTTCAGAGCTGATTTATCAACTTGATGGTACAGCAATGAGTGTCTTCAACATTTCTTTTAACCTATTTGGAGATTAACAACTTTGATGAGGATGTAGCTGAAGAAAGAGAAAGTGAAAAGAAAAGGGAGAAATAGTCTATGAATATCTAATTTACAGCAGAGTATGAATGAATCTCCATGTCTAAATCCTGCTTTGCAGAGAATTATCATTTTATTCACACTCATTATTATATCTTTCAACATGTTGCCATTTAACTAGTGGCCAGTGATAGATACTACAACATATTCACCCTACTCCAAGTTAGAACAATGAAAACTACATAATGGTATAGATAAAAACAAGAGTTTAACATTAAAGAACTCAAATAACTCAAAAGCATCCATGAACAGTGTCTCGATTCAGTGGTTTTGAGGATTAGGTTAAGATTGAAAGGGAGTCTGTTTCAGAGATGTGCAGCATAGTTGCTTCACCAAGTTTAATGCTGGCACTACTAGCAGCCCACTCCCACTAGACCTGAGAGGACTGGCAGGAGTGAACATCTCTGTAATGTATTTGGTCCTACTATGTATTGATTTATAATTAAGCAGCATTGACTCGTATTCAATTCTATGGCCGACAGGAAGCCAGTGTAGTGACCTAAGAATCATGGTCATGTACTCTGACCTTTTGGTCCCTGTAAGAACTGTAGCAGCTGCATTTTAAATAAGATGATGGTCATCATTCTCATTATAAAAAGTGCAACAGTCCCATTGTGTAATAATTTTATTAGAAAATGTCTGGAAACTTTCAAGCTTTGTTCCGCAATATAGGTTTTTGTAAGTACCCTGATCACAGAAGCATGGGTATAGCAACTTCAATGTTTTATTGCAAGTTCCACCACCTACATACATTATATGTTGTCCTTTTCTTGATATCAACAATGTGAGAATTTTTTGGTATACATTATTTCTAAGTATGATGCATATACCGTGTCATTTCCTGCTTTTTCTCTATTTCTAGAGATATGAGATATGACAATGCTGTCTGAGTATCTCTGGATGCGAACCTGTGTTCCTTTCTGTTTTTTTATGCCATTTAGTGCCTGTGTCCGTACATACTGAGCATATTAAATTATCTTCCATTTTTCTGTTTTGTCATACTACATAGAGTATGAGTTTGCAGGGATTACCGTTTATTGGGACATGAATATCAAATGCATAAAGTTAGTCTTACGATTCCATGTGGGATGGACCATTTTTTATGTTATGACATGAAAAAAGTCAATATTAATTAAACTTCCTTTTTTTTCTGCATTTTTTTTCTATCCATATAAGACACTGACGATGGGAATAAGAGTATTACATTTTAATCAACACAGTGTAACATTTGAAATTTCATATCACTTCACCACAACTCATAGCAGTTAAAGTTTTACACAAAATAACATCAAATTTTAAAAGATCATTTTATTTCCCTGAGTTTCACTTCTGCCCACATCCAAAGAATAGAAATTGCTGGACCATCTCCTCTATTCCCAAACAGGTTGGTCTGTGTTCCTCAGTTTGACACTCTGCGTCCGTGGGCCAGTACTCTACCCAGGTATTCTCACCAAGCACATACTAATACCTGAGGAGAGCAAAATAAAAGAAAACATACCGGGTGTCCATGTAGTCAGCTGTAGAGCACTGGATTTAGAAAGCTAATTTAGCAACACATTTAGATTTTGTGTATATTTTAGTAATTGGAAGCAGTGAAACAGTAAAAATCTTTAACTGGAGACGATATGAGTGGTTTGCACGCACACACACACACACACAAACTTTTGACTCTGGTCATCTTTGTGAATATCTTTGTGAATATCTTTGGATGTGCCCATGATAAGGAAGGTTAGGGTTAGGGTGGGATTAGTACAAAGAATGGAAACTGTGAGAAACAGGTAAAAAAAATCTGTCTACTAGCACCTCTAAATTTCTAATTAACACGTTGCATCTCATTTGTTTCATCTGTTCCAAAATCAAAGTGTAAAAGCAATGATTCATCGTTTTATGGGAGGTTGGTTACAGGATGTTACAGGAAAAATCAACTTACTTTACTTACCTTCAGCACATGTGCATTCATCATATCTGCAGAGACTCAAAAGCTCTCCAGATCTTCTCTCCGGATGGTAAAATTTCACACAATGTTTCTCTGCAAGGAAGAAAGATATTCAAAATATTCATTTATGCTGAAAATCAGAAAATGTACATTAAAATGTACATAAAAATAATTACAGATCTAATAATGCCTGCTTATCCATCCTGTTAATTAAATTTATCAGCAACAAAGAAAGATTCTTGAAGCTCACAGAGGCAGCATATAAGTGTCTTTGAGACTCACGCTCATAGTATTCATAGACAGACACAGCAGCAGGTTGTAAGACGCCCACTTTCAGCGTCTGATGGACCCTAAAAGTGATCTCCTCTGGGCGTGTGTGAGATACCTGTGAAGAGATGTAAAGCAACGTTGAAACAAGACAAAAAGAGAAAGAACCAACAGAGACAAAAAGAATAGAGGGAGGTAACACTGATTTCTTACCTTGTCCAGGTAGATGATGAGTGAGCCTCTTTCTGACAGGACTGTGTTCATCTCATATTTTGCAATGGTGCGGGCACGTCCTTCGTGCAACTACACACACACACACACACAAAAAAAAAATGAAATCACATATCAAACCAAATATCCTTAGTGAGCTCAGATGTTTCAAAAAACATTTTAAATTAGGAGAAAGAAACATCGCCCCTCTGGGCATCGTATTTTCCTGATGCAAGTGGGGGTCAATAATAAAGAAATAAATCAGGGACACAAGGGGCAGAACAATTAAAAATCATTGCTGATTTTTCTATTTTCCTGCATACTGCACGCAATTAAAACTTACGGCAAAACTGAGAAGAGAGCAACAGAAACAGTGCAGAAGAAGTAAAATAATGAAGGACCATAACTGGTTAATGAATGTTCTGTATAAAACCAAAGAAAGACTCTTGGTTGTACTTACAAAACCTCTATTCTCAGCTTGTATATTTTCTCATCCTCATCACGCATTTTTTCTGGGGGAACAAAAACATCAGATAAGAATTACTATCTGATAAATTGACTTAAAAATAAAACAAAATAAAAAGCAACCACACAGTAAAATCAGCATACTCAAATTAACACTGTAAGAGTTGATCTTAACACTTTTAAAGTGTCTATATGGGTCCACACTTTATAGAGTTAATTTAACACTTTTTCGAGTGTTAGTACTTTTACACCGAGTTAGTGTAAATTTGACTCTTTTTGGTGTAAAAATTCAACACTGCCTAACACCAACCAGTGTGAGGTTTTTTTAACACCCTTATGTAGTGTTAGCAATTTACTCTCAGAGTACTATTTATTCACTCTACAAGTGTTACTTCAATAACACCGAAAAGGTGTCAATATATTCCACACTAGTCCAGTTTAGTAGTTATCAGTTTTATTGTCAAAACTGCACCACAATAATTAAAACATTAAACAATAAGGCACAACATATGTCCTCTCACTGTCATTAGAGTATTGCTTATCAAATGGTCTAAAATATGTGGTCAATGGCAATCACAGAATGAACAAACTATCGTTTGAATAGTGCTTTGAGAACAACCAGAGGTTTGCAAGTGTGACACAACTGAACCACACATCCTTTCAAGTGAATTCTGTGTATTATTTGAGGAACATGTAACAGGGATGCAGCAGAAGTTGTTGGCTGTTCTTAAAAAAGATTCAAACTCAAAATGTCTATTTGTAGCCACTTCCTGGTTAGTATCGACCCGTCTTTAGGTGCTTTCTGAAGCCATTGAATGTACAAAAAGATGAAGGACATCCTTGCTCTCCACATTTCAAACGCAAGTTTTTAGCTGGATACAGTCCATGCTGAAATTTTAAATGTTGACAAAGAACTGAACAATTTTTGTGGTGCTTTTTACAAATAAAACAGGTGAACATACTCAGACAGTTTTTTCAACTGTGCTCTGACCTTTGTGCACTGGTGACATCTTAATGGTCTTGCAGAAGTTTGGCCCTGAGTTCCTTCACTCGTGGGGTTTCCTTTGTGGTTCCAACATCGATGTTGTATATTGTTGTTTGGATGAAAGTGTAGAATGCAGAAAGTGCATCATCATAGGAGAGGCTGAAGACGTAGTGAGTCTTGAACAGCACATCAAAAGCAGCCACAGATGTCAGAGCTTTGCATGGGAGCGCTTTCTGGTCCACAACAATGAAAAACCTGGTGATTTTCTTCCTTTGCTCTCCAATGCCAAGGAGGAAAGGCTGCCTTCCATCGACTTTCTCCAGGAACGTAGAGAGGCTGGCTCCCTCCTGTAGTTTGAACGACACATTATGGATAGACTTAGCATAACATACTAGATATACTGCTACAGTTATTCTTACAGTCCAGTGTGCACCTCACACTTCTTACATGTTAGTACAAAAAGCTGATGGGACATACCTTAATGAATCTGACAACATGATTTGTTGCCTGTGCTGAGCTCATCTTGGTAGCTTTTTTCTGGCCTTTCGATGTGGGGGGCAGAAGATGCAGTAGCAACAGGAGAGCAGTCATGTCACTATCCCAGCCTTGAAAACAAATATTTGATACAGACAAAAGCAAAACATTATTTCTTGCTTACTACAGATATCATTTACCATTGGACTCAAATGATTGATTTTCTTAGAAAAATTCATTGGATTTATTGAAATTGGGAGCTGATTGTATGTTGGATACAGAAACAAACATATTTACCATAGTCATTCTCAACCTCAAGATCAGAAGCAGCCAGCAGCTCATCAACATAAGGACTTGAGGGAAGACTCTGGCATTCTGTGATGACTCTGTGCTTGAAATCTGAAGACCACCTTGCAAGAAACCTTCCAGACACATGGTCCCCGAACATCATGCAAAAATCCTGTTCAATCTTTAAAAACACAGGCACAACGTCAACATACAGTTTATCAAAATGCACTCTGAATTAGGAGTCAGTTTTCAAATAATTTGTAATAAAAATAATAATCTCTATATACACCTACCAGTCCAGGTATATCAAGAAAACGAGGGAAGACATCCAACACTGAAGCTGTTGCATCCTGGTCATGAACCAGCTTCTGTCTGTAGTCAAAGGTGGCTCTCATCTTCTCTCCAACCACAGATATGTCCGTTGAGTGTCTCATTATGGAGAGGGCCTCCCTGCACTCCTCACCAAGAAGCTGATCACCAGTTAACAGACATTCCCGTTGGGTTTTTGGACTGTCCTGGCAATCAGGCCTGGAACACTCACGGAAGCCATCATGGGTGTTGCGCTGTACGGTCTTGAGTCTCCATGCAAGATAGCCAGAATTGGCCTCAGGATCATAGTAGTGTTCCTGTATGCACACACATGAAATACAAAGTAGTAGTTTGAGTCATTTTTGACCTACTTTCAGATCATCTCAAGTCTTTCCTATAGTGAAAATACATTAGGCCAAGTCATGATGTCCTAAAGAAATAAGTTGTACAACAATTTTTTGTACTTGGAAGGCACATAAAAACTTACATATCCATGTTTTGAGTAGGGATCTTAGAGATATGGAAAAAAGGTCACAATTCCAAGGGCATAGCTGGCCCGGACATGCATTGGTGGAACCCTCCTTTATAGAAACAAATTGCTTATTAGATTAATCCAGTTTCCAGTTTCATTTGCCATTATACTAAAGTTATTTCTTACCCATGTGTTTCTACCATTTCTGCAACCAGAATGTTGACCATCTGCTTGCGTGTCACAACTGACAGTGTTTTGGTTTTGTTATACTCTTTGAAGATTTCTTCACCCTTTGGATTCGAGCTCAGAGCAGTTTCAACTCTCTGCAAAGACAAGTTGTTGTTTTTTTAAACCCTTAGCTTCATGCTTCCAATTAATTGAGTATATGCACACATCTACTACTTCCGGAATGTTAGCTGGAATTTTAGATTAATCCAGGTGAATGGATTAATCAGTTTGTCCAATAATGTAAGACAGGAAACCAGGAGCTGGCTAAAATTCCGGAAGTAGTAGTTGTGTGCATATAGTCAATTGACTACATTCATTCAAGTTTCACATGTTTCAAAGTATACCTGTCTTGCTTCATCACGATCCAGGTCTTTCCTGGCCGTCTTCCTAATCTTTGTGGGTGGGAGGATAATGGTAGAATCTGATGAAATGGAAGAAGCCGGTGATTGTGCTGCGGAGTCTGGCGTCGAGGCTGGTGATGGTGGGGGGTCTGCCAATGATGCTGGAGATGGGACTAGCATTACACATGGATCTGATTCCACCACAGAAATGTCTAGAAAAAAGTTCAGAGAGGAATTCATTTAAATTACCATAAATAATGTATTGACTGGTAAATGATTGGACAAAAAAAAGAAAATCAATACAACATAACCTTACCCGTGACTGGATACTGGCGATATCCAACCTTGAAGTTTTTCACCCCTGACTTGACCAGCTCATCGAATGTGTCGCCATCAACCTCAGTCTCTGATGTGTCAGTCAAGCTGAGCACACCGTCAGCCACAAGTTGGGCCTGCAGACTAAACTTGTCTAATACTGGGGAGAAAACCCAAAACATTCACATACATAAAAGCATTAAAAACAAGAGACACTACAGTAATGAAAATATTCAATGAAATGGACTAAATGCTTTTTTTAAAGCTTAAAATGTGTGGAGACAAACCTTCTTGAAGAAACTTCTGGAAGTCAAAGATTTCATCAATATGTGGAATTTTGATGTATTTCTGGACTCCTCCGTATTCCACCTTTGCGAGCATTTTCTATGAGTAGTGGATATAAAGACAGGATAGTTTTATGAACAATTTATCCACTGTTATGGAAGTTAAAAGTTAATGTGAGCCAATATCATCCATCTTAGCCCATTATAATAAAAGTATTACCCTTACCCCAATTACCAACCCGCGTCGACCTGCGTCAAACAACTCTGCAAGCAATGCGACCGCGGAAGACAGCGAATCTGCCGCGGCCGTATGATGGACGTCCGCGCCAGACTCGCTGTCTGTCGCGGTCCTGGTTCGACCAGTGTTTATAAAGCCCGCTTGTTTTAATGGCTAATGTTACCACACGACTGGTGTCACTCAGCTAAACTTTCCGTTTACAGCCATTACTCACTTTTTATGTCACAATGAAACAGTCAGCATTCATGCTAACTGCTAGCTCATTACGCAGGTGTTTGTTCGGATATCAACGGTTTACCATTGCAAAACGACCGGGGTACGGTGGCCTGAAGACTAATCTTAATATACAATACAACATTATCAGAAAATAAGTTACTTCGTGTACTTACCGAACAGTGTGAACATTAGAAGACGCTCATCATCAGCAGTCAGTCGAGTGAGAAAGAAGGCTGCCGCAGAGCGGTCTAAGACGATGTAGGGGGGCGGGGCCAGTTCGGAGTTAATATTTAACACTTGAGGTGTGAAATACAGGATCAGTGTTTAGAGTAAAAAGTTCGGAGTTAATATTTAAAGATTTACACTTACAGGTTTGATTTGGTGACACTTACTTTTTACACCCGGTTTTGACAACAACTATTTATTGACCTAGAGTTAATTATGATGCATTTAACTCTATCCAGAGTAAAATTAACTCTACTAGTGTATGTCAAGTTTAACACCAAGAATTCAACTCTTCTCAATTTGCTGTGCACTAAAGACTAATAGGTAAACAGGAAGACAAGGGGCTTCAAATTACCTGGGAGGAGCTGCACTGACAGGTTAAACTTTTGACAGTCACTCTCCTTTTCTTTAGGCAGAGCGTAATACAGCGACACCAACTGTCACATAGACATAAATGCATCTTAATATTGCATTTAATGTGATAAATTAAACTAAATGATCTTGAATTACAAACGGATATTTATTTATTTTTTTTACTTACGGTCAGCGTTGCTTCTCCTGAACCTGATGCCCTCACTGTCACATCCTGGTTTATCTCATTGATCAGACTACCCATTGACTGTCCGCTAACAGCCTTCTCCACCAGTGCACTTACTTGCTCTCTCACTGCATGTAAACACACAAACAGATAAACCAAAACATTATAGATCGACTGGAAGAAACCAAACAAACCAGCCTCTGTCTGAGTGTGTTGCTGGGTTTGAAATACACAGGGATACGGTGCTTGTTAAAGATCCTCCTGAGTTTCTCTGATACCCCAGATACATATGTATCAGATACATCTACATCTACCTCTACATTGGGGAAACTAAGCAACCATTGCACAAGCGCATGTACCAACACCGGAGGTCCAACTCCTCAGGCCTAGATTCTGCTGTCTACTTACACCTCAAGGAGAAAGCTCACTCCTTTGATGACAACAATGTTCACATCCTGGACAGAGAGGATAGATGGTTTGAAAGAGGGGTAAGAGAAGCCATCTATGTGAAATTAGAAAAACCATCCCTAAACAGAGGAGGAGGTCTGCGACACCATCTATCTCCAATTTACAATGCTACCCTTTCATCTATTCCCAGGAGATTCAGCAACTTAGCCTCACAAGGCCCCCACAATAAATCACTAACAAAGTCGAAACTACCACTCCCAACGACTGTCACTAAACGACTGTCGTTGGGCACATGGAGTGTTAATGAGCCAATGACATCACTGGCCATGTGACTGCCTCCACAGAGGTTAAATACTTGGGTTTCTACACCAGCTAGTTGGACTAGTCCCAGCCTAGTCAAGCGAGCATGAACTGATGAAGCCTCTTGGATGAGAGGTGAAACATCTTCAAAAACAAATAACCAAGTCCAGTTGCATTCGATTTAATTTCTTTGAGATAAACATCAGTAAAAAAAAAAAGTCCTTTATGAAAGAAGAAGTTTGTTCGGTTTGGTTCATCCAAATTTGCTTGGATGAGGATCATCTGTTTTTACATGGACTTTACACACAATGAGTAATCTATTATCTTGACTAAAATGTAACATTAGATCAATAAAACTATTTGCTGTGTCTGATGTAATGCACCACTGTGCAAACTCAGATGTGGGCCAACTTGCTGGCATCATTTGAAAGACCACATTACCTTGACTTAGGTGACTGCAAACTGGTCTACTGACCATTATGTAAGACACAAGTGAAATTAGAACTGCATTAAACTAATACTCACACAATACTTCCTTTGTATCCATAAACATAATAAAATAAAATAAATAATAATAAATTATAAATGCAGAGAAACACCTACCCTGTTGTTGCAGTCTTTACAGTTTCACCACAACAATTTAAATATCAGGAAGCTGAGCAAACAAACAAACTTTATATTTTGTATTTTTTATGTTTTCTCTGAGTTAAATGAATCTCACGAAGAGTGGTAAGCTACGTCTACTTACAATGGAGCTCCATCAGCCAGAGAAGATAAGGACGCAAAGGCCAGAGAGGCCAGCAGCCACAGTGGAGTTTGACACATCCTCCTACCTGAACCTGGTCTGCTGTCAATGAAGACTCCAGCTGTGCTCCTCCCACATCTCAACCTGTCCTGTCACTATTGTCTCATCTGTCCTCTTAACCAAAGGTTAAGATGATAGAATGATCTGATCATCTGTCCCCTTATGGTAACCTTTGGTTAAGGGGATAGATGATCAGATCATTCTATCACTTAATGGTCTTGCAATGATTTGCATGTTGTATATACAATGGTTAAACATCAGAGATTTTTGTTTAGTTGTATAAGGCAATGTGGTAAACCAATGAGTGGGACGGCTTTATGTAAATACTGTTTTTTTTCCTGTAATTTTGACTTGGGTATAGTTACGTATTTATTTAGCTGAATCTACCACCTAGTTTTTGCACTTTAATGGACTGCATTTGGTCTCTGATACCTTACCCATTTGCTTTAAACTGTGACATCTAACAGTACATTAATACTCTTTCCATTACTGACATGAAGAATCTACTAAAAAGAGATTTCTCTATAACCCATGGATACTAATGGTGAGTCTTATTTTATTATTCACTGCTGATAAGACTTGATTCAGCATAGAGTGGTCATAGTCTGTCTCTGTTTAATGAACAAACAAACAACACAATGCCCTTTTTCTCTAATTACTAATCTAAGCCACCATGATCTCAGAGTCCATGGTATTGATTGGTTTGTCAAGATGAACAGCATCAATCCGCCTATCTGTAGTGAGCTCTGTGACTTAATGTTAATGTAAAAAAGTAAAACCAGGAAAATATAAAAATTCGAACTGATAGATGCAATGTGTGTGTGTGTGTTTGTGTGTGTGTGACCGACAGAGAGAGAGAGAGAGAGAGAGAGAGAGAAAGAGAGAGAATTGTTTCTGATTGGCGAATAGGGTGCACGTGACCAGGCTCATTTGCATATAGATAGACAGGTGAGTTGAGAGAAGCTCGTTTCAGCTACACTACCGGGAATATCTCAAACTCTCGCGTTTTGCCATTTTACTTCCGTGTCGTGTTTTAAACCAAGGGTCATCTCATCTTGACACAGGTGTCATAACCGGGCAGCCAGGTAACTGAATCCACTTTTTTCCTTCAAAAGAAAACGTGGCGTAGCCAATGAGTCGACGTACTATCGAAACATTTAACGTCTTCGTGACTTAAAGAGCCTGCAGGAGCTCTTTCACTTGGTTATCTGCGGTAGCTTATCAGTGGTTTCAGCTGTCATTTTACGGCTGTTGCAGACTCACCTGAGCTGAGAAGCCACCCGTTGAACAGGTGCAGCAGGACCTGCTGCATTCCGCCGTGCATCCGCTTGTGGCAATACTAAACAGTGGTGGGTGTGTCAATGTAAAAAGTTTACCGAGGGTTAGGGACCAAATCGGCTATGACTGAGTAGGTCGAGCTACAGGACCTTTACATCTTGTATCATTAGAAAAAGACAAAGGTATCTGCTTTTAATTTTTTAAAGACTTGTCTTACTTGCTTACTGGTATTTTCTTATTTCTATGGTTCCTACCAGGACTTATTTTATACTTTTGATGTTTCGTGGCTGTGTTATTGCCTAAGGATTAAATTTGAATTTCTAATTAACAAATTAGTCTGTGATGGTCAAGGTTATCATATGTGATGGAAAAGTCCAATTTTTGAAATGCAGACTTGTAATTATTAAAAAAAATAAAATTAAAATTCCATATATCGACTGACTGTTTCAGTTTCGATGCTTCTTACATCAATTGTCATACTAACTATAAGTTGACACCAGTTTCATCTCTTTTCTCTTTTTCCACTACTGGTTAGGCCTTTTAGCAATAATACATTCACTGAGCAGGAAATTCAGCACTCCTAAAGAGTGTAATGCAATCCAGTATAACAGATCTGCTGTATTGTAAATATTACCTTTTGTGTGAAAAACGCAGTGGAAAAAAACAACTTAGTGTTGTGTTTCAGTGTTCCAATCAATCCAACTCTGTGGTGACCTTTGAGTTTTTTGAGGTTACACTTTCTGGTGTTTGGACTACAGTATATTGAAGGATGTTTCTGCTGCTACTGTACACATGCATAAGGGAACAATATGCTGCCACATGTTTATTTTGAAGAGGATTTCAGCACAACAAATTTACATTTTATCCAAAACACTTCAGTTCTCGTCTTGACATACAGACAAAATATGTTCTCAAATCTTTTAGCTGTCTTCCAGCCAATGTTGGACTTGATAAGATCTTTCTTTTGGCATTTAAAGCACTCAGAGGCCTGAAAGAAGAGCATTTTCCTTAACAGTTACAGTTGCTTAACATTTATTGTGGAAAGACTGGCCTCAGAGAAATTCTTTTTTTATTTTTATTTTTAAATCATACTGGGTACTTATGGATGGGTTGACAGTAAAGTTGCCTACATCGTTGAGTCTTTCAGAACAGCTGGTTGTGGGGTTTTAATAATTATTAATTAGAAATTAAGCAGCTGGATTTTATGTCTTAACAGTTTCACAGACTTTAATTTTAATCATGTATACCTAAGATGGCCTTTCTCACAGTTTCTTTACATTTTCTCTTACACATAAAATCCATTTTAATAAATACCAATTTGTCTTTATTCTTTTTTTTTTTTTTTTTCCCCAGATGCAACCACCACCTTCTAGTATCTGACTGTCTATCTCAGTTGGTCCAGATGTAGAAGATCTCAGGCCTCACAGACCTGGTCAATATCTTTTTTTTTTTTTTTTTCCCCCAGGGAGGTGAGTTGAGAAAAAAAAAATTCTTTGTATTTTGGGATACATTTATAATAAATTCCTCCAAAAAGGAAAAAAAATACCATGAATCCTATGTTTGCATGTAGATATATTTCACATTTTTGCATGTTCAGCTGGCTCTTTATTAGTAGTAGTACCAAATTGCATAGTTTTTTTTTCTATTTCTATTTTTATCTAAGACTTCTGCAAAATTATTTAAAAATAATGGGACAGTAAATTATTTCAGTGATTTCTTTGACATGCTGCATGTGCTCATCATGTGTGTTTGTTTCAGCAGCCACAGTGATGCAGATATTAATCCCACCTACAGTGTCGGTGTCTGGCTGCACCGTGCTGTCCCTGCTCAGCTTAATTTTGCTGCTGCTGCTGTGTGTCATCAGGAAAAAAAGGAGGATGGAGGGAACATACCATCCCAGCGCAGAGGAAAGGAAACAGGTAGGATCAGCAGGATCTGAAAAGCCTGGCCTGCCTCTACCTCTGCCCAAAGAAGAGCGTCTCATATAAGCGCATGAAAATGGCCTGACATCGTTGCACCACGTTCAGTCTTACATCACTGTCACCATGCAAGCCTGTGGATTAATAGCTCCTGTCCTCTGGGATGATCCAACACACTAAACACTGAAGCTTTTTATTCACGATGATAACAAGACTGTTACTTCTACCACTGGTTTCACTGCACGAGAAGAGGAAATGCGTCATGTCAGTGTAGACGTTTTGCTCACTGCAGAATTCCCTCAACTGAAAAAGTCACTCCCTTTTTATTCTACCACATGAGGGACTTGTGCAGAAGTATATTTTGTATTTGTACAGATGCTTTTCTGTTTTTACTGTACTGTGTATTTGTACATAAAACATGTATTAAACTATTTGCGGTTTTGAAGGATATTGATTTAAAACAAAACACTAATTAAAAATCAGTGTTTGGTACACAAGGTGTTATGTTAATAAACCTGGAATGTGCACTCGCAGTACTACTGCTCTTTCTTTCCTTTTTTCCTAGAGCAAAAGGAGGAAATATCATAGATGTTCAAAATGTTTAGTTTATTCATAATTCAGAATCTGTGTGAATTTACCAGAAATGAAATCATTATCCTCATAATTTGTCTTTATAAGTCCTCATACGTTTTGTTGGAAATAGCTGATGGAGACATACACTTGTGAACATTACTGATGTTACAGTGACATACGGGCCATCACACAGCTGATATACAAAACATGTTTGTCGTCATCGTGATATAAAATGTGTTTATTTTAGCCATGCTTTATAGATACCTTAATCCTGAGTGCAATTCACTCAATTCTGTACACACTGTCAAGTGAACAAAAATTAAAATAAGCAGAAAAATCAGTTTAAACCTCAACAAGCCAGCCAGCCAACCAGCAGCCTGCTCATTAAGTCTCAAATTTCTTCTTAAGTTCAGACACTTTGATAATTGGAGGTGTGTCTTTTTCCTCATGCGCCTCAGGGTGGCTGTTAGATGGGGTATTTGAGTCACTTGACAAGTGAGTTTGTTTGTTTTCCCTGCTACGAAACATGCTGCAAGGTCTCTGGAAGCTCGGGCTGGGCCCCTGACACTGGAAGCGTGCTATAGCAGATATGACTTTAGGAGAAGGGGTTTGTTTCACTTCCCACTCATCTTTCTTTACCACTTCTTCACCCTTATTTTGCTGACCTGCTGGAGGTGTTGGGTCAGCAGTGAAACTCTCAGGTCCAGGAGACGCTGCCGTTTTCAGATCAGGTGTCTCCTGCTGTCCTCGTTCCTCTGCAGTATCGGGATGATGGTCACACTGGGGATTTGGTTTTAGAAGTTTGTTTAAAGATTCTGTTGCCTCTTTACTTTGGTCTTCCAGCTTCTCTTTTTCCTCTTCTTCCCTTTTTACATCTCTCTGCATTTCATTTGTTCCTTTTTCTGTCTCGTGTCCCTCAACTACCTGATTTTCCTTCTTTTCTTTCAACTCTTCATCTTCTTGTTGCTCAACCATTTCTATCACAGGGCCCTCCACATAATTCACTCTCCTTATCAGATCTTCTTTCTTTTTCTCTTCCTGTAACTTCACTTCCTTAGAGTTATTACCGTCATCTATTTCTTCCTGCTTCCCATTTATTGCTACCTTCACTTCTTCTTTTTCTCTGGCCTCCCCCTGTTCCCCTTCTTGTTCCCCCATTTCACACACTACCAGCAGACTCTCTGATCCCTCTTTCTCTGGTACGCTTATGTCCAGGCATGGCCAATGAGAATCTTCTGTCAAATCTGACACTTCTGTAGTTTCCAAATTCCAGCTGTGCAGGCTGCTGCTGCCACTGATGGAGAGAGACAGGCTCTCCTGGCTCGGGTTGGCTGGGCTGCGCTGGAAAACACAACAAAAGCCAATGTTAGAGGAGAAATAACAGACATATATTTGTGTCTGTGTGTGTATTAGGTACTCATTTTCGTACTTTTGTAATATAATCATAACTGTCCGGTCCAAACAGATCCAGGCTCCGTGTGCCGTACAGCCGACCACGTTCGTGGGAACTCCGGGTGCTGAGTGTGTCAAAGATCTCCCCAAGCAGATCCAACTCCTCTGGGTCACACAGCAGTGAATCTTCCCCCTCGTCTTCATCCCTCTGGAGGTCAGAGTCAGGCTCAGCCGCACTTCCTGACACAGCTCTGATTCACAAAGATAACAAACAAAATAACAAAACATGATAAAAAGAAAATTGCATGCGCCATATTCTTTTTCTAGGGTTTCTCCGTCTCTTTGTCTCTCACCCATCCCATGCATCTCCAGTGTCCATGTTGTCTTTGTCTCTGGTAGCACTAAGATTTTGAGGCCGACGAGGACGTGACTGACATGAGCAACATGTTGTAACAATGGAAAGAGATAGCAACGCAACGTCCCCCAAACAAACGTGACAAATGTTGGGGTAACACATAAAGCAATAGAAATGGAGAAATAAAAAGGTACAAAATAGCACAAAGAAGCAGTATGAGACAACAGAGAAGAAGATTAGTTAATGATGAGGATAAATGTGGATGAGGTGGTGGTTTTAATACCTTTAAAATGAAATGAGATGTGGGATTGTTCTGAATGGTTTTGTAAAGACAAAGTGAGACAGAACTCACTTTGCCAAAGTGTTGTGTGATTGGCATCCTGTTCTGGAGGCAGTCAGATTGGGCGCGACGGTGTGACACCGATCCTCCTCTCTGAAGTGTGTTTTTTTCATTGTGAACCTGTATTATGCACACATACAAGGTAAAAGTATTACAACCATAGCTGAATTTGTACCAATCAAAGCATGTACCCACATAAACACGAGCCCACCTTGTGCATCAGCAGGTTTTTTAAACCGGACTTGGCAAGACCTTTGGCCTGGGAGAGATTAAAAACATTTTGAGTTGTTTTGGTACCACAGATAGAATTGAACTGTGCACCACAAACCTCTCCTCCCAACAAAAACTCCTCACCCTTATGTTTGCTTTGGACTTCATGTTGAGGATTAGCGCTCCTCCCCCTTTCTGTCAAAAGTAGAAATGCATCCGTGTTGCGCTTTTAAACAAGATGGGAACAAATGCAATGTTTGTTTCAGTGAAGATTACATGAACTTACCTTTAAATTACCAACTAACTGTTGATAAGATTTGCTTCTTCCTACAAACAGGCAGAAATACAAGGTAAAATGGATAAGTGAGTAAAAGAAACAATTGACATCACACTATCCCAAAACATACATGTATGCAAAAATACACACCTGCTGTTGTTTCACACTTAAGGATCTCCTCCTCAAAGAGGTCATCTGGTTCCATCCCTGCATTCAGAATATCCAAGCGGCCATCTATGAACTGAAAATATGTATATATATTATTTATCAAGATACTTTATAGCGATACTCACTCATTTAACATGAAGATGACTTGGCTTCATATCGGATTTGCATGTTTCACAAAGAAATGCTAACAGTGGCTGATATGTTTAACAAATGATGAATACAAATGATATTGAAATAAAATAAATAAAAATAAATGTATAAAACTAAACTGGCTGCAACATTTCAACCAAAAAGCCTTTCTCCAGTAAATGCTGTACATGTAGAAACCCAACCCTTGAGTTACAAGTTCAACCAGATGTATATATTATAGTTAGAGTATCTATCCAGCAGGGGGCAGTAGACAACCAGAGAATCTGTGTACCTGTTTGAAAAACTGTAAATGAACAGCACTCTGTAGAAACTCCCTCATAGAGGAAGACTTGTGATCTAAAAAGAGCTCCTCACTGAACCACAGTTCACCTTCCTGTAAAAAATAGACAGAGTAATATGCACAACAAAAGAGAGAGAACATAAAACGCATATAGTGTACTAGGCCTACTGTCTGCACCTAATAGTCACGCAGAGCTGGAGCTCGAAAATGCAGATAACACTTAAAATTGTTAAATGTAATAAGGATTTCTGTTTTTGTTGTGTTCCTATGCATAAAAGTGCAAACAATACATGTTTAACAAACTATCCATCTTTACTTCTCATTTATACTATTTAAATTTAAAATGTTAATAAATGCAACAAGCTATTCTGACCATATGGTCCTGCAGCGCGTCTCTGTAGCCTCCAAACAGCAGAGCCTGAGCTTTCAGGAAGGCCCTTGAGACACCAGAGCCAGGAGACACTGCCTGACGCTTCAAACACACCTTCAGTCCAGACATCTGGAGACACATTTACATTTATATCTGTGGCATTCATCCAGAGAAATGTGTCACTTGTTATGGTCATGTCACCAGTAAAAGTAACATCTACTGATACTTTTCCTTGCTATAAAAACAAAGTGACAAAGTGTTAAAGTGGGCAACAACTAATATACTTTTATATAACCACACAAACATACACACAGAGTATTTATTTACCACATCTGAAGGTATCCTTTTAAGGTCATCAAAAGGGGTTTCCAGCATGTTTGTATCCACGTTCAGAATTACAACTTCCTCCAACCCACGACTCCTCACCTTCTGTCAGACAGACACATTATGATCAGGGGTCCATGACTGGACACGAAACTGGTAGATTGATAGGTCTGGTAATACCTTTGTGATACTTATTTTAAACTGTAATTTACCTCAGATAGACTGGTGTGGACCCCTATTAGGTATGGCATAGGTGCACTGAAATAAAAATGAAATAAAACAAGCTCTGAATTTCAGACTGACTGACAGACTGACAGACAGACTGACAGACAGACAGACAGACAGACTTCTCACCAGCAATAGTCCAGTAAGTGAGGTGGCAGGACAGGGATGAAGATGTGTTGCCAGTACATGGGGTACAACACAGCACTCAGTGCATGCACGCAGGACGTTAGCTACACGCAACACAAAAATGGTTGATGGTTTCACACATAATAACAACACATTATACCACTGTCTGCTTGTCATAGGCCACATATGGTGGTCAATGTGCGAATGTGCTTTAAGTGAATGAAATCAAATAAAAATAAGAAATAGCAAAAGAAAAATGTATTTCTTACAGTGCTGAGTTTGCTAGCAAAAATGATGATGCGTCTCTCAAACAGCATGCTGGCATAGAGCTGGAGCAGGTTCCCCACATCTACAGCCACAATCAGCTCTGTCAAGTTCCTCTGGTACACACACACACACACACACACACACACACACACAGATGCACACACACTGTTTGAATGGTCAAAGCATTATGCAAAAAATATAGGATTTATTTTAGGATATAAGTTATAAACCCTGAGTTTAGTTTCATCCAGCATGCTTACATTTTCTGGAATGGACGGGAGACTTCTGGGGTCTGGAGCAATGAAGTATGGAACCTAATCAAAAAGAATGAAAGTAAATATCACTGAGAAAATGGTGGCTTAGTATGTTCAACATCATACAGACAAGGGTTTATAACAGGTTGCGGGATCATACTTAATATTTTCATTCCAAAACTCTGTATCTGTTAAATGATGTTTAGCACATTATTGTGCAAGCTAATTGTGTTTGTAACAGAGCCCTAAAATTATAATCCTTAAGATTATAAATTTCTGATACTAGTTACGGTCGGCAGTTTTTCTGTAATAGCCATTTGACATATTTATTTTTTGTAATTATGTACTGTATATGGAAATTTGAATTGTTAGTAGTAAAGTCTTTTTGTTTTGGATGATATCTTCTTTTGGAATGAAACTCTTTGAATACAAAAAAAGACAAAAGATACATCCAGCTGTAGCTCTAGGATACCTTTGTTGTGGGGTTGGTACAGTCATGGGATAATTTAATTAGTTCACAGGTCATACTGAATGTTAACTGTTAGTGCAAATGGTGTTTAGTTTGGCTTGAAGATTGAATCGATTAGAGGGATGAGTGACAAAGTTTTAGTCCACACACAACAGGTTTAGCCAGCAGGAGTTAGTCTGTATCTGCTTGACCACATGAACCACTGTGGGACGACTCACCCCCTCTTGTCCCTCTGGGTGTCCAACAGGATGGGACACATTTGTGCTGACCAATAGCTGCTCTCCCTCAGAAAAAAACACAATACACTAACTACTGACAGCAAATGGCCACAAAGTCAAGTGTGACTCCCCGTTTTCATTGGCTTATTAAAGATTTACCATCTGCAGCGTGACAGATCCAGCTGCCAGTGGTATGGGCTGCTTGTAGAGTGCAGTCAGCAGTGCTTTCATCTCATTGGTCTGTTGAGAAGACGATGATGGTCATGTTAATGACATTGATACAAGGTTGTGTAGATTAAAGAGTAACTGAAGACCAACGGAAACTCACCTGTCCTTTTGTTATGTAATCAGCTAAATTGTTGAGGAGTTTGTAGAACACTTCAAACCATGGAAGGTAGCTGAAATCAATTAGAGCATGGCGTTAGAGGCATAGTTCAACTCAACATGAGAATAACTCCCTCACACTCATACTGTAGATCTACCTGAGTATGCAAAGGCAGGTCTGTGTGCTGTTGGTGAGACGACAGAAGCCAAACCGCTGGCATCCCTCAAGGTCAGTCAAAACGAAAGTAAAATGCTGCACAGCCACTCCATAACTCGCCCTGAACAGACAATTGGGGAAGGGAGTGAGAGATGGACAAATAGAAACTGTCAGGCCACAAATATAGTCATGGCAAACCAATGTATTTATACTCACCTTTGTATGTCATACGGGAAGCAGAACCTGGACAGTATTTGACAGGACTCCTAAAGTGGAAGAGAAAAATGTTTGTGTAAAAAAATCTTTAAACGTTCATTTCACGTGACAATAAATCTGTAAATGCTTCCACGAACAGAAAACATCAACAGCTACCTCATCACTGAAGTTCTCTGGAAACTGAAACAGTACACCTGGATCTGTAACATTAAAATAAATTGATGGAATGAATAAACATCAACACGAATCTTCAATACAAACTTAATTTGCAAAGGACTTAACAGTATTTTATATCCGATTCCTATCTGTCAGATGTTCTGGTTCAAATGCGACTAGACAGGCTGTGTGGTTTTTCTAATCACATGACAGGAAATATGAGCAGATACAGCAGACATATGCCATCTCTTACTATCTATGTCTGTTATATAATTTTATAATACAGCATAAATAAATTTAACAGTGTTCCTTTTGTCATATGACAAAATGACAAGAAGGGAGTGAACAGAGTCATGGAAACGTGTTTGAGGAACATGTTCAATTAACTTCTCTGTTGCTGACAAATCACTGTGCACATCTAAATGGTTCTATAGCAGATGACACACTTCTGATTCAATATGGAGGTTGAAACAAAAGCTGGGAAACTTTTTAGATACTAGCTCGGCCAGGTGAAAGAAGCTGGAGGACTCACCTTTGTCTCTGGCTACAGGGCAGGTTGCTTCAAAGAAGCAGTAGAAGGTCTGCTCAGGGTTTTGTCTGACAGGAGAAAGGTTCACAGCACTCATGTGAGACTAAACTCGTATTGTGTTCCACAAGCAAAAAAAAAGATTTTGATCATTTTGATGTATTTATTGGATGGTGGTATTAATGTCTATAGAAAGAATTGATTATGATTACATTAAAACATTAAAATGTTGGCTGTATGTATACAAAGACAGAGAAACATTTTGCTCTGCTTTGAACAAGAACGGGTCTACCATTAAGAAAGAGATTGGCAGCTCATAGATGGCAACAGAGTTGCTCAGGAAGCTTCCTGTGAGTTGTGAGAGGAAGTAATAAAACCGCAAGAACAGACTGTCAGGCAGTGATGATGATGAAAGTCGGATCAAAAATGAAAGAATTAACTTACTTCAGTCTGGATCCCATGCTGTCTAAATATGACCGTGTCCATATGTTTGTCCAGGAGGGAAGAGATCTTGATGTATTAGATGATAGTCATATCTCTGATGTAGCAGTGGTATAAATGGAGTCAGACAGCAGTAGTAGCAGTAGTCTGCAGTGGAGTGATAAAACACTTCCTGCTTTATTGCAGTATGTGTGTTGTCAGTGCATGTATGACGTATGTTACCTCACCAAACTCTCAGTGTTCATATTCGCTTCTTTGACCTTTAATTAATCTCATCCATTTTGAACAATTTGTAGCCAACAGATCAAGAGGAAAAATAGAAATACAAAAAAAAAACAATCACAAAATGTATCTGTATATGCATCGGAGCAGCTGCAAGATGCAATAAACAGCAATCCTGACCAGTAATGATCAGATTTACTGATGCTTGATTTTGCATTATAAACTTTTCAATCGAGAGACAATTTTTTATTTGTATAAATTTTATGCACACTATATGTTATAAAGGGGCTTCAGAATCCTGCACCTATCCAATAAAGGAGACATATATCATAACAGAGCACTTAGTGTGATAGGTTTCATGGTATAAAAGAGGCAACAAGGTTTCCACATCCTGCTCAAAGCCACTAACCTCACAGATCTCATACTGCCTCCCTGTGGTGTTTTATCAGAAATGTTTTTTACTACTGTGCTGCGTCATTTTGCATCAACTTTGGAATATGCACACAGTTGCTATTTTAGTGCTACGCCCTCTTTGATATTAATTCGGTGGACATACATAGACATAGAAATACCTCTAAGTATATAATATATGCAATTCAACAACAGCACCACAACAACTTCTAGTATTTGATCATTGAGCCATATTACTTTTTGTGTGATTGTTCACAATTAATTATATGAGCAATAATAAGATACTATTTTTTTCAGCACACATTACATAAAATGATGATTGTCACCTTTCTGTCCTTGGGTCAAATTTGACCCAATTACAACTGCCATATCTGATCACAACACAATCTCCATTTTGGTTTCCTTCGTACTGTGACATCCATGATGCTGAGTATGCTGATTATGTCTGTATGTTTCAAATGTATCAAACACTCATCAACAAAAAGAGATTTTTTTTTTTTTTTTCAAGAACTTTATTTCAATCAATGTCAAATTAGACAAATGATTCAATTTCATGTGAGTTAAACAGTTTAATTGGATACTTGGTCCAGGTACCATGAACAGAAACGCCACTGACAAAAGACCACAAGCACACCTGTGTTAGCTACTATTATATGAGCACTGACATGGGAGAGTCAACTCTGGTTGGAGGCATAGGGACTGTCAAGGGAAGAAAGAGGCAAAAAGGAAAAGGAAACAGGATAAACAGGAGTGGGAGAACAAGAGCAGAGTAGGACTGAAATAAGTGGATAGATGTAGCAATTTTAGCATTAGGCCACCTCTTCCTCTCCTTCCTCCTCAAACTCTCCCTCCTCAGCAGTGGCATCTTGATACTGCTGGTACTCAGACACCAGGTCGTTCATGTTGCTCTCCGCCTCTGTGAACTCCATCTCATCCATGCCCTCGCCAGTGTACCAGTGGAGGAAAGCCTTACGGCGGAACATGGCAGTGAACTGCTCAGAGATGCGCTTGAACAGCTCCTGGATGGCTGTGCTGTTGCCGATGAAGGTGGCAGCCATCTTGAGCCCACGGGGCGGGATGTCACATACTGCGGTCTTGACGTTGTTGGGGATCCACTCGACAAAGTAGCTGCTGTTCTTGTTCTGCACGTTCAGCATCTGCTCATCCACCTCTTTCATAGACATGCGGCCGCGGAAAACGGCAGCCACGGTCAGGTAGCGACCGTGGCGGGGGTCACAAGCGGCCATCATGTTCTTGGCGTCGAACATCTGCTGGGTGAGTTCAGGCACAGAGAGGGCTCTGTACTGCTGGCTGCCCCTGCTGGTGAGCGGGGCAAAGCCGGGCATGAAAAAGTGCAGACGGGGGAAGGGTACCATGTTGACGGCCAGTTTTCGGAGGTCAGCGTTGAGCTGACCAGGGAAACGCAGGCAAGTTGTCACGCCACTCATGGTGGCGGAGACCAAGTGGTTGAGGTCTCCGTAAGTGGGTGTGGTAAGTTTGAGAGTGCGGAAGCAGATGTCATACAGGGCCTCGTTATCAATGCAGTAAGTCTCGTCAGTATTCTCAACCAGCTGGTGGACAGACAGAGTGGCGTTGTAGGGCTCCACCACTGTGTCTGATACCTGGAGGCAGAACACACAAAAGGTCAGTAAAATGAAAAGCAAGTAAAAAAAGAAACTTTAAGAAGGAGTGTGACATGATCACTGGACCTTAGGAGAGGGCACCACACTGAAGGTGTTCATGATACGATCTGGGTATTCCTCACGAATCTTGCTGATGAGCAGAGTTCCCATACCAGAACCGGTACCACCACCCAGGGAGTGTGTAAGCTGAAAACCTTGCAGGCAATCACAGCTTTCGGCCTCCTTCCTCACTACATCCATGACCGAGTCCACCAGCTCGGCCCCCTCTGTGTAGTGGCCCTTGGCCCAGTTGTTACCTGCTCCGCTCTGACCTGGAAGAAAGCGGCTGATTACGATCTGCTGCGCCACAGTACGTCTACTTACAGAAAGTGTCTGTAAACTGGAAATAAAATGAACACGATTTTTCCATTCTTTTCTATCTAATTATCAACATATGTGCATGTTCAGCTGATCATATACCAAAGACAAAGTTGTCAGGTCTGAAGATCTGTCCGAAAGGGCCAGAGCGAACAGAGTCCATAGTGCCTGGCTCCAGATCCACCAAGATGGCCCTAGGCACGTACTTCCCTCCTAGAACACAAATACGTATCAACATTTATATTTACAAAAAAAAAAAAGAAAAAAAAAAGAAACAATGACCACTGCCTCACCATACCCACTGACCTGAGGCCTCATTATAGTAAACATTGATTCTGTCCAGTTGCAGGTCGCTGTCTCCATGGTAGCTTCCTGTTGGGTCAATGCCATGCTCATCACTGATCACCTCCCAGAACTACAGACAGGTCGATGGGTAGATTTGACAGAGATCAATTAATAAAAAAAAAAAACATGCATAACACAGTCTGAATGTCACTATTGATTTTTAATATCACAACACAGGAAAGAAATATGATATTCCTGCAACAATGAATGGAGTAGTATCAACAGAAAATGAATCATCAACAATAATTCAGATAATGCATGATTGTTCAAGTCATTTATTAAGTAAAAAACAACAAAAAAAAAACATATGAAACGAGCAATTTGTTTTGTCACCTTTATGTATTATGTAAATATTCATTTTCATCAACTTCAAATCAACCTCTTGATCAAACATTTTAAAAAAAACACAGAGATATATTTAAATGATTTGAAAATGTCCATTATTTAAAGCAGAGATGGTTATAAAATATCAGCATATAAAGTGGTTAATGATTAAATATGATCTAATACGTGTGTTGAAAAACTGCATGTCTGTCTGTCTGCCTGCAGGCGTTCCAGTACACTCAGTGTCTGAGCCACACCCCTGTTTCTCTCTGGCCTCGTACACACACACACACACACACACACACACACACACACACACACAGACATTGATTTTGGAGGCCATTTTACACACGCAGTCAAACACTATCAGAGCCCTAAAGTTTACAGTGATCAGCTCAATTCTCATGTATTCGCCCATTTAAAGGGCATCCAGCGACAGCAGCAGAGATATCTCAGCTTGCCACCGCCCATCCTAAAGGATGCTATTGTAAGCTGCCTCTACTAAACTCTTACACAACGCTTCCCACTATGTTGACCTATTTAGTATTGCTTTCCAGTGGACAGCAAGGCCTCTTAAAGCGGCAGCAACAGGGATAACAGGGAGTTTTATGTGCATCCAGTCACTTAAAACCGATAGCAATTGACTAGTATCTAAAACATATGTGCTTGTTTGTGGTTTTTTTTCATACCTTTGCTCCAATCTGGTTTCCGCACTGCCCGGCCTGTAAATGCACGATTTCACGCATGTTGTCGCTGCGGTGTGGAGAGTCTCGGAGAGCTGGAGAAACACGGGACTGATGGGATCCGGTTTTGCGTCTGTTCTTAAGCTTGTCTGCTGTCTGCCTGACTGAGGACTGTTGCGTCGTAAGCTTTCTATCTCGCTCTCTCGCTCTCGCTCTCTCTCTCTCTCTCTACGCAAGTGCACCGTTCCTCCCGGTGCTGCAGCATGACGTCATCTCCATGGCAACGGGAACCGGGCACAGCCGGAAAACGGGTTGCCTGGCCTGAACTGGCTAGAAGACTGCTGCACAGACACCGTTTAGTTATGGGATTGATGCCTGCATGGATTGCATTGAATCATTTTTACAAAGTGTGTGAGGGAATAAATGAATAAATGAACAGTTTGATATACTATAAAGACAATGTAACAGTAAGCTTGTGTGTGTGTGTGTGTGTGTGTGTGTGTGTGTGTGTGACTAAGCGGTTGAGGCCGGTTAGCTCAGTTGGTTAGAGTGTGGTGCTAATAACGCCAAGGTCGTGGGATTTTTTTTTTAGGGACGTTGTGACTTCCTACATCAGCTTCTGTGAGGACTGTTGTATCCCATCATACACCAGGGTGAATTAAAACAATGACAAGCCCTGGTTCAATCCTAAACTCCAACGACTCAGGAAGGACAAAGAGGCAGCATTCAGGTGTGGAGACAGAGACAATATATAAGGAGTTAAAGTACACGTTTAACAATGACCCGAATGAGTACTATTGCCGATTTGAAAGGCAATGGCCTTGGGCGCATTTCATTTTCATCATTATTTTGATCATGGGGTGAATTTTATGCATTGGCAGACAAGCATCAGGAACCTATAATCTAATGTCTCAAAGTATGCTTGTGTTTCTTAAAACAAGGATGTGATGTTTACATGTGCATGTAACTGTAAACTGCATGTAACTGTATGTAAGCAGACAGACGCATGGCCACATCTGTGTTTGAATGTAACTCCCCTCTGGTTGATAGAAAAAAATTTCAGGAAAAACAAAAAACAACCTGAGGACATGATCTCAGTGTCCTCAGTGGGCGCTATGGTACTGAGTGCTTTGCTTGCTGTTGGCCATCATTTGGAAGCAGCTTGTTATTTTGTTTTTGCTGTTGTCCATAGAAACAGGAAGTCTGAAAACAGAGATTGAGAGAGTGAGGAAGCGTATGATAGTCTACAAATGGAAAGGCATTCCCCTATCCTCTTCTTGCAAACCTTTTTTTAAACGCAAGTAAGAAGGTGAAATCCAATCACAAGTGATCACTCACTGACCTTGAAACAATTTTAGATAATTTGGATTTAAGATTGTAGATCATGTTGCTGGCACATACTGTAAACTAGGACATAAATATTATGGTTTAAGTAGATTTGCTGCCGTTGGTCTGTATCATCAGTTTACTGTCACATGTCTTTTTATAACCTCTAAACTTTAGCCACATTCATGAAGTCAGTACAAGACAGTATATACTACACAGTAATCCGTCAGTATTGCAGTGTCTGAAATAAATTTTAAATACATTGTAAAATAGCCAACATAGCTCACAAATAACATCAGTCTGTGTCAATAGTAGGCTGTATCTGGAGGGTTTCATCTTAACAAAATGCAGTCATTATGTAACCATCATTTGACTATTTTCTAAAAGAATGACCTGTCACTCCTGCAGTATTTTTTACCAACACAACCTTGTAAAAATACATTAATGTCATATGATCACTAGCATTGGTCGGTATTCTGTATGTGTGTTTGTTAGAGTGGTGGTCAGCAGGGGCTTTCAGCAGCATTCAGCCAGGATCATTGTATTGTCATTTTTCTAAAATATAGCCCAATATCACAAATCACAAATATGCCTCAGGGGGCTTTACAATTTGAACAGAAATATAACTATAAAACTGTAGTAACACCTGACATCCACACAGTGGTGGCAGAGATGTAGTGTTCAGCTGACCACTCTCTTTGCTGCCTGCTTCCCTGATATAATCACTATCCTTTTATCCAGCTTCTCAATGTCATTACAATTCATGTGTTATAATTTATTTATTCTATTAAGTCTATTTTTGAATTCTCCATAATGTTCTTGTCTTTTATACAGTGTCTCATAATTATTTACATGATATGCCAATGGAGAATTTCTTCAGCTTGCCCCCAGTTCTGTGAAATATTTAGCATCATATATGGAAACCAAGTCTATGGCTGATTCACCAATGAAAGATATTATATCATATATCAATTTTTATATATATATATATATATCAATTTTTTTTAATTCCTTTTTTTTTCAAGTTGCACATTACATTTTTACATAGTTCTGATTGCATGATGAGAACAGTGGAACTAATACACACACACACACACACACACACACATTTGACATTCTTGCTGAGATCGCCTTCTACTTTCCTTTTGTAGGGCATGAAGATTGCAGAGCATATTGTCCTCTCTAAGAACATATCCTGATGTCATATATTCAAGCCCACAGCGTTTTAGGCCATAATTCCCCCATACTATCAGATTTGTTTTATTCTCTCAGTCTCAGCCTCACTACTGTCATGTCATCACGCGCACACAGAAACACATCCAAACTTCAACACAATTTCACACTGAGCATTCTTATCGTTCATAAACGTAATGGCTATTTAAATATGTCACACCGAGGTGAACACCTGACCAACGGTTTGTCATTTTATGCAAGAGCTGGCAGGTACATTCTCTCTCATTAATGAGAGTCATAAAACCAACTGACCTGACGGAAACACCTAGATCACTGAAGAGGGTACTCAGCACTTTAAAAAGACAGACACGGTGCAAGTAAGCACACACACACACACACACACACATACAGAAAAAGAAAGCAGAGAAAAACTTAAAATGTGATCAAAGAAGGACAAAAAAGACTGCCTGGTCGTAGAATGAACAGAATGAGAAATGTATTGTGTCATTCACACATAGTCATGAAGATCAAAACTTTATGCACATCTGTTTTTATTTTAAGTAGATATTTACACCCCACAAATCAGTGGTGCTGTTGAAGGTGAATAACAACAGAATAACTGAAGTTAAGTGATACTTGAATTACTACAGTAAAAGCCCACAGAAACTTTCACATCAAATTCTACAATTTAGTGATATTAATAACAGACTAGTCAAGGGCATAAATAGCTATGCATATAAAAACAAATTTGTAGAATTAATGTTTGTAGATTTTTTGTAGATCCACTGAGGCTTAGGTTGAGCACAGAGAAACTTCCCACTTTCAGCAGAAGAATATAAAAACAGCCTTCTAACTGTCAAACTCTACACTTATATCATTTTGCACAGCAAAGTTTAAATATTCAAAGAACAAAAAGAAAAATATATTTTTGAGTAGAGAGGGACTTTGACGCACTAATAACATAGGCTCCCATTAAGACATGTAAAGAGCATTTGAAGTTCCTGTGTGCTTGGAGTAAGAAACCAATAAAAAAGAATCCATTTTGCAGCTTTGGGGGCTGCTTTAACACACCACAAAGCTACTGTGCTGCCTTTATTGCCTTAATTTGCTTTTATTTATCTATTTTATTTGAGCCATATGAAGCCACTTATAGTTTATAGCTCACCACTCTCCAGGATACATACCAAGGGAATTAACGCTAAAGGCGCTTTGTAATTTGTTTGGTTCAATGCAGTTGTATGTTATTTACTGATATCATTCAACTAATTATTTTTCTTTCTCACTCGCTGCTTCTCTGAATCATCTCACAATGTCCACAATTTCCTGAGCAAGTGCCTTACGATTTTGACAGTATTATGTGTACACAAATGACACATGAGTGAGCAATCTGTCACGTTTCTTTGCATGTGCTTTGAGATACAATGCTTTTTAAGCCTGTTGCTACAGAGTTACTCAGAGCAGAGCTTCAAAAAGATGATATTGAATCATAAGTGAATCTGAGTCTTCCATTCATGCATAGCCCACATACACACACACACACACACACACACAAACATACACACACAGTGATACACATTGACACACAAAAGAATCACTTATATTACACCATTATCATAATTAAAGCCATTAGGACGTCAATAACAACAAATATGTAATTCACAAAAACAAGCTGAAAGCAACTAAATGGAATTAATTCTATAATGAAATATGTTTTAGTGGTGCAGTCGTGTTTATATATAATACAGATTTCTCTGCTTTATTCTTTTTCCATCTTTTTCTTTTCCTTTCTCAGAGACCAACATGTTTAAAATGTTCTCAGGAGCTTATCACTGACTCCAGTTGTGCAGAAGGGGTATGAAGATGTGTGGTGGTGTGTGTGAGGGTGTGCATCTTAATAGCAGGAAACCAGTTTTACACACACACACACACACACACACACACACACATTTCAAAATTTCCAAAGCTCAAACTTCAAAATGGGATTTCTCTATTATTTATTCAATGCATATTAATTATTCAGTGGGTGATCAATAGCCGGCAGCAATAAACCCAGTGACTCACAGAAACACCAAACCTGGACAAACAGCCTTCAAAATAACGACGTTCATTTCAAAATAAGCAGGCTTTTTTAAAAAAAAAAAAAAAAAACCTTGACTATGAGCTCTGACTTTGAATTCAACGCAATAAGCATCAAGTTTCTATTCTGTAAAATTTGATATATATATATATATATATATATATGTGTGTGTGTGTGTGTGTGTGTTTGTGTATATATATGTATATGTATATACATATATCAACAAACAGAAAGTGTCACGATGGCAGTCATGTCTGTTGTTGTTTCCCTGTGTTCTCCCCCTCCTTGTGTTGTCTGTGTGGGCGTGTCACACTTCCCTGGGCCTCCTGGATAATCAACAGATGAAGCACACCTGCCATTTCTCAGCTCACCTGCCTTCCATCAACTCATCACTCAAACTACATATAAACCCTGGCCTTCCTCCCACTTCTTGTCAGATCGTTTGTTCAGCCTCCGTGGTAGTTCACGTTTGGACCATCTTAAACTACTTGTTCATTGTGCTCCTTGTTGATTTCAATCAATCAAATTTTATTTTTATAGCCCAAAATCACAAAATACATTTGTCTCAGAGGGCTTTACAATCTGTACAGGGAGTGACACCCTCTGTCCTTAGACCCTCAATTTGAGTGAGGAAAAACTTGCCCACCAAAAAACCATTTAACAGGGAAAAAGGTGGAAGAAACCTCAGGAAGAGCCACAGAGGAGGGATCCCTCTCCCAGGACGGACAGACGTGCAATGGATGTCACATGTACAGAACAAATCAACACACACATATTGTACACTCACAATGAATTATAATGAATTATAATGGATGATAAAATGAGAATGGTTTACAATGAATGATGAATTATTACAGTAACTTGTGATAGAGATACAGATACACAGCAGCAAATCATTAACTAACTATAATCTGTAATGGGGATATGGTAACAATGATGACGGTGACAACACATGCAGTAGACGCCACGCAGGACCACAGCAGCAGGCACAGTCGACAAGAACCTGCTTGGACGAGAGCGCACGGATGGATGGATGGATGGATGGATGGATGGCTGGCTGGCTAAGGGATGACCTGAGCCAGCCCTAATTATAAGCTTTATCAAAAAGGAAAGTCTTAAGTCTACTGTGTCTGCCTCCTGAACACAGAGTGGTAGTTTATTCCACAGAAGAGGAGCTTGATAGCTGAAAGCTCCCAATTTACTTTTAGACACTATAGGAACCACAAGGAACCCAGCATCCTGGGAGCACAGTCTTCTAGTGGGGTTGTAAGGTACTATGAGCTCTTTTAGATATGATGGTGCCTGACCATGAAGAGCTTTGTATTTTAGGAGAAGAATTTTAAATTCTATTCTAGATTTAACGGGTAGCCAGTGCAAGGAAGCCAAAATGGGAGAGATGTGATCTCTGATCTTGGTTCCTGTCAGAACACATGCAGCAGCATTCTGAATCAGCTGCAAACTCTTAAAGAGACTTATAAGAGCAGCCTGATAACAAAGAGTTACAATAGTCCAGCCTAGAAGTAACAAATGCATGGACTAGTTTTTCTGCATCCGCTTGAGAAATGATGCGTCTGATTTTGGCAATGTTACGCAAGTGGAAAAATGCAGTCCTCGAAAGTTGTTTTTATATAGTCATTAAAGGACAAATCCTGATCAAAAACAACTCCAAGATTTTTTACGGTGGAGCTGGAGGCCAGGGTGATCCCGTCTAAGGCTAAATCTCTGCAATGATAGTTTCTCAGGTGTTTGGATCCAATTACGAGAACTTCAGTTTTATCTGAATTTAGCATCAGAAAATTGTGGGCCATCCAATTTTTTATGTCCTTAATGCATGCTTGAAGTTTAGTTAAGTGATTTGTTTCATCAGGCTTGATCGATAAATTTAATTGGGTGTCGTCAGCATAACAGTGAAAGTTAATTGAATGATTCCTAATAATGTTCCCTAGAGGAAGCATATATAAACTGAATGGAAGTGGCCCTAATACAGAACCTTGTGGGACTCCATGAGAAACTTTGGTTTGCATGGAGGATTCATCATTAACATGAACAAACTGAGATCGGTCTAAGAAATATGACTTAAACCAGCCTAGGGTGGTTCCTTTAATGCCAATTTGATATTCCAGTCTCTGTAAGAGAATCTGTTGGTCAATGGTGCCAAATGCGGCACTAAGATCTAATAGGACAAGTACAACTGCACACTTCTTCGGGTTGGCCGTGAGCCCCGCCTGCCTCAGCGACTCCAGCACCGCAGCCACCTGCTGCACATGCTCCGCCCAGGTGTTGCTATGGATGATAACATCATCCAGGTAGGCGGCAGCATATGCAGCGTGCGGCCGCAGCACGCGGTCCATGAGGTGCTGAAATGTGGCTGGGGCCCCGAACGGAAGTGTAACAAATTGGTACAAATTGTACGGAGTGGAGAAGGCCATTTTTTCCTTAGACTCTGGAGACAAGGGAATCTGCCAGTAGCCTTTGGTGAAAAAGCGAGCAGTGCCAAGGCGATCCAGGAGTTCGTCGACTCGGGGCATAGGATAGGCATCAAACCGTGAAACGTCATTCACCTTGCGATAGTCCACACAGAACCGGATAGACCCATCCTTCTTGACTACAAGAACGATGGGGCTACACCACGCACTGTGGGACTCTTCTATTACCCCCATTTCCAACATAGATTCCAATTCTGCCTGAACAACTTTTCTTTTGTGTTCCGGTAACCGGTAGGGTCGTGAACGCACCGTTGTTCTCTGGGACAGTGAGAGGTGGTCTTCACAACGGAGCGAGGCAGGTTTGGTCGATTTTGGTACCTCGGGCCCCAGCTCCTCTCTCTCTGTAATTGCCGTCACCAGGGAAACAGACTCCGCCTCTCTCCACGCTTTAAGGAGATTGAGGTGATAGATCTGTGTCGCCCCTCCCCTGTCAGATCGCACAAGCTCATAGTCAACATCACCCACTCGCCGTGTGACCACAAAGGGCCCTTGCCACTTGGCGAGTAATTTTGAGTTGGAAGATGGGAGCAATACAAGCACTTTATCTCCCGGTGAAAATTGTCTTAACGTAGCCCCTCTGTTGTACTGTCGCTGCTGACGTTCCTGGGCCCGGAGCAAATTCTCACGTGATAACTGTCCCAGTGTGTGGAGTTTTGCTCTCAGGTCCAGAACGTATTGGACTTCGTTTTTACTGGGGCTCGGACCTTCCTCCCAGCTTTCTTTAACCAGGTCCAAAACACCGCGTGGTTTTCTGCCAAACAGCAGTTCAAAGGGAGAAAATCCCGTGGAGGCCTGGGGTACCTCGCGCACTGCAAACAACAGAGGGTCTAACCACTGATCCCAATTACGGCTATCATCGTGAACAAACTTACGGATCATGGACTTCAAAGTCTTATTCAGACGCTCGACAAGGCCATCAGTTTGCGGGTGGTACACACTGGTCTGAATTGACTTGATGCCCAATAATCCGTACAGTTCTCGCAGTGTTCGTGACATAAATTGAGTGCCCTGATCAATCAGGATCTCTTTCGGGATCCCGACTCGGGAGATAACTTGAAACAGTGCCCGCGCTACGCTTTTTGCCGAAATGGTGCGCAGCGGCACTGCCTCTGGATATCGCGTTGCGTAATCCACGAGAACTAACACAAAGCGATATCCATGTGTGCTCCGGTGAAATGGCCCGATGAGATCCATGGCAATACGTTCAAATGGGACCTCCATTAATGGTAATGGCCGCAAAGGCGCTCTCGGGATGGCCGGCTGATTAACCAGCTGGCATTCGGGACAGGACGCACACCAGCGGCGCACGTCTGCCCAAATGCCCGGCCAATAGAATCGGGCCATTACACGGTTCAGTGTTTTCTCACACCCCATATGCCCAGCCATTGGGTTATAATGAGCCGCCTGGAAGACTATTTCCCGGCGGATTTTTGGTACCAGCAACTGGGTAATTACTTCACCGGTCTGCGTGTCACAGCTCACTCGGTATAGTCTGTCCCTGCGTAATGAAAAGTGTGGATATGTTCGCGCTGCGTCAGGGCACACCATGTGACCATCAATTTGTATCACTTGGTCAAAGGCAGAGGATGGAGTATCGTCCCGAGACCGCCGGCTCCCCCTCCCCGTCTGCAGTGTCGGACAACCTCGCGTCACCACTGAGCACAGCACACATATCCCATGTCCTTGTCGGCCGTGAACGCACCCCCACACACTGCCCCACTAGCTTATTAAACCCCGGCCAATCAGTACCTAGAATCAGGGGGTGCGTCAGGCGGGAACTAACCGCAGCCTTCACTCTATGCTTTTTCCCTTGAAACCGAATTTCCACTGGAACTACAGGGTATCTGTGAATATCCCCATGCACACACCTAATATCCACCCATCCCGCCTCCATCAAAGCCCCGGGTCGAATCAGATTCTGGTGAACTAGAGACTGCATGCAACCCTGAATCCACCATCGCCTGATGCGTACCCCCCTGAATCCTTACCGGAACGCTGTACGTCCCCCCTGCACCGGGGGAGGGTGCTGGAGGTCCGACAACCCGAACCACTTGGCCGACCTCCATTAGCGGACACTCGCGGCGGAAGTGCCCGGGCTGTCCACACCTCCAACACTCCTGCCCTGCCGCCTGAGGGACCCTCTGTGGGCTGGGAGCGGCGCCTGTAGCGGCTGGATCCTGGGATGGGAGGAAAAGAGAGGGAGGATTAGTACGGGGCGGGGGCGTGGGTCGAGCAGGTGCGTGTCGCTGAGGATCGGGAGCAGGTCTTCTCCGGGGTCCGTGCGAAGACGAACGGCCGATCAGCGAGAAGCCCATCCGATCAAGGATGGCTCTCTTGACGTCTCCGTACAGATCCCGGGAGCGCCGCAGTCTGGGCATCCCCCGACAACAGGGGAAGCAGCCGTACGGCCCACTCCGCCCTCGGCCAGCCACATGCTGTCGCTGTTGCCTCGAACATCTCCAAAAATGCCTGTGGGTCGTCGTGCTCAGACAACTTGAGGAGAGTGAGACCGGCTAGCACGGGGGCCGGAGCTGCCGCCCCCACCCGGTTCACCATTGCCTCTAATAGCTGCGTCTGTCTCTCTGCCTGGCCTTGGAGCGTCGCCATCTGTTGCCTGGTGAGCACGGCCTGATCTCGGTTCATGGCTGCGATCTCCCCCAGCATCTGTGCCAGCGACATAATCGGTTGCTGCGGCTCTGTCATCTCTTTCCCTCTGGTGAACCACGTTGGGCGCCACTGTGGTGTGGATCGATGCCACGGAGGGTTCAATTACAGAGGACACCAGGGAGATGCTTGACTCTTATTTATTTCTTCGATCAATGTACACACAAATCACACGCCACGACTTCTCTCTGTGCCGCGTTCCTCTGAGCTCTCGGCCGTGTCTTTATGTATCCTCCTCCTCCCGGTCCAGCCCCTACTGTGTGAGACAAAGGAGCGTGATTAGCCTTATCCTCCACAGGTGTGCTCCCCTTGCTCACCTGGCCCCGCCCTCCTGAGCCCTCCCCACACCTCTCTCCCGCAGCTGAGGCACCACGACCCCTCCACAGTGTTCTTCATACTTTCTGTCAGAAATATTATTTATTTTATTCACATTTTAGATTTGTTTTACAGTGAGCTATAATTGAGTTTATATATTTATATATCTTGGCAGAGGACCCCTAACCCAAATCAACCCTTCCTCCATCCAGTTATGTGCTATGCTACAGTACAAATATTACTGGGATCACTGCAGAAAATTGCACATTACAGACACTACCTGATTGTCCCATAACAAATTAGCCACAATTTCATACATTGACCATACACAGTCCAGCCAAATGCTAAATATTGATCTACTCTTGTTTGGAAATTAAATCAAAGTTTCCTCTGACCTATGATATTCCTATGCCATGTGCTATTGATCGAAAGCAGATGTGATATACAATATACAATAATATAGAAAAAATAGAGTGATTTTAATATAAAACTACATAAATACTTTATCATCACATAATTACATTTAATGTAACAGTTAACACAAGGACACTGGGATTGAAAAAAAATATTTTTCACTGCACTGTGTCTTTAAGAATAAGTATGATGAAGAAGAAGACGAAACTTTGCAGAAGAAGTTGTAGAAAGTCAGGCTTGTTTTTGAAAGTAAATAAAGTGAATCAATGTAACAAACATTTTAACATTCAGAGGACAATGCCTTAACAAACAATGCAAATCGAATCCAATAAAATCAGAGAAAGAAGGGGGTGACATTAAGTTATCTGAGAATAGAGGTTTATTTTGAGGGAAAAAAAAACTACATTAGTCATCAGTCTTATGAATATAACAATAACAGCAGTGGGTGAGATTGAAAGGAATGACAGAAACATCCAGGGCCCAGGATCAGTGATCTGACAAAGAGAGAAAATTTCAGTGCAGATTCATGCCTCCTCTATAGTCTTGTTATTCTTAACAATGCACTAATCTACTCTCTCTCTCTCTCACATACCAACATACACAAATGTATGCGCCCCCACAGAAGTCTTAATTGCACAGGACACAAAATTAAAGCAGTGCTTTAATCAAGCCCTGCTTTTTATCTGTTATGACATTGTTCTCACTTTGAGAGATGTTGAAAGGAGGTTGTGCAACAGTAAAGAAAAGAAAAAAAGAGCAAGTACAAAAAGAGTAATTTAATGAAACTAAATAATACTCAGATTAGACGAAAAGATTGTATTGTAAAAAAAAAAAAAAAAAAGAGGTGTAATAGAGAGATGAGGAGGAAGATGGAGATGAAAGTGTGAACCAAGTAAACAGTTTTGAGTCATAGAAAAATACTTTGTTAAGATTAGGGAAGATGTGCACCTCATGCTGACCTCAAGTCAGCAGTTCCTCTCGGACTCTGGGAAGTTAATAGAGAGCGAAATTACACGTATAGAGAAACTGAAGATGTAAGCAAGAGAAGCACAGAGAGGATGAAGGGATGAAGAGGATGAGTAAGGAGTGCTTCTTTGCTGCAGCAGCTGCAGGTGATAACACATTACTTATCTCCTTAACCCACATGTGTCAAACTCACGGCCCACGGGCCACATCCGGCCCGCCATGTAATCATATCTGGCCCGCGAGGTCATTTTACATTATCGTTATTAATGGCTCGTCGATATGAAACGCTGATAACGCAATACTGCACAGAACTACAGATCCCATAGTGCAACGCTTCAGCTGCCTTGCCGCGCACTTACCGCTCACTTCCTGCTCACTTCCTGCGTCAATCAAGTCTAGCTTCAAGTTATTGTGAAGATAGCCGTTAGCCAAAGGCAACCCTTACAATGCCGAAGAGAAAAGTTGATTCTGAAAACAGAGCCTTTAATAACCGATGGGAGGCTGAGTATATGTTTACTGACATTGCCGGTAAACCTGTGTGTCTCATTTGTGGAGCTAATGTGGCTGTAATTAAAGAATTCAATCTGAGACGGCACTATGAGACAAAACATAAGGATAATCTGAAAGACCTGGATGCAGAGCAGAAGATACAGTAAGCAGAAGAGTCAAAGAAGAATCTGACATTTCAGCAGATGTTTTTTTACCCGTGCAAAATCACAAAGCGAAGCTGCTGTGAAAGCAAGTTTTATCGTGGCAGAGGAGATCGCCAAATCAGCCCGGCCATTTGCAGAGGGAGCAATTCTGAAGAGCTGCGTGATCAAGGTGTTCGACGTCTTATGTCCAGGCAAAAAGCAGATGCTGGCAAATATAAGCCTGAGTAGAAATACGGTTACTGATCGAATTTGTGAGATCACCACTGATTTAAGAACACAGTTGAGTGAAAGGCGCAAAGACTTTATTGTCTACTCTCTTGCTGTGGATAAAAGTACTGACATGAGTGGTACTGCACAACTGGCCATCTTCATGCTGACATAACAGCTCTTCTTAACACCTTAAATCTGCAGCTCCAGGCATGACCGCATGATCACTACCATGTATGACATTTTATGTATATTTCCAGGTTTTGTAGCATGTTAATATTTCTAACTTGTATAATTTTTACAGGAGATATTTTTATGGAGAGCAAAATCTTTTGGGATATTTAAAAGTCACAGACAAAACTGATGATAATAACTAGCTTGTGAGGGAGAAATCCCTCCCTCAAAGACACCTCCACTCGAGCTAGCCACACTCTAGAAACATCCCACTGTTCTTAGACACCTATTGGCTGTTCTCACTAACGTCAGTAATGCTTGCCGTTATGTGTATAGGTTTGTCAGTTACAAATACAACTATTTGACTAATGACTGTAAAGGCCTCCCTCAGATAGGCCGGTACCTGTTAGCCTGCTAGCTGCTAGGCCCGGAGATAGCTGTCTTGTCGTTCTGACCGTTGTCTTCTACTTTGAACATGACGCGCTTTGGCACCCTCATTACCCCAAAATGTCTTTGCTCACTTTCCTTGTCTGAAAGATGTGTGCGCGACCCAACATGACACGGACGGTTCAAAGATAAAATAACGGGACTAGTTCAGGAGTTTAAGCAGGTTTTTTGCTCGCCATTCACAGCGAATGCCTCTGATTTGCCCGTCAACGTCCAACTAGAAATAATAGACTTGCAGTGTGACTCAGATTTGAAGAGAAAGTTTGGCTTTAACACATTGTACCAGTATCTCTTGCCAGGTTACCCAAACTTGACAACCGTTGCTGCAAAAGTGTTGTGCATGTTTGGAACCACATATCTGTGTGAGCAGGTTTTTCTGTAATGAGCATCAACAAAACAAAGCTGTGCTCAAGGCTCACACGCAAGCACTTGAATGACATCCTGAAATTGGCTGCCACTCAGGATGTGACACCTAATATTGATGCACTTATGAAAGCTAAAAGATCCCAGGTTTCAGGAGTAAAATAAACAGTGGGTAACCCCACTTAAAATGCTGCATGAGACACTTATGCACCCTGATAAAGTTCTGTGAAAATGAATGTCCTCTGTGGATATTTAAAGAAAGTGTTCATAAGTTTGGTCTGTTGAAATTTTGAATGCATTGCACAGCTTTTATTTTTCTATCAATAAATAGTGTAGCCTACAAGGCAGGGAGTAACTCAACCCACTTGAAAAGTTTTTACCTCACTTTGTATGGTGTGGTGAGTTAGCTCAGGATTAAGATGTGGAAATGACAAATAAGGTATTTGATACCTAGAAGAGTATTTTGTTCAATCTCAGGCTGTGACTTAAAGTTGTATGTCTTTATATAAACACTTTATATATACAAAGTAAGTTTCAATCACTGAGGCATTTTGTTCTTGAAATTGCACTAATTTTTTCAACTTATTTGAAGTGTTTTGTAAAGACCATAATTTGTGATGTGTTCATAATCTGCTTGCACTATTTTGGACCATCATTTTGTATAATCTTAGCAGATTATAGCCATCACTCACACAGGCACTAAGAATGTAGATGATTTGAAGTAATCATACATGATAATGAACAGCTGACAATTTGTCCCCAGTAGCTGACAGCACAGCCAAGCTCACTGTTTGGAGCTGCTGCACTGGCAGCAAGGTAGTAAAGAGTCTTGGGAACAGAGGAGTAATGGGAAGATTATTTTATGGACGAGCACACTGCAGTCATGTGCACACTTATTTACAGTGACTCTGATTAATTAATGTTTACACATGATGATGAACCTCCCTCCCCCACACTCACGCTATATTATGCTAAATTTGTAGCTGCAATAATACAGTTTCTACCTCTGATGCATCAAAGTGTGAGAGATTCTTAATGAAATCAGTAATTATTGCACAGGTGTATTTATTTATTATTCATGCTTTCACATCTACCTCAGATTGAGATTCAAATAAAGTATATGTCTCTATTTAAATGAGTATTCACTTGCTGAGAGTCAGATGAGAACGACACTCACACCTGTCCTGTAAATATAAAGCTGGAGCCAGTAGCCGGTTATCTTATTTCAGCATAAAGACTGGAAACTAGCTAGCCCTGCTCTGTCCTAAGACAAAATCTAGTTAAAAGCTCAGTAATAATTAACATACTATATCTTGTTTGTTTAATCCATTCACAAACCAAAGTATAAAAAAAATCAAGTTGCGATTTGTGACTATTTCTTTGTCACTTCTCCCATCCAAGAAATGGTCTGGCATGTAATAGATATGTTTTTGTTCCTTTCATAGACAGATCAGAGTCAGGATAGCTGTTTTCATATATTTCATATATAATGTACAAACTTTGGAGTGGTATCAGTCTTCTCATCCAACTATCAGCAAGAGAACAAATAATTGTATTTCCCAAAATGTTGAGTCCAATTAGAAAGACCCAGCTCAGTCTACTACTCTTTGAAATTCAGATCTCATCCATGCCAAATATGGTTTTATATATCAAAGCATGGGATTTCCTCTATCCACATATAGAGGAACATATTGTGACGATAAGCACTCAAACATGAAGCAAACACACACACAAGGCACACACGCATTTTACTGGACATGTGAGGAGTTTCCGTTGTTTACATTCACTCCCCTGAACTTTAACTGTGCAACACATACACACACGCATACACACACACACATATACAGCCTAAAGGGATGATTAAAGAGACGAGGGATCATACAGTAAACTGGCCAAACTGTTTGTCATTAATGAAACCTTGAACAAACACTGCAGAGTCTCTGCGGACAGATTTCACCAAAGACGTGCTACTGTTTATACAGGCCACAGCATGAGAGAGGAGATAAGAGCAGTGATTGAATATAGCAGAGGCCTTCAGGGAACCAATACACAACAACTACTTTTATATGTTTTCAGAAACGTCTGTTTTCAACGCAGGGGTTCCTCTTTAAACTGGTATTCAGCAGTTTAAATCACCACTGTGTTTTACAATTGATTGATTGATTGTTCTGCCCTCCTTCACATAAGCACCTGTACAAGCAAAAAGTCCATTCTCAACAGGTTAAATCATCATCATCACTTCCATGGGGGACTCATGAGAGAGTCCTGACCTTGTTTGGGTCCAGCTCCAAAAATGTCCCATAAAGCAACTCATTATCTTATTTTTGTTAGACTCTTCCTGCATGTTCAATACCGATGTCTGCTTAGTGGACATCAGACCAGCCAAGAGCTAACCCAGATGACATGGCTAGGTTTATTTTCTCACACTTGACAAAGCTCCCTCCAGAGCCATTGAAGGCATAATACTGTTTTGACATACTCAATTGATTTTAATGTCTTTGTGTTAACTTCCTAGTTAACTGAATTGCCACTGAATAAAAAAAACATGCATATGACAAAAACGCAAGACAAGCAGTAACTGTGATTGATTACCTGATGCAAATTTCAAGTCTCTGCCAGTTGATTCTTTAAATGTTTAGAAAGGAAGAGAAACCAGTGAATGTGACAATGAAGGAAAATGCATTCATTAATCAAAAACTTGTGGTTTGAAAAATGGAAGGCATATGTGTAGCATTTACTTGAAGAATTACCTCATCCATATTTGAGATATTCAGTGTGTTTTAGATTTCTGTATCCACTGAAGTCGTTCTCTTCAGCCTCAGATAATCTTCATCACGTACCGTCTCACCATAGATTCATTAACAGCAAGCTTACATGGAGCCGCTCTGTTTCCTTCACGGATAGCCACATCGATGGCATTGAACTTAAAAGCTGCATCATAGGAATTTCTTTGTGGGTTTTCCATTTTGAGGGGGTGAGGGTGTAATAATATTATATACCTGTGACGGAGCAGCTCCGTCAATGACTGTGGCCTGCGCACGCACACACACACACACTGTGGGCTGAAGAAAAATTAATAGAAAAGCCGCACCTCTGTATAAGCCGCATGGTTCAAAGTATGGGGGAAAAGTAGCGGCTTATAGTCCGGAAAATACGGTATATATAAGCTAAACTAGCTGTTGATGGCCAGTTAATCCTTTCAAACTGTAGCCAATCAGTTTGTTTGTCTCATTAGCTTTATGCAAGTTAAAAATGAAACAATCTATAGTTTAAAGATTGCTGTACAAATAGAATACATTTTTTTAACAGTGAAGTAAACATGGTGATTAACTGTACATGTTTATGCCTTCAGAAGCCAAAAACATGAACAAACATCAATTATAGACTACTGTCAGATTTTACGGTATAAAGCAGTATTTTCATTTTCGCAGCAGTAATGGAGCACACAGAAGCCAGGATATTTGCAGTTTGTTGCCAAGGTATGCTAAAAGCTGGGAAAAATAGGACATTTCCAGGAAATATTAGTTGTTTGTTAGATATTTTTAAGGTTCTGGAACAAAGGCCAGCAGTGGAAACGCAGTGTTCAAGAAGACAGACAGACAGACAAAACCTCAAGTATCCTCTCTTTTTGTTGGATTTTACGTGGCACTTCATAAAGGTTACTTATTGTATTTCGTTTCATTGTCATTGAACGAACATTTTGCACAGTAGTTCACAAAGTATGAGATAAGATGACTGAATGATTCAATATATTATGTTCAATAATGAAGATTAAGATTAAATAAAAAAATTAAGATTACCAACTATATGTGTGTGCGGATATGTGTGTGTATATATGTCTGTGCACTGCTTGCAGTTTGAAATCACAGGCACATTTTCTGTACAAATCCCTGTTTCTGTCTGTCTGTATTGTTGCAGTCACTGACCTCCTGTGAGTTAAAACTGGATAGGAAGTCGTATAAGACGCGCTGCTCGAAGTCGAGAGAAGTTATTTCGGTAGCCGGACGAAAACAGTGACATAACAATGACAGAGAAGCTACACGGAGCAAAAATCAATCAGCAGTGACAGGTCTATTGTGGAAAGTACTTGAGTCCTAGAACAAGACTGGGTGAGGCTTACAGTCACACAAATGTGAAAGAAGAGGAAAAAACACTGTGTGAGAAAGTGTTTGTGAGATGGAAATGGGGAACAAGGTATAAATATTACACAAAAATATTGACCCACCTCATAAGCACAATGCAGATTGGTCTGCGATGTGAATCAAATGTTGTTCCTAAAGTAATGCTGTAACTAAAGTGGTCACACACAGAGCGAATCAGTCTTTGCGATATGAGCTGTTAGTCTGAATTTGAAGAAAAGAGCAACATCAATAAACTACATCTATAATGAGCTGACATGTTTCAGTATTTATTTTTCTCTCTGAAACCACAGACACAGAGGAGCCATCTATCCTCAGTGGCACCAAACTGTGAAAGAAATGCTTGGATCATTTAAAATATTACATTTAAACATTTTGTTGTTAAAGAATGACATAAATCAAACAGGATATGGTTGGTTTTTGGTAAAGTCCAGCATTCCTGCACACTGTGAAAATAAAAAAGTGTAGAAAGCTGAAATTTTTTATGCAACAAAAACTTAAGTTGGATTCGATTGTTGCAAGTTTGAAGCTTTTCTTGTGTTAATAAAATAACTAAGAGCTGTACGTGGTACCAGCACTTAGACTTCATAATTTTGTTTTGACATTAGATCTGATCTTTCATGTCTACGCTATTTAATCACACTTTTGTAATACAGGCACCCTGGTGTGCACTACTTAATGCAGAGAGAAGACCATGTGACTCATCTGAGAACCATGACTAAAAAAACACTTAACAAATGATCATGAAAATGTCTTTAAATAAAAAATAAAAATAAAAAAAAACTTACAACCCAAATGTGTGGTGGGAAGAATGCTAATAAGATAGCAATGTTTCTACTGTAAATATGTAACTTTGTTTGATATTAGTTGGATATTTAATCACACAGAAAGAGGAACATACAGTAGTTGCTGCCTGGTTTATTGCTAATACGTTTTATTTTTTATCCAAGAAAGGAAATACTATGTTCTTATATCACACACAAATCAGGAGGGGGTCAGGTGATGAAATAGGTGTTGTGGAAAAGATCGTTCAAGAAGCCCAAATTCAATCAGAGAAGAGAAAAAGGACAAATATGTAGTCAGATGTAATGTAAAGTATTTTAAACTGTGGATCCCAAATTGCAGTTGAGAGTATTTTTATTCGTAACATTTGGTCTGTGCTTTGGCTGCTCTGGCTGAACTCTTCCCATCATCTGTGTTTGATCCCTGAAGAGCCATCCCACACAGCTTCAGTGTGCCTCCTGAAAGTCGGTCCTGTAAGCTGTGTGACTGATGACTGATGGCTCATTAAGTCCTAATATATGTAACAGCAATGGAAGCAGACAAAGATATATGATAATTTCTTCCAAACTTGGCTCAGACCCTTTTAACTGCTAATGACTTGTCAGAAGAGTGCTGCTGCTGCACCTCTCACCAGTAAAATGATTTCTCCTTGACCCTACACCATATCCTTCTATCAAACAAACTATAGTCTCCATATCTTAAACACCCTCATCTGACTAGATGAGCTATGCTTCTTTTTTTTTTCCCACCCACTGTATGTAATTGACTACAGAATCTGAATTTTAATTAGCAAGAGAGAAGAGGTCTGTGTGAAAGACCAGAAACACAACCGAGCTCATGTTCGGCATCGTATCAGCTCCTATAACATTAATTTTGTTATCTTCCTGCTGTCTCCAAAACTAGCTAATTAACATTTGTGTCATACAGGTAGCAAATACTACAACTGTGTAATATTGACAGTGTTGACTTGAATTTATATATACTGTATATATATATATATATATATATATATATATATATATATATATATATATATATTACAGCATATTGTTATTCCAACAATGTGATGTTTTACAGTTTAATACTGTAGCTAAGCCTGCCAGTAACCTACAGCATTGATATTGTAATCTACATTAACTGTTGCTGTTGTAAATTTTTTTCTGCAACACTTTTTTATATAGATTATTGATTAAAAAGTAAACCAAACATATATTGCATTAAAACATTTCCATTAATATATTTGTAATACATTATATATCAACCATGACAACATGTAGTGCTCATACCAGATGGAGGAGCTGCACAAAGCATAGATAACTGTTAATAAGAGCATAACAAAAGATTAATTAACCTTACTGAGGCATTGTTCTCACTTTAGCTGCAAAAAGTTAACTGTAATAATTAACTACTTATGAATGCATTATAAATGCATAAATAATTCAATGTAATATAATGAATTTTAAATACCTAAGGCTTTTATTAATGTTCTTAAGCAGTCTATAAATTGTGAAGTGTCTAATAACAATAAACATGTTTATGGCGCTATTATTAATACTTATATGATCATAATAATGTTAATAAAGAGTACATAATTGACACTTATTACAAGGGCATTATTATAAAGCATTACAGGTTTTTCTTATTTACAGTACCAGTCAAAAGTTTGGAAACACTTTCCCCTGAGGGGGAGTTTTGGGTAGGATGTATGGAAGATCTTTGACCAGTGTAATATGTTTTCAGTGACCTTCCATGTACATCATGTATTTTCCACAACCCTCCCTGCAGATTCACAAATGCCAATCCAGAAGTCCCAGTAGTAGAATAATATATGTCCATAAAATGTTTCCTGTATGAGTCAGCAAGAAATCTATTCTTGTGATATCTTGTCTTTCCATTGGGAATATTGGTTTCTGGTTGGCCATTTAACAATAAGTAAGCAAAAGCTTTTTCCCTTTTATTCCCTTTATTATACATACGCTGTTTTGTACATGATTTTGTGAGTCTTGTCAGAAATTTGGCCAAAGTTCATGCTTCAGAATGGTTTTAGTTCATGATGCTGTTGAAGGACAGCAATGATATGCACATCATGTAGATGCATGGCTATTAGAAAGCAGTATCAATGGAAAAAGGTAACGTCTGTACACTTACTTCAAGCCTAAAAGTTTAATCTGGACGACGTTTCGATCTCACTCAGATAGGTCAGAATGTCTAACAAACACTTTATGATTATAAGCAGACTATTCTTATCATATCACATATATCTGGAGGGGATCTTCAAATATGAAGATATGTATGAACCATGTATCACTTTATCATTTAGAATATTAATAGTCCTGGCCCAATATAGCAAAATCTGAACCAAAAATGTCCCAGATTTTCAGATACTTTTATTCTGTAATGAGTAATATGACATCTTCCCACTTCTCATCTAGAAAAACTTAGTTTTTCCTAAACCCACGGTACGTTACAGTATACTGAACTGTCTTCATGTGAAGCAATAGTCAAGCAATTACATATGAGCTGTCCTTAACAAATATTCTCCACTAGATTTATCCTGCCGTGAAAAGACCTTTCTCCTGTGCTTTATGTTCTCTGTAATATGTAAATACAAGCATGGAGCAAGGGGAGGACGGTGTATTCAGAGAGATGAGTCACACACAAGAACACACACATTATTGGACATGTATATGTGTGCATGAGCAATGCATTATTCATCCGCTGACAACTTATTACCTTCTGTACAACAACACACAGATGGGTCATAATTTCATGTTGCAGTAGTCTCCAAAGGAAAATGTATGTTGATTGCTAATAAGGCGACTGATTAGCTTTGCGATCAAACACGATGCGGAATAACTACACAGTGATATGCATGAGCACACACACACACACACACACACACAGAGAGTGAGAGAGAGAGAGAGAGGGGGGAATGTATTCATATAATATGTGTCTTTCAGCCAATGTTTTACTGGTCTACATCAGCTCTTGTGAAAGCCACCACAATCTGTCACTGATATACGCTCATTTTTATTATGTAATTCAATTGTGGAGAAATGACAACTATCTGCACGCTTGATACTAAAATAATGTCTTGCTCTTTTTTGTTGACAGCATTCATTTTAATTCAGATCCACAGAGACAGAGATGATGAGACACAACAATTTGGCTGTTATATAAAACATTTTACTTTCTGTCATGACACTGTTTGTTTTGAGCCCCCCGTGACAATTGCAACATTTTCAGTTATGAGACAGGACATGATAGGTACAGTCATGTTGTGTGAAACAGATTCTATTCTCAAGATAAGTAGTTCATTTTTATTCACCTGCGCCAAAAAAAAAAAAAAAAACACAGAACAATATCCCTCCACCAATCTTTTTCTTCATAATATTCAGTTTTATCAATATTTACAGTGTACAGTGTGCACTCTCTCACACTCCAAACAGAATATGTGTCCATCTTTGATCATAAACGTCTATTAGGAATCCCTTTGTGAAAACTCTCGGCTGCAGTGTGAAATTTATCATGTTTACAACCTAAAGTAAAACAAGTAAAATGCCACATCTTTTTTTGTTTCAATTTGCTCATTTTCATACATTATTATGAAATGCATCATCATGTCCTCACAATTGAAATCACTGAATAAGTATTGTGATCTAGAGCAATTTTGGTTTATGTAAAACACCAAAGATCTTTTTTTTTTTTTTTGCTGAATTGCTTTTCATCCAATTAACTGGCGGTGTGTCATGTATGAATTTTTACATGAAGGGCAAATCAAGAGTTTAAATGTTTAAATTATCTTCACTGGATAAATCCAGGGGTAGACATATTTCTCATTATACATTTAAATTTTGTTACAACTAAATTTCTTCATTTTTCATGTACTTTCAGAAAGAGAATGAGAGAGAGGGTTGGTATGGAAAAGAAAGGAAATTAATGTAATCCCTGATTTGCCCAATTCACTTTAATCTAGCATCGTATATTAATATTTTTTGTTTGGCCATGGTCATTTAAACCACAGTGACTTAAACATTACAATTCAGCGTTCAGTCTCTCTGAAGATCAAAGTGGCCATCGTCTGCAAAGCTGCATCAGTACGACAAGAGTCAGTAGTCTACAGGTAATTCCTCAATTCTGCCTTTCTCCTGATCTCCATAAACAAGATGTCTTCATTGTTGTGTTCATTGTTTCAGCACTTTTCTGACTGTGTTAGAGGCATGCATGCGGCAGTCCACATACAGTTTCATAAAAAAGTAAAATTGACACTGAGGTTTATGTAGGAGAGTACCACAAATGAGCATCCACTGCAGCAAACAGACACACAACACAAGCCGAACTTCAATGGCACCAGCAAAACAGATAAAAAGATGTGAGTAAGGTCAGTGTTGAAACAGCACTCCTCCACATGCATGTGCATGTGCACGTGCACACACACGCCTGAACAACACTAGGATTTTATTTTTAATTTATTTAATCATTCCTGATGATTAAGTTCTTTTTCGCTCAAGGTCCCAACACCAATAAATATTCATTTGCAGGTGGGCAGGTTGAAACTTTAGTTCCTGCAACATTGTGCAGTGAAAAGCTTGATCAGTCTTATCTTGTTGATGCATGATGAACACTGATCTGAAACAGCGATGAACACAATCAATGAGAGTTTGTGTGATGACGGCTCAGAGCAAGTTGTCTGTCTTTCAGACATTAGTCTCCTCTCCTTCCAGAGGGTAAGTGTGGCACTGCGCCCTCTCTTCCAGACACACGTCCTCTGTGGTACTGCTGGCATGACTAGTGGCACCTCGGTGTGGCAAGAAAGTGAACTGTAAGGTGCGTTTGCTCTTGGCGGGCCTGTTTTTCCCCGTCCCGTTGCTGTAACAGACGACTAATCGCCGGTTCTCCTCGGTTACGGCAGTGCAGCAAGGAGCTCTGTCAGCTTTTTTGAGGTGAGGCGAGTCACCACTTGGTTCACTGGCATTGTTGTCATGGAGATCAGGCAGATTGCCAGTGGCAATGCTGCCGCTCTTGATGTGCGCCGTTTGGCTGTGGGTATGGCGGTACTCCTCATCAATGTCCTTACCCAGCTTCCACCTCTTCCACTTTTTCAGCATCTCCGACTGCACCTGGGGGATGAAGGGACAGCAGAGTGAGATAGCAGAGAGACACATGAAGATTGTGATGAAGATTAAATAAGACACTAAGCACTCTATTGGATGGATGTCTCCTGCCAAAGACAACATCTAAAAGTTTAGAGATTAGCAGACGGATGATGTTGTGACCACTTTGTAGACAAAGGAATAAAGTAGAGTTTAAATAAAGATGGAGCTTTTAGAGATAGAAAAGGACTGATAAACACCAGCAACAAGAATACTGATGATGAAAAATCTCTACAAAGGGAAAGGGACAAACTACAGCAATGGCAGAGATTAAAATAGGTGGTGCTCAACATGAAAACACATCTGTCTCACCTCTTTGTTGACAAAGCAGTACAGGATGGCAACAAGCAGGCCCTAGAAAAGAAGGTGGAGTTTTTACATTTACATTTTCGGCCTGGAGGAACTCATTCATGGTTCTAAGAACAGCTGGACGACCCTCACTTGTGTTTGCACTGTATATATATATATATATATATATATATATATATATTGAGTGCTATTCTGAAGAAACTGCAGGAAATTATATGCCTCATAAAAATAAGATATAAAGGGAGAAAAAACAAGCTTGTGGTCAAATATTTGAGAAAGCAAATGTGACTAAGTTAAGCTTCCTGTATAGTTGAGCTCTGACCTGGAAGGAGTTGAATAGGAGGTCACAGAAGAGGCGAATGAGGCGCAGCATAGAGCCTTTAGGGACAGACTCGTCGATGATGAAGGTGAAGAGGATGGCGTGGATCCCCAGCAGAGGGATGAGAGTCAGAGTGGACTTTGCTAATCTAGACCAGAGTAGGAATGGGGATTTTTATTAGAAGAAATCAGAAATTCCTGCACATTGTTGGTACACTTGGTACTAATTTTAATTAGGTATGATGTAGACAAAAATGACTACGATATCAAGAACAAGAACTAGTTCTAAATAAATTAAATAAGGTGGTAAAATGTTGAAGTTACTCTGCAGAGTTTTGGTTTTTTTTCTAAACCAATTAAGTAAAGTCTATATTCTTCATTCATTCATTCTACCAACAGATTGAGAATCAAAGCTACAGCACTGGATCCAGCAAATACAGAACTTCTCACCTGAACTTGTAATCAGTATATCTCATTTGGTGAGCTCTGAGTTTAGACATCAGGATTTTGATAATTTGGATGAATATGAAGAAGTTAATCTAAAACACGAAGAAAAGAGAAAGGGATGTTAAATGGAAGTAACCTAATGGAAAATACATTCAGCAGATATTTTGATGACAATATTTGTGACGTATTGTGTTTGTGCATGTGTGAGAGAGAGACAGAGGAACTCCTTAAAATGTCTATTATTGGACTTATATTTTGTCTTCCTGTGGTCTGTGAGACTTGACCTGGCTACACACACACACACACACACACACACACACACACACACACACACACTCGCATTGTGATCTAGTGCAGAGCCCCTGCTGATGACAGAGAAAATTAATTATTACAACACTCAAGTTATTAGCTCTCCAACTTTGGTAATGTGTGTATGTCATCGTTTCTGTGAATGTGTGTGTGTGTGTGTGTGTGTGTAGAAGTGAACACAAATGGAGTTTATTTAGGTGTGAATATGTGTGTGAGTGTGAACAACATGGTTGAACTGCAGGGTTGTATTTGGGCTTGTTTTAGGATAACATATAGTATTTAAAACATAAAATATAACATCATATTTTCTTCTACACAACTGTGCAGAAAAGATTTTAGTGATTACACACTAAAGATAACTTTTTTCCATAGAGTGCTTTGACTTACACAGTCCAGGAAATGTAGGGGTTTTGTATGTGTGTGTGTGTGTGTGTGTGTACACGTACGCTTTTGCATTAGGTCACAAAGGTTGCTCCAGTTAATGTGCACTTGTGTTCATAAGTGCGTCCATCCATGGGAACAAGAGGCAGGAAAGACACAAGAGGACTTCCACAACTTACTTTATCTTGTGTGACTGTGTGTATGTGCTACTACTCATGTTGTGGATTTTGGGGTGAAGACTTGGTTTAAAGCTAAGGTACATTGAGGGTTATGTTAATGTTAGGGTTAGACATGCGGTGGTCAGGGTTAGGGTTAGGATAGGTGTTAGGTGTGTGTGTGTGTGTGTGTGTGTGTGCGCATTGAAAGGGGTATGCACAGAACAGCAATGAGAGTATATCATTGATAGTTCAGCCATATATATGTTCAGCTTCCAACAAGGGATGCAAATCTTAACAGCCATGACATGGTCCCGCCTTCCCTCGCCTACACTGAAGATCAGAGTGTATTTATATGTAGAGTATTTAGCAAGGTGAGATAACATTGTTTTTAGGATTGTTGTTGATTCATAATAGCAGAAGATTAGAATCTCAATTGTTAGGCAAGTTGATTTTTGTTCTCTCAACACCTCCAGTACACACACACACACACACACACACACACACACACACCTCTACCCACAGCAACGTCTGTCAAAACACAGTTGGTAAATGTTATCTGCTAGCTATGTGTGTGTTTGTGTGTGTGTGCATCAGTAACTTAATCACATGAAAGAACACAGATTTGAATATCTGTCATTACATTTGACAGTTATGAACTTTCTAAGAAAAAAACAGATACAAAATCAAATTGCCTTACCAGATAAGCAAACAGTATCGGAGAACGGATGATCCACCAATATCCCATGTTAATGTTCCTCTCCCAGCACCTACACGCACACACACACACACACACACACACACACACACACACGCACACACACACACACACACAGTAACTTACTAATGTTATCATTGTGATTCTGATCTTTTCACTGTAAAATATTACAGTCAACTTTCTCCTCAAAGGTCACAGATAAAATATGAAGGATATATTACTGCTTTTCATTTTATAAAATGATATCAGATGAAACTTACTCCTCACTCTCATAAAGATATTTCACTGTGATCCATGGCAACACGAATATAAGTGGTGCACCTGAGAATAGGAGAGTTAAAATGTGACTTTTGATGAGTTAACAAACAAAGTAAAGATGAAAAGACTGTCATTTTACCACATAATTAATGACAACATACTTTATCCTTTTGATCCTCCAACGCACCATATTTGGCATCTTCAGCTGATGTGTACAGCGGATTTCAGTTGTTCTATATTTATTTATTTTAACCCTGTTATTATGATACAATTGTTTTATTATACCATTACCCAAGATGCATCATTAAACATTATCTCCAATCTCATTATCTCAAGACATCTAATTCTATTCTCCTCTTATCCAATGAAGACTTGAGAGGGTTTTAAAACAGAAAACTGTGTCCAACCTTGATTTACAGTAAGTAAAATCTGTTATGTCAGGACATAATCAAATTGGTTTGTTGTCTCCAAACAGGTTGAGATTTATAATATATATATATATATATATATAATAATGGGGAAATAATCTCAACTATATATTTAAATTGTTATCTCACAATAGCAGAATGAAAACATAAAACATATTTAGAGATCATTAAAAATATTGGAATATGATATCAAGAGAACAGTCCCAACACAATTATAATCCACCACAGCTTCTCTGTGATTTGTATGTTGTTTTGCTTTTTTATGAATTTAAAATAATATTATATTATAATACAATCTGTAGTACCTAGATGAAACTTTTTATCTTGGTTTAGGTAAACAACCTGTTGCATAGTGAGTTTTAGCCACTCACAGTCGTATATGGTAAACTACATTTAATCAAATATCTGATCATCTTCCTATTATGGTTTTGTCAGTCTCACTGTGTTTGCTCCTACATTCACCTTGACTTGTCATTTCAGAGCCTGTCATGCCACACCTGCCCACTAGATGCCCTCAGAGATATCTCTCCTCTCTGTGAATCACATGACTCACCCTGAGAACAGTCACCTGTCTACACAGCTGCTCTGTATTTACTCGTTAGTCTGTTTACCCACCTGTTAACCTTTCCGGTACCTGACTAACTTCCTGTTGAGGTTTGATGATAAAAATAGCCATTAAAGTAGCTGATTACTGGTAGCCAGTAGGGGAACACTTTAGATCTTACAGGCTAAGTGATTATTGTACCCAACAGTGTAAGGTCATTATTGATTTCCGCTTTGGTTCGTACCCCAGCCGATGGCCAGGTAAATGTAGAAGTACTTCTTCTCACTGAACACGGTAATGACCAGCAGGCTGTGCAGGTAGATGCCCTCCACTAGCAGCCAGTAGTTGTTGGCCATCACGCTGTACTGCATCATCACCATGGCAGCACGACACCACGTCACAGCCTGGCACACGACACAAGACGGGGATAGGAAGACAAGGGAAACAATAAGACAAAACTCCAACAAGGTCATGGCTGCTTTGTCAGCCAGTTGATCAATGTCCAATCCCTGGTGCAGTTCGTTTCAATAAAGTCTAAATCAAACCACAATACTGCTGATCTCGTCTGACATCAGAGGACAAGGATCACTGTCCTACAAACACAGAATTTGATTCTGGCATCTGTATATATTTTCCCATTTGTTCACAACTTTTCACTGCAATTAAAGTAACAATGAACCATAACTGTAAATACATTTCCACTATTTCTTCCACCACAACATAAGATTCACAATACATTTTAATTGCTTATTGGTTATACTTGTGGATTGATGCAGACACAATGCTATTATGTGCCATTTTATATGAGATACATGTTCCTCCAGCGCATATGTAGAGCAGCTTGCCAAGAAAGGAGGAAGAATGCTTTACGGAGGTCTAAATTATGCGTGATGGTTACAGAATTTAAGAATTTAATCTTATTATTGGAATTATATTATTATTATTATTATTATTATTATTATTACAAGATTGTTATTTCATGCAAAATAGCTGCATATGAGTATTCATAGCAGATGAGGTTGATGTGATGCATTTGGTCTAACCGGTATATTAACCCAGGCACCACCCACCCCTGCCTGGGTGTCGCTGCTGCTCTTGGGGTCCAGTGTGAGGGTCAGTAGGGCGTCTTTGACCAGGATGGACACGGCTCTCAGGATGAAGGAGGCAAACAGGTTCATGTGGATGTTGTTCCTCATACAGTGGAGCTTCCTGGTGCAGAGGCAACAGTGTGTGACAGCTTTTGACTTTGAAGTGCTGTATTCACTATTCTGCATGCAGTTGTTTTCCCTTTCTGTCCTTCATTTCTTTCCACTTTTGTTCTTTCTCATTGAACTCCTTCACTCTCTTCTTCCTTCCTTCTTTCCTTCCTTGCCTTCTGCCTTCCTTCCTTTTTCTGCCTTCAATAATTTCTGTCCTTTTTCCTTCCCTTTCCTCCTTCCTTCCGTCGCTCTCTTCTTTGATCTTTCTTTCCTTGTTTTATCTTTCTCTCCTTTCATTCACCGCTTCCTTTTATTCCATCAGACTTCCGTCCTTCCCTTCTTTCACTAGTTGCCTCTTTCCTTTTTCTCAATGTTTGTCAGTCCCTTCACGCATTCATTCCTTCTTTCCTGTCATATTTTTATTCATTCTTTATTTTCAATCCCATATGTGTCCTACCTGAAGGTGATGAGAATTGCCAAGGCTAGCAGCAGAGCTCCCAGAGAGAGCGAGTATCCCACTGTATACATGATCTGAAACTGACTGAGGATGCGGCCATACTGCTGCTACAAAGCCAACAGGAGAGAGAGTCAGTAACTTCCATGCATTGCTGTCACACACACAACAAACACACACTGTAGATTAGATTTGGCATAAACAATGTAAAAATTATCACATCAGTCAGTCACAGTAACAATATATTTATCAACCCATCTGCTACTCCGATCGGCTTCAAACATGAAAACAGTTTATGCACATGGAAGGCCGGACCCACACAATCTTATGTATTGACATGCACTCATAAACACGCAGTACTGTATACACACACCTCACCTGCCCAGGATCGTCCTCACATTCGCTAGTATTCTTTTGTGCCCATCGACCATCTTCACCACACACTCTGTAGACCAGACCCTGCTGGACTGTTTACACGGAGACATGCATTGGATGTCACATTATTCAGAGTGCACTGAGCGCCGGATGCCTGCAATAACTTTCATGGCATTAGTAGTTTACAACTAAATTTTAAAGGACGATATTCACAATTTATCAAGCCTGTCCTAAAGTAACGGTCAGGTGTCCATTAATAACATTAAAAAATGTTTTTCTTTTCTTTTGTACCTGACTTTTGTTTTAAGACAAATTTGAAATATTGTGAAGCTATCCTTTAGTGACATTCTGTATCTGAAACAGAAAGAAAAACTGTTGAGATGAATTCATTTGTGACACTCGTAAGAACAGTTGACAAAAAAAAGTTTAACCCTGTAACTCTACTTTCATACTGTATGGAGCATTTATTGTGGTGAGAACATAATATTTTGTTTTCATGTACTTCTTCAAGTTGAACAAACTAAAAAACTGAAAATGGCAAATGAATCCCCATCTATAGTTATTCAATCATTCATTATTCTGATGTATTCCTGTTGATGATCACAGATGCTGCAGTGAATTTTTGGGGGGTGAAGCTAGTGAAACAGCAGTTTCTGGTGAGTGCAGAGAAACCCCTGCCACACTGGCTGTCCACAGGAGATAACAGCAACAAGCTCATATTCACACCTAGTCAGAGTCTCTTAAGTTCACCTGGAGATAACCTGAATGTGAAAATAAATACACAGGAAGAGCAGCAGATCAAACCAGGGCCCATCGTGTCATGAACTGACACTGTTGTAATTTCTGAGCTACACTCCTACACTGACGGCAAATACCTCAGAAAGCTCCAACAGTGCTATTTGCAAGTCAAAAGCCCAGGTTCAGCCGACTCTGAATGCTTTGATTGTTAGTAATGTTACCTCTCTCTCTCTCTCTCTCTATATATATATATATATATATATATAAAGAGAAGGAGAAAAAGAAGTGACCACTACTGTCGCGCTGCAGAAAGGACCGGTATAAGATAATATGCAAAGATGTTACAGCAGATATATATATATCTCGTACATACAGACCTTTACGATACCATGGCAGGAACCATGGGCAAGAGACATTGACAGTGGTTCCTGGGAGTCCATCAGGCCAGCAGACGTACTGGTCAAATGTCCTGTTACATACCATCCCTGCAGCAGAGAGCAGAGAGTGCTCAACCTGTGCTCAAGGTTTATTGTAGGTTTATTCGACTTCATGCATCCTCATATATGATCTCTCGCTGTGAGGAGGGGAGCTCACCTGTGGCAGGGGGTGTGGCGTTGATGTAGTCCAGGCATTGGTTCTTGTAGCTGCTCCACTGCTCCTTCAGAAGCTCCAGGGAGTTAGTGGAGGAGACCTGCAGGAAGAAGCGTTGTGTCATAATGTGAAAATCCACACAGACTGCTTATGTCAGTCTCCATCGTGCTTATGGTTTAGTATGTACACTGTGAGTAACAATCAGCATTACTTGAGAAAGACATCAGAGGATCATAGACAGTCTCTATGTGTGTGTGTGTGAAAGAGAGAAAGACATGAGAAGGTCTGGGAGCTGTACCTTTGCGCAGCTGCAGAGCATGAGCAAGGCCAAGAGGAGACACACCTGGGACATTCCACTGATGCTGGGAGGATGGGGGTTGGTGGGGACCAGAACACAGAGGAGGCCCAAAACATGAGGCGGTCTCAGCCCTATCTTACGGTGTGGCCTACAAACATAGTATGGAGAAGCAGTTAGTGCATGTGGTTGTGTGTGTGTCAATTAATCAATTAATCATCATTTGTACAAGCCCGTCATTTGTACAAACTTAAATTGTTTGAGTGAAAGTGTATTGATTTCCATGGCCGGTGCGGTGGAGCATCAGCTGACCAATCTTCACCAACGAAGTTGGAGAACAAAACGAAATCTGAAACGTTTCTGCAAAAAACACCTTGACCGTGGAAACATTTTTGGCTAAAACGTTTCAAATTCCATTCTGTTCCAGTCTCTGTGCTGTTGAAGAGCTTCTCCTCCAGTGTTCCTGCATGTATGTGTGTTTGTGTGCATGGCGCCGCTTTGCTGTACATGACAAAGACCTAAGACGAACATCAATAGCCTGACAGCACACAGATGGTCGCCTTAATTTAAAAGGACTACAGAGCAAACAGCAATTCAGGTATGTTTTCCTCCTTGTAATAGACTTTTCCCCTAATGTTGTTACAGTAATAACCTTCTTCTGTATAAAATAAGAACAGCATATGTTCTTATCAACTAAGCAGCAAAACAGAGACTAGATGGACAGACAGTTTACATGCTCCTGCAGGCAGATTTTCATGTAGTCTGCATGTTTGGTGCAGAATCTGATGTATTAAACTACCACAATGAAATAGGTTTATGAAGAAATGGGAAATTTATTGGTGAATGATGTAAATGTGAATATGAATCAGAGGATGTTGCCTCATTACAGCAGCTATGGAATCAGGAAACTGAGAATGGATATGATAGGTTAAATAACAATGTTTCAATCCTGACCCTCTGGTACCCAAAGGTCCTGTTATCTTCAGTCCATTACATCATGCTTTAAAGGACACGTGTGGTGATATTCTACAGTTTCCTTATTGTCAACAAATCACATGAAAGTGACACAATGTATTTTAACTAAAGAACTATTAAAAAGTCTTCACTCCATTCAAATACCCTAATTACACCTGGCTTTAAAGTGTGATTTGTGTCAGTATATTATATGTTGATAAGGAAAAACATGAAAAACCTGATTTTCATGGGTAACTGGGTATATGAGCATAGTGTGCGTGTGCATGCACTGCTAGAGCCTGTGTGTCTGTCTTTATTTAACCACAATACTGAGCACAGGACAGTGTGTAATCCCAGGATTGTCTCAAACTGATAGCCTTATCGACCTCACAGAGGGTTTGGTTTACATTACACACACATACACACACACACACTCGCACACGTTGGATTTCCATCTCTTCAGGGGACATCACATTGACTTACATTCATTTCTTGGAGACTCGCCCTTACCTTAACCATAACCACCACAACCAATTCTTTAAAATAAATTACATTAAGGGGACTTGCTTCTTGGGCAAATCCCCAAAACAGGACTGTGTAAACAGATTTACGTCCCCAGAATGTGGGGAATACCTGCACCACACATACACAGCATGCTGTGGAATGAGGATATAATAATGCATTTTCCAGCTTGTGTAAATCTCTGTGTCCAGGGAGGTCACCCTCAGGTTTAAAAACAGTATTTAAGTCCTTATCCAAATGTTTTGCAGTAGTCACTGCTGTCACTGCTTTTGAGTAAAATGTATCAAAGTGGTTGGATGTAATCTACCTTGCTTAAAGACAGATTAGTTTTGAGTTTTTCCAGTTGGGGTTGTAGAGATTTTTGTACTAGACAGAGAGCCAAATAATCTAGTGATGGAAATGAAAACATGAGGATCCTTTTTTGTTTGGGAATATTCTTGAACAGTGCTCTGTTCATATGAGGCCGCATGTAAATCAAAATGCACGATCAGCGGTCACACATGCCTCTCTCTCTCTATCTCTCTCTCTCTGGATGTGAGAACGACGTGAAAAAGATAATCACGGACTGTATTTTGCACTCTTCACTCATAATACAAATTATCAACAGATGAGGCCACAGCCTGCTCTTCTCCATTTACTGATGAACAACAATATTGATAAAAATATCCTTTTGTTTGAATGATCGCTACCTTACAATCTACTGTCAGTCTCTTTCATTCACACTTTTTAATCCTCAAACGGCGTGTGACTCGCTCTTTCTCTGCATTTCTCTTTCTCTGCATCCATGTGTCAGAAGTACGATCGTGTCTCTCTCTCTTCCCACACGTTTCCATTTAAGTCTACTAAATGTATGTGTGAGAGACGTGTGTGAAAGATGATCAGATTTGAAAAACAGAGGAAAAACTCCACATCACACATTTAGCGCATCGATCTCAAACGATCAAATGACCAATAATGAAGTCTATCAGGGAAACGGACCATTCCCCATTATCATTAAGGTCACGTTGTCTGCTGCACTGTGCATTTGTATTTGCATTAACCACCAAGAGCACCTCCCAATTATGTTGTTTAAATCAATAAGCCTTCTCTATGTGATGAGGAGCGGGCTATTAAGAGGATGTAGGTGGTAACAGAAACAGGGGTGCAGTGGCTGAAATGGCACTAAACAGAGCTGTAATTATGTTGTTTCTACAACATTAGTGAGTCGCTCTGCCCCACATGGAGACTGACAGCCAACTGCTGCTAAGCTCCAATATCATTCCTCTACATATTTTATTTTCTCTTCTTTTTCGTATTGGCTGATTAGCATCAACTGTTCTCAATATGCTTCACAATCATTGACTCATTCACAGTTGTGTGGCCAGTAAAGTCAAATCATATTGACGCAAGTGTACAGTCCAGACATTATAACCTGACACTTTTCACTGTTGCTCTGATGATTATATTTATGCCAACACTGCTGCTGCAGCTCCCTCCACCACCCCAACCTCCTGTTTATGTGTTTGTATTGTTGATTTAACTAAGACTTATGTTTATGAGAGGGATTAGCTCTTTCAGCTGAAGCCTCTTTGCGCCTTGGATTCTTTGAGAGCTTTATGGTGTACTGGAAGTGGTTAATTTACTGCTTTATATATATCTATGACTGAACTCACAGTGGGAATTATCTGCTTACTGTAACACTGCGACTGTTTCTGAAAAGACACCTCCAATTTTGTATTGGCAGCAGAAATTATAAAATGGATATCCTAAAACCTGGAAAAAAAACCTCTAAATGACTAAAAACCACCAGAGTTAAATGAGAAAACATGTATATTTTTTTCTTCTGATAATTTTGGTGAACTGATCCATAAACTGTCATGTGCACAAAAGTGAAATATGTCCTTTAAACCCTCTCACATAGCACTCTTTTCTGGTTGCTGTCCTCTTCAGTGACAGTTCATTGTTGGCAGATCAGGTGAACTTGGCTAGTGACAATCACAAGGGGCGTGTGTGTGTGCGGGTGTGTTTGTGTGAGTGCAAGCATGCAAGCGTGTAAGACAGTGTTATGATTAACTGAGGTGGGTGATGGAGGTGAACCAGAATCTGCTCCTTCAGCATGTTACACTTCACAAACTGCGCAGGAGCCACAATTTTCTTTTTTCATCTCTCTCTCTCTCTCTCTCTTTGTCTTTTCTCCCCGCATCAGAGCTTATCCTCGTCCTTTTACCACTTTTCTAAAGGTGCCTGACCACTGAGAAGAAAACAGACTTGTCAGAAACAAATAAAAAATGTAGCCAAGGCTGGCTTTCATAGTATCTTCTTCTCCTTCCCTATTGCCTGACTTATTATTTCTTTTTCCTTCTCAAGGGATAATTGTCTGGCCATCTTGTTTCCTGTCTAAGTTGGCTCGTATGGGAGATCAGTGCAGTGAGAAACAGATATAGCAGATCAGGATCTGACAGACACAGGCTTCAGTCCTACAGTACCTCAGTACAGTCTGATGTACCTCAGACTGGACCGTAGCTGATATAAATATTCCTCTAATAGCTTATATAAAATGTCCAAGGATGAGATGTGTGTTTTTCATTCTTCACTGCATGTAGAAAACATGGCAGAGTCCTTTTTTTTTCTTCATGGTTCTCATATCAAGATAGTTTGGCTCCCAGCACTAATGAAAATATCATTCTCCAACCATCATTACTTCCACTTAGGAGACATCTGGACTGGAAAACACTTTGCTTGCTGAGCCACTGGCACATGGTCAGAGTAGCTTTGAGCTGATCACTAAATTAAGAATAAACTGGTATTTCAGTCTAATACAATGAAATCATGGCAACGATGCATCTGAGGGCAAGTGTCCGGTGAAGTCAACGGTGTCCAGATGAACATCGTAAAAGCTGCGTGTGAATGGAGGAGAGGAAGGGAGATAGAGAGAGGGAGAGCATGTGGGAAGAAGGCTTGGCCAGTACATACCATTCTCAGTGTCCCGTGGAGAATGCCAAAAGCCAGACCCTAAATCCTCAGCCATGCGCTCCCTGGACTCCTCCATAAAAATGCTTTACTTATGCCACAGATATCCTGCTCGCTATATTCTCTTTCAGCCTCACATCGCTCCTACACACAAACCCTCTCCTATGGAAACAAATGGCACCACACTCGCCATGCTGACAAACACACGACTTACACAACCAAATGAGTTAATGAGTAGAAAATATATTACCTCATGCAAATTACTGTAGATTTACTTTATTGCAAATACATACATACAAATACTCAAAGTGGTGCCTCTTTTTGTGTAGCCTAATTAGTGCCTGAAAAACAAGAATAAAGCAATTAAATAGTTACAGCTATAGCCAGAAACAAGTTATATTAGCTCAGCATAAACAAAGAAAGAAAAAAGCAGCTATCTTGGCTCTGTCCAAAGGTGACCAAATATGCCTACCAGCACCTCTAATTAATATGTTGGATTTCTACAAAACATAAAGTGTAAAAACGACAATTTGTGGTTTTTATGTGGGGTGATGAACTAGGTTCGGAGCAGTTTCCACTGGTTGCCTGGCAACCACACTGTGAGGACAAGACTCTAGGGTATCACCTCATCTTGTCAAGAAATTATCCTACACATAACATTTAGAGGTGTTGCAAGGCATATTTTATTACCAATGGACAAAGACAGACTAGCTGTTTCCCCCGGGTCCATATTTGCAGAAATACATATGTTGTACACATATGAGAGTGGTATCGATCATTGAGCATATGGCAAGACACAAAATAAGTTTCCCAAAATGTGGCTATTTAACAGCATCTAAGCTATAGATGTAGACAGTGTTAAGCAGGTTGATTAAAAAATGTCATCAATTACTAATTAATTATGGAAAAAATAATTACAGACTTAATAATTACTTATCACAAAAGGTTATTTGTGGTCTTTCATTCCTCTGCCGAGCACTGTCAAAAGTGCTTTCTAACAACTTTAAAGCCTTCCCACTTGCACATTATATTTTCTGTATTAAACACAAAAAAGGAAAGCAGACATGTTGGTTTACCGAGCAGCCATCCTACAGACCGAACCAAACACCCAGAAAAGGACAAAAGGACAAGTGAACCAGAGTGTCTCCCACAACTCTATCCCTGTGGAGAGAAATGTCACAAGTGTGGTGGTGTCCAAAACAACCCTCCAACCTGCCTGTCATGCAGGGCGCATCTGCTAAACAAATCCCGACACACACTGTCACACCTGTGACAGTCACAAACTGTCTCGGGCAGCCTGATACACCACAGTGATCAGCATGATGCATGAATGATCAGGAGCTGTTTTTATGGACTTGACGATGTGAAAATACTGATATAAAAACAAACTGTTGCACTTAAGGAAGAAAGTATGAAATCTTTTCAGTTATGTTCCTATAGTTCTGTTAGGTCTCCATGTGTCATCTCTGCATGTGTTTGTCCCCATACATGCATGGCACCCGCATAGTGACCACAGTACATGAACACAACACTAGATGGTGGGTCAGGGGCAAACACACAACCATCTAGTTCTTCTGTCTGTCAGTCAGAAACTGAAGAGCGCTGAGTAAACAAAAGTGTGATTACATAATAATAACCAACAAATTCTGCAAAGTCTGTGCCACAAGATTTCATTCACACAGTTTTATAGAAATTCCTGAGAATTTGGGGAAACTGGATCAATTTGGAAGTTATTTTGAGTCATTTTGATTTGACATTGACTTTTCAATTCTGTGTAACTTCCTTTGACTTCTGAAAATTGCAAATAAACAAGGTGGAAATCTATTTGAAGATTAGTACTCATCGTCATGAAACACAAAATGCAACCTGCATCGTCCAATCAACAATTTCAAAATGAAAATGCACATAACACATATAAACAGTATAAAATTGTCCTTTATTAGGAACCCTTTCTGATAAAATAAGGTCATTATCTACATTGACCGAAAAAACAGATGCCATTTTTAAAGCCCTGTGGCTGGAAAAAAAAAGCAACATTTTGTGCAATACAGGATATGACTCTGGACTCAAGGTAAAAAGCAATTGGACAGTGTCCTTCAGAGCTCCGCATCCCTCCCTGCCTTACCGTGACTGTGGTTACCGGGCAGATTTGGGCTAAATGCACGAGAAAGAAATGAAAAAAAAACATCTTGTCAAATGTGAAACGACAATGTGAACACAAACTTACCCTTGAAATTGTATTGTCAGAGGTGGAAGTGAGTGACACCTTTTGACATCGTTACCATGACAGCAGTGAATCACATAACCGGATGTCTCTTTATTGAATAAAAGAAACCTTCAATGGGTGATTTTGTGAGCATGTTAATATCCAGAAACCATTTGTGAAAACAATGTCAATCATTTCCAGTTATATCTGGTTTAATCTCTCCATTTTTATCATTTTATGTTTAAGCAACTTTTAATATTATTTTTATTGTGGTTAATCATTCAATTTTCACAATTAAATGTCTGATTACTTGTTCTTTCCTTTGTTGTTTGTTTTTACATTTTTTTCCCCCCTTGGAAAGTATTTTGTAACCTTCTTATGAAAAGTTAATTATTATTATTATTATTAGAATCATAATTAAATAATATTTCATATTTGGAAGCTTGTAAACATATTTATCAGTCACTTTAATTAGTATCCTCATTGCAATTGCCATAGTATTATTTAAAATTTAAGAGGTCATAACTATGACATGTAAACATGGCATTTCTTCTTATTTTCACAAATATGCAACTAGTAGTTTTGAGAGATTTGGTATAGTATGTCTTTTCATCGTTTTAGAACTAACTGATTTACATGTTACTTACAAATGTTGCACTTTGGATTAATCCTTAATTAATTAGTTGATTTCCATTCACAGTACATCACATTTTCCCTACCATATTAAACTATAAAAGATTAAAAAAAGAAGCTGATCCATGGGAGACTAGGTTATCGTGAAGGCATCCAATTAACATGTTGACTGTATCACTGTAATTAATTCTAAACCCATTAAAAATATGAAAGTTAGCCCTTTCTCTCTTTTCCCAACTCTCTCTGAAGGTTTTTATTTTCAACAGGGAATCTCTGTAAGTATGAAAAGTGAGGTAAGTAAACAGAGGAGAGAGTTTGGGATCATTTTTCTCTGTCAGATGAGATACATTTCGGCTCTAGTGAAAAAAAGATAATTAGATAATTCTGTTAAAGCTAAATAGACCCATATGTGCCAGAGGCCGCTAGAGACACAAAACTTAATCTTTCTCCATGTGAGTGTGCATGCATACAAATGCGTCCTGGAGGGCCTGGCTCATAACTCAGCTGAGCTTGCTTGGTTGTGGTCTTACACCATTTGATAATCAGATTTATCAAGAAGTAAAAGTATGTCAAAAACTCAAGTACGTGTCCTGTTAAAAGACCTAATTTGTCTCTTGTGAAGAAATGATCTTTGTATGCATAAAATGATGCATCATTTAGACTCATGTTGACCAGTTTTGCTGTTATTTGTTAAATGTTTTTAAATCCATTTTTTTCCCAAAATGGTCGTAACACCAATCACCAGTTTTCATTAATATGCTTATCAAATCTGTCTACAATCAGAGATGTTTTGAAGAGTCAAAGCAGGATGTGTGCAGTCATCTTTCTGAAACAAAAAAAAACAACACAATGGCATCTACAGGCAAAAAAGACAAAAATGGCTGTTCCAATGCTTAACACCGATCCTGAGCAGAATGAAAGAAACAAGCAGTTAGTAGACAAACAGCTGAAGTGGAATCCCTCCCAGAAAAACATGGGGAGTAATGTAATATCTCATTGGTAATTTCATTTTTCAAGTGCAGGGCAAAGAGAATTTCAATTAGCTTAAATGGGCTATTTTCACTTGATGTTTTAATGAAAATGAAATATAATTAAAAAATAAATGCCCTTCCCTTTAAGGACATAATTGAAGACACTGCAGCATCAAACTGTCAGACAAATCCATCTTGCTAGATTTCTTCTTCTTCTTGCCAGAATCACAACACCTAGATGGCTCTGCTCAATGAAGTGACGACATAGTTTCAGGCCTTCCCAGGGTAATACGGAATCAAATCTTAAAACAATTAAAGGCCTTGCACACCCACACAGGTGTTTTCAATTATTCTGCCTGAGTAGCACTTTGTTCAGGATGAAGTTGGCCAGACCTGTGCTGGGAGTTGGCTGAGTTAATGTACTAATGGATGTCAGCTCGTTCAGATAGATATTTTGACTTACCATTGCAGGAAAACTACATGCAATCAGTAAAATGAATGATGGCTCTGGTTAATTTAGTTGAAAGCAATGATGGTGGGTCAGAATAAGCTTGCATCCCAACTTGTAACACAACTACATGTGATGCAGCCATTATTAATGATATTTTTTATGTTATTAATTAAAGTTACTTTACCAGTTGTGTGGTCCAGTTGGACAGAAAACTGATGTCACCGTACCTTGACATGGGGGAGATGTCAATAAAGCACACTTACAAAGCTGATAGGAACAGTAATTAGTAACATCAGTGTGTATGAACTTTGTGTTATTCTGTTCAGTAAAACTCTCAATAGAGTATTTTCCACGTACAGCAGAAAGCGTTGTGCATGCATCTTACTATTTGAAGCAGCTTCTAAACAGATTACCGTACAAGTCAAATCTTTCTTCTGAAGTGAAGGAACATGCGCACAGTGCAGCTCTGTGGCTCATTGGTGTGCCGCGAGATTCGTTGACAATAAGATAAACACAGAAGATTGAAAGTCTTTTTCCTTGACTGTGTAACATCACATTGAATAGCTTTAGAGCACCTATTGGTGTCTTCTATCTGCACTAAAGTAGAGGGAGCAAGACCAAACCATTTTTTACAAGTTGTAGGCCTTTTGTAAACCACTGTTCACACTGCACACTTTCATATGAACAAATAAAAAAACAATTGACACTTGATTCTGTGTTTATGGGGCTCGAGTAAGGTAAGTATCCTGTGTATAAAAAAACCCATACACACAAGACCAGAGGTGTAAGCAATGGATTAAATTGTGTGTGATCAATGACCATGGTAATTAGCCAGCGTTATGTTATTTTGTGTGGTTGCGGGATACATCTAAAAAAAGCCCAGGACTGGAACATTCACTGTGTAGTATTTAAAAGAAGCCAGTCTTGAATGCTACAATACGGAAATGTGCTAAAACGTTAGCAGCTCTGTCCTGTTCTTTATCTTCAATACACAAGCAACATGTTTGCAACAGATTTTGAAACTGAGACGACCTACCGAGCAAGTCGAAAACACTGCAGGTGTACTGAGGACAACTGGTGCCCATTTAAAGGCAAAGTGTGGTCACACCAGATATTAATTTCACTAATATTCTTGTTTAAAATGTATCAAAATTCAAAACAGCCAGCCAGTGACAGCATTAAACAACTTACCCAATTAGCAAACAAGCGTTACTAAGAATTGGTAAATCTGCCATCGTCTGGGGCTGCTTAGCGAACAGTCAAGTAAAAGCTCTCTTTCTGCATCAGTGTTTAGAAGCGAAATATTTTCTACTCAAATGTCTGTGTGTACACCTACGTGGTCACAGCTGATCCTCATCCCTATAGAGTCACAATACATGTAACCTGAGTGTCAGAGCTGGTATGTTTAATCCTGCCGTTCTTTCCATAATCCCCCTCCACGGCTCACACTCTCTCCTGTCCAAGCTTCATCCTACTGTTCATTATTAATGGGGCCAAGCCTGCTTTGCAGAGAGTCAGCAGCTATTGCTACACACAAATATTTACATTCAACAGGCTCAGATTCTGAGTATGTGTCTGCATGAGTGTGTGTGTTGCAGACAAGAACATAAATTGTGTAAATTGGCAATATAGAGCTGCCTCAAACACCTGAGATAAAGACAGCAGGACATTGCATGTGTTTGTGCGTGTGTGTGTGTGTGTGTGTGTGTGTGCATGCAGAGAAAAGCATTGATACGTGAAGACAAAACTCAGCGAGAGTTTTGCTTTGTCAACAACACCAATCAGGGTGGATCAAGCTAGTCCCAACACCTAATAATCACAAATGTTTTCTGGTGTGTATGTGTGAGTGAAATGAAAAAAAAAATGAAAGTGAGAGAGTAAGTTACGGACACAGAATCAGCACTGTCCCTCCTTCTGCACATTCAAAAGTGAACTTAACAGGAAAAAGTGGGGAGTGGTGCCCTGCGATAGATGTCAGTCAAAACGTCAGCGCGTCAAAACAGAAGAGCTGAGACAAGCAGCTTCATTAAGATATCAACATGACGCCTTGTCCATCTACCCAACCAGCCTCAGGCTCTGTCTGTCAGATGGTTGAGAAGCAAGACAATATAAAGGAATATCCATTACCAGGGGGAAGAGAGAGGGAGCACACATAGTCTGCTGCTGAGAAGTGTGGTCACACATGCACACACACACACACACACACATATCTTTTGCATGAAAAAAAATCTACTTACAAATGACTGCCTCAAATAATACTGCCTGAACCCCATCAGTTACAGGTCAAAACAACACAAAAAAACAGAATGAAATCATATAAACAACACTTCAAAACTCCATGCAACATCCCTAGAATATGTCACTGAAAACAAAATATGTGCAAGTTTAAAATTACAGGAGATGTGTGCGGTAACTCAATGTTACCACTTCCACACGGAGGCCATGTGCAAACAGAAAGACAACAGAGCTGCATGAGAAAACACAGCCTCCTCATTCATTTCAATGAGGCCATTGTTTTGACATCTCTTCCGGCAGGGAGCTGGCATTGGCCGATCAAACATGTGCAAGCACATGTTTCTCATAAATGACTCTGTAGCATAAACACTGTTCCTTTATCTGGTGTTTGATTATAAAAAGAATGTCTCAGTGAACTTAACAATCCTTCTTCACATTGTTTTCACATCCGATAAGCTTTTAAAGTCTATCACTCAAACTCGCCTTGTCTGAAGCAACACACCCCCTGCCAACCATTAACTGTCAAGTGACTACAAGCACCAACTTCATAATTGGCAGTGGTTTGTGGTTTTCAAACTGGATTGGAGCTGGATTAAATATATTATTTTCTATTATCATTATTATATATAATTATAATAATAATCATAGTCATTTCGTGTAGAGGCAGCGTTGCTTGCACATGTCCAGCTGTAGCCTTCAAATTAACCACAGCAGTCCTTGTGTGATGAAATACACATTTATTGTTAGACTTGCATGAACTAATTAACACAAATTGTCTACCTATAGGTGTTGTATCAGGTCTCTGTTAAGGCAGTAGTACGTATGTCATTACTCTTAACTATACTAGGCCAGTACACATGCACATGGATCATACAGTTCCTCCTTAAGTGAATAAAGTCATTAAATTTTTTTATATCCTTGAATGAAGACAGTGTTGACTGGATGATTTTAGTAGGACATTAAAGCTGTTGAATGAAAGTCTTTTGTACTCACTAAGTGATAATGGTGATAGTAGTTAGTATAGTATTAGTTGTAGTGACAGTAAAGGGTGGATGGATGGTTTGGTTGGGTTCCTGTGAGATTAAACACACAGGAGTTGCATGACAGTGATCGATTATATTGTTGAGGCTGGGCAAGATTATTTTTAAGCAATCGAGTAATTGTGTAAAACTGACATGAGTAGTTCACCATAGGATTCATATGAGATTTAGGTTTGTAATCAGATGCCTTGATATTATTGAAGAGTCAACATATTTGTTGCTCTGTGTGTTTCTGTCCTTGAATGCACACTGTGGACCTTTTAGTCGTTCAGCAGACACTTCTAAATCTCTAAAGGCTAGATCAATGTTTTTAAACACGTGTACCACACTGTTCTGCCCTGTCATTCATAACCATGTTACACTTAATCCCAAAATAGATCCCAAATATATTCCACTTTATCTAACAGATATAGTCTCTTCCTTTTCCAATTCCCTGTTCTGCTTTGGCCACAGTGAGCACCAACGAGTGTTTCCAAGTTTAGTAAACAAGCCCAAATCTGGGGGATCACATGAGAGATGAGGAGTGTTGGAATTATTTATTCTATCTGACATGTGATTTTGCCCAATCATATGCATGTGAGGCTCAGTCTGGCTTACAGAGAAGGCAAACAGCAACCCGAAACGATTTCATCAAAAGTGACGAATAATGGTTCCTGAAATATAATTTTTCCTGGTATGTGTGTTTGTGTCTCACAACACATGGGAGATTTGTTTTAATTGAAATGTAAAAGTAGTCATCTACTTTTCATAAAACTCATTTAGCTCAAGAGTGACATTTTATCACTTATGATTTCACATAATTTCCTGATTTCCGTCTGTCACACACACACACACACACACACACACACACACACAGTACAGTACAGCACATCCCAACTTTATTTTTGTGTTTTAAGAATCCATGGATCTTCATTAAAGGTTGGCAGGAGAGGCTCATATGTTGTGATGTTTCTTCTTATTGAAGAGAAACTGGTTGTGTGTAATCTTGCAAACTTAAAAAGATAATAATTCCATAATTATGTCCTGATGTGAGATAAAAAATAAATAAAAGTCCCTGGTTACTTTTCTGAATTCCCTGTTGTACTGAAAACAGAGCTCATCCTTTTCGAAGCATTTATTTGTCACTTTTGAGGCAATTTCTGCATGAAATGAAGTTTGACCATCAGGACAAACTTCAGCTGTCCCATGGAGAGCTGGGATAATAGTTGTCCCAACAACAGACGTCATGACAACAGACGGGCAACATGACTAAAACATTAGCTTGGACACGGTGAAAGACATGGTAGGGTAAGTGATATCCTAGAGGGTAAATGTTCACCTGTCTAATTATAAATACTCTCTCACAAGCACTTCTGTCTTCCACATAACAGCACACATACACACAGACGCACTGAAAAGAATGCAAAGCCCTCATTCAGTAAAGCTCAGGAAGACATCACCATCGCCAGTGTGATCTCGGTGCTGACAGGTCTGGACATGCAGTATCCTCCTAGTTCAGTTCTTTCGTTATGAGCATGTGTGTGAGATTTTGTGAGGAGTTTTAAATTAGACTTGACTTAATTCATCATTCAGTGTTTACTGCCCGTTTATGTACAGTACTTAATGAGTGAGTGAGTTTGTCAGTTGTGATTCATCAGCAGATCGGTGCTGATGGTCAAAGTGTCTCATTTGACTCCTCTAAGTGTCAGACAGATGTCTCCCTCTCCTTCTGTCTACCAGCTGTGTACAGTAGAGTACATTATATATTAGTTCTTCATGTATAATGGATCAGTTTGAAGGCAGCAAATTGCTCATCGGCTTCCCTCCACTTTGCTCCCAACATGTCTTTGGTCCATTAGTAAAACCTACACAGTGACTAAAGTGTTGTGGGGGAAAGCTGCCTGTTCTCTACCCCACACACATTCAGGGCAGGAAACTTTTTTACTCCACCACAGTAAGATACCTATTTTTAGCCACTTTTACTTGTTTGTTGGTTTATTTAAATCAACATTCAAATAGTTTGGACTTTATCACATTTACACTGAGTCTCCACACTCAGCAAAATAACGTCCTTTTTAATACTTCTCTTAAGTTTATTTTATTTGATCTATTCTACCAGACTAAAACATTTTAAAGGAAACAGAAGATTTTTTAGCTTAAATAAGTCAAGATAACTGGTTACCTGAGAAGCCAGGGCTACACTGTCCCTGAGCAGCGATTCTCCTCACAGCAAGCTCTGTGCCGAGCCCCCTCCTGTACTCCTGCTACACACACAACTATGTTGCAAATGAGTGAGTGAATAGTGAGTAAACAAATAGTGAGGTTTGCAGGCAACACCACAGTCAAGACAGTGTACAGGTTGAAGATAAGAGCCCTGTCATCCGGTTGCGAGGACAACAACCCTGAGCAGGATGTCCAGAAGACCAAGGAGCTGATGGTGGAGAGAGACAGCAGCTTCCGGTTTTGTTGGAGTGCATATCAGTGAAGCATGTTGACATCATGGACAACGACTCACTACTAAGGAAGTTTTGCATGGACTCGAGGATCATTTGCAAGTTCAACAGGTGTACCATGAAGAGTATCCTGACTGGTTGCATTTTTATATGTGGTCAAGTTTATTGCCCTCCATGCAGGACTTCTGCACCCAGAGGGTGCAGTGAAAACCCAGAGGATGCTTGAAGTTAGCTAACCCAGCTAAGCCAAACTGTGGGCCATTTATCATCCAGCAAACTGGAGTATAACAGCATGGTACTACAGACTTCCCCCAAGCCACCAGGCTATTGCCCTCTACTGAACACTTAACCCCTACTTTATCAATCCTACTTATCCAACTGCTACTTACTGTCACTTATTTTTCCCTGTAGAAGACTGCACTGCTGCACTTTCTACCAGCTATACATTGTTGTTCATTATAGATTTCATTACTTTAACCAACAGCTGTATCGTGACAGACTATATACTTTAACCGTGTCAATATATTTATTTATTTTATATTACTTATTTTTATTGCATGTTGTAATGTAATCTAATTCTAATCTTGTTGATCAAAGTATGATCATTTCTTAACCAAAACTGGTTGCCATAATCGGGGTAGAGGATAAGAGAAACTAGAGCTGCGACTGATGATTATTTTCACTATACATGTAATCGCGTTACCATGTTTCTTACAAGCACGCATGCATTACAAAAGACTGTGGACAGGGAAAGCACAGCTAGCAGAAAGCAGAGATCATAACAGTTCAGTTCATCCTCATATTTAATATAATTCCATACACCTAGTAGTCTCCAGAGGTCTGGGTACATTTGTTCCCACTGCTGAACATTTGACTATTTAAATTCACATAGTTTTGTGCTGTGAGGTCTCCTCTATCTGTCTGCCTGCACTGTCAGAGTCTAACACACATAAGCACAAAAAAAATCTGGTTCTGGTGGGGGCGAAATCTTGTTACTGATCTGCTGCATATATACACGGATTTATAATAATTACACTCTCTTTTTGCACTAGAACATGTCAAAAGAAAAAACCTTGAAATTAAATCATCTTTTTTTTTTATTTTTCCTTCCCAGCCCTCGCTCACCTTTTCTAATCCTCCTCTTCAGCTTTAACATTATCTTCCCACATTTTTTGTTCTTCTCCTCAATAAAGATAATCAAGCGCCATTTGTCTACTAAGTAGTAGCGAGATTACTAATTTTCTCCAAACATACCTCAGTGCCCCAGTGAAACTTCCAAGTGTGGGGTCAAATGAAAGCCAAGGGTGAGGGTGGGGACTCAGGGGGGGAAAATGGATGAGCAGATCACACCCACGCTTATGCACTCACGGACACACACAAATGCACAGAGTGGCATGGGCGGAGGAAGAAGAGCTTCAATTTTACGCTTCAGGAAAGACAGTGAGAAAATATAGGCAGATTAAGAATGAGGTAATTTGAGAATGAGCACTGCAGAGTAGTGGGAGAAAGATCTAGTGAAGGATACAGAGATGGTTTATGTAGAGGATGAAGAGATAATGAAATAAAAGGAAGGGAGAAAGACATACAGCAGGACAACAAAGGGAGTGTGTTTAACTGAGTCCCTTATCGTGCAGGATGTAAAAAGGAAGGATTATTACCATTAATGGGTGAGATAAGAGATAGATGCAGGGCAGAAACGCTGGATATCATGTCAGGGAAATTGATGTACATGGCAGATTAAAGATCTCCCAGCTTGGATTAAAGGCAGTTGGACTGTAGATATTGAGTTTTCTTGTATTTGATTACCTAATCTCACTTGAACTAGACAATCTGATATTTCAGCTTCCACAACAGTTAAGCAAGAGAAAGAAAAGAGAGGCAGACTAAAGGTTGATGCAGGTACGTAATGAATGTGATTGACTTGATTTGTGGGTTTCAATTTCACCGTTAGTCAGAAAGCTCACAGGGCAGCACAGTGATTAGATCCATCCAGATAGTCACCAATGAACGCACACTCAGACACAGCGGCATGGCGAGAATATGCATGAACAGACATAAAAGCTAATGACCTTGATGAAATTTCAAATGACTGTGTGTTTAAGTGTTATGAATTGGTTCAAGTTAATATGCACCGTATGTTTAATGAGAATGTCTGCACCATACAGTTCAGATAACAGGAAATAATGTAGCTGTGGCTGAGAGAGAAATACACATTCACTATTTGACTGTGTTGCTTTTGTTTTACTCATTTGTATTTTTCTAATGTGACGTCTGTATGTGTCTTCATTTCCTTTGTGCATCCATTATGAGATGATAGTGTCCATCATCAGCACAAACATTTTTTATTGTAGTATTTTGACTTTACTTAATTTTGCCCTAAAATGAAAATTAATTTCATATATACTAACTGAAAAATACTAACTGTACTATGAAAATCAGTACATAGTACATGTTTCTGTGTAGACTAGCATTGGGTATCTCTTTTTCCCTCCTTCTCTCTCTCTCTCTTAGTGTCCAAACACATATATTATAACACACTGTAACAATCATTTTATCAGTGTGTGTGAACCTTTGTGTGTGCTGCATGTTGCCGACCACGATGACAATACCTGCGTAAAATGTTCCACTTTCTATTTTACTTGCATAGGACGGAGTCTGCCTCACCTTTAACCTTACTGTATCTGAAACATGCCCGCCTGCCCTGTGGTCATTATTTAGCCACATTAATCCATTGTCTCATGTTGATGTCATCCGCATCAGACTGGGGAGATTAATTAATGTGATTTTCATTGATAAAAAAAATGTCTGTTAATCAGGCATGGGCAATCTTATTGTAATGTGCTCACTAGGTGTGTGTGTGTGTGTGTGTGTGTGTGTGTGTGTGTGTGAGAGAGAGAGACAGAGACAGAGAGAGAGAGAGAGAGCACAGCATGCGTGAGAAACCAGTCTGGGTCAGTGTTGATTAAATAAACAATTGTGTTTATAGAGCAGACCTTCTCTCAACACGCATGCATAAAAAACATACACAGACAAACGTGTTACACCCTTCAACGCGCCACGCTAAATAGTTTTTCTCTTTTTACTTCAAACATTAAAAAAATTCAAAAGCACCTCTACAAACGCAAATAGTGTAAAACTACATCAAGAATAATCATCACTGAAAATGTACGCCCCACGCTTTTTGTAGCACCCCAAATTTCCTCTAGGCTCAGTGCTGAAGTTCTCATGTTGAGTTTTACATTAGCAATGGAGGAAATGTGAAGATGGGAACCTTCAAATACCCAGAAGCAGCAAACACTGAATGTACATCTGCACGTTTACTGTACACGCATGCGTGTGTGTGCGTGTGCGTGTATGTGTGTGTGTGTGTTGGTGGATGTGATGGAGTGTGCAAGAGAGTGACTAATGTGAGGCTCCTTGTATAATCACTCACCCTGTACCTCCACCCACCGTAATGAATAAATAACAGAGAGATCAAATAAAGAAGTCTGCAAAAAGAAAATACACATGAAAAATGCAAGACTGCCTTTTAAATAAACCTCCCTCTCATTCTGAGTATGTTAACAACGAACAGAGACTTTGAAGATCCCGCAAGACACAGAAACCGTCCTATCAGCATTAAATGTGTTCTCTGTTGTGTAAATGTGAGGTAATTCTCTCCATAGCTGATGAGTGATTCCACATAGAAATGTGTACGTTTGTGAAAGCAATCTCCTACCTGTGAAGGTGTTACTGTTCATTCAGTGGTTGATTGATTTTAACAGAGGTGAAATTCAACATGAATTGTCATTTCTAAAAGAAAATTTCCAAATTGAGGAATTGTATTATTATTATTTTTTTAATAATCGACAAATTAACCAATAATGAAAATGATTGTATGAGTCTAGTCTACTATAATGTAGAACGTGTAAACTTATACTGTATCTGTAAGGGAGTATCTCTTGAGCTGCAAGAGGGTCCAATGTATTACCGGACCCAAAGTCAAAGATCAAAGCTATTTTTTTCTTCTAACAATGGCCCTCACAGGCTCCATCCACAATCTTATTTCACAACAACCTTCTTTGTTTGTTTATTGATTTGAAAAAGTTTAGCCTGGGGAAACCTCAGCTTTCTGACAACATGAATCCTGCCAGGAGGAAGAAGTTAATGGAAAAAAGACATTAGCTCACTTCTATTGCTTCCATGGTTTAAGACCAACATAAATCAATATCTGCCCTTTGTAAATGTTCCCTGTATGTGTACCGGACCGTCCTGACCAGGCAAATCAAATCTCCAGCCTTCATACCATTACAAAAGAGTGGTCTGGTGTCAGGGGAAACAGCTGAAGCCTCAGGCAGGTAAACTTAAGATATTACTTCTTGGAGAATGACAGAAAACGCAGAAGGGGACGAAAAGACACCGATGGAGAGAAAGGGCAATGTTTTCAGAAACTAAGAGCAAAGACAAAGATATACTCGGTGATCAAGAGCATGTGTGTGTGTGAGACCAAAGAGTAGAAACCTGGTGCAAGGGAGCACAATCTGGAAAATAGGATGTACAAAATTAATATATTGTTCTTGGGGTTTCAATAATGGCTATTCACATCAGCTTGTCTCATCTACTTTTAAAGTAGAAGATAATTTTGGGACAAAAACCCAGGTTAACCTCTCTACAGGGAAACTTACCTGTCAAGTGCAGGGTGTTGAGGCACAAAACACAGTGTTATAAGACATAGTTTGCAAATGTGTAATTGTTTTAATGTTCTTGCCACAAAATATTCATTTTGCAATCGTGATATATTTTGATTTGACTTCTCACACACATTTATGTTTAATTTGGTCACTATATGCTACCACAGGGACACTCGTGGCTCCTAAAGGCAGCCTGTATGCAGCAACAAGCTATAAAATATCTATTAAATATGTCAAATGCTAGCAGAAAAAGCGCTACAAACTACTGTACACCATACTCCTGACATTGCATAATCAAATTCAAGTGATCATATGCCTCTCATTCAGCATCAGCAAGCTGTAACGCAGAATAAGATCGATTCATATCCTGCATGTTGTCTTTCATATCACCTCATCCAACATTATATCAACTGGCAAATTACAACAAGTATCTGTCCTGCATTAACACGCACAATGATCAGCCTACATGACAAGCAGATCATTAATTACCAACACTTGTGACAGTTTGTTGAAAGAGGAAATAACATTTTTCTGTCGCCATAAGTCCTCGAATTCTTTCAGTTTTGGCGGCCACGCGCTCACGTAACATCCCGCGCTTCAGCTGTGATCAATGTCAGGAGGCGCGTGGACACAACACACACACACACGCACACACATATTTCAACATAAAATTCATAAAACACATAACACATAGGCGTGAAAAGTGGACGGACAGAGACACATACAGCACAAGACTTGGAATGTAGACAAATCTGACATGGTAGCCTTTATATACCTTAGACAACATATAAACCGTCTCTTATGGAAACATGACAATAAGATGATAATAATGTGTAGTAGCTCCTGAAAACAAACACACAAAAAAGTTGAAAGAGTTGAAAAAGAGAATTAACTCCTAGGCTGTATTATTAGAAAGTATCTGCCAACCACTTAGCTGCTTTTCTGGAGCTTAGAGCAGATGAACAAGAGTAAACAGACGCATAACATCAATAAAATGACTCTGTACCTAAGCGTCCAGACCTCCTCTTGCGCCCCTGGCACCCACACACCACCCGCTGCTCATCTCCCGGCCAGGTCCATCGGCGCAGGTACAGTCCAGAGAGCACAGCACGGACGCATAACCGTCCAAAGATAGGACGCCGAGAAAGAAAGAAAGAAAGAAAGAAAGAAAAGAAAATTGACCTGTGGTTATAAATTTTTCTTCTTCTTCCCTAGTTACTGTCTTGGCTCACTTTAGTTTTGTGTTTGTGTTTCTGTCAGTAAATCACTTTTCTGAATTGAGTCTCGCTCCTGCTGCAGAGCGGACTGAAGCCTGTCGGACTGAATGAGGCGAAATGCTGTTGCTGCTCTGCGCTCAAACTCTGTCAAACCAGTCTGGGCATACAGGGTGACTTCCGGTAGACAATTTCAAAATACAACTGAAAAGAAGGAAAATGAATATAACATCTATTTAACAAATCATTATTGTAAAATATGTGCAATATAACTGAGACCCAAAACAGTTAAATAAGAATGTATAAGAATGTATGTACTGTCTTTGGTCAACAGGGAGTGCATATGCTTGTGTTCACACTAATATGTCTGAAGTGCATGAAAGTGTATATAGTGTGTCTGGGTTTGTACTCGTGTAGTAAAGCCCACATCCCACACAGATACACAGTATGTTTAGCAACTGCAGTCTATAAGAAGTACAAACTGTGTAGATTTGAACAAAGTACAGTGTGTTTTTGGCAATATTATTAGAGCACTTAAAAAAACAAGAACAGGATACAAAACAATCCTAATGATTGAGCGCAAACTAGGTACAGAGCAAACTAATGCTGGATGGATTAGTCCAGAACACAGAAATGTAAATACTTGAATGCTTTATTTTCAAATGTCAGCCTTATAACTTCAACTAAGATTACTTGTTAATGTGTTGAGCATTATGAAGGTTGGCTCCAGGCTGGTGCTGCTAACATCATGTGAATCAGTCATTGAATATTTTTGCTTTCATGATAGGTAGTGTTGGCCTCCTCACAGTCCAAAGGAATTTTAGAGGAAGTAATACTAGTGTAGGCTAGCATTTTGAGAAAAAAATGAATAGTTTGCTCGATGATGAACAAGGGCACCACATATTGTCTTTATGGGGCAAAAAGGATTAGAGGTCATTGACAGTCTCAGTTTGCACTCTGCAATAGGTAGGCAGAGTCAAGTAAACCACAGAAAGCAGAGGAAGCCAGTAACACAAGCAGCATAGTAGCAAGCAAAATATTACCTCATGTTTTGTGAAGATTCCCTTCAAAGCTGCAGTGGTTTGTCCTCCTAGTTGAAATCTATCTGCAGTGTGGAAGAAATCAATCAAAGCTTTCAAGTCACATTGAACTTGCATTTACTTTTTTTTTTTTGTTTGTGCATGGTGTAGGAAGAAATGATATTGCCAATTTTACAAAAAGCTAGTAATGTTTTTATATGAATTTATTACTCCACCATCCCATTTTTTTCCCTTTCTATTAACATTTGAGTCAACTCCAAACCTTCATTACTTTGATGCAACATTTTTGCAGGTACACCTTAGAGCTCTGGCTGATTCATTCCTTCCACATATGCCAGTTTATCTTAATTATTATATTCACACACCTTTTTAATGATTCTGTATAAAAGGATAGTATTTTTAGTTTCATTTCTAAAATCATTTCCCCATGATGTACTATAGCCAAGCGATATTAAGTCGGATATTAGTCTGTGGGCTGATAAGACATGAAAGCAAAGTGAGAGCTGTCAGAAAGCCCACATGCTGACAAAGAAATGAGACTCATGAGGGAAAAGATACATGAGACCAGACCTGGAATTTCATCATTTTAGCATTTCTCAACAGGGGCAGAACTGTCCCCCAGGGGAGTTAATGCTTAGTTATACGTTTGAATGCACAATATTATCATTAGACTTACTTTTACCACCGCAGGGTTTCCTCTACCATTAGAACACTTAGGCACAAAATAATTTATTGATATTTATAAATTACCACTATGCGTACAAACTCCTGAGTCAAATGTTCATACACTCTCAGCCCTGGACTTATCATAGTCACTGGACTCATTTGAAGATGGGGATGGGGAGTCAGAGGGAGCTGCAGTGTATGGATGACCATATGGATGAATGGTTTAGCCTCTTTTTGGTGATGCCAGCTGCCCAAAATTTTGTAGCAGGTTGGGGCACGTGCCTCCCTTGACTATAGTTGGATGAAAGTTTGAACTGGAGAGAGAAGGAGAAATTCTGGTTGGACCTTGATGAAGTGATGCACAGAATCCCTAGAAGTGAGATAGTTGTCATTGGTGCAAACTTCAATGGACATGTTGGTGCAGGAAACAGAGATGATGAGGAGGTGATGGGCAGGTTTGGTATCCAGGAGAGGAACGCAGAAGGACAGATGGTTGTTGATTTTGTAAAAAGGATGGAAATGGCTGTAGTGAATACTTTCTTTCAGAAGAGGCAGGAACATAGGGTGACCTATAAGAACCTATAAGAGTGGAGGTAGGAGCACACAGGTAGACTACATCTTTCATGTAATTCATGCAGAGAGACAGAGATGGAAAGATGTACAGCAGGTCAGGGTGATTAAGGATAGGGATGTAAGTGTATTGACAGGTGCCAGTAGTGTGATGGGAAGATCAAATTTGTCTCGGAGGGCTTTACAATCTGTACAGTGAGTTACACCCTCTGTCCTTAGACCCTTGATTCAGGTAAAGGAAAAACTTGCCCACCTTGCCCAGGAAAAAAAGGTGGAAGAAATCTCAGGAAGAGCCACAGAGGAGGGATCCCTCTCCCAGGATGGACAGACGTGCAATGATGTCACATGTACAGAACAAATCAACACACACATATTGTACAATCACAATGATTTACAATGAATTACATGAATGTTAAAATGAGAATTGCTTACAATGAATGATAATTGTAACAGTAGCAGTGGAACCTGTGATAGAGAGACACAGATGCACAGCAGCAGCCACAGTCTACAAGAACCTGCTGGACACAGAAACTCCGGGGAAGAAGTTTAGTTAGTAATAAGCAGAGGAGAGAAAAGGAGAGAGAGGAGAGAGGGAGTGTGTGTCTGCCTCCCGAACACAGAGTGGTTGTTTATTCCACAGAAGAGGAGCTTGATAGCTGAAAGCTCTGGCTCCCAATATACTTTTAGACACTATAGGAACCACAAGGAACCCAGCATCCTGAGAGTGCAGTGTTCTAGTGGGGTGGTAAGGTACTATGAGCTCTTTTAAATATGATGGTGCCTGACCATGAAGAGCTTTGTATTTTAGGAGAAGAATTTTAAAGTCTATTCTAGATTTAACGGGTAGCCAGTGCAAGAAAGCCAAAATTGGAAAGATGTGATCTCTGATCTTGGTTCCTGTCAGAACACGTGCAGCAGCGTTCTGAATCAGCTGCAAACTCTTAAGAGACTTATTGGAGCAACCTGATAACAAGGAGTTACAATAGTCCAGCCTAGAAGTAACAAATGCATGGACTAGTTTGATCAAAGACAACTCCAAGATTCTTTACGGTGGAGCTGGAGGCCAGGGTGATCCTGTCTAAGGCAACTAAATCTCTGGAAAGACAGTTTCTGAGGTGTTTGGGTCCAATTACGAGAACTTGAGTTTTATCTGAATTTAGCATCAGAAAATTGTGGGTCATCCAATTTTTTATGTCCTTAATGCATGCTTGGAGTTTAGTTAAGTGATTGGTTTCATCAGGCTTGATCAATAAATATAATTGGGTGTCGTCGGCATAACAGTGAAAGATGTACCCCTACATTTTTACCACTTCTTCATTAAAACCTGCCTGACCATCTGACAGATGAAGCTGCTTGTAATGGCTCAGTTGTAATTAGCTTCTGGTGATATTCCTGCATAATCTATAATGTATAACGTGAACATGGCTGTAAACTCTGAGACTTGTTTGATGATTGGGAAGATATTGACATTGAAAGAGAATTACTAAAGCCAGTTAGTCAGAACAAAATCTGAAAAAGAAGTTGTGTGTAGCACTACAATCATCATTCAGGAAAAGATCAAACTGTTGAGGCTTTTTTACTTATAGCAGGAATTAAATTTGATGAGACCATAATGAGTGCCACATCTTTTGAATGATAGTTGTACAAAGCTTCAGGATTATGATAGATGCTTCTGAATCTTATTTCTGCCCAGAGCTGGAGATGTAAATGAGAATCAATTAATCTGATGTCTGGCAAAGCATTCTGAAATGAAATCTGATCTCAGGTTAGATGCTGAATGGTCTTACTTCTAGGCATTATTGTGTTTCTACCCTGCCTCACTCATCTGCCTCTCTGTCATATTGCCGGTGGTCTTTATGAAAAATGCAATTCAATATCCTTGTGGCTTCTGACCTTCAGCTGTCTGTGCATAACACAGAGCAGAACATTAAAGGATGATTTTCAAACATATTACAGTGTATGGCATGGAAACATGCCAACAATCCTTTATGTTTGTGGAGTATGCACTGTAATGGAAACAGTGAAATTAAGGGGATGTATCATGCACATTTTCATGTCTATATTTATATTCTGGGGATCTACTGGAATATCTTTGCATGATTTACAGTTCTTATGCTATTTATGCAGGCCTTTAGTTCAGTATCTTGCAGTACATACAGAAAGTATTCACAGACATGATTTACATTTAGTTATGTTATAGCCTTGAATGTTTGCAAATTTATTAGAAATGAAGAATGAATATATAATATGTACATTGTTATGGCACCTTTGGCAGCAATTACAGCCTCAGGTCAAGATCTTTGCTAATTTTTAATTTTCCCAACCAATTGCAATCGAGTCTTCAAATTGTGGCTCTATTGTGTGAATGAATGTGTGAAGTCAACTTTAACAAAACAACTCCTAACTTCAGAACATCGTAGAGAGATAGAAAACAACATTAAATGGGCATGTTCCAATTAATTGTACAGGTAATGATGGTGTCCTGATGTTTAGACATTAGTACATTATAAAATTCAGTATTTTATCATTTAAAACAACACACAGAGTTAGTACAAATTGTATTCAATTACTAATTAATTGCAGGTTTGGCTCTTTCATTCAGTATTTGTTGCATTTTATAAAAAGCTTGTGTTGTTAAACAAATATCCTGTTCAGTCAGTGCTGGTGAGGGTCTTGTGACCAACAGTTCTTCTTTGTTAACACAGTTGCATATGACTTAAATGTTTGCCGCTCAATCCATTACATCATTTGTGGTATTCCCAAGTGATGCACTAGAAATCCAGACAGTTGAATAGGACTGTATTCACAAAATGTCTTATCTAAGCAGCCCTCCTAAATGGAACTAAAAGTAACAAACAAGTAGTGTCAGTAATACAGGAACACAAAAATCAATGTCCAGTAATTATAATAAGCCATTTGATCAGTGTGCTTTAATAGTAAGATGCACTAAATCACTGCTTAGCTCAGCAAAAATGGGCAATTCCATACTGCTACAAATTAACCAAATACAATTTGGCTTGACTACAAATAATCTTTATTTTACAGTTATTTCATAATATATAATTAATTTATGTTTAACATGTTTTAATAACCTTTCTTCTCTGAATAATTGAAATGGATGCCACTGCCACCAAGTGGCATTGACTTTTGGTGCCAAGTGTCCAAAACAAGCATAGAGTCACTGTGTACTAAATACACAGAGCAATTTGTGCTGAAGTTGCAATGCGTTGAGGTCTCAGGGTCACCAAAAATATCAAACGTGTTTTAGAAAATCTTTATGAGAATGACTGGTAGCAATTAGATCTGAAGACTTTGTCTGCTGACCGTCAACACCAACTGGCCTTGACTGAAACAGACCTGCTCCTGCTAAATCTAATTTGTTGTTTAAAATAGTATTCATAATTGACTCAATAGTTGTTCTTTGTTTCCCCACCTTAACTGAAACTGGTACCATTTTATTATCCCTATTACGCTTATTGGAGCATTTTCTAGGTATTTTTAGTTTACTGTTAACAAATCTAGTCACTTTACTAGCTATCTGGAGCTAATGTTTTGCTAACACAACTTTCTAAGTAACCTAACTGTTAAGTATTACTCTTATTACTTTTAGCATACGTTTATGGACTTTTTGTATAGTTGTTGAGCTTTACTGGTGATACATTTCTTTCTGGTAGGAACAATGTAAATCATTTGACAGCTAATCTATGCTTTTGTGAATCTCCCTAAAGTCTAGGCCTTTATCAAAAAAGAAAGTTTTAGGCCTACTCTTAAACATAGAGAGGGTGTCTGCACCTCTGCCCAAAACGGGAAGGTGAGGAGTCTGATAGCTGAAGGCTTTGCCTCCCACTGTACTTTTGGATACTCTAGGAACCACAAATAAGTCTACACCTTGCAAGCTTAGTGTCCTAGTAGAATAATAGGGTACTATAAGCTCTTTAAGAGCCTGACCATTAGGTCCTCTGTAGGTAAGGAGGCGAATTTGAAATTCTATCCTGGATTTTACAGGGATCCAGTGTAGAAAAACACTGAGGAAAATATGATATGCAGCAGCATTCAGGACCAGCTGGATAGTCTTTAGACACTTGTTTGGGCAGCCTGATAATAAGGAAATGTAATAATCCAGTCTAGAAATAACAAATGCATGGATTTGTTTTTCTGCATCTTCTGGAGATGATTGACAGGATGTTCCTGATTATAGCAATGTTACGTAGGTGGGAAAAAAAGTGTTTCATTATACATGGACTGGTGTGGATAATTGAAGGCTACAGCAGGTCATCTGTAAGCCACTTTGCTTCTACACCAGAAATATATGAAATATATTTGTCTTTTGTTTACTTACTGACTTACTAATTGTGATGATGCTACATATGTATGATTTTGACAGTAAATACACAAGTACAGACTTGTACTTGTATCAAGACAAAATAAGAAATTACCTGGTGATAATAAAGACATTTCTGTCAATATACAAAACAATTGTTAACAGGTACTAAGCAACTATTGTATCAACTAAAATGCAGCAGTAAGCATCTCCAAAAGTTTGCAAACAGCTAAGTGTCTACAGGCTAACAAGCACTGAGTTTACTGTCTGCAGTCTAATAAGCTAGCATGCTAACAAACACTGTCTGACTCTAGTACATCAGCATATTTGGCAACCTCCCTAGCGCAAGCAGTCTGTTCGTTATTCTTCAGATGTGTTGACAGCGGCACCAGTCTGTACAGGAGCTGGTATCAGTATCAGCACAGCAACAAGGTGAACACATACAGCTACAGTAATACCCAATGGACAAACATGTCAGTCAGTCAGCACCTGCACTGCTTAAAGCAAGTTAATGTTGTCAAATAGCACTTAAGTAAGCCTGAGGAGCCTTAATTTGGTAGTTGTTGAAGGACTTGTTTGGACAGTGTTAGTGAATGTGTAATAAAATGTTCATCAATAAACAGGAGCAAGACTAATTCTACAGCACGGATTTTAGTGGGCAATCTAGCCATGGCCATGAAATGAATTTCATTTTTTTCTGTGTAAATGTGGCGGCACGAGCTTACGAGGTTTGGCTACAGCCTTAGCCAATTGAATTTTTGTCCGACAACGCCACCCTGGGAATTTCACCCAGAGATTTATTTATAATAATTGCAGGTAAAAGCACTCAGGTCCGTTTCACAAGGGAGGACAAAGACAGTGGCTCGGAGTGGGATACAAATATTTTTTATTACAAGTTCATTTTCTTTTTAAAACTCCAACCTTAAAATCTTTCACTCTGGATATTTAAAAGAAGGGAAACCAACCAGGGCTGAGACCTACTATGGTGACTGGGTCCAACAGAACAGGGATTCCAGGGACACCACACGTGAAGAAACAAAGAAAACCAAAAAGTGCAAGCACAATATAAAAGGAAGGGCACCGTCACCGGGACACCAAACCACCACTACGTGGGCTCAGCACCTGGATGGGGGAGGACCAGAGACAACAGGTTAAGGAAAGAAAACTAAACAATGCACTTAATCACAAAATAAACAAAAATCTGAATTAGATTGACTTAAAAAGAAAACAATAAATTTACCAAAGTTTTAATAATGAAAATACAAATTAACTTTAATCTATAAATGGAGGAAATCACAATATAAACTAATAAACAAATATACTCAAAGGCAGCAACACCACTTGCTGCACAAAACAAAAAAAGGAAACAAACAAAATAATACAAAACAAACAACAACTAAACAACATTAAATGTCACCCGTTTCTCATCCATACACACGCACACACACACACTTAAAACGTGGCTGGGCCGCGGTTCTGCCCGCCACAGCACAGTCCCAGACGAGACAACACAACCGGGGAGGTAAAACAGCTCAGTCCGGATGGTCCAACAAGACGGTCCGTGAGGCACACGATCTTGCGGTAAAACAGTATAATCTGTGAGGCAAAACAGTCTTCCTAGAGGCAAACGATCTGCCTAAGAGCAATACCAGTAGGTAAAGCAATCTTCAAAAGGCAAAGCACCGGTAAGCAAAGCAATCTTCCGACAGCAAAGCACCGGTAGGCAAAGCAGCAGTGATTAGTGGGTGGTTCGCTGCTGTGCGCCGCTGTTGTGCGGCAGTCTTCAAGCCTACAATTAAAAAAACACAGTATGAGTGACTTACGAGTGGCTGGAGGAGGAAGCTGAGGCCGTAGCGCTACATACCGGTCAGGCAGTCCCGGACAACACCGCAGGGAAGTGACGCACCAGCGATGAGCAGCGAGCAAGGCAGTAAGCAGCGTGCAGCCAAAACCACCCGATCGGACCTCTAGTAAACAAACATATATTTGTACTGGACAGGCAACATGAGGGAGCTACAGCCGCGATAAACAGCCTACCTACCACACTGAAGGGGAAGTGGTGGGCGTCAGGACATGACGTAACCCGGACATCAGCCAAGCAAGAGGGGGACAGGTGCGTCCTGCCCGCCTTTATGCGGCCGTCTGCCGCTGCGATTGGCCGAGGCTGCGCCACCAATAAATATTCCCAGGACCAAAGAGTGCGTCCTGCTACAATCCACCCCCAGCAACTAAATCGTCGTCCCGACGATGGAAAGTCCAAACACAAAATGCTTAACTCCAAGGCCTAAATAGTGCGACAACTGCATTAGACACAGGGGCAGGAGGATTAACCCCTCCTTGTTCGGCCCCCGCTGCAGGCCTTGGGAGATGGTGGACATTGGAATGGTGACCTGCAGTTGACCTGGCTGTCCGCCGCACCGCACCACTTGCAGCAAGAGGGAGAGAAGAAATACCTGTCACTACAGGAGCAGGATCCACAGACGAGGATGGTACGGAGGGGGCCAAGCCAGACAGTGGAACCTGCAGGCGAGGGGTGGTTTGGGTGACGGCTTCTGCCTGGATACAAGTGGGCAATGAGTTCTCAGGCCTCAAAACCAACCAATCACCATCACATGACAGCTCATCCTCTGACTGAGACTGCCGTGGAGGAGATGGGGGAGCAACTGCAGCACAACCTGGCGAATTGCCCCTTACCACAGCCTTTAGCAACGAGCGATGGACCTGTCTGGCTCTAGTTGGATCATCCCTAGGGGCGATTGTGTAGACCGATCCCCCTTCCCTCGGTGCCCTCAAGACACAATACATAACCGAAGCCCACTGATCTTGAATCTTGTGGCGGCCCCGTACACCAAGGGCTCGCAACCATACCAACTGGCCCTCCTGCAGGGGGACATCTCGCACATGCTGGTCATAGTTCTTCTTCCGGCGCTCTGCAGCAACCTTCAACCGCTCCCGAGCTCCCTCAAAAGCGATCTGTAAGCGGGTTTGGTGCTCTTGGACCCACTCATGGATATAGCCGCCAACAGGATCGTGAACTCGCCCTAGCAGAAAATCCACTGGGAGTCTCGGCTCCTGGCCAAACATCAAGAAAAAGGGAGACTCACCAGTGGCCTGATGCGGGGTGGTGTTATAGGCGTACAGGACCTGGGGCAGACAGAAATCCCAGTCACGCTTGCGGGACACAGGTAATGTACGCAGCAGGTCATGGAGTGTTCTGTTGAAGCGCTCACACTGCCCATTCCCTGAAGGATGGTAAGGCGTTGTGCGAGACTTTTCTATACCATACAGAACACACAACTGCTGAATGAGAATACCCTCAAAGCTACGTCCCTGGTCGGAGTGTATCCGGGCTGGAACACCGAATTTTGAAAACCACTCGACAACAAGGACCTGAGCTACAGTGGCAGCTCTCTGATCACGGGTAGGAACAGCCCACGTGTACTTTGTAAAAACATCTGTCATCACAAGGACGTTTTCCATGCCATTATGGCTGGGCTCCAGAAGAGTAAAATCAATGGCAAGGATTTCGTTAGGCCGAGAGGCCAACAGGTGCCCCATAGCACTACGAGCTGCAGGTTGACTCACCTTCGCAACCTGGCACCTTTCACATGCCTGGCACCACTGTGCCACCTCAGCAGACATACCGGGCCAATAACGTCGCTGGCGTAGGAGCTCCAAAGTCCTCTCGACCCCCTGATGACCATGCCCCTGGTGAACCTCAGCCAACACATTTGTTTTTAACGCTGCAGGCAACAACAACTGACACACAACCTCACCCCCGTCTGGCCGAAACACCTGCCGATACAAAACACCACTCCTTTCGACCAGCCGATCCCACTGCCGAAGCAACACCAAGGCTGACTGAGACAACTGCTTCCGCTCCTCCTTGTTGGGACGCAGTCCACGTGTCCAGAAAACCAAGACTTCCTGGATAACTGGGTCAGTGTGTTGGAGCGTGGCAATGTCCGAGGGGGGCTGATGGGGCAAGGCTGCAATAGTGGCTTGTGTCACATCTACCCTATCTATTTGTAGGGCCTGCTGCAAAGGCTTTGGGAGCGATGTACCCTGGACCATGGCCTGCATATCCTGTGGCTTAGGGGAATGCTGACGAGAGAGGGCATCAGCGTTCTTATTGCTGCGGCCTGAACGGTACTTGAGTTCAAAGTCAAACGATGCGAGCTGGGCGGCCCAACGCTGTTCGGTGGCCCCCAACTTGGCGGATGACAGGTGACTCAAGGGGTTATTGTCGGTGTAAACGACACATTTATGGCCCAACAGGTACTCCCTAAATTTCTCCGCCATTGCCCACTTGAGCGCCAAAAACTCCAACTTCATGGAGCTATAATTGCTCATATTGCGTTCAGTGGGCCTCAGACCGCGGCTCGCATAGGCTATGGGCCTAACCTTACCATGCTGTTCCTGTGATAAAACAGCTCCAAGACCACCATAGCTGGCATCCACCTCCAAAATGAATGGGAGGTTGAAGTCGGCATATGCCAAAACGGGTGCAGAGGTGAGACGAGCTTTCAATGCCTCAAAGCTATGGCCACACTCTTCCGTCCAACGACCAGAAACTGTCTGATCTACTCGCTTGGGTTTGAGACCTGCCAGCTCTGCCACCAGCTTGTGCAGAGGCGCAGCCAGCCTTGCAAAACCCTCCACAAAGCGGCGGTAGTAGCTGGCAAAACCAAGGAAAGAGCGCAGTTCTGACAGAGTGGCAGGAGATGGCCAACGTGAAACCGCCTCAACCTTGCTGGGGTCAGTGGAGACACCTTGGTCAGAGATGACATGCCCCAAGTAACGCACTTCCCGCTGAAAGAAGGCACACTTACTGAGTTTCACCTTTAGCCCTTCGCGCTGCAAGCGCCCCAACACCACACCCAACCTCTGCAGATGTTGCTCAATGGTAGAGGAGAAAACCACAATGTCATCCAGGTAGAGCAGCAGGGATTGGCACTGCTGGTCACCAAAAATCCGCTGCATCAACCGCTGGAAGGTGCTGGGTGCATTGCAAAGCCCAAAGGGCATGCGGTTCCACTCAAAAAGTCCAAAGGGGGTACAAAAGGCCGTCTTGGAACGATCAGCCTCTGCGACGGGGACCTGATTGTACCCACTGGCCAGGTCCATGGTGGAAAACCAACAAGCTCCAGTCAGGGCATCTAACGACTCGTCAATGCGGGGCAAGGGAAAGGCATCTTTTCTGGTCTTACTATTCAAGAGCCTGTAGTCCACACACATCCGAATACTGCCATCCTTCTTTCTGACCAACACAATTGGCGAGGCATAAGGACTGCTACTCTCCCTAATGACCTGGGCTCCAAGCAGCTGATTGATGTGGTCTTTGACGACCTCATACTCGGATGGGGGAATTCGACGATACCGTTGCCGCACTGGGACATCATCGAGCAGAGGGATCTCGTGGGAAATCAAGTCAGTGCACCCTAGGTCCCCGTCATGGGCTGAGAAAATGGAGCTATACTGACCAAGAAGAGCCCTGACCTTATCCTGTGCTCCCTCAGGCAAATGACCCAATTCCACGGCAGCTACCTGATCCTGTACTGGTGCAGAAACTGACTGAGAGGCCACAGTAGCCACCACAGGTGGTACTTCGGTGACACCAGTAGGCAAACTTACCACACGTACCTCCTCTAAGGTCCCAACAACCGCACGAGGATAGAGCAACACATCGGAAGACCCCACATTCACGATGGGAATGTAGGCTGTGCCCTGTACCACGGACACCAAGGCAGGAGAAACAAGCAGCCCGGCAGGCAGGCCAGAGTCAAAAGACTCAAAAAGGACAGTAGTGCCAGAGTACTGCTCCGAGCATGTGGCCGCGACAACCTTCATCGTACCCCCTGGGATACGACATGCCTTTTTACCACGTACCCTGACTTTACCTGCTCCCGGGTCAGCTGAAACACTGGCTTCATGACACTTCTGGAAGGCCTGCATGACAAGCTGGGGGGCCTCTGATACTACTGGCAGGTCAAACAAAGCCAGGCCATACTGCCCAAAGAGTTCCCCATAGCACCTACGGATGACATTCATCCCTAGAACGCCCGGAGCCTGCGAAGATACACCAGGGGGGTCCTTAACCACCAGAATTCCACAGGCTGGCAACAACTTGCCACAAAGCTCCACCTCCAACTCCAAGTAGCCAACATAGGGTATGGCCAAACCATTAGCTGCTCTAAGCTGTAACCAATGACAAGATTTAAGCTGCTCTTGGCCCCAGGGCTCAAAATGCTGGCGAAAAAAGGACTCCGTGATGGTCGACACCATAGACCCTGTATCTACCAGGCAAGAAGCCACAACTCCCCCCATGCTCACACCTAGATGGGGACAAGACGACATGAGTTTGGACACTTCCATGTCGCCTGCACCTGAAATCGAGCCAGTAACTGCCCCCTCCGAACTGTGGCTCTGCAGCTCGGTGGGTGCTAGTTTTCCGGCACCTGGGTGGAGCGGAACGGCCTACTGGACTGAGAGGGTGGCAAGGGAGGCTGAGTGTGAGCAGGACCACGGGCCCCATCGCACTCCCTGGCTATGTGACCTGGTTGCTGACAGCGTCTACAAATAATGGGACCACGAAAAGCTGCTCGATTATGCTGATGAGAGCTCTGTAGAAGAGAAATGCTCTGAGTCAGTTGGTTCAACTGCTCCTGTTGCAACTTCAGCATTTCCCTCATCTCATGCAGCTCTGAAGTTTGAGGGGGGCCAACACCCGACTGACAACTGCCCTGGACCACACACTGAGCACCGAAGACAGTAGGGACAGAATTACTACGACCCCTAAAACCTCCAGGTAAACCCTCTCGTTCCCACCTGATCGCCTCACTCCTAACTTCCAGCAAGGTAGCGGTAGGCTGCCTGCGCACAAACTGTTTCAGCTCCCGACGAAGTGACCCATCCAGCACATGCTCCACAAACTGGTCACGCAGCAAAACCTCTGCATTGGGTACGCCACTGGGTGCACGCTGCTTTACAGACGCCATGAGGCCCATCAAAGCAAGTGAGAACTCAAGTAGAGTCTCTCCCTCATGCTGCCTTCGGGAGAAAAAGGCCTCTTGTAAAGCAACATATGACTCTGCACACCCATATAGCTCCTGCAACACCTCTATGATCTTAGCAGGGTCTAACCGCTCATCGCTGGGGCGATACTTAATTTCCTCACGCGCCTCCCCCTCCAGGTGGTCAAATAGAAAGAATGCCTGATCGGATGCAGACAAATGCCGTGCTCTCATACAAGCTTGCACCTCCTCCAGCCACTCTGCTAACCCTATACCAAACTTTCCCCTGAATGTGGGACATTTTCTGTCTCTGGACATGAAAATCAGCCTCTCCGTTAAAGGAGCACTGGCAGTGGACGAAGTAGTGGGTGGAAGCGAAACTGAGGGCGCTGTACTAGGGCCAGGCACCGCTGCAACCTGTTCCTGTCTCAGCCTATCATTATCTGTCCTCAGCTGAGCAACTAAATCCCTCAGTTCCTGTAATTCTGACTCCATCACTAACTAATACAATTGCTATCCCTACCGTAAAGCTGAAACCAGGGGAAGTAGGTGGGCTCGACACAGGTCCACAAAACCAACTGCTGCTTTGCCTCAAAAGGAAGAAAAGAAAGACACAGGTTAAACACAGACACTTAAATAACAGCCACGATTTTGTTGACAATAAAAGAAAACAAAACAACCCAGAACTGAACACACGTCTCTGCTCTCCAATTGCAAAATCCTGCCGACAACGCCAGATTGTGGCGGCACGAGCTTACGAGGTTTGGCTACAGCCTTAGCCAATTGAATTTTTGTCCGACAACGCCACCCTGGGAATTTCACCCAGAGATTTATTTATAATAATTGCAGGTAAAAGCACTCAGGTCCGTTTCACAAGGGAGGACAAAGACAGTGGCTCGGAGTGGGATACAAATATTTTTTATTACAAGTTCATTTTCTTTTTAAAACTCCAACCTTAAAATCTTTCACTCTGGATATTTAAAAGAAGGGAAACCAACCAGGGCTGAGACCTACTATGGTGACTGGGTCCAACAGAACAGGGATTCCAGGGACACCACACGTGAAGAAACAAAGAAAACCAAAAAGTGCAAGCACAATATAAAAGGAAGGGCACCGTCACCGGGACACCAAACCACCACTACGTGGGCTCAGCACCTGGATGGGGGAGGACCAGAGACAACAGGTTAAGGAAAGAAAACTAAACAATGCACTTAATCACAAAATAAACAAAAATCTGAATTAGATTGACTTAAAAAGAAAACAATAAATTTACCAAAGTTTTAATAATGAAAATACAAATTAACTTTAATCTATAAATGGAGGAAATCACAATATAAACTAATAAACAAATATACTCAAAGGCAGCAACACCACTTGCTGCACAAAACAAAAAAAGGAAACAAACAAAATAATACAAAACAAACAACAACTAAACAACATTAAATGTCACCCGTTTCTCATCCATACACACGCACACACACACACTTAAAACGTGGCTGGGCCGCGGTTCTGCCCGCCACAGCACAGTCCCAGACGAGACAACACAACCGGGGAGGTAAAACAGCTCAGTCCGGATGGTCCAACAAGACGGTCCGTGAGGCACACGATCTTGCGGTAAAACAGTATAATCTGTGAGGCAAAACAGTCTTCCTAGAGGCAAACGATCTGCCTAAGAGCAATACCAGTAGGTAAAGCAATCTTCAAAAGGCAAAGCACCGGTAAGCAAAGCAATCTTCCGACAGCAAAGCACCGGTAGGCAAAGCAGCAGTGATTAGTGGGTGGTTCGCTGCTGTGCGCCGCTGTTGTGCGGCAGTCTTCAAGCCTACAATTAAAAAAACACAGTATGAGTGACTTACGAGTGGCTGGAGGAGGAAGCTGAGGCCGTAGCGCTACATACCGGTCAGGCAGTCCCGGACAACACCGCAGGGAAGTGACGCACCAGCGATGAGCAGCGAGCAAGGCAGTAAGCAGCGTGCAGCCAAAACCACCCGATCGGACCTCTAGTAAACAAACATATATTTGTACTGGACAGGCAACATGAGGGAGCTACAGCCGCGATAAACAGCCTACCTACCACACTGAAGGGGAAGTGGTGGGCGTCAGGACATGACGTAACCCGGACATCAGCCAAGCAAGAGGGGGACAGGTGCGTCCTGCCCGCCTTTATGCGGCCGTCTGCCGCTGCGATTGGCCGAGGCTGCGCCACCAATAAATATTCCCAGGACCAAAGAGTGCGTCCTGCTACATAAATACACACCTCTTTGTCACTTTGTGCTTCTTTAAGATGTTATAGCATTTTGTCAACCTCTGTAGTTGCTTAACAAATGTATGTTGAGGAAGATCTTTATGTTTCTGATCAGTTTAATTTGGTTTAATTTGAATGTGGGGTGACCCGTTTTGCAAAGGAGCTGTTCAGTACCTTTCTTAAACAGAGAGGTGTCTTTGAGCAAAGCATGTCCAGCTTTTCTTGAGGATAATTATAGTTAGCCCAGGTTCATAAATATAAATGTGTGCAACTTCAGAATGAAAAGCAGTTATTGAAAAGCACAGATAAATAATTATTTTGGAAAAAAGCTTTTAAAAAATCATGCATCATATATTCAAGGCCTCTTCCTTGGAGATCAAATGGTGCAAAGTTCCAATGAATTTTGTTTGCTTAGATTGTAAACCAGTTGAATCTGAAACATGTGCATGAATCATGTGCATATATGCAAATGTTGGTGCATCTGTGCATTTCCTGAAACACTGAATACATATACACATCTCACATCCTTTGCCGTGACCCATGACTAGGAATAGAAAGATAAAAGGAAATGTGGAAGGAAGAAAAAGAAGAGAAATAGAAGCAGAGAAAGAAGGAGGTGGGATAATGTCATGTCGAATTGATGGAAGTCTCACAGATACACACATCACTTCAGTTACACTCAAGATGTAAACTTAATTGAAGTCACATTACACATGTATGCACATATATATAACACATCCACACAGACATAAATACATCTTTCCCATCCTTTCTTCACTGCCTCTAATCCTTCCTGATGCTCTCCCCCACACCTACGACACACTAATTCAATGTCAACCTCCCACACACACACACACACGCTGAGTAAATGAGTCACAATAGAAGACAGGTAATTACACTACACAAGCACACAATTTGTCTCCACGCTCATGACAGTTGTTTTTGATGTGGTGGCAGGAGAGCATTCAGTGTGCAAAGGTCAAGAAGTATTGTCGCACAGGTCATAAACCACAAAGCCTGATATTTATCTTAACACCGCTGATCAGAGCAGAGCTCATTCTGATGCACACACACACACACCCTGCCTACTATACACATCTGTATTCTGCAGCTGCCTCGTCAGTCAAAGGGTGAGTTATGTTCATTCACATATTCCTCAGAGCAGAAATGTAATGTGTGGATCTGGGAGAATTTTCTTCCTGTTGCACATCAAATTTAATAATACTGCTGTTGGCAGATGCATCAGTCTTATTGTAATAAAGTTATGTGTTCGGATCCAAGTGTGTATAACAGTGAAACAGAGGCCCTGTGCCATTATTCATACTCTTTCCTACACTATCAATTAATACTTTTCTTTTTATTCATTATGAGTGTACACTCTATTTGAAGCTTAAATAGCAGGTTTCAGGAACAGGACAACACCCCAACCACACCTCTTCCTGTATTCCTCCATTTACTCACTTCATCTCGAGTATGGATCTCATCTCGTTGTCACCATCGGATGATGATCTTTTCAATAGACATCACCAAGTCAAAGATTTTCAAAGAAAACATTAAAAGAGGAATCAATTCCATCGTACCGATAACAAAGCCAGACTTTTCAATATGAAAGCGCTACCTGTCTCATGATTACCTACCATGCCCGCCGCAGGACTAGTACAATTAAGTCATCCAGACCAAGCAACACCAAGCCACCATTTACCATCCTTATTCTCTCTCTTCTTCTTTCTCTACAGGGATGTTCTTTATTCATGATTTCCCACCCATCGCCAGGAACTGAATGACTACATGTCCATCATTCTCAATCTGGCCCTCTGTTTTGGTGCCAGTGGTTTCTATCAGTACCACATCCACTTCGTTTCAGAAGCAGCAGCCCATCTTCAGCAATACAACGAGGCCACATGCTGGGGCACACTAGATACTGAGATTTAATGTTGCATCTTCACAGTGAGCTTCATCAAACCCAAATCAGGGCTTCTGCATTTTCTCGTTCATCACCATCGGCCCCTACCAGCAACCATACCTCTACTACCAGTATCATCTGCTCCATCCGCCAACTTTCCCATAACCAAAGTCATTGACAAAAAAGGAAGACCTATCAAATACTAACTTCTCTCCCTCCTTGGTCATCTCAATTTTGTACTACGCATCATCCACAAAAATCTCTCCTTTGCTGTCTATTGTTTCTTCAACGTTAACCAACTGTCTCAACACACGGATGCATCAACCTGAACACCGATGTCGCTCTTTCAGCTGGTTTTCACTCTTCTAAGGACTCCAACGTCAAAAGCCAGCAAAGATTCCTCGCTGCCTTCCTATCACCTCAGACTTGGTTTTTGGGGGTCCGTCTTTGCCCGAAAGCTCCAATGGATAACCTACAAGCCTCCCCACAACGCATCCGACAAATCAGAAACGTCATGCCCATATTATCGTCAATAAATCATTTGTTGGTGGTGTGGTCCTTGCTAGGAAATAGAAGCTTAACTAGCAAGTTTCAGGAGCTCAAACGCACCTCTTCCAGCATTCCTATAAATACCAATCCAACACTCTCCTTTCTTTCACTCTTGTATTGTGCACCCTCCTACCCAACCCTTTCTTATTCCAGTCAGTTCCTCTCCTTCATTTCCTTCATAGGTTAGTGAGGGGATCCGTCGTTGTCCGAGAGCCACAGCAGGTAACCTACAAGCCTCCCCATGCATCCAGCAAATCAGAAATGTCATGTCCATATTATCTTCAATAAATCATTCAAACATATCTTATTGGTGTGGGCCTTGTTAGTGAAACAGATTAGCCAGTGTAGCATAGCATCCAATGTCCAATATCGTGTACAGCAGGTGGGACAATGATTTTTTGCAATCCACTGTTGAGCATACATTGAACATGTTCATGTTTTGGTGAACTGTGAACTGAACGTATCCATTTACAAATAATGATCGTGAGTATTGTTAACTCCCACAATAATTATCAGCGCTCATGCAGTGTTTTTTTATGGCACCCAGCATGTTGTGCAGTTCAGAATATTCTCCTGGAGTTTTTTTAGATGCAGAGCCTGATCTTTTTTCACATCATTGCTTTCTCTAAATTGTGTAAACTGAAGTCATCACACATTTTTCAGCTAACGACTGTAATAAAAACAGTGGTGGAGTCTGTACCAGCTTGCTTGGAAGCGTATGAATCTATTTTATGTTTTGAAATGCTGCATAATTTGGCTCATGCAGGCTAAATAAAGTTTCCATTGTACCTACAGTATACCTTTACTGTACCTGTTTTATTCACTTTCTTCATAATATGACTTATTGTTCAAGTGGTAAAACGTATACTCTGTGATTCTATAGCAGTATACAGTAATTAATTTAGTTTGGAAGGAGGCTCATTTAAAAATAAACAGAAGGAATAAATGTGAAGTACTTCATTTTGTGGGACTAGAGATTTATTTATTAAAAAATATTGCACCGAAAACCTAGTTTGTGTGGTTTGCAGTCAGTCATACAAAATCAACAATTATATGGTGTTGATGAATGTACTTGAACGAGCCGGTGCGGTATCAAGCTGTTACTAAGCTAGCTACTGCTCATAATGATGCAGTCAAGAATCTACATGCTTGCATGAGCAAGGCATCCTCATCAACCATCTCACTGATAAGGAACGAAATCTGAAAAAAGAGCTGCAACATCTCTGCCATGTAGTATATTGATCTGTTACTTCTGCACACTGTTAGTGGTAGGAAAGTCATGACCCCAAGAGCTGATAAATGAGAGTCTGCTGATCCATCTGCTGTGTGTAACTCTATCACCAAGGCAGAAAATGAGAACCATCTCTGAATGTTAGTCACCCTGCTCATAGTAAGAGTGCCGACTAAGTGTCATGATCTCCAAAACCAGAGCCCACAAGAGACTGGTGAAGGGGGTCTCACAGTAACTGAAGGCTTGTATCCGGACATGAAGACAATGTACAAGACTGTGATCCAAGACCTGACAAAGACGTTTTGCAGGAGGCTGCTGTAATCTGTCATATTATTACAGGATCCAGTTGTGGACAAAGCCACCTTCAAGTCACTGCAGGTTCACATCATAGAGCTTTGTGCTCGTCTGGCAAAGAAAGCGGCCTCCTGTCCTTTATGGAAAGACGTGCTCCAAGCTGTGGTTTTCTGTGCAGGTATACTTGCCACCATCTTGGTGATACTCATCCCATAAAGCAGCACATCAGCAGCTGCAGGTGGAGGAGGCTTGTGGCATTGTAGCTGTCTCGACTGTCAGAGGTTTTTGGGGCAACACTGTGACTCAGTTACATATGATCCAATCAATAAATACAGAAAACAAAACAGTGTTGATATTGTCTTTATTATACATTATTAAAGAGATGAAATAATAATGTGCTTTAAAAAATTGTTTTTGTTTTCACCCAAAATATATCACAGCTCAGCTGTCCTCCTGACAGGCTGAAATTGAGTTTGGCAAAGAGATTTTATTTTTTCAGCAATCAATCACAGAATTGTTTTACAGAAGGTAGTCTTCTATCTTGAGTCATTAAATTTTGCTGGGTATTATGATTTTCCTGCATAACCTGTTTTACTAGTTTGTATAAAAGACCAACAAAATGAATTGAAAAAACTTGAAGAAAATGCAATTTGTTTGTCTATTTTGATTCTTGCTTTTTGCTATTTTTTTTTAAAATGATTTCACGAGACATGGGACAAAGAAAAAGGGAGTGATAAAAGTAAAACAAACAACAAAACTGAATATGAAGTGAATGTAAAATGGATGTCAGGTTTATATTATATTCTCTTGAAATCAAACTGCATGTCTGATGTAAAAAAAACAACTACAGTTTCATTTTCCTCATCACACATGTACACACAGGCAGATGAATAAGCAGAATGTGTGTATGAATTCCTACACATACATGTGAAGATAGAGGTGAATGGTCACAGTCATTAACACCTTGCATGTGATGGATAGTATTAATAAAGCAAGGTGCAGCCATGTTCATCGGAGCATAGGGACACACATCATAGAGTCACACTGCAGCCATTCATCATTATGGCTGCCCTCTTAACTGAAGATGGAACTGCTACATTGTGCAGGCTGCAAGGCAGTGATTCTGCAAAATAGGTACTGATCTTAGGTCTGATGTGAAGGACTAAGAAGCGAATATACAATAAACTGTCCTTCTTCTGATGAGGACGAATCCCTGAGGGTGAAGCTTGGTTCAGTCACAGCCAGTATCAATGTACTGCACTGTGAGCATATGGCAGCAAAAAAACATAGAAACACAAGGGTCACCTGGTCTGTTTTATGAAGGGATTCAACACATGGCCAGAGGGTTCATCAGCTGATTTATAAAATGAAAATAATAATAAATGTGTCTAATTTACTACCCAAACAAAAGTAGTAGCCACTGTATTCAAAAAAACAGCTCAACAGACGAACATTTTCCATTAGTATTTTAATTCCAAAATCATTCATTATTCATCTACAAAATGTTATTTTAAAATACTATGGGTCCCTCCAGTTTAATTTCTGTGTTGACAAAGTTGGGCCTACCATAACTTGTTCCGGCTGTAACGCTCTTTAAAAAAAAATCTATCCTAGGATGAAGGTGGAGTGTTATTAAAATGTTGGTATCAGACATACATTACTATACTGCCCCCCGCAGGACAGATACTATAAGGCAACATAGCAGGCACAGCACAGACAAATGCTTAATTTCACCATTATATCACAAAATCAAGGTGGCCAGTTGGCAAGTTCCCTCTATTTGAGTAATTAGACTTACTTAGTTTATAGTGTGTAGTGTTGTGTGTCAAACAATGTATTTGCATACGTATTAGCAGCATGTATTTTTTCCAATAATAAACAACTAATAAATTCTCATTCTTAGGCCATTTTTTTCTAGGAGTTATGTAATTTGGTAGTATTGGAGAAATGCGTTCATTATAGAGCTACAAAAACCTAATATGTAGTTTGATACACAAAACTATACACTGAAAATTACACATTTTGTCAGAGCATTGAGAGTGTGTCTAATTTACTAATATTATTTCCAAACTAACTACATATGAACCCAAATATGAGTACGCACCAGCTAAACCAATTCAAGTTTTACCTGTTTCTTAATGTTTTCTTGATAATTCTTTTTTTTTTTTTTTTACCATATTTCACTGCCTTTCTGTAAAAATGCCCTAAAAATTAACCGTTATTTATTTGTAAATTACACAGAACATTTCCAGGAAATTTGTATAAAATTAAAGGATGTGAAATAAAGCATTACCAATCACGGGACAAGAACTGATAAAAGCTGCAAAACATTACAGACTGCTCTCTGTAGTAAATACTAACATTTTAAATTCAAAACATTTTCATTTATACTTTTCAAACACGTTATACAGCATGTGTTTCTACGCAGAAGGTTAGTCAGTACAAATCCAGGGTTTCAATAAAGTGCCTTATAAAACAGAGTAGCATCCTGAGTCATAAAGCCTGACATGCATTCAGCTAGACGAAACAGTAACATTACAGATGTAAATGCTACATGTACACTTGTACTGTTTAGCAGTTCTCTACAGGCATCTTTATTCAAACATTAAGAGATCAAGTGGTCCTAAAGAACTTATGTTAAAAGGAAAAGTATAATAATCTGCTTCACAGTTTCCCCACTAACTCGCAACTTGCTTAAAAACACAAGACAAACGAGTTTGGTCCTCCTCTCCAAAAGATTTGAGATTGAAATGACTGTGACAGTGGATTGGACTGAAGCAAACAGGTAAAAGTTAATATTTGAACCCATTAGTACCGTAGTTGATTTCCAGTTCTAAAATAATAATTAGTTGTTTAGAAGACAAACAAATAAATCAGCAACGTATACTTTAGGGTGCATCACAATTGGTCATCACTAGTGGGAATGATTACTATGTAATTAATTACAAAACAGTTCAGTCAGTCATGTCAATGGCTTTTGGGAAATATTATAGACTATAGGGTCAGAATGGCACTGATATCAAGGCTACGTTGTGTTAGTATACTTTTCAAGTACATTTTGTACTTAAGTGCCAGTTAAGTACTGTAGATGATTACTGGAAAGACATCTCTGATATCTCTGATATGCAGCACTGGTGGACTGAGCTTTACAACAGAGATTAAAACACAAATCACAATATTTGATTTGGAAGTGCTGCTATCATCATGACTAGTGTTTAGAGTATGTCTCACCCTGTCACGTACCCAATTGTAACTGAAATGAATACCTAAATTAGACATGATGTTGACAGGTGATTCCAATAACCTCATTACCATCACCTTTAAATTTAACATTTTTCTTAGCATCATATTGATAGTCTGTATAGACAAAGTAGTAAATCGTCTGTTGCTCAATATTTCATCACTTTCAGAAGTTGGTGCTGTTAATTTTCAAAATCATTTAGCTTCTGGCCATGCGAGGTAGAGCAAAAGAAACACATGCACGAGCCCATAAAACTGTACATGACTTTCTTTCACTTATTTTTCTTGTAAATGTAAGAGCAGAGCAAAGACATGGTGTTGTGAACGGCAGGAACAGCATCGGTGGGAGTTGAAGAGTGACCGGTCACAGACAGTGTGCTCAGGAGATGATGCGAATGCCAAAGTATTTTTTGAGCTGTTCCAGGAAGATGAAGGTGAGCACTGTGTGAGGAATCAAGCGGATCCCTGCTGGAACAAGACCCTGAAATGGGGTAGAAAATTTATTTATTTTTTTATTTTTTTATGGCAAAGCTCTGTACTAGGACTGGACACAAGAATCTAAAATGAAAAACTCAATATTTCTTTAAAACTTAGCGTTGACTTTAAGTATTCTAATATTGTTGCTGTTAGCAAGTGCCATGCCCCTTAATTGTACAGGTAAAATGACACTACCTAAGTGCTTGTAAAGCTTGTAAATGGTTAAAAAACAGTGGTTACTACTAACCTTGTAAAATGCCATGGGACCCAGCTTGGCAGTTTCTTGCAAACAATGTGTCACACCCTGAAAAGAAAGACATGCAGGGTCAGAATGAACACTGAGAAATGGAGAATACTGATAAGCAGAGACAAAAAGGAATGAAAGGATTAGATGAGACAATAAGGAGAGATAAGGAGGGATTTCACTCACTGTGTACTCTCCTTTTGAGCTCATCAGTCTCGTCTTTAGCACATCCAGAGGTTGACACAAGAATGTAGCACAGCCTCCCTACGTTGAGATCAGTAAGAAAGAAACTTTACACCGACTCAATTACGCTTCCAGTAAACACCAGTCTGACCATTAAAAGTAGTCTGATACTTACAGCAATAAAGCTAGAAAGAAAGTGTGTAAATATGTTATCTCCCATCATCCCTGTTCCCAACACAAACTGCTTGGCCTGGTCGTAACACGCCAACTATAGGGGAAAAATAAGACATGATTTAATTATAAAAAGAAAAAGATGTGCTGATGTTTGTACTATTTACCACATAAAGCCCCATTTCTCATTCTCAGAACAGCTTGACTTCCACACAACTGTGTGTAATGAGCCTCAGGAAATCAAGCTAATGATTGGCCTGATATTACTCAGCTCTGAGATTAAATCAAATTACCTCACTCTGTGCCACCACCACCATCTCCTAATAACACTTGTGTACTCGTGTAATCATTTACTGCTTTCAAAACAGTCCTGCCACAACGTGAAATATCCACTGTCAAAATCTTCAATCACCCACTTATAATCTGTTTGCAGTATATTAAGATCACGCCCAGTTTACACCATACAATATTATAGGTATTCAAACCTGTGACCTACAATCAATCGATACAAATATGGATTGAATAACTGGATGTGAACAGTAGCATCAGGGCTACAACATGAAACCCATTTCCTTTGCAAGGTCTTGCCAATACAGAATTAAGTGAGGCCGAGGCTGTGTGGATTCATGCATTATGCATTCATTTGAATAGCCTATTCATCTACGAAATCGATTCAGTAATAATAAATGAACCTTTAATTTAACTCAATTTAAAACCAGTTATCTTATTACAGGACATATAGATGGACTATAATTTGATATCTTCTTCATAATTTAAGATACATTTTATTTAAAATATGATTGTTTTAGTCCTGGTACAATATACAGAGAAATAAAGTGGACAATAAAGGAACAAGCGTTGCTCTTCACTTGTCTAAGAAACACCTTTGAGCATTTTAAAAAGGAAGTTTTACACATTTCTACTTGTGATCCTAAAAACCCCCAAAACGTTGATGATGATGTGACTCGCCTGTCCGACAGTGACCATCGCTCCTCTGCTGGAGGCCATGGTGGCTCCTGAGAACAGTTTCCTCACACCTTCTGCAGGACACGACACAGGTTAGAAGTCAGACATGATGATACAATGTGCTTTGCATGAATTTACATACAATATTCTGTTTGGGATTTACCTTCTCTGAAGACTCTGAAGAGACCATCAACGGCATGTTTATAGCTGAAGGAAACAAACACATTCAGAATTAAATGTGATAAAGAGAGTTAGTAAGTGACAACCACTTGTAAGTGACAACACTCACTTTCTCCGCAGTTCTGGAGGTAGTTTCATGTCATTTTGCATCCTAGCAGCAAAATTAGATCATTTAAAAAATACACAAACACACACACACACATATATATCTATATTTCCTGTCCTAAAGTCAGAACCAAAAGTTCAATGTGTATCTATTAATGCTAATCTCATGTTACCTGACATTCACCATGTCTGCTGGCGTACCAACAAACCCACCAGTAAAACCTGTTGGCAGACAAATCTTGTTAGCACACAAACTTGCAAGGATCATACTTGATGTGAGACAGCAGAGGGAGAATCTGAGAGAGGCAGAATGTGTGTGTGTGTGTGTTTGTGTGTGTGTGTGTGTGTGTGTGTGTGTGTGTGTGGATGAGCCCACCTCCGAAAGCTCCCAGAAGGACCTTCTGGTAGAAGGGCATGGGGCCCTGGCGTGTGCTGCCCATCATGTCCCTCACTGTCTCATAGATGGCAAATCTAGTGAGGGAATAGGACATCTGAGAGGAGGTGAGAGGGCAGAAAAGGAGAGGAGATAAAACAGATGACTCTGAGATGATGGTAACACAAGCACTTTGATTCATCATTGTATCATAATGTATTACACACATACATGAAGTATATATGTAAATATGTATATGTAAAGTACTATAAATGATCTCAGTAGCTTGCAAAATTCAAGATGAGGGCAAACACAATATTCCTATGTTTCAACAGAAAAACCTACTGATGCAACTACTGTTGCTACTTCCTCTGAGAAGAAAGAAAGCTAAACTTGGTAGTTGTCAAAGCTAAAAATCCACTCAACTAAAACTTACAGGCTGACACTAATGCAATTATTTGTCATAGCTGGCATTTGTACATGAAAGAGACCAAGATCAGGGTTGTGTCAGGTGTGAATTTCAACAGAATAAATATGATTCAGTTGCATATTATTTTTATGTAATACTAATGAAACCTTACAGGTTTGCACAATGCACAGGCTCACGAGCACTTGCACACACCTGTCGACAAAGGGAAGCAGACAGGCCATTGTAAAGAGCGAGCACTCCGTTGTTCTTCACCACATGAACAGCCATCCCCACCATCCTCTTCTTCACCTCCTGCTGTGTCTGCAAGTGTACCTGGAAAGACAGTCATGTAGTATGTTATATTCATTACCGTTGCTGGTTACGGCACTAACATAATCTAACAGAAGATTTAAACAGCTTTCAAATCTACAGACATGAAATATTCATATATTGACCTTTGTCCCTGGTACAGGCCAAACTACAAGAAAAAGACAGAATCCTACACTTCCCATAATACAACTCAACAGTGTCTTTCATTAGACCCTCTGCTGGGTAAACATCTATTATCTACCATCCAACGCCACACATCCAGTTTGTAACATAGGCTTTCTGGTCAAATTTAGTCACTATGACATCATCAGGTTTGTTTTTTCAGACTTGACAAAACATCTCCAAAAAAACACTACCTCTCGTGTAATGTGTAAACAGTGTGTGTGTGTGTGTGTGTGTGTCAATGATCAGCAGCTCTACAACATGGCCTTTGTCCTCTCTTCTCTACTCTAATTAGCACTACACACATCCAATAGTTGTCAAGATATTTCAGTCATGGTGTCTGTGAATTGCTTTGCACAATAACTTCATGTGAAACTAAACCACAAACAGGCAGAATGACTTTTATGATGACTTCTGACTTTTGAATGATCCTTAAAGCTCTGATAACGGATACCAAAAAGTGTGTGTGGGTGTGTTAGTGGGTGTGTGTGTGTGTGTGTAAAAATGTGGTAAGACGGCCTATTGAGCCATCAACATGCTTACGTGTGTATGCACATGCACACTCACACATTGTGGTGAAATATTGCACCCAGATGAGTTGATAAGTGTCTGGCTTAGAGTCTGTCTTTAGGTCAGCTCACACAAACAACTCTACTGTATCAGTTTAGGAGAGAGAGAGAGCAGCCTATCAGATGGTGCAATAAATGTCCGGGTTAACACAAAAGAAGAAATCTATGAACCGTGACTTGGCACTTTTGTTCATTACAACCTTACTTCTCTGTTGAAAACCACATTCATGTGTTCTGTTCTCTACTCCAAAATACACTTTATTCCCTCTACATTTAGCTGTTAGCTTTTACAGGAATGTGATATGTCATTATAAAGCCATTAACTTCTTAAGATCACAGTCTGCCTCGTTGTCTGGTAAGAGAGGTCTTATTCTACAATGGCAATGTGCAATAATGTTAATTAACACATGCATGTTTCGGGCCAAATGTGATATTGATGCTGCACAGGAAGACTGAGCAATAATTTTATAATAATTTATCATCTTTAAACAGAACCATCTTTGTCTAAATTAAAGCTGAAATCAAACATTAGTTTTTGTTTTACCTGTGGGAAGAGTTGGTCTCATGTAATACATAACAGTGGGGCACTTTTTGTTGCTGGTATTGGAAAACATCCTCATTGATTGTGATTACTGTACCTACTGTACATCCAACAGTCCTCATCTGACTCCAATTACAGTAGTTGGATTGGTCAAATTTCACATGACCATATACAGTTCAGTGCAATGTGTAAGTGTTTGGACAATGACACATTATTTTGTTCTGCTGGCATTGTACACCAGCACAATGTATCCAAAGACAAACAACCACTGAGGATCAAGTGCTAACTCTTAGATTTAACTTGAAGCACTTTATATCCATATTGAGTGAACAGAGTAAGACTTGTAGCCATGTCATTGCGGTAACACAGAGTCACCCTCAAAATCCAAAAGTTCTTCCACTTAAATGTTCTTCATAAGTGCTCTTTGCTTCTTGTAGTAAGTACCATGCAGCTTATATCAACTCAACTTTATTGTCATTTTCCCATATGTACACATACAAGAAAAACGAGATACCGTTTGCTCAGTGTCCACAGTGTCTGCGAAGACATACAACAACAAATGACATTTAACATTTAACGCAGACATACAACAACAAATGACATTTAACAACGCAACAATCTAACTATGCTTTCATCACATCGTGAAATAGCATCCTCAGTAAGTACTCCTGTACGCTATTAGTTTATTAGTTATATTACAATATACTGATGCGCACTAAGGCAAACTACAAGTATGTATAGACAACTGATTAAAAACTGACTGAATACAAGTGTGACATTAAGGACTTGAAGAAAAAGACATTTTCAAGAAATGGTGGGAATAACAAAACCGTACTGTCTCAAACATAACATAGTTTTCCTGCACTAAAACTTCAGCTGCACCTGACCAGAAAAGTAGTATTTAAAGAAATAGATTCAAGAAAGAAGCTAAACTCCATTAACGCAAACAAGAATATCCATATCTTGTTTTCAAGAAGCAGTTGCATTTGTTATTATGTCAGGGTCTTTTGATGAAAACATTTTATAAAAAGTTAAAAAATTAAGGGTGCCTACTGCTCCTTAAAAAAAAAGTCTAACTTTTTGCTGACACACTCACTCTTAAGCCACATATTGGCCCAGATATGCATCCAATCTGGATATTATAATCTGAAATAACTACAGGGGTAGGTAGACAAAACAATAAGTGAAAAGTCAATTTTAAATGAACTTTGAGGGTTGGTTTTTTTTGTCTTATACTAATTAAATTTTATGTTGCACCACAAACTAACAAGCAGGTTAGAGCAGGAATGCACGACTGATTTTGTTTTGTTCCCCCACAAAGTGATGATTACCAGCCTGGTCTACATAATTACGAACCACATGACTTCCTGAGGATCAGTTAGTGCCATGTGGTGATGTCTTTAATGGGGACATGAGAGACATGCAAGAAAAGTGAATTTACTGGTGTTCTTGTCTGTGCAGGCAAAGGTGAGCAAGAATGAGCATGTATAACCACACTCAGTCACACACTCAGACACACAGCTGTCAGGCAATGACATGTGGCTTATGAAGGGGAAAGGATCCTTCGTCTGGTCAGTGTGATCTTCCTATGTAATATTTATGTCAATAAAACATCAGATGTAAAAGTTAAGGCAATAGTGATACCACATGGGGCTAAAAGCTCACTACAACTAAAAGATAACTTATAAGCAAACAGTTAACATGATGAGTCGTCAGTGACTTTAGCTGTGAAGACATGACCTGCTGTTCAGGCCTGATCTAATTCATATGTCGCTGAGGGGTTACCAGTTTGTTATTCTGTCCCTCACCTTGAGGAGATCCAGAGGATGCGTGCAGCAGGCGGCCCCGCAGGACGCCAGCCCACCGAAATACCACCGTGACATCCGTTTCTCGGTCATGGCTCCGTGTTGTGACGTTGTCCGGTGCAGTTACAGCGGTGACTTCCTTACTCCCAGTCCGTCTACTCTGTCGGCTTCCTGGCCTGCAGGGCACAGCTGGCTGTAGCTTGTGGTCTACGGTAGTCGAATAACCTCGTTAATCTTCAAACATACCGATAAGAGACTGCGCCACGACAATGGGGACTTTGGGCTCCGGCAGCACCACGCACACTCACACCACATAATGTGCGTGTATGCATGTAAAAGACTGTGTGTGTGTGTGTGTGTGTGTGCACACTTTCTGCTGTGTTTGTTTCCACGATGTGTACAGCAATAGGAAGCAGCTGTAACGTTGCACACTGGAGGAAACAGCAGCCAATTGCTATCGCGGACGGTGGAGCTGCCTACCCGCCCCAGGCTCGAAGATCCAAAGGTCGATAGAGAGGTATGAGAAAGCTAAAAGCCCCGAACAGTACAAAATCACATAGCTAACCCCACTTTCACTGCTACGGGCTGTCATGCGGCATTTAAAGTGAGACGCATCCTTCATGCAGCTATGAAGCTGTGCAGAGTCGAAAAATGCGTCCTGTCTCTTTAAGAGGACAATACTCGACTATAGTCTCTACCAGGCAGAAAAGTCAGCAGCTACAATGAAAGAGTGGATTCAGACTGTAATACGTGTCTCCATGTAGCGTTTTATCACACACAATTAGACTACAGTGAAGTTTAATACATAAAATAAGGATCTACACTGTATACTGTAGATTCTACAGTATGAGGCTTAATGAGAGGCGACTGTGGGTATTTCATAAAAAAAAAAAAGTCGTGGTGAAAGGAGTATTTATTATTTATATAAGTAAAAGTAGAAATACTGTAGTCTAAAAATACGCTAAAAAATATCACTAACAAATACGTGAGTACAATACAAACGTATTTTAATCTTGTAGTTTATCAATGTCGAGCCAACTTTAAATACATTAGGTAGATTACTAGCAATAGTCATATTATATAAATGTACATCACATGTTTTTTATAATAATAAGAAGAAAACACTTTATTTTTATAGCACCTTTCAGTGCATAACATTTAAACAGAGAAAATAAAAGACCTGATCATTTAAAACAACAGTTGGACATTATAATAGTATAAAATCGATTGTTATTTGATGTAAAATCTTAATCTAAAAATTAGTAAAAGTACAATATTTCCCTCCGAAATGTATTGGAGTAGAAGTAAAGTACACTGCTCACAAAAATTAGATACATCAGATCTCAATATGAAGTTGGATATCTATACAAATAACGACAGGGCAGTGTCTTAGGAACAAAAGCATGCCAAGTCTTTTAATGGAAATAAAAGTTTTCAGAGGGCTCAATTGTGTAGACACCATAAAAATCAGAGTGAAATGAAGATGTGGCAGGCTAGTCCATTTTTTTCCAGAACTTAATTTCTTCAACTCAAAATGCTTTTCAGTATCTTGTGTGGCCCTCACGAGCTTGTATGCATGCTTGACAATGTCGCGGCATGCTCCTAATGAGACGACGGATGGTGTCTTGTGGCATTTCCTCCCAGATCTGTGTGAGGGCATCCCTGAGCTGTTGTACAGTCTGAGCAGCAACCTGGCGGCGCCTAATGGACCGAAACATAATGTCCCAGAGATGGTCTATTAGGTTTAAGTCAGGGGATGGTGAAGGCCATTCAATTGTTTTAATTCCTTCATCCTCCAGGTACTGCCTGCATACTCTTGCCACGTGAGGCCGGGCATTGTCTTGCATTAGGAGGAAACCAGGACCTACTGCACCAGCGTATGGTCTGACAATGGGTTCAAGGATTTCATCTCGATACCTTATAGCAGTCAGAGCACCATTTCCTAGGCAGTAGAGGTCTGTGCGTCCCTCCATGGATATGCCTCCCCAGACCATCACTGACCCACCACCAAACCTGTCATGTTGAACGACGTTGCAGGCAGCATAACGTTCTCCTTGTCTTCTCCAGACTCTTTCACGTCTATCACGTCTATCACAGGTGCTCAGGGTGAACCTGCTCTCGTCTGTGAAAGGTACAGGGCGCCAGTGGCGGACTTGCCAATTCTGGTGTTCTTGAGCAAATGCCAGTCGAGCTCCACGGTGCTGGGCAGTGAGCACAGGGCCCACTACAGGACGTCGGGCCCTCAGGCCACCTTCATGAAGTCTGTTCCTGATTGTTTGGGTAGACACATTTACACCAGTGGCCCTCTGGAGGTCATTCTGTAGGGCACGAGCAGTGCTCAGCCTGTTCCGCCTTGCACAAAGGAGCAGGTATCGGTCCTGCTGAGGGGTTGAGGACCTTCTATGGCCCTGTCCAGCTCTCCGAGAATAACCACCAGTCTCCTGAAATCTCCTCCATGTTCTGGAGATTGTGCTGGGAGACACATTAAACCTTCTTGCTGCAGCACATGTGGATGTGCCATCCTGGAGAAGTTGGACAACCTGTGCAACTTCTGTAGGGTTAAGGAATCGCCTCATACTGCCAGTAGAGATAATTACGCAAGCCAAAATCAGCACGAGTGGAAAACCAGCCAAAAAAGATCAAGAGACAGAAACTTGAAATTACCTCCACATGTAAAACCAGTCCTGTTTTGAGGGTTTTCTAATTGTTGTCACTGAAGTGCACCTGTTGTTAATTCCATGAACACCAATACAGCTGAAATTGATTATCGAGGCCCTCAGCTGCTTAACCAACCAGAAAATTATAATTACAGGTTTAATTCAATTCATGCCAGGCCCAATAAAAAAAGTGTTCCTTTAATTTTTGTGAGCAGTGTATAATGAGAATAATGTCAGATATTTCCTATATTTCCTTTAATCACCAATCAGTTGGTTGTACAAAAAGCTTTATTTTTTTCATTAACTTCCAATCAGTTAATTAAAAAATAAAGGTTAATTTATTTTATGCCTTTATTTATCTTATTTGTAGATGTCTCCTTTCTCTATATGTCAAACAAACTACCTGTTGTATTTGCCCTTTTGACACACTAATAACTTACCTTTAATAAAGGATAGTGACACTGGCGTTATTATTCACTGGGTGATTATTATCTTTGCATATGAGGATGTTACACCTAATTCTAGCTAAGTAGGGTGAAGCTACCCAGCTTTAGCTACTGTTATATGAGTGTATGCTGCAGGAGAATCATACAGTATTAAAGTATTGGTATCATACATTATGCTGTACAGCATCAGATTACCACTACCTACACTGGTTAATGTAGGTTTGTGAAGAAAGTTGCTTTAGGGGCTAGCTAAAAAGACTGGTGATTAATGGCCATTGTTTTTAGTCAAGAGGCCAAATCAGCTGTCACCAAAGCTTCGACACGAAAAAACAGCTAAATAGTTTAATATGTAGAGGAGAACAAGTTAACTGCGTGTAATGGTATGAACGATGGCATGTAATTGGATAGAATATCTATGTAGACGTTGACCAAAATAAGCTAAATTCAGTTCAAATTCAGTGTGTGCTCCTCATATTTTGAACCTCTCATGTATGTTATTCGGTGGACAAAATATTCACACTTCCACAAAAACTTAAAATACACGAGCTTCATAAAAGCTGTTATTTTGGATTGCATTAGATTGCACAGATGTTCCTTATGAAGTGCTCAGTGAACATATACTATATTCAGCACATAAACACACAATCCATCCCCTTAGAGCAAGTTAGAAATGTTTGGAGGACAAACAGTCATAATAGAAAGCAAACATATCTATTTATTGTGCATAATTATACATAAATAAACAGTCATGGACAAGATACTTATGTAAGCATACTGTAAATGTAATACTGCAGAATGTTATTAAGTAAACTATTAACTACCACTGGCTGCATCTGTAGAATATATAAACCTAATCCTAACCTAGTAAATACCCAAAGACTACATTTACAGTATATTATGTAATTAATGTAGTAAATACTGCAGTCACTTGATAGGGCAGATTTCTGTTCAGATCAGCAATACATTAATTTTCACTAAATAAGTAAAACTACTGCTACTAGAAATAATATTAACATTATTTAAAAAAAATTCTAATGTATGAAAAAGCAACAAGCTTTCACAAACATGTAGACAATACAAGGGTTCTTAATGGTATCAATAAAATGTATAAAATCTCTATTACAGAAACACAGTAAAAAATAAATGCAAACAAGAATAAATACATAAGATAAGAAATAAATTAAATATAAAGAGTAAATTAGCTCAAATACACAAAAACCTTAACAAAGTAATGAGAAAGAGCAATGTTTTTACTGCCCACACACACATTTTCAGTGAACACACCAGCATACACAGATATACTATGCACACTGTCCTTCTGTACACAGAATGCCCACACACACACACACACACACACACTCTCACACACACACACACACACACTCACACACACACTCACATGCAGAGGCAGAGGCAGAGTGGAATTTGAGAAATGTAAGTCACACACATTAGTAAACATCTAAACATCTCATGTCCTCCCACAATTCATTTCAATACCCACACTGACACAAAGCATTAAATACTGTTATATTTGAAACCCATAGATACTTGTTATTGTATTCACTGACTCAGCTTCATCTGATAACCAATATAGCACACAATACAGGCTGAATACTCTCCAATGTATTGTCGCTTTACAATTTCCACATGCTCGTCTGACAACATTGTGACTTCTGTGTTTCTTCATACCTCACATGTCCAATAAAATCATCTTATACAAAAGATTTTTCCTGTTGCTTCACCTCTCCCGCTGCCCCTGTACGCGGGTTGTCCTTCGCTACCCCTCCCAAAACAGGCAGCGCTCGTCCTCCTGGTGGAGGGGAGCCGACATGCAGCAGTGCACCCCCCAGCAGGAGAAGCACGCTGGTCCCCCAGCCCAGGTACAGCGCTGGTCCCAACTCTCGCTTTAAAGGTGCTGCAACGTTTGGATCATAGAAGTCCTTGATTATCGCATAGGCAGTCCAACAGATGGGTATCAAGTAGGCCAGGCCAGCTATAAGGAAGAGCACTCCTGCTATCCTAGCCAGCCGTGCCTTGGAGGCCTGGTTACCATCACCCATGCAGTGGGTGCATTTGGCCCCTACCACACCAAGCATGAAGGCCAGTAGGCAGAGCAGCAGGGAGAGAACAGTGAGGCCCCGGGCAGCTTGAGTAGACAGTGGTAGGGCCAGGGTAGAGTCATAGCTCTTACACTGGATCTGGCCCGTGGTCTGAGACAGGCAGTTCATCCACAGTCCTTCCCAAAACACCTGGGCAATCACCAGCTCTCCGCCTACAAAGGCGGACACGCGCCACAGAGGAGCCGCACACACCAAGGTCCCACACACCCAACCCAGCACAGCCAGCATCAAGCCCAGCAGCTGAATACCTGTTGACGCCATAGTCTCTGAAGAAACTTATGAAAGCTGTGAATCTGAAATAATGTACCCAAGAAAACCCCAGAGTAAGCTTTTCTTACACAAGTTACAGAAGTTTTTTAGTAAGTAATGCAAAGATGTTTTGAACAGATGTAAGAACTCCACACGGTATATCCTCAGTCATTCAGTAGGATGTGCTGTTCTTAGAAGAATCCTCTTCTTCTCCTCAGGTCCCTTTCTCATTAAACGCCTACTGTAGGAATATACTGTAAAGATCACAAAGATTTTCAGTAAATGTACTTGTATGATGTAGAAGCGCCTTTAAAATGACTATAAGCATTTACAATCAAAGAAATAGTAGATCTAAAGCTATTGCCATGACAATTGAATTTATTGAAAAGTAGTATTACACAACACAAAATTGTGCAATATAAGAAAATAAAAAAAACAAGTGACACCTACTCTACCTTGATTTGTTTCCCTTGCAATTCAGTTCAAGCAATTGACCACTCTTTGAGTTCCATAAAACTTACATTTTTTAACCAAAATCAAGCAATCAGATGTCCGTAGATGTTGTGTTGATGGTCTTTTGTGTGTTCCTTGGTGGTAAAGCCGGATGATGTGAAGAGTCTGTGTGTCTTCTACTATGACTGGCCAGCTTGTGTCTCTGGAGCTCATACACAGGGGTGTAGGAGGGCAGCAGTGTGTAATACTGCAATACTGCATACTATATACACACACACAGAGACAGCTAGTTATGCAAAAAAAATGCACACAGACACTTTGTTATAGACACTGTGGTTCTCATTACTATTTTAACATTTTTTTTTATGTTGCAGTCTTATGCTAAAATCATTTCATTTTTTCCCTCATCAATCTACACTCAATACTCCATAATGGCAAAGTAAAAACTGAATTTTAGAAAAGGAAAAATTAAAATGATATCACACTGACATTAGCTCAGGTGCCTTCCATTTCTCTTGGTCATCTTTGAGATGTTTCTACACTGTGATTGGAGTCCACCTGTGGTAAATTCAATTGATTGGACATTGATTTCAAAAGGCACACACCTGTGTAATAGCCTTCCTAACCATCTGAGGGGAGCACAGACCCTATTTAGGAGCCATTTATGTTTACTGTTGGCGAGTCATGTTAATTTGTTAAATATATCTTGCAGTATTATTTTGGACACTTGGTGGCAGTCATTAGATGCACAGAGTTGTATATGTAGAGACATAGGTGACAGGAGTTTGTTAGGCACAGGGAGGGGGGTATACAATTCTCACAGATCCAGGAACAGAGCAACACACTACAGCAGGACTGGAAGAAAACTGGTATATTGTTTGCACAACTACCTCAATAAACAAGCCAAACTGCAAACATTAACTGGAAAATCTGCTATCTGCTGTATTGGATCTGTGTCAGATCACCTCCTCCTTGTATGACAACTAGAAAACATTGCCACCCTAGACTTTCAATCTCATTTCTTTACTATTTTCTTCATGTTGTGTGTTCTACATTATTGTATGTAATACTGTAGCATTTTGAGTTTCAGTATGAAAAAATAAGGTTATTTTTTTAGGAGTGCTGGTGGCCACTTAATTAGTAACAGCTGTTCAATTATGCAATCCCGTCCAGAACAATCCAACCAATGAAGGCAAAGAATACCAGTCAGGGGCAGAGTAGGGCGGGTCTTTAGCATGTGAGGAGTTTGTACCCATGTGATCTTGTTTATGGCTTTCTGTAAGTTTCACTTTCCAGGGAAACCACTGGTGGAGAGAGAAAATGAGAGAGAGGAAAACTAGCTCACAAGAGGTACAGTCACTCTGTCTAGAAGGAAAGGTTAAGAGAGGTACGCACAGATTTTGTGGTACAAAATAACACTTTGACTTGTGATTCCCGGTATTTCTTCTCTACAACAACATGGGTTTAAACTTTACTGAAGGTGAGTGTCTCCACTTTTGTGCAAACATAAAGTTTATATGCTCAAGTTTTTGGCTCCCTCTGTGAGTTTAGACAAAACCCAGAGATTCAAATGAACTATTTTTTTCATTGTGTTCACAGATTCTAGCTCTCCAGTTGTCAGGGACCTAAGGATTATCCTGCTTGGGAAGACAGGATCAGGAAAGAGTGCAACAGGGAACACCATCCTGGGAAAGGAGACTTTTTTCACAGAGGACATTTCTCTGTCATCTGTGACAATTCACTGTAAAAAAGACACCAGCCACTTCAATGACAGAACCGTGAGTGTCATCGACACCCCTGGGATCTTTGACACATCGATGACAGAGCCCCAGCTGAAAAGTGAAATAGAGAATTGTATCATGCTGTCTCTCCCAGGACCTCATATATTCCTGCTAGTGATCAGACTGGATGTGCGGTTCACGAAGGAGGAGAAGAATACTGTCAAATGGATCAAGGACAACTTTGGTGAGGAAGCCTCCAACTACACACTGGTGGTTTTCACTAGAGGGGACAAGCTCAATAGAAAGTCAGTTGAGACCCTTTTAAAAAATAATCTTGACCTCAAGGAGGTCATCCGTGACTGCAAAGCTGGATACATTGTGTTTGACAACACATGCATGGAAAATCGCACTCAGGTGGCTGATCTGTTTGAAAATATAGACAAGATAGTGCAAATAAATGGGAACCATTATACCAGCAGCATATATGAAGAGGTCCAGAGACAGATAAATAATGATGAATGGTGGAGAAAGCGGGGAGACAATATGAACACTGTAGGTGATGTTATGTTCGCAGCAGCCGCAACTGCAGCAACTGCAGCCTGCCCACCTGTAGCAGGCCTTGCCATACTGGCAGAGGAAGCAACATTTATGGCCAAAGTAGGAACATTGGTTATGGCTTCAGGAGGAGGGATTTCAAAAGCTCTGGGGAAGTGGATGAAACCTAAACCAAGAGACACCTAAGTCATATCAGCCTCAAAGCAAACCTTTGAAGTCATTGTCCTGCTTGGGAAGAAATTTTCTAAATTTTAATGAAAAAAAGACAGAAGTCATGGTCTTTGGGGGCACCTCTGGGACCCCCCCTGTTGATCTGGGTCCCTTGGCAAAGTATCTGGCCCCAATAGTGAAGAATCTGGGGGTAAAAGTGGATCCAGACCTTAAATTTGACAGCCAAATCAAGGCTGTGGTGAAGTCAAGCTTTTTTCAGTTGAGGCAGCTAGCTAAAATTAAACCAGTCCTTCAAAATAAACAATTTGAGACAGTAATCCACGCCTTTGTGGCTGGATTACTGCAATGCACTTTATTTGGGGGTTAGTGGGTCCTCCATCTCCCGTCTTCAACTGGTTCAAAATGCTGCTGCACGTCTTTTAACTGGCACAAACAAATTTGAGCACATTTCACCAATTTTAGCTTCACTCCACTGGCTGCCTGTCCATTTTAGGATTCATTTTAAACTTCTTTTATTTGCTTTCAAAGCCTTGAATGGCCTTGCTCCACCTTATCTCTCTGAGCTGCTGCACCCCTACACTCCCAGCCGTTCTCTCAGGTCAGCTGACCAGCTCCTCCTGAGAGTGCCCAAAGCTAGGCTTAAGCTCAGAGGGGATCGAGCCTTCACTGTTGCTGTCCCGAAACTGTGGAATGAACTACCGCTGCATCTCAGACAGGCCTCCTCTCTGGCTCGTTTTAAAACCCTTCTTAAAACCCACCTCTATTCCTTGGCTTTTAACTACTTGTAGAGTGTTGATTCTATTTGATTTTATTTGATTTTATACTTAGTTTTTTGATTTTATGATATTTCATGTCTTCTTTTTTGTGTATATTTCCATATTTTTATCTTTATTTATTTTATTTTTGTTTTTATGCTATATATTTATTGTGCTTTATAGTACTGTGCAGCACTTTGGTAACCCTGTGTTTATAAAGCGTGCTATACAAATAAAGTGGATTGGATTGGATTGCATTTATTATTTTTCCACATGTACTTATGATATGTGTAACGTGTTTGTCAAGGTTTTATTGTATTCCTTCTTTCAATCATTACATCAATACTTGTTGATACATAAACCTATACATTATTACATGTTGATGCTATACTGTATACACTATTATCTTAATCTTCTCTTGCATTGAGAACACTACTGTCAATTTTCAAAATAAACCTGCATGTCATTAACTGTAAAATAAACTTCAAAAACTGTTGTATGTATTATATGTAAATCCCAGTTATAAAATTCCTACTGTTGCTTGTTGAAAGCAGTGAAAGGTATGGTTAATATAAATAATATTTTGGTGTGTTTTTATCATTTAAGGGTCCAATAAGTTGTTTTTCTGTAAATAGTTTAACAATCAGATAGAAAAATGCATTTTTTTTTTAACCAATCATAATTGAAAGAATAGGTTTGTTTTACTGCTGTGTTTACAGACATGACTTATACTTAAGAGAAGCATCAGAAAACAAAAACACACGCACACAGTGAATTATAATTCATGTATTAATCATTAATATATATAGTGATGGCTGAGAGCAGCGCTCATATGACATTATAACTATGATTATAATACTTAACTGGGTCTGTTTTACATGTAAAGTCATTTATTGTGCTCTCAGTATTCACAATGGAAAGTGTGGTAATGGCTGCCAAAATGCCTTTGTGATGGCTCATAGTTTGATTCAAAGAGGACATAGTGTTGTGATGGCACAGAGATGTACAGTATGACCATCGCATAGTTTAATATTTGTTGATCTGACTAATCACACCCACATTCAAAATAGTTGTTAAGTAAAGACATTTAAAGAGAGAATTGTAGCAAAGTGGAAACAGAACTGCAGCTTGTTGAGAGAAGATCTCAAACGGAGTGAAATAATTACCTTGTGTAGCCACAGAAACATAATTGCAGGTTTGCAGGTTATATCATTTGAAACAAACAGCATGCAAAGCAGTGATTCGTGCATTTGAAGTGATTCATTTTACAACCACTTCACAGTGTTGATTTTATTATCTAGTGTTTGACTAATCCACCATCATAGTCCTCTATTGTTACATATTACAGCACCAAAGATTCAGCCTCACTTGGTTGGCAGATGTTAAGCATTGTTTCACATTTCCTTTCGGGAAGTGAGTTTGTAATGTTACTAATAATAAAGCAAGGCAGATGGCACATTATAGTTTAAACATGAGTTTCTTCTCCCCTTCTGCATCCCACATTTTCTTCTCCTCCTTTTTTTCCTTTTTCTTTTTAGACCTGGAGTGTCAATGACCTGGACTACAATCAGAAATCATATTTACATGCAATGACAGTACAGTAATTGTTAACTAAAATATACTACTAAAGCATTCTTGCACTGGTTGCCTGTCAAATAATACAGGACTAAATTCAAGGTTCTTTTATTTGTTTTTAAAGCCATACGTGGCTACATTTCTGAACCTCTCTGCCTGTACTCCAGTTCATGTGCTTTTAATCAAGTGTTTCCTTCACTCTACATGCCTAAACCTAACCAGCCAAACCAATCGGAGGCAGAGTAGGGCGGGTCTTTAGCATGTGAGGAGTTTGTACCCATGTGATCTTGTTTATGGCTTTCTGAAAGTTTCACTTTCCAAGGAAACCACTGGTGGAGAGAGAAAATGAGAGAGAGGAAAACTAGCTCACAAGAGGTACAGTCACTCTGTCTAGAAGGAAAGGTTAAGAGAGGTACGCACAGATTTTGTGGTACAAAATAACACTTTGACTTGTGATTCCCGGTATTTCTTCACTACAACAACATGGGTTTAAACTTTACTGAAGGTGAGTGTCTCCACTTTTGTGCAAACATAAAGTTTATATGCTCAAGTTTTTGGCTCCCTCTGTGAGTTGAGACAAAACCCAGAGATTCAAATGAACTATTTTTTTCATTGTGTTCACAGACTCCAGCTCTCCAGTTGTCAGGGACCTAAGGATTGTCCTGCTTGGGAAGACTGGATCAGGAAAGAGTGCAACAGGGAACACCATCCTGGGAAAGGAGACTTTTTTCACAGACATGTCTCTGTCATCTGTGACATTTCACTGTAAAAAAGACACCAGCCACTTCAATGACAGAACCGTGAGTGTCATCGACACCCCTGGGATCTTTGACACATCGATGACAGAGCCCCAGCTGAAAAGTGAAATAGAGAATTGTATCATGCTGTCTCTCCCAGGACCTCATATATTCCTGCTAGTGATCAGACTGGATGTGCGGTTCACGAAGGAGGAGAAGAATACTGTCAAATGGATCAAGGACAACTTTGGTGAGGAAGCCTCCAACTACACACTGGTGGTTTTCACTAGAGGGGACAAACTCAATAGAAAGTCAGTTGAGACCCTTTTAAAAAATAATCTTGAACTCAAGGAGGTCATCCGTGACTGCAAAGCTGGATACATTGTGTTTGACAACACATGCATGGAAAATCGCACTCAGGTGGCTGATCTGTTTAAAAAAATAGACAAGATAGTGCAAATGAATGGGAACCATTATACCAGCAGCATATATGAAGAGGTCCAGAGAAAGATTAGTAATGATGAATGGTGGGAAAAGTGGGGAGACACTATTAGCACTGTAGGCGGGGTTATGTTCACAGCAGCCGCAACTGCAGCCTACCCACGTGCAGCAGGGATTGCCATACTGGCAAGTGCAGGGATTTCTAAAGCTCTGGGAAAGTGGATGAAACCTAAAACAAAAGACGCCTAAGTCATGTCAAGCCATGACCTATCAAGCAAACCTTTGACGTCATATGTGCAAAACTATATTCTGACTTTTTACTGCATCACTCTACATTTATACATAAACATTGATTGCAGCATGTCTGTTTTAAATAAATAAGATAAATACTCCTTTAATGACAATCTATTAAATGTTGATGCTATACATTATTATTGTTTTCTCCGTTTATGTGAAGAACACTACTCTCTTCTCTCTATTTGAAATAAACCAGTAAGTAAAAAGATGTAAAATAAATAAATAAATGTTCTGTGTGATGTTGTATGTTGCAGGCATTTCGTCATTTTAGGGGCAAGGCCATTTGGTCTTGTGCGTCACATGATTTTTTAGGGGAGAAAGGCAATTGAGTAGATGTAATAATAACCTGTGTTTTTTGACAAATAGTAGGGTTAAACTGGTGTTTAATCTTATATGGTTATAAGTATGATTATGTTCATGTATGACAATGTTTCCCATTGTGTATTATCATTATGCATACCATACCATTATGAAGACTCCATCTGCTGGACGTGCAAAGATTCACTTTGTTGTTTTGTTCACCTGTTATGTGCTTCATGTTCCTTCTGTACACAGTAAATGATACCCTGTACTCATCACATCGCAGGTTATCATTTGAAACAAACAGCATGCAAACCAGTGATTAGTGCATTTTAAGTGATTCACTTTACAAGCATTTCACATTATTGATTTGATAGTGTTTGAACTAATCCATTATCAAAATCATCTATTGTTACATATTACAGCACCAAAGATTCAGGATTTTGTTCCACGTCGCTGATCAACTTGTGGTTGACACAGACTCACTTATACAGTTGAATAGATGACGTGTGCTGGCAGTGACATAGTGGGGAGTTGCTTCACTTCCTCACTTGGTTGGCAGATGTTTAGCATTGTCTCTCGTTTCCTTTCGGGAAGTGAGTTTGTAATGTTACTAATAATAAAGCAAGGCAAATGGCACATTATAGTTTAAACATGTATAAACTATGCCAACATGTATTTGCAAAGTTTAAAGCACAGTTCTAATATTACTTGTTAGGATTCAAACTCCTTCTCACAAGCCAAAAAAAAAAATCTAATATATCTCATGTAACAAAGCTTTAAAAACAATAAATGAGTAAAAAAAAAAAAAAAAAGAAAAGAAAAAGAAAAAAAAAAGAAAACAAGTATTGCATTTCATACCGTTTGTTTACTGTCAACATTAAATTCACATACTTCTGTTATTGCAATGTGTGTGGCAGAACCAACATACTCCACTGATTACTTCTAACAGTACATAGTAATATGGGTAGTACTAATACTGTTTTTGCTAGATTTCTATATTCAGTGTTGCATACAGCAGGTGGTTCAACATGTCCTTATCATATGACCCTGCCGAGTTATATTGGAATATTTGCTTTAGCCTTACATCTTATTCCTTTCCATAAACAAATGGCAGCTAAGCCACATAACACGCCCAGGACGAGTGCAGGAGCTCCAAGAGCCAGAGCCACTGTGGTGCTAGCTCCCACTGCTATAACAACTCCAGCCAACACCAGCAAAACAGCAGCAGCCGCAGCCACACGTACATTCTTTCTTTTGACCTGTTTCTCTTTTTCTCTCTCTTTCTCTTTCTTCTCCCTCTCTGCATCCCACATTTTCTTCTCCTCCTTTTTCTTTTCTTCCTCCTCTTGTTTCTTTTGTTCTTCCTCCTCTCTCAGCTTTCTCTGGGCTTTCTCGTACATCTCATTTGTGTAGTGTTTCCCGCCGTTATCTTGAACCATTTCCTTGATCATGGTGACCAGCTCTTTGACCTGAATGCGATCATCTGCGTCGTTGTTGTTGAAGGCGTGGTATCTGCGTCCGAATGTAATTGAGAGTCTCCGCAGTTCTTTGCACTCCTTCAGAGCATTGTCAGCTTTAGCCTGATCCTTACACGTAAACAGCATGATAGTGTACATGGATGCATCGTCTCCAAAGTTATCCTGGATCCACTTCACAGCATTTCTCTCCTCCTCCGTGAACCTTACCCCAAGCCTGATCACCAGGAGAAAGGCATGAGGGCCAGGCACCGACATCTTGACACACTCCTCTATTCTTGTTTTTAATTCTTCCTCTGTGATTGCTGTATCAAACAGACCTGGAGTGTCAATGACCTGGACCGCAGTCCCGTCCACTTCGCCGCTCTGTGTCTCACAGTGTTTGGTCACAGACACAGGGCTCGGGTCTTCTTTGAACACAGCTCTGCCAAGGATGGTGTTTCCTGTTGCACTCTTCCCTGAACCAGTTTTTCCCACCAGGACTATCCTCAGCCCTCCAGACAAATCCAGAGCTGTAAGAGCAGAAGCAAAATTAATGTTGAGTTGTTGTTGATGTTGATGTTTCCATCAAGTCATTATCACTAAATCCTGGCCCTCTAATGCAGTGGTTGCCAGCTCACCTGCTGCTCTCCCCAACCCCAATATTTCACTAAGTTTAGTTTTACTTGATTACTATACTTGCCTTTTGTAGCACAATTTAGCTAAAGCAGCTAATGTTAGTTCAAATGTGCACCACTTTGCGTTGTTAGCATTTAGCTTTGAGCGTGAAAGGCAACAGTCTGCACTATTTGACAGGTCCTGGCTACAAATAGAAGCAACTCTAGACAAAACTGTCTCCAGTGCAAACCAGTGAGTGATGTCACACCTCACTATGTCCATCTTTATACAGTATGCAGTCTATGGTATTGCACATTTATCAGGGCCCATGTTTTTGTCTTTGGGTTATTTGCATAACCACAATCTTCTGAATAGTGACATCAGCTCTTTGCTGCCACTTATCCAACGTGCTAATGTTACCAGCAGCTCTATGTAATAGGCACAAACAGTTAACCAATGTTCTTATATTGGTGTGGCAGCTGAAATATGAAAGAGAACTCGGAGTCTTGGCTACTACGTCACGATTCGGGAGGGGCAGATAATTCGGCTGAACTGAATGTTCAAATTCAAGCAGAAAGAAATAAGACAGGGAAAGCAGTTTACACACAATAAGTGTATTATTGAAAAAAAAAACTCACCTGTATTAACATCATATGCCAACATAGTCAACAATGTGATCATGTGTACAACATGATGTACAAAAAAATATTTAAGCCTGCAGTTATAAATATTAGTAAGTCATTATTAATAGAGCATCACAAGCCACCAAAATGTATTTAAGAGCAGATACAAAGACAAAACTAAGAGAGAAATACGGCAGAATACACACCAGACAGTATTTTTTTCACAACCTTGTTACTAATATCATATTACAAGCATTAACATTAATAAAGCTTTTATGAAATGTTCCCTATGAGAAAGTGGTACAGATACACATTTCTAATTATACTAAGAGACTCTGAGACAATGAATGAGCATACCGTCAAAGTTATTCAGACCACACCCATCTGATCGAGGTAGAGTTTTCTGTTTCTTTTCTCGCAGTGGTATTTCTGTGACGATAAAGAATATTATTGAGGGACAAATGAGAGACTATAATCACTGACATCATTATCACGGTCTACTTTTTTTTTTTTTCTGGTTCCCTCTTGTGCTCTTCCCAATGTTTCACAGTAAGCTTTACATGTTACAGCAACAATGGATCAATACTATTTTTTATTATTATTAAGCCAGATAGATTGTCTTACCTTCAGCCATTACTGTGGTTCTACTTTTTTCAGTTCCCAGGTAGCTAAATATGTTGTCCCAGGCCTGAGTTGTGAACTTGTAAACTTATGTAGCTCTTTGGCCTGACTTTCACATTAGTTTTCTGGGAAACTTCTGGAGGCCTGGCCTATGTCCAGGGCGCTTCCTATTTCCTTGTATTGTCTTTAGGTTACATCTGAATATGTACATCCCCATAGAGGCTGTCCACTGCTCTCTGAATATGCCAAATAGGTGTGTGTACAGACATGGCTGGTAGTTTAAGAAAATGAAACGGCAATATTAGAAGAACATACAAGCGTGTTAACTGATGAGCATCAGGTTATGTTACTATAACCATATAATGACGTCTCGTTTAAAAGTGAGGAAACAAGAGAACCTCAGGAGGGCATCACGTCCTTCCTTTGTTGACTTCTCCTCCCATCAAAACCAAGCCGGTGTGACTTCTATTGTTATAGTCTTTTACTTTTTACTTTTTTATGTGCAAATTGAGGATTATGTATCTACACATTCATTCCTTTCTTCGAAATGAAATACTAGTATGTCTCACATGGTGAACAAACAACATGCTATACTTAATAAAGCATAAAATAAAAAAAACAAATAAAGTACATAAATGAATAAAATTGGCAATGAATGATGGGAGATGTAAACAGAACTTCCCAGTTTATAGTTTTATTTGTATAATGAAAACAATTGTATGTTTTTTAGCCCACACAATTACACATACAGAGTAACATATGCATTTAGGACAAATTCCCAATAACAAACTAACAAACATGCACACTGATTTTTCAATTCAAGGTTTTGTCATAGTGGAAGCTACTGTAAGGCAGAAATCATTTATTTCAGGTTAAAGCATTATAAGTGTCTTTGATAACCATAGATAGATAGATAGATAGATAGATAGATAGATAGATAGATAGATAGATAGATAGATAGATAGATAGATAGATAGATAGATAGATAGATAGATAGATAGATAGATAGATAGATACTTTATTAATCCCAAAAACTATTCTATAAATCAAATGTTATTATTATTTATTGTCTCTATATTTTTATTTTAGTCACAGGTCCCAGGAACTACATAAACATATCCATAGTGCAATTAAAACCTTCACTGAGTCCGAGAGTTGCACCCAATGTCATAAGAGCATATGAGGTGTAGTACGCTCCTGCGCCAAAAATTCCCACTGAAGCAAGAGCTAGCATTTTACACCGGGCAATTAGTCTCTCCTCCTCTCTGACCCTCTCTTCCTCTTCCTTTTTCTTTTGTTTTTCCTCCTCCATCTTCTTTTTCATCTCCTCCTCAACTTTCTTCTGGGCTTTCTCGTACATCTCATTAGTGTAGTGTCTTCCTCCATTGTTCTCCACCATTTTCTTAATCTTCTCCAAAAGGTCTTGGACCTGTGTTCTGCTTCGTCTCTGGTCATTGATGAGTGAATGGTATCTTCTTCCGCACAGGTCAATCAATCGTCGTAGATCTACACTCTCACGTATGTAGTCGTCCACAGATTTACCAACCAGTAAGTCAGCATGTGTGAATAGGACTATGGTATACATAGAAGCATCATCGCCAAAATTTTGCTGGATCCACCTCACAGCTGCCTTCTCTTCATCTGTGAATCTTGCCTTTAGACTGATCACTAACAGAAAAGCATGGGGTCCAGGAATAGACTGATTAATACACTCCTCAATTTTTATTTTCACATCTGCTTGTGTATTGTTTGTGTCAAACAGCCCTGGCGTGTCGATGACAACAATGTTGCTGTCATCATTTTTTAATTGTGCACTGTTACAGCCTTTAGTCACAGACTCAGGTGACATGTCCTCTTTAAAGGCATTTTTACGCCCCAGGATGGTGTTTCCAGAAGCACTCTTTCCTGATCCAGTTTTTCCAACCAGAATGAGTCTCAGGTCTTTCAGGTGTGTAGAACCTGTGATCAATTCATCAAACATTGGTTAGTGTTAACTTTCATTATAAAACTACACCTGCCAGTGCAGGTGATGTTAATCCTCCGTGAAGAGATGTGCTCATCTATTCTTTGTTATTGGACTAGTGTAGGTAAATTCTGATCAGTATAATGCCAGTGTACTGTTCACATGTAAAATACATTTTAAACAATTTATTATTTTGCTGGATGTTTTTATTTTTTTAATATGGGTATTATTACCTTCCCACTCAGCCTCATGATAAAATCTTTAAGCGTAGCCTAATTAAACTGTTCCACACATTTTTTAAATTATATTTATTTCTAAGGCATCATCATCAACGTTACAGAATATGACATGTATCAATGTATCATGTGACATGTATCAATCAATATCAATGTATATGTGGTCTGAATATAATAATAACTTGTACTATGAAATACTGTAATGAGGGACTACATGGTAACTATTCAGTAACTATTCACTATTCAGTAGTAAAAAAACTGCTTTTCACTGCATTCAATGTTTTTCGCTCTTTATTTCCTGTAATATTTTTACCTTTACGTTACATACCTTCGGTTGCTTTAGGCAGTGCAGTTTGACTGCACAATGTGACCAGCACAAAAAGGGTCCAACTTCTTCTTCGGAACATCTCTGGTGTATTCTGTAACAAAAACTTAAAATAAGAAGCAAAACAAGAGTTACTGTCAACAGTCTATCAAAGCAAGTAGCAATTAAACATTATCATTAGAATAAATACGAATGACAAATTATCTTAAATTGGTTGGTCATATTACTTTATTATTTTGTAAGCTGATAAATCGTCTTACGTGAAATAGAAATGTTTAACGTACCTTTTTCTCTGTCTATGCTGGCAGATGAACAGGTGAACAGTTTACAGCTCACATTCAGAATACAGACTGAATTTAATCAGTTGAATCTAGTTTCATTTCCATAGAAAACAGTACTTAAACCTCACACTCACAACAGCCCACAATAGGATGTCTCCATCCACAGGTGGCAGAAGGAATAGCATGGTTCAGGTCATTATTTTGTATGTTTAATCTGATAAAGCAGCTGTTGACGTTCAAACAATACTCTACATATACCCATTTTTTTTCAATTTGCTGTTACAACCAGAAAGAAAATGGTTTCCAATATTGAGGAACTTGATGGCAAATAAATGCACTGTAGCTCAGTTCAGCTCAGTACACATTAGGAGACATTTTATTCCACAATTGCTTTTTTGTATATTGTGTGCTAATTAGTCTCTCTTGCTCGATAAGTGGCATGACAGTCACTTTACTGGGGCCAATGGCACCTTTTTACACTGTATCTCCTGGAAGGCATTCATTGTTCCTCCCTCTTTGTCCTGTCCTCCTAAAATTACCCCTGGTCTCTGTGGTACATCTTATGGATCTGTTGTCCTTTGCTGTCTTCCAGTAACTTATAAAGAACGCTGCTGCCGCTGATAAATTTCTCAAATAAAGGTGTGTGTGTGTGTGTGATTCATTCTCAAAAGATATTTCCTCTGACTAAACAAAATAAATAAATGATTGTAAATCTGTGTGCCTTATCTGCCCTCTAGTGGGCATTATAAAACATGGCAATTATCATTCATTCTTCTCTCCTGCTATACCTATAGTTGTTACCCTTGTTTCTTTCACTGTGCCAATTTGTTTTGTTGCTTTTTTTCTTTTGGGGGGGGGATCAAAAAGGTTTTGCCTATGGATCATGTGACCTAGCTTTGTTTTGATTTTGTGATACAATGATCAGCACAAGCAGGGTGCAACTCGAGGTCAAAGCTTTTACTTTCTGCAACTGTAATCTCAAAAGACACACAAATAAGTTTGACTTTAAATACAAATAAAATATTGTTAAAATCCTAACAAATCAGATTTCAATTAAACATTGTTGTATCATACTCATGGGCAAGAATCTATTATTGTAGTAAACATTTTGAAAAATATATTTCATACCAACTACACTGAGCAGGCCAAACCAGTAGAGACTCATTAATGGGAGGATCCCCTGGTGGCAGGTGCCAGCGTGTGTGCATGTGTGCTTGTTCCCTTCCTATCATTTCATTTGTCTGTTATCGATTTGCGTGACAAGCTGCCTGCCTCCTTCCATCCTTATCTTTGTGACATGATCGCTTCCCAGCCACTATGAACTAGTGACTGATTGGACCGTTGACATACCCTCCATACACAAGGTGTAGACATGATAACATTTCCACCTCATGTCTCAAGTTATAGAAAGTCAGGAAATAAGGCTTGAAAGCAGTGATCCCGCTGGTCCTTTGCTTTCAACATTGGCAGATCTGGAATCATAGAAGAGAGTAGTAGAGTACATTTTCTTCAGCTCAACATAGAATATATTTTATATCTTGCAGATTACTTTTAAGATTCATGTCCTCTCTCCCTGCTATATCTCTGACACTCTGGTGGTTACTTTGAGATTCTTGGGCAGATGGTTTTGTCTGTTCCAGTGACCCGATCAGAAGAGTAGGCTCCTCGGAAGAAGGAACTTAAACAGCCTGTTTCAGACAGAGGCTGAACCGAGGGGCTGCATAAAGCAGCAGTATAAGATAAATAGGAGGAGTTTTTACCTGTAAATCATGCAAAGATATTCCTGTATAGCCCCAGATTAAAAATAAAGACATAATAAAATGCATAATGTCTAACTGGGCTTACCGCATCAGCATCAATTCCCAACCCAGTCCAAGGCCTCAATAAAAAAACAAGAAAAAGTCTTCAAAACACCAGTAAAAAGGGGAAGAAACTCAATTTCAGAAAGAGTTGTAAATTATTTCGATTATTTAATGATTTAAAAAGCTGGTACAGGTTGTAAAAATATAGTGTCAGTTCATCTTCCTGATGAAAACCAAGCATCCACAATGTCTAAGTAACAACAACACAAAGCAACGCATCTGGTGACTGCTGATTGTGAGCTGAAGAATAGCTGTTCCAGTGAAGGACAAGAATGAGTAGAAAAACAGCATCACGTTTCAGTGGTCCATGCTTAGAGACAAACTGTCTATGTGTGTGTGTGTGTGTGTGTGTTTGTGTTTGTGTTTGTGTGTGTGTGTGTGTGTGTGTGTGTGTGTGTGTGTGTGAAGAAACAGACAGACTGAACAACAGGAACAAACTGTATGTGAATCATTCTCACGTGCAAACAGGCAGGAGCATCTGGTCATAAGTGTTTGGCTGTAATACATTAGTGTGTGTGTGTGTGTGTGTGTGTGTGTGTGTGTGTGTGTGTGTGTGTGTGTGTTAGTGTGTGCAGTGATTGCTATAACAAAGAAAAAGTGTCACTGCACGTGCTATAAAGTCTCCGGGGCCACATAGGAGTGAAAATGGCAGCATTTTCCTGAAATGTGAACTTTCCAGCACGCGACAACCCACAAACAGGTTTAGTTCAGACTGCAGAGATGAAAACATGAAACAGACCTTTAAAAATAGATCAATCAAAGCAATTTTAACATTTTAAAATTTTCACTTTCACTAAATTGTTTTTTTTTCACTGTCAAACACTTGATGGTATTACCAATTACAAAAATATGCTGAGGTATTGGAAAGTGTTCCTGTGATTTTCATGTGATATGATCTTACAGTACCATAAGTGAAGCAAATTGTGTGGTTATGTATCACAGATGTTTTCTAATAAAATCATTCATTGTGGTTTTGAAGCTCTTATATAATGACCATCTTATATGTACTGAAGCTGCAGGAAGCTGTAGTACGCCACTGATTTTACACAAAATGCTGTTTGAAGATAGTTAATTAAGATGTGAGGAAATTAGGCTGTGGGAAGAACCTGGATCTATAATGATGACTTTCACTGAGCAATGTTGCTGGAAGATTATCTCTGTGATAGCCTAATATATCTCCACTTCGACCCAGAAATTCTGGACTTGTTGACCCACCTCTACTTTGTCCTGTCCTGCAGAGGTGCCTCTGTCTCTGAGTTATTCCATGTGAACCGCCTGAATAACCAAAGTGTGCTCAGAGTGTGAAAAAAAACCAATAAGATAATACTCGATTTATTTAAAGCACATCAATTCTTCATGGATGGATGCAACACTTTATAACAAGTATTGTCCGTCACAGAGTAAAACCAAAAGTCTCATGGAAAAGTCCCGATAAAGTGCACTCAACTGACACGCAAGTTAAAAAGGGTCGCTTCTACCTTTATCAATAACTGATTTAAGCACCGCCCGGTGAGCACGCCAAGTGACCTATATCAAACACACCCAAGATGTTGACCAACAGGTGCATGCTGGGTCTGGCTAAATGCTAAATGCTAAATGCTAAATATTAAATGATAAAGTGCTCTTGGTGGATCCTTCAGCGGTGACTACCTTTGCTACATTTATAAACTTCAGCGATGTGTTTGGGGGCTTTTCTGCTGTCCCTGGCAATATTTGTCACATTAATTAATTAGCACACGGAGATATGCTAAGCTAACTGTTAAATTTGAGCGCGCTCACTTTTAAATAGGCTCATAAGTAACTACGTGCGACGTTAACCTAACTAACTTTATCATGGCCTGTAGTGTCTGGGAAACATCAGATAGTTTTGAAGCCTCTTTTTGACCATCATGTGTTGGCTAGCTTTTGTCAATGCTAACAGCTCTCACAGCTAACAGCGTTTGCTGCAGTTCTGTAAGACCGCTGGGAAATTACGTTAACGTTGTGTGTGTGTGTGTGTGTGTGTGTGTGTGTGTGTGTTTGTGTGTGTGTTGTTTGTTTGTTTGTTTGTTGTATGGTGCAGCCGCTGCACTGCCTCATTAACTTAAAAAGCGTGCAGGACGATCTTTCTGTTAAAGTTGTGTTAAATCCCACAGTTAAATGTCCAGTAGTTTCCTGCTATGTAAGGTTAAACTGCCGCTGTGTTTGGTTCACAAATGCACACGTTAGTCACAGAGAATGACTTGTAGTGATTTGTGGCTGTGTTATGTGTCCAAGTTTTGTAAATGTACTGTATATGATGGTTCACTTTCAACTCTGTTATTCAGCTTAAGCTACTGTATATTTTAAGATAAATGTTACTATTCTGAATATTACAGTTCAGTATTATTTTGCCAGTTTGTGCTACAGCCACTGATATGTTGTGATACCAGGCACCCCTCTCTTCGTCATCCAAGGTAATGTTGATATTTATCTGTGTATCTACCTGTCTTTATCTTTCTATCTATATATGTGACAAATGAACAACACTATTTCCTCATTTGGTGTTTTTAATAATGGTGCTGTCTAACATGTCGGTCCATAATCTCCCATAGGTGTTAAATTGGGTTGAGATCTGGTGACTGCGAAGGCCGTAGCATATGATTCACATAATTTTCATACTCATCAAACCATTCAATGGCCCTTCTTGCTCCTATGGATGGGTGCAAAACGGAGTTAAGGTGAAGATGATTCCACTTGCCATAAAAACACACACACACACTTAATTGTCCTATTGACCTTGAAGGCAGCACCCCTGTAGTTTAGGGTCGTACATCCCGGGTGAGAGCAGCAGTTGGACCTTGCTGTGTCCCCGGTAGGTGCATGAGTTGTGAGCTCCGCTATTGTTTCAGATTAATTGTACATGGTTAGCTAACCTGTACTTTCTTTTCATTTTATATTTTTCAGACGTGTGTTGTGTGTGTGAGGGAAATGGGACTGACGTTATGTGTTGATCCTTCTGCCAGATGTCCGAAATGAACTACAAGTTTGCCAAAAGTGACGGCCTTCTTCTGTGAAATACACAACGCAACGAGAGAGAGTACAAAGCCGCTACACATAGTCATGAACGTGTATTAATGTCAAACATACTTTTTTTCCCCCCCCATATTCATCATTAGTTAAGATGTATTCACATGTTGCTGATGTTGTCAAAGTTATGATAGAACAATATTACAGTCTGATCTCACACATTTCCTTCTCACACTTACAGGACTAACTACCTCTGCTGTGCAACACAAGAACATGATGTTTCTTTATTTCCGTGTCTGCTACATGGATCATGAAGACTACTCCCGATGCTCATCCCTTAAATGGGACAATAAAAGGTCATGGCTCTGATTTTACATGCATTATTAGGAGCAGTTCTCTTTTGCTCAAAACAGGTTTTGTATGTGTATCTCACTCTGCCACAGACATTGTTCTGAGGCTTTCAGGCATCATGACTCACATATCCAAATCACACATGTTCACAATGGAACGCAATTAGGACTCTGTGAGTAAAGAAACTACCGTACTCTCACACATTTTCATTTTTGAGAAAAATACACAGGTTACATTTGGTTTCGATTTAAGACTATTTTTAGGTGACTGTGAGAAGGATGTTATTTATCCATTCATCATTGCACACTAGAAGCAGGTAATGAGGTCTTATGTTAATGTAATACCCAAGTTTTTCTTCAACAGTTGAATGAGAAATGAACTTCCTTTCAGGGACAGATATGTGTTTTTTCTCTCTTGACTTTGCTTATGTCCAACCATGTCTCTGATTATGTTTCTCACATAATATATTACATTTTTCATAGCTACCATGCTTTGTTTTGGGACATGAGATGCCTGCTCAACACTGATTCTCCCTCATGAGCTTGCCGACATGTATTTTATAGAGGGTTTTTTTGCAGCTTCACAAAATCAAAAATGAGCTGACAATTAGTCATGGGGGCATAGAACCTATATAATGTGTATGAATTCATGATTGAGGAACACGAAAGGCCCACAGAGTGACAGGCTGTCTGAGAAGTCATTTTTAGAGCAGTGTAGGATGGGAAGGTATGCGCCAACAGGAAACCTAAGACTTAATCTGGTTGTTTAGGATGTGTGGGATTCAGGCAGTGGACTTCTGGCTATCATGACACACTAGTGCGCGCGTACACACAGGGAGAGAAAGGGGAGAAATAGAGTGAGTGAGAAAAAGAGTTGATATAGATTTTTGTGTATAGGTTATGCAATAGTCAAGTTCCTGATTCAACATCCTCCTACTTTCTCTGACACACACACACACACACACACAGAGAGAGAGAGGGGGGGGCATGAAAATCAATAAGCAGATGGAAGAAATAAAACTTGGGTGCAGCCTCCTGTATGAATGAGCAAGCCATTATTCTATTTTTTAAAAAAAACATTTATTTCGTATACATCATATGTGCATGTAATTACACAACGATGCATTCATATTACATTGGTATAAGCGTTTTATTTGTTGTGTCATTAGTAGTCTATTTGTATTTCACTGAATCTGACATTTTTCCAGTGCTTTGCCGGTCTTTCGCGCATTTTGTGGGCCAATTATTTGTCGGAGATCCGTGCTGAAACTCGGCCGACGGGCCAGTGGGTACAGGGCGCCACAGGCATCATCACGTCCCGGTGTCTGTCTGCCTCTCCCTGGCACACGGCCTGTCCGCATTGCCTGGTACGACCGCAGGGATACTTTGCGGTGCTGCGACGGCCCAGTTTCAGTCGGAAGCCCACCTCGCTTTGCTAAAGTCTCGAAGACTTTCTCTAGATTCGTGCTGTCCTTTGCGGACGTTTCAAAATACGCACAGTCATCACCGAGCACTTGGAGGACCTCTGCCTGCGATATTTTTCTCTCAGACTCCAGGAGATCAACCTTGTTGGCGCAGACCAGCAGGGGAACCTGCGGCTGTGTTCGCTGATCCGCCACGGAGGATTTGATAAGTTTAGATTTGGCGACCAGAATCTCTGTTCGCAGGGCGCACACCTCTTCGAAAGAGCTCCGGTCGTCTAGACTGAACACGAGAAGAAAGATGTCCCCTGCAAAATATCAAAATGAAAAAAAAAATAAACATTTCCTTCTAGCCTCGATGATTTTTTTCTAAAGAGAGTATTTAAGCATGCAGTTATCATCTCCTACAAATTAAAAACTGACAAACACTAACTTTTTTTGCTTTGAAGAGATTATAAGTGAGCCAATACGCACCAGTAAGGATAGACAGTCGCCGCTTGGCTGGGAAATCTCTTTCCTTAGATGCGTCCAGGATGTCAATTTGGTACGTCTCCCCGCGGATACGAAAGAGTTTCCTGAGGAACTCCTCGGAGGTGGGGTTGTACTCCTCCACAAATCCATCCCGGAGGTACCTTCTTAGGATGGAGGTCTTGCCGACCCGTGGCGCACCAAGAACCACGATGCGTTTGCAGTTTTGGGGCTTGGTGGAGTGCAGCGAGTCTTGTCGGTGCTCTTGGGCAACTTGGCGGTGCTGGCTTTGACCGTGGAGAACCAGAGCTGCCAGCTGGTCCAGTGGGGATCTCTTGCAGTTATGGCTGCTGTTGGCAGTGCTCAGTTGCCTTACCGCTGCCTCTGAGCGCGTCTTGTTATGTTGTTTCCATTGAGACGTGGCCACTTTAAGTATTCCTAACCCTGCTTTAATTCCCGATGAACTGAGGTGCTGCGATGCGTTTTTGTAAGCCAGTAAGACTTTGGAGGACCCGGCGCACTGCCCGTCCCTATTTCCATGAAACTGGGGGGTATCTGGTTTGGAGCATCTGAGCTGGTGCGTAATTGAAGCACGGATGGAGGCGCTCTGTGCGCTGGTGGACAAGCTTTCCATTGTATGGGGATAGTGTCCCGCAACAAAGTAGGCAGAAACTGTGATCTGGCCTGTTCAAGCTTGTGCTCAAGCTTGTCTTTCTAGCTGTGGCTGGCAGTTGTCTTTATATAGGCTATTTTCAACCCCGTGATTCATCAGCGTCATGCTGATTGACAGGAGAACAGAGTGTTTTGAGGTAACATTATGTAGGCGACACAACTGACCATAGATCGCTACTACGATTTTCTGAAGCCCGTTGATAACCTGAAGTGTTCGTCCAATGTCATTATATAGGCAATCAATTAGGATCTTATAACTCTAATAGTATAATTATTTGACTATTATTATTATTATCACTGTTATATTTGTTAGTTTAAACGGAAAAAAGAAAGGAAGATTTCTAAATCTTGTTTTTAAGAGATCTCTCAAATTTATATCCACGTTAAGTAGACATACTAAAAATGCTACTGATGTGAAAATAAATTTTTAACTGAAAACAGACCTCGTTCCTGATTTATTGTAGTTATTGTTCCAGTTCCCCAAGTCTGTAAATTGTTCCTGAGCACTTTTGTAAAATCTGACACTCAAGCAGACAAAAAGAAAGAAACACAAAACAAACGAGGAAGAGCTGAACGTCCGTTGCTATGTGGTTGTGGAGCGTCTGTTACCATGGTTACGAAGCAGCAGGCGACAAAAGAGACGCTCGACAAATACGAAGTTTAAGTCAAGCTAAGATACAAACATAAAAGTGGGTTTTGCGAAACTTAAAATTCGTTGCCGACCGATACACGACTTCAAATAATAAGTTTAATGTGAGAACAGCCTAATCGCTGCGTAAGATAGGTTAGCACTGTTAACCATGGATAATGCTAGACGGCTGTTATTGTGCATATACGATAGTTAGCAAAGGCAAATGAGCCACGGCGAGACACCGAAGAAGTTCAGACATCTAATTCATCCAGGTCAGCTGTCTGTCTCTTCCTCTCCTATCTGACTGTGACATCTGCATCTGCTTTAGATGCTTCATTTTTCTATGACAGTGACCTAATTACCTATGTTTTAGTTTAACAGAGAGCAAGAGAAATACACAAAATCTTAGCCAGACAATGGTCAGTATAATTAAGTGTGTGTGTGTGTATATATATATATATATAATATTTTTTAAATGTATTTCTTTATTTTAAGTGAGCACTGCACTCTCAAGGACCAAGGCCGTCAAATCTGTAGCTATTAAGTCTGAAGGGAAACATGTAGGATGGAAAGTAAAATACTTTCAATAGCAATAGACTAATAATTGTTGTGGCCATGGAAACTATAATCAAGGCCTGTTGGATAAAGAGAAATTAACAGCATTGCATAACAGTGTCAGTGTTCCAGGGTAATCTCTGTTTGTGTGTGTGAGAGAGCACTGAAGTACTTTAGAAGCAGTGTAGGATGGGAAGGACAATAAAGCAGAGCCTCTTTTCACTTTCAAAAATGCTCAAATCAGGGGATCTGTGATGAAACGCAACTCAGGATAATCTCTTTTTCAGTGTGTGTGTGGCAACAGAGAGAGAGAGAAAGAAAGGCTGCACTTTTAAGTATGCAAAGCTGAAAATGTTATCATTTTAAAGACGTGCATTTATCAATTCTCCTCCAGAGAACAAGGAGAAACAAACATCAGAGGAGTTGTCTATCTTGGGTAATGGATGACCAGTCCAAGAATTCAACTCCTAAAAGCTGGGATATCCAAGATAGTCACCCGGAGGACCTCCATAAAGTAAACCACTTCATCTATTTACAGTATTTGGAAAAATTTTGTTCCCCAAATAAGATGTGTGTGTGTAGCACCAAGGTGCTATCGTTTTAAGGTAGTTGTATGTGTAACTGAGTATGAAAATATGATTGCAGATTCATATACCAAGGCCACCCAAGGGCCATCAAAAACCTGTGCTCATGGCTTGCACCCACAAGATACAGTCAGCTGATGAAGTTGGAAATGCTGCGTGTGGTCTGTTGGCTAGTCAAGTGAACGAGGGCCCTGACTCTCAATCTCCGGACTACACAGGTTAGGTGTATTTACTCTCATGGACAATAACATATAGTAGCCTACAGAAAAGGCTACTATTTTTTTCTGTGCATGTACCGTACTTCTCTCTTCAGGACCTGAAGGGCTTCAATTTGATGACCACGGGATGGTTCTGCCACACAGCATCCTGGGAAGCCTGGAGGACTTTAGAAGTTACCTTGAGGCTAGAGGAGAGACAGAGGTGAATTCAGAGCAAATATCATTCTGCAGATGAAAAGAAAATTATTATTATTTTTAAATTTCATCAGTCAAAAGCTGTCACTCAAAAGTAGACCCCCTTTTTGTAAACTAACTAATGCAACTAAACTAATGCAATATAAATAGTTATAAGTCACCTCTTGTCCTGCCCTCGCTATCCAGTTGGTGAAGCGAATACCGATACACAAGTCCCAAAGAGACCCTTCATCCGAGGTCCCAGGGAGGCATCATTCTGAGACTGTGGAAAATGGCCATGGGGTCCCTTTAGGCCACAGAAACATCCAGAGTAACGCCCTGCAGCATTGGCACACACATATGAGGCAGCGCAGGCAGCAGCAGGACCTCTTATCTGGTGAGTTGATTAGAGAATAAACTCCTAGAAATGATCAAATTTGTAACAACATTACTGTGCAACCCCCATGCAGTTTTCTAATGCAGAAATTGGAGAGCAACCACAATACTGCATTTTTTTTATTAACATTAAAAATTAAAAGTAGGCATCATATTATTAGAGGAAACATCCTTGAACCCACTCTGGTGTTTTTACATCAACAAACCTTGTACACACATAGCCTCAAATGAGATTTCTCATGCAGAGCAAATTTAAAAAAAACTGTAGGTTTGCATTGACATACTTTATTATCTCTGTCTATGTCTCTTTCTGTTGCCGTTTGTACCTCTATCAAGGCTTGCTTCACAGGCCAGTGGAGAACTTACTGATGAACCAAGCTAACCATTTCAGAGACACCCAAGAGCAAAGGGCGTTTCTAAACCAAGTCATGCCACTCATCCACTCTGGATATGTAAGACACACATTTGCTTTTTCTGGTCAACTTTGTCTTTAGACATCTGGCAGAATATCTAACTTTTCTTATAGTTCTCCAATACCTGAAATCTCTAAAGCTCTCTTTTCTCAACAGGATCCTCACTTGTGTCTTTTCTTTCATTTCTTAGGGCTACCATGTAGGCAGTGAGTTTTGGAGACTTCCCCAGCGCTATGGAGATGAAATGAGTGGTATCACAGCCACATTGACTCAGACAGAGAAGGGCAGATGGGAACCTATCACACATGTAGGACAGCCGAGCAGCATACGCCGGGAATCAGGTACATGCAGACGCTTACTGTAGGCTGTGTCCAAGTTTTTCCCTTTAGTCCTGGTCTCTATCTATCTGGTTGTACATTCAACTGTAATGTTGTGGTCTCCCAAATAAAAAAAATTGCACTGTGAAATGGCAGTTGAACTGTCCACTTCTCCTACTGATGAGATATTTTGAACAACCATCCTCGGCACCAAAGACAAACCCAAAACGTCTTGAAAACAGCTCAAGAAAGAAGATGAATACTAAAGGGGCCTAGTGCACCATTAAAATGGATGTGAATGATTGTATCCAAATAACACAAGAAGAAGAAGAAGAAGAAGAAGAAGCGGTCCTCCGCAATCACATGAAGTGATCATCTTTATAAGACTAAAAACTTTTAGAAATTTTGTATCTTCTAGGAATCACTCGTGCTGAGATTCTGCATCCAACCTCTCAGACTTGGGACCAGAGCGTATACCTGCAGCACCAATGCCAGGAGCTTGGAGAGGTTCTACAGGACATGGACATCAAAAAGCCGGTAACACAAATTTATACAATATGTTTCCAGAAATAACTTTAAAATATAAAGCTGACTACAATTGAATGCTGTTCAGATTAATAGTTAGTTAGTTCTGTTGTACCAATGCAATATAACAATAGTTGTTTTAAAGTTAAAATGTAAAAGCTTGAAAGCTAGACCAATAAATTAGCCAAGTCATTGCAGATAAGTTTCTGCATATATGTCACTCACCATAGATCTCCTGGTCTGTGTAGGATCTAAGTAAACATATAAACATGTCAACGTTGGAGGAGTGTCTTAATTTTGTGCTTACTGGATTGTTTGATGCAATGTGATTAGATTTGTAATGTTGTGAGGACACATTCCAAATCAAAAATTGTTCATGTTACATCTTCTAAATAGTTTTTTTTTTTTTTTTACTCTAACAATGTACAAAAACCTAATTTCATGTGTACAACACATACCTTGATTGCACATCATTTGTTTTAACAAACAATGTCATTATTGGACCACATGTGGCCCACTGAGGCTGCTCACACACCCTCAGGACATTCTGTCTCTTGCTGCTGGAGCTGCTCGCTGCTCTTAATCTGTATCTTCTTCACAAACAGCCTGTGATCATTCGGCCTTGGGCACACTGTTCAGGGTTTTCTATACAAAGAACAAACTATTGCACATAGCCAAGGCAAGCACACACATACACCTGCTTGAATGAACATGGCCACACAAGCATAAATGCACACCCAACTGTTCACAAAGTATGGGAAGATATATTTTGTCTATAAAATGTACACTCTATATAAGCATAATGAGATTAATGAGGCACTGTGGACCTCCCATATACATATGCATACATTCTAATGCAGAGAAGGTACAGTTATGAAATCTGGAGCATATCCAGTCATAGAGTAGATCTGTTGGGATCTGTGGGGTAACAGAGCCCAAGAAAAGGGATCAAATCTGCCTCACTGTTCTCTCTGCATTACAATGACTCCATCAGCAGGGGCAGGCAATGGTTTCTGGGGTACACACACACACACACACACACACACACACACACACACACACACACACACAAACGTGCAGTTCTTTGCACAACCAGTTCCCATTAAATCTCATTAACACCCTGAATAACAGGTGCTGATTAAAGTAAGATTTATTCAAATTCAATCTTTTTTTTAATAATCTGGTATCACTTGGCGTCCTCCACTCTATCTCTCCTCTATGTATCTCTTGCTCCCACTATCACAATCACGTCTATGCCAGTGACATAAGAGAAAATGGCAGCAGTGTGTTCTGTCTATCTGGTAGCTAATGTGATGCTGAGGTGATTTGGGATCTGAAGTACTTCCTGACAAACACACAGAAAGAGACGGATTATCCTGTCGGCAGCAGACTAGCCCATGGCTTCGTGACATGTGCGCAAGGGGAGAGGGAGATGATGGGGTCAGGGAAGCATTGTTATGAGAGGAAGGTAAGTAGTAAGGGAACAAGAGGGAAAAGAAGAAGCGGTGAGAGAAAATGAGCCAGTGTTCCTTAAAAATGTAGAGTAGTTTAAACTACACAAAGAGGAGGCAGAGTGATAGACTGGATTTGCAGATTTCACTCTGCCTATCTCCTAATAAAGTTGACGGCAATGTTCAAATGCGTAATATTAAGTAGAGCGTGCATGTGAATGTAAATGTTTCAATCAAGCAGTTGAGCTGAAAGAGGTTGAAGGGCATTGTGTGTGCACCTGAAGAAGCTTTAATTTTCCCAATTACAACAGGACAGTGTGTTCCACAACACCTCGTACCATCATAGAAAAGGTTTCATTAGGCGCATCATTTTGTCCTCTCGGGCTGTACTTTCTGGATGCGAGTGGACAGGACATGCGTATCTATTTATGTTGGGCTGAAAAGGTCTTTAGGTATTACGTTTCCAAAAACAGGAACCAGAATGTAGACTGTACATTCAAACCTGACCCCTACTTTCAAAACTAACACTCTGTGTCACTTTGATTACAGGACATCAGTGGACTGGAGGTGATTGGGTCAGGCAAGCCATTCACTTTAGTCACGGTGTGTCATAGTCCTTTCCTGGAGAGGGAAGGAGAGGAGAAGGAGCACAAGGAGATGAAGAAGGAAAACCTGTAAGAAATAACTAAAATGTATTTTTTATTAGATATTTTCCTGACTGCCTTATTGTCCAAAGTCCAACTTTTTCAGTGGAAGTGAGAAACTCAGTCTTCCTTTGAGTACACATTTGATGTATCCTTTGCAGCTTTTAGTATCCCATAATCTATCCAAGACATTTATTCAATAATGCATTTAACTCATTCAGTATGGAGAAGCCGTGTGACTGTGTTGTATTTAGTTGAGGCAGTCTTCAAACACTGCTAAATATGTCATTCAAACTTATGAAAGTAATGAGATAATAATGAATGAAATGAAAATCCAGGCATAAAACATCACAAAACATTGTTTTTTTATCCAGGATATGTTGCTCATCACACAGCATTACAGAAACATTTACATTGATATATTTTTCCATTAATGTGGGAGTTAAATGTCCCACAATGTAGTAAAACTCAGCTAGAGATGGCTCAGTCTGGTTTTCAGTTTGTGTCCTTTGGAGGATCCATCCCCTAAATTAGGGTGCAGCTAATGACTGACTCATTCACTGATTGTCTAACTCATGGACAGAGTAGTATTGCAGTTTCTTTGTCTGTCTTCCACAGTGATCCACTGGCACAGTATGATGATGTTCAGTCAAATGCTCTACTCATTCCTGCCTTGAGGTTCTGTGGTCAGCTTGCTACCTGGACTGGAAACTCTCCCAATAAACAGGTACAGAACGGGTTTTCAACAGTATGACTACACACATAGCCAGACAGTAAATATCTGTGTCTTACAGGTGACAATGGCAAAGATATATTTGCTTTGGTGCTTTGACACTTGAGATTTAATTGCTTTGAACTGTTTCACTTTCTTATTCTTCAACAATCATTGATCAGAGAGAAGTAGGAATCAGTGCCACAATAATCTTTGAGGCGCTGACTGGAGAACGAGTCTTGTCTCACCTGGAGCTGCACAACGAGGGCAGCACAGCAATCTTCTTCAGCTGGCAGCAGCTTTCCCTGCCACATAGCTTTCCTAACCTGCGATCACAAACAAAGAGTCAGCACTTCTACTTTGACACCTCCTATGGTACACACAAACACAATCAGACACCTGCTCCAACTGCTCTTATGTCACACACCGTTTGTCCCATGTGTCAGCCCAAACATATCTTTCAACCAGTACTCAACCCGCCCTTCTACTTTTCCATCCACTTTCTCCTCCTATCTAGGTGTGATCCTTCCAGGTGACACCAAGCGGGTGGAGTTCATATTTAAGTCAGAGGCGCCAGGCATCAAAACTGAACTGTGGCAGCTCAATACCCACCCTGTGCTGCTGCAAGGAGCTTCCATGCAGGTCACATTGAGGGGCCTGTCTCTATACCAGGATAAAACCGCAGACCAGAGGCTATTCATAGAGGTGGTATACAGTTAAACTGGTGTGCATGAATACATGGTGCTAAGGTTTTTGTAAACAAAACACTTTTTTTTTTGTTTGGGTATGTACATTTCTGTTGTGTGTGCACACGCAGACGAAGCTGGAAAACATAGTGAGGGTGAAAATGTGTCGGTCGATTATGTATGAGGTGCTGCGGGGGATCCACACTCCAGAGAGACCCAGCTCTCCTGCAGAGCTCTACTTCACTGAGGAGCAAAGGTTTCAAAGCAAAAACCCAAAGGTAAATCATGCAGATGGACAATGTTTATTTTTTGAGCTTTAGGACCTCAGTAGTGCCCACAGAGAATTATCCTATTAAAGCTGTAATAGTTCTTTCATGATTGCCCAGTTTCAAGTATAACCAATGTATCAGACATTTTTCTTTGAGCCAAACATGGACAAAAGCACAATCTGAATCTTAGTCATGTCACCTGTATAAGTGTGAAATGAGCCTTTAATGCACCCATTCATTGTGTTGTCCTTTGTGACATTTTACTGGCTGTACAGCAGGTGAGGGTATGATGATCAGCCCATTATGGTTACCCCTGCCCAACCTGGATTTTATTATATTAATTGTGTTAAATATAATAATTAGTTGGTCAGCATACCACCCTGAACACGCCTGATCTCGTCTGATCTCGGAAGCTAAGCAGGGTCGGGCCTGGTTAGTACTTGGATGGGAGACCGCCCGCCCATGGGAGGGGTCTAACGGTGCAAAGAGAGATGGGCGGCAGTCGGAGGCAGGGACCCTGGCGGTCCGACCCCCGGTTGCAGAAGCTGGCTCTGGCAGAAGTGGCTGGGGAGAGGGAAGTCTGGGCTTCCCTGCTGAAGCTGCTGCCCCCGCAACCCGACCACGGATAAGCGGAAGAAGACGAAACGAATAGTAATTAGTTCCATCATAATTCCTGGTAGCTCATTAACTAAAAATAGATCATAACTGCTAATATCATTAATGAGTTACTGTTGCCTCACAAAAGAGGTTATGTTACCATTTCAGCATAATAGAAACCTAATTGGGAAGGCTGATTATATTGGTCTACTTAATATAGAGCATGACTGTCTTAAATTCCCTGAACTAATTCCCCATAGGCACAGGAGGGGCAGATTGGAAAGTGTAACCAAACATTAAGAAAGAAACATTATCTCTTATTAAAGGAGAATTTAGATGCCAAATATTATGATGATTACAGCTATCTTTCACATGCTTGCATTTTAACATCACAAAGGGGAGCAGCTCCCGTGAGCAGTGAATAAAATGCAGTTGTTCGAGCAGGATCATAATTTTTGTTCATAGTAGTCTTCTGATCACAAGTTAGTTTAGTCATCACATAAAATACATCTCCAGGATGTGGCTATAACTGATATTTTTTATAATAATGTATCAAATGACAATGTGTAATGTGACAGGCATCGTTCATAGTTATGAACCTACAGAGAATCATCAACGGCTCTGCAGCTCCTCTCACCTATACAGAGTTTCATAGCGAGTTCCAGGTCATTGTTTAGCTGTCTGGCTTTAATTGTACTGCTTTGGTTCACTCTTGGTGCTCTCATAGTGTTGTTTTTCAGTGCAGCAGACAGTATAGCTCTAAAGACCCACTGTACACTACCTGCTCAGCACCGCATGTCAACCAGACAGTTAGTGACTAGCTGTTGAACATAGTGGAGCATTTGAGCATCTAAGAGCGATATTTACCTCAGGAGTTGGTAGAGACCAAAAACAGAGCTAAACGAGAGTGAATGTTGGACTTACATTCATTAGGTGGACAGAAACATGACTCTATATGAATGATAATATTGCTCCACAACTGTTTGATGTCTAAATAAGCAACTGCTTGCTAAAAAAGTTTAGCATATCAAATAAAATGCAATGATATGTCAGTGTTTCCATTCACCCCAAGTGACCAAAAAATCAGTTGATGTAGGTTTATCTATCATCCATGGTTTTAGTTGCAGTACCTTGATGAGCCAATAGAGGACCTGAAGAGACTATGGCATGAAGTGAATCCAGGGCACCCCTGGGACCTCTCGGTCAGCACACTCCGACAGGTAGAAACATTATGTAGCAATGTGGTGCATAATAACGCTTGATGAGTACAAGTAATGCACATATAGCATTGAATTCAGCAAGTTTATTTAAGGTAATGATTTCATTGCCCTTTCTGTGTGCACTGTGCACCCTTCTGTAAAATTTCATACCATGCATGAAAAATATAACAAGGCCATTAGAAGTAATTTATTTGTCCATTCACCTGTTGCTCTGCTTAAGGTGGTGCTGTCTCTGCCTGAGCAAGAGGCAGCTCAGGACACCCTCACCAGAGAAAAGAACCTGGCCCAGCTCAACTGTCTGCTTCTGAAGCTTTCTGAGCCTTTGCCTGAACAGCACCATCTAACAGCAGCAGCTGTGGGGTGAGGCATTAACAAACATGAGTCATGTATGTTTATTATTGCATCTAGCATTGTACACCTACACACACCTGCACTCCCCCCTGTAATGAACCTGTGGGTTAAGGTGGTGTGTGGCGCCCCCTGCAGGCACCATCTGTGGAGAAAACTGCTGGACACGATGGCTGGTGAGGCCATGCAGCTCAGACGCCTTCTGAGCCTCCCAGAGAGACACACATGGGTCGATAAAAAGGATGAACCCCTAAGCTCTGAATCTGGTGAGACTCTCACATACATATTTTCACTTAAAAAATAGATTGGTGAAGATATGGAATTCATACTGCTTACTGCTATGTTATTACATCACAGATTTGACTGATTATATAAACAAAGATAGGAGTGAGAAAAGGGGATGTGCAGCTGCAAAGGAGGAGAGGAATGGGGGGAAATCCAAAGGTAAAGATGACAACAAAGAAGAGTCCAAGTCAGCAACAACTGAAAAATCAGTGGAAGTAAGGAAAAAAAAGAGTGTGTGCATGTGTAACAGAGAGAGTGAAAGAGCGAAAGAACATGTGTGGTTGTGCTTTGTGCATGTGTGCTTCACCACTTCAAACAAGCTGTCAGTTCATCATCCACTCACCTGCCGTTCAGCAGGCTCCTGGAACCTCTGCCACTAAATGCAACTGTATAACCATTTATGTAATTTTGTATTTTTGACTAATTCAAGCCTCTGTATATATGCATATTTGTGGGTTTGTGTGTGTACACATGATGTATAAACCTTCTGTCATTCCACATTCAATCTTCCTATTAAATGTAGGAAGCTAATGCGCTCCATCCAATCTTTTGTCATTACAGTTGCTGTAGCATTAGAGTACAGTGGTGGCCATTCCTTCTTTGGCAGTGTGACTGCCAGGCTGAGATAATGAGCAGTGCACTGTTTAAAAGAACTGAGACGACACTTAGCCATTCATTTTGATGCAGTCAATTGTTTTCCACCACATTCCCATCATCCTATTCACAAATCTGAATATCAGCAACTTTTTGTCAGCTCAGAGACTGAGAACCTTAATGAGGAAGCTGACTGTGCTGTATAAATATCAGTTGGCCAACACATTGACAATGTTTCTGGTGTAATCAGGCCCAGAACCAGTAACATCTTGCTTCTAATGGTTTGTGCCTGTTGTCAGCTATCAAAGGAGGTAATCGTAAATTTAGAAATAGACTATAGAACCTCTATACCTCAACCTCTCTGTCTGTATGACTGTATATTTTGCAGTGATTTTTCTCCTCGGTGTGATGATTGAGGCATGGGTAAGGTACAGCCTATTGCTCACAGGGTACCATGGTAACAGAACACTGTGTGAAAATGTGCACCTGCTCTCCAACTGTGGTGTCCATGGTGTGAATTAATGGCACCTGTACTGGTCCAAGCCATCTGTGAGACACACACACACACATTTACGGTAACTCGAACATATAGTACATTCAATATTTTAAATGCCAGTGAATATGTGGGAGGAATTAGGTATTCTTCATGCACACAAACTCACTGTGGAAATTTGATTATGCTGTACTTCCAGTCAAAACTCTGTTGTCATTTATCAGTAAATTAAATTAGTATCATTCTCATTCTGTCTGTCCGTCCTATGTACAGGCGAGCAAAAAGAGGGAACAAAAAAGAAAGGATGAAGTGAGGAAGAACAGTAAGGAAATGCAAGAGAGGGACTCTGCCTTGCTGACTGATGCCTGCCAAGAGAGTATCAGTCAACAACTCCATGAGGGCCAAAGTGTGGAGCTAAAAGTAATGAACATTTACACAAGGCTCCTGCACCAAAAGGTTAGTCTTTTGATTATATTTCTGTATGGTTAGGGTTAGGCCCACATGGTTATTTTAAAGTGGCACTCAGTCAATTGTACTTCAGTTTACTCATCTGGAGCAGTACAACACAGCAGTAAAGACAGTTGTATATATACTGTATGTGTGTGTCTGTCTGTCTGTCTGTCCTCTGTGGCTCTGGGTGAGCAAACAGGAGCTGTAGGGTTTGAAAGCAGAAGACATTTGGAATCAAAGACTATGCAGTTGCAGTGTAACATACATGGAACTAAAATGTTGTCATTAACAAGTTAATTCAACCTAAAATTTCTAGTTTTTATTTCAGTACCGTTTTTTATTTATAAACATGTACTCTGCCTGCACTAGCAGTCTTTTGATTTGAAATGTTGAATTGAACGAGAGGATATCTTTCTGTCTGCGGTTTTAACTTTTTTTTAAAACTTATGAGTACCCCAACTTTAAAGAAGTGCAATACTAAATCACTAAAAGTTCTCTTTTAAGGTTTTCCACAGTACTGCATTATGCCATCCTATGTAATTTATCTACATCTATCTGGCAGGTTTATGCTCTGATGGAAGACCTGGTGGACACCCTGTGTAAGCTGATGGATGAGCTCAATCAGGGAGATGAATGGGACACACCTACTGATACACACACACACATACGTGACAGGAAGACAGTGAATATAATATAAAACTTGTGACATAGGTGTCCTGAATTTCTGTTTTTATACCTTAAGGTTGTTGAGAAGGCAATAAAACTTTCTGTTCTCCTGCCTCAGTTGATCTGGACTCATATTTATTGTGTCATTCACTCACATCAGATGGTAAATTCCGCTGACTCTGCAAACGACGCGCCCCCCTCCCCTCTCTCTCTCTCTCTCTCTCTCTCTGTCTCTCTCCCTCTCTCTCTCTCTCGCGTTGTGGTCGTGTGTGTGCTTTGCGTGCCTGGCTGCCGGTGCCGTATGCGTGTGTGGATGGGGGTGCCTGTCTAAACGAGTGCGGATTTCACCAGCGTGCATCATCCAGCGTAGGCCGGGATTTAAACGCCATCATTCACATTCAAGGATTCCCGAAAATAGTCCGCTTCTTCTGGCCCGTTTATTGGTGTGAGGTGGGATAATTTGTGGTCGCCCTGCTTAACCAATCCCAGCGGAGAGAGGACATTGTCGACGCTGATTTGAAGAGGAGAGGAGAGGCGAGGATGCTCGAGAGATGAGCAATGGGCAAGGTAAGCTGCAATGTTGTAATGGCCGGGAGATGTAGTTCTCGGGCTTTTTTGGCCTGTAACCCCGCACTTAAGTGTGTATTGATGTGTGTTGAGAAATGTTGCCGACCAACATGTAACGAAGTCCATCAGTAGTTGGCCTTGTGGAGGAATCTGCCACACATGGCAACACGCGCAGGGAATCCACCGCAAGAGGGGGCGCGTGCGCGTGTGACAGAGGGTGTTCGGGTAATGCATATTATGCAGACCCACCATCGCCACCTAAAAAAGCGGTACACCTGCTTTCAGAGCACGCATGCGCACCCGCAAACGTGCCGACGTAGGATTTGAGCAATTTGACGCACTAGAGTGGTCCAGAAGTACTTAGTAACAGGTTGTGTTAGTAAGGTAACGTCTATTCAAAGCATTATGTCTATTTGTCCCTTATGATTTAGTGACGTGCCTCCAGAGAGATTTTTTGTTATTACACCCAATTATAAGTCATTTGACTGTAGATCTTATTTATTGCTGCGAGTCAGAAAAAAATGTGCTCATGTCCAAGTAGAACCATCATGGGTGCTGTCAACTGTGTCAAGTCCATCATTCACCAAGCACCTCCACAGTTTGTCCCCAGATGACTTCATTGCCACAGTCTCTGTGCCATTCTGAGATCTGAGACAAACACCCACATTAAAACTGAGATGCACAGTATATTCATATTAATGATCTTTTTTTTTTTTCTTTCTTACTTTTTTAGAGTTGTCATGCGCACAGCGGGAGATCATATTACTCCTGCAATGTGAATGATCTGTTCTGAGTCAGACAAAGGGATAAAAAGAGCAAACGCCTCACACAGTAGGCAGCAGTACTAGCCTTTAATAACCCTTGTGTGTATATGTGTGTGTGTCAGTACACAGAGCTGAAGATGATTTAGCAGAAAGGTGATACTGGTTGAAGTTGCTGATCCTCACTTTCTTCTTGATGCCCTTCATTCTCTCTCTCCCGCTTCATCTACTGAACATGCAGACACAAACAATCTGAGACTCGTCCGCCTCTCAGAGTTTTCTGTTTGTGTCCCTGCTGTGTTCATCTCAGTTCCTTTGCGCTTCTGCTGATGCTTGTTTTTTGGCAGAACGAGGCATCGTCTGACTTGTTTCAGTGGTTTTCAGCGGCCTTTGCAAACTATCATGGAGCAGCAGTGAGTCACTGCACACACTTCAAAAGAGGAAAATACTGAAGAAGGGGATGCACAAAGGTCATTAAAAAGTTTGTAATTATGGCACAGCAACATTTGGCAGCTGTAGCAGTCAGGAGGCCCAAATGGATCAAATATTCCTTCTTCTGATCCTGATCCTTAAATATTATCTGCCCATGCTCATATGCACATTAATTCTGATGATATTTTGTTTATGTTGTCCTCCATAATGTAGCTGTACAGAGCAAACTTAGGCTAACATTTCTTTGTCATATATGACAGTGAATTGAATATCTTAAGGATTTCAACTGTTAAATGGACAAAACAAGCAAATTGAAGACATCACTGTAGCCTTTACTAAAATCTACATTTAAAAAAAATAGTTGTTTCATATTTCATAGACCAAGCAATTAATTGACAAATGAATCAGTAATTAAAATAGTCTTTATTTGCAGTCCTACTTTGTAATACCCTGCAGTATTTTCCGTTGGCCAGTGTTTGTAGAGAGGAGTGTCAGTGTGGATCTGTTGTGAGAGGAAGCTTTGGAAAAGATTAATGTACGCTACACTCTTTATTAAACATTGATTGATATAATAATACCTTTTATTATATAGCCCTTAAATTTGTGAAACAAGATTTTTCAATCTATATAAAGAGAGGTATTTATATTGTTGATTTATAGCCTTGTTGAATGAGATTGATTATAATTCATGTAGAAAGGAATAGAATAGATCTTTATTGTCATTGTCACAGGTACAACGAGATTGAAAGTGCAATGTTGTGCATGTTGTTTTTTTCTTTTTTTTCTTTTAAAAAAAAAGGATTTTCTGAAGCATGACAACATACTGTAACACACCACAACTACAAGTGTAAATCCAAGTTTGTAATTGCCATGATTTTGTTAGCTGAAGACAAAAAAATACTAACAAATAAGCTCACGATCACGAGGGTGGTGAATATGAAAAGTATCATCTTCTATGTTCAACAATCTCACAGTTTAGTGAGCTGATGACAAATGAAAAGAGGTTTGGTTTAGTAGCGTCACCTTACATCAGCTGGTTTAGAAAGTTAATTATGCTCTGTGTCGGTGGCGGTTTACTCGCAGGCTTAGGGAGAAGTATCACAGGAAGCTTTAACGGTCAATTCCCTTGTGTCCTCTCTGAAATATGGATTTGGAGGAGGGAAATGGGTTGTGTGTGTCTGTGTGTGTGTGTGTGTTGGCCTGATTAAAATAAGCTACCAAGAACACACACCTGAGTGCCAACACTTTTGTATGACCTACTTCCTTCTGAGTGGGCACCAGTCGTGAGCCACTCAGTCAGTCTCTAGCAGCAGTTACTGTTTATATCTCATTGCTAACTGTGTTAATATTGAAGCAAATAGCAATATAATAAATCAGTGAATCTAGCCTTCACCGTGTTGTGCTAGCAGATTTTCATTTTGGACATTTATGATGCCCAGAGGAGGAATCCTACCAACTTTGACTTTTTTCCTCAAATGCCACCAGCAAGTTGACATTTTTGAGTGAAATATCATGACTTTACTATTGGATGGATAGCTATTAATTTTGGTACAGACATTTATGCAGCCCTCAGAATCAAATAGTCATATTTAATACACTTAAAAATGGACGTGCTAAACATCAGCATGTTAGCATTCTCACCGTGAGCATGACGGCATTACATTAACATTTAGTGACATTAGCATTTCGCTCAAAGCACCACTGGGCTTGACTAAAGTCTCACAGAGCCTCTAGTATAGCTGTAAACATATACTTCCTCTCATCCTGAGTGAATGGATTTATAATTTGAACCACATTAATGTTTAAAATTAATTAAAGTTAAGACAGAAGCACTGTAATTTCAATGCTCTTATGGATGAATAAATTGAACCTTTTGAGTTGTTACCATCTAAAAACTTAACTTATGTATTGTGTTTATCTCTTCTGCACAGGGGCCTCCTATAACTCCTGACAGAGAAGAGGAGCCTTTGTTGCCATAGCGACCTCTCCTCTCCTTCAGTCCATGTTCACCTATTCACTTCGTTTCTTAACCTGTTGAGGGTTTGCTCTTCACTTTCTATCTCATCCACCTCCTCCATCACCTGTCACCATGACAACCTCAGCCCTGCGCCGGCAGGTGAAGAATATTGTGCACAACTACTCAGAAGCAGAGATCAAGGTATTGTAACTCTGCTGTGTTCTCTTCAAGAGATACTGATGTGCAATAGCCTTTATATAAAGCCTGTGTGTTAGACACTTTAAATTAACTCTGATGTTGAGTCATAATATATCAAAACACATTTATGCTTGTTACTCAGGATGAGAAAGAAAATGAAATGCATGCAAGTGGAAATGGAAATCACTATTGCTCTGCTGGTGGTCTGCAGGTTCGCGAGGCCACCTCGAACGATCCGTGGGGCCCATCCTCATCGCTCATGTCAGAAATCGCTGACTTGACCTTCAATGTGGTAGCATTTGCCGAGGTCATGGGCATGGTGTGGAAACGTCTCAACGACAGTGGCAAGAACTGGAGGCATGTCTACAAGGTGAGGGACATGCTTTTTTTGTATCCGCTTATTTGTAAGTACTGTTGCTTCACTTGCATTCTGCTGGCTCACTTTGGATTTTACTGTTCACTTCCCACCTTTCACACCTCTCCTCCCCTCTTTAATAAAATATTTATTGTTTACTCTCCCTCCACAAACACACTTTACCTATACACTTCTGCCTGTTGCTGCTTCTTCTTTTGACACAATCCCACCCTGCCCTGTTTACATAGTTGTCTGAATCTTTTCAAAACAAATTAAAAAGTGGCAATTGAGATAAAATTGCAGAGCAACATGACTGAAAACCTCTGAGCCACTGTCAGTTTTTATCTCCTTTTTCCCGTACAGTTATTCTGTTTAATAATGTTTATGTATATTAATATTCAATGGTTTGACCTCAGGCCCTGACTCTGTTGGATTACCTGCTGAAGACGGGATCAGAGAGAGTAGCCCAACAGTGTCGTGAGAACGCTTTCACTATTCAGGTACTGGAGTACAACTAGGGACGTACCGAGGGGTGAGATGTATGAAAATAACTGGTTTGTTTGTTTGTTTTTAAGGAAATTATTTGTTACCTTGGCAAATACATATTAACATATTAACATATTAAAAGAAATACAGTATAGCCAGTAAAAGTAGTACATATTGTAAATAATCACTTCAAAGTTTCTAACATGTACTCTGGTCATTTTAAATTTTTTACATTCTTGAATATCACATTAATACACAAGTTTTTAAAGATGACTAGTATTTACACGAGATCATGACGTCTTTTTCTCCTGTACGGTTCAGACACTTCGTGACTTTCAGTATGTGGACCGTGATGGCAGAGACCAAGGGGCCAACGTAAGAGAAAAAGCACGGCAACTGGTGTGTCTCCTTAGGGACGAGGAGCGGCTCCGCCAGGAGAGGAGTCAAGCCCTGAAGACAAAGGAGCGAATGGCGGGGGGAGGAAGCGGAGGAGGTGGAGGGGGCAGTGGGGGTGGGGGTGGTGGTGGTGGTGGGGGTGGTGGTGTGTATGGAGGTATACCCCCATCCTACCACCCAGGCAGAAGAACAAGCCAGCCCAGCATGGCTGTGCTCTATGGGGAGGAGTTCAGCCGCTCCAGAGGCTCTCCGTCCTCCTTTAACTGTGAGTATTGCAGGTATTTAAAAGTGGACATATTATTATTTTTATGAAGTTAAAGGTCAATGTTAAACATGGTCAAATATTCAAAACTTTAATTAAAGTAAAATGCTCCCTGAAAGTCAAAAGCCCAGGTTTCACTCTACTACACCTACTCTGAATGCTTCGTTTGCAGGATTACCTCTACTTTCTCCCCATGATTACATCAGACTATTCACATATGCCCACAAACAGTCGTCCATTGATAGCCTTCATTGCTCACAATGGCCACTTGCATATTTTGGATCAGATTGTAATTAAACATGCTTTTGAGAAGTTTCTATATTAAGTAGAGAACAAAAAAAGAGAAGTGAAATCCTACTGATAATGTTTGCTTACGTAGCCATACGAGCTGCCGGTAGTCTGCCGAGGGTCAGCTTCCGGGAGCTGGCCAATCAGAACAGTGAGCTCATCAGGGGAGACTGGTAGTAGTTAAATAAATAGACAGTATTAGTTAAATAAGGAGTTTTTTAACTGTAAATTATGCGATGATGTTACAATAGAGCCCCAAAATGTATATATAGAGCTGTAAATACGTATAATACGTCCCCTGTAAAGTCTGAACTAAAGTCTGAACTTATTTGCAGCACCTCATTTTATGTGTTGAAAATTTGTGAACAAATGGATTGACGTGTTAAGAAGGCTTCACCACATCCTTAGTGAAATGCATTTTGTGCTGTAGCCCAGCAATCTGGCAAACTCACCACATAGATTATCAATACTGCAGCGTAGGCCTGAACATATTTAAATCAGCCCCACACTGCCTTTGCTCCACGTCTCCGAGCCTTCTGCTCACGTATACACTCTGATCTCTCTTCACACACTCTTATTTTTTCTTCCTAAAACTCCCTCTCTGGCTCCCTCACTGTCCCACTGCAGCCTCGTCCTCGTCTCCTCGCGCCGCCTCAGACCTGGAGCAGGCTCGACCTCAGACCAGTGGGGAGGAAGAGCTGCAGCTCCAGCTGGCCTTAGCCATGAGCAGGGAGGAGAGTCAGAAGGTAAAACAACACACACAAACACACACATTATGATGATGTGCTATCTCCTCGAGCTACTTTACTCCAGTGGGACAGCATACCCTCCCTACACACACACACACACTCTCATGCTCTCTCTTTTTCTGGCTCTCGACCATCCAGTAATGAAATTTTTGTTACAAATGTTCTGAACATTCGCCCACCTTTATCTAGCTAGCCCTTCCTCCTCTTGTTACCATAGAGATGTTTCTCTCCTCTCTCCTCCTTTAACAGAACATTTATATTATTGTCCGTCTTTCGGTCGAGTTTTGTATTTTGTCTGCATTATTTCTCTTATGCCCTGCCCCAACTGAATTTTTCAACAGCACAAAAAAAAAACATCAGTGCTGCTGTCATTTCACAGTGTGTGTGTGTGTGTGCGTGTGCACGTGTATGGTGTATGTGTGTCTGTGCGTGTGCACATGCATGTGTGTCTGTGTGTGTGCACATGCATGTGTGTATGTGCATCCACCCTCATTGCTGCGGTGATAATGCTGATAATGTCACGATGCCGCCCCTGCAGGAGCAGCGCTGTCGCCAAGGAGACAAGTCTGTGTTGCAGAAGGCACTGGATGAGAGCAGGAGAGAGAGCCAGTCAGGGACACAGGAGGTGAGTTTAAAAACATGTGCGTGTTTGCTGTACAGTATGTGCGTGTTTGGGTGCACACATGCTCCACGAGTACTCTATGTGTGTGTATTTGCATGGAAAGGTGAGCGGGTGCATTTGGGTTTGTAGGCGGTTGTTGGCAGACATTTAGAGAATATAGTGGAGTTTGTAGTGCGAACTGTGGGACTCGGAGGGAAAACGAGACAAAAGACTTAGATCAGCATAATAAGGGAGAGAATGTAAGAGAACTGAGGGGGTAGAAAGAGGTGCCTGCTGAATGATAATGACTTTGTCTTGTCTAACCTTGAGCTCAGCATGACATTTCCCTGAGATCATTCTTCTTATCTTGTAACACACCAGCTCTCTTACTCATTGGCTTGTCAACAAGCCAATCAGAGTCACCAGCTGTCTTATGTAAAGGTCCTGCGGCTTGTAATTGGTAGAAATTGTAGAAATGCTGGCACTTTCAGCTGCTTATCAGGAAAAGACTTGAAATAAAGACCAGGAAAAAAAAACAGTGAAAGTGAACTTCTCAGTGATTGTCTGACTGACACACAGGTAACGCCTGAGCCTGAAGTATTCACAAAGTCATTAATCATCATGTCTTGGATCTACTTACTTTTTAGCCTTTAACTGATGCTCTTATGTAATTCAATATACAAACGTTGCTAACGTTACATTGACTACTGAGAATAAATATCAAGAAAGAAAAAAATCCGAGATTGAAGTTGTACATTTCCGAGGAATAAACCTAACAATAAAATAAAATTGTGGGGTTTTTTTTTCCAAGGAACCAAATTAGATAACAAATCATTGTGAGTGTGACTCATAGTATTTTTTTCTCCTCGTGTAGTCAGCCATGCTGGATCTGGTGGACATATTTAGTCTGTCCTCTGAGGTCCCACCTCCCTCCAGTGACCCCTGGAGCTCTACTCAGCCCCCCTGTGACATCACCTCTGACCCCTGGGACTCTGTAGGTGGGTGGCTCATCACAGAGACACCTGTGCACATCTACATGCACAAAGGCCAATATGAAATTAGAGCTGTCATCTCTTTATAGCTTCTCATATTTTGTGAGTTGGTGTATATTCAAAAAAGCAGCTGTGCTCTGCACAACAGTCAAGTCAAATCAAATCGTATTTCGATTGTCACAGCAGTCCACTCCAGCACCCCTGTGACTGGTAGTCCTTGGGCGGCACCTCCCTCATCCTCCAACACATCTAATCCCTGGGATCCATGTGACAACTCACGCACAGACCCCTGGGAAACGGCACCCATCTCCTCCAGTCCTGTCAATCATGCATGGGACAGCCCATCTGATGGAGGTGACTTACATAAACAGTGACACATTTGTTTAAATGAGATGATCTCATTGTAATTTCCTAAAAGGAAAGCATTTTATTGACACAATATTTGTGTTCTCTGACTGCGATTGATTTCCCACGTAGACGCCGACGGGACAGATCCATTCACTGCACAGGAAGAGGAGAGGCCTAAACAGGAGGTTCCTCAAGTGTCCTTGCCTCAGCCTGCCAGTCCTACAGGTAATGTAATACAAGATATGTAAGAAGAACTGTGGAATCAATAGGTGCACAGGTACATTAAAACACACAAAAATGCCTGTAGGGACCATGTATGGAATCTTTAAAAATGAGGTGCAACCCAGAAAAAGAAATCTTGTTCTAGTATGAGGCCGTGGACAGTTATTAGTACATAGAGGATAAAGTAGCCATGTGTATATTGTAATGTAATCTAATACAACAGCAGTGTAACAAACGGTAAACAGTGCTACCTTATTTAAACTGTGTCCGTAAGGTATTAATTCAACTCTAAGGTACTTTTATTATTTCTAGGCCAGATGTTTTGGTGTATTTAACAGAACTAAAATAGGATGGACAAAATAACAACCTTACAATGCAACAGTCCAGTGCAACAACGCAAATTACTCACTCAGCACTTTTCTGAAACAATGTGAACTAGAAGTGAACATTATATATTTCAGAAGTAGTTATACTGAATTATGTAATAATGTACGTTCTTTCTTTTCTTGATGCAGATGAAGAGCTGTTTGGGGTAAGGTCAGAGTCTGACCCGTTCTCTGGAGGGGATTCTAAGACAGATCCGTTTAGATCTGACCCCCTGGTGAAACCCCAGATAAATGGACGAGAGTCTGCCAGCCCAGAGATGTTTGACCTGTCCCGGCTAGCACCCCCGCTCAGCGGCCCGACTGCACGCATGTGTCGGACCCCAGAGGCCTTCCTCGGACCTACGGGGGCGTCGCTGGTCAATCTTGATGTCCTAATACCTTCCAACCCCCCAAGCAAGACGCACAACAACCCCTTCCTCTCAGGTAACAACTATTGAAGAACTTGCATACATACACAAACATTACAGTGATATTGTTAAAGTTTCCTATCCACCAACCAAATATGTTTTTTCAGGTCTAAGTGCTCCGTCTCCCACCAACCCCTTCCACTGTGACCAACCTCGCCTTACCCTCAACCAAATGCGACCATCCTCCACCTCACCGCTGCCCCCACACATGCTTTCCTACAGCCCATCACTGCCGCTCCCTCTTCCCCACCAACCTCCCATCCTCCCCTCCTCTCTGACACAACCTCCTGCTGGACTCCTGGACCTTCCCTCCAACCTCCCTCAGCCCCTGCTCCCTCTTTCTCCCCGGCCGGTCCCCCGCACTCAATCACAGACACACAGCCACAACCCTTTCCTCTGAGACTCCTTTGTCCATTTCTTCTCCCTCAAACTCTGCTCTGCAGAGGGAGTCATCAGACTTTAGACCTTTTTGGATTAATCTATGCTGACATTGGACTACAATGAGATGATTCTAATGGAGCCTGAACTGGACTGTGGATCTTGGCCTGATGTCATTGTGCACACTTGATGTGGATAAAGCGTGGACTGGATGTGTCTGTGTTTGTCTAAAGACACGTCAGCTGCTAACCTGAACCCTTGAAGAAAAACCCTAACCCTAACTCACGCGCACACACTCTTGCGCACACACACACACACACAAACTCAAACATGCACTCAGGTGCACTTACAGGTGCATAGACGCATATGAACACAAACGTACACACGGTCACATCATGCACAGACAAACGCCACCAAAACTAACAGGGTGTAACAACAACAACAGTCCCTTCGATGCCTTTTCCCCATCAACAGTGACCACTCTGAGCACAGAGACATAAGCGTTCCTTTAGACAATTTGAAGGAAGCCACGTACTTTGATCGTCCACCAGGATTATTATCGCTGCTGCTTCACCGACAAAAGCATGAATGCATCCTACCCCCGAGACTCCAAACGTATTCTGCTGAGCACTTGAGTTGAGTTCTTCAAATAAGTCTGTTTTTTTTTTTCCCCCCAACAAGTCAAATAGTATCTTGAGCTTTCTTGGCACAACTGAATCAGCGGAGAAGTTAACAGTTGGTTATTGTAAGATTCAAGAAAGCATTCAGCACTGTTCAAGAACTAATTGACTCAGGTATTTCTTCCCACATATATTATATCTATTTTGCCTCGCCTTGTTACCTTGCAAGCTCAATAGCATCTGGTCCTAAGCTCCACCAGGATCCAGCTGGTATCAAAACTGGACTAAACCAGCCTAAGATAGACCTAACTGTCTCAATCTGGACCTAAACTGATCACTGATTGTATCCAATCGGACCCGTGTGCCTGTCTGCTCAGCTGACCCACAATTGCATTCCTGGCTGTTTCACATTGGCACCATTGAGGAGGACCTCAGGTAGACCGCTCTGTCCCTCCTCCATTGAGATTAAACCTTAGTGAATAGAAAGCAGTTCATCTGGAGAAAACAGGGAAATTCATTACTTTATTTCAGGTGTGGGGCATAAAAATGAGGGATGAAGAGAACAGATAAAGTAGGAGGGAGGAGGAGAGTAAAAGAAAGATTAATATAAACACAGTAAAATGATAATAGATAAACTGATATAGTAAGGATTAGCTCCTCTTCTCTGCACCGCGTTCACTTGTGTGTTGAGAACAAGCGAATCTGTGATACATTGAGATGTTTGGTCATCACTGCACTCAACCTGGACTTGAATGTGAAATGCCTGCCTATAGATACACACAGGCCTAGTACATATGTATTTAATAGAATGATATCTATATAGTATTATGAAATATTATACCAATAAATTAATGTTTGCATTTTAAATTCTGAAGTGTCGATATGATTGAGTTATTCATATAAGAGTATCACAAAGCAATGCATCTTAACTTTTTTTTACCTTGCTCAGCTGGTATCAGAAAATAATAATTAGAAAATAATTCAACTTCTGTTCTCTGGTCAGAACACTGAGAATAGACTTTACAGTGAAGGAGGAGACGGCTTGTGTCCAGACGTCAAACTACTGAAATGAAAAATATTTGCATATCCAATCTGGAATATTAATGAGGGACATAAACGGCACACTTTGCAAACACAAACACACTTATAGACATTATCCAAAATGCCAAGAAAACCACAACAAATAACCACATAGAGGCCTTAACATGTCAAAAACCAACAAAGGCAGACGCTTAATAGAACAACACTACTCTGGTGCTGAAGAGAGGATGAAGACCATTGTTGTTCTATAACCACCAGATGGTAGTATTGACTCAATGCTAAACCTCTTTAGCACTCAGCTTTTTCTAGCGTTCAGTCGTAGATTATTTTACACCTGGGTTACAGGAGGGATATAATTACATTGGGTAGTGAAACAAACTAGCAGCTGGCACAGTTTAGGTTTCAAGAAGCAGTGTGGCTACTACACCGTAGAGCCATTTGGAACAATGTTTTAATCCAAGCCAATCACTGCAACATCTGATTTTACTGATGATGGTTTCACATTATATATTTTTTTAACAAAAGTTATCTCTGTTGAATACACATACAGATTGAGACAGAACAAACAGCGCCAGCATTTGTCCTACTGGGAGAATGAATGTAGTCAGCAAATGTCATGGCAATGTTTTTAGTGCATGAAATAATATGTTAACATTTTTTCCAAGTCCGTCTTAAAATAAGAGTTCCTGATCACTGTGATTGTTCCTCCGCCCCATAATGTCCCTGAAGAGATTCCTTCCTAACACTCTATAACGAAGGGCCAAATCAGGTTAGACAAATTGGTTGGTGTTAGGTTGGTCTTTTCAGTGCAAAATTCCCTCTTTCGGCTACTATAACAGCAAGGAAACACTGTCCCTGCAAACACAACAACGGCATTTCATACTAAAAAAGACAGTACATTTGGTGAAGTCCTTGATTTGTGCCTCATATGCACAGAACACAAACTGTGGATCATTTTCACAGTCAGTATGAACAGGACCAACAATGCACAATCAAAAGCAATTTCATTATACATATACTGTAGATATACGAACATTGTTTTAAGATAGATTTGCAACAATGTATACTTACCCTTTAAAGGATCTCTTGTGTCTGCTATTGACCTTTTGATTTAATTAGGGTAGAGCTTATGTCCAAAATGAAAACAATTTTTCCTGTGGGGGTCATTAATGTGTCATTTCCATTCTACTAGTTTTTATATTAGCTTAGCGTGGACATTGATGGCATTCAGTATCACCAAAGTGTCATTATGGCAACTCACAATGTGTCCAGTTATGGAGATGTCTGACTGGAACAAGGTACTGAGATGACAGTGAGACTGATACTGATAGTGTTTTTTCATGCATCATGTCCTCTGTCACAACTGTCAATATGCTGTGTGTCTCTTGTCTTTGCATGTTCGCACTTGCCCTCCATCACAAGATGAATTAGAAACAGACTCTCTCAAAAGGTCAAATATGCGCAATTCCAAAGAAACTAAATGAATCAAGGAAATCCAATCATGCCCATAGACACAGACACAGACACACTTGCACACTTCTCTTATTTTAATGCCTGGCATTTCTGTCAAACAAATCAAGTGTAGTTTGATCACAGATCTAAACAGCTGCTACCTCAACCTCCAGTTACAGTAACTCAACTTGCGTGCATACTTGAAATACAATATCACCATATGGTGTTGATTTGGGGGAGGAAGTGAAGCAAAAAGTGAATGTTTATGAGAATATTTTCTATTGCAAAAGTGTCCATAAAATTATCAGAGACCTTGTGAACCTGCAGTGCGGGAAGCTGGACAATGTCCACATAAACCCCATCCTGAACCTCTGAGATTGAAACATTGTAATAATATAATGCGCTTGTGCTGTACTATATAAATGACTATCTGATGCTTCTATCCATCTCTGTTAGTCAGAATTTCAGATCTGGTTTTCTTCACAGGCTCAGTTCAACACCACCAACAGAACTGTTTCTCTGGACTCTCAGCTGTGTTTCGAAAGTCAGTGACACATATTGTTAGCAGCTATTTCCACTAGAGTGTAAGTTTGTTCACATACACACAAACATACAAGTTTTCTCCTAACCAGCATTTATGTGTGTGCTGTTGCAGAGGTATAATCACTTATGATTACATTTATCATGCACTCAAGCATGAGAGAATAATTTGCGATCCTGGCCCAAGTCTGTTTCCCCCCTGGAGCTGTTGTTCCTGGCCTGTAGTGAGGCAGTCATCTAATTTTAAAGAAGTATTCAGAATGATAAATTAAGATTAGTCTGATCAAGATGCTGCTGCTGCAATATGGGAACAATTAGTCTGCAGAAGAAACGAACTCAGACACATACACATTGTTTATTCATTCAACTACATCCTGTCTGAGCAGTGCCCTGATTAAGGAGGATTGCATGTCTGTGTGCATGTGTAGTTAAATTTAGGAGTTCATTAAAAATAGAGGAACAGTTTATGTGTATCTGAAGTGGATATACACAGAAGTTAAGCAGCTTTTGTCTTTTATTTCTCATTAATTCTTTTATCAGGACACAAACAAAAGAGGATTACTATGACAATAATAGGGGGGCTCAGCCCTTTGTACTGTGGAAGTGAATCAAATAGGTAACAGAGTTTGGATGCTTCATAATCCAGGACTGATGTTGTGTTATTCCTGATTCAGATCATGATCCCAACTCTTGGATAATCCCTGCTTCAGTGCAGCAATGTTGCATGTTGCTACAAAAACCTGCTGCCTGCTAGTGGTTGGAAACAGAGCCATATATAAATATGCACACACACACACACACACACACACACACACACACACAGTTTCTCTTTGTCGATTCTCTTTCTTTCCAAGAGAAAACTAAAACGATGGTCAGAAACAATATTTCAGCCCATCCTGTTTTTCTGTCTGCTCACCAAGAAAAACCTCCCATGCGGCTGCTGCCAATGTTAACATAAAAACACAACAATCTGGTTCTTATTCAACAGGAAAACTGGAGAGAGCTGCGCTGGTTCATGTCATCTAAAAGGAGTCGAACCAAACATAACAAGTAAAGAATGAAAGAATTGTTAACTTTATTGAATACAAATCCCCAAAAGAATTTGTTCCTGTGTTTCCATCCATGAACCTCCCACTGTCACTTTGTCATTTATATTGAATTACTTAAATAATAAATAATTGCTAGTCAATATTTGAGCTTGAAGGTTCATTATTGACCTTGAAAATAGTAGTTGTCATGCAGGACCACCTGTTACCAGCCGACCACAATTAAGGACTGAACTATCTCCATGGCAACTCAAAATCCAATGTTATTGAGATGAAAGCATTTAATGTCCAGTAAGTAGACCTTTACTAAGAATTAGTTGTCACTAAAATGCAAATCAAATGCACAAAACACATACTTTCTGTAAATGACATTTAGCTTTTAGGGTTTTTGTTTTTTTGTTAAACAGCGTATTAGTGACGTCACCAACCAATTGATTGACGGGGAGCGAGAGCGAATCCAGCGTGTGTCCGTGTTTAGCCTAAGCCAATCAGCGTCTGAGATTCATTGTTTGCGGAAGTTACCCACGATGCAAGTGTGGACGACACGTTTTGCTAAAAATGTCACTTTGACATCGTCACTAAAATGTACAGAATAAATTTCAAGTGATGTTACGTCTTGACTCGGATCAGCTTATATGGAGAACTGTTTCAAGCTGTGTGTTTATTGATATTTTTCGTCACGTGTAGCTTGTTGATCTTCCGTTACAGGTTAACGTCTTTTTCAGCAACCAAATGAGTAGCGGACCCTCCGGGGGGTCAGAGGTCGACATGACCCCACCGAAGCGGCTCCGCAGCGCAGACAGCGGAGCAGAAACACTGTCAGTTGGGGAAGAGGAGCTGTGGAGGAGTACAGTAGATGTGGTGGGTGTGGACGAAGATCTCCCCTCTCTCTGTCTCTCTCTTTCTCTCTCTCACACACACACATGATAATGCAAAGAAGAGTACACAGAAACTTTTAATTCACATTTGAGAAACTAGAACCAGCAAATGTTTGGTATTTTTTTCTGTGCACCTTAAACAATTTGTTCCACAAATCATGTTTACAAAGTTTCACTGCAGCAGTTTTACTGCCTCCCTGAATTGATTAATTATAGTATTCTTGATAGGGTATTCATAGCATCCGTAGCATTGAGTGTAAAATCTGTGTGTGTGTGTGTGTTTTCTGTGTTTAGAGTATTGTCATGCCAGTGTATAATGCATCCTGTTGGCTGGACGAGTGTCTGCAGGCCATATTACAGCAAGACTTCACTGGAACCATGGAGCTCTCGGTCTTTGACGATGCGAGTACTGTAAGTCTGTTTGTTTGCATACTTAGGCTGCACATGTGAATATGTAAGTTGAAGTTAAATTTCTATCTGTGTGTGTGTGTGGCCTTTAGGATCACTCCAGGAGAGTGGTGGAGGGTTGGAGGGACAGGTTGGAGGCGAGGGGCATCTCTGTGGTGATCTCTGGCCACAACTCTGCTCAACCGAGAGGAGGTCAGTAGGTTTAGGTTGTTGATCAGAGATCAGTTCCCAGCCCAGATGAATGTGTCTTGCCAAACTACGTGAATTAAGCATTCGGTTACATTTTAGAAGTCAGACAAACAGACAAACACACAGAATAATAATTTCATGGAAAAGTGACAATGAGAAAAATATAGAGTATCACCAGACTCATACTCTTAAGAAGCTTGGTGTTAAAGGGGAACTCCACCGATTGTTACACATCAGTGTGTTTACAGGACTCATTGAGTACTACTACACATGTTAAGTTATATAAAGCCTCCAGAGGCAGCTGTGTGAAGTCTGATATCTGTTGGGGCTGAAGGTTACAACTTTGAAAAAGAAAAGAAATCTGGGGCTGTGGACTTAGAAAGAAGTAGGGTAGAGGGTACCAGACCTCTGCAGCCCTGCTGGATAATGTAGTCATCAGGTTTTCGACAAGGAAGAAGAATGCATGGTTGTAAGGAGTAGTAGGGTTAGGGTTAGAGTAGTTTTAAATTCCTTTGAGTTTGAGCCAGCTATAGAGGAAAAAGTCACTGGAGGCCACTATGTTTTCTGTATATGTAGTGGAAAAGAATGAAAACTGGGGGTTTTGAATCAAAGCACGCTGGCAGACATTAAAGTCAATTACATTTTCTGATGTAAATAAGAACGTAAGCAGAGCATGATGATGATGATGATGATGATGCTGATGATGATGATAGACTATCTATCTCATGCATATGTCTTGCATGTAATTTTGAAAATGACTGTTTTTTTCTATGTTGCGACACAGAGGATGGGCTTTGATGCACACAGAGACATATACAATACAAATACACATAAACAGATGCAAAGATAAATATATGCTGTTCTTTTTTCTTTCAGTGGGACATGCAAAAAATAAGGCAATATCTCAAAGTTGTGGACAATACTTGTGCTTTCAGGATGCGGTAAGTGTGTATGTGTGGGTTTCCTTTTACTGTCCAGATGTCTTTCATAACACATTCAGTAGTGAATCAAAACTAATTAGATCATATTGGTTTGTCCAAACATGCACACAGACCTCAGTGGTCAAGTGAGTGTTTGACAGACCTGTCAGGACACAACTAATTAGCCGAGCAGTGTTTGATATATATATATATGTGTGTGTGTGTGTGTGTGTGTGTGTGTTTTCATTAAGTGGAAGCTCTTTGCAGTTGTACTTCTGAAGACTAAATGTTCAGAACTACTAATCTGAAGCCACAACATCTGGACCAGTCAGACACACACTAAGATGAGGTGACTTCACTTCTAAAGTAAAGACAGATAAAGTGACTTACCGTAATTTAAATATATATTTTAACTGCTTGAGTCACATGATATTATCAAACTATTATCTCTACTAATAGGCCTTTTCAGTTTCGGGAAAGTTTCAGAAATAGTTACATAGGTTAGATAGAATCGGCTGAGGCTCAAGCTGCTCAGATGTAAAATAGGAACATCACGGTACTCTCTAAACCTTCGTTCTTCCTGCAAAGTTCCAGGAAAATAATGCTTCTGACAGACTTTGAATGGTATATGTTATTGGTTATCACAGCTTTATGATATTTTGCATTTGAACACAGTTGTTGTTTTTTTAATGTGGGCAATCAGAAGTTAGACTTCTCAAGATTAATGATAATGAAATAATTACTGCTCTGACTTTAATACAAACAATTCGGACCAATCCTGAGATAACGTTTAAGTTTAAGATTATTTGTAGAGAACAATCCCCCATGAAACAGTGCAAAAAACACAATAAGAAACAAAGAAAAAGGTGTACAGATAGACAGGGCACACAAAAAGGTAAAATACATAAAGAAATACACAAAGAGATATGTTTCAATGTTTTTTTCTTCTTAAAGGAATCCGGGTGTGTTTGTCATCTACTTTGTCATATCGTTTGTGACTTGATATGTTGTACACTTCAGGATGATGTTATGTTGCCCCAAAGAGTTCGTCTGCAGTATGAGGCATCAGTCCTCCACCCAAACTCTGTAAGTTCCCCTTTAAGTATTTCCTTACTCACTTCCTCTCCTCTCTGATGAACTCTGCACTCACCCTCCCACCTTTCTTTTTGACTCATTTCTCTTCCTTCCCTTTCACTCTCTCTGCCCATCTGAGCAGTTTCTTCCTACACTTCCTACATTTACTTTCTGTGTAAATGGATCTGCATGCAGGTGTTTTTCAGACTTGTGTGCTAGAAATGCATCCTTTCATAACTTTTATTTTTTTATATATGCATATTCTACGTGTGATTTTTGTGTGAGTAGTAGTAGTAGTAGTGTGTGTGTGTGTGTGTGTGTGTGTGTGTTGGCTTCCATGCAGTTGGCGTGCAGAGCAGTGTGAGTATCCGGTGTTGATGATTTCTGTGGCCTGCCAGGTCAGGGGTGAAGGGTCGTGTGTGTGAGGGAAGTGAGGGAGACAGCATGGAGACAGCAGGCTTGCTGCCCTGCACAAACAACCTGCCCCTTTCTGTTATAGCTGTAGTTTTTGACTGTATGGTCCGAGATAAAAAAAACAAAAAAAAACAAACACATGGTCCTATTTTTTGTTTTATAATTATCTATAGCCTCGCTGTTCTGCCGCCTGTCCCACTTTCTTCTGGAGTTTAACAATAAACTTATTGTCCAAAATGACAGAAATTCACTTAAACAGCAAGTTTTACTGGGAATTTAGTAATTATAATTAACTATAAATGAAATAAAACACAAATGGAAGGATCAAATATACCTGAAACTTAAAAAAAATATTGGTGCATATTGTGCAACATATATGCCAATATCAATATTTCTGTGATAGGCCAATATCTGTCTGATGAAATTGTCCGGCTGATATATCGATTTAGAGACAATTTGAGAAGCTGGAACTATATGTTTTGGGGTTTTTTTTTTTTTTTGGGGGGGGGGGGGGTTCACATTTTTGTTTCCGATTCAAATGATTGACTGATTGTCAAAACTGTTACTAATTGATTTATTTTTGTTAGTCAACTTATCATTTCAGCTCTATACTAAACGTCTAAAAGAGTTTAAGATTTTAGAAGTGTGTAAACACTGATCTGTCTTTGTGGTTGTTAGAGTGTTTAAGCATAGATGCATTTCACAAAAATGGCTGCAAATATTTTCAGTGGTTCTTGAAAGAAAAATATGTTGTCGTGCCCATAAAGACGCTAATGTGTGTTTTTATTATAGTTGATTGGCTGTAAAGTTCAGAGGGTCCCAGAGGGATCTACAGAGCGTTACACTCGTTGGATCAACACAATCACTCAGGATCAGCTTGTCACACAGGTAAATACCCTCATCTTGATACAGTGTGTGTGTGTGTGTGTTTTTTAATGTCCGTGAATGTGTGTGTATTTGTAAAAGGTCATGTGCCAGGCAGCAATCAGGTCAGATAGAAACAGGATGCCTACCTGCCATCCCCAGTTTCCACGGAAATGTGGCAGTGGCGTGGACGGAGGACGCAGCATCACTCATGACCTCTCTGTCCATCACAGTCCCACCAGAGGAAGCAGGTTACACTGCCAGCTGTCTGCTGAGTGGAAGCTGCTAGCAGTGGAAAAGTTTACTGTGGGCTTACTGTGCAGACTGTTTCTCTTCCAACAGATGCTGCAGGAGATATTTTTGATACACATATAATTCTTTTAATACTGCACAGCTATGTAAAAGGTGCCACAAATTAACAAGGTTAACTCGGTTCTTGCTTTTCTCGTGTTCCCAAATCACAGCAATTAGTGAGACAATCTAATGTTACTCATCGGAATAATGGCGAAGACACAAAAATATAATCCAAGTAAACAGGATTTATCTTTAGAGTTGGCAGACCTTTTCTTAAAGATCCCATCCACAGTCATGTTTTCCTTTCCCCTGAGACATTCTGATATATAACAATATAATATATGCATTTAACAAGACTCTCCCCACATTTCAATCATTGAAGCCCACTTAATTAAATTTCATAATGAACTGCTTTATGGCTCAAAACATAAAAGTGATGGCTCTAGGGCACATGGAGCTAGAGTTTATGGTGATTGCAGATGGTGATTTAAATGAATTGTTGTTTGCTGTTATAAATGGTACCCACTTCTTCTTTTCACACTTCAAAACAAGTACAAAGGAGCAACACCATGAAGGGCAAGGAGGAATTGGCCTAAGATGCATATGACTGTGAAAATCCCCAAATTATTATATTGAAATACTGCACATAAAAGAGCTATGAAGATCAAAAATGCCATGTCATTACATTAGAACACAAATGAGAATTGGGCACCACAGTTACTTGTTTTATACGGTGTAACATGTCTAGTTTATCAATTTCTATGTGTCCTGTGATGTTGGCTCATTAGTAGCACAGAATGTGTGACATTTCATTTAATTTCAATGAACTTCTATCTATTTGGTTGTCACCTTTGGGTAAAGAGCATTATACCAAATTAATCATATATTTGGGTGTGACATCACCCTGTTGCCCACATGTCGAGGCCGGTAACGGGTTGGTTTTGTTTGTGTGTCAGCCTCTGGAGACTGCTGTTGGTGGAGATGTAGCGGTGTCTAAACTGATGTTGACGCATTTTACACAGCAGAAAAAAACTAAATCTAAACTGATAGGGTGGTGGCTACTTCTAAAATATTTGAAAACCATTTTTACAGCTAATGATCACTCTTCCTGCTGCCTAGTTGCATTAATCACTAAAAACCAATAAGAGAGCCAGTAATATCAATGTGAAACCAGTGGGAGTATTTCTTTACGTAACGATGGAGGTTTACTGTCATTGTCTGAACAAAATACACTGTCACCAAGGATACAAGAAAACCTGGAGTCACTCTCTATTTTACACACACACACACACACACACACACACACACACATACAGTCTGCATAACTACTTAGACATTCCAGGATATTTATATGATATTCAGTTTCATGGGGCATGAGAATGAGATCATACATTGATTCTGCAGGCCTAAAAACAGCACATTTCCTTTCCCTTCTTTTTCTTCACTTTATCTGTCTTTACTTTCAGTTACTGGATCAGGAAAACAGAGCCTAACCAAGTTAAACCACAGATTTAGTCAGGGCGGTGCTCGTTTAACTCAATCCAGAGCTGGAACCTGAGTGTTCATCTGCAGGACATTAGATATGGTTATCCATAACCTTCCCTACCCCCCACTGACTACTCAGATCTACAGCTACTCTCTCTGTCCCCGGGTTTCCCAGAACTCATTCTTATTCGTCTTATTCATGCTTTTGGCCACATCTTACATCTGCAAAATGTTGTAATAGTACAGCCATGGGGGAGAGGAGATGTACGTACACACACATACTGACACACTTACTAGATTCTGTCCAGCTGTTCTAATGGCTGAATCCAGATGTTTTTCACAGTTTTCTTCATCTGTGCATTTCAGTTAAGCAGTAGTATAACAGCCATATACAAGCACACATGCACGTGTGTGTGTGTGTGTGCACTTACACACAGCATGTAAAACTTAGTGACGTAGTTGGAAAAAAGAGCAGATCAACCTGGAATGACCCATATATTCAAAACACGGTTACAAAACACACACAGGAGGTGGGAGAGAGAAGGAGGGGTGTGCAGTGAATCAAATGAAGTGGGGAGTTAAATCGGTAAAAAGAAAAGGAGCCCATAATGTGTGCAGTCAGAGAGAGGAGAGGCCAAAACAAACTCATTTATCAAAGATCATGTGTGAGAGATGAAAGTGTGTATCCTTCCCCTGCACACTTCAGGAAGCACACACTTCTGTGAGAGAGCACATGTTACACTGGCTGCACTCTTACCCATTTTATTTGCTAGATTGAGAGTTAATTTATGCAAAGTCAATTTGAGTTCACATTATGTTTTCTGCCCTAACCACAACTTAACACTTCTTAAAGGGCCTGTCAAGTTTTAGTTGCACTGGGACAAGCTGAAATAAAATGCTGATTCCTGTACCGTATGTGTCTATGTGTATATATGTGTGAGAGAGAGAGAGCTTGATGAGAGATAAACTGCAGAGAGATGAGAGATACACTTCACATTATAAAAGCCTAAATGCTGACTTGTTTGTAGTGAACATGAAAAGTTGTTTATTTGTTTTCTGTCGTGCTCTTGAGTTAAAATACTCCCACAACATCGAATACCAAACTTTGTTAAAATAGAGCGAGACACATAACATTAAACATATGAGATAGTTGTTTGTATATCACTGGTCTTTTGGAGTTTGACAATGTGGCACAGTAATATTATACTGACACACTTATGTCCAAGTGTTTGATGTTACAGTCTAAACTGTTCTTGTGTCTCAGGTGTACACCTCTCATGGGCCCACAGTCATCATGCCGACGTGGTTCTGTTCAAGGAGCTGGTTCCTGAAGGTTGGATCATTTGATGAGGGGGGCAAGGTGAGGGTCTCCACCCAAACTATAACCAAAGTTCGCCCACTCTGTGTTTCTTTTTCCTTCTTCAGTAACACTTCAAAGCTTTTTATTAACAGAATCCCCAACTATTATTTCACACTCTCCAGGGAGTCCCAGAGGATTTGCTTTTCTTCTACCAGAGTCTTCGTCAAGGAGGAGGCATAGCCAGAGTTGAACAGTGTCTGCTGGTCTACCGTTACCATGAGAAGGCCACCACACACTCCGTGACAGAGTCCGTCTTGCCTGCACACTCCTTCACCCCTCAGCTACACATACTCATGCACACATACTCGGATACAGTGTTTATCCTCCACCTACTCACAGCTGCCCAATGGCATCCCAGTTTTTCTCAGGGCTCGAGACACACAAATGACACACGCATGCAGACACACACACACACAGATGCATATTTTCGTAATCTTGAGATTCTTACAATATGTTTTTGCAATTCTAGTGTGTGTGTGGGGGGAGCTGACATTCCTGCTGTTGTGCTTCTACAAGGTTATGTAGTCTCTGCAGGTGTGTGAGTGTGCCTGGAAATGTAAAGCACACCAAAAAAGAAGGTCTTTCCTGCCTCCCCTTCCCCTCACATCTCCCTGCCTTTCATCCTCTCTTTCCTGTTATCCCTCCTTTCTTTCCTCTTTCCTTCCCCCCTCCTGCGCCTGTCCACTGCTCGTATATCTATCTGTGTTGACGCACTCCTTCACCAATCATCCTCCACTTTGTCTTCATCTATCATCTGTCTTATTTTTGGAAGCCTATTTCAAGCTCGTCTTGCCTGCTGTCTACTCTCCCCTACTTCTTGTCACCCCTTCCTATCCACTGCCTACCTGCTTCCTCTCTGTAGTCAAATGAAAACATCATCTTCACACACACACGTAAAATGGTAGAAGCCGTGTGCATGTGGTGAGAAGTATCTTTGTTTAAAATGAAAATGGTGCCAAAGAGTAAACGAGATAAAAGGCTTCTCAACACAGAAAGGCTGAGTTTACAGATGTGTGTATGTTTGTATGTGAACGAGTGTGTGATGAGTGTGTCTGCCTTTTGATCTGCAGCATATTAGGGGGATAACAGCTTCAATGTGTGTGTATGCATATACAGTTTATTGTAAATCTATGTCATGTTGCTGCCATGTGTGTATTGTGAATGTGTAGCAAAGTAATCTGGAGACCACCCATGCTCTACGATGGCGGTGGGTTTTTTGTTGTGTTTGTCATATGCGGCCCAATATTAGACACTGTAAGACACTCACATCAAGAGATGTGAGACCTCCTCCTGTGCATGTCTCCATATCATTACTCAATATCAGTGCATGCCTCTGTGTGCATGAGAAAGCGAGAGATTAAGCGCATGAAGATATATCTAAGTAAAGGTGTGTGTGTGTGTGTGCACATATGAGAAGTCTGTGTACAGCTGTGCATATCAGTCAAAATGTAGGCAACAGGAAAACAAGCCCATCTAAAATAGAGAGAGTTTCTTCAAAGACCTTAGATCAGTTATTGTTTTTATTAAATGCGGTGAATGAAATGAATTGAAAGAATTGTTTTTGGTTTGATACTAAAATTCTGGTTTATCACAACTAGGGTCTTATTTTTATATTTTAGCCATCATTTCCACCTGTATAAGCTGTGATGTAAGATGATGAGACATGCTGTAAAGTAATCACAGTTTAGCCAGATTATATAAACCACTGTAGTTGGTGGTGAAACGGAAAATGAGCAGAGGTGGAATGTCAGTAAGAATCTTTCATTGCACAAGGAAACTGTGTGAACGCACAATTATGTATGATACCTGTAGGTTAGGATATAAGAATATTCAAAATATTGTTAATTACAAAAGTTGAACAGCTTAACACAAGATCACTGTTAAATCCATCTCAGTGTATGTGCGCTGGAGGTTTCAAGTTCCTACATCACACTTGTGTAAAGCGTAGTATATTGGATTAGGATTGGCTCTGAACTAGTTGCACTAGTGTCAATGATTCAATTGAAGAAACAAGAAGAAAAAATACATTTTGAGTGGAGTGGAATTTTAAATATCTTACCCTTCCTTTTAGTTTTAGTTTCCTTTTTAATTGTTAGCTAAATGAAACAAACAATCTTCATTGTCTGTGTCTGTCCTCTGATCATGTCCAACATCTCCTCTGTTTCCAGGGAAACCATTTGGAACCAGCGAGTGGAGTTCCTGCAGGAGAGAGTTCTCAGCCAATGGGAGCGCTTCACCATATGGAATGCTGGGAAACAGGGCCGCAAGCTGTACCGCTGCCTCAGCCTGACCAATCAGAAGAAAGTATGTTACCTACTGCTGTAAAGTTATATATTTGTTTAATTGTATTTACTCTTTCGCTGGATAGAAATGGTGGTAGTTGGGATACAGTATGTGTGTGTCAGTATTCACCAGCATTACATTACAATTATCAGGTTGAAGCTTTCTGTGATGTGGATGAGAACAAGATCGAGAAAGGCTTCTATACATATGAGGAATCCAAGGTGAGATCAGCTGATACATACAGAGAACAATATGTTTATAAAGGTACAAGGATATTAGCTTTAATGCTGCAGTTAAAATCATTATCATCCAGCTGACTTACATGCAGTGACCAACGGGATATGTGTTTGTGTGGTTTCTGCTGACGTCCCTCCAGGAAAGACCAAAGCCAAAAATCCCAATTCTGCACTACAAAGACGCCTCCGCCCCCTTCGTTATCTGTGTTAAACTGGTGAGCAGAAAACGTGTTTGTGTGTTGTATGTTTACCGCTTCTGATCATCTGTCCCTCAGGTCTGTAATCTAAGTTAACAACATAATGATCAAGGGCGTGTGCCCGGCACAGGACATAATACACACACACACACACACACACACACACACACACACAGGAGGCAGGCAGGAAATGGGTAGAGACAGCAGCCTGATCTTTGAAAACATCAAATGTTTTCGCCACTGTTTATTTTACACCGATTTTGGATTTAATTTTGCTCTGATAATATCTGACCTAGCTGTTATGCATATATCTTCTTTTTCGTTCATTTCTTTATTAATACACAAAACACACACAGAGAAACACACAGCTATTCACAAATTGTCTATTTATCTCCCAGCAAGACATCAAACCTGGAGTGACCTCACCTATGGGGGCTAATAATTGATCAATTATGGGGAATTAGGAGAAGTAATCGGAGGCAGAGGACAAGGAGACCTGGACTCAATCAAAGACACACACACACACACACACACACACACACACATACATATATATATAAACACCTGGACTCAATCACACAGTTTTGTCATCCAGATGTCAAATAACTAACCAACAAAAATACAATGTATCTGATTTGCCATAAGTCAAGGTGAAATCTAATTTATTGTGGGTTACTCTTAACTCACCTACTTTAGTTTGCTACGGCTTAAACACAGTAGAGAACACTGAAAACAGGAAGTAACCATCATTGCCAGGACAAAGCAAAATGGCTGAATTTAGCTGATCAGATGATACTAGATTGGACGATCTAACGATAATGCTTTGTATGTTTTCTTTTTTTGAGGGGGAGGGGAGTGGTCATGGAAATTTTTTTCACATTTTGTGTTCCTGTTCTGTTTTTGTGTTTAGGACATGACAGGAGGTGTTCTGGAGGAAAACCTCAACTGTTTGCAGCTGAAGGAAGGAACAGATTACTACCACTTCAACTGACAGCTCAGAGTTTGAAAGACAGAGGGCCACTGCACCTTTAAAAGGCAGAGGAATGCACAGGAGAGGATTTCTTACACACAAACTGAGGAATGGGCAGGTGATTACAGCAAACGAGTGAACTGAACATTGGAATAGAGTGAAGGTCAATAGCAGAACAAGAGAAGGAGAAGACCATAATGTATTTTCTTTGTTGAACTTTTCATGAGTTCAAGAATTTATAAATTCTGAAAGTTTTACTTGGCAAAGTTGACATACTACTTATAAAAGCACAACAGTCCACCCCATTTCCCTCCGGCACACCTGAACAATATAACTCTGATTGTTACATCAGTTGTTTTCTAGTACTGTGTGTACTTACGTATGTTGTATTTGCCAGCCTGTATACTTGAACTTGTATTGAAGTTAAAGGAGTGATGCTAGTCAGCATATCAACACAGAATGGTAAACTTATAAATGGTGGGATGTTTTATGACCAGAATCCTTTCACAGCTTTTTTTTTTTTTTTTGAGGGGGGACTCTTATGAAATCCAAAGAACAATAACCTCTAACAGAGCACAGTCCTGATATATAAACACACACAAAAAGTTTATTTTATCTCACAGAGTGTGGAGTTTTTCTGCCCAAAGGTAAACAGACCTTTCCCCACAAATCTCCCCCGGTGTTTCCTGGGTCGGCAAGGCGGTTTGCTTTACTGTAAATCTGGCCGCAACAGTTTTTAGGGAAGCAACAGTGACGGTAAAAAAACTGTGGGGGGGCCTTTAACTCTGAGAATTTTTTTGTTTCCATTACCTTTGTTTGTTATCTCAAACTGAACATACAGTTGCACAGCAGTGTGAATGCATATAGAATCACGATACCATATTAGAAGAAGGACTTGAATTCTTTGTGTTTGGTGAATAGCAGTACTGTTTGGGCCTGATTCAGCTGGGATTTGAGGTGAAAACCTCAGACCTCTGCCACCCACAGTACAGTTCTGTATAGGGGTTGAGAAAAATATCACACCCACATAGCACTTACTCTCCACTTAGACCCTCTTTCCTCTCTCAAACACTTAAACAATGATGTGCCCTCCTCAGAGATGTCATTTGTAAGCAGTGGGGCTGTAACAAATGATTATTTTTATTTTATTTTTTATTTTAAATTAATAAAACAAAACTAAATTATTGCCACATATGAGTCAATATGAGTCCGCAGAGACAGTAGTGAGTAAACAGAGTGAGTAAATCAGCACCCATACAGTAGAAATCAATGCTACTAAAGTCTTTAAATCTAATTAATGGAGCAATAATTTCCAAGCATGAGCACACAGTTATTAGAGGGCCCTTATTTAATAATAATAACAATAATACATTTAATTTATACTGCACTTTTTATATATAGTGAAATTCATAGTGGTTAAGACCACTGGAGATTGCTTGGAGCCAGCATCTAGCACCTGTTAAGGTATTTCTGCATTGGCTTCGGCCGTGGTGGTTGCGGCTTGTCCAAAATCCAAACAATTTGGTGGACTGCTAAGGTGAAATAAGTTTATGCAGCTGACTGCAGTTGGGCAGTGGGCTATTTGTATATTTTAACATTTAGATATAAGATTTAGATTTAACATTGATTTTTTTTTTTCATATAAACATATTGTTTAATCAATTATAGCATGTGAGGAAAATGAGCTAAATGTGCGGGAAGTTAGCTAAATATTTAAAATATTTCGTCTAGAAAACCGAATCCAGTGACCCGTACTTGTTAACATGTTGACTTTACCTTTTATCTCAAAGCAGCTATAGACACATCTGTATCTGTAAGGTAGCCTAAATGTTATTTACCTGATTTTTTTTTTTTATCACTTTTTAATCCTTCATCACATCTTATCAGTAAAGGCTGAATGCATTTGTCTCCCCTATTCACCATGCCTGTTGCTAAATATTTGAGTGAAACTACATGGTTGATAGTTTGCTTCCCTCTGTGGCCACTCAGATTCAAAGTGTATGTAGTCTTGGAGCTATAAGGTGCTTTGGATAAATGTCCACCAAATTGACACCATATATTTTAGAATGTAGCGATCCAACGTGAGTTGTTTAAGTAAGACCATGCTCTCTCTAAATACATCCTGTCTCCTTTACCCACTTTGCCCTCATGATAAAGCACTTGGTAGATGATCAGAGTGAGCGCTAATGGAGAATCTATGAAAGAGACTAGGAGAGAGAGTAAACAGAGCTTTACTCAGTGTTTACAGTCTGTCTCTCTGCAGACATCAGACCTGATAACACACACATGCACAATGAATGACCCTGACCCTGGAGCCTGCTTGCCTCTGCTGGTCAAATAAACCTGCACGTGTGTAAAAGAAATGCATGCACACACACACACACACACACACACTAAGCTGTGTGTTTTCTGGTAGTGCAGTTGATAAGAAAGTTAAGAGTTGGGTGTGTTTGGGTGAAGAGAGCTCACAGAGGTCAACCACTGAAGGCTTTTTTCATTTACCGAAAACTTTACCACATTCCTTTGTTTCAACAGCTCTCTCTTTTTTCAAGCAAGGTGTCTGCCACTGAAACTGTGCTGACCTGCAGAGCTACAACACAGTAACTCCATTGTCTGCAATAATGTGATCTGGAGTACACAGTTATATAATAGCTATTTAATAAGGTGTAGCAAAAATGAGTAAGAGTACGCAGTGGCAATGTAGAAGTATTTAAAATCCAGTAATATTCTGAGGTCAGAATATTACTTTTTGACATATTATGCTACAGAAAAATATAATTTCCATTGTCACAGGGAGAAAGATAACCGACTGCTAAAACAGGAATGAACACAACGCAACTGTTGTCAAGCTGCCTCTGAACAAGGCAAGGCAAAAAAAAATCAACTGTGAATTAATGTAGAAAGACCGTTAAAATATTATTTTACAGATTTCTCTCAAGGAGTTAGCGTGTGATCCTGGGAGTTGTTCTCTTTGCCACATTACGTTAATGCGAGCTGGCCTGCTAACAAGCCTGAAGCAGCAACTCTCTGGAGTATCCCTGTGAGGTCTGTACTAGTAGAGAGAAGCCGCTCACTGACGCGTCTCTCTGGAAGAGACAACCTACCATTTACCTGTGCACCATCATCTATCTACCTGAACATGACGTCCACAACCAGGAGTAGAGCAATATACTGAGGAGTGTTAATGTATTTTTCATATATCTTTTAATGTTTTTCCCCTTCAAACCTGTAACTGTCATAGTCTGTGCCTTTTCTCTGTGTGGTCAATCCCGCTGTCAATCTGCCTGCACTCCTTAAAGTCGTCAACTAATCAAGCCCCAGCAGTACAAATGCCCCGGCTCTGCAGTCCAATCTTTGCCAGCTTGTTCAGTCTAATTATGAGGTACTATGATGCAGCCAAGTTGCAACCTGTTTAGCTTTCTGTTGTTGCTTGGGGCTTTGCCTAACCTTGTTTTCATGTTTCTCAGATCAGATGCCCTGCTCCACCAGAAAACTCTTGAACGTGAAGTTCTTGAACTTCACATCTGAGTATCGTTTGCAATTCAGATTAATTGAATTGAGCAATTAATAAATGAATGCATATAATTTATATTAAGTATTTATTTAACACTATAGATTATTTCCAAGATTTCACAAGCTTTAACAGTAATGTTTATTCACAATGAATTACACTGTCACTCTACAGACTGTAACTGTGAAATCAATGCAGATATAGTCTTTTACTGGAAATGTTTGGGCACCCACATCTGTGCAAAAGAAAGTCTATCTATTCAAAAACATTTGGGCACCCGCATAGACATACACTTCTTTACAGTGCATCACCACTATGCCATTAAAATAACACAGTTTGTGTGTGTGTGTGTGTGTGTGTGTGTGTGTGTCTCAAATTCGGAAACTTTGGGAAAGATGTGACCCTTTAAATGTCGCCCAACACTGTAAATGTGAGATTAGCTTTCAAAAGCAACATGTGATGTACTTAATGAGCATCTTGACATTTTCAAAATAAAAGCTGAATAGTTTAAATGGAGCAGCCAGTATGAATTACTTTGGATGTATGTTTGCAATAATTCTTAATATTTGTATATCAATCAAGCCTATATTTAAACAGCAAAAACTGTTTAATACCTTAAAAAGTCTGATTTTTTTTTTACAGTGTGGATAAGTAAAGGCCTTCAAAAAAGGGAGAGCAGTGCTGCACTCGAGCAGTAAGGAAGTGAGGGTCATGAAGGTTGAAATCAGAGATGGAGGAATGTGTGTGTGGCTCCGTAAAGAAGCAGTGTGTGGACAGACGAAGTGTTCCTCCTGTCAGGCCGCCTGAGAAGAGCCAGGTGACGGCAGGAGGATAAGGCAAGCAGGTCAGAGGCTCTTCTGCTCTGTAAATACTTCACATGGTGAAGGAGCACATGAGGTCAGACAACACATCAGCAACTTAAACTTCCTCTGCTGTGGTGACAGGATTAGACTCAGGTCAGGCTCACTCTGCAACCTCCAAGTGTTTGGGCTTCAAATGTGTTTAGAGTGAAGCTGCATCTATTTCAAGTCAAGGACTGGGCTGAAATGTGCTTTACAGGGTATAGAGTTGTATTATTTGTGCAAACAGACACAGGAGGGGTTAACAGTCCCCCAACAACTCATTCAGTACAGGTGAACTGACTGACAGTCTTTTATTTATTGTCTCATATGCCATAGTTTCTCTTTTGAAGAGGAACTTGATGTCACATTTTCTGTAATTTGGCTATCCTTTCAGGCATTGTCTGATAAGATGCATTTTATACGCAGTTTATAAGTTTAAATTTAGAGGGGTGTCTTTTATGTTTTTCCACAAAAAAAAAGTTCAAGTACCTTGTTAAAATTCCTTAATCTTCTCTCTCATTAAAAATCCATGATATATAAATATGCAAATATTATTCATTTAAAAGGTTTAACTATTAGACATATTGTATCCTACTTAACTGAAAAGTCAAGAGTTATGTGTACTGGAGGTTTCATGTTTCCACATCACACTTGTGTACAGTTGCATAGACATATTGGACAAGCAAGCTAGTTAATATAACAAATAATTAAATGTAGAAAATGTAATGTGTAAATAAAATGAATGGTTCCTTGAATGAGTCACTTTAACTTCTGGCAATATTAGTAATTTACATTTTCACAGAAAGACATTATGGAAGCGGTTGTGGGAGGGACGGGGGCGTGTGAGAAACTATCTTTAGGTATTTCTCGAAATGCGTTACATTGCTCTGGCTGTCCGGGGGAATGTGACGAGTCAGTAACATGCTTGCAGCTCCGACTGTTTTCTCACGGGAAAACTGCCCGAGAACCAAACAGTCGTTTAGATCGCATGTGTGAATTTTAGTTATGTCAGGGTATGTCTTTTTTTTTTCTCAGAATACTATACGATGTGGGGGGGGGCAGTGATATAAGAGGTAGAAAAAAAACAGGTACACTAGCAACAAGAATACAGTAGAATTGCACCTAAAGGCCATTTAGAGTTTTGTGCTTAGTAACTTATGTGAACAGTGTTACACAGCCTGGCATAGACTGCACAAGCTTTTGGTTCCAAACCAGCATGCTGCTCCAATTTTCACTGTGATAATATGATCCGTCTGTTTATAAAACCAACATGCACACACTCGCACAGGCTTATACTGTTTGTCTATTTGCATTTTAAGGGACCTGTAGGATGGATGTATATATATATAGATATATAGATATATATAGAAGATAAAGAACAAGTCGTAAAGATTGTGTGTAAAGATACATTTTATTTTCAATAGCATACATAAGAAAATTTCCCTCATGGTGCTTTACAATCCTTCCTCTTAGATTCTCGATTCGAATAAGTAAAAAAAAACAGGGAGAAAATGCGAGAAACATCAGAAAACAGTGGACAGACATATATGTTGTATGTACAGAATAGAACACACATTACAGAAATACAACATGAACAATTAACTGTAAAACAAGCGATTTTTTTATGTGTGTGTTCATTCTGGTTGCTGATACATTTGGTCATTATTTATCGAGTACGTTTCTTTACTTTATTGTTCTTTATTTTTATTGGGTTTTTTTTTTTATCTAAATCACAAAGATATCTTTCAGTGGAATGTGTGTGGGCGTGGTTTGGAGCGAGCGCACGCGTGTCACTCAAGTGGACTTCAGCTGCTGGCACGCGCCCCCGCTGACGTGAAGCGGAGCGCGCGGCGAAAGTTTTTTAAATAGTCAGTATTTGTCCTGCTGCGCGCGCACACACTCTTGTCAAAATGTTTTTGTACCTCGGAGGCAGCAGCAGACTCAACCTTTGCCTCGGCTGAACCCGCCATGTAGCCCACAGGCGCTGGACGGAGCATTACGGGATATTTCGCTGGGACTTGCGGTTCAGGGGCGACGGAGCGCGCGGCTGGCTCGTCAGGTCTGGTGTGCGGGATCTGGTGACCGCCGGGCGGACTGGACACCATGCTCCAGCCGTGGGCTGTGCAATGGATCACGGCTGTGCTCCTCTGTCGGGCGGCGGCACAGTACTCCAGCGACCAGTGTAGCTGGCGAGGAAGGTGAGGATGGAGAACAAAGGACATGTGATCATAACCGTCAACTATTACTGAACTATTATACTATCATCACCGACTACAAAGAATACACACATAGTATGTAGTTATTATCTGCTTAGTCCACGGAGAGATTAAATAATCCCTTTTTTCTCCTCATGGATTTGAGTTTCTATGTAACCGTGGAGATGCAGGAGAGACATGAAAGAAACTGCAGTCGTGTGTGAGAGGGACGTTGTGTCTTTGAACTCACTGTGGTCCACATTATAGTCCTAGAATTAGACGCACAGATGTTTAATTACGATTCAATGTGAACCTCAGGAAAGGCTCACGTTCATTTCTGGACGCTTTCTGCCTTTGCGTGTGCTTATTACTCATACGTTGAATGACGTCAAATCTCAGTTATCCATCTATGGATATCTTAGAATCACCTTTCACTAAGGAAACTCTCAAAACGACTAAAACAAATCATTTAATATGTATGGAAAGCAGCAGGGGTCTTGATCAGCATGCAAAGTAACACTTATGATTACAGGAATGCCTCTGCTTCAGTTGTTATCTTAAGTAAATAAAGCCATGTGGCGCCTTTGATCACTCCTCCAAGTCCCAAAGTCATAAAAAACGAGAGCCCTACTTTGCACTTTGTGTGAAGTTTCCTGCTGCCTCTGACTTCTAAAGACGTAATAGCCCAATCAGTTTTTGGTGTTGAGGTAACTCGTGCACATCAGAGACAAGTGACCACATCAGTCCAAGTGAAAGATTTGTTGGCGCACAGCTGCACCAAAGTTGCTCTTAGTCAGTGTTGCCAATTAATGTTTTTATTGATTTTGTCTCCTAAAATCACTGAAATATGTTTCTTTAGCTCTGGTTTTTAAACATATTATCATAGATTTTTTTTGTTCCTGATCCAAATTCCCTTATTGCTGGATTATTTCAACAATTTGTTCATATTCAATGAAGTCACTCTGAATAAGGAGGGTGGATAAAACAGACAATTTGCCCTCTCCGCTGTAGTGGTCTGAGCCACGAATCCCATCGCAGAGACGTGGAGCAGATCTACCTCCGCTGCTCCCAGGGCTTGCTGAAGTGGCTCTACCCCACAGGGGCCATCATTGTCAACCTGCGGCCAAACACAGAAACTTCATCAGGACACATGGCAGGTCTCCATGTGTGCATCAAACCCTATACTTACTCCCAGGTACAGTACAACAGCTATATCAAGACATGAACCTTGACCACAGTGTACCTAGAGTTTAAATAAATCACAGCAGAGCTGCATTCATTTGCAAAGTTGACAATCTGAATGTTACCATGTTGAATTATAAATATGCTTTTGACCCTCCTTGTTTAGGGCTCTAATGTGTATCTGGAGCGAGCTGGGGACCTGAGGCTGCTGCTGGCAGAGGGGGAACAGGCTCAGGCCACAGTGCACTGTTTCAGCCAGGCAGAGGGGGCTCTGTTTGTGGAGGCCATCCCACAGACAGACATCAGCCGGAGGATCACAGCTTTCCAATATGAGCTGGTGCCCAGCCAGGTGCCTGGGGCACATATGTACCCATACATGCACCTTGGTTTAGGTAAGATAATTCAAACATGTATTTATTGTTTGGCAAATGTGTATTCTTAAACATGGCCACGAAATGTTTTTATTTGGATTCAACCTCATGACACAAATCTCAAGTCATCCAATGTAACTGGGAATAATATTTCAGGAAAAAAAATCTAAATATTCACTGTGATGGATTATCTGTCTCAAGTCAGTTTCAGTTGTCTAGAAGTTAACTTTAACACTGTTTGATGTCTTGTTCAAAATTTGTCAGTAATTGGTTGAAATGGTCTGCTAAACTCCTACCTGACACAGGCCGTCTGTTCAGTGACGTAAGTGAAAGTGACAGGCAAGAGTTGGGCGAAAAAAGTTGTTGTCTGCAATCAACCACATCACAGTTTCCCCTTAGTTTCTCCGTTCCACCTACATGCTATTCCTCTTCAACACTCTCTCCTCCCCCACTTCCACATTCTCTTGTCTCAGCCAGAATTATGAAAACAAGCAGGCCAATCAAAAGGTCACGTTAGGGTCAAGCGTAAGGGTCAGCCAATCATGTCTCAACTGTCAATCAAGAACAAATCACCCCTCAAAGCAGGACATTTTGGGTAGCCCACCCACATTAAAAAAGTGGGAGGGACGATGGGTGGAGGGGAGCGCTGGGCCGTCTTCATAATGAGACAGAAGAAAGTGTGTGTGTGTGTGTGTGTGTGTGTGGCTGGCTGGCTGGCTGGCTGGCTGGTTTTATAGCTGTTTTTATAGCTGACAGGGTCAAGGGGTAATTCTCTTCCTTCACCTGCCGTTCTCATTCACGTTCTCTCTTGATGTCTCCTTTGTCTCATAAACACCTACCAATACTGACAAACGGAGAGAACCAGAAACAGACTAAGGATTGGAACAACTTACATGATGATACAAAAGCATAGAAAGAAAGAAGACTGAATATAAAAACACCACTGGTCTCTCATCTTAAAGTATTTAACAAAAAGTGTTTCATGTCATGTCCTTTTTAGTCACCTGTGAACCCTGTTCAGATGACGAGGTCCTCATGGCTGTGTGCACCAGCGACTTTGGTAAATCCCTACTCTCACATACACACATACAGTACCATAGACTGTGACATACACACATTAAAGCAAGACTTTACTGAACAGCAACCACCGTGGCGCACAAGTGGCAATTACCAGTTAATGGGTAAATAAAATTTTACAAAACTGTCTCAACTTCATTGCTTTCAAAGCGGTTTCCGCTGCACCCAACAAATCAGTTAATGCAGATGCAGCTAAAATTTAAGCTAAAATATAGAAGTACAGGAGGTATTAAGTTAGCAAACTGGCTCATTCAGTTACCCACCAAAGTCTACCTAAAGTTTTTTTTTTCATTTTAGTGAACGATAATTCATAAAATAAACAAGATAATTGAGCTATTTTTTGTGGAAAAACCATATTACACACAAATTACTATTCATAGTAGAGTATTTTATATACATCTTAAATTTCCTTCTCTTGAACTCTCCTGTTTCTGTAGCAGGCAGTGGCATCTTTCAAGATGTAGTGTCAACTTCGAACGACCATATCCAGGTTGTGGTGACTCTGAGCCGGCTGTTCCGTCAGAAGAGCGCAGTGTTTGCTTGGGGTGGAGTCAGAGGGCGGAGCTGGAGTGGACGTGTCACTGTTCCTGCACAGTGCGCTGTGCATCCTGGGGGGGATGAGTACCTTTTGATGGGCTCTGTCCATTTTGGCGAAGCCTGGCTTGGCTGCGCACCTCGCTACAAGGACTTCCTGAAGCTGTACAACCAAGCACAGAGAGCAGGAACACACCCCTGTCAAATAGACACAGACTGAAAGATCTCATGGTTCTGGGTAAAACAGACTGGTGCCTTATCAAAAGAGGTCAGTGAGGAAGACACAAAGAGGAACAGGCTGAAACTGTTGAAGATTTTTAGTCCATCGTTAAAGGCTACTTCATAGACATAACACTTTGAAGCCAATGTGCTGCTGTTTTGTTTAGAAGTACCCATTTGATTGTACTTGTATACTGTAAATTTGTTTCTGCATGAGTGCGACAGTGAATGAATGAATGATGAGCTTAAATTTATTTTGTGCCTGACTGGTTAAAGGTTTTATTCTCATGATGATACTGCTTGTGTGGTCATTCTTGAAATGAAAGTTTGCTTTGTAAAAAGCTTTCTGTAAAATTTAGGAGTCTTCTGTCAGAAGTGTACAGTATGCAGCTCTGTGAGTCTTTATGTACTGAAAGTGTGTTTTGCTAAATGAGTTCAAAGGGTCTTTATATTTACAAAAAATAAAAATCCATCCTTCATCTGTGGCAGTGCGGTATGTCTTGATATAGGGGCCCTGCATCATATGTTATGTGTCACATACAGTACACTGAGACTGAGTGTGGTTAGGGTGCAGATAATTAAAGACAACTGCCAAGTGAAGTTAACAGTAGGATCAAAGGTTACCAGCCTTTCCATTGGCCCACATGGATGCAAACAAAGACATATTATTCACCTGACTACCCAAAAGAAAAAACTATGAATGTTCAGCGACCATTCACTGGCAGGAGAGCTGTAGTGCGTCAGTGCTGGCGTAGCTACCCCTGTGGAGCTTTGATGAGCCACTGTTCTAGTTGGCATCCCCTCTGCCTGCCTGTGTGTGTGTGTGTGTGTAAGAGAGAGAGAGAAAGAGAGAGAAGCAATTATATTTTCCAACTTGGCCAACATGGTCCAGTTCAATAGCTAATGAGCTAAAGTTTTTTCCCTTGAGTTTCATGAAAAGTGATTCCAGTGTGTGATTATCTAGGAGTTGACCAAATGGTTATACAGTTTAAATTGGCAGGAAAGGCTCTTAAAGCAAATTTTCAAAGAATCTGACCACTAAGATACACATACATGGTCATTTGATCTCAGTCGAAAGTACCAAGAGCTCAGATCATACGGATGAATTCGGGGTTGGTGGAGGGAGCTGCTGCAGCAAACTTGGCACAAATGTGTTAGCAGAGTCTGATATTATAAACGCCTATGAAGATGATTGGATGTTATTAGTCAGCTAGTAGCCAGGCAGCTGATGATGAAGCAAGAATGAAGAAACTGATGCACAGCACAACTTCAGTGATCCTCCTGAGCTAACACTCATATACAATACATTGATTTACTTCACCAAAAGTAAATTGTATGTACTGCATAGTTGAGAAAGCTGAAAGAAGATACAGATACTGTAGATGACTGTAGAGGGGTGTATGTGCGCCTCTCCCTCTGCCTGCTGTCAGCAATTGTGTGTGTGTGTGTGTGTGTGTGTGTGTGTGATGCTGTCTTTCCTCAGGAAGAGCAAGAATGGATGGAATGTCCCCTCCCACACACACACACGTCTGCAACACTTACTCATGTAATTTAGTATAGCAAGTCCATAAAGTTGGGGACTCACAGAAGATAGAAGCAGAGGCTGAAATATTCCTATATTCCAGGGACTAAAAGTCCCTGGAATATCACATGTTTTCCATAATGCCCATAAAACTCATTTAAATTTTTTGCTTGACTCTCCCTGGTAAACACCCCATCTTTCAAACTCCATGCCCTCAGAGAGTAGGTTTACATCTATACAGAAAGACCCATGTGGAAGAAGTAGCCCTTTTATAACACATAGTGCCCAAAGTTTACATAATTGGACACTTGGCTACTAGATGTTTCTTGGGCAGTTGTGTGTCGTTTCAACGTTAGTTCATTCTCTGTATGGGAAGTAAAGAGGTGACCATGCAAGTAAACAAGATCTTAATGAGATTGAAAAAAAAAAGCTAAAATATATCAGATATCAAAGTTAGTATAACAAAATCAACAATTGGGTACACTCTGAGAAAACAGGTGTGCGCAGTAAAACTACGGAGTTCTTTCCAAATTAATGTAAACTTTATCAAGTTTATGCTGAGATTTAGAACTTTAATGTAGTATCCATTATTCTATTTCAAATTGAATGCGCTGAAACACAAGACCCGAAGAACAAAATATATATAAATGCCCAGATGCTTACTGTCTAGACTGCAGTTTGAAAGTTTAAGATATATTTTAAAGACTTGAGAGGATTACCTATTTATAACATCCCAGATTCATACAGACTAAGGGCTGTGTGTGTGTGTGTGTGTGTGTGTGTGTGTGTGTGTGTGTGTGTGTGTGTGTGTGTGTGTGTGTGTGTGTGTGTGTGTGTGTGTGTGTGTGTGTGTGTGTGTGTGTGTGTGTGTGTGTGTGTGTGTGTGTGTGTGTGTTTGTCTTGGGCTGTAGTTTGAGAAGACCACAACACACGCGTCCTGCACACTGCTGACATGCAAACAGACCACACTGCAGAAACCAAGCTCGCTGTAGCAACACTCAACACCCCTTGGCAACCCAACCTGGCAACAGCCCAGGTCCCCTTGGCATCCTCGCTAATTCAGGACACAGTTAAACCTCTGCAGGGGGGTCTTAATGTTAGCCTTTCAGTGTGAGAGTGTGTGAGATATGGAAACAGTGTGTGCTGCAGTATGTGAGAGGCACAGCTGAGCGGTCAGATGGAGTCGAGGGAATGGCTGAGCTCAGGGAAAACACTCACGCATGCTCTCATCCACATACACTGGCATTTTATAAAGCACTGGCTGGGGTGGGGTCAGTAGATTTAAAAGGTGGCACAATATTTTAGGTTGTAAGTCTGCGTCTGTTCTTAGTGCCTGCAGGAAATATGACACAAAGACTGATGCACACAATAGCATTTACATAGACTTAAAAATCCACAGAAAATATGATTAATTATTGGAATACAGAATACAGATCTTCTATCCCTTATAATGTATGCTACAATTACTGTATAGACTACTGTATATAGAATTTGTGTGAGCCACCTTAATACATATTTGATGTGTTCAAACATTCTGTCAGAAGAGAGATTTTTTGCTTGAAAAAAAAATATTTTAAATACATTTTTAAGAAATTAAATTTTTTGCCTTTAGTGCTCAAGTAAATAGAAATAGAAAAGAAACCTATATATATATAAGAATTATCAATTATCATTAAATTATCACCAATTAATGATTATGTTGTCTGTCTTTAAATGATGCCTCTCAGAACCCAACCCCTTGTCGTGAGAGGCAGAAACAGATAAAGTACAGGATTTGCCTTCCGGGCCGTTACGATAAGCGTGAAGACCTGTCTGGACCCAATATTGGATATTAGTTAATTAATAAACTAATAATAAACTTAATTAGAACCATTTTTAAGTTTATTCTAACCGTACCGAAGAAAGTCAGTACCACACAGCAGGGTGTAAAATCAATAGTTGAGTAGATCCTTTAACCTTTTGAGGACATTATGAAAACAGTATCCTTTGAATTATTTGCTATTATTAAACGTTTTTGCCCTTTGCTCATGGCAAAAATAAAAATAAAAATAAAAATAAATCATGTGAGTTTGGCAAGCTTCCCCCATGCTCCAGTTGTTTATTATGCTTGTCTTCTACTTCATTGTATGAATTAGAATAACATCAAATCAAGAAAAGGATCTATACTTTTGAAGATTAGCTCCTAGAAGGCATGTACACCCAGCACTGCAGCAGATCAAAATTATTATTATATAATTTACATATACATATATACATTTACACAAGTATGCAGAGAGTTATAAGAAATGTCTTAATTCTTTAATTTTCTTTTTGGTTTGGTTATCTGTCATGTCACAAACAAACATTTTCAACAGAAAAAAAAAAAAAAAATCCTGGTCGCAAAAACAGCATTGTCAGTTTACAAGCTCAGACTTAAATGACCAGAAATCGTTTCTTCATACATAAACTTCTGTGTGGGCACTAATATTCCATGTAAAGACATTACAGTATTCCCCAACAACAACCATGGGTTACTAAAGAGCTTAAAAATGTCATAAACAAAAATAAAACCATCTTTTTCACAGGGAACAGCCAGGAAAATTAAGATAATTACTTTATTTAGTAAGCTCAACGATTGATCAAATTTGGTTTATTGGCCTGAATGTCACAACAACAATATTGCTCAGGCAACACAAATAAATGAAACGTGGGTATTATTTCTGACAACCATCTTAAGGATATTATGAAGAGAGGGCAACAGAAAATTCACCGTTGACACAAACTAAATTCCTTTTCTGTCATTTTTACCAATCCTTTATTAAGAGTCTTCTGAGCTCTTCTTTTATCTGTTGCTTTCACAGCCTAACAACGAGAGACACAAACAGCCTAAAAAATATCATCAAAATATGTTCAAAACAAAACAAGGCATAATGGTGTCATTTATTAGATAAATGGGGCTCATTTACAGTCCATTTGCACTTTTAAAGTCATGAACTACTGTGGTAAATTTTCCTATGGTATATGTGAACAAAGCTCCCCCTAGTGGTGACTTTCTCTGCAGGACGACCACCACCACCTATTCTCTCTCTCTCTCTCTCTCTCTCTCTCTCTCTCTCTCTCTCACTCTCTCTCTCTCCTCCTCATTTGAATGGCTGACACATTATCTTTTGGAGAGATATATAATATATAATACATGCTCAAATACATTGAAAACACAAATTATGACTGTTGTGTTGTAAACTTGGGTTGTTTCAGAAGTTGGAGTCAACATGAACAGACATACTTGGAAGACTACTAAAACAGAAGAAATGGTGGGTGATATTATATTAAAAGCCTGTGTGTGACTATATGTTCAACACCTAAACATGAGCATATGTCTATTACTTTGCAGCTGCTTAATATACACTTGCATTGCAGCAAAATAAATTCATACAGAGATCAGACATCATAATTCCAGTTTAACCTTTACATACTACTCAAACATGACACAGTTTTACATTTGAAAGCAGTAAAAACATTAACATTTATTGATTAATCACCTATTTATCAATGACTGATGAGGTATTTAAAAATGAAAAATATATTTGTCCTTCAGACTAATTAAGAGTATAGAGACTAATTAAGAGTATGAACAGTATGGGTTAAAACAGAGCTGTATTGGTTTGGGTGAGTCTGTGTGAGTTTATTGGCTACTAGAGGTATTTGTATTGTATTATTTAAGTCTAAGTCAGTCTATTGTGTATGTTACACTTGTTTAATAAGTGATATTCTGCTTCACTCCCCATCAGCTTATTTGATATCTGAGCCAAACTGTAACCAGGCAACACCAAACAAACATACAACTTGGTGCCTCACGACTGTGAAAACTGTTCACTGTCCACTGATTACACGTTTTATTGAACTTTTCTGTTTTTGCAGTTTGATTTGTTTTGCTTTTTTTCAAGTAAGTATCCTATAATTGTAAAAAAAAAAAAAAAAAAATGAGTTCGGAGGTTTTCGTGTCACGGCCACACTTTGACAGCAGAGCAGTGGCCCAGGAGATCCCGGAGAAAGAGCCAACTGCAGAGCTGGAGGTCCCACAGCTCTCCTCGGGCTCAGCCACCGCTGGGTACCGCTCCGCTAAATACACGCCGGCCGAGTGGTTCTCCAACTACCACACCATCCTCCAGCAGGCATGCTCCGGCCAACACGAAGCCCAGAGAATCCAGCGAGGGTCCAAAACTCTGCAAAAGGACACCGAGGCAGCGACTTTGAGCATCCAGACTGAAGGTACATGTCATCTGGGGGATAGACTCCAGGATATCCACCACTGGAGGTCTGAGCTGCAGCTGCACATCGACCAGCTGCTGGCCGACACAGAGGCACTGCTGGCGCTGAAGACGCGCCTGGAGAAGGCGCTGGACGCCACCGAGACTCCGTACGCCATCGCCACCGATAATCTGAACTGCAGGACCAGGAGACCGGGACCAGACCTGGTCAGAGACACTGTGGAGGAGGAGCTGTTAAAGGTAAACACGCTGCAGTGAAGTTGAGAGGTTGTTTTGAGATTACAGTTTCTCAAATGTATTATGTATGTGTATATTTTCTAATGTATTTTTTCTTCAATAAATAATAATAAAATGAATACATTTGGTTTGCAGACTGTACCCTCAGGACAAAAGACATTTTAGGGTGCATCTTGAGCTTTGGGAAACACTGATCAATCAACTTATCTGGCTCTCATCAGCTCCAGCAGAGGGCTCAGTGTGACATATTAACCAGGAGTGTAACTGTGTGTTTTGCAGGAAGTGGACTTAATCAGGAGCATCCAGGCTCTTCTGAAGAAAACGACAGCTCAGGTTGTCAGTCAGATCAAGTGAGTGTCAAACCCTGTTTACTGGAAGCTAAGATGTCCAACATGAGACCTTTTAAATGATCATTGCTGGTCCTCTGTCTCTGTGTGTCAGAATGAATCGAGAGGCCAAGCAGATGCTAGAGCTGGACTGGTCTGATAAGTACCAGGCCTACAACTTTGATGACCGCAGTGGGAGATACACTAACATGAGTCCGGATACACGGCACTACCCCAGCTCAGCCACTGTGCAGGATCAGTGAGTCTGTGTATAAATACATGACATATATCATTGTACATCTATGAATAATAAAATTGTTTCAATAACCTTTAGTACACCATTGGACTTCTGGTCTGCTGCAGGGTGTGTAACCTCACGTCATGGACAAAGTTTACGCAGGACAACCTGCGTAAGGCCTTGCAGGAGGAACAGGCCACTAACAGTCTCAGGTCAGAGCGCTGTCTGTTGTCACAGAGTCAGAGTGTGATGGGAGCTGAAAGTGACACTGTGGTACAGTACATTTTCACAAAAAAAACCAAAACACGGGCTTCTGTTTGTGTGTGTCAGAATGCTGGCGGAGCAAGTGCTGCTGGATACCACTGACGATCTGACAGTCCAGTGCTCCAGTGTGGACCGAGCCTTCAGCCAGCGCTGTGTGGAGCTGATAGAGGCCAAGACCCAGCTGGAGATGAAGCTCACGCAGGTAGAGAGACAGACAGGCAAGCAGACAAAGAGAGTGATTGGTTGATTTTGATCAGTATTGTATGATCATCATGTGTTTAGACCTTAGAGCAGATTGGCGCCCAGGAGAGGAACATTGTGACGTTGCAGCAGGCCATCCACAACAAAGAGGCTCCACTAAGAGTAGCTCAGTCCAGACTTTACCTGCGCTCCCTCAGACCCAACATGGAGCTCTGCAGAGATGAACCCCAGCTCAGGTACACACACACACACACACACACACACACACACACACACACACACTGTGTTTATTCTGTTGATCTCTTTATCTCTTTTCTCATTGGTTGCTCTCTAGTTTGGAAAGGGAGGTGAGGCAGATTGATGCTACTCAGGCATCTCTGCACCAGCAGCTGAACGAGGCCAGAGTCTCTCTGGCCCACCTGGAGGAGTCCCGCATGACCATTGAGAAGGACATAATATGTAAAACCAACTCGCTCTTCATTGAGAGAGACAAATGCATGACTCACCGTAAACGCTATCCAACAATCTCTACACTGTCGGGATACTGAAGATGGCGACTACGTTCTTGAGTGGAGTTTGCTTTGGCTTTGTTATTATTTTTAATCTTTTGAAAGTTTAAAATCTTGAATTGTCTTGTCTCTTTGTAGTGCTATGTTGTTTCAATCAATGAGCCTGAAAACTCAATTAAAAACATATTAATTTGTATTTCAGTCCATTAAATGATTAAAAACTGAACTCTAACTAAACTCTAATCCCATAAACAGCTTCCACCACATAGTCACTTCCTCAGTTCATCCTCAGAGCTGTGCAGTACTTCTGGACTCATTCATGTTGGAAGTTGCTGCAAAGCCATTAATTGGAATCTGAGTCAATTGATCCAATTGGACTTAATTCTATTCACAATGTGACAAAATTAATCATTTAGGATTATGATGAAAAATAACACCACACAGGCTCAGAAAGACTCATTGATTAAATACATCTGAAATTTTGGATCTTAAGAGGACAAGAGGCTCTACACTGACATCAGCGTAACTGTGATCATAACAGCCATGTTTGGGAGAGCAAAACTAATCATCCCAACCGTGATTGATTTGCCTGCTACTCGTCTCTTTTGGACCATTTAATGTCAAATTTGGTCGCCAATCTGAGAAGAAGTGGGCTGTAATATCTGCATGCCTCAAAACACAACATGTTTTCAGGATTTTCCTTTATAAATCATTGGTTGTTCGGATCAGCAATTTCAGTTAAATATATCATATAGCAGACAAACACAGTGATATTCGAGAAGTGAAATAAAGTTTATAGAATTAACAGAAAGTGTGCAATAATTACTTAAACAAAAGTGGACAGGTGCATAAATTTGGGCACCCTTGTTGTTTTATTGATTTGAGTACCTTTAGCACTAATTATTGGAACACAAAGTTTGTTTGGTAAGCTCACTGACCCTTGACCTACATACACAGGTGAAGCCAATCGTGAGAAAGGGTATTTCAGGTGGCCAGTAGCAAGTTGTTCTCCCTTTTGCATCTTCTCTGAGGAGTGACACCATGGGAGCCTCAAAACAACTCTCAAATGACCTGAAAACAAAGATTGTCCAAATGATTGATTGTCCATGGTTTAGGGGAAGGATACAAAAAGCTGGCTCAGAGATTTAAGCTGTCAGTTTCCACTGTGAGGAACATAGTGAGGAAATGGAAGACCACAGACACAGTCCTAGTTAAGGCCCGGAGTGGCAGGCCAAGAAAAATCTCAGAGAAGCAGAGGCGAAGGATGGTGAGAACGGTCAAACTCAACCCACAGACCAGCTCCAAAGACCAACCAAGATGTGTGTGTGTGTGTCAAACAAGACAAATTGTGAATTATTTAAGCACAAGGCATAATGTTATCCTATACTAGATGAAGAATGGGCTCATTTATGGTCCAGTTGCACGTTTAATGTCATAACTACTAGGGCAAGTTTACCTATGGTATATGTAAACAAAGCTCCCCCTAGTGGTGACTTTCTCTGCAGGACTACCACTACACAGCATCACTGTGTGAAATCCCACAAATTGAGAAGCATTGTGAGACAAACCCTAACCCGTATTCAGTATTCCTGTTCACAACACACAGGACTAACATAAGCTTTCTCTGTAAAGGAGATGACAGCCAAAACTTTAAGCACTTGCAATTCTTTTAACTGTATGTCATGAATTCCCTGCCAGGATGACTGGTCTATGTATGTGTATGTCTGTTGTTTGTGTGTGTCTGTCTCCTGGTGGTACTGGAGGGGGCATGAACGGAGATAACTACCCACACCTGGCAGCGTCACTGAATACTGACACCTGCTGGATCTTAAAAATCCCTACAGGCAACCTAGTTGACAGACTGAACTGACACTGATTTGATGACCAGTTAAAACCAATTTTTTTTTTAACATAATTTCTTTTTGATTTATTGCAAAATGAAGCCATTCAATTACCTTTCACAATGTGTCCACCCTGTTATGTTACTGTCCACCCTGTTATTTACATGTTCTAAGACCATAAACAATTTATTTTCAGAAGTTAGCAAATGTTTGTGTGATTCCTTTATAAACAAGTGAGGGCCAAAGTAGTATTGTTTGAAAGTTTGACCAGATATCTTTGTTGTTAGATTTTACTGAGAAAAGAAAATGCAATTCTCACTGATTTTATGGAGAAACAAATAGTTTGCCCTAATTTCATTACTATCAAAATACTTAACCTTTAACTATAATATAGTCTTGAGAAAGGGACTAAATAGCTTTCTGAACACACACATTTCATGATTAATATTTAATTACAATGCATTTATTCTACTTTGAAATTTTCCATGACAGGGTTGACATATTTTGCTGTTTGCGTGTACATTGTCTGTTTGCAGATAATTTATAAATAGTGTGGGAGCTTGACCAACATCCATTTCTGACAGCACAGCATCTACTTAATACAATAAATGTGAAGTTAAATGGAAAATCACAGCTTTTTTGTGGAAATTGGGAAGTCTCAAAGTCACCTTATAGACCCGTATATGACATATGTGGGAACATATGTGGACAACTAACATATGTGGACACCAGAAAAATACACATCAAAATAATTAATATGCTGCTATAACAGCCTCCATTCTTCTGGGAAGTTTTTCCACAACTAAACAGCAGCGATTTATTCCCATGCAATAGATGTTGAACAGGGTCGAGGTCGGGCCCCTGTGCAGGCAAGGCCCGTTGCTTCAAGCCAGAAATCCAGTGCTTTATGGACCTCACTTTGTGCACTGGGGCTTTGTTATGTAGGAAAGGACCTTTCTCAGAATTTTGTCACAAAAAGTGAAGCATACTGGTTTTTTTTTAGCATTAAACACATCCCCCGACTAATAGCAAACAAAAGTGCATGACATGTGTGTTCACATACTTTTGGCCATACTGTGTAGCTATCATGATTCAAATATAATACTTCCTTAATGCAAATGTCATGTCATGTTGAGCACAGTATTGTCGAATATTTGAGCGTTTGGAAAACCTGTTTTACCAATACAATAAGACATCTGTGTTCTGGCGCCGCCTATCGCCACAATCACCATGAACTGCTCGGTTAACGCCAGAGCTCCACGGCGGAGACGCGCTGCAGTCCACAGCACAGGTAACGTGTAGTTACATTAATTACCAAGGCAGTTTGGTATTAAGTGATGAATCAGCTGGAGCTTTAAGTGTTTTCCCTCGGCTGTGTCCGGTATTTTGTTCTTATTCAGTGTTACTTTGTCCCCACACTTTAAACTGTCAACAATACAACCATGGCTGTCAATCACAACGCTAATGTTAGCCAAGACTGTTAGCTACAACAAGTAGCTAACAGGTCCCCTAACAGTGAGCAGGTACAGAGCTGCTCTGTTCATCCGGGGTAGGAAGGGGAAAGTACTCAGAAAAGTACTCAGAAAGTCACAGCTGTATTTATTTATTTTTGATTATTGTCAACTCCTGAAGTGGGAAAAATACTTTTATGAAAATTCAGATAACATGCTAAATGTTAATGTTACGTGTAACATTATTCCGAGTGTATTCATGAATGGGAACATGGCCGCGAATATTAAATAAAATAGAGGAAAATAACAATATAGGTGCGTCAAGTGGGCAAAGGCAGAATAATGAGAGCCAGTGGTGAAATAAGACTAAACATGCTTCAAATAACATGCTGGTTAATATTGAGCCATACGTTACAGTTAACTAACAGAGCTCACACTAAGAGTAGCTTATGTATTTGGAGCTCAGGCGTTAATTTTAAAAGTGACTTCTATTCAAAATCAGTTTTTTGGTACTGTATTTGGAAGATTTTTTTAACCACTAAAAAAAGACCTATTGTAATTTTTTACTTTTTTTTAATTGATTTTGTTTCCATATAAAACATGGGAGTCTCAAGGATAATTTAATTATACCATACATTTGCCTTATCACTGTTAGTTTTAATAAAACCTGTCTCGTTTACAAGAGATCATCATCATGTTTGGTTTAGCAAATCTTTTAAATACTACAATACCCATGAGCCTCAGTGACTGTTGCTATGGAGGAGAAACCTAAGAGAAACATGGGTCATACTGCACCATTATCCATCTCTGAGTCAGAATTCAAATTATTTTAAACTGTTTCTACAAAGCGTACTCTTTACCTTCAGCAAGGTAAAACAACAATTTGAAGTTGTTGTTTAATATAACTATACTTTTATAGGTAACGTAATGCCCCAGAATGGTATGAACATCAGGGGTGGAAGAAGAGAACCAGGTCACAACACCTCTAGAGCCAATGGTCTGATGAATGGTCAGGTCCCAGACACTGGTTTGGTTAATGGAGCTGTTGTTCACAATGACTTCCCAGCTGCTGCCACTAGAACCAGTGAGAGCACGCCAGCTGGCGCACCGAACGGTACCAGATCACAATGCATGGTTAATGGTTATATTAACCATGCGTACAAGGGCAAGAGTACAAAAGCACTGCCCCCAGGGACACTCGGGAAACAAAGAAGAACAATTTCAGCAGTCGCTGATACTTCAGCAGCTGGTAGGGTCGGCAAAGATGACACTCCAGGTGGTTTCTTGGTAAATGGGGCCACCAGTCTAGACACTTCACCCAGTTCTGACCCAGTGGCACCAAAGCCCAGCCTGTCTGCAGCAGAGAAGAACCAGAGAAGGTGGAGAAAATTCAGACATAATAAGAGGTGTGCCACTTACCTGACATCTACTTTGAGTGCAGAAAATGCAAATTCATTCATAAGTACTCACCCCTGTCAGTCACATGTCCCGTATGTGACTGAAGTGTGAGCTCTTACAAAGTAGACAGTTGTATTGGTTAAACTGACAGACAATTTCTGGTATTGACAGGATACAGTATGACTTATAGAATATGAAATACTACCTCTTTATGTTTTTGCTGGGCCTGTTTCCACTGATGTTTCAAGAGCTGTGCATTGCTAAAGGAACAGTTTGACAAATTAAATTGTTTTTGGCTTGCTGATTTAGTTGGAAAAAAAAAAAAATTTGAGATTAAATTAGTGTGCTTAGTGGATTTTGATACCTTCATATAACCAGGTTAGCTAGTTTTCAGTCTTCATGCTAAGTTAAGGTAAGCTGTTGCTGGCTGCAGACATATTTGAATGTGGTATCAATTTTCTCTCTAGCACATATAACGTAACACATAACAAATCTCTAACTGCTGACTAAATATTAAATAAACTAAATGTATTGCCAAAAAAGTACAGTACATAAAATAGTCCCTGGTGTGAAAAATCTGCCTCATTATCTGAATATTTGTAATGAACTGACTACTTTCATAGAGACACTGATTTTGCACGTCCTGAGAACCCTATACTCCAACTGATGCCACCACAAGAGAGGGAAGACTGGGAAAGAGAGATCCAAGAGGTCACTGTCACCAACTGGGTCCAAACCTATGGTAAATAAAATGCATTTATACAATTCAAAATCACAATCTCTCCTTTCCCAGCACCGTATTGATACTGATGTTTGAAATACATATGTTAGTAAGTGTACATATATTGTTAATATTTATGTTGGATAAATGAACTTTAAGGATACAGTATTTTCATGTAGGCTGGGGTTTCTGTGCTATTTGTGGGATTTAGGTCAGGCCAAGTACAGATGTTTTATTGGTTTTCTGTGCCTCTTCCAGGTCCAGAAGACGTGCTCCATTTTACTTTGAGGGATTTGACCCTTCAGCAAAGGGACCCTGTTGACCTGCTGGTGACAGCCAATTACAGCCCTTCCGCTCACCACCCGCACCCTGTCAAGTGGTCCTACTGCAGAATTCCCACTGAGCCAGACCAGTTCGCAGACGCTGACTAGTAAGCCAGACTTGTTTAGAGAAATAGTAGAAAATCGTGTTTGCCAAAATTATCTGAGGAGTTCTGCTATGAATCCAGTTAGCCGAAGATTTTTTGGTTGTTTGATCTAATTAGGGATCCTTGATCAATACACCCGTTTAGTATATTTGTTTAGTAAGGCACCAGCATCTTTCTTTTTTTCCTCATATAAAGCATAAGTGGAAGAAATGAAATCTAAAACTTACTCTAGGTTAGCTTTAAATCTAAATCTGTTCATGCTATCACCGGTCAAATATTGTAGGGTGGAGCCTAAGTTGCGATCAGGTTGTTTTTTTATTCTAGGTTTTATTTTATATTTTAAATTCAGATTTTATATTTGTTTTATATTAGAATATATATATTGTTAGTCTTTTGTGATCTCAAGGAATAAGTAAACTACCATTATTTGCTGTTCTACTGCTTTCGTTACTGTTAGTAGTGGAAGTGGTCATGCATTTGCTGTTGCATTTTGTTTGTGTTTTAAAATGCCTGAAATGTTGTCATACTAAGTTACTCTTTTGTGCTATACGATCAATTTTATTGATTTCAAATTGCACATTTTGCACAACAACAGTTACACAAAGTAACTATTTTAATTTGACCCTCACAAGACTACCAGTCTAAACTAAGAAATGATCATTTAATTATGTAACAACAAATCATTATCTGCCTGTTCAGAGCTTCATTTTCATTTTTATAATCACAATAAATTTTATTTTCTTCTTGCATGTTTATCTCCACCAGTCACTCCTTCAGTAAAAGCTAGGTCCACATGTGTAGCAGGGTAATCTCACCATTTTACCACATTAACCAACTGATTTATGCTTTTTGATCTTACGATCTGCTGTCTTTGAAGAGATTTTTAAAGCAATGACAACTTTTGGCCACTAGATGGAAGAGTCAGTGTAACATTTTGTTTTCTCTCAGTTATTTCCACACACCTTTGGGAGTTCATTGGGTTCATTCCCAAGGACTTGGGAGACACATGCACTTACTTGCATACTGTTTAACCCCATTTCTTCCAGTAGTTTCATTCAGAATGCAACTAATTGCAGGCAATTGTTACTGCACTGATTAATGTAATCTAATAGAACTAATAGAATCTAATTGAGGTTGTAAACAGCTGTGTACTCCAATGAGACTTGGTGGTTGACTTTTAAGCAGAGCTCTGTTTTTTTTTATTTTAAGCAAAAGTATGCATCGTCAAATCCATTACTAGCAAAGAGATAAAGTTGCTTTTGATGTTCCCTTTATCTCTTTGCTAGTAATGGAGGAGTTGTAATGACACAGAGACGATGATAATATTGTACATTTATGGCGTTGGCTGAAATTTAAGATGGAGATGGACTCTTATATTTTAGGTTTAAATTGAAAAATAAAAAAGTGTAAAAAGTAGACAGATAGTTAAGATTGAAGTGCCAAACAGAGAAACATGATATGAAGTTTTCTAACACATCATCATAGGGATTCTGTTAGGGTAGAGCAGTGTCTCAGTAGTTAACACGCTCGTGTCACAGCAGGCAGATGGAGTTTGCATGTCCCCTGCTTTTCAGCATGCGTTTCCTCGAGGTGCTGCGGGTGCCGCCCACAGTCTGAAGACATGCAGGTCAGATGACTTGAAACCTGAGTGATTTGAAAATACTGTGACTAGGATTTGGAGTATTTCTTTGTGTATGCGTGTGATGGCCTTTTTATAGACTGATGAACTGTCAAGGGTTTACCCCGCCTCTCAGCCAGTGCATGCTGGGATAGCCAGCCAACCAAAGTGGTTTATAAAATGCATTTGTGGATGGATGATTGTCTGAATGTTCATTTTTCATTGTATTATTCCTAATCTGTTTGACGCATTAGTTTCCAGGAAGCTGACCCATACTAAATGTCAGTGCTAGTTTACTCTGCTGATGATCATTCTTCACAAACTTGGTTTTGCCTGAAGTGAAAATCCACTCCAAAGCAGAACTCACATATGTTATTTGTTTGATCCTTGACAGTTTAATAAATATTTTCGAGCATGAAGAACACTCCCAAAATCAAGAAACCAGAAATCTCTAATGTCATCATGAAGTCTTATTCTATAGCTGCTTCTTTAGGACTGAATGGCTGCATTATCATTTATTCATTTCACACTCCACTCAACACCATGAATCTGTTCACAAAGCCCATCTGTTATTCATTGTCATTGGCTCACATAATTTTTAAAAAGTATGTTTGGTTTAGGGTGGATTTCCTCTTGAATTGCTGCAGTAGCTGTAATAGCACAATTGGTGCTATTGGTGGTATCAAAGTTACATTGTTAAGAAATATGTTGTAATGGTAGTAACTGGTGAGTGATTAATGCCTAATATATGTATGTCCCAGATTTTACCGTGTTTGGACAGGGGGCTATTCTAGAGGTCTCTACTGACCAGCCTTGATCTTTTTATGTGCTTGTAGTTAATTCTTTAAGTTAGATTGAGCACATTTGCACATTTTGTACTAGTTGTTGAGATGACTTCGGGGCATCACCTCCAGGTCTTTAGTGCCACATGTGTCAGATGTGAATCACCACCAGTCGTTTCATCTGGTTCCAGTGTGACCAGTCATTTAGATTTCAGCATCTTTATTGATCTGGCTTTCAGCATAATGGTTTGTTAGCCTGGCACATGAAGAGACCCAAGAGGAGACAGGCAGTTTGTGGTCAGCTCAACCTCTTGCCGCTAACCAAAGCAAACACATTGTGATAGATATTTGTCACAAAAATCATTATTCTGGTGGTCCAAAGTCATTAAATGGTAATTCTGGAAATATTCTACTATTTTTCTTAATGTAAACAAATCCCATGTGAAGACCAAAACCAACAGTGAATAGATATTTTATGGAATTTATTGACAATAGAAAAATATACAATATTTAAAAAAAAAATATATGGCTCAATACTGACTTTCTACGATGGCAATTCCAACTAGGTATCAGATTTGAGCTACACTTGGGGAAGGTAAAATGCTTTAATGTGGGGTAAAGTAGACACATTTAACTTCAAATTTAATTTAGCTTATAGTGAGTAACGGACATGGCCACAAATAAGCCTTACCTTACCTTATAGGAAATTCATACTCATATGAAAAATTCATACTCCTCTGACTTAACGTCTTGCAGCTCACCATGACTTTTTTGGCTTTTAATGAAATATCTGAACTATCTCAATTTGTATGTATAATTTGAATTCACATGTATGCCTCTCCTGGGGATGAACTGTAATCCCCTCACTTTTCATCTAACACCATCATCAAATCAAAATATCAATTTGTTCAATACTTTGGTTTATGACTAAATACTTTCATAAAAAAATGATATTCCCTCCATTGAAGCACAGCTGTACTTTGTATTTAAAGCGAAATTGTAACCAAATACTGTAGGTATTTTAAAACTGTATATGAAAATAATGTTTCATGAATCATGCATCAGTACTCCTAATCCAGAAAGCTTACTTAATGCAGTTTGGCAGAATGACTTCCATACATACAGCATATAATATGTGCTACATAAGTAGAATCTTGTCCCCCTACCTCTTCTTGTACCTCCTGCAGTGCTTGATAAATTGTACACCCAGTCCAGACAGGCAGCTAGACTTTTCTTCCCTGTGACTCACCTCCAGTCATGGCTTTTTTATCTCTCTTCACTGTGTCCGGTCATTTTCTGAGCCGTGTCTTGATTGATCTTGTAATGGTATGTTGGCAATTAGAGGAAGATTCCTGTGGTTAGCTAACCACAGCCAGAGCTATAACCATTGCAAAAACATAAATAAATTGGTTGTTTTGAAGAAAAGGGATTCCAGTAAATTAGAATTATCTGCAGTCCACTCGTGAAAATTGGTAAAAGATGGAAACTACAAGGCCCTTGGAAAAATTGCCTCACTCTGGATAGATTCCTGCCAGTGTTTTTTTACAGAAATTTGGCAGTATTCAATTTAATGACTCTTTGCCACCTAAAATTCTGTAAACTTTATGGAAATGGTGGATAGTATTCAATGTCTCGTTTTAGGCACTGATCATGTGAACCATTCATTTTCTCTGAAGTTCTATAAAGCCATTTGTATCACTTCCAAGAAAAAGTGTACACTGTTTCCTGTCATTGTGACTTGACCCAGTAGGAAGATGGCCAGGGTTCAGAGATCTGGGTGACAGACCATCTTGTGAAGGCTAAAGTAAAGGTTACAAGCCCTGATGACAATGCACACTGTTTCTTCACTCAGTAATAAATCAATCAAATCAATTCTGCAATGCTCCGACAGTTCTTCCAACTAGGTTAGCTTGGTACACATCTAAATTGTCGCAAGGCCTTTAATCTCACACACACATACGAAGATATATATATATATAAGATGCTAATGCAGACAATTGAAATTGATTTTGTAATTACTCTTATTGGCTTTTTACTTCTTTTTAAGTCTTTTTTTTTTTTTTTTTACTAGCTAGTGTAGTGTAATCATCTCTCAACTGCTTGTCTGGAGCAGCATGTGTTGAGAGGCTGAGCCCCGATGAAGAGTGGACAAGAAAATAACATGACCATAAATGACAGCAAAATGCAGTAGAGCAGAGCCGGCAATAGCACATTTGAAGCCCTAGGTGGGCTTCACCCCAGGCGCCACCCCCTTCCCCCACCATCATCCACACACACGCACACAAAATAAATGGATAAATAAATGAAAACATCTGCAGCAGTAGTTATAAAGACACAAAAATGCCTTTCATTTATTGTTTACTAAAACAAATAACTGATATATATGACTAAAATAAGTCAAATCAAAAGCAATCAACAAACACACAAAACATAAACACAAAAAACAAAAGAAAGGCATGCAAACATATAGTTTTTAGTCTATTCCAGAAAGCAGGTTTAACCCTTAGTCCCACCATAGACCATTTTTGTCTTTTTTGTTGTTGTTGTTGTTGTTGTTGTTGGTGGTGGTGGGGTATTATGGTCATTCCCATGCTCAATTATGTCTCATAAGTTGTTGCAGCAATTTTTGTTACATATATTTGGTGCACAATTTAACCATTTAAGATCACTTGAGGTTTGATAAAAATGGTCAAAGATCCCTCCAAAGTACCACATTAAGACACCAAGACCTTGAAGAATGCTATTGAAATCATGGTGTGATTTGGTATTAAGTACCTGTGACATTTGGAGATTGACAAGCACTTTTATTATGAAAATTACCCTTCACCCTCAGCTTTCTACTTATACCCAATTTATGCAATTCCAAGTCTGTTTATGGATAATATTGTCAGTATTGACTGTAAAAGCCAGTAGTAGTAGTTTAAACCATTATAAGCCACCTTAAAAGGAAAATAATCAGAGAAACACATACTGGTACATGGTACTCTTTATAAGTGGTAAAGCAAGGGATTTGTCATAATTTATCTTATATCCAGAATAAACACTAAATTATTCAATGATCTTGATTAGTGTTGGATTTGGAAGGATTATGCATAAAATTATGCAATAAAATTGTCATCTGCATATAATAAAATGTTATGAGCTGTGGTATTTATTTGAATTCTCCTTACCTGATCACTTTTTCTTGTAGTTATAAAACACATTTATACTAAATGCATAAAACTGCATGGGTTTTGCTCAAAACTGCATGGAGCTAGTGTAAATCGGACATGTGTGTATGGGGGACACACTACCAATACCAATAGAGCTGTTTTCTTTCAGATATCCTGAGGTGAGAGAATAAGGGGCGTAAATTTTTCTTTCTTCAAAATGTATCCTTAGTTTTGAGTGTTATTTAGCCCTCTTCCCGACAAGCTAGCATGACAGGGTTGTTACCGATCGATGCCTTAGCTCCTCCTTCATATAGATACCAGTATCTTTTATCTAGCCCGATACAGCCTCTGAAAGACAGTAATGTCAAACACCTTTTTTTTTTCTGGATGCAATTTTGGCGGCACCCACGTGTGTAACTGGTCAAAAATGTTCTCAGTTAACGGTTAACCGTTGATATCCCTGAGAGATAATGAGATTGAGCTATTTTCAATTGTTTAAGATCACACACATTGAGTGTTAATAGAAACAAAGGAAAATGAGTGACAGTGCCTGGATAATTTAGGTTATGGGTTATTAATGTAACATTTAATTTAATTTAATGTTGTTCATGTCATGGCTTCCCCTGTAACTTATGAGGCATAATTTCATCTGAAATTGGTGCAGTTTGTTATTGACTTTTGAAAGCTACTGGGGCTGTGGTCAGTTTATATCCCATTCAGTCTATTCACAATGGGATTTCTTTAAGATTATAACCTACATTATCTTTTAAATATCTTGAATCTTGGATTATTAAATGTAATAATTAATCTCATGCTGAGCTAACTGCCAAGCCCAGATAGACCTTTTATATTTACTATGCTTCACTGAATTCTTCTAATATCCTCATTAAACCCATATTTCATTGTCTTTATTTGAATTGATTCAAATTTTCTAGATTCTTCTTTTAGGTCTTGGGCTGAACGTACAGTGATTAAAGGGTTATTTGTCTCTACGCAGGCATCATTTAATGCCTGCAGTACTGTGCCAGGCCCAGACAGAGGCGGTGTTTATCAGCTGTGCAGCTGGCCCTCTGGCCTGTTGGGATGCTGAGCTTGTAGCACGTCTGCCTGCTATGCGCTGGCCTGTGACGACCTGCTTGTCTGGTTACTTTTCCTATCTGTCTAACTCCTACTTGCCCACCTCTATCTTTCTTCCTACCTGTTTTCTCTCTTTTCGTCTGGATGTCTCAGTGCTGCCTCTCTGGACGTCTATTGTCTGCTTACTTGTTTCTTTGTCTTTTTTGCCTTCCCTCCTCCCCATCAGTCTTGCTGCAGTAGCTACCGGGCTGACATTCTTCCTTCTTCTCTGATCGTCTTTTGTCTATCTGAGTGTCTGCTTGCTGCCAGTCTGGCTGTCTGGCTTCCCAGCCGAGGGATATCTGGATAGGTGCTGGATAACAAGCAACCCACAGACCCACCACTCGCATACAAGAAGGGAGGGAGTGGATGTGAAAGGGGAAGGAGGAGGCTGTGACAGATGACAAATGAATAAAAAAGAAGGGGAAATGGAATAGGGAGGGAGAACATACATAGTGAGGAGAGGAAGTGTGCGAGGTTTAGAAGGAATGAATGGAGATAGACATGCGTTCAAGAAGAGCAGAGAGATGAGACGAAGGGAAGATAAAGCAAATGGATAGGTGGAAAAACAGAGCAGAGTGAGTGAAAGAAGTAGTGAGACAGAGAAACAAGGCATGCTGCCTATTAAAAGGCTTACACTCATCTGTTGTTCCTTTCACTAAATTAACATACAGACGTACTGTCTGAGGAACAAAACTGTGACTCTCTAGGGGCTTTATATGGACAAAAACACAGACAAATACAGTCACACACACTCTGTTTCTCTTACACCTTGTACATATACACACCAACATGGGCACTCATCGAGTGTCAAACTCCTGGGCCCCTGCACACAGTCATTGTATTGAGACCTACATCTAAATTACAGATGAGACTGTCTCATTTGTAAAATACACAACATGTACTGACTTGACTGTACAGTAATTAAGCTCATCAGGCAAACTTGGCCTGTAGTCTTTCTTTCTGCATGATATTGTTGCCAAAAAAAACACCAACCACTTTGTTCTAACTCCCTGTGAAATATATATTTTGTCCTTTATGGGTATGTAGTAAAGCTGCACATTTAAGTTATTAATGTATCCTGTGCATTCAAATATGTAAGATCCAACGTCGTGTCTCTGCAATGTACAAGACTCTAGAAACTAGAAACACATACAAAAACAGGTGAAATTCTTTATTAAAAATTAGATGTTCAGCTCACATATTTAACTACACTCCCACTATTTTTTCAGTCAGTGTTGAGTGACTGCTCATACCATTAGCTTACATGCTATTTCCTGCATGCTATGTCTTTGTGTGTGTGTGTGTGTGTGTGTGTGTGTGTGTGTGTGTGTGTGTGTGTGTGTGTGTGTGCTTGTGTGCATGAAAGCGCTTAAAGGAAAGAGAGCTGGTTGGTGGGGGATTTTGTATCAGCCTGTGTCTTTGATCAGCAGGGCAGAACCTAGAATCCTTATGCTCCACATTGCTCCGTGGATTGATTAGGAGTTGAAGCTAGCTAGCTTATACCTCCCACGCCCATTTCTACAATACACATACACACACTCTGAAAACCATATATCACCCATGAAGCTGCCCTTTTTTTTAAAAAATTACATTCACTTTCATCTCTCTCTCTCTCTCTCTCTCTCTCTCTCTCTCTCTCTCTCTCTCTCTCTCTCTCTCTCTCTCTCTCTCTCTCTCTCTCTCTCTCTCTCTCTCTCACATTCTACCAACTCAACAGGCTAACACATGACCAAGTCCAAGCTTCTCCGGCCCTCCTGCCATCCATTCAGAAAAATTTAACCTTTTTTTCCACCCTCCCTCGTCCGTCTCAGCCCATGTGTTGTCTTTCCATGCCTTTTGTAGCTGTGGTCAGCGGAGCCGTCTTTGCAGCTGTATTCACAGTCATAACTAACTTTCCGTAGGGGAAGGCCCATCGGACAGCACATAACAAAGGAATGTGACCTGACTATCACAGCTGATAGAGATATCTGTGGCCTTGTGTTAATTTGTACCCCAGCAGTAGCTGGTGAGGAGATCAGCTGTTTCCTCCTTTATTACAGTACCGGTTTAAGCCTTGTTGCTAGCTAAATTGCTTTAACTGCAATGGACTCTTCTTGATACATAGTCTAAAGTCAAATAGTGAGTAGCGGTTTGAGAAAGTGATGCTCCTAAAATGTTTTGGAGATGAAAAGCTACACCTTTCATTTAGCAATTTGCAGAATGCTACATAGCAATATGTCTTTGGCCATATATGATTTGGTGCTGCAGGAATTTGGTGGTGACACTTTCTCTTAAGTAAAACTGTCATGTTATTCACACTGGTCAAAATCAGTGGCTATTGAAACACTGCACATCCTATTCTTGTTAGTAGTCACTTATTTCAGTCTGACAAATAGAACAGTATACTAATGAAGAGCTGAAAGACAGGTAATCAATAACAAACTGACATATCACTCACTGGTTACAGCCTATTATGTGAGGAATGGTGGCTTTTCTTCATTTTATATCATTGTAATCTAAATATGTTTGAGGTTTTATTGGTTGGACAAAAAAACTTTCTTTTTTGCTATTCAAGATGATTTAAGATCCCTTCCACACATGTATTAAGACATAAAATACTCTGTTGCTCAGATGTGTGACTGATATGGTCCTTTATGGTCCACAAAAAAGTAGAATCACCACTGCCTTAAAATCCTTTTTTTTATGAGTTTATGAGTATGTAAATATTTCACAAGATTAATGCCGGACACAAGAATATCGGACCAGGATTGGCTCCAGACTAGTTAATGATGTCGCAAATTATGCTCATAGACCCACCTACAAAAATCAGATTTTCATAGAGCACAGAGAAACTTTCTACTTTGAGCAAATTAAAGTGGAATCAGCCTTCCAGTGCCAAACAAGAGTGGAGGAGGGCTTTAATTGAGAACTAATCAACAGATGAACACTCATTCATATCACTGTTGCTTATGAAAAGGAAAGATTCCCCATATACTAATTAACCTGGGCATGTTTTGTCATAATCCCTGTCAAAAGACCTCTCTTAATATTATACACTGACATAAAACAGAGCCACCTGCCATTGGATTTTGGCACGGCGTGGGCAGAAAAATGGGCATCTGGTGGAACAGCACCTCTGTTCTTGTGGCAGTGTAACCTGGCACTGGCTGCAGAGAGATGGCAGCAGGATGGCAGCACAGTGGGCAGAAAAACGGAGGGAGCAGGCACTGTATCCAGGACAAGCAAGGTCGCCGGCAGGTTGATTGAGTGCTTGTAGGTGTGGGTGACCTCCTTCGTGGCAGAAGAGAGAGAACGAGGGGAGGATGAAGGAGGAGAGTTGAGAGTGTGTATTGCTGCTGTCTGTCCCACTTTCTCCCTCTTCCTTCTCTCTTTCTTTCCCTCTCTCTCTCCATCCCTGTCCCTGTGGTGACAGACGCATCTTATATTCCCATACACTCACATATTTACACAGTACAGTACAGTATACTTCCACATCTAAAGTTAAATTCATCCCACATGTCACTACAGTTTTACATTAAGTGTACTATGGAGATCCTACACACACCACATATGATTTACAGCCTACGTTAAAATAATCTGTGACGTTCTCTTTATCTCAGTCACTTTAGTCATCTCTACCAGCCTGTTTTGTACAGGCCATCTTATTGTACATTAGTACAGCCATGGTTGTTGTGCAGCATTGATCGCACTTAATCACTGTGACAGATGAGCAGGTTGGTGAGTCAGTGGGCATGCACGGTGCTGTGCGTCAAGGGGGTCTACCACTGAAATGTAACAGACAGGTTTAAAACCTTGCTATCATGTGCAAATGTGAAAAGCACAGCAGGGTTGATTTATAAAAAGGCAGAGAGCAAGAGGAGGAAGAAGGATTTAAAGAAGTACTTCGACATGTTGTTCTCCTGGCTTTAGCTTCATATTGAGCATACAGGTGTAAGAGTGGGTAGTCTGGGAACCAGACGAATCTGCAAGCTCCTGTTTTATTTGCTCTGGCAGATGCGCCTGGCCCTCCTCACATTCAGACAGATTTCCAGTTGACCTGGCCCAGGTCAGGCCCATCACAACCATTTATCTAATAGGCATTTTCTAAACAACCAAGATGGCTGCCTCTGATGCAGGATGGTCTGTTGAATCCACTATCGTGACAGTATTAAACAAATTGAACAGTAGGCCTATAATTTCTATAAAAGAAGACACGACTGCACTTGAAGCTCTTATTATGGCATTTTGGTCAGCGCCCATTGAACGTCGCTTGGAAATCGAAAATAAACTGGAAGATTTTAGACTAATTCACATTTTTAAATCGGTTTGGTGATGCCAGAGTGGTACCAATAAAACAAATGATTGTATCTCCCAAAAACTTTTCCTTTAAGAGTGCAGACATTGTTGACTATGCTTTTGTTCGATTCCTTCATTCACTGTCATTGTACTGCAAACTTTCTGTCTCCTTCCTCACAAATCTCTCTTACCTTTGCCAGTCTGTTTACCTTCAGGCCTTGTAACAGATCTTTAAACTCCCACATGCATACTCCTTGTTGGCCTCCATTGCTGTGCGAGTTTATTTTGCTTTTTTTTTTATCATCAAACACACAACCTCACAGTGCCATTGTGTTAAGAAGAAGTGTTCAGGGCTCCATCATATGCTGAATTTGAGGTGCATTTGTTGCTCTTTCTCCCCTATCACACATAAACTAACACCTACCTTTCGGTTGGGTTTTGAGTGCTACGATAGGCATACTTACTTTGTCTGGAATCTATCCTTCGCAATGTTTCTAACAGGTGCCCTTAGACACCCTGTATCTATGTCTGCTGAGATATGTGGCTAGGGTGATGTGTGCATCCGTGTGTATTTGTATGTGTGTGTGTGTGTGTGTGTGTTGGCAGTGACGCCTGCATCCTCTCGAGGATCATCGGGGGCACTCGCTGTAAACAGATCTTCGTGGGCATCAGCAAATCCCATAGCTGGAGTATGTCATGGCTCTTTACCATTCTATCATTTTCTCTCTCACTCACACACACACACACAGGCAGGCACATAAACACTCCCACTCATGTATTCACGATATTCCTTATCTGTCGACGAGAGGTTTCAGTCTCTCTCTCTCTGCACAGGCTCAGTCACGCAGTCTCCCTCTCTACCCCTTTCCCCGACAGCAGGGCCTCCCGCTTGCTTTACCATTTCCAGGAAGTGGGTAAAACCAGTCTTGAGTTTCCCTCCCCTCCGTTCCAAGCTTCCAGGTGGAGAAAATAGACTCCGCTGTCGCCCTTGTCCAAATCTGTCCCCACATTGGAGTGGAAAAGAAAAAGTGGAGCCGCCTGACGGGTAGAGCCCAAAATAAGAAATTTAAGGTTTTACTTCAAAGCTGCCTTGCTGTGCTTCACCCGGCTCCCTTTCTCCCGCTACACTATTGATCATTTCTTTCACCTTCTACCTATTGCCAGACAAACACAGCAATAGAGATGCCAAGCTGTCCCTCCATGTCAGGACTACGTAGTCAAGCTGAGATGCTGCCAGCATTTACAGGCTGCATGTAAATTATATATTTTAGTATCATAAGTATGCAGTTTAATGTGACTAAAATAGTATCATATAACCACAAAGTAATAAAAAAGTGTAATTTGAAGAACTATTAACATTTGATTGATGATTTTGGATTAATGATTTTAGGTTGACAGCCACACAACTGCCCCTCCATCATTGCTACACTGAGGCAAAACAAGTATAATTAGTCACAGAAAAGCATTGATTATTCTAGGTTTTCTCTTTCATTATAGTGACAAATAATTGCAGACCACACTTTCTCAAAGAGTTTGTTTTGTAAGATTGTTTGGAAAGTATTTTTTGTGACGCTGCCAGGCAAAGAAAACAGCAAATTCCACAAAAGTCCTCCTAAACTTCTCACACAACAGCTTTCTACCATTTTGGCAGGTCTCAGTAAACTGTTTTGGCATGCCTCCCTCATGTGTGTGTGATAGTTGTTTGCTGAGTTTCAGGAAGGCTCACTTCCAGCAGGCCTGAAACAATAGAGTATGGTTTTCTCAGCTTGTTGCTGCTCGGTGTAGGCCTTCGTCTGCAAGAGCAAGAGGGAAACTCCGGACTTGCCACCTCCTGCTTCTCGTCCACCGCCTTCTTCTTTTCCACCTCCTCCCCCTCTACCCCCCCAACCGCTCTGATGACTCAGAGAAATGTGCTTGGCTCAGCTCCCGCTGCCAAAGCGCAAACCGAGGTCTGATGAAAACGGAGATTCCTTGATAAGAATTTTGGCTGAATTAAGTCCTTAAGCTTTTTCAGATGTACCATGTTCAATAAGAGACGTAAAAGAGAAAGATTTGTTGAAACCAGACCAAATAGGTTCATGTTTCTTAACTTATTGCTACATGTTTATGTGCTGTGCTGTCGTGCTGGATCCAGTTGAAGGCAGCCAGTTGCTGTCAAGCACAGTTTCAAGGCTACGAGTTCTTGCTGATTTATGTTGTCCCTTCTGGAAATAATGGACATATCAGTGCTTGAAATGAATGCCTTTTTGACATGGTGATGTCTGTTTGCAAGTATCCATTCACGTATTTTCCTTTACTTTCTCTAAAAAGAAGACGCATTTGGCATGAAAAAACTTTCAAGGAATAGCTCACAATTTATTACAGCTTATCTCACATTAATAAAACAGATGTCATGCCCTTTTAACTGAAATGTTGCTTTCCTTCAACATCAGTGGATAAAAAGGTCACTGTCACTTTTCTTTATATTTTTCTCTTCATACGTGATCTCCAAATCCCTGAAAGCAACAAGTATATAAGTTAATTTAAAATAATCCCCCTCATTCATAATTCTCATTTGTGTGTCGTGTTTTAATAATTCCATGAAAAAGTGCAAAAGTAAAAAATAAGTAAATAAAAAGAATCTGCTTCAAGTTATGTGAAGCTTAATTTTAAAATACAAATTTTCTTCAGTAAAACAACACTTGTTACATGTCCCATTAGCTGTAACAAAGAAATACTGTTTTATATAAACATTAAAAATTGTCAAATCAGACTATAATAATGCCTAATGATATGTATCTTAATAATATATACCCTTTTTTCATTTTGAAGGTAAATACTGTAGCTAAATAAATTATTGTTTGTCACAGTTACATAAACTAAACACAACATTCATTTTCTTATCACAGCTAAAATAAATAATTTTCTTTTCACAAGTTTATCATCACTAACGATACCACTTAACTAATAACCAATATAGCCCACATTTCCCCTCATGTGAACCCACACTAGACAAAAATAGTATTTTTTTTTCTTTTTCAATCCAATCCAATCCACTTTATTTGTATAGCACGCTTTATAAACACAGGGTTACCAAAGTGCTGCACAGTACAATAAAGCACAATAAATATATAGCATAAAGACCAAGTTTTTTTTATTCATATATTAATATAATGTATACGGTCACTCCCTCATGTTACAGAGCAACATGGTTAACATATTATGATTGTTGAGAAAAGCTGAGAAAATGGTTTTCCTTGACAGTGAAGAATGTAATTTTCTGAAAATCAAGTTGAGGAAATGTTCTTTCTATATAGGCAGATTTTTATGAGATTATATACTGTAGATTACCAGTAAATGTAGGGCCACATATGTATTAAATGTTTTTTATAACCATTAATGATATTAGAAGAGAGGGAAATTAAACAAATTATCATTAGTAGATTTCTTTTTTCTTAGAAGTTGACATAGATTTTTTTTTTAAATTTTAAAGTTTATAATAGACAAAATTGACCCAGGTATTATAATGTATATTGTCCCTAATCAAAGTAAATAATATATCTGAAAACACTGGTAAATAAATCAAATGACACAGACTTACTGTATGCCAATAGGATTAAAAAAATTATTTGCTCAGTGACTAACATGGTTTTCCGGACGATATATCATTATTGTTGTTTCGAGTCTAACCGCTCAGCTTTTCCATTAATGTTTTATGTGTCACCGTGGCTGATCTCTCGCTGCCTAACACTGAAATGGTAGCTTTGGTATTGCTTGCCAGGGAACCTTCCCAACTTGACTTCCCCTTGTGAAGTAGGAGCTCTAAGGAGCTTTGGCAGCACTGGTAATGAAGATACAGTAGTTCGTTGTGTGTTTTTGTAGTCACTATTTAGCTGTAAAAGATATAGCCTTGACTCAACTTAGTTAATCAGCTCCTCCTCTACTCATCCATCAGTCATCATGTCCCTCTTTTACAATATCTATGTCTATATCTTAATCTACATCTACTTTCCTCTTTACTTTTCTAATTATTTCTTTAAAAATCTTTCCAAACTATTGCTATTGTAAAAAAATCTGTGCACACTTGATCTTTGTCTCTAATAAGAATGAACAGTACTTTGTGATAGATCTTGCATGAACTTACAATATATATCGCTGTTTATTTTTTAAAATTCTGCTCTACCTTATTAATCACCCACCACTATAAGCCAGAGATCTCACACAACCAACATAACCAAAAGCCCCTGATAGTTTCTGTCAAACTTCTTCGCATTCCCTCCTCTCATGAGGGCATGCAATGTCGACTTCATATGTGAATAAGAAATTTGGAGAAAAATATCATATTAGAAAACACTGCACACAGATGGTTAAATGTGTCACTAATAGCACAGCAGATTTTCTTGGCAGTGCTTTATAGTGTATTAGATTTAACTGTTGGCTGTAATATATTTGGCCAACTACAATAGCGCCTCTAAAGCTAGCATTGTTGAGGTGTCCCCCAGGGCTCATATTTTGGCCTTGCACAGTTTTCTTCTCTGGGATAACATCTGCTTTGTTCTAGGCTCTCAAGTATCATCCTTCAGATCACATATCTAACCACTGTACTGATCTTAAGAGCTTGGGCTTATGGCTCTGTGATATACACATACACACACATGCAAACACCCACAGAGACACGATCACAGAGTCAGTTGGTCACTCTCTCACAAAGGTCACACATACACACACAGAGTCATGCACAGAGCTAATCAAATGGCTTGTGCAATCTTTTTCCTTTTTCTTTCACTTTTTCCCTTCAGGGGTCGCCACAGCAAATCAGTTGTCTCCATCTAACCCTGATGATAAATCAGTTTAAGGAAATGGCCCACTGTAAAGGGAAGAGCAAGATCCCCCAGCTATTTTGGGTGCTGTTTAAATGTATGTACGTGAGAACGAGAATATACTTGCTTCTTTTATCTATTTGTATAGCACTCTTGAGTCTATGTATGATTACACACAATTGTACCATATGCATACTATAAGTGTGTCTATGCCTGTGCATGTGTGTTACAATACTTGCCAGTGGTCTTTTGTGTGTTTATTACACAGGGAATTGGTTTCATGCAAACTGATTTTCCTGGTGAACCTGATTTGGCCTCTTTGTTATCTGTTTGATTAATGGACACACTACAGTATATCTAACTGCCGTGTGTGTGTGTGCGCGCATGTGTGTGTGTGTGTTACTGCATGTGGGTGCATGTTTGTTTGTCAAACAAAGCAGCTGGCTCAGAGGTGTTATATTTTGCAGGCCTTGTTGCTGGTAGAACTCCCCATGTGAACTGGAGAGGCAGAGAAAAAGAGCTACCGTGTGGTGTGTGTGTGTGTGGATGTGTGCGTGCGTGTGTGCGTATATGCGTATGCACATGCCTTAGACAGAAGCAGAGCGACAGCTTGTTTGAAGCCTGCCACTGAGACTATCATCAAACACCACCTCAACTCTTTGCCCTTCAGCACACACACACACACAAACACACACACAGAGTACTAATACACGTACAGTCACACATCATTGATGCATCTCAGACTCTCTCTTCCCCTGTGATGCACACAAAAACACATCTATTCTGTTTTTATAATAGTATAAGGAAGGCACATAAATAATATCAGACATTCCAGCTGCAGGTATTTTACTATCTCCACTCCTTCTTATCACTGTCAGTTCATCTGTCTTATCCATCTGTCAGACAAACAAGAAGACATACACATACACACACATACGCACGCACACAGGTTGCTTTGTCAATCAGACAACAATGGGTTGTTGAGAATCACATGTTGGTTCCATCTGGACTCCTCTGAGGTCAGTGTATGTCAGGTCTGGAAAAAAAATAAAAGCAGAGCAAAAGCATCAAGTGAATTAAACCGAAGTAACCGAACTAAGTATTTATTTTTGACATTCATGTTTATTGATATTAATGATTGCTCTATAATCATGAAATAATAAGTGAAAACATATTTTTACATTGCTTTGTGCACATGACCTATTTTACATGATGCCACACATCGCTAATAGGAAGATGAACATAAAAAAAGAGCGTCCGGTTAAAAATGTGTCAGGGGAATTCCTTTGTGACTCATATGGTTTTGGTGTCATCTTGTGATGTGGGGTGGGTGCAGGATTTGGTAAAGTTCACTACGCTCTGATCTTCTCCTCCTCCTCACCATATCTGTGTGTCTGAATATTGGCTGACGGTGGGAGATGGAGAGTGGGCATTGGGAGACAGGACTTCACCTCCGCCCTTTATAGTGAGATGCAGCCCGGGTGATGACACTGAGTCATGCTTGCTAAGCGCTCATCTTTCTTATTACCGTAGTATTCTCCATTATGGCTCCTGTTCCCACCACACCCTATCCTGCCGCTGTTATACACACTGTACAGTGCTATAAATCCACACACACACACACACACACACACACAAAATCTGGGTCAGGACCCAATTGTGAGTTAAGGGAAGATTAAAAATCACCTCTCAAATTTTCTGAGAAAATTGTCTTTTTTAATAGAGACCCAAAGCCTTTCTGTTTCCCTTCTATGTAAGAATGAGAGTTGCATCATAAAGTACTTTAAATGATGCAACTTATTCTGCAGATAAGCACAATAGTCTGAAAATACTGTACAATATGGGCTCACAAGGAAAATAGGTTGAAAATATGTACAGTTAACCACACAGTCTCCTGTTTACTGATTATTATTTATTCATACAATCATTTTTTTTATTCAAAAAGATTAAGGAATGTATGCTAGTATGCGAGAACTAGCTAAGATAAGATACATCGTGTTTGTCTTCAATAATTCATCATTTATCAATTGCTTCTGTATTTTGATGTTTTTGCTAGGGTGAAGGCTGACTGTATGTGTTTTACCTTATTATTTATTAAATAATATTAATTTTGTTATAGGTAAACAAAAGTCAAAAGGAAAAACTTCCATCATGCCAAAAATATTGAGAAAATCAAATAGTTTAAGTAAATTAAAAGATAGTGAATTAATTTGCATAATTTGGATGGCTGAATCCTCATATTGGCTTCAAATAAATGTTTAAATGCACTTCTAAATGCCCATCATTTACACCGAAAGTGAATTATGAAGGGATCTTCATAACGGCCAGTATGAACAGCAGGAATGATTACAGCAAGAAAAACGTGTTCATTTGGGCATCTGGCTGTTGATTTAGGACAGACTTGAAAAACTGTGAACTTGTCCTATTATTAATAACCTATTATTATTTAAACCAACATTTTTTTTCTGACTAAGATCCCCTGCAAATAAATATTTAATTGTCAAGAATGCAAACAGAAGGAGTGAGGCAACCTGGGCAAGAAACATTATGAGGTCAAATCTGTACGTAGCCAATGCAAATATATTTGGCTGTATTGCCACAGCTCATTGAGCTGAGAGAAATATCTGAAATAGCTCTTGAGTCACAGCTATATTACTAATATATGTAATGGGAATTTGATTTGCAGCATATTTAAACTTTTAGGACTTTTGTTATGGGACTATGCAAATCATCTTTTTTAATGTGCGTATGTTCGAGACAGCAGGGAGCAAGGGAACATGCAGAGACAGTTAACCTGCTGGAATAGATTTCAACGGTAAAGCTTCATGTACATGAATAATTGCCTAATATCTGACAGGGAGGTACTTGTCCTTAGGGATCCATCTAGCCACCCCCTACCCCCCAGTCACATTATCAAAGCAAATATGCTGAATAATCAACTAGCTTTTTCACACCCTCCGCTTTACCAGGAAAATTAACTCCAACAAGTCTAAAGGTATTTGAGACGTTTGACTTCAAGTCTTATTTTCATTTTGTTTTGGGCTCTTTCTTGGTTAAAAGCGAGCAGCCACAAATACATTTACTCTTACATTCAAAAGTAAAGTTAATAAAAATGACTGAAACTCACCATCTGCTAGGTGAGTGTGCTTATGTTTAACTACAGCTTGTGAAAATCTGCTCAGAAATCTTTTGAACCATTGAAAAGGCCAAAACACAGGAGATCATGAGATGAAAAGGCCATGGCACTTTGAGCCTCACTATGAGCTTATTATCACAGTCTATACACGGCGTCCACACGACTGTGTGACTCGAACTCTGTGACTCGCAGAAAGATTTCTCCTATGTCGACTGCTAGTGTGAATACTGGCACAATGCCTAGAGAAAACATGTTTGATACTGTTGTCATGTTACATGAGTTCAGGTAGCAAAGGAGGACCTGAAAGATCTTAATTATTTTTTTAGATGCCGTGCCAACTAAAGTTTGAATCACCTAGCATGCACATTAATCACTACGACTACTGTACTTAAGTATAGTTATAACTTACTTGTACTAAAGTATTTCCATTTTATGTTATATCACTACTCTATATTTTGTTAATTTCGGAGGAATCATATTTTTTCACCCCTTCCATTATTTTAGAGCTCCACTACAACTACAACATTAAAATGCGTCTTAAAAGTCAATGATTTAATAATATTAATGTAATAATAATGCAATACTTAGAAATAAGCAATTTTGCATAATAGTAGTACTTACTGATAATACCTTTATATTTTAGTGCCAATCTTGACTTTGACTTTGTAATATTAGTACACTATATTAGTATACTATACTTACACTCAAGTAAAGGATCATACAGCTTGACATTAACAGACATGCATGTTGAAACCTCCAGTTTCTAATATTCAGTTGGTTTCACACACAGAGGTGGGGTTTAGAATAATAGACACAATAAAGATTAGAAAGACAAACCCAGACATCATCATGATTGCTAATCAAATATTGCTAAAGAAAAATAAACAAATAAGGAAAAACTCAGCTGACCAACCCTTTGTTGGCTAATTCTGGCCAGTTGCAGTTGCAGTAACTGAATATTTCTCAACCTTGTAAAAAAAAATAAGAAATAACAAGAAAATGAATAAATCACGCTTAAACGGAGTGTAGTCCTATGAAAATGCCATTAAGGGAGCATGATGATGCGTCAATGTGGGACAAAAAAGTAACTGAGGTCTTGTATGAGGAAGGAAGTCATAGTATTCAAAATAGATTTGGTTTGCTCGTATGTTTTTTATCTTTTAATCCTGTTTTTTTCCTCTGCCTCTCTCTCTTACTCACACACACACACACACACACACATGTGCCAAAGCAGCAGGGTGTGTGATGTGGTGGAAAGACCTCGGGAGGTTTGGCTCTTGATGGTTTCTGGGAGCAGCATCAAAATGGTGACTTGATCCACGCTCGGCAACTGGATTGGCTTAATCTGGTCTCAACGCAGTCATGGCAATCTGGTTCTGCCTAGAGATTGATGGTGCAGTGGGGGAAGGTTGCAAGAAGAGAAGGCGTTTTTATTAAGAGTTAGGCTGGCTAGAGTTGATCAGGAGTTTTTTTTGTGTGTGTGTGTGTTTTGAATGGGGCTTTTTGTTCCAATGTGACTCACCGTGTTCTAGCCACGGTTGGTGCCTGGAGGGAGAGATGGAGGGAGGGTGAACGGCACAGAAGAGAAAAATTTGATGTGGTTAGGTCATTAGGAGACTGCATGTTCGCTTGCTATGTCAAGCTTCGGCCTACTTCTCAACTAAATCAATAAACCAACTGAGACACACAGAGTAAAAGAAGATCTATCTTCTAGTTTTCCAGCTCCAGATCATTTTAACTTTTTCAATTCTACTAATTGTGTGCGTTAGAATGACTAAATCTACCTTCGATACATCAGTCAAAACAGATGCCGCATGTGATTTCTCACTACTAATTTGTCAGCAAAATTCTATTGAGTTTACATTCACAATTACCTGTGTCATGTTTCTGATTACTCTACGTAAACATGCATGAAATTAAAAAGAATGATTTCTGTCGTATTTCCTACAAACTGCTGGTGGCCTGTTTGTTTGTAAGTGCTGGAGCTTTAACAGAAGACAATTTTCCCCACTCTTTGTCCTTGCATTTTTTAAAGTAATGTCCATTAGGATAAAATACTAAAGTTCTTGCTCACCACAAAGCCTGATCAAAAGCGCTGACTATGAAAAAAACAAAAAACAACAAAATCCTGCACTCACTTGTATATATGTATACTACACTGATATCTCTGTGTTAAAATGTTATTAATTAAATAAATGCCACCTGTTGCTTCCAAACACATACGTGCACATACACAAATCACCAGTTTTTCTTAGGGACCCCTCCTTTCTTTCCTCAGCACTCATTATCACCCAAGTGCGAATGAAACCTCCACTTGAGGCCCACCCATGACCACCTTTCTGGAGCTCTCCAAGAGGTGTTATCACACTCGTGCCCCCTCCACCCCTGCACTCCAGCACCATTTGCCATGGATGTTTCAAAACCATCTGAACTGGCTGTAACCAGGGGCTATTTTGGGAGGGGGATGGCAAAACCGTCTGCTACTTGCAACGGCCATCGGAAAAAAACAGGGATTGCGAAGAGGGAGTGCTCTCTGGGTGAGTTGGTGAAAAGGGAGTCGTGGTCCTCCTGTATATGTATGTGTGCAAACATGAACGTGTGTGTGTGTGTGTGTGTGTGTGTATGTGTGTGTGCTCACAGCCAATCACACCAGTGTCCAAGTGCAGTGTCTGGATCATGTGTCGCTGTAGGCCATAGAGATTGCTGTTGAAATCAGAGATTTCATATGCTTGCAAAAGCCTGACTGACGCTGAAGTTCATTCTCTGAACACTTGGTCAGTTCAGTTCACTCACATCATTATCAACATATTGGTTCTATGAACAGGTTTTGCAACAGAACTAGGCCCTGCACTATTGTGTTGTGATATCAATATATGTGCTAATTTACACAAACTTGCAGTAGTTTGTACATGTTGGATACCTACAATAATTCCAGTTTATGGAAATTTTAAAATAAATTATGCATTTAGCTCAGAGCAGTTAGCAGACAAAACCACCTGTGTTTGGTGTTTTTAACAGAAACAGCCTTCCCTGACATATGCGTTCAGGGCCTTTGAGAAAGAGCCTGATGAATACGTTGAGAAATGGAACATGTCAGCATCGCTCTCTATTTGCATCTGAAGCGTCATCTCCCTGTGTGAGACTTGATGCAAGTAAGAAAATGTGTCATGGTCAAAGGTATGACACATGAATACATGAAACACTAGGCCAGAATAATAAACTCTTTAGAATTACTCAAAAGTCGCCTAATTCTGAGATAAACTTTGAGCAGAACTGAATAGTTTGAGATTTTCTAAAAATCATTGAATCATGTATTTGAAAAGTAAATGTCAATACAATGTATTGGCCTCTATATTAATTCATCTCATTCTTCTTACATGTGTACTTTTAAACTTTGCCGACCTATGGCTTGCAAGAAGACATCCTACTCTAAAGATGAGGAATTTTTACATAAAACATACACACACGTACACACAGACACACACAGGACTGCTCTGTAAAGTGAGTGGGCCAGTTCTTCCTATTTCTCTTAATGTGTCCCTTGTGCTGGAGGTGTGGAGCTGCCAGCATTGTTCACTCCCTACACTGGACACTAACAGCTGTGTGTATTTACTGATGATAAACACACAAGTTACTGCGTGCATTTTAGCCACATTTAGTTATTGTTAACAGCGGGTGTTTTCAATGTATGATATGAAGATCTGTATTCAAAGTTGGCAGGTGTGAGTTTATGTGGCTTTGTGCCTATGAGTGTCTGCGTATCTGTTCAGTGTCTAGAAGAAATGCAGCACAGATAAGGCGTGTCTGCATGTTTGCAAATCCTAGATAGGTCCCACTGGACTATGTAATGTGCAGTTCCGCTGATGCAGCTACAGGGTGTGGATCACAGGCCTCCTGATGCAGCTCCTAGGTCAGACTTGTAGGCATTACACATATGCCTCGGGATGCAGCTCCAGGATTGAGCTGTCAGGCTTTATGAATGGGCCACAACAACACCGGCCTCTCATAGTTAAACTGCTTTTCAGATCCATGGTCGAAACCACAATTGTTTTTTGTTTTTTTTTAAACTGGACAAGTTGAATAGTTGCCAGGTAAAGATCAGTTTTTCCTCGTTTTTTCTTCACATTCATCAGATGGGTGCTTTCCCACAGTTCTATAACATATATGGATGTTTAATAACAAATAAGTAAGAAGCACCTACAACCATGAATAAGCAGGATATTGAAATTCTGCAAAATCAGGATAACATTTTTGAGATCCTGTTTGTGTCCATTGGCTTTTTATTTTATCCAAACTTTGCTTCACAAGACATTTTCATAGAGTTACAAGTTGCTTTGTTCGGAGCAGTTAATAATTTGTTAGGGGGAATTTGAAGGAATTTTGTGGTTTGCCAAACTGTTCCTCAAGAAGAAAACTCACACAAACACTGACCACAGATTCTTTAGACATGACTAACGGTGATATCAATACATACCAGATAAGGTATTAAAAACGGCTGAAATTAAAGGGGGCCTATTTTATGGCATTTAAAAGTCGCAGTAACTCTATCAACAAGGTGATCCAGCTTATCAAACATTTGTGTGAGAGAGTATTTTTTTATATGCATGGAATGTCTGACTCATTATCCTGTGTGTGTGTGTGTATGTATGTGTGTGTGTGTGTATGTGTCTGTGTGTGTGTGCGGCCTATGTCACATCTTCAAAGAGGCTGTGCTAAACGCTAAAGTTTATTCAGATCATTTACACATTTCTTCTCCTCACTGAGTTAAGGGGTCTGTCTCTATGCACTTTGCATAGACTACTCTGTTTTACATAGCAGTTGAAGCCTGATAGCATGTTGTTTTTTTCTTTCTCTTAGTAGTTGGATAAGCTTCATAGTTTTACCTCAAATATGCTTGCATGATTCTTTAGTTGTTCCATCAGTATTTTCAACCATAGCAGATGCTGTGAATGTGATGAAGTGAAAATATTTTGTTGCTGTTCATTGAGAACTGAAAAACTAAAAGTGGCACCCACATTTTTACACACCACGCTTTTTTGGATACATATACGCTCTAAATACCAACTAATGGGGTGGGTGTCAAACACATAAAGGATAAGGCTAACAACCAAGGTCTCCATCTCTTAATACTGTCTATGGCTCTTAGCCTAGAGAGGTTGTTCATTTCTATTATTCTAATACTTTATTATTATTCTATGTCTTTAAACAGCTCATCAATATATACTTTAAGTGTAAATAATTTCCTAAAGGAGCCAGGCAATGTAGTTTTAGCAAATGTTACTCAAACATGAGTAAATAGTATGTTTATCGGGAGCTGTTGTCATCTGCGGATTTGGTGCACTGGTATGCATTAACAACACCAGTGTATGTGGGACAGACTCAAAATAAACTACACTGCTCATGTTCATTATAACGGAGGAACATGTCATAACTGTCATGTCATGTCATAACACCAGTGAGGCTCACTGATGTGTATTTGATCCATAGCACAGAGGAATAAGTTATATTTTTCGCTTTGGCTGCACAGAACATAGTCAAGTCAAAATCAATCATCTGTTTCATGTAATGTATTGACAATAATTAAACCCCTCAGGACATGTTTTAAGCTGTATGTAAAATACTCTACTTAATATACTTAATTTATATATTATTTATTCTACTTATAATTTGTGTCTGATATGATTTCTTTCACCAGATGTATTCTTTCAAGAAAAACGGGTACTTAAAACATATACCATAGCATATCGAAGTTAAAAAATGCAACATGAAATACAAGTTTTCTACACAAAGACAACAACACAGTTCATATTATTTTGAACAGACACTTTATTGAAAATGTTACACATGATTAGAATAAATAATCCAGGATTCAAGCATTTTACAAACCATAATTGACTCATTTAACACTGCGTACTCCACATTCATGAAGTCATCAGTTCTTCATAGCAGCCATTACTCAAACAGGCATTCATCTGTCTTTGCATCTGCCTGCATTTGCCTCAATCCATGCTTCTGGTCCTTCAATTCACTCCACAATTAGCTATGGTCATATATAGGCCTGCGATTCAAAGCTTTTTCACTTGATTTTCATGTAGCCATCAGCACTCCACGAGACAATTGGCCCTTTTCATATCGTCACTGTGGATGAACCCTGTAACCTTGTGTTAGTGAACACTACTCTAATTTAAAGTGCCCTGGGTGGACTGCAGCCAGCTGCCTCGGGGCATTGCCTCTCAATGACGATACCTTGTGATGGGATGGCCAGCTTTTACATAGACACAGACACACACATATCCTCGCATATTTCTGCTCAGTTTGATTTCACCCTTTTGGTTACACTTTGCCAGCCTGTTTCAGCAATCAACCAAATCAGAGAAAGAACAGGACGTTAAACTTTTATAGCCGTCATCTCCCATCCTTTTCTTCTCACTAGCTTCTGTTTCACCAATTTCTAATGTGGAGTAGTTTGCTTTATTAGCCGTTTTAACACCTGCAGAAGCCATTTTTACTGCCTGTTTATGAAACCTACTTTGCAACATAAAAGTATGTAGTATTTTCTGAATTAGTGTTGCTGAGGTTAATATTGAAAACTTAACCTGAGACATGGTATACAAGCTATGAGACACATGGTCCATTACATACAGATATTATTATTGTTATGACAGTTAAATGATACAAGTTAATCAGCAAGACACAAAACAGGATCAAACACGCAACACAAACACAAAACAGGATATCGTTGGAATATTCACATTTAGCTCTGGTTGACTGCATAAGCATGTAGAAGCTTTAGGGTAATCGTATGAAATACAAACCAAGCATTCTCACTGAGAGACATTTGGCCCTCTAGGTGAAACTTTTTTTAGGACATCAAGACAAAAAAAAAAAATGAAAAGCTTCATTCTTGCCTTCAGAAGAAGTCTCAAACACTTTCTTGCCTTCGGTTAACGCTGCTCTCCTCAGGCTGAGCAGCTGATTAATTGACAACATGCTGCCGTGGCTGGATGTTTTTAAAAGCAGGGGATTTTTAACTCAAACTTTTTTGTGCTCTTTGAACCACGAGACATGGCGTGGTGAACAGGATGGAGACCTCATGACTGCCAATAGACATGACAGGCGGGGAGGCACAGTCGTCCCCCACCACCACTCCCCCTCAGTCAGTTCTTTCTGTGGGATGCTTTTGTCCGATAAGAGGTCATGCGCCACACCCGATTTAAGTCATGTGGTCCTCATTGCATGACGAGCAACACAAAACAACAGTGTGTTTGGTTGTGCGTGTGTGTGTGTGTGTGCGTGTGCGTGTGTGTGTGTGTGTAACCGAGCAAAAGCATCTGTGACTAGGTATTTTGTGCTGGTCTTTAATTTGAAAAAAAAAACATTTGTTGGTCAAGTTTATATATTTTTTGTTGTCTTTGCTGCATAATCAAAGTATGAAAGCATGTGCTGAGTTGTGTGGGTGTGTAGGGTCTGGGTTGGGGCTTTTTAGTACTTTTCTGCTCTGGGGGACTCTTACTCGACACCCACGCCTCGTTCTATTAAACTCTGGACCACATCAACATTCCTGGGATTAATTTAGACACAAACTCTATAGCTACTCATATATGCACGCACGCACACACACACACACAGTATATTAGTGCTCTGAGACAAATTCTTATAGCCAGTAGAAAGATGGTTGTCAGCCCTCATGTTAGTGCTAAATATGGTTATGATCTAATCCAGTTTATAAAAGAGAATGACAACCATGTTTTACACTACCACATTTGAAAGTGAATCCCAGCTACACTTGACTGGATATCTGATGCACGTGTCACAATGACAGAAATAAGAAAAATGTGTAACTCAAACGTTTACAGGTTTCTTCTACTGCTTTCGTTGTCTGATGTACCCCAACACAGACAAGGACATGGTCAGCAGGATGGACCAGCAATGTAACACGATATTGCCTGTGTATGCAGACATGTCCGCACATGGAGTTGATGCATATGGTTTTAAATTGTGGGCTGTATCACATATGTGCTGAGATTTGCAGTTATCTCGATGCAAGTATAATTTGAGTTTATTAGTAAAGGCAAAAATATAGTGGTTGTCATTGTATAGTTGGGTGTTGGCAACTATGTTGATCATCAATGAATCTATAATCTTTCAAGAGAAATTACCGTACAGCTACTGAACAGTGAATATTTTCTGGTTTCTTGATCTTCTGTGATAGTAAACTGAATATCTGTGGGTTTTGGACCGTTGGATAGAGGAAATAAGACTTTTGTAGATGTCATCTTGAGCACTGGGATAATTATGATGGACATATTTCACATTTAATAGACAAATGCAACCAAATACTTGGCAGGGATATTTGCCATCATCAAGGGAAGTGATTCTGTTAATGTATGAGGGGACTGAGCGCATACTTGAACCGCAGGGGTAGCCCGACATGAAGCATGACTCAAAACATTCATTCAAGGTCACCTCATTCTGATATATTTTAATATTGGAACAAAGCCATTATTTCCCCCCTACACTTAATCTGAGTGTTTTAGTTCCCCATACAAATATTGCTACTACTGCTTACTTATGAATGTTGGACTAACTATTTAGTAGGTAATAAGTTAGTGATCAAAAAACAAACGACTATGCCCTTAGGGAGATGTTGAGGTAATTCCTTCACTCAAGCAGTGGGTATTTCACTCTGTCCTGCAGTAATATATAAAATGCAATTAGTTCTCTTTTATAAACAATGTCTCAAATACTGGCTATACCTCCAAGATGTTAACTTTGTATGAGCTAAGAAAAACAGCCCTGTCCTAAATAAATTTTTAAAATTGAATTACTTTTTAAGGGTGTGACACCATTGAATATTCCAAACTAATAGGAAACCATATAAACATGTAACTGAAGTGTAATATAAACATGGGAATCACCATAATCCAGATTCAATACTTCATCATTCAAGTGATGAAGTATTAAAGGCATTTCATCATTAGGAGCATCACAGTTAACTGGCTTAAATGTTTTACAGTAAAAAGGGTGAAAATGGTACAGAACCAGGAGCTGGTGGGATCAATTTCCTTCTGTAAACTATATGCTTCATCTCATTATGTTGATTAGGTGATCCTGTCTGAGCCATCAGGGAAAAAAAACATTTCTCTCTCTACAGGTTATATACAGCCACATATTGATGCTGTCACTCTCTCTCTCTCTCTCTCACTAAATCTCCTTTTCACTTTCGCTCACACCTTGTGCTAAGTCCTTAATCACAAACATGCTCATTTCCAACCTACATGTTTACCCAGACAGATCAATCCAGCAGCTGCCTGACCTTCACCTAACACTAACCCTGAGAAATAGAGCTCATATCAGAGGACTTGCTGTAAGTAGCTGTGCATGCAGCGGCCTTCCACATTTCAGCTGTGGTTACACTCACTGTTAGTGGGATATTTGTGTGCATACATTTGCAGGTGTCTGCATGCTTACATGCAAGTGTTTTTTTTTTTCTTATCGCGTGTGTGTCGCTGTGTGTTCCATCTATGCGTGCGCCTGCATGCCTACATACTATACAGGTTTAAGCTATCTGTATGTGTGTTTCTGTATTAGCTTGTGTGTCAGGAGCATGGGTTGTAACTCACTCTGACTGCGAGCCGAGGCCCCTGGCAGGGAAAGCTGTGGGTCTGGCAGGTCTCAGCAGGGCCCTAAAGCAGCTCTGCAGCTCAGCTCTACGCAGCTCATCTTGGCTCCGCTGGTGGTTGCGGGCCTGTCTCCATGTCACACTGAAGAAGTATTCAAGAGAGCTCCTTACTGGGAGGCCTCCAGTGTAAAAACAGGACAATGTCATCATGTCTTATTGTTGGCAGCCATGTTCATAGCTCAACAATAGGTTCTCAGCCACCAAGCTAAAAAGAAGCATGAACATTTTATGCCAGTTGATTTGCAGAGCGTTTGCCATTTTCCTATGATGAATGGTAGCACAAGCACTATTTAAGTCGCTGCGGGTCTGCCAGGTCTGCCTTAGAGAATAGGCAGCAGTGTGGCACCTTTTAAATCTTCTGTCAAACTTTATAGCTGGCTATTTAGCAATTTTCGAGCAACAATACATCAGATTTTTCCTAAAAGCATATGCAGACTATCTGTACTACTCAAGTGGGTAATTTACAATTTCATAGCTTAAAGAAACACTCATTTCATTTTAGTAAATAAACTTGTTTAATGTTTGATTAGGAGTTGGATGAAAAATCCATTTACCGTATTTTTCGGGCCATAAGGCGCACCGGATCTATTAACAGTAGTATCAATTAACATGTCAATTGCTGTCATTGTCCACACATAAGGCGCATCTTATAATAAGGCACAATAAGCGAAAACAAAACGTGTGTCTGACAAGTCCAATTTTATTCAACTAATTTACAATAACTCTCAGTTGTAGGTCAACAATAAAATACAAGTTTAAGTGGGCGATTTCCGCATCAAACATGCCCGGATCCCTCTCAACGTTGTACAGTTTTAACACAAAAATACAAAACTGTTGTTCAGAGTTTAACAGTTGGGTGATTTTAGGATCCAGCAGCCCGGATCCCTCTCGTCATTATCCGAGTCAGTCTCGTTGCTGTCACCGGGCTGTTCAGTGATGATTCTGGCCTCTGCGAGGCTCCTGACTCGCGGAGTAATACGTTATTAGCCGTAATGTGTACAACATAAAATCGGTTCGAGGTTAGTAAACACAACCAAAGGTCATACATAAGGCGCACTGTTGATTTTTGAGAAAATTTAATGATTTTAGATGCGTAGACCTTATAGTCTGAAAAATACGGTAATCTCGGCTTGTTTAATATGCAGGAGGAACAGCTAGCCTAGCTGAGCGACTCCAAAACAGTTGTATTTACATATTGTATCCATTTTACACTTGAAGAGAAGAAAATCATTGTTTAATATACAGTTAATTGGTGATGTTTACTGACCAACAACATCTGGGGCCAGAGTATGTACAGTGTGGAGCCCCTCATATTCATTGTGTAGTTACCAGATTTGCATAATTACACAATTCTGAAAAATGATTATTGTTACCAAACAAGATACAACACCTAAGTAAGACCATTTTGAAGCTGTTGAAAGGTGTATTTTTCAGTGGCTAGCTGTTCCCATGCTTCTAGTTTTTTTCACTAAATTTCGCTTGACACATGCTGAATAAATCAGTCTCTCTATTGAATGCACAAAGATTAAATTGATAAAGATTTTCCCCACAACAAAATATCAGTATTTTTTTTAAAATTTTGCTCACAACTGTAAACCCCTGTGTAAGTACTGCAGCAACAGCTGTGCCCGTTTTTTGTTTTTTTTTTCTTAAATGTTATAAAGTAGAACTGAATAGGCTTATTGTAACACTCATAACACTCAGTCATGTCTGCCAGTGGACCTGCAAATGAATCATATGTTGGTGCCTTAACCCACCACAAATGTTCTTAATTTGTCAAGTGGAGAAAAGCAACAGTTAATAATTCATGAATCTTAAAGTGACATTTTTACAACTATTATTATTATTGCATTTTTAAATGCAATGTTCATCTTCATCTTCATTCACAATTGAATATAAATGGTATTAATCTAAAGATGCTGCCTGTGAAACCCAACATCTATACCTCTGTGAATGGCTCAGATAGCACAGAGCAGCACATGGAGAGAAAGAAAGACTAGAACAAAGGTGAAAGGCAGAAGGAAGTGAATTAAATAAAGACATGGATATGTAAAGTGGGTGAGAAGATAAAGTTGTAAGACGGTGAAAAAACAAAGAGTAGTGGGACAAGATGAAGGAGAAATATGTTGCAGGAGGGAGTGTAGAGTAATAATTAGAGAGAGAGGGAGGTTATGGCCTGGACTCTGACCCAGATTTTAAATATGGTCTCTGACAACCTGATCTGAACACGCCACTGTGTGGTCTTCCTTTCTTTCCATTCGTTATAGATGCATGGTGACCACTTGATAAGTCGGAGCACCATAATTTAATGCAAAATTAAAATGACGGCAAGCTCGAGGTTGCAGCGTCATGAGATTTCTTTTGCAGGGTTTCAAAAAAAAACACATTCCTCCTTTCAACATATGCATGCACTCATCAAACACAGATGACACCTCAGGCTGAAAGAGACAGCTAGACAGCAGCTATTGTACAATACAGTTGCTTTATAGTAGAGTTGGCTCTTCCTGAAGCCTTATGAATGAAAACGTTTTTCATGCAGGCAGATAAATTCTGTACTTCTAAAAAGTAGACTGAAAATGTCTTTATGTACCAGAAAGAGAACACTGGGTTCAAGCGTACGGCTTTGGCAGGGGTTGTTGGCATTTATCTTTCTGCTTTTTGCTGGTTTACTGGTGTTGCCTTCGTCTGTTTGGTTATTTTATGACCAAGCAGAAGCTATAACCGAGCCAATTCCTGTAGAAGAAAAAACAGAAATCAAGATTTGGGGTGTTTGGCAGGGTTAGTGGGATTTTTAATAGCTAGTTTTAATAATTCATTATAAAATCATATCAAAGCAAAGCCATGTCTCAATAGTGTGCTGTAAAACTGGTATTGTTCTTATTCTTATCATTAAAAAGAATGAGCATGTCTTTAACTCTTGGAGGCACTTTAAGAAGTGTCGGTGTACATTTCTTGAATTTATAGCCCGCCTGCCTGAATAAACATGAGCACACACACACAAACGCCTCCTGTTCCGTGTGTTAAGATCGTTGGGAGTTAGGTGACAGATACTGAGAATGCCTAGGCCTAAATTAAGCCCCCTGCTTCATCAAAAACATCCTGCCTTCCTGCTTGGGCTGTGATTGTAGCAACTTCTCATGAGGGAACGCAGGTAAATCACTGAGAACAAATACACTTTATACACATTTGTAAGGATTAAATACGATTTTCTGTGACTGGTGAAATAAGATATGCTTTGTTCAGACTCCTTGAAAAAGAAAGCAAAGTTGTCATATTTTCATAATTTATTATATTTTGGTGATAAATGACAATATTTCTTTAACTACTACTTCTTTCTTACATTGCAAAATATCATGAAGTAAAGAAGTGTACCACATGGGCAAACTCCTCAAGTGAAGTGCACTGTATGGATTCTATACTGTAAACTGATTACATAGGGGTTAGGCTATAAATGCACGCACGCACACACACACACACACACACACATGTATAGTTCATGCACACAGATAACAGGTATGAAAAGAGCAGAGGTGGAACTTTAAAAGGTGCTTCTCTCATGTTTGAGGTACTTGCAGTAAAATGCTTTATACCATTCAATGCTGTGTTTGAAGTCAGAGAAAAAAAACTTTTACAAGCAAAACTGATAACATGATGCACTGTTAAATGTAAACTGCCCAAACGCTTCAGTCAACAGCTACAACCACTTAAAAGGTGATTACAGGTCAGTTAATAATTTTGAATTCTGAAAGGCATCACAATCTTCACAATCCGTGACATTAACTGTAAGTAAGTACGAGTTTAAACGTGTGATCTTTTGTGTTAAATGCAGCTTTGTCCCACTCTGTTTCGACTTTTATTTTAAGTAAAGGTTTGAGCACTTCTTTCCATATGCTCACTGGAAAAGAGAACATTCACCTGCATGTACACACAATTGCAGTATGACCCATATACAGTAAGAGAGAGCAGAAATTGGTTGGGAGGGAAGCAGGGGAGGCAAAGGAGGGAGGGAGGGTGGAGGAGAAGGCTGCACCACTCTGCTCCAGCTCCACTTCCACTGGTGACCCCACGGTTGTAAATCTGAAAGTAGAAGACTCATTCCTTACTTCTTGCTTTTTTTTTTTTTTGTTTATTCTCCATTTGACTCTCCAACACTGCACATATCACTGACAAGAAGTGACTGTATTTAATATGGACTCATTATATCTGCCTGGCAAGTCTCAGTCAGATGTTAATCTATTTGACAAGTGACTCCACAAGGTAAAGTCTTGATCTTTGGTTGTAGATGTTTGGACTTTTTTAATAGAAAGTAAACAGATATGATCTCTCTGACACAACAAATTCAAATGATTATAAAAAACAGCTTTTGCCTCTTTAACACAGACTGTGAACAGACAACTTAATTAAGCAATTACTCTGCCAAGAGATTCACTTCTTTACAAGTGAGTAAACAGATTGCCATTTTTTAAACAAAACTTCTTTTTTTTTTAATAACTCCTGCTCATTAACCATGTAACTTGTCTTATGTACAACCACTCCTTTCTGTCGGACAGTTGCCAGATAGAAAAAGAATGGAGCAAGAGGTGAGAACATAACAGATACAGTCTCACTGATACAGTCAACTGCCTGGAAAACTAGACCAATTAATGATCTTATTATTCGCGACCCAACACATCCCCCTGAGCCTGAACCCAGCAGCTCACACAAAGAACAAGACGGTTAACATGGTGGTTATCAGTGAGTACATTTGGTTGAGGCCAGCCAGAGTTTTTCATAAAGCCCCCACTAGGTCAGAAAGGTAAGAGTGGATTAGGATAAACTCCAAAAATGACTTTAAAGATATTAGGATACGCAGTTGTGTCACAGTATGTTGCCAATTGGAAGGCTTATTTGATTCCAACAAGCCTGAATATATACGATTTGGCTTCTAGATTTGCAGCCAACTTACAAATGTAGTGTTTGCCTACCTAATTGCATGGAACATGACATGCTGTTTTGGTTAAGAATCTAGCAGAGATTATTTGTTATTTGGCTACTTTTCTATGCAAAGAGCTATGCGTAATATGTCTTTTTGAATCTTTTTTTCCTGTGTACTAAGTTCCAATAAGAATATAAATGCTCTTCAGATGTTTTATTTGGGTTTCTTACATGTATGCCAGGATCAAAGTTACTCGTTTTATCCCATGTGGTGTATCAAAGTGGAAGACATTTGACGCAGCGACATCAGTTTCCCCAAAAGTGGACTCTGTCTGAATTGTTTTGGCCATCTGTTCTCAAGTTTGACAACCTCTATGACATGTTCTATAATGTTAAGTATTTAAAATAAAGTACATTCAGAACCAAAATTAAATCAGTGCTTTAAATGTTAACACGGAAGAGTATCCTGCAAAACAAGCTCCCTAAATCAAGTGGTTACCAGTAGTTTCACAATTTAAGAAGTCAGCGTTATAAGGTTACAAATGGTTTGCCGTGCTAACTGATTAACATTTGCAATATTGACGTTTGATTTGACCTGTTCTTGTAGTGCTGGTTGTAATTTGGATTATTTTGTGAGTGAATGCAGTCACTAATAAAAGCTACAATCTAGGCAAAAGGCAAACTCACACAAATAATATGAAGAAATTGTGTTAATTATTCCTGCAGGAACTGCTTTTTTATGAAACTGTGCTTATTTGAGGTTTTGACATCTTAACTAATTAAATTCAGTTGCTTAGGCTCTCTAATAGCGTTTAAGTTACAGAATATGTTGCACACAGTAGTAAAGCACATTAATATAGATGGTGCAGACGGGAGCATGATAGGGTGGGGCGGATGAGGGGAATTTGGGTATGCTGACAAGTCAAAGTTAAGATGAGTTTATCCTCCAAACTCCATCGCTCTCTGACCCCTCCCCCACCTCCCATACAGTCTTTGGAACAGGGGAGTGTTTAATCTATTATGAACTGTACATGTTCCTTTAGAACCAGTTGATTTATGAAACCACTGTTGTTGTTGCTAAGGCTCTGTGGCAGGATAAGAACTCTTGTTGCTTGTTGCTTTCATTTTTTTTCCTCCAACTCCTCAGCTGAGGTTGTCTTGAGACATCTTTATCCTCCCCACATGCTTAATAAAGACAGAGGCTATTTGACAAGATCACTTAGCATTTGAGATGAGGTGTGATCAGATTGTGATATAGACCAGATTAGTATTTCACTATCTGGACAGATGAGAGGACTACTACAATGCTCAGTGTTGTAGTTCTGCTTAAAGGCGTCGGTATGCTTCAAACAAAGTGCTCATCTGATCATCAGAGAGTAGCTGAACCCCCTCAAAAATGTGGAAGACTGTTCCCCTCTGTTTACAGTCTTTATGCTAACCTAAGCTAACACACTGGTATATCTTCATATTTACTGTGCAGACATGAGAGTGGTATTGATTGTCTCATACAAAAAAATACTGTATATATTATAGTATACACTGTTTCTTCATGCAGTACATACTGTTTGCATTCACACATCCACATTGCTGAGATGAGTCAAGAAAAAAGACAGCCAAGTACGACAAGAAAGGGAAGAAAAACTATCAAGCTGAATGAGAGTGTCATTAAAGCACATCTGAATATTTGGGATGCAAATGTGAACAATATATTCAAAAGTGTTGGTTTTGGAGTCAGGTGGGGACTGTTCTTATGCCCAAGGAATTAGAAGAACTTCCAAGAAGGCTCATCGCCTTGGGCCTGCATGTCACATTGTGGCTCCCATCGCTCTGGTGCCAACATAAAGCTCTTCATTCAGCACTTGAAAAGATCCATACAAACATACAGGCAATTTATTTAGGTCCACATCAGCTTGCAAAGGTTACAGTGAGAAAAGCAATGCACATGCTAACATTTCACAGACCTGTCAGACCTGTCAGTTGCACATGTGCTCCGCAGATCAACAATACTTGCATATACAATCCCAAAGAGTATCGAGGGCACAAAAACACACACAGACACACACGCACATACACACACAGACACAATCTCCCTTGTTTCTGAAAACCAACCATAGAAGGATCTTGCTGTCCCCAATGACTGATGATTTTGCCAACATAAAGACTGAAAAGCAGCATCTGATGTTTTCCAAGTGGCTTGAATAACTTCCATTGACAGTTTGGATAGAAGTGGAAAACCTTTTTTTTCTGTAATGGAAGAAGGTTTTTGGGAAGATGGGTTTTCCCTTTTTGTAATAGCCTCAGAGCCAAGCTTGGCATGGAGGCCTTCTGGACTGGAGGATGGTTACTTGAGCCAGACAATTGGACTTCAAGTGAGCCACAGCTAGTAGAGGAAAAGATCAGAGAGGCCACGAGGCTCTGTCTTGCCCCTGATTAGATAAAAATATTCGCTTCATCCTCTTGTTTACTACAAATGTTACAGAGAAGTAGCTTGGGGAAATAGCATGCTACCTCCACTGCTGTTACATTTTTACACCACACTGAAATATAGTAAGGCACAGCACTGCTCACCATTAGCTCACAAAAAAGCTGTCTATCTCTTCATCATGAGTACTGAAAAGGTAGGACAGATACAAAAAAAACTCACTGCAATACATTTGTTTGGTGAGTTTTAACACCTTCTTTGGCAAATTATGTTTCTGCCAAAACAAACACTCGCTTCTCCTCACCCCTTAATACACATGAACACACACATTCGCTTGCTGACTCTGCACAATGGCATGACTGTATCTGCAGCATTAAACAGACATCTGCCAATCGGCCTACGGAGCTCATTGTTACACAACACGGGGCAAACAAACACTGAGCTGCGTTCAGCCTTCAACAGATTTTGCAATGCAAAGAGAAAGTGTGATGAGGTCTGCCAACATGCATCATTGACCCCAAATAGTCAGAAAACAACTGGAAACCAAAGTGCCTATGATGTTGCTTGGCAAGGGAGAGAGAGAGAGAAGAGAGGAGGAATGACTTGTCCAAATATTTAAGTGGAACTGAAACTCAGGCTCTTGACTGGAAGGATTGTATTTCTCTTCATACAATAGCAAATAGTTTCACACAATGCAAACATGAACACTGTAAATAGGAAGCAGCACTACATGGTTAAGTATCTGTATTCAGTGAGAGATGAGGCCCGGCCGTTGATTGAACTGAACTGGTGCAGAAACGTTCAATACATGTGAGCAGTTTGACATTCCATATGAAAAGCAAACAGCGAGTAAAGGAGAGGTCCAGAGTTAGAGAGTTAATGTGTCTGGTTGTGTGCATTTGTGTGAGTATTCACTGTACACAGCGCTAAGCCCTGAGTCTACACATCGAGAGACAGAGACACACCTCCCGTGCCTATAGCTTAAGCTGGGAGTCATGTTTGGTGCTTATTTTGACTTTTCAGTCCACACACCACCTATACTTTCTGCATTGCACAGCACAGCTCTGTTATATTTGTTTACACTGGCAACATGATGCTGCCAGATCTTTTCAAAAGGCACAACTACAAATTGTTTCCTTCTGAGGTGATTTATTGATGCTGTAAATGGATCTCTCTCATCAAATAGTTGGAATAGTTTCCTTTACTAGTTCTTAGTAACGACTAACTAGTTTCAAACTAGTGATTTACTAATTGGGTTGGAAAATTAAAACTGAAAGAATTTCTTAGCTAGTGACTGCAAAACTATTCAGATATATAAACAGGAAGTCATTGTAGTAGCATGACTTCCGAAAATGACCATAACGATATGTTTCCCCTCCACTTAAAAATGTGTTTTGCTTATTGTTACTTCACTGTTTGAGCTTCACTGTGCAGAATGATAAACGTGCAGATCTAGAGGTGCTCATTAAAAATGGGAGTTGCGTCTACTACGCTGCTCTTGAGACCTCAACACACTTTGCAACTTAAAAAACATGCAAATAGACACTTACAAAAGTGTAATTTAGAAACACAAAGCCTCCAGTGCACATACTCTAAGAATGGAGTTGATATGAAAAACACTTGTATATTCATAGATAATGGATTTTTTTAATAAGGAAGGAGTAGATGCAATTTTAAGAATTTGTAACTAGTTAACTGATCTTTTTTTTCTTATATGTATTACAACATGTCTGAAGGGGACCTTTAAACTCAATTGCGAATCTTTTGTAAATGTTGGTATCGCTTCTTATTTATATTAAATGAGATAATATCTGATTATGCTAATTTAGCTGAAGTTATTTGTGAAATAAGAATTAAACTTCAGCCTAAACAGATCTTTTTTTGATTTATTTATTTATTATCAAGCTAGTTTGGTCAGTTATCTATGCAACAGTAACAGCTGGCAGTTACTGGGTGTAAATATTGAATAAGAACTGTTTTCATTTAACGATGTGTAAATCTCAACATTTCCGTGACAACTCGGCTAAGTAAGTAAAGGTAGTGGACAAAAGCAGTGGACAGCAACAGATCAATCACATTCATTTGAGTTAAGATATTACTCAGAAGGGGAAATTACCATTGCATACATGTGGTGGCTGATTCAACTCCTCCATTTGCTTTAGTTATGCCAAAGCCAGGTCTTATAGTCTGATTGACTGAAAGCAGGTCACGAGAGTTCATTCTCGTGTTTTAAGAGGGGTGCTGGAGGGATCAACACAGGTCTGTTCCAGTTTTTCTTGCCCTCTCGCTTTTGTCTGCAGTGTTTGATCTGGATTTGAGTGGTTCCTCTGGCATTGGGAGGACTGTCAGCCCACACCCTACAATAATGGCAACCTCTTGTTAGACAGATCTGGGACTATGCCACCACTGGTAAGAGGAGAGCCTAAACCAGTCTCATGGGCGTGCCCCTTTCACCTGTTGAGTCATGCCACCATGGTGTACTCATCACCATCTTTTTTTTTTTTTTTGCTGCATATCCACATATTAAAGGTTCTAAAACACATTGTTGCACACCAGAGATCTTAGTGACAAGTGTATAAGACACATAAAACAGAGGTGAGCGGATATGTTTTAATCACATCAACACACAAACTCCACCACTGAGCCATCTGTTAGCAACCTATTCATCACCACTCGCATTCATGGACATTCTACAGGTCAGCCACCGAGTCTCAAGCAGTCGCCAAGCAGATAAAGAGAAGCCATGGTGCTTGTCGTGTCAGTGGCCCTTTCACCCGTTTCTATTCTCTGTCTTGTCATCACTCAGTACAACTTTGTTATCCAGAGGCTCACTCTAGTGGCACATTTATCACTCTAAAGATGGTTTTACACAGCCATGAAAGATCTGTGTTGTAAGCTGAGAATAGTGGACTCAAAATGTCACCCTCTGTTCAGTACGTACTTTAGATACATATTCATAAAGCCATTTTCAGCTTTTTCTCCTTTTGAAAAGTTCCTTTGATTAAGTATTTTGACAGGATTGCCTAATTCGGAGCAAGACTGGAGAGGCCTGCACCGACTTGCAGTAATTTAAAACCCAACTATAAGCAGACACCAACTGAGGTGAAATTCCTGTTTGAAAAAAAACCCCACGATAGTTGTACTCGATAATATGTCTCATCCTTGATTAAAACCAGGACTCAAGCCTGTCTAGCCTTACACACTCAGGGGTTTCTAAAAGCTATAGAAGCTACTACACTTGGTAATACATATCGTCTTAGAATGACACTGTGTTGGAGCACTTAAAGCAAAAACATGCTTAACAGGAGGGCTAATACATATGACCTCAGCTGAAATTCAAATGGCTCCATCAGATGCAGTGTTTTCAGTGTGGGTTCAGAAATTGCAGAACAAGAGTGGAGACAATTGGGGGAAAGGTCATGGGACTCAATAGTATTCGCATGGATTTGGCTTTGATGTGAGTAGATGTGAGAAAAACTCATTTATTAATAAATGTTACTTATGAAGCCCCAAGGTGCCCAAACTGGATGGCACCTAGGTTTGATGAAACAATTAGCCCATGTGATTTCCACCCCTAGCTCACCCTGATCCCTAACTTCACTCTGTAATTGGTTAGTAAGAGCAAGATTGACGTTCAGCCGGAGGGAGTGACCGTGGCTGGAAGGTGAGTGAGTAGCAGCCATGAGGGAAGCACACTGTCAGTCCTGTGATAGCTGTATGAGATTCCACATGCTCTGATGAGTAATTCCTCCCTCCCTTCTCCATGACCATGTGGTTCGTGGCCCTGAGTCATCGTCCACACTTTCCCTCACTCCCCTCTCCCCTTGTCTGTCTGGCTGCCCGTCTGTCTTTCTCTCTTCTCTTTCTCTCTGTATCTTTCCTTCGATGTGGAGAAGATTCTTCCTTCTTTCCTTCAACGACGGCCGTCCCACAGGGAGAACTCAACAGAATAGTCTCCCTCTGATGACTCATTCACCAACATCGAAAGCTCCACTCCACACAACACCCGCTCTCCAGCCATGACAGCCCACTACACCACACCCAGGCCTGGATCCCAGGCCTCTACAGCATGCTTTCTCTCTTTCTTCTCTTCTCTGTCTCTGTCTTTCTCTTTTCCAGCAAGCTTGTCTCCTTCAAGATGTCGCATTGTTTACCTATCTTTATACTGTCATCTGCCTGGCTGTTTTTTCGAACCAGCCTGTACTGTACATCTTAATTTTCTTTGCCGCTTGCCAGCATGTCTATTACCTGCCTCTCTGACTTTCTGTCTCTGTCTTCCAGTGTGTTCCTTGGCACTCAAACGCAAAGTCAAAACACTGAAGGACACAGCATCGTTGACTCCCCTGTCTGCATGTTAAACTATGAGGACTCGGGCAGAAATATAATGACAATTCATTATAAAAGGATACAAAAGGATACACTGGTATTGTTTAGTTTTTTTTAGCTTTTCATTTTGCCTGTGCAGTTCTTTGATAGAGCTGTTAACATTTCTAACTTGGCACTAATCACCACCAGCAAACATGTTGTGGAAGTTTTGACGAAACCTCTGTGGTTGCTGCTGTTGTTGCTGTTCAACTTCAACAGCTCATGTGACATCATCGTGAAATGTGTGTGTTCTGTAGTTCAGTAAGCGCTGTGACTCTCATGGTTAGTTAACTGAGGCAAGAAACTCTGAATGTAACACATACATATACATTGAATAGTGGCCCGGCTCTGCGGTGTGACAGGTTGTTGATGTGAATCCCTACATGCTGCAACAGGAGATTTGTTGACCATTGCAAGAGCAATAAGGATTTTTAGGGGCATTATGACTGGGTTAATAAAACACAGCTGCCCCTAAAAGTCCCTCACTTTTCTTGCTGCCTTTTCTCTCTCTCCCTCCCGCCCTATCTTTATATGTCTCATTCCAAACGTTTGAGATCAAACTACAGCATTTTCTGGCTCTTCAAGTGCGATTTGGTGCATAACTCTGGTATCTGCTCAATCGTGGCTGAAGAAATGCAACAACCTGGAGTGACCACAATGTCTGAAGTTTGCCTTTTAAAGGTCAAATGCAAGCATGCTGTCCAGTATTTGTGAATTGTATATTTATAATAGCGGTTTTATTGAGATTTGCAGTAACGTTTTTAAGCAGAATTAAATGAGTTCAGAATAGAATTTTTGAGTTCAGTTTTCAGTTTTCACAGAGAGGATCAACACAGTACCTTAGCACAGTTGTGTATACAATGCTTGTATTAACATACATGTGCACTGATAGTTGTGGTCAATTTCAGAGCTAAGTAAACCCAGTAACCCAAAGCAGAAAGCAGCAACATGGGAAATGTAGGCAAAATCTATTTAAAGTCTACAACCCTGCTAACAAATGGTGTGAGGAAGGAGAATATGGGACAGCCGTGGTGGGAAGAAAAAAAAAAGAAAAACATGTAAGCAACACTGTACAGCAAGTGGCGAGATGAGTCCGATTGGGCCTTTTAAACAATGTGAAATGCCACTGAGGCTTGGCAGGCAGTAGCAGCCAGCACTGTTTAATATCACAACTTTAATCAGCACACTTGGTGACTATCCCAGAGCTCCCCATAGCCATGCCGCTTATTCAAACCAGGCTCATTCCACCAAGCCTCCCTTACTAGGCCCTCAGCTCTCATACTCATGCTGGCTCCTACTCTCCTGCAGCATATATGGAGAGCTTTTGGCTGGAGTGGTTTTTATCTGCTTTCTGTGATGTGTCATGGCGTTTTAGGTGGCTACGTCGGAGGGAATCAGTGTTGACAGTTGAGAGCATCTCTACCGATCTGGTGAGCACTCAAACATTTTCATGTACTCTACATTTGATTTTAAATATATTCCGCGACAACCATGTGACAATAAGGGATAAATAATAAGACAGTTTGAAATATAACACTGTTAATTAGCATTGGAAATATAATTTAAGGAATTTAATTAGAGCTTTAAAAAGAACTTCAGTCCACAGCAACTTAATAAAGACGCAACGATGGATAGCAGGGATGTAAAAACAAATGACCTGCCAGTGATTTGTTACACGCAGCCTAAGAATAGCTTACGATCATGTAGTGGCCTTTTAACAAGTAAAACTGGCGGAAAGATTCAATATAAATGTAATGATTTCCGACCTACTCTGACTGTCAAGGGAGCCTGTTTCATTCACAGGACTGCTTTAAGTGAGTTTTAATAATCGCTGAGGTCTTTAAAATAAAAATCCCATACATCAGCAAATGTCTTACCTATGTGTCACTTGCAGCATGGAGATGCCACCGTGGCCCTCCGCTCTATTAATTACATAAAGCATCTAGTGTCAGGATGCTAAATTCATTAGTGAGCTATGTACGGCATGCTAGGGTCAGGACAGATATAGAAACAGGCCTTCAAAACAACTTCTTCCCCACTTGATGCACTTGTTCAACATAATGTTGTTTTTGTTTTTTTGTTGTTTTCTGTTATCTGTTTCTGTTCATTTCAGTTTATATAGCGTTTGAGCTCTAAGTATGCAGACAAGTACAGATATGGTTCAAGTTTGGATTCAGTTGTTCATTGAAATACATGAAGATAAAAAAAATTTAAATTCAGCTGTTTTGCCTCGATGTTTGACTTTGTCCTTCTTTTATATTTTGGCCTATTTTATTACTAGCTTCTTCTTCTTTTAAACCAGGAAAAAATAGATCCTCTTTGTAGAAAAATGACATGAAGTTTGTTTATAATGTTTTTTACAAACTATGAAAGAACCTCTGCTCTGGTTTGTGGTGACACTCTTAATGGGCATGCTTCTCTTTCACTATTGGCTGCATGTAAAAAGTTCAAGTTCACCTAAACATACATGTTCATCGTTTAACCCTCTAGTTTATTAAATAGGTGATTTTACATTCATTTTCTAGTTTAGTTTTACATTGTGTAGTAAATAATAAAAGAAGAGTCATTTTAATGTCCCCATAGTTTTACCTGTGGTTTATAATGAATATATATTGTCTTCATTAGTGATTTAATTATGACTTTAGCAGTGCTATGATATTCTGCTATAATTGTTACAGAATATATTATATGTATCTGCGGTATTAAATATGATATTTACTGATCGATAGTATTCTTTCTTTTCTTTAAAAGATTAATATTGTGTATTACCTCTACGTTGGTGGTCACATGAGCCAGAAACTGGGACTTTGTAGGCCAGTTGAATGAATTGAGGACTCACCTTGCCCGCAAAGACCCAGCCTCTGACACACACCATCATCATCATCATCATCATCATCGGCCCCATCGCCGGGACTCTGTGAAGAGGAGACTCCTATAGATTCTGGAAATGTCTGTGCTAGCTACTATAAAATGTTACTTCCAGACAAGGTAATGGAGGAATGCGATGGGTTTAATCGCGCCGATACATACCCAATCATCTGCTGTCTGTCAGTGTCTGGAGAAGTAGGTGTTGTTACCTGCGTACCGGGCAGGTGTCAGCATCCCGTAACCACATGGACAAATCGCGTAAGACGCGCCGACTGTCTGGCTGGTTGTCTGGCTGTCTGGCTGGAGGAGATCACGTCTGCAAGCGAAGTTTAACTTCACCCGTCCATCCACCGTCAGCACCACCACCGCCGCCCCAGCAATGTCTGATCACTTGGTGTTGCACGCATCCCAAATTGAGCAAGATTATCCTTTGGGGGTGGGGGAAACAAATTGTTTGTTGGAATAAGTCGGACAGTCCCCTCTGGCCTATCTTTTCCCCTCTGTCCAAGGAGACAAATCATGCAGACGCAACAGTGTCGCGCCTTGTGCCAGCCTCCCCTCCTCCCCTCCCCTCCCTCCCCTCAAAAAAAAAAAAAAAAAAAAAAAAAGCTTCTGCGTTCCCACCGAGAGATCCCGGTGCGCACCCAGCCAGCACCCAGCCCGTCACCCGGCCAACATCTATTCCGACAAGAGACGGTCAGGGAGGGAAGGAGCCTGCTAGTGCTACTGCCATGCTGCAGCCTCGATATTATGAGCAGGATATTCACAAACAGCTGGAAGGAGCTGATATATGGTGCTGCGCCCTCGTGTTGGGCCCTCCCCAAAATGGACCGGTGCTAAGTGGTAACCTGGTTATTTTCAGCGCGTCACTGGCTCGTCTCCAATTATAGGTTTCCGTCGGAGGGCGCAGCAGCAATGTGGCTCTGTATTTCCAATTATTCTAAAAGAAGATTTCAAAACGCACTACTACTTAGTTAAAATGTCCGAGCATGTGTGTGTTTGTCTGTAACTGCACACACTCCTGCAGTGTGTTGGCTCGCTGCGCTGCGGCGGCTCCGGGGCGGCTCGTCTGCGGCTCTTTCAAGGTGTTCCCCTCTTTTATCGATGCTGCTCGGTTATACATCCCCAGGTTCAATCACACCTCTCCAGTTCACTCCCTGACCAGCAACATGTTAGTGTGTTGCGACGCCTGGTGGCAGCGACGCGCCATGACACCGTGTCAAACACAAACTGTTATTGTTGTTTGTTTTTTTTTAGATCACTGAGTCACGTGTAGCAACGCATCAGTTGCATTACAGCACATATACAGCTAAATAATCAATATTTGATTAATTTTAGCTCCGTTTAAAAATAAAATGACATGTATCAAATACATATGAAAAGGAGAATTAAAAACTTAATATATATATAATAATAAAAACCTATAAAAACAAGTAAATTCTCCCATACGTACTGTCTATCTGTGTCTTATATCTGCAAGCTCCAGTTTATCATACTTTCATGGGACATTGATTTAGTTAACAATGTCATCCATTCAATTAAAGTGAGAGCTTTGACTCAGGATAAGTCTCAATGTTGATTATACCCAGATTTAACTTCCTCTGCCTTATTAATTCCTTTAAATTATTATTATTTCTGCTTTATTAGAGTTTCCTTTATTCTGTTCTGCGTCCTTTCATTGTTTTCTATTCTATTCTATTCTCTATTCTTTCTGTTATTATGCATTTTTTTTCTATTATACTCTAATACATTTTATTCTATTCTCTTCCATCTCGTTCACTTTTATTTTTCTATATGTTCTATTATTTTCTATTCGTGGGGTCATGCTCCACTTTTAGTGGCTGAGTCTCGCTCTCATGTGGCAGCAGTCAGCTGCTTCAGTGTAGTCAAGGTGGCCACATTTACACCGGAAATGGGGCGATTTCACGTTCAAAGTTTAAAGCTTGACCAGATGACTTGTCCTGGATGACCTATTATCTAACTGAATATCAGTAATATTTTCTCGGCTGGGTTCTCCGTCCCTTCCTTGTAAACACATTACTTTTTTCTGTCATTGGACAACTTTGTTTGTTCATGTTAATGTGGAAGCGTTTTATGTTGACAGGTGTGACTGGAAGCATCGCGTGTGATTCGGGCTGACTTGACGTTGGTGGACATGTCCGACTTGGAGCCTGACAGGAGCGGCCCGGCCTCAAGATAATTCATATCTCCAGCTGTTACAGGACGGATGTTTATCCTCATCCGCATCGTCATAGTAACATCTGACTGTCGGTGAGTTTTGAATCCATTTTTATATTTACCTTCGTCACAAACTATTAATCTCTGTGTACAACATAAATCCGTGGGCTGTTCAAACCCTGCACCCTGTTGCACTGCGTGTTCAGATGTGTAGCTTTGAAGAATGGTGATCTCACTGAACCAAATCATGTGAATCCCGTTCAGCACTGGACCAAGTTTAAAGGAGGAATGACGTCAGCGTGTGTTGAAGGCGTCAGTCGACCTGTCAGTGCTCCAGAGCAGACGGGGAGGAATGTGAAGAGTTCAGGGCACAAGGACAAACACTAAAACATACATTATATTTGAAAGATATATTGCAGCTGTTGCTAAAAGTAGGGAAATAAACACATCATACATCACTAGTAAATCATCAACTAAGTACAAATGTACAAAAGTATAGCAGTATCAAAAGTAAAATTACTCAGTATTGACATGATGTATTACTACATATATCAATCTATTGAATTGGTATTATGATGCATTGATGTGTGTAAGCAAAATGTTTGAACAGGGCCAGCTGGAGCAAATTTGACCTACTTTGCATCCTGGGTAGTTTCATCTGCATCATATATTATAGCACAAAACAAGAAATTTGGCCTACTTAGTTACTTTCCACCATTATCTGTTATGTATTTATTTATACATAAATGATCTCAGTAAATAATCATATGAAATCAGATTGGCTCCTCTATAAGTGAGTCATTTTAGCCCAATTATCCTCTGAAATTGAGCAAAATGCATAAAGATGTCTGTGTTGATCAGAAATTTCCCTTCTTCCACAGCAGTTCTCCTCTAAATTATAACTAACAATGTTTTAGGATAGAGTTCCCGAGGACCAAATGATCCATATGATCTGAGATAGCTGTTAAAAATCCTTTAAATGTCTGCTTTTCCTTCTTCAAATGTCTGCACCCTCTTCTTTTTTCTGTAGTGCTGTGGGACCAACAAGTGGCAGATGCAGCCGGCATCCGGCTGCAGGCAGCTCTCTCAATGGTCTCTCCCACCATGAAAGCGGTGGTGGATGCTGTATGGGCGGTGTGGAGCATCGGGGCATCCATCTATGATTACATCCACACCAACGCCATGGAGGAGCGAATCCATGCCCTAGAGAATGTCATCACCATCCACCAGTGTGTGATTGGGCTGCTATCTGCAGGTGTATTGGTTCTCTTCACCTACATCCTCTTCAAGAAGCTATGAGGATGTGTGAGCGAGTGGGCTGGGGATGACATGACAGGGATGGTGGACTGACCAGAATCCAACATTTGTTTTGAAGGACCTGAGACATACAAGGAGTACTTTATTTGGACAGAGTGGTAAGATGCAACCAACACAATGATGGATCACAAAAACCTAACAAAGGCATGAGAACTTTTTTTTCTTTTTTTGGGAACACACACAGAAGTTCATGTCCTCTATCAGCATTGCTGTAGGAGGTGAGCATTAGGAGCTAGAAGGTTTGTGTGAATATAAAATATTTAAAGGTTCATGCAATATTTCAATTTTCGTGCTTAAAATGCAGAAAGGATTCATAGTTCCCCCCTAAAATTTCAGGGGCTAAAAAAACTGTAAAACAGCATTTAGACCATTATGAGACATTGTGATTCAGCTGCTCCTGATGGTAAACTAAAATGCAGGGTTTTGCAGACCGAAGCTGTTGACTAAAATACATCTTTAACACATTTAAATGATTCCTCAGGGTAGCTATCTGATAGAATAGCCAAGTGTCAGCAGAGAAAACAGAAAATATTTACAAGCAAAGTTATTTTTTGATAAATGAGTCCTATATATCAGCAAGTAGTACCAGTAGACCTGACAGTACCAATTCAAACTCCAATTATATAGAAAAAAAACCTCAGTTGACAATACGAGTCAGCGTATTGTCTCAACAACATAATGTCATCATTATCTAAAAGGGATCATTATTATAAATTGAATTCACCATAACAACTTCTGCCTTAAAGCATGTTATGTTTTCATATTTGGACTAGTTTCCTCAAGTTAGTATTGTGTTATACCACATAGCTGTTACATCACTGTCACAGCTGTTGTATATAACACAATTTGAAGTGCCCTTAAACACTATAAATATAAATGTTGCATTGGCATTTAATTTTTTTTTAGCTGACCATTGAAATGTTTTATAAATGTGCTGCTTAATATTTGTGCTTGTTATTTTTAAAGGTAACATTTTGTAGCATAAAAGGTGGAAATCACTATAGTATTTAGAGATGTTACTGCAAACAACTGATCAATGTATAAGTGTGAAATTAAAAAATAGATTTTAGCAGTAAAAGATGTTTTAGTGTCATAGTAAGTTAGAAATAACTTACTAATAATAAATATCTGCAGACATTTGTTATGTTACTGTGTCAGAGGGGACCACAACAGAGAACACCCAAGAATGAGAGAGACTGTTTTAATATCATTATAACAGCATCAAAGCCACATAAATGTGGAATTCTCCTTCGAAGACTACGTTTCCAACATCACTCTGGTATTAAATGCAGCATAAACAGCTGTATATAAAAATGGAAAGTCGGCACAAGTTGCCTCACAGCTGTGAAACTTTACAGCTAATTGGGGTCATTACCAGGCAGATTTAAGAACATTTCTCCCAACACTGCTGGAACCTTTGAAGAAAAATAGACAAGCCTGTTCCTGAAGCACAGCAAACTTCAGAAGACACTGAAGCAATTCATAGATGGATGGACCATGAATAATGCCTGCTCTACACAGTTGTTGAAAATTGGCAGTTGCGATCTGAATTTACAGGCTTTGATCTACACACAACTTGGACCTTACAGATCGACTCCTAAGTGTCCCGTCTGTAGTAGAGTGTATTTGGAAATGAATCTTTCCACGCTCTCCCCCTCCAGAAACTTCATGGCTCTCCAGTGGATCTTGCCACAGTTCTCTGGCTGACCGAAGGCTCCCAGCTCCTCCTGGATGTACTGCAGCCATAGATCTTCAGGAAAATAAAAGCAACAGGAAAAAAATGTGAGGATAAATTTAAAAATGGTGGAGATGCACAGTTCCATATCTCAACTGAAATATTTATGCTTGTCCTACAGTAGCAGCCAAAAATATACATTTTCCCTCTGATCCTCGAAATTAGATACAAGCTGTATTTGCTCAAATAATGTAAATATGTCTTTGAAACTTGAATAACATATTTCATATTGTCAATAAATATTTTTGACTTACACAACTTTTTTTTTTTGACTTTTTGACTTCCTTTAAACACATTTAAACTCATCTCACCGTCATCTGAGGAGCCGAACTCCTGCAGGGCCCTCTCATAGTAATCCCTCAGATTGTTCATCTTCGGGGTCTTCTGGAAGATCAAACAACATTGTTAGCAGGATTTTCTTGACCAGTTATACAAATAATATCATCTGTCCCAACATATTCTTTAAAAGTTAGCTGAATCAACAAGAATTGCGTACAATGTGAAAGTTTAAACGGAACTAAAATCACTCGATGTCTCAGTGTTTTCACATACGACACATTTGCTGGAATACTTACTTGTTCTTTCTCAATCTGAATGATTCTGGTGAAAAAGGCCTTGGAAAACGGACGGCTTTCCTGCAAGCTACAGAAGAGAAAAATACGAATAATTGAAGAATTGCCGCAGATCTAAAGCCCCACCACAAATCACATTTCTCATCTCAAGAGTTTGTTTTACATTTAAACTACACAACATTTGGGGACTAATCAACACTTCCTTCTGTGTTATTTATCATGACGACATGAGCAGAAAAAGTTATCCGTTTTTATTACCTTGTAAAGGTCTTCCTAGCTTTCTTGTAGCCTCCAATGGAGTACGACCAATCGAGGTAGCTCTCTTTCATCTCCATGGCAACAGCCGCTACTGCAGACAGCACACCTCTCTGGGAACAGACAAGAGAACAAACTGTCTGCAAGGCATTTTGAAGGAAAAGGAAACACTGCAGACATGATGGGATATTAATCTTTAAGTATTTATGTGCAAGTATTATTGGGAACAGCACCTGCTTTTCTTGATTTCAGTGTACAGTAGTCGCTCTACATTACTGACCAGAATAGGAAAAGGACTTCTGGCACAGCTTTTCATTTTATGGCGCCATTAATTTTTATGCTGCACTTCTCCGAGGTCTCTGAGGAAACTAATAACTGCTTTTCCAACCAAGCACCTTTACTTCCAGTGTAAACTAATATATAAAAGCACGTCTTGAAGTGCTAAATGTTTACAAGAAGCAGCTCTTTCTGCGGGTTGAGAGCACGCCATGCAGTAGTTTTTAAAACAATTCAAACTGGTCTGACTAACTGATGGATTTATGTGGACTACCTTGAAGATGGCTTCTGTTTCCTCAGGACTCTGGTTGGCCGCGCTCCACTGGACCTGCAGCTGCCACAGTGGTAGACTCTCCTGCAAAATCGGGAGGATAGAGAGGGTTTAACTGAATAACCGCTTTCATTGCTCTCAGACTTTTGGACCCTTCTGTATATTATATGCATTTAGTATCCTGGTCTATCATCTGCCTGACAAATCACCTGGCAGTACCCCGAACAGGCTTTAAAAAGTGCATGTGTATACAACATCAAGCTGGACATTTACCCACACTTCTGTGCAGTGTGATACAGAAACACATTACTGTTCAACTATTTAATACTATTTCCCAACACTCAGAGTGTGTTTATCTAAAGGGAAAAGACTTATAATAATGAGCAGCCGTGCAGAGTAATCCTCCTCACACTGCTACTTCTCAGGGCCACAGTCTTGTGAAACCCCCATCAACAATAACCAGCTATTCTGTTCACTACTATGAAGCCTGTGGCTGAGTCGAGGTGTATGTATTCTTAGTTATACAGCAGTATACTACAATGTGCGTTGCAAAATGCAAGGAAATGTCAGAGCAACACAAAGAAAAAAATGTGATATTTGTGTAGTGGGCAGGTGACATACTTCAAAAAGCTGAATTTCTAATAACATTAGGAAATGATTTATTCTGTCCTAGTGATGACCAAGAAAAACACCAAAATATCTGAGGTTCAGTGGAGGACTAATTCATGCTCCAGCCAAGGCTGTAAATCTGTTAAAAGTATAGTGTTTAACAGTACTCCCACTAAATTATCTTTCACATTAATAAAGATAATGTGAATCTGACTTCAAATAATTATTAATTACACAAATAATTCAACTCAAGGTTTGTGTGTTGTGTGTGTGTGGAGGCTGCTGAAGTGTATGGCTTAATTTGTGAGGTCGTCAGGTTTCCACACATATAGAGTGGGTCGGAGGAATTCATTTGAGGAAGTTGATGTGATGGAATGGAGACTAATTGGGCCAAGGAGATGGCCCACTTACACAGCCTTGCTGGTGGGGCGTGTGTGTCTGTGTGTGTGTGTGTGTGTGTGTGTGTGTGTGTGTGTGTGTGTGTCTAGCACTGTGAGCTAAACAGATGTGCTCAGTGTAAGTCAAGAAAATGACCAAACTTGACATGACAGAATAAATGATGTGAAGTCTGTGTGTGCACCTTGGGATTAATGTGCGTGAGAGCATCCTGGAATAGTCTGCCCACTTCTCCACTACCCAGCTGCATTAGCGTCTGCAGGCTCAGGCTCCACACCGACACTGATTGGCTGAAGCGCTGCGTGGCTGCCATGGCAACGCTGGCTGCTCCCTCGCCATCTCCAGATGCAAGCAGGATCTGCAGCTGGTCACATGGAAAAGAACATCATGTTGGTTGTTTCCGTACATCAGTGCAGTGTCTTTTTCATGTAACTTTATTTTGCAAAGAGAAAATGTAATTGAGAAGGAGAGTCAGATAGTCTCCATTTGTTTCCATTTTTTTGTTTTTATTATTTATCTGACTCCATGACAAATGACACGAATTAGGCACACACCTAAACAAAAAACGAATGCTATAAAGATGTATGTGAACAGAAAGCTGGCTAGTCATTAATTACAACTGAACTTGTTGGATTCCTATGAGACCTGTTAAACATTTCATGAAACCATTATCATACCCATTTCTTATAGTAATCCTCCTTCAGCAGTGAGGAGTCGTGGGCACGCTGCAGCACTCCCAGCAACCTCGCCTGCCTCTGTGACACAACACCAGCACAAACACACGTCAGGATTTACCCTTAAACACTCACCTCTGAAAACACTGAAGCCGCTCACATTTTTCTGCGTACATGTTTAATTTCTATCCTCAAACAAACTCTCATATAGTGACGAAAAAACCTTACTCCTTATTCGTTTACCTTTTCCTTCAGCTCTTGGACATTGGTCTTCCTTTTCAGTCTTTCCAAGCAGAAGGCTGTATACCAAGTCCACATGGACTCTAGAGTGCATACAAGCACAGCTATGGTTTGTTATACTTACACATCACGTTAGCAGGGAGTATGCAAGTACTGAATTAACACAGACAAAAAAAATGACACTGTACTAAAATGTCAATTTATAACTAATTGTTCTGTGGGCGTGTACCTGTGGGAAGGCTCTTGACCCCTTCCTCATAGACCTGGCAACAGCGCTCTTCTCTTCGATTAATATCGGAGGCCTGGCCTTTGGCACTCCGCAGCTCCTCCCCTGCCCCAGCAGCCTCTAGCTCCCTCTTGGCCATGAAATCCCACGTCACACTCTCCTCTGTGTAGTTAGTTTGTAAACTGGAAACCAAGGGACATATGTTTGTGCTTAATGATGAGATTTTTTTTGTGAATGTGTGTGTGTAAGACAAGAGTGAAAGTGAAGTGCTGTCTCACTCTTGCAGGATGGAGTCCTGGAGTTCTTTGGTGAAGTCAAAGATAGCTGCGATATTCAGAAGTGAGATAACGAACTCTGCATCTGAGGGGCAAAAAGATCAGCAAAATAAAAGGTAGAGTGACCAGATCTGAGAATCAATGTTGTTTACATTGCTGGGTTTTGTTCAATATTCAAATTTTTTCAAAAGAATCTGTTTGAAGATCTTTGATTACATAAAATACAACAAAACCTAAACATTATCCGCACTATCTATGGAACTTTGGTTGCTGATACTAAATGCTGCGGACAAACTCTTACAACTGATGTTACTAGATTAGAAAAAAAAAAAAAAGAAATATTGTACTTTGCAGACCTGGAGAGAAATAAAATAAAACCTACCTTTGATTTTCCCTGTAGCATCTCTGTACACAACCTCGGCCAGTTTACCACTCAGGATCTCTGGAGAGAACTCATATTCGCCCTGAAAGGTATGAAGAGTGAAAGTGAGAGTCTCTGTATGTGTGTGTGTGTGTGTGTGTGTGTGTGTATTGGCTGTTTGTGTTCAATTTGTTACACACTCACTGTGGTCATCTCAGCATCCTCCAGCTCGTTCTTCTGCTTCCTCAGTTTCTCACAATGCAACAGCTCCATACGGAAGTACTAGCACACAGTCGTTCAAGAAAATTAGAAGAGCATGTTAAGTTCAGCTCCGCTCTCTGTGACCAAAGTCTCACTGTATAGTTTTATAGTTTTTCACTTTAGATAAATAAAAAAACATATATATTTGCTTCTTTTACCTCCTGGTACACCTTCTTGTTGTTTGGGTGGAAGCGCAGAGCTCTCAGAAACAGGTGCCTGGAACTTTCAGAGGAGTTTCTATCCTCCAGCTCACTCTTGGCAGCCATAATCCACAGGGCTAAAGAGAGAGAGAAGTACAAAGTGACTATTAATGAGTATTTCCAGGTGACATTGTTTTTCCAGTTTGCCTAAGCATGAACCTGCTTTGTTTCTTCCATAAAATTAGGATTACTGCACTGAAATGCAATATATGAGAGTTAAAAACAATGTTGTAAAACTATAATTGCCTGTACCTGGTTTGTCAGGGTGGATCGCCAGCATGGCTGAGAACACCTTGCTGATCTGGCCTTTAGTGGCCTGATGAGTGAAACCAAGAAGAGATCATTATAAATATGAAAAGATGCAGGCTTCTATCTCAGTTATGTTGAAAACAAATTAGGAGATCATTACATACCCATTTCTTACAGAAAGCCACGTGAGAGAGCCACAGTTGCACATCATCCTGGGGATGGGGAAAAAAAGACATCTGTCTGTTTGCTCATTCATTTAAATTAAAACTGATTACAAAGTGCAAAAGATTTATGAAACTATCCGTTTTACTTTGGTAAGCTAAAAAACAGCCATATTTTGTTTTTTTTAGGGTCAGGTGATCATTGATATTTATTTACGTCATTTATCTGCCATATTTTTTTGTAAAAAAGCATCATCCGTCATATGACTTTTCCCAGTAATGATGCGTTTCAAAAAGTAACTTTAAAAGCATCATGATAGGTTCGACTAAAAGCATTTCATATTGATTATTGTTGAAATTAAAATAGTTCCTTTTAGTGGACACATGTGGCTGAATTGTCATAATTCATAATTGATATGCTGATGAATTAAGCGTACTAGTAGCAGCTTTATAAATACTTTTGTATACAGTACCTTCCACTTGTTTGTTGCTCTCCTGAAGACACTATTTATTCTATGGATGATGGGGTACTCAATCTCCTCTCGTTTGAAGTGGTAGCGAATATGCTGCAAAGGAAACATTAAGCACACTCAAAATTGTACGTTATGTAACAGCATCAATGACAGACAGACAGACAGTTGTTTCCTATGAACACATTTTTTTTTGCATGTTAAGAAGTACAATTTACCACTAATACAGAAAGGAACATTTCTATCATCGAAGTAAACATATCCATATGACTGCATACTATTAAAGCATAAGCCACTCACCGCTCTTCTCTTCTTGATGAGCTCTAAAATGTTGATTTCATACTGTAATTGAACACAAATATATGTTTGAAACATCCCTCTTAGCCGTTCTTTCTTTGTTTAAATCCAGGAAGAACTGAGGTCTCTACCTGTATGTACGCAATGAAGTCCTCTTTATTAAGCATCAGTCTGTGCATTTTGTATTCGAGGGCTGTCGATTTCTTGATTATGGATCTGTAATAGTGAAAATAAATACAGATTAAACTTTGCTGCAACTGTATTACTGCTCCTAAAACAAACGGCTTTGTGTGTCCAATAGGAGTGGGTAAATCATTTTAGAGATGCAAGACATTTAATGACATCACCTTAGGCTGACATAGTGCTCAACATTTTCCAACATTTTCTCACATTTTATGGACCAAACATTGATTAATTAATTGATTAAGTTTCTAGATTAAATATTTACAGCTTCAAGAGGTGAAAAAAGTAAATTCAGAATCAAACTAATCTTTATCGGTTTAGTGTCACTCAATGTACTTTCACAAAAATAACAACAATCTTCAGAAATACAGCCTACACAAGGAATGACTATATACAGGTTAAAACCATTGCTGTGAACAGTAAGCAGGATACAGAAGATTACACACAATGGAGAGTAAATGGTAAAAAGCAACAGACATTTTACTTTATATACATGCAGTAGATGGTTATGTACAGTTTATACAGCCCGTGTCTGCAAACCATTTGCTATTTGTCTTACTTGACTTCTTTCTTGGTGAACAGTCCCACTCTCTCCAGCTGCTCCAGCTCCGGGATCCGCTCCTCTATTCGCTGCTGAACGATCTCCGCCATCTTGTCGACTCGGCCGTTACGGCTTCAGGTCAGGTTCAGCTGTTATTCTGGTGATATTTATGTTATTAAAGTCAACTTTACATTAAATAACATACAAGTAAAAAATCAATGGGGACGATTCTCTCTCCACACACACACATACACATGTGTGGAAGTTGTGATTCGCTGCTCTTCCGGTTCTGTCTGCAAATAGGTCCGTCAGGAAACACGATCACGATCTGTCGTGGGACAAACAAGACGACCTATTCTTGAAAATATTCAAACTGTAGTCCATTTATTTATTTATTACTACAGTATCTTCACTGTTTAAAGTGCATTAAATAACAGATATATTAGTCAGGTATATTAGTGGAAATTATAAGGGAGATAATGCTGATGAAACTTGTATTTGTTTATTTTTTCAGTGTGAAGTATTTTGGTTTGATTTGAACGGTCATAACCAGTGTGATGTTATTACAAACTAATTAAAATATAATATTCTGATTACAGCGAGGAAAACCTCTTTCGGTGTTTATATGGGCAAGTGACTGTTGTTTTAAGACAGACTTATAAATGTAAACCTATCCTTAATATCGTTCAGCTATATTTCATGTTGCAGTGGTTTTTTTCCTATTAAATACAATCAAGTAAAGGATAATCACGGCATGCTGGGCTGCACTACAAACTGTAAGCTCTTCTTGATCTGAATGATACATTTTAGCTGCCGGATCGTCTTCTTGACGTGACTAATAATGTTTCATCTGTCGGATCATCTTCTTGATGTGAATGCTGATAAACTCGATTTCCCGCAAAATCGTGGAACACGAGAGCGGGTTGTGTGTCATCTCCGGAGGCCAGCAGCCAATCACAGCGCCGCATTCTGTCAGCACTGACGCTATTGGCTGATAACTGAGTAACGCTCTGTTGTTCAGTACAAATTGAAGGAAATCAACCCGACAATAACTTACAAGAGAGATAACCAATAATTTGATCCGAAACAGTCAAATAATATATAATTCCCAACAATATTTGTTACAGTTAAATGCGAGGAAACCTCAGGTCACCGAGGTTTGTTTTCCAGTCAACAATGTTAGCATTGCATGCTAACTAGCAGCGTCTCGTCGCCTCCTCTTCATCTTCATGGGTTTCTGCTGTTGAGGCTGCCAGGCTGGTGCTGGAGGCAGCGAGGCTGACAAATTAATGCCATCAGCCAGGGTGGGTTTCCTTTATTTATGCCCAGTTTCTACCACGTGCCTGCTCGGAGGTTCTCGTTAATACTAGTTTGAGTAAATGGAAGAACTACGTTAAAAGCATTGTGCTTTTAGCCGAGTTAGCTCGCCCGATTGCTAACGCCAGCATTTTTGCCTCTTGGCTAAAAGCTAACTTGTGGTGCTGCCATGATTTTCTGTGATGATTTATGTATCTGTTGTTTCTCTGGCTGGCAGAACTCAGGTCATATTATGAGTGGGGCGAGTTGCAAAGCTAACGGCGCCGTGTACCCTGCCTCATCAGCAATGATGAGCTCTGTGAAGAAGCCGAAGATGGAGCAGATTCAGGCCGACCATGAGCTGTTCCTACAGGCCTTTGAAAGTGAGATTTCCCCCACTCGACACTTCGTAAAACAGCTTTTCCTCCGTTTTCGTTACATTTGAATAACATTTCCTTTTTTTCAGTAAGCATTTAGTGACCCGGTTAACTTCCCACTGTCTTAATTTGTTTTCAGTTTCTGCTTATGACGGGCCTCCTTTTAGTTAAACTTGCACTAATAAAGTGAGTGCCATATAGTGTTTGTTATGGCTAACCGTGTATCATGATACCTGTGTTTAGGAAGAGATATCAGACTGATATCACTATAAGAGATCTATTGTTAACACAGTTTTACTTCGGAAGTTGGAAGTTTTTTCTATATCAACCACCACCTGTTAACATTAACACCACCAACATGGTAACAAAACCTTTATTTTGGCATGTTGTCAGTAATTTGACTTTATTTCTTAGCCTATTGAGAAATTGAACTAATACTACACTCACGTACCACTTACCAGTTTATTGGTAAAAAAAACAAACTAATGCAGTAAAACACAGCAGCACTAAAATAAATCCATAATGTTCAGTTTTAATTTAATCTGTTTTAAAAAGGAGTTGATGCATATGATGATCATTTTGGAGGCTGTAGTTTGTGTTGTTGTTGTTAGAAAGAATTGTGTTTATACAGAGAGATTTTCTAATATTTTGTCCACCCTATTTATATGAAATAGCAGACTAAATACGAGAAATACCCATAGTATAATAAAATACAAGGAGGTTGTTGTATTTTTATCAAGGTGTACCTAATAAACTGAGAATTGAGCGTGTGCATATATATTACAACAGATTAAAGGAGGGGCCTGTCTCCTACTGACAGGTACATACTGTTAATAAAACCACAGACCTTTCTTTTTTAACGCGTGCTATGTATTGTAGGGGGTTGAAGTGTTAACCTTCTCTCCAGATAATTGGTGACAGAGCTGTGTGATGTTAATGATAATTAAATAAACCCAGATTGTAATATCAAGATATTATGAACTGTACATTGATGTGTGTAACTTGGTTATGCTTCAGTATTTCTTGTTGTTTGGTTGTTTTTAAGATGTGTCGTAACATTTAAATATTTTTTTAATTTCCAGAACCAACTCAGATATACAGATTTCTGCGCACAAGGAACTTGATTGCAGTAAGTTAATGGCTCTACATACCTGTTTACTTTTAATCAGTGTATTGATTATCTTGCACACTAAAACTAAGTGATTAATAACCCCCCCCACCCCCTCCTTTCAGCCTATATTTTTGCACAGGACGCTCACATTCATGTCTCACAGAAATGGTCGATCAAATGCCAGGAGGTAAAATTTTCACATTTTGTAGATTCACCAACATTGTTTTTAAAGATGATTTAATACCTGAAGTGTTTATAATCCCATTTATATTTTGTGACGGTATTCCTAAATAAATTCTGAAGCTTTGAGACTTTATTCTTCCCAGGAAAACATTCAAAGTAGATGATATGTTGCAGACAGTGGAGAAGATGAAGGGAGAGCAGGATTCTCCAAGGTAACACTTAAAGACAAGCTGATCTGGGATGTCTTTTATAAATGTCTATAATATGATTTGATGAAAATAAATATTAACAGCCTTGCTCATTTCACCATTCGTATTATCAGTTGGATTACTTGCATTGGAAGTAGTTTCACCTGTACATTTTTCTGTTGGTTCTTTAGCTTGTCGTCACATCTACAGCTAACTTTCACTGGGTTCTTCCATAAGGATGGTAAGCAGACTTCAATCTTTACCTAGTTTACCAAGTATTTAGTATATTTCTTTCTTCTTCAGCAGCAACGCAGAAGACTTCAGTGTTATGGCTGCTAATAGAGCATCAGCTCATGTGCGTTTCTCTTTGATGTTAACCAAGATTTAGTGATGTTGATTTTTTTTTTTGTTTTTTCCTTAAATAACTTTGAGTTATTTCACATACTGCTTTTTGTTTCCGTACAGAAAAGCCATCACAGAATTCAGAAAATGAACAAAATTCCGTGTCCTTAGAGGTGCTACTTGTCAAAGTCTGCCATAAAAAACGCAAGGTAAAGTTAAATACTACTGAGACTGTGTACCACTTGAGCGGAAAATTAATAAAAATTTACTGCTGTTAAATTGTATTTGGTCTTTTTTTTTTATTTCAGGATGTCAGCTGCCCAATTAAGCAAGTGCCTACAGGTAAAAAACAGGTGCCTTTGAATCCTGACGGTAACCAAACCAAGTCTGGCTCCTACCCTTCCTTACTGGTCTCCAGCAATGAGTTTGAGCCCAGCAACAGCCACATGGTGAAGTCCTATTCGCTCCTGTTCAGGGTGTCACGCACAGGGAGAAGGGATACAAACGGTCTGGTCAATGGAGAGGCCAACGAGAACATTGGTAGGAAGCTCCTCATAATCCATGTCAAATCCTTTTGTGTTGGATATTGTAGACATTATAAAGTTTGTATTAGGGTATATGATTTAACAGTGCATGGACCTGAAATACACAAAGATGATATAGCAGATATATATATATATATATATATATATATATATAGCATGGGAAGTTGCTCACTCTATTTTCGTACTTGAATTTTTTGTGTGCATAGATTTAACAGATACCCTTAGTAGAAAGAAGAGAAGCTCATCGCATAGAGAGGAGGGAGACACCACAGAGACTTATGTTGCACAGATGACTGTCTTTGATAAAAATAGGTAAGTTTTTATTCTTTTGTGTTGTTACTGCTCCTTCTGTGTGTTCCTTTTTAAATACACCTCTGATTTTTCCTCTGCAGGAGATTGCAGCTGCTGGACGGGGAGTATGAAGTGTCAATGCAAGGAATGGAGGACAGCCCTGTGAGCAAGAAGCGAGCCACATGGGAAACGATTCTTGATGGAAAGGTAGGGGGGGGGGTGTACATGTGACCTCACTAATGTTGATCTTTACTTTTACTTACTTACAGTTTGTTGTCCTCTTCATACCACTACATCACTGACAAATCCTCTCTATGACTGTCCCACAGAGACTGCCACCATTTGAGACATTTTCTCAGGGACCCACATTGCAATTCACATTGCGTTGGACAGGTGATGCCTGCGGGAAGTCAACTGCCCCTGTGGCTAAACCTCTCGCTACCCGAAACTCAGACGGCCCCATGGAGACCCGGACCAGCAACCACAGGGCTGCCCTCATGAGTAAGTAAAAACACACGTCAGGGTAGCTTGAAGTTTGTTTTAGAATGAAGCTGATGTAGAAATGCACTCTTCTGGATTCTATAGTACATTTTAAGAGCAAAAAACCAGAGATCCACCACGGACGATTGACTATACATGTTAGTAAAGCATAATTCTACCTTCTGCTTTATTGGTGTAAACATGTTTGTAGTGAGCATCAAACAAAGATGGAATTTCTTCATGTTTTTGTTCATTTATTTCATGACTGATTCTCCAAGCAAAGCTGAACGGATTTTTCGCCCACCGTGATATTTGTGTGGGATGGTCTATTTGTAACTGAATCTGGCAGAAGGCACTCTGACTAATACCTGTTGAGTCCCTTACAAACATGCACTTCACTCCGTAAATACGCTTCAAACACATTGTCGCTCTTTGAATTTGTTTCTGTAGAAGTCATGATGGCAATAATACTGGGTAGTTTTGTTTAATTTTAATAAGTATGTATGAATATCCAGCAAAATACATGCATACCACTTGTGAGGCATAACCATAACTTGTTACTTTTAAGCTTGTTAGGGCTGCATGATGAAGGCATTCAAGTTTGTTATAGCTATGATTTTTAAATTGATTTTAAAAGTATATTGAGTGTTGCTTAGACAAGTGAGAAGTAGGCCTCCCTCCGGCACTCATTATGCATGATGGTCAATAATTACACCACAGAGAAACACTAATTCAACTGCAAAATAAGTTTTCAAAACTATTGCTGATTGAACCTGAGACAACTGATAATTCACTTTTCTTATAGTTATCTTAGCTCTTCGCCAATGCTGTGGTGAGAGTACAAATAATGCACAATATCACAGCCTCAGCTGTAATGTGATCTTGTGACTAGAACCACAAAGGAACATTTATGTAACAGAGACCTACGTATGAATGCCATAAAGCCATTACTTTAACAGATTAAATATATGTTACAGATTCCATGTCTGAAAGGGGCTTCAGCAATGTATATGCAGTCATATGTGCACTGTCATAATCAATCAGGATGTCATTGGAAAACTATGCACTATCTATGTCTTACATGTTGAATCTATCAAATACCCAGAATTTATGATTTGATGATTGTCCAAACTTGTCCATCTGTTCCCGTCAGCAGTGAAAGAGTCAGTCAGCACAGACATTCAGACAAGGAAAGAGCACGTCCTGTGTGAGCCACGGCAGAAGCTGCGTATATTTTATCAGGTACACCACACAACAGTAAGAGAGTACAACTTCGCCTGGGATTTAATCTTTTGGTGAAGTGGCTGAAAATTGTCTGTGAGCTTGTTTTGCTGTCATTATTAAAAATGTTGGAATTGAAACCTTTAGATTTTACTGTATTGTTTTTTTTATGATTGACCAATCCAATCAGTCCTGCTTCCCTTAGTTACTGTTGCTAGGACTGACGAACTTGACACAAAGAAGCATGGCGATGCCGGTTTGCAAAAGCAGCAGGAAACAACCATTGAAGACCAGACATTTAACCAGGCATTTTTACTTTGGCATCTCATCATTTTTCTACCGTTTAATGGGACATTTGTACTGTAATATTCAATCATTTTTACAATGATGTCTGGTTATGTTTTTACTGCATTTTAACCCGAACCATGATCTTTTCCTAATTTTAACTGAGTGGTTTTTGTACCTAAACCTAACCTTAACCAAGCCTGGCACATAGCATATCTAAGTATAACAGCTATGGGGAAAGTTGATCGAGGCCTTGATATAGAATAATAATAGCACAGTTTGAATCACCCATTTACAGTTCATCTGCTATAGGTTGACCTTCTCTGATTTATCTTGTAGTAACTAATGTAATCTGACAATCTTGACCAGTTCCTGTACAACAATAACACTCGGCAACAAACGGAAGCAAGAGATGATCTTCACTGTCCCTGGTGTACCCTAAACTGCAGCAAGCTCTACAGCCTACTCAAACACCTCAAACTCTCCCACTCCCGCTTCATCTTCAACTATGTGGTAAGTGTGTGTGTGTGTGTGTGTGTGGACGGACCCATGCATCTTAATGTATCACCAGATTTCTAGCAACTCTGAAGTACAACTTAATATAACCAAGTTATACTCTATAGAATTTGTGGCCTGCATTTTTTGAGTGCCTTTGAAGTCATACCTCAGTTACCACACTCAATAACAGTCATACTCTTTACTATATGGTGTATTGGTGGTTTGAAGCAATTACTATCAAGCTCCTCTTGAGCATTTCATGTATTTGTGTTTTGTTTTTTTACAATTGCAGCCTCACCCCAAAGGAGCAAGGATAGACGTGTCCATCAATGAGTGCTATGACGGCTCATATGTTGGCAATCCTCAGGACATCCACAGCCAACCGGGCTTTGCTTTCAGCCGTAATGGCCCAGTCAAAAGGACTGCAGTCACTCACATACTGGTTTGCAGGTAAACTTGTGACCTAAAGCACTGTTTATGCCCAAGGTCAATGCATGTCAGACACTGAAATTATACTTATTTTGAATGACCGCTTTATATGACTTTTCATCATTTATTAGACATTCATTCAACTGGAGAGTTATTTGAATTTATTTTCATTACTGAAAATAAATATGTGATACATATGAGAATATACCAAAAAACACAGACCAGTGTGAGTAACCCAAATATGTATGAGAATATGTGCATTTTGAAATTCCAGTGTAGATGGTGTATATGCAGGATTTGTTTTCTTTGCACCCTTTCTCTAGGCCCAAGAGGACCAAGCCAAGTCTGTCAGAGTTCCTTGAGTCTGAGGACGGAGAACTAGAGCAGCAGAGGACCTACGTCAGCGGACACAACCGCTTGTACTTCCACAGTGACAGCTGCATGCCCCTGCGGCCACAGGAGATGGAGGTGGACAGTGAGGACGAGAGAGATCCAGAGTGGCTCAGAGAGAAGACTGCCACGGTGAGAAGCTGTTATTCACTCGGCATGGCATTAAAAATGACATTAAAGAGGGAATTCCTCATGTTATTCCCATGAGTGTAATACTTTGGTGGTAATACATTGCGTTCCTTTTATAAGGAGGTTTAAAAAAAACTGAGTATGTGTATTTGACTTCAGATCAAGTCGTTCTGAAAAAACACATCTTGTATTTTGATGCTTTGCAGAGACACATACTTGACTTTAGCTGTAAGCATCAACAGCATTACAATTGGAAAGCTGATTTAACTCCATCTTGTTGGGTATTAGATGTACTGATTCAGTCACCTTTTTATCTTTCATCTCTTAATACAGTGGTACGCATTTAATCTAAAGCATTGATGACAATAGCAAAGAGTCTAGTAATGACTAACCCAAAAAATATATAATCAACTTGACGGAGGCGCAGAAAGTCAAACAAAATATTTTAAAATGTTTTGAATTATATTAAAAATAACTTGAGTATGAGTGAGTCCAAAGAGGAGGGAAAAACATAAAAATGAAGCATTGCACTACCATGGCAACAAAGAATCAAAACATTTGCTTCAGGCCTGTAAATAACTTGAACACACTCAGAGCGTACAGCACTGCCAACATTGTACTCTTCTTCAACATTCGTATCACTTCAGTATTGATTTCCTCAACCTGTTTGCATTTACTGCAGATTCAAGTCTCTGGTGGTTTATTTGTTTCATTGTCATGGCTCACAGGAAAATGCTGCCAACTTGAAGACTGGTGGTGGTCGGCAGCCATCTTAATATTTTGGTGGATGTATTTAAGGCTGTTTGAGCCGACTGTGTTTGTTTTGTAGTTTAACTAAGGTATCAGAATGTGTTTGTTCATGTCTTTTTTGACTTTTACAGCAACTGGATGAGTTCACAGATGTCAATGAGGGAGAGAAAGAAGTGATGAAGCTGTGGAACCTGCATGTCATGAAAAATGGGTATGTTGCAATATGTCGCAGCAGACAAGAGCACTGAATTGCAGTGTTATATACCTTTTTAATTTCTCCTCTATTTTATGAATAACTTCCTTAAGGAGTCCTCTTATTTATATTTGGTCAATTATATAACTGTCATTGCTGCTTCTCACTCACACAAAGAACTGAGCATTTCTGTCCTTTTTTGTTTACCCTGCAGCTTCATAGCAGACAACCAGATGAATCAGGCCATCATGCTCTTCGTGGAGAGCTGTGGCGCTCATGTCACCCGCCGCAACCTCTGCCGCAACTTCCTCCTGCATCTAGTGAGTATGCACGATTTCAACCTGGTGAGCACAGCCACCATCGACCGTGCCATGGCCCGTCTGCGACAGATCCAAGAGGAGCTGCCAGACGCTGAGGAGGAGCACCAGGACCAGACTCTGGTAACAGCAGGAACCTGCAACGGCAACACTGTCACCTCCAGTGGGGGAAAGCAGGGCAAGAGGACAAAAAGCGCCCTAACAGACTGATGTAGGCTGGATGGAACAATGATTGTTGTATTATTATTTTAGCTCTGTTTTGTTTTTTTTCCCCCCTTCTTCAATGAACATTACCAACCCTTTGGTGCTTAGATAGGTGGGAGAACTGGTCAGCAGAGGATCTGACTTGAAGCAGACAAGTATACAAGGTAAACCTGGAACTTGAGAACTGAACCAAATATGAACAATATAAAAGTGAATCACCCACATCTACACAAAACAGGAATTTGAGGAATGGATGATGTAGGTTGAACCTACTTGATATGCATTTGAGGGCTGTGCGATATGACACTAAAAAAAAAAAATATATATATATATATATATATATATATATATATATATATATATATATTTGTGTAACGATACATACGAACAGGAGAAGAACTCTGATCATCAAGACAAAGCGACGAGTTTGTACCTAAAAAGAGACGCTATACCTCACATTTGTGATGTGGTTTGGGTATAAAAAGTCTGCCGTATACCATACTTTGCAAATTATGCTGCAGACTCAAACCCACAGTGCACAAAGAGTCTACGGATGAGAGCCACAAGTACAGTCGAGTGCTCAAAACAAACCCCAGACTCGGATGTTGCAAGAGGCATTTGCCTAAATAAAAGGAGAAAAATAATCAAATATGAGTAAAGTACATTGTATTTGTCAAATATCTAATTCAAAATGTAATAAGAAATGGCCCTTTCCATGTGGTCAGTTTTTATATTAACTATTTATTCATTGGATTTACAAAAAAATGTGCTATATCATGACGTTTATCATTACATTTGTGTCAAATCACGCAGCCCTAATGTATTTAGTAGGCGCCAATGAAGTATCTGTCTGGGTGAGAAAGAGTGAACAAACTGAGAATCCTCTGATGTGGCGTGACTGCCCTTTGGTATGTCTTTGTTGTGGACAACGGTTATCATGACTACAGTTAAAACTGTACCGGTAACGTTGTCACTCTTGATTATTTGTACACATACACAATAACCGTGTTGAAAATGTATCATTTTAGCTGATTATTTTAGCACTTGGTGTTTGTATTTAGAAAACTTATCTTTGAAATCAGAATTTTTTTTTTTTTTTTTAATTCATGCTGCACCAAAATGCAGCTTTTCCACTGTCATGAGTGGAGAATCTTTAGTGGGTTTGAATTCACTGTTGTGAATGACATTAAATTTGAACAGAACATTACAGTAAAAATCTTCATTTTGGAGTATATAAAGCCTATAAAGCTTGTGTTGGGGCCCCAAAGCAGTTTGTGGGTTTTTGCTGGTTGCTAGACGACAGTGTCATTAGGTTTGGATCCTGAACAACAGAATAAATTGTAATTTGGATCCAGGCTGAATGTCCTCCATCACCCCTTCGCCTTTTAGTCAGCATTGATAATAGCTCAAGGAAAGCCAGGGAAATCAACTTTTCTGAATATCTTTTTCCTAAGATTTACTAAGACAACCAGCAGCACCCCCCCAAGTATTGTGTAAAATGTATAACATTGAAGATATGAATGTCAACAGTTTTCTGATCATGCTGCCACCTGTAGTTTCTTTTCACTTTAAAGTTTAAACACACAAAATGTTTAACATGTTTTTTGTTTTTTTTAACATGGGTTCTGCGTATCAGTAGCTGATTTGACAGAAACTTGTATACATTGTAATTGCATCAAAAATGTTTAGTTGTGCCCCATTCTGAATCCAATAATTAACATATTGCAATTCTCTCAGCGATAGCTGTTTATTGGATGGTTGGTTTTCAGGTCCAACTCGGTTATCTGTCCTGTTAGGTGCAGTTTATGCCAAAGGGGATATTTTTCATCAGTCTCTTATTTCTGTATATTTTTTTTAGTGTATGTTATTTTGTTCATTCCTTGACAAGTTTTAAAAAGGCTGTAGTTGTTTTGTAGCGTGGACATAAATTGGTGATAATCACCAACCATCGACCATTATTTCATCCGACTTCCATCGTGGACAACCAAATTAGCAATTTATTTTTCTCCCTTCATTATTCATTGAGGAGTTTCTGCATTCATTTTGAAAACAAAAGGGACACTTAGTCACCATTATTGTCAAAACACCCTGTTAGAAATTGTGAACTGTACACTCTGGCTAAGGGGGGTTTTTATATTTAAAGAAATAAAACACATTTGTCCTTATTTTTTGCTCTAATGTTTAAACAATTTTTGGGCTCTAATGAGACGATACACCTTCACCTGCATCATGGCCAAGTGAATCCAGTCAGGGCTTCCTGCAGTGTTTTACAACAGAGGTGCGCCGCCTCATCTGAAACCACGACCAGCGCCACAATTTTTTAAGTAATATAATGCCTTGAAGAAAAGGCCATATATTTAGTGTTTCTACTGTTCCGGTCTTCATCTACTAAGTTTATTGTAAGATGAGGATATAAATTGTTTTCCAGGGAAAAATCCTGCCAGTTGTATAATAAACCTTTCTGAACAATACTTTTCCCTTTTCAGCAGCATAGCTGTTTGTTCTGGATGAAAAGTCAGTTGCAGGTTATTATTATGTCAGGTTAGCAAATTAGTTACCTGCTTCATGAGGCACAAAATGAATTTGATGAAAAATGTTAAGTAAATAATTCTTTTATTTTAGTACATTTTTCATGTTAATGCATACAATAAAATGTGAAGGTGCAGCATCAGAGGCTGATCATTAGTCCTAATGAGCTCTTTAAACTCAAGATCAATTATATTTTTTATAATGAATGTCCATATAACACATCCCTGAATACAAGTAGGGTGGCATCTAATGATTATATCCATCGCTGATTGATTATTTTATCAATTAATAGGTTGGTCTGTGCTGAAATATAGGACCATGTCCAACTCCTCCCTGTAGTCCTTCTCATATTTACATTCTCCTATGAAAGCTTCATTAAAAAACAAAACAACCCACGTTTTCTCTCAGTTGTGTGTCGACATGTACTCACAATAACTGTATTTTATCAGTGTCTGTAGGAGAGCATCTGTGTCTGTGTGAAATAGACGATCTTTAGAAACAGCAACACTTGGCGCGCGTTTTAAACGTCACTACCGACCGGTTGGGCTGTTTTCGTGGTTTTCGTTGCAAACGGCAACATGTAAAGGAGCTCATAGGAGTTGTATGTGCTTGTAGGCGTTACCTGTTGATACTTTGGTAGGTTTCAGAAAAATACACCTCTATAATGGGTCAAAAAAGAGGACTGGACACACGTTTTCGTCGCGTAAAGCGCCAAATTCAAAATGCTACCAGATAACCTCTGAATATTTAGTTGTCTGCAATGCGAAACAAGCTCAGACGAACTAAAACACGTCAGGATGCTTCGTGTCCAAGTAAAGACACTGTGCGAGCCACCGAGGTGATAACATTAGTGTTATCAGATGATGAAAAGGACACACAAGGTTCAAAAGCTGCCGCAGGAGGCGTCTCCTCCAGGAAAGTTGAGAAGAAAAAGAAACCGTGTTGCGCGGAAGACATTAAAATTGCACCAATTTTCTTACATACAGCACAGCGGAGCAAAGGTGAAAGGAGCAGTGATGGAGGACTTGATCAACCTGCAGAGAAGCTGCAGAAATCAGTGCTTCCTCTTCAAAGTGTTGACTCGCAACTGATGAGAGGTCAGTTATCAACACCTGCAGTATCTCACTTGACAGAGAAAAAGCTCTCCTGGAGAAGACAGTTGTCGCCATCAGCTCTCCTCAGCTGTCTGGAGGAAATACAAACATCTAATCCTGCGTTTCCAGTCCAGACAGTGTTTGGCGCTCTTCAGAGTAAAGGTTTCAGCTCCTCAGGTGAGCAGGGTCTATATTGAACTTTATTATCCAACTGAGCCTCTGTTGCACTAATAATGTTATGCCTTTCTTTCTTTGTTCTCCAAAGCAGAAAGTCCTTCATATTCAAGGCAAAACCAGTTTAAAGAGAAGAGGAAACGGGCAAATGACATCTCCCAGAAGGCATCCAAGCGCCTGAGGTCTAGTCTTTCTACAGAGGGCATCATTGGTACAAGTTATTGCCTGTTGTCAGTGCCGGGTGTCCAGGAAAGTGCTGTCCTCTCGGTGAAGAAGCAGCCCAGACGCAGCAGGCTGAGCCGCAGTCACAGACTGAAGCAGCAAAGTGAGAGTGTAGGCCTGGTGAATATTTATGATACAAATCAGACAGAATCAGACCGGCAGTCAGTCATTACCTGTGGCATGCTTCAAAGAGGTATAGCTTCTCATTAATTCAACACATTTTATGTACTTTTAATAATATGAAATATAACATTTTCCCCTTTTCTTTTGGTCTAGATTGCAGTTTTGAGGATGTACTCTGGACGGACAAGTACAGTCCTCAGCATTCAAGTGAAGTCATTGGCAATTCTGCTTCAGTGAATAAATTGCACAGGTGAGTTTTATATGAGTGTTATAATTTGGACTGGAAATCAGCATGAGCGTAAAGATTTCTGTTTTTTTTGTTTCTCTTTAATTCAGCTGGTTGAAGAAATGGAAACTAAGAGCTGATTGTGACGAGAGGGGGAAAAAGGAGGAAAGAAAACATGAAGAAAACAGGAGTGGGAGTGGTATGTGCTGGTTTTTGTCACACACATACAGTAGCTTTTCCTCTCATATCTCCAGTCATAGTCAAAAATGTTTTCTGGATATTTCTGGATATTCACATGACTAGAATTGAATTTAAATGACCCAGGATCTTTCTGTGTGTGCATGTCTGTGTTGGAAAAAGTAATTACTGTCCTCTTTTGCAGACTCATGGGACTGTGGAGACTTCCAGGGTGAGGCTGGTGCAGAGCACAACACGGTGGAGCCGCTGAGTAACACCATGTTGATTACAGGACCATTAGGTGTAGGCAAGACGGCCTCAGTGTATGCCTGCGCTCAGGAGCTCGGTTTTAAGGTTTGAATCCAACTGGACCGATATATTTAAATTAGAGAAGCAATGTTTAGTCGATTGACAGAAAATTCATCAACTATTTTGTCGTTCGTTTTAAGTCATTTGTTTACGATAAAATATGTGACATTTTCTAGACCCAGCAACTAATCACTTAATCAGTAAAATAATTGATTGATACATAATGAAAATAATGAGTTAGTTGCAACCCAAATTTGAATCAATTCTGCCAAAAGCTGTTGATAAGCTTCCATATTTATATCTTTTTATAATTCTGACCATGCCAAATGTGAAGTACATGTCAAGTACTCATCACTGTGATTTTTAGTATTATCTCACCACTGAGAGCAATAAAGGTAAAAAAAAACATGACAAATAAAACGTATATTTTAAATCTGATCCAAATTATGCCTTAAAAGATGTTTTATAAGAATATGAAACATTTTTAGGTCAAAGATTCCCACAGACAACCAGATTATTTTTGGGCATACAAAGATAATGAAAAGAAAAAAAAAATTCAAATGACAAAATAATTCATATTAAAATAGCCAATATGCTATATACAAACATGATGCAACTGCTCAGATATTTAGTCTACTCTACAATATACATTTTCTTTTCTTTTTATAAGGTTTAGATTCGACTGATAACTAATTTCCATAGAGGAACGAACCATCAGTGTCAAAATTGTATATTAGGGTACTATTGACAATTGTATGGCTCCTACCAAAGGACAAAATAATTCATCAGTTTCATCAGGTTTTAGACTACTGTCAGGCCATAGGCCATCTGAACAGGCATGTAAATAATTATCCTTTGAATTTTATTTCTCTAAATTAACTCAAAGGTATTTGAGGTGAACTGCTCGTCACAGCGCAGTGGTCGCCACATCCTGTCCCAGCTGAAGGAGGCAACCCAGTCGCACCTAGTGGAGACGACGGGGAAAGACCTTCTGAAACCAGCGTACTTCAACAACTACAACACCAAAAACTGCTCACCTAACTCTGAAAAATTACCTGGTATCGCATGACTGATAAAGACCAGGCTTTCGCGAAAATTCAAATACTCAAAATCTCTCACATGTTTTCTCTTTTCAGATTTATGTTGTTGTTTTTTTACAGGAAAATCTGTGGCTCCCAAAAATGTCATCTCAAGTTCAAAGCAGAGACCAGCACAGAACCCTGGCCGCAAAGGAAAAACTAATGCAGCCTCAGTCACTTTGGCAAACTACTTTAAGATGAAAGCCAAAACAGATCACTCACACGTTGGTGGCCTATCGCCGTCTGAGAAACCAGATGGCAAAAAGCTCAACAACTCATCACCAGGCTCTGATCAAACAGTGCCACCGAACAAAAAGACAGCCATATCACTCATTCTGTTTGAAGAGGTAAAACTGGCACTGAAAAACCTGCAATTACATAAAACCGTTTTCAGTCTGGCTTAATTAGTTTGCAACTGTTGGCTCTCGCAGGTTGATGTCATATTTGAAGATGACGTTGGTTTCCTCGCAGCCATCAAGACTTTCATGAAGACCACAAAAAGGCCAGTCATTCTGTCCACTGACGGTAAATAAATGCACGCGCCATGTAATTTAGAGCAGAAAAGATCTGAAGCAGTGATGCAAAACAAATGTGTTCCTTAGATCCCTCATTTAAAGAGAGATTCAGCTGCAGCTTGGAAGAAATCACTTTCAAGACCCCATTAGCAGTAAGTCAAGCTTTTACATCTCCTTTCTTCTACAACCTCAGTGTTGAACTGCAAGCTCGTTACCTAAAGTAGCTTTACACCTTAACTTGCTTGTTGAGCTGAAAATGTGCCAAAAAACACATGCAGAGAGCTTGTATAAAAACGTCTTCCCAGGCTGTCATAAACTCTTCAACTCTACTCCCAGATGGATGTCTGTAGCTACCTGCAGCTGGTGTGTTTGGCTGAGAATGTGAAACTACAGTTGGACGATGTAATCAGCCTCCTCACAGTGACCCGAGGCGACGTCAGACGCTGCCTGCTCCAGCTGCAGCTCTGGGTGAACAGTGGTGCAGGACGGGCATTTCAAAGTGAAGAGCCTACTTGTTTACATTGTAAGTTGCTCTGAATAGATTGCAAACAAAATCCCTATTTTATATAGTCAGGAAATCCTTTGAATACTTGTACAGATTTGTATGAACTTTATCAACTGATTACATTTTCTAGACTCAAAGGTTATAGGGGAAGACAGTTTAGACTCTCAGCTTCCCCCATGTGACAGAGGCTGCACTGCCAGCTTGCTGGGTCTTCACACTGCGACCCAAAACCATCTGCTGAACCTCCTCAAGGTAAGTATTGATATGTGTGCTTACATTTCATAAGCCTTACTTCATTTGTCAATCATTTCCGTCTTTGATTCTTCATCGTTAGTCCTCCAGTGATCCAGATATGATTGAGCTTCTGAAGCTCCTTGCTGAGAGCTGGAGAAGAAATGTACCTCTGCTCTACTGCAACCTGGAGCTTCTTCTACCCATCAGGGCAAAGGGAACTTCAGTCCACTACCTGGAGAAGGTGACCTCTTCTGGGCAGCAGAGTGAGCTGGCACCCTCTGACGTTCAACTGGATGGAAATGTTAATCCAAAGGCTACAGCTGCAAACAGCAACTCAATTAGGAATATATCCAGGCTTAGCAGAAGGAAATATACTTCAGCAGTGTTTAATGCCACATCATCTTTCAATTTGACAGAAAAACCTCAAAGAACCTTGTTATCTTCCAAGGCGGCTCATTTAAGAGCCCCGAGTTCAGATGAACAAAATGCAGACAAAGTAGCAGCTGACCGTTTGCATGCCCTGACTAACTTCTTTGACCTCATGTCATACCTTAATGCCACAATGCTGGTTGCAGGGCCACTTATTTCAGGCTCATGCAGACCAGAGTTTGTCTGGACAGGAGCAGAGATAAAGGACAGCTTATTGGATGAAATGAGAGAGGAAGAGGTGGGTGGGAGTTGTTGCCAGGATAGGTTGTTAGATATTCAGGCTGCTGTTGAGGGTTTGGGGTTTCGCAAATGCTGGAGGCAAATGTCTGAATCGTGGCCTGAAGCCCAGAAATACAGGCAAGAACTGGGAGGCACAAGGTGGGGGAGTCTGGTGGAGAGACTGACACGTCCTGTGTCTGCCAATAGTGAGAGCCTCGGCTATAGTTTTCAACCTTTCTGCACACCAAGGTGAGCCTACTCTCCATTTCAACTGTATGCGTGTGTTCAAGTTATTTAGCGTTATCAAGCTTTAACACCCGTTTTCAAAATGTTTCAGTTCTTTCATGTAAAACTATATCTGTATTTACAGTGTGTCCCAAAAGAGGTACAAGCTGAGCAGGATGGTGCTTGGCAGCCGGTCCTTCAGCCTACTGGGGAACAGACAAGCTGTTAGTGTCGACTACATGCCGGTCCTCCGCTCCATCTGTCGCTCTCAGAGAGCACTGCAACAAAGAGAGGAGCCAGTCAGGTGAGCCTGACACAACACAGGTTCACTTTCACTTCAGATGGGCTTCATTTTCATTTTTCAAAGCCATTTAATAATTTTATAAATTGAAGTAATTGTTTGGAGCCAGAACTGAAGGGCTTTATCCCTCCCTCAACATTAGGTGTCTGAACTACCTCAGCAGCAAACACCTGGACCTCTCAAAGTCAACTCTGCAACTCCTGGCAGAAAATTTCTCATAGAAAGCAGTCTGCAAAAAAAAAAAAGGACGTTACACATCACATCTTCACTACCTCACCTTACGCCTGTTATTTATTTAATGTGCATTCATTCTGCAAAATACTGTGAAAATGAATGTAATGCAGTGGAAATCAATGTTTTAACATGTTTTATTTACACATGTACGACTATGAAAAGTAAATTAAAATCTCTTTTGTTAAAGTTATTTATCCTTTCTGAAGTATGCAAAGTACTTTCATTGATTGGGTACTAATGAAATAAAGTTACTGAATAATCCATTAAAAAAAAGCAAAGCCTTGGAAATGCTCAGACAGCGGTAAGATGGCAGACAGCTATTACTTTATACAGTTGTCTATGATAGACAGCAGAAATTACAAAAGAAACCATGTAAACTGTTTTGTTCAGTGTCACCAAAAGTAACAGTAATTAAGAATTCAATACTTAATAAATATATATATATATCATCAACCACCATTTAACCTGGTTCACAGATGCAACGTGTGGTTAAAAATCCTGAAGAGGCTCAGAATGCCTCTTGTGTTTATCTTAGTAGCTCTATTGCAAGATCGGATCAGTCCACATCACAGCTAACCAGAAGAGTGACTGAGCAGCTCGTAAAAAGCCACGGCCTGCAGCAGAGCGTCGCACAGTTCCTCCCCTCCTCCTCTTCTGCTACTCATTTGGAACGAATTCCTGTATTTCACCAGCAGGTCTGGGGGGAAGTTTATCCGAGGCATCTTCTGTGTCACCGACTCGGTCATCAGCTGTCGCACTGTTTGAGCGCCGCTGGTCCGCATCTCGCCCACCATCAGTCCAAAGTGACGCCCCACAGCGGTACGCGTCATGTTCAGAACTCTGCAAAAGGAAGAATTCATTAAGTAGGAGCCACAAATAAACCAGACTACTTGGAATATTATTAATAATACGCTTGCTTGATTATTCACCAAAACAGTCAATATTGACATTAAATCCCTTTTTTCTCACCTGGGAGGAACGTTTGAGTCCGGCGGGCAGTTTCTTGGCTCCAGCAGAGCAAACAGCATGGCCTCCACAGTTCTCATGTGGGCCATGACAGGGAACAGAGTCGTATTCTGGACTGAAATGGACGACTTCTCTATTATGTAGAAGTCAGCAGAAGGGAGGAGTGACACGACTGCCGAGACCTGTTGACAGAAAAAATACAGTTCAGTCTGTGCAATTGTAAATGGGTTTAAATGATCAAGTTTTTCTCTACAAATGGAATATTTTTAATAGACTGAAGTCTGAATTATAGACATACTCACATCATTCAAGTAAGCAGGGGCCATGTATGTTCCCTTCAGGAAATTAGGACAATCAAGCTGCTGCCAATCCAGCACTGCCATCGCACGGTCCACATGTGCCCAGGCGATTTTATTAGTCCCACATGTTAGTGATACTATGGCGTTAGCTTCCTGAGTGAACAAACTCAATTATAGCAAGTGGTGGCAGTGAAACATTTTGCCTTCTCTTTTTTACATTTAGGATGGAGATCATTTAAAAACACAATTTTAAAACCAATTCAGTGACCCACGGAATTTTCTTAGTCACGCATCTATAGTGTAAATGTTAAAGGATAGATTCACAATTTTTCAAGCATTATGTCCAAACAGTGTTGAGCTGCATTTGAAGGGTAGTAACAAGAAAGACTTGATTTGACTATTTTGGATGACTGACGCTTCAGATAAACTTTTAAATACATTTTTGCCACAAAGGCGGGCTGTGGATCTTGGCAGTGAATTAGGAAGGTGTCTTGATAAACAGCTGTTTCAAGATAGACTTGAGAAATTATTAACATATCCTTTAACAGACTAGCTAGAGCAGTGGTTCCCAACCTGGGGTCGGGAACCCCACAAGAGGTCACTGGATGCATCAAAGATGATGAGATGATAGGATAGAGAAAAAAAACTTCTTTTTTTTTGTCAAGCCTTCTTTGAATGTTTTGCTCTCTTTATCTCTCTATTAAGTTATTCTAATTAAACAAAATAAGTCTAGAGCTGTAAGGTTAGTCAATTACTCGAACATTAGATCAATCAACTGTTTAATAATTGAGTAATCGTTTGTCATTTTTAAAAATAATACATTTAAAAAGCTGTTTTCAACTTCTCAAATGTGATGATTTATTATTTCCTCTCCTTTGGGTTTTGGACAAAACCAGACATTTGAAGATGTATCATTTGACTGGGGAACTGTAATGGCTTTTTTTTTTTTTTTACAATTTTCTGACATAAGAAGTATTAACCGATCGATCAAATCAATAATCGTAAGCTCAACTGGTGATGAGGGGTCCCAGGTAGACTTTGCTTTATTTTAAGGGGTCAAAGGTTGGGAACCACTGGACCAGAGCAGCAGTGTGAAGATTGTAGGGTGTCTTATTGAACCTCACCTCCAACCAGGACCTGTCAATCTCTGGCCTGATAAACTTGGCCAGCTGAATCCTTATTTTCTTTTTCTTCACCGGGTTGAGGATGGAGTCGAAAATCACGACGGCGCTTTTGTGCTTCAGCAGCGGGACATTCACGACGCTTTCCAGCGTTTTAAATGGCCCGTTTTTAGTCCTGTAATCCACAATGTTGAGCGACCTGCGGCCTCTCAGGAGCTTGACGCCGGACAGCTCTACCTGTGTGGCGGTGTTGAGCAGCTGCAGGATGGCGTGTCGCTGCTCGGGGGTGTAGCAGGCGTCCAAAGGAGCGCTGCTGTCCTCTTTGCAGGGCTTGGAGGAGGAAGAAGAGATGGCTGCGTTCAGGGTCTCAAAGCCGGCCACGGGAACTCTGCTCCTCCAACAACATGTGCACTGGAGATACCGCAGCTCCAGCTCAGGGGGGGAGCCGTGCTGAGGCCGCCGAAATAAACCGGACTGACCTGCAGAGAAAACACAGAGAGAGAGTGGGGCAGCTGGCAGCTTTACAACATGTGTCAACGGTCCAGAGTAATGTGAACTTAAATAAAGGCCTCTAAAACAGACACAGCTGTAGAAATACACAGTACACTACAGATACTTGCCTCTCTGAACCGACGACAGAAATCGCCTGGCGACCCACATCGTCAATAGTCAAAGTAAATAATCGACACCATCGGCTATAACATCGCATCGGCTAGTTGAACAACTTGCTTTGCCCTTTGGTTGTTGTCCGACACTTTTCAATCCACCGGTGTAGCACAAACACCGCCTGCAGTAGTTCCGTTGTGAGTCTTCTTCTTCTTCTTTGTGTTTACTGCTGAATCGTAAAGCAACGCTATCTGTGCATACTGCCCCCTACTGTATGGAGACTGATACTGGTCGGTGCAATGCTACAGAGCTGTTCTCAGGTCAGTGACAAGGATTTTAGAAACGAGGACTGAGGATCTAGAAAGTTGTTTGTTTGTTTTTTTTAATAATATGAATATTGCATGTTTTATTTATTCAGTTAAATATTTAATTTCTCAACCCGAGGATCTAATTGATTGATTTGAAGCCCTTGTCCACACTGTCAGGGATACAATTCTAGTAAGGAAATACTGAATCGTTTTTCTTGCTGAAAAGTATAGCCGAAGATGAATATACTGAGTCTGAGAAAAAGGCCTGTAGCTGTGACAACTTCACGAAGGCCAAACTACATTTCTGCAAACAAAAAAGGAACTTAAAACGATGCAAAAAAAAAAAGGGAGAAACCTCAGAGCAAACATCAAAATAGTCACAGTGATAGAGTTATAGTTTGTGTGTTTCTTGTGTAAAACATGAAAAACATAATTGACCAAATAAAAAAATAAGTTTATATAACATATATAATATTAATATGCAAAATATGCTTCAATAAATAAAACTTTATTTCAGATATTTCAGCCCATATATATATAGTCTAGTTCTCGTAATATGATAACATTTTTGTCCACACTAGCCAAACCCACAGTTTTCTATGCCATTCAATTCAATTGCCCTGTAGTGACGTGTTTCACTTCCTTTCTCTGTTATTTCTGGAGTGCTGCGTTTGTGTGCAGAACAATAAAGCTCATGATGCTGTGCTGGTAAGAGGAAATACTGGCCCACCACAGTGTAACTGGGGAGGGAGAAGAAATTATGATTTTCACCTGCTATAGAGCAGTGAAAATGATTACCATACAGTGTGTAGAATCAATATGGAGTTAACACCTAGTAGCTCTTTTGATGGGACTCAACTGTCAATCTGACAGAAGCAGTACTACCTTCACCTATGGCCAATCTGGAGAGAAATAACAAAATCCTGCTTGATTTGATACAACAGCCAGGTAACAACTTGTGTGCTGACTGTGGAGCATCTGGTGAGTAGACACATTTTCATAATCTATTCATTTTAATAAAAACATTAGAGTTTAAAGAATGGTAAACAGTAGCCTGAACCACCAGCCCATATGATGTTGCTTATTAATTACCAGAAACGATCTCCCAATTGATATTTTATGGCAGTCACGTTTTATAATTTATAGGAGGAAGTTGGAGGCTGCTGTATGTCGTATGACCTCAGTGTTCCTCCTATAACTTACAACAGTGTGTTTGTTTGTCTGTGTGAGAGGAAAATAGAGACAAAATACATTTTAAGACAAACAAGACATAATATACTTTGGTTTATTTCATTGTATTCTACTTTTGCCTGGAAAAGAGACAGTTATTTGCAATTTATCATACGGTAGTGTGTACTACATGACTATAGTTTTAACTGTAATTAGATCCTGATCCTGATTCTGATAAAGTAAACATTGTGATCATTTTTTTTCTTGCAGACCCCGACTGGGCCTCCTACACTCTTGGTATCTTTGTGTGTCTGAACTGCTCAGGGATGCATCGTAATTTACCAGCTGTCAGCAAAGTGAAATCCATACGTCTGGATCGCTGGGAAGATTCACTAGTAGAGGTATCGACATGCGGTTTGTATTCATCTTATATGAGTGACTGACAACATGCTTATACTATTTTTTTTTATATATATTAATTTTTATTCTTCACATTTCATTTTCTACTTCTTATTTTAAATAGTATTTTATTATTATATATTGCATTGCCTCAAGAGCAGGGTATGTCACCCTGCATTTCACTGCACGTGTGTGTTAAGTAATCCTCCTCTGAAATAAAGGGATCTACAAAAAGATGAATTGAGGTCTGAATCTAAGTTTTCTTGTTATAACCTTTTAAATCTCACATCTTGTGGTTTCAGTCCATGCGAGAGAGGGGAAATTCAGCAGCCAAAGCTGTTTATGAGAAGTGTGTTCCTGCTTTCTTCTACAGGCCACAACAGAAAGACTGTGTGTAAGTCAATTTCACTGCATCCATTAACTTTGTGGAAGTGAAAAGTGGACACTCAACAAATATTTTTAGTGAATGGGAGTGTTGAACATACAGAAAGAGGAACAAACAGACAGTGGTGGGTGTCGAGGTGAAGCCACTAATACAGACAGTATGAATTAGACTCATTCATTATAATGGGTGTTTTGCTTTACTTTCAGGGTTCTTAAGGATCAATGGATACGTGCAAAGTATGAGAGAAGAGAATTCACAGAAGAAAACAACTACTTTCAGCAAACTTATAGTTCAGGTAATTATCCTAAAAGTATTACCACACCAAAATATTCGTCCCAGCAGCAAAATATTCAGAATTGTAGCATTTTCTTATAGTTTTTTTTATTTATTTATTTGCTGTATTTAATACAGATCTGTTTGAATCAACACTATGGAAAAAAGGCAAAGACAACAAGCAGTTTTTTAAGAGGATCTTTCAGCTGTCCCGGAAAGACTTCACCCTCAAATACTTCATTAAAGAGGATGTGGGTAGTTTCTTTTGTCATATCACCATACACAATGTTTTATGAGCATACTTGTGTTTTTTTATTGTTTTAAAAATCATCCTTCAATCTTCTCATTACAAACTAAGTCCAAGGCTCCCAAAGCTGTCATCAGCATGAAGGATCTGAATGCTGTTTTCCAGCCAGAGAAAATCGGTAATGCTCATGGTCTGCAGATCACCTACATGCAGGATGAACGTACGAGGAACCTGTTTGTTTACCATGAGAACGGACAGGTGAACACAGCTGCTACTTATGTCTATCTGTATACAGTGGTGTGAAAAAGTGTTGGCCCACCTTCCTGACACTCAGCTGTGATTTTTACGTTTATCACACCTGATTTGAGCTCTGTAGGTTCAGATTTGGTTTTCCCTTAATAATAACAACCTGTATTTTAAAAACTGCATTTTCTGTTTACTTGTGTTATCTTTGACTAATATTTAAAATTGTTTGATCTGAAACATTTAAGTGTGACAGGTAATCAGGACACATAACACATTTTCACACCACTGTATATCTATCAGTTTATTTTATATTCTTGACTTAATCTAATCTAAGTTTATTAGACATATTGAAGTTTTATTAAAGTATTTAGACAATATAAATTGATTTATGTGTTGGTCATCCTGATATATTGTCCTATATCTCACTCACCGTACAGGTAATTGTATCCTTGTTCAACGCTATTCGGGCAACACGCTTGGCATACCTCCAGAGGAAAAATCCCACCCTTCGAGAAAATGACGTGAGACAAATTTTCAGAAGATTTAAATTTACATAGCTTATTAACATGTTAAACTGCATCTCTTGTTCCGTTAACAGTGTTGTTCATGTTTCTTTGGACAGTTAATACCTCATATAACAAGAACTTGCCTGAAGGAAGGGTACATGGAGAAAACTGGCCCAACGGTCCGTCAACTATCTGAATTTATTACCCAAGCTGGTACCACTTCAGTGTCCCTTTCTGTTCTAGCTTTACCTGTTCATACGTTCCTGGGTGTTATAAAAAAAAAAATTAAAAATTGCTTAATAGTCACAGTCACTAATAAGTCATTAGTAAATTATTTATTAGCCACTTATTAAACCATTAATTAAAGGTCATAAATCCTTATCTGCCTTATCAGAAAATGGTACCCAAAAGTTAATTGGATTTATTTACATTTGTGATATGTGACAAAGTAATTCTTATTATTCATGTCTTCCTCTCTCTCTCTGTGTGTGCATGTATGTGTGTTTTAAGCATCGGGAGCCATTCAAGAAGAGGTGGTTCACACTATGCTCAATGAACAGAAAGCTTCTATATTTTAAGTCCCCGCTGGTAATGAACATATGAAATAATATCACAATTTCTACAGTAAATAAATGTTTAAAGAATCACTATGATAATAATGTAAATAATAGATGATGTAAAAACATTTTCATATAAATATTATAGTTCTAATCAAATGCAGATATTAGCCTGGTATGAAACAAATCATAGCGTTTGCAATTAATTATAGTCATGCTCTTCCTTCAATGTATCCCTGAACTGTTTGTTTTCATTGTTAGGATGCTTCAGAGCTGGGCGCTGTCTTCATTGGCACAGAGAGCCACAGCTACTCTGTTTCAGAGAACAGCAGCCGGAGCACAAGAGGAGGCCGGTGGCACTGTGGCATCACGCTGCAGACTCCAGAGAGGCAGTTTGTGTTCATGTGTGAGCAGGAGCAGGATAAGATGGAGTGGCTGGAGGCCCTCAGAAAGGTCATCTGTCAACCCATGACCCCAGAGGACTACGCTAGTAAGATACTACTGTAATAACTTATTGTCATCACATGCAATATATTGAATAATGGTTAATTACATTATAGCTCTGTACCCAGTCTTAGTCTGCGTCTTTTGCTTTGTCAGATGAAGCCAACTTGAGAAGAGGGAAATGACTGGAACGTGGAACAGACTGAATTATTTACTTCCAAAAGATGCTCCAGCGAGAATTAAAAAATGGAGACAAATTCTCTTTTATTGGCTTGACATCACTGCTCAACATTACTGACAAATAATCAAATCTAACACTTTGCACAGGCTACATTGTCTGTATGAATTCTCATATTGTATTTATTTAAAAGATGGCTTTAAATTCTTCAAGTTTTGTAGTGATTTTTAATTTTTATTTTTTCTGTTTGACTCATTTTGCACATACTGAGAAGAGTAGGTTTGTCTCTCTATTCACATGCTTTCATTTCAGCTGACTGTATAGTTCTGGGAAACTGAAAGAACCACATTATGTTAAATAAATTTACACAGTTTTACAATTGATTCCTGTTTTCAATATTTTACCATTGTATGACTATACTGTATGTAAATTTCTCTTCAGTAATGCAGATACATTATGCTGTAGTTATGTATCACAGATGACCAATGTGGAATAGATTATGAACTGCAGAGTGGCTTCTATTCAAATGCTTTTATTAACATGTGCAGTGAGCAGATTACTGTGAGGGTCAAGGCTGAAATGCCAACCAGGCAAAGCAGGAAACTGAGGCTCTAGATCCACAAGCATCCCAGGCTCACGTGGCAATTACTTTTTGGTCATTTAATTAATTGCAAATGTGTTTGTTAATACTGCATACACCACCTAAACACATTATAGATTGAAATAATAAAGGTATTACCTTGGCAACACCTGCATTATAGTTACTCTTGAGTCCTCATAGAGGGCTGCTGAACCAGTTTAGTTTAGTTTAAAAGGTTTTCATTATGTCAGTTTATACTGTGCTTACATAGTGTGTTTTTCTACATAAACAACCACCCCTACTCCTACAGACTGAGTAGTAATAGAATATATGGAAAATATCTGAACTAATAATATGCCAATTAAGCTCACTGGGAGTATTATGTCTCAGTTTAAATAATTTAATAGTATACGACAACAATAGAAACACCTGCAGCAGCTGTATGTACTCTTAACTGCAACTTTATTGCTGCTGTTTAACTCTCTTGACTGTAGGTGGCGCATGACAGGACAGGAGCTCCCGAGCTGGGAAAAAACATGAGACGTCTCACTCTACGCCATTCTTTTGGTCCCAGAAGTGTAATTAAACCTTGAGCGGCGCCGAGTGTAAAAAATAATGAGATTGTGTATATTTTAAGTCACAGGTTGTTATCATATATTTAGCCGCAACAGACTGCTGACAAGACGAGTAAATAGACGACCTTTTTCCGCTTATTACGCGAATCGTTTTTCAATATACGATCTTTGCTCTCCTTCACAGTCCTCTGAACCAAAGGGGCGCGGTGGAAAGCACGTTAGCTAGCGACCGCTTATTCTGTAACAACCTAGTTAATGTGAGTAGATTAACCAGGTGAACTGAGCCGTAACACCACGGTTTGACTGGCTGTTCCTGGCTGGTAGGGCATAATAAAATAATAAAAACACATCGCTGCTTCATTGGATATATCCGTCGGTTTGCAGTTACGGATCTTTACTGTCTGCTTTGAACCAGCGTAAACCGGAGCTGAAATGCGTACGTAGCCGTTAGCAAGCGAGCCAGGCCGCGGAGAGCTGGCTGGCTGTAGCCTTCATCCAGACAGGAGCCTAAATGTGTCACACAAACCGGTTTACCGAGTTGGATCTCAACGCTGGAGAAGATGCGAAAGGACGTGAGGATATTATTAGTTGGGGAGCGTAAGTGAAGCTATATAATTAACTTACTGTGTGTTGTCTGCAGAGTCACCCAACATTGATGCTACCAAGCATGTGATGCTGACAGCCAGACTAGTATCTCATGATGATTGACCTTTTTTTCCTCAGTTTCTTTGTTGTTTGTATATTATGCTGTCTTGACCAGGACATTTAACAAGGAGGCTTTTTAATCTCAGCGAGGCTCATCAGTTAATTCATTGTATGTATAGACTATAGAAGAAAAGCTTTTTACTCACTACTGAAAGGATATCATTTAGGATTTATGTCAACCTCTGTGGTGTTCTTTATAATGTATAATCATAAATAATTAATGTGAGATCTGTGACTCAATCACATGGCCTTAATATCTTGTTAATTGTTTTAATGTTCATTTAGTAAATGGTGTCTCTACAGCCAGTTGGCAAACAAGGTTCAGTGTTTGCTAAAACAAACAATAATAAATAATAATAAAACACTCTTCTTTTCTCTGTCTTAACCCCCAAACACACACATATATATACACACACACATATACATACACACACACACACAGCCAAGGTGGGAAAGACGTCTCTCATCATGTCCCTGGTCAGCGAGGAGTTCCCACAAGTGGTATGGATGAAATATTTATTATTATTATGTTGTGGATACATTGATGATATCTCTCCAAATGAAACAACATCAATATCTACCTTTTTGTAGAGTTCAACATGACTGATCTGATTGTTTTGTGTTGTCCATCCCAGGTTCCCTACCGAGCTGAGGAGATCACTATACCTGCAGATGTTACACCTGAGAGAGTTCCCACACACATTGTGGACTATTCGGGTAATTCTGGTTCTTTGTGTGACTTTGCAGTGGTTGAAATCCTTTCATGGTATTATATTTTAACAACATGCTTTATTTTTTTTGGTAAACAATGTGTGGGAATTATCATCAGTTGTTTCAGCTCTTGTCTAAATTCAAGGATTCAAGGATTTTTATTTGTCATTGCAACACATGTAAACATGGGATGCAACGAAATTGGTTTCCCTGGTCCTGGAGCAGCCCAATATCAAATATAGAATAAAATATAGAATAAAAATAAAATATATATATACACATCTGTATATATGGAACATAAAATGTAAAAGTAAAGCCAAAATAAAATAAATAAGAGCACACCTTGTTTTTTACTGGAATATATTTGTCTTCCATCGACAGAGGCGGAGCAGACAGACGAGCAGCTGTTTCAGGAGATCTCCAAGGTCAGTTAGTGAATTAAGCACCTCTGTTATACTCTGCGAGAAGAGCTGAGTTCAGAAGAAGCTTAACGGGCGTCTGTGTTGGTCTCCTTTTTATAGGCAAATGTGATTTGCATTGTATACTCTGTCAACAACAAGAAGTCCATAGAAAAGGTGAGTTACCTCTGCTCACTAGCATTTCCATAATGTGTTTATATAGCAGTTAAACAGTATAACTCGACATTGGAGACTGTGTGTGACTGCATGACACTCAAATTAGGAGTTTTATTTCAAAGAAGTGTTTGTCTTTTCTTTTTTTTCTACCTTTGTTCCATTTGGGTAGGTGACCAGCCACTGGATCCCCCTCATTACTGAGAACACAGACAAGGACAGCAGGTGTGTACTTTTATATAAATAGTCATGTGTTGTTTTTTTTGCTCTTGTCTTTTCAGTTTTAGGCTGATGAAATATGTGGAAGTAGAGGGGACACAATTCTCATTTTGTGTGTGTGTATTTCACAACAGGACCATCTCCTAATGCTAAATTTAATGCAAAGACTGCAAACGACTGGTTTCTGTTCTTCTAGAGTTTGAAGTGCTGACTATATATATATATATATATACACACATTCCTTGCATAACAAGGTACTATCTATGCGTGTGTTTGTATGTCCAGGGTTCCTCTGATCCTGGTGGGGAACAAGTCAGACCTGGTGGAGCACAGCAGCATGGAAACCATATTGCCTATTATGAACCAGTACAGTGAAATAGAGACTTGTGTTGAGGTGAGAAACAGCAAAACCATCAAATTAGGGTTGATTGACCTTATAAATACTTTAAAGTTTAACGCTGTAGCAGTGCAATTTATTCAGACAACAGACAGATAGGTAAGAGGTTAAAATGGACATGGAAATCAATATATATTGACACCGTCCTTAAACAAGACCTAAAGAGGGGAATAAACATGACAGCCGTTGAACAGTAATGCTGAGTGGAAACCTTTTAGGAACCAAGAAAAACTGCCTTGTTTTTAGTTTATCTGTAATGCTGTTGTGGGTTTTATCAGTTGGTTGAAAGCACTTAAGTTGTACCGGTAGTATAAACACCAAAATATTTAATGAAAATAAATGTGTTTTACACGATGACAAACTGCAAACACAATGATAGATTAAAAATGGGACCTAGGTTAAGAACCTTTTTTTTCTCCCTGGCTTTACACCCTATACTACTATAAATATATATTTCACAGTCAACCAAAAGGAACATGTGTTTCTCCCACATGTCATGTAATGTGATTTTTCAAGCTGTGTCTGGAGCCTACATACTGCATAATGAGTCATCAATTTTATTGATTCTTTACAACAGTGTCCTTGATAGAAGCTGTTTTTGGTTTACTTCATGTTTACTACACATAGTAATGCGGAACCCCCCACAGTTGTTAATGTGCTGGGTTTCTGTTTTGTACAGTAGTGTTTGATACGTGACAGCAGTGACCATAAACTTAACTCAAACGCACACCATAAAGAGTGCTGCGTATGGCATGTAAATGAACATGATGGACCTCAAGCACCCTGGTGTCTGTAGCGGTGACTGCTATCTCCTAACAGGGTTTTCAGAGAAGTTAATTAGGCCAGACATGTTGTTCAGAGGGATCCCGTTTGTTAATACCCTCTCTGGATTTTACTTAGCTCACACACACGCACACACACACGCACACACACACACACACATACATATATAGACTAGGATATATATATATATATACACACACACACACAGGCACACAGACAGACAGGTAGGTAACAGGAATGGCCTTACTTACTACTAGCTTACTAGTACATGTCAGACTGTATTTTTCACTGGGTTGCAAAGGCTTTAAGGCTGATTTGCTACAAGGCTATGTACTGTACAGTATGTTATATAATTGCAATATTGAAAACCAGTGTACATATATATAACCAAATCTCATTTTTCTGTTGTTCATAGTGTTCAGCAAAGAACCTGAAAAACATCTCGGAGCTGTTCTACTATGCCCAAAAGGCAGTTCTCCACCCAACAGGTCCCCTCTACTGTCCAGAGAAAAAAGATGTAAGAACAAGAATAAACATGTTGTGATTTCCTCTGACATCTGTCTCATATTCAGGACATAGAGACTTTTTCAAATTGAAACATTCGGTTATAAAATCATTCTATTTGAGTGACTTTTGGTCTGCTGCTTTTCTTCCCAGATGAAGCCACTTTGTGTAAAAGCCCTGACTCGAATCTTCAAAGTGTCTGACCTAGACAACGATGGTATTCTCAATGATAATGAACTCAACTTCTTCCAGGTTAATCAACTGTTCAATAGATTCAACAATAAGTAGAATTTGTTCTTTATGCTACTTTTCTCTCAATTATTAATAATTAATAATCTACTCCCTCTCTTGTCGACAGAGACCTTTTGTTAGTTTTAAAAAAACAAGTATGTTTTTGTCTGATTTCCACAGCGGACATGCTTCAACACCCCGCTAGAGTCTCAGGCATTAGAGGATGTAAAAAACGTGGTGAGGAAGAATTTGACCGATGGCGTATGTGACAACGGACTCACTCTGAAAGGTAGAAACAGATGGGCTGACTTAGTGTTCATGTTTTCTAGCACATACACTTCTGTCACAGTATTCCTGAATGTGTTGTTTGATTATCTCTGCCTTTCCTCTCTTTAGGCTTCCTATTCCTTCACACACTGTTCATCCAGCGAGGTCGCCATGAAACAACGTGGACAGTGCTGAGAAGGTTCGGATATGATGATGACCTTGAGCTAAATCAGGACTACCTCTTCCCTCCGTAAGTCTCTGATTTAGCCCCTTGGCCACTTTTTCTTGTGATCTGTTTTTTTTAAACTAATATTTTCAGTAATGTTTACTGTCTGCTGTTTGAATATAACTGACATTTTCACGTTGTGGTATTTAACCCGGTTCAGGTTGAAAATTCCTCCAGACTGCACCACAGAGCTCAACCACAATGCCTACCTCTTCCTCCAGAGTGTCTTTGACAAACACGACAAGGTACAATCCTGCATATCTGCTTCTGTATTTACTTCTCTGCTCTTTAGTGATGCTTGCAGGAAGCAGGTCAGTACCTAACACCAAATGAAACCAAAATACTCTCCTCCTGCCAAAGCTAATGACCTGCTGAGGAGTTAACTTCTTGCCACCGAGGAGGGATTGACGGGAGAATTAGCCACGAGGTTAGAATGAAAGTCAAAGGATAAAAAAAGAAAAAAAAGAAAGGAGCTTGTGCAACCGTGTCAGTCCATTATGTTTGTTTTCTAATATTGACAGGCAACTCACTAAGTGGCATTTATTGTCTTCCTGCGTACCTCTAACCAACGTTTGTGTATCTCAGGACCGTGACTGTGCCTTGTCACCAGAGGAGCTGAGCGACCTGTTTGATGTTTTTCCCTACATGCCCTGGGGCCCAGATGTCAATAACACAGTTTGCACTAATGACCAGGGCTGGATCACCTACCAAGGGTATCTCTCACAGTGGACGTAAGTAGGGATTTAATTAATTAATTAATAATTCTATTTTCCTTTTTAATAAAATATATTTGGGACCATTTATTCATATCACACACTCTCATTTTATCTTTCTTATTCTATATTATTATTATTTTATATTTTGTCTATTTTTTTAAATATTTCAATGTGATTCTTTATGTTGGTTCTTTCTTGCCTTTTTTGTTTTATATAAAGCACTTTGGATTGCCTTGTTGTTGAAGGGTACTATACATATAAATGTTCCTTAATTTTTGTCCAGCTTAACGACATATCTTGACGTGCAACGATGCCTGGAGTATTTGGGTTACCTTGGTTACTCAATAATTGCTGAGCAGGAGTCCCAAGCAGCAGGAATTACAGGTGAGTTGTCTGTTGCATCTTTTCTATATTATTATTAAGCTGTTGATTCATATAAAGGTTAATCGATTTTGTTTTGAATTTCTTTCTTTCATTCTAATGTTAGACCCGTTATTCTGCTTCATAAGCTCATTGTTTTGTTGAATAAATTATTTTATTGAATACAGACAGAATACATCAGTAGTTACCTCTCACATGACAGTTGCTGCAACAGTTCAAACTGAATGTGGTTGCTGTCTGACTGCTGGCATGTGTGTGTACAGCAGCAGTCTAAACTAATCATCTGATATCTCTGCCCCTTGCAGTGACCAGAGATAAGAAGATTGACTTGCAGAAGAAGCAGACCCAGCGCAGCGTCTTCCGCTGTAATGTCTTTGGGGATGTTGGCAGTGGAAAGAGCGGCTTCCTCCAAGCTTTCCTGGGTTTAAACCTCATGGTAAACGGAGATGAACACCAGCATTTTAATGGAGCCTTTGCTGCCACAGATATTTTACTAGTTGGTTTGACTCTTTGATTAGTCAGTCTTAAAAACAAACATGTATGATAACTACTGAAACTAACCACTGAAATGTTTCATGCCAGTTATTTTGGGTTTAAGACACAATCACATGTAACATAGTTTAAAAAAAAATTAAATAGTTGCTTCATATTGTTTTCTTCTGTTCTTCTCAGCGCCAAAATATGATAAGAGAGGAACACAGATCCTACTATGCTATCAGCACAACCTATGTTTATGGTCAAGAGAAATACCTTCTTGTGAGTATCACAGTTACCCCTTTAATATTGAATAATTTCTAAACATTTTTTGTATCTAGTAGAACTTTTCTATTTTTACTATGTATGTATGTATGTATATGGATTGTGCTTAACGATCCTACTTGCTAACCTTCAAGGCCAGCCCAGTGTGAGGCTGTGCTTACCTGGCTGTTTGTATAAGCTTCTTATCATGTCCACCTAATGCTTTTGTTAAGGAAGCATTTATACCTGCATGACAAAAGTATTAGCATTGCAGTATTTAACTAGTCGTTGCATACTCAATTAAAAAATATGGGTAATTTGTGTGTTTGTGAAGGGTCAGGCAAAAAAAACCCTACTAAATGGCCACTTTTTCAATTTAATTAAATCACAACAGATGGAAAAATATCGCATTACTGATATATTTAAATATACTATAGATAATATATATTTATTTGACCAAAATACACTTCTTGGCTCCTCATACCTGGCTGAGGTACAGTGACGCCCTCATGTGTGCAGGGAAATAAGCCAGACAAACTCTCCCTGTTCTTCTACCATCTTTACACACAGTGATACAGAGGACATTAGCAGAGACTCAGGTTGAAACTTATCACTATTCTTTCTCCTCTCCACAGCTTCATGAAGTGTTCCCCGACTTCGACTACCTGTCAGATGCAGATCTGGCCTGTGACATTGTCTGCCTGGTCTACGACGTCAGCAACCCTTACTCCTTTGAGTACTGCGCCAAAGTCTTCAAGGTAAAACAACAGTATGTGCACTGCTCTCGTCGGATCAAATGAAATATGAATGAAAATGAAAATGTGAATTCATCCTGATATCTTAACTATGATCATTCATCACCTGCTCTTTGTCCTCCCTCAGCAATACTTCATGGACAGCAAGATTCCTTGTATGATGATAGCAGCTAAGTCGGACCTGCCAGAGATCAAGCAGCTGTACGGCTGCAGTCCTCTGGAGTTCTGTAGGAGGCACAAGATGCCTCCTCCACAGTCCTTCACCTGTAACACTGCGGATGCACCCAGCAGAGACATCTACATCAAACTTACCACTATGGCCATGTACCCGTACGTATAAAGACACACGATCTAGACTTGTTAAACTAAGCACCCCAAAAAGTAGCACATTGCTGATTACGGCAACATTCAACTGATAGAACATGTGAAAAATATATTTTTGTTCACAATATTACACTATTTCTTATCTGTTTCTTCACACAGAGCATGACTTTCTGGTTTAAAATGATCAAACGTTGTACCAGGATATCTAAACTAGGATGTTAGGATGTGATGGTTAATGCACGCTAGCACCCACCAGAAGAATTGTTTTTATTTCTACTCCAATGTCAGTTGGGTAACTCTTAATTTTATTTATGCAATCTTTGACCTTTCAAAAGACTAAACAACATCTGGTTTGCAACATGTATGCATTCCTCTTTGTATCTGTGTCAAATGTCACTTGCTCCCTCAGCTCTTTGTTTTTCTTCTTAGCTGTCAGTATGAGTGTGTTGTTGCTGATGTTTTTTATTTTCATCTTACATTTTGCTTAATACTTCTTGTGCACTGGTTGGATGAGATTTTGTTCTGTTTAAGGCTGAAAGCACAGCACAGTTTTAATGGTTGTTTGGTGTTCTGATGGTTTAGGATTCACTTTAAAACTGCCTCCGATAAACTCGATCACCGTTGGGATGTTTCTTCACTTTGCAGGTGTCAGTATCTGACATCATGTACTACAATCTATATACATTAACACACTTCACTGCCTGCTGGACATGTTGCTTTTAGTTTGATGCCACAGTCTTTTACACTGTCACTCCCTGCTGATCAGGGATGCTGATCTCTCCCAGAGGGTCACACTCCTGCAACGACACTGCAGTTCACTGTCAACATACAGCACCGCTCTGCAGATCTCAGTTACATAATTACATGACAGCAGATTTTAATTCACAGCCTGGTCACCTACATTTAGACATTTTTCTTTGTTCCATCATTCTTTAGTGGTTTTTAATTTTTGTAAGATTTCTTCATCGCAATGTTAATCTCCTTTAATTATAATTAATCTATAGTCTAAAACAAGATTGCATTTAGTCAGTTTGAAAACATTTTGAATGCAACAGAATTAATGCTTTTATTAAAAAATATGTTTTCTGAATCTACGGTAGTTAAAATGAACTTCTTTTGAAGATGATGGCAGCATGTTTTAACTTGAATCGTCTTTTCTTCCCCTTTCGTGTTTTGTGTGTTGTATCTGGTTCTATACATACGTACATGAACTATGTGTCGGCATTTGTCCTCCCTGTATCTCTCCTCAGCCATGCCCGACTGCGCTGCATGTGCACTTGTAACCGGTGCACCTTCTGCTTGTGTCAGAACTTCCTCAACTCTGAGCTTCTGCAGATGGTCAGGGCCAAACTCTACGCTGTGGTACTCAGAAGGTCCTCTATACCTCTTACAATTTTCCTATTCATTTTCTTCCTTTCATTTGGCTATTCAGTTCAAAATTACTTAGCGTAATTTTATGGCATTTGTTTCAAGTCCCTCTGGTTTTCTACATCATTTCCTGACACATTTCTCCTTTCCCCTCATTTCATGTTGTCAGTCCTTTGAGTTCATCATTTTCCTCTAAGAGACCATTCTTCCATTTTCATTTCGTTTCAGCTTTCCTTAGTAATTATTGCAAGCGTTGTTTATTGGTCTACAAAAGCACTTTCATTTTGATTGCAGTTCTATTGTTAATCGGTTTCGAATTCCCTGCTGTTGATTTTATTTGCTTGTGCTGTCTCATCCAACAAGAGATGTCATAACTCATGTTGTGTCCTGTCTGTTTTTGCAGTTGACATCATCCCTCTTAGGAGAATGTTTCACTAACAATTGAGATTTATCTTTATTCATATTTGTTGAGGAATATCAATTGAAGAGAAAAAGTGTGTAGTTTAATTTTGTACAAACTTTGTGCAAAATGTGTTAACTTTTTGCTATCCTCTTACTCTTATATCCCTTTTGGTCTTGCTTCTCTTTTTCACAGACACGTAAGCCAAGTTGACCTGAAGAGCTCATCGTTCTGGCTGAAAGCGAGTGTCGGGGCCTCAGTGTTTGCAGTGCTGGGCTTCGCCATGTACAGAGTACTTCTCAAACCACGGTGATCTTTGGGCACCTGGGTCTAATCCCCCTTACACAAGCGTACATATAGAACTATTTTGACCATTCTCACTTGTATTTAGCAAATTTATGAAATCATGGGTTTATAGTTGAAAAGGTTCCCATAGGCTGAAAATGAAATGTGTGCAGGTTTACCTTAACTTCAATTTTCTTTTTTTTTCCATTTTCATTCCACTTTACATTTCTCTTCTTGAGGATAAAAGAGAAACAGATATTTAATTTTGTACCAAAATTGCTAAATTACTTAATACGTTTGTTTGCAAGTATTTGCAAAGTAAAGATAATATATTTATATTTATATTGAAGAGTAGGATAAGCTGCTGATGAGCCATATTGAGCTGCATCTGAGAGAGTTACATAAATGGCTATTTTTTTGGTTGCTCACTGATTGAAATGATGAACAACTTGTAACCCTGATCGTGTTGTGTGAGGTATGCAATAGAATACATGATGTGAACAATATGTAAATACTGTATATAACCTAGCGGATGTACTTTTGTTTGTCATTAGTCCAATAATGGCCATGTTTTAATGCAAAGCTATTAGTTCAACAAACAGGTCATAAACTACACTGAAAGTTTCTCAAACACTAGCATTGACAAACTATTGTTGTGACTGTCAGGGCCAATTGCTTGGACGCACACGTTTTCTTTTTATAATTGTACATCTGAACAGGTTAACTGATGTGAATGTGTGGAACGAAGCTGCTCTCTCTCATGTCTTCCCAAGTTGGTCACTTTACTTTTTCGTATGTGTTTGTGTGCTAACCTGAATGGAAATCTACGCTGTAAATTTGCATGCTCTAGAATTTCAGATCACATACCAGTGAGTTAAGAATGACTATTTAAAGAAAATGACAATGCCAATTTCTCCAAACTGCTTGTAAGATCTCAGAAGAAGAGTTTCGTAGATGGTCCTTCACCACCTCTTGTTGACCCCCCCAGTAGCTCTCCTCATTGCAGAAGATCCAATAACGTCAGCTCATTATTAATTTTATGCAATTGCAACTGCCTGCCATGAAGTTCAGTTTGATGTATTCATTCATCCCTGCCTTTCCAAAAGTTTACAATAAAGAAATGTCTTATTACATTTGGTGTGATGGAATTGATTCCTTTCAGTTTTTTTAATATAACAGCCCGCAATTTATAATGTAAGTTTGTTGTATGAATCAGGTACAAATGCAGTAAAACTAGTATAATTAATCTTTCCTCACAAAATGCCCAATTGTTAATCCCCTGAATCATAAATTGCAGGCTGAAGTTACTAAAAGTGTTACTGAAATGTTTTAATTCGTTTGTGCATTTCTGAATTGCCTGTGATTTGTGTTTAAAATATGTCTGTATCTTTAAGTCTAAGGAAGACTACAGTGGAGGGAAATGTGTTACCTGTAAAGAACATGTTGCAGACAATATTTTTAATTATTGTCAAGACACTTTTGTCAATCGTTGCAATCACAGCTTCTGTCTCACCAGATGATCAGGTTTCATCTTGTCCTATCTGTGTTTTCCTGGGTGAAATCCAGGATCGGCAAGGGAAGACGGAAAACTGGTCAGACAAGATGAGAAGTTGCATCCTTTGGTTGGAACAAGCACATAATGGTATCAGGGTAAGATCTGTTTAAACACAAGAGGGCAGTGTTGTCTCAACAAAGAAAAAAATCACTTGTGTAAAAACTCAAGACACTTAATTTCATTGGCTGCCATTTGATGTATGTTTTAGAATTCAGTGTGAAACTGACTCAAGCTTGTTCATGTGTTTAGAAAAGTAAGCCTTCATGATGAACCAGTCTACGAGGGGAGGATGGACCAGAGTGACATCGAGCTTAAGTGGTCAGTGATATTGTACAAGGTGAGGCTTTTCTGTCTGTGAATTAGAGAAATTGTGTAAGGAGTCACTTTGAGAAATATCACACTGATGATAAACATTTCAGATCATTGTCTGAGTGCATTGTTGTTCCAGTATGATACAAAAACACGATCAGACTCGACTTAGGAAAATTGATTTTTCTCCTCAACAAGGACCCTTTTCCTTCTGTCATTGTGACTTAATAATAGCTCCCAGGCCATCACAGTGAGTCACATCGATGGTGTCTCACAAAATATCTAAACTTTATAATTTGGTATATTTTCAATCCAACTTGTTTCTCAGTTTGACTTTTTCATAGTGTGTTTCACAAAAAAAGCAAGAATATGATACAGATCACGCAGAGTTTACAAGATATACCCGTTAATTCACACAATGTTAGAATAAACTTGTCATTTATTTCCCGGCATATTAGGCTGAAGCAGCTATGTGTTGGAACCGCTGGGCAGTAGCCTATTAAATAACTTATTCATGAGGGATGTGACAGAGAGGATTATGTCTGGTTTACTTAGAGTCCTGACTTTGAATTTTAATCTCGTCCAAACCTTTACATTTCGACTACTTCACTCACAAACCAACACACTTTCTCAAAAGCACAACACAAAAATTGTGTTAAGTGAAGCAGTAGGCTACACTAAAAAAGGCCCATACTTATTCTGGGTTGTTAAACACTGCACTGCTTTAGACATCTGAAGCTGAATTGTCTGGTGCAGCTGCTTTGTCAGGACATTTAAAGCACCGCTGATTCTCTCACTAATGAGTATCTGTGTGTAGCTGTGTGAGACAGTCAAGACACTGTACCGCATGAGAACTTCTATTTATCCATGAAAATGAAGTCCCTGCAAGTACAGCATACTTTCGGTTCATACCAGTAATGTATGAACACCACAGCCTTCCTTTAGTATTACCAAGCAAACACTTGTCAAAAGCTTTGAGAGAGAAATGTGTCAAAAGGAGGCATGATACTCAGCAGCTGTTAATTTATACACGAGCAAAGTTCTCCCACATAGCAGGTGTTTTGCTTATCGCTCTCGTTCTTTCACCCTCTCATTCACACTCTTTTCCCACGTCTCCCTCTCTCATCTTTCTCTGCCTCTAATGGTTATGGCTCCTCAGCTAATATTAGCACATGACTTGTGAGCACGTCAAAGCTTATTTCGTCCAATTAGCTGCTTTTAATGGAAATTCCCACAGCTGCCCTTAGTTAACAAGACAATGATTGCCTTCACACGCTGGTAATATGAAAGATGGTTTGTCTGTTATTGTTTTTTTTTCCACAAAAGAAATTTGCAGCTATTGTCTGGTGTGAAACCTACAGGACATGTGAAATTATCTATGTACATAGTTTTTAGTGCATTCTTCTGTCTTTGAATTAAGGATTTTACTTCCAGCTGCTGAAAAACATCGACATGTTAATTGTGAGGCTTAAAAAATTCTAATGACGTTTACCATGTATGCCCATAAGATATGAAATTGCATCTGTTATGAAAATGTATGCCTTGAAGTCCTTACATACTATTAATGAATGTGCAACAGTCTGTGTGCTGTCGCCTCTGTACCGGCTTCTTTGTGCATACAGTAGGCTTTGTTTCTTTGAGATTTATTGTTTGAGCTTTAAAGATTATCAATATGTGTGAATTATTTTGCAGCTGTTCATATTTTTTGGGCTTTTTTTTGGCCATGTTTTTGTGACCTATGACCCATGAGGCAGATTGGCTCCTGGGTGTTTCTAAACAACATGGCAACAGACAACAGGCTCCAACTTTAACCCAACACTGTTGTGTAGGAGTCAGGAAAAGACCCCCAGGGTTAAAAATACCAACTAGCCATATTGTTTCCATGGCAATGCTATCACATAGAGGGATGCTGATCAACCTACACACTGCAGACCACACTGCCATTGCAACATTGCTGCTCATAGATGGCTTCCACCCAACTATTAGGTGTGTTTGATGTCTCACTAGTTAATAGGTGGGTGTTTGCCTGAAACAGGGCCCCATCATTTGAGTGATTGTTGCAGCAGACCTGGAGGGGACAGTCTATATCCCATAAAATAACCTGGAGTTTACAAGCTTGGACACTCCCTCCTTCTCGAGTCTCTAAAGGAGGATACTCTGCAATTTAGGAATTTATTATTTTTTTTGGGACACAGTATTTATAACATGAGATATGATTAAATGTAAATGAACCACACTAGGAAACTGGGCCATTGCAGTAGCAAATATCAGTAAACAACCTAATATTAACCTCACATTTTATGTTTCCTGCTTTTTCACATTTTAAATAATTTTCAGTGACATATCATCATTTGTGGTTATTTCAAATGAAATAAGGTAGGCTATAACTATCCCACCAAAATACTTTGTTTGGCATCATTGTGATGGTTGAGGCTGAATCTTAATAACCAAGTTAAAACATAAAAATACTTATACTTCTGTATAAAGTACTGTTTGTAAATAATGTATACATTTAAGTTAGTTTTCTTGATGTTGATGATGAGTTTATTATTAGACTTTAGGGGATTAACTTTGGGGATTGCTATGTGTGTGACAGATTCTATTGGTTGGTGTTAATGCTTCAATTTGTTGCCTTGTGTCTTTTTTTTTATGTCTTCTTAAAGCTGATTTTGACACACTTGCCCATTTTGACTGGTGTAGTAATTACCACACAATTATAAAAGTGCTACGTGTCATCACTAGTCATAAATGACCAAACGACGCAAACAAGTCGTCTGAGCCAGTGAGAGAGTGACAGCCAGCTGTTTAGGGAGCCGGAGTTCCTTGAAAGCCGTGAGCGGGAGAGACTGGTGATTTCTCTTCACAGCCGGCCAAATTTGTCCCTGCTTCTCCGCCCCCACCGTTTCTCTCTCTCTGTGTGTGTGTGTGTCTTTGTGCCTGCATGGACGCATGCGGCCAGAGTCCTGGCATCATTAGCTGAACCGACCATCCTCTGAGGCTTCCTGTCGGCACAAGGTGCATGAACCAGACGGCTGGCCGAGCGCAGCGCCGCAGGACACAGGCTTGCCAGGTATCATGACGCACCAATAAAATCGGGCGTTCGCTTGGACTTCTCCTTCTGAGTCTGTCTAAGTCGAGTTTCACACACTCTCCTGGACGGTGCAGACGGGTGAGACATGTGCGTCCGGTTTGCCATTTCTGTCGTGCGTTTCGTGTTGTTGTCAGTATTTGATGATGTCATTATTTCTTCCAGATGGACCTGCGCTCCGCTGCTGCTGCTGCTGCTGCTGCTGCGTCGCATCTCTCAAAGTGAAAAGCTCTGCATGTGTGCGTCCCTTTGCTTCACAAACTTGGACTGCTGCCTCAGTTCTTGACGAATCGAGGGAAATCCAGGCTCCTTTCCAGCTCTGCAAACCTCTGTCACTGCTGCCTGACAAGACTAACGATGTGGACGCTGCTGTGACGCCACAAGGGGGACTTCATAGCCCAGAACTATTCCTAAACTATTACCAAATCAACTTTTACGGATAGTTTATTTACCGATTGTGGGAATGCGCTGGGAATAACCGGAGTGCACACACACACACCTCTTTTTATTTTATTGGTGTTTGTATTTGCACTTGAACAGAATCCAACAAAACACAGGTTTGAGGAGCACAAGTGACCATGATGATGCTCAGCTTGTACATCTTTTCTTGTTGCTGACGTACATAGGAGCGAAATGGGATTGTAAAACTATGTGGAGTCATTCCTGAGGATTGAGGCGCTGCTCTCCGCGGGTGTGTGTGGAGAAGAGTATCCCGAGGATGACAGGCGGAACCCGGGAGGCGCCAGTGAACTCCTCTCCGGCGGTGGCGGCCAACGCGGAGGGAGACGAGATCGAGGTTTTGGAGAGCACCGACGTCCTTCCCGTGGCCCCAGAGGAGGTAGGTTTACACAGAGGGACCTCAGCTGCACGTTACACCAGCGTTACCTTTTTCACATTTATTTAACAATTACGCAACAGGGTTTCTTATGCACTAAAGAAAATCTAGCACACATGTACACAACTCTGTCTCCATTAGTTGTCTCAGACTTTCAGATAAGACAACCCTCACGCATAATGACCTACACTTTGCTACCCTATTATCTTTGGCTGTGGCTCATTGACCACAATGTTCAGATAATAACAGCATGTGGTTGCAAGACTGTAATTAAGTCATATGTGCACAGAGTGGAGTCTTTTTTGAAGTTTTTTTTTTAGAGATTCATCATCTCTAAGCAGGTGCTCCTGGTACCCGTTCCAGAGATTTTATTCCCCTCCCCCCCCCCCCCCCCCCCCTTGTCTTCCTCTCACTCACTTCTTCACTCTGCTCTCTTTTCTCTTTCTTTGTCTCAGCAATGGAAGTCTCTATTTGACAAGGTATGTACTGCAAGCTACAGTGGCTTGAATCTCAATTCATTGTGTTTGTCTTCAAAGATGCTCATCTGTGTGTGAACTATGCGTGACCTCTGACTTAATCTGTATTATCAGTTTGAAGCAACACAGATGTGTTCAACGAATGAAGCCTTACAGTGTCTCGCTTAAAGGTCATGAGACATGGGGGGGACAACAGAGATGCAATATTGCACTAAAAGTAGTGGGAAAACTGGCTAAATTTCCTTCTTATTAAAAAAAACAAAACAAACCCCAATAATAATGCATGGCTATAAATTACATTAATGATTATTCTGCAATTCCCCATGTGTCATGACCGCAATGTTGTAATTATGTTGTAACTAGCTCTGTAACTAATGGACTTAAAGCTGCAATTGGAGATAACTGTGAAAAAAAGTGAACTTAAGTACTCACAAATCACGAGTCATGAAGTTAAGTAACTTCACACAGCTTGCTCATGTTTACCAGCCATCTCAAAGAAGTTAGACAAGAAAAAGATCTAATGTTAGTGAGTCCTTTTATTTTTCCGACTGAGCACTCACTCACTTTAATTTAGGACACAATTTGTACACCATTAATACATTTTGATTAGTCTCTTACCAAATTTAATTTGGCTAAAAGAGGTAAATCTACCGGGTCTCAGCTGGTGGAGATGAGACACTCTTCTTTCCATCAGCTTCAGTTTGTGATTTAGGCTGATTAGACAAATGTATTTTTTAGATCAAAATCTTGCCTATTGCAGCTTTAAAAGCTTTGCCTGCTGGGTAATAATCATGGCATGTAACATGTTTGTCAAACCAAACTCTTGTGGAGAGGCGGGAACGTCTGAGGAGTGTGAGCACACTGGAGGTTTTAGGTCTGTCGCCTGCTGACATTGACCCTGATAATGCAATTAGGGTGATACATAATCCATGGTGCATTGATCTGTCAGCAAGGCCGATCTTGTAAGAAACACACACACACACACGTATACATTAGAGAAACCCCAGGAGAAGAGAAACAGACCAACTGCTCATGCGAGCAGCAGGTTGGACTGACAGACGGCAAGCAGGCCCCCTACTACCACACACACACACACACACACACACACACACACACACACACACACACACACACACACACGTATGTGTGCACAGTCACCACTCTGTGGGACTGCCCTAGCACCTGCCTGCCCTGGGGCCCCCTACTTTCTCCTGGGGGGAATCATCTGCATATATATGTGCGTGTGTGTGCATGTGCAGCGGGTTAGTGGGGATGTTTAGAGTTGAATTGGAGGCTAGTGTCAGCGACTGAGGTCCAGTGGGATTACCGGGAAGGCTAGATGGGGGTGTGGTGTGTGATAGAGCATTTTCTATGGACAAGTATTAAGTGGGCCTCCCAATCCACTGTCTTTATGCATGCAGCAGCACAGCTTTGAATTTCCTCAAGTGGACATCGGTTGTAAAAAAAAAAAAAAACAAAGCAAAAGAAACATGGGTTTGTCCAAATGGTGAGGTCTGTGGCCAGACTGGCTCTTTTATTCTCCTTCCCTCCGTTGTCCGCACAATGAGTTGCTCCATTTGTCAACGGGCTGACCCTTAGGACCCCAGATTTTCTAAAGTGACTAAGGAAGAGAAATTATGGGCCACTGAAGACCATGATGAGTAGGGTTTTAAACCAGTTTGGCAACCTGTGTCACTGCATTGGGGGCAAAAGATAAATGCAGCTCAAAATCAAAGAGCCAAGCTTTTATTTGTCTAATGCAAAGACACACACTGCAAAGTGCAGCTATGCATGTAAATCCAGTGTGTTTCGCGTCATTTAGTTTATTTGCCAGGAATATGAGAGGGCAGACATAAAATAACACATCTATAAATGTCAAGGATGACTCTGAATGGACCGCATTTATATATTCACACACACACACACACACACACACATCGAAGGCCTTTAAGAGCTGTTGGGGAAGAAACCATTGACGTGCTCTGGAGCTGGGGACTGAACTCTGCAATTAATGAACGACTGGTAAATCGTAAAGTTGTCTTACGTCCAGCAAACCATTACATGAAACATCTTGTTAATATAATAAATATATAATTAAATCATAGTAGGCTGAAGGCTTTAGTATGTGTCAAACGAAATGTTTATCAAATCATCACGGCATCTGACACCACGCGTCTGCGATGTTTGAATTAGGATTTATCCAACAATTATTACGTCCAGCAGTTTTTGTAATCTTCTGAAACTGACAATATGTCAAACACGCCCACTTCACACAGTGATTGGCCAGGTGCACAGAAGTAAGAAATCATGTTTCACTCCGCTTTATAGTTAGAGATATACTTGCTTTTTAAATACATGTTTGTGTGCACATGATGGCCGCCTCGTGTATCATGTGTCCATCTGAAGCGTTGTTTGTGCACATTCTCAGGAATTAAGGCTATGTGTCTGCAAGTTGCAATTTTACACTTGAACAGTAGGGGCAGTATGGGGATATGACAGGTTATTGAGGGTATTGGCTCAGAAGGCACGTCAGCAGCACGGCAATGATGCAAAGTTAATAGACCAGGACAGTGACAAATATGCTTGTCAATGGCGTCGCTGTCAATTTTTCTGCCATGATCTCACAATGAACAAAATAGTAACCTCCTCAAGTGTCACCATGTTTATTGTTTACATTATGCATATCCGGAAATTCTATTTATATTTCACCTATTTATATCTCACCTATTTATATGTCACCTATTTATATGTCACCTACTGGAATCCTCCAGGAACACGCAAACTACATATATAGTATATATATACATGTACAGCCCATGATGAGAGGCTTTTCATTCCACTTTTGAGTGTGTCACTATACTTACAAACTTACCATGAGCTACAATTTGACCTTTTAGCTAATGCCAATCAAAATTTTCCAGTGTGTGAAACATGTTGGTGAAACAAGATGCCCAGAGATGAAGTGTGTTAATCAATTTTGGCATTGCTGCCATGTCAAATGCAGAGTATATTCCACCTCTCCATCAGGGATGTTTACACAGCAGAGAAAAGACAGGATCATCTTTGGACTGTGGCTTCTCTCCAGCTTCTTCAAAGCAGTTTGGGCTGCATACAAAACTCTGCCGATTGTATCATTTTTACCAGCTCCCATGTGAACTCAGTATATACAGCTATCAATATCTGGGTTTCAGACCATCAGGGGCTGGAATCAAAGTGCTGCGTTGCTCTGTTCGCTTTCCCCTTCATTTCTCTCTCCTGTCCCCAGAGAGGATTTTGTTGCTGTATAAGTGCTATCCTCCTCTACGCGTAGGCAGGAAGAGAGCAAACCTCAGAATGCTTTGATTCATGTTCCCCATCGCCTGAAACACAGACAGAGACAATCATATAATGAAGTATAGGAGTTGCTGTTAGAATGATCAACAGCTGCATTGTCTTTTAATCAAAGTGTTTCAGCCTCCATTTATCCTTTAGAGAGACACAAACCAATCTAGAAAGACTGCAGTCATTGTAGCTGGATTATCACAACATAATGTATGTATCATCTAAAAGAAGAAACTGCATCTTTGTTTTGAAGTCTCAGTTCTGTGCTGATTTGTACCTAAGTCCCCTTCATGTTGTGTTTTTTGAGGATTTCTGGGTATTTAAGGATGGACCACAGTGTGTGTCCAGGATTTTTCTGCATTAAGCATGTTTAGATCAAACCACAATATGAACTAAACATGTTTGGTTTTTATTCCTTTGGGGATGACACCTTTGACAGAGTTGTTTTTTTCTTTTACTTTAAAACGTGTAATCTAGGGGGTTCTCTGTCTTTGTGTTGGAAGTCACGAAGAGCTAAATCTATAGTACAGATACACAAAGTTGTTATTTAAGGGGACTGGGAATGTCCCAGTGCTTGTACATTTTGATAGTTGTACAGGCAGGAAACCTGCACAACTAGGTGTGTGGAAATCTGCATTGTTAACCCAGGTGGCTCCAATCCTGCAGCCCTGTAATGGGAATCTTTGTCAGTTGTGGTGATATAAGACTTAAAGCACATTTACTATCAGCAAACATTAACATTTCTTTGATTCTGGGCTTTGTGTGTGATCATTATGTGTCTACACATTTGCCTTTGTGTTGACAGCTGGCTCCAGATTGCATGTTGAAATGCGCCAGACACACGTCCACAGCAGCTTAGTGATTAAACACTTTCACATGGCTGCATACCTTTCATTAAAGCATTTTCCCTAAATATCTTGTTTAGTAGCAAAAGGCTCTGAATGTGAGCCGTGATCCCCAAACTCCTCCCTTGAACTATACAAATTAAAGTCTTCTGGCTCTTTTAGGAATGTGCTGCAGTCAGAGGGATTTACTCAGCATGTACTGTTATAAGCCATTTGGTGCATGATTTATGATCATCATCCTGTCATTTATTTAATAAAGCAATAATGGGTCTAATCTAACAATAGTCCAGCCAGCATCATTAATTAAAACAAGCAGAAGTTCAGTGGTTCAATGGAAGCCACCTTTTCTTGGTGGGATTGGTGTTTTTCAGACTTTCTTCTATTTTTCAGTGGCCTTGTTAGTTGGACATAAAGTGACCAACTCTGAGAGAAAAATAAGGTAAATTATTTAATGTTGTTATGTCTGGCATTTGCTGTCTCACCCCATTATCCCGTCACAGCACAGTTGGCACAGTCTCAACGGTGTTTAAGTGCACTTCAAGTGAATGGTCCACCACCCAGGTAACTGGTACTTAATGGATAGGCCAACTGGGAACCCTCAGCTGTGTTAAGTGGTGCATGCATCAATAGCGTGTCTCGTCACACCCTGTCAGTTTTACCCGCATTCACAACAGAAGGTGTAGAAAATGAGATCCTAGCATTGGGTACAGCGATTATTGATGGTAGAAGACAGTAGAAGATACCATGCAGCTGTGATGTTACTCTTTTTTTTTTTTTTTTTTTTTGAGCTGGTGAGGATGTCGACTCTCTTATTGTCTCAGGTGCATCCGTTCAAAGATTCACCTGAGCTAAAAGGAACCTGCACACTGTGATGGATAGAATTTCAAGAAATCTGAGAAGTGGTCAACTGAAAAAAACGAGAAAAAAAAAGATATTTTACTTACCTCACAGAACTCATGGTGGCAGTGTGACCAAAATATTTCCTCTTTCCGCACCGTTTTTCCATGCTGGCCCTTTTTTTATCAGCCTAATTACCATTGAAACATACACAGATGGTGGGGTCACAGTCTGCTGACCTGTCACTTAACACTACCCCAGTGATTGACATCAGCTGAGTCTTGGCGATAACTCGTCAACAAACAGTTTGTGGTAGAACAGAATTGCATGGTCTTGATTTATTATCATAAAAACAGTTACAGTCACCAAACTGCACCCCCGCCCCATTGTTTTAAAAAGTGGCCGGGCTGTGTGGTGATGAAATAACAGACAGTGCCTCAAACATTTTCATTGAAAAAAATGTAATCAGAGCTAATCTTTCCCTGCTTGTCTTCCTCTCCCCTGCTCATCTCTAAATAGATTTCCTTAATAAAAGGCACAGTTCCAGTTGGCAGAGTGTGAAAACAGTCTCTGCCTTTATGCAGAGGTAAAAATAGCTGCTGTGCCTGTCGATCTGTAAATGAGAGAAAGAAAATGTGCCAGTTTACCCGTAATTGGCTACAGTGTGCAAACTCATAGCAACGGTGGCACGAAATCAAAGTGTCTCTTTTGATTGCTGAATGGCCCAGTGCTCTGGCAACCTCCATATGCTTTCGTGTTTCTGTGTGTGTGTGTGTGTGTGTGTGTGCGTATGTGTGTGTTCATATACAGTATGTTTGTACATACAAGACCTAAAAATGTTAATCCATGACTAAAGGTCAAGGGAGGACAGTTGAAGTGATGACAGTGTGTGTGTAGTAGAGGCTGGATATGCCTGTTGCCTTTTAAGCATAGTGTCAGTGTGAAATATGATAGAGCTCCTTGCCAAATTAGTGCTAATTTGTCTGTCTTCTATCTTCTCTTTCATCTTCCTTTCACTTATTACCTCTTTTTCTCCGATCGCTCATCGGAGTAAAGTGGATGACGTTGCAAATGTGAAGAGGCTGCAATCCCGGTCTGCTCATCAGTGCTTTTATCACATCTCTATTCATTAGCTCTGTTTACTGTTCGTGCCACCCGATACAAGTTCATAAGTTTTATAATAACGGCACAAGAACTGTGTGCTCCAATGGTAATTAGGGTTTAATTAAAGTATTTCATATTGTTTACCATAGCGGTTACAATTTTGTGAAGTCAGTGGTTGTCTGTGTCACTGCTGTAACCTACTTTAGTTTAGAAGCATATCCTGTTTCAGTCTTTGCAGTATGTTAAACTGATGGATGAGTGATTGTTTTGGCCTTTGTTGTGCCTTGTTCCTAAGCAATGTCCACACATAGCGGGATAAACCTGAAACGCTGTTTAGGTCTGAATTTTAACAAGGGTTTCCTGTCCACACTGAAATGCAAACACCACAGGAAAATACCTAAATCTTTCTTCTTCTTTGGCTTCCTTTAGTCAGCAAACATATTTGTGCCAAACAGCAAACGCCTGTTAAGGAGTGGAACAAACACAGGCATTACGAGTCTTCCTAAACCTCTGTTCTGTCTCCTCCTGCTCTCCGTGATCAGAATTTGGATATTCTCCTTTACATATTTTTATGTTTGTTTGTTGTCAAACAGAAAAATAAGCATTAAATAGTGATTTGATTGCAGTTTATAAATGCCAGTTTACCAGGCGAACAGCAATTACTGTGCTGCCTTGAGGAAACCAGTATTTTATGATAACAAAGTCATGTGACAAAATCTACAAAAATACAACTTAATGATGTGATCAGCTATACTGACGTTTAAAATGAGTATTCACAGAGAGGGTTAGAAGCAAAGCAAAAACAAAGCCTAAGACAGCGCCTGAGCAGTGAGCACACATACAGCATAGTTGGCCAAAAGCTTATTTTCTCTATCCACACTACATACTGAAGGCTAAGTATTCAAAATCTCAGCTTTTTTAATGTGTGGAAAAATGCTGACCGAGGGGTGATTAATGGTTGATCAGAACTGGTTCTTGCGATGTGTTGTCTGACCATGTTGAAAATCAAATGCGTTTATAGTTGTTCCAATTGGCCACATTAGAAAGCAGAGTGAAAAAACAGGCGTCACAGAGAGGGGAGAGGGATGGGGAGAAACAATATCGTTTCAATACGGAGATAACGGTGCATATTTTCAAACAGTCTCTCCTAATCGGCCGTTGGAAAGGTGTGGGTTTCTATCTGACAAGCTGTTCTGGAGGAGTGTACTGGCCCTTTTAGTGTGGACAGAAAGCCAAAATAGAGAAAAAGTCAGTGATTTAGTGACTGCAAAAACTCAGAAACACTCAGAAACCAACAATCCCAACATTTTTTGGTGTTGGAAGAGGGTTTCAGATGATGTTTGACCCTGCAACAAGCAGCATACAGACACCTTTATCTAGTCTTTAAGCTACATGGCTTTTTGCATAAATTAAACAACCTCTTGCTTACCTGAAGCTACCAATCAGCACTGTTAAAAAGCTTCCGGCTTCCTATTTCAATCATTCGCTCTGATCCTTATGGGGATCAAAGACGTAGTGCAGGTCCATTCATTCCTTATAGCTGAAACTGTAATACTTCCCAAAGGCTACAGTTACCCATCACACCAACACCTGCGAGCCCCATTCTGTGTGTGTGTGCGCGTGTGTACATGTGTGTACATGTACATGTATGTGAGTGTGTGACAGACTTGTATACATAAACCCCCCTTGCACACACATATTTTGGGACACATTCCTGCACTCCAGGTCATACAGGTCCACACTGATGTCTGGCAGGTGGACTGTTGAAACGGGTACAATAACCCTGTGTTTGCTGCACACAGCTGTTTGTGTGTGTGCGTGTGCGAGTGCATGTGTTAACTGATTTCTGCTTCTTCAGTCAAGCGCTGCCCATTAGGTAATGTTCCACACCGGGTGTACAACTCAGCCAACTCTTTGTTTCCCCTCCGTTCTCGCTTTGGAAGAACAGTGTAGACTTTATTGAGATAGATGGTATGTTGACGACCGCTGCGAAATGAATGCTGACAACGTCCAGCACACTTGTATATGCCCGTGTATGCTAGATTTGTAATGCCAGCTACACTTGCTGGATTTCAACTCTAAATTGTTTTCTAGTTTCTCAGATGCCTGCTATGTGCTCAGCTGTCCGTGAAGCACTGTTCTAACAAATCGCCTCACCCGTGTTTCCCTGTTTATTCCTCCTCCTCCCTTCTCTCCCTGGAGAGTTTGCACTGTCATGGTAGACTGTGGTGTAGACGAGATAATATGAGACGCTCATAATTCAGAAATAATGGCGGCATCTTTCACTGCTTTATATACGCCCACCCTAAACCTGTAGGTAGAGCATTTTGTTTGTTCAGTTCAACAGCTCTCTATGGATTAATTTCTCTCATCTTTTAAAATTTTCCCTTTTGGAGCATTTGTTTTCTATTTTGACATAGACATCTGGAGAATATTACCTCTTAAAAACATCATATACAACAAAGTGCTCATTTTCGCATTTGAGAAAATATTATTTGTCTTTCCACAGATTTGCCTTTTCTGTTTACATGACAACTGTCTAGAAACTTTGTGCTTTCCTTGCAGCTTTCAAAGCAGCATAAGCTCCCAGCTTTTGGACCTGTGAAAGAATGTGATAAGCACAGTAACCTCTCCCCGAGTGTTAGCTCTATGTGACGAGCAATGTGAGATTGCTCAAAAAAATAAAGCTCACATAAGTGGCTTCCCTCAGACTCTGTGGCTGTCCCAGTTTCAAGATCAGAGTGCCTGAAGAAAGGCGGCGAGAGCGACACTGTTTACATTCACAGAATAGTCAAGTCACAGTAAATAATTAGACAAAAGGATGGTTTCGCGCAGGTTTGCATGCATTGATTTTGCTTCAGTTATTCAGAGAAGAACCGCTGCAGTGACAGTCAACCTTGCACCTAGATATACTGTAAATGGCACTATCTTCCCTTTTATTGCACAATATAATATCATATTGTGTGGCGTATTAGAGCCACTATTACAAAAAGGTGTAATTTTTGTTACAGAGAAAGTTGTAATATGTCAAGATAAATTTGTAATATTATGAGAAAAAGTCATCATGTCAAGAAAAAGGTGCAATATTATATTTTATTAATCAATATATATTATATTATTAACAAATAAATATATTGAGTCCATTAGGTTAACATCAGATCATAATCAGAGGGCGTATAAACATCATCAGTTTCATTTTAAGGACAGTGAAACTAGGTTTTGGTAGTCAGTGTTTCTGGGATACCCTGGCTGTTTTTTTTGATGTTGTCATGGCAACCTGGCCTAGCCCATCCCGGCAGGCTCAGCAGATACCCAAGGTGAGCGACAGTGCTTAGCTTTCACACAGATCTCCGTTCCCATCCTGTCACCATCGTGTCGTCTTACAGGGCATCACTGCCAAAGGCTGCCAACGGGGCCAAAGTGCTGAAGAGGCAGACTGTGACAAGGAGAAACCACATCACGCGACACAAGAAGTAGACCAGCAGAAAATATAGACACTTTTGACCCTTTATTTTCTGCTGGGATATTTACCTATATTCTAACATCATCTGTCTTGTAGTGGAAGATGTTAGAATATAGGTAAACAGGTAGTGTTATTGCTGATGTGTTTTCATGAAGTGGTAAAATATTGCTTATTTGCTATTTGGAGTGGTACAAACTTGGCTAGATGTCTTGTGTATGATTCTTTGATGAGGGCTCATGCCAAAAAGGGAAATAAAAATAGGTCACAGATGGAGTTGGTCCCAGTGATAGTAAGAATTTGTTAAGTTTACCATAAAGATATGACATTATGAGATTTATTTCCTTCTCTGGAGTATAATGTCTTAAATTACATACAATCAGGAAGATTATAAACATGCATGCATGATCTTAAAACTCATTAAGTGAGTTTAAGAAAATTATTCTGCAAATATGTTGATAATCCATTAATTGTTATACACAGTTTTTAAGCAAAAAAGCCAAAATTGGCTGGTTTTAGCTCCTCAATGTGGTGACTTCATGCTTTTTTGTCATACTTGATAGCAAAGTGAATACCTTTGAGTTTTTGTCTGTTGGTTAGACAAAATAAGATATCTGAAGATGTCACCTTTTTGTCATGATATGTTATTGACCAAATGATTAATCAACAAAATAATCTCTAAATGAATTGCTAACAGAAATAATTGTTAGTTGCTGCCATAATTTTGAGAATAAAAAATGTTTTTATGCAGAGATCAGTAAGAAGTGTAATAATATATCATTGTTTACTATACTGTAATTGTACACTGTTTTGCAGCTTTAGTCTAAATATCTTGTGTCATTTGCTCATTTCGTGGTTGAGCAGATGCAAATGCATGCAAGTTTGGTGGTTGAGTCTTTAAAGGGAATATTAAACGCCAGAAATATTACCCTTGAAGTAGAGATGCATCCAACTTGTATCCTCCCGAAACCAGTTTCTGATGATATGAGCCAATGATCCAATGCCAGTGCTCTGTATCCCAATTTTATATAAAGTTTACTGCGGGGAACTCAATAATTTTAATGTAAGGTAACATGGGGCCATTGTGACACCATAATCTTAGTTGGCAGTCCAGCGTAAATGTAAGATTAGCGGAAACACTGAATTTCTAAAATTACATTGCCAAAGAAACTGTATTTAATGTGAAGTTATGTCATGATGGATATGTAATCTGCCTAAGGTTCAGTAGTTGGTATGATACTGATCAGGAGTATTAAATTGGTGCATCCTATAAAATAAATAATTGTTGATGTAGTGCTGTGTTCCAGCTTCCTCGGATACTTAGTATGACTTACTAAAGTACCTGAAGGGAAGCCGGGATAACAGGGAGCATTTCAAAGTCTCATTGTGTCTGTGTTCTGCTTTGTTCACAATGTGAATATGCTCCTCTTTTTAAAAAACGTTCTCGAAAACTATTATGGATACTTAGATGTTCTCACCAGCATTCATGTCATTGCACTTTCAGCAGGTAACCCTGACCCACTTTAGAGATTTGCTATTATCATTTTTGTTCTGTGAGGCAGTAATAACCTTATTTATTGCACCAATTTGAAAGTTTCTCAAGAAACCTCTTCACTGGCTGTTGAAATCTCACGTGCTGTACTGCTGCTCTACTGTCTTCATTACCAACGGCAGCTGTTAGGATGATATGTAGGATAGACTAAGTGTTAAGAACGGTAGATAACAAGGGAGTATTATTATTTGGAAGAATATCAGTGTGTATCATCTACAGATATACAAGGGAATTTGTGTTTTTTGTAGCAATTGAATCCCAGTGTGTCCTTGATGCATTTTAGGTACAGTCACATCTATATTTACCGCTGTCTGCTTGGAATCAAGCATCCAAACTGCATGTTAGTGCTAAGTGCACAAAAAGGGTTAGGGAGAGCCTTTAGGCTGTCCTGGCCAGTGACAACACTATCATCCTGAAAGTGCGTCTGTGTCTAATAGAAATCTTCTCGGAGTTTCAGGGACAGATGGAGAGAATTTTTATCTTTTGTCGCTGGGTTCAGCGCAGCCTCGGCTGCAGATATAGCGGCTCATCAGGGTGCCTGTCAGGGTCTGGTGCTGAGGGTGTCATTATGATAAGAATTATCTGCTTCAGGGGAACAGCTGCCAAGGTTGCGATAACTTACAGTTCCATTACAGGTGGAATAAGGATCCATTTTTATGTGTCACTTTTACAGCAGGGCCTTTCCAAAATAAACCAGTTCACTTTTGTTAATGGGTACAAATGTGGTACACTTACGTTTGTATCTACATGTTTGGCATTGAAATCCTTAGTGAGGGTCAGTAGCAGTATGTGGTGTGGTTATGTATGTGTGTTTTTGTTTGACAAATGAAGGTTATTTTATTATCTTAATTTTATGTTTATTATATATGTTTGAAGTTTTGTGAGGACACAAGTCTCCTTCTGATTTTGTACCTGGGCTTTCTCTCTGGTTTAAATAATAGTTTGACATTTCGGTAAATATGCTCATTCCCTTTTTTGCTAAGCGTAAGATGAGAAGATCAATACCACTCTTGTGTTTGTTAAATATGTGGCTACTGACAGGAGCTTAGGGGGAAGCAGCTAGAAAAGTATTCCTAAGTTGTGGTTTTACAGGGTGTTATGTGCTAGACTGTTTCTTATCCAGATGCAGTGACTTGTCGTATCGTTGCCAGGCAAAATAAATCCCTATAAAACAAGTTTTTTTTTCTCCTTTTTGTATAGATTAAACAAACCACATAAAATCTAATAATAAGTGAGGTGCTATAAGCAGGTTATCTTTTTCCACCTGTTTTCAGTCTCTATGCTATGCTAAACTTTATGATTTCATTAAGATGTGAATCCTTTGGCTGCATGAACGCATCATATCTGCCTTGATCTTTAGCACCCTGAACTGCCTGAACACCCCCCACTTCACCCCCAACTCAGTAGTGCAGTTTGAAAGAAGTCCCTTCTTTCTTTCTTAAAAGGAGAGGGGAGGTGGTCATAGAGGTCGCATGGACTGTTTCTTGCTTGTTGACCTCTGAGGATTATGGGAATAGGATTATGGAGGAGAGGGTGACTGAATGGGGGTCTCCACCACCACCAAGGATCAGCAGACTACTGACTAGCTGATTGCCTGGTTGTAGCTGATTAAAAAACTTATCCTTCTGGCAGAGGTTCATGTTGAGGATTGAGAAACAGTTTGAAGGGTCTCACCCAAAGCAGATGGCAACTTTGGAAATGTTTCCGACAGCTCCACCAGCTCCTCCATCATCACCCCCAGGTCTGCTCAGTTCCCCATTTTTCTTTCCTTTTCTTCTCGAGATTTGAAGACAAAATGTTGGGGGGTCTCCCCTCGGGTCAGCCCCAGACTCACATCCATTTGCCAGCTATTAGAGATCATAAATCTCAACGATGAATAGAGCTGCTGCCATGAGTGGTGCAGGGTTTTGATGGTGTTGTTGGGTTAACCTCAGGGCAGGCCTGGAGCAGAATGGGAGAGAAAGACAGACAGGGGGCGGCTCTTTCAATAAATAATTCTCCCCTCTTTTTGTTTCCCTCCTTAAGATCCGCCTGAATGCATGCAGCAGTGAAGGGATGTTTGATGGAAGGTTTGGCCCAGTCGTAATTAGGGGTTCTCACCTCGGTGTAAATGGGAGGTTTGAGTGGAAAGGTCACCAATCTCTGTCTTTGTCCCTGAGTGTGGCCTATGCCAGAGTGAAACAGACACTCTATCGCAGCTTTCTGTGTGTCTGTGAAGGATTTTGACTTCTGTATGTCTTTTTGCAATTGGGCTTGTGTTTGTGTCTTAGTGAAAGTGACATTTATAGCTGCAGAAATTAAAACTGGATCTAGATCTGTGTCCTATGTGTGTCCTGTTGTTTGTGTATGTTTGGTTGTGTCTTCATACATTCTTCTCTCCAGTGTGCTTTCACAAGCAACAACAGGGAGTAAAGTGTTTATTGGAACATATACTAGAGAGCCTGCTGAGGGCCGTTTGGCTGTCTGCTGCTCCCCTCTGCTTCTGGAGACACCCTAGGGGCAGTACAGCTCCTTTCATTTATTGTCACTCTTATTCATTCATTCATAGTCTATCTCTCCCCTCCTCTTTTCAACTATCATCCAGTCTGTCTCGCCCCATCTTGCCTTCTGTCACACAAAATCCAACCATGCCCACACTAATACCATTCATTTTCAAAAAGCTTTTTTTTTTTCTGCGTTTTATCCTTCAGTCTGGTCGTACAGTAAATGTCATTTCTCACTGGCTGAAATTTAGCTTTTTGAAAATGCTCGCTAAGATGCTACATGTGCTGTTTAAGGGCAAAAGATGCTGACAAAAGATGCTGTATGTTTTCACAAACATACAGTAGCATGCAAACTGAATTCACTAAAGAAACCAGCTGTCCTGAAATACAAAATGAGATCATGGATGTATTACAAAATTAATTTTCTACATTTTCACACAGTTTATGCAAGTTCATCAACACACAATTGTTATTTTTCAACCAAAAAGGCAGAATATTTGATGATCCCGGGTTTTCAAATGTATAAATTTGATGCTTTTCTTTGTAAACTGTATATTGTTAGGTTTTGGACAGCTGCTCAGATAAAAAAAATTTAAATATATGACCTTAAGATCTATGAAATTATAATAGTAATTTTTAATTGATAATGAAAATAATCTTTAGTTGCAGCTTTAGTGGAACTGCTATTTTAGTGACATACACATCAGATCTGTTCGTGCTGAACCACAGAATTATTTCAGCGTGTCCCAGACAACGTTATGTAAAATGTCAATTTTATTAAAACTGGTATTTGCAAATATTTGCAATGGATATTTCACGTGGTGGATTTTGTGGATCATCTGGTGGAACGTAATTGGAAAACCTTACTTTATTTTGTCAGAATTCCTGGTAGTGAGAGATAGACATGGTTGCCAATATTTATATCAAGGTTACAGCAATAGGCCTCTATGAGATTTGCAGCACAGCGAGGGGATCAGATGATGGCCTCTTTTTAGAGAATTAAAATGATTTCAGACAGAGTTATATGTTTTGAACCATTGCAGAAGTTAAAAAGAAAACTAAATCTGCTTTGCATATAGAAACATTACAACAGATGCATGATCTAAAATTGAATTTTGGCTCCTGAATATGGGCAGCATGTACTCTGTGTTATTTGTTTTATGGTGAGGAAGATGGAGAAAAAGAGAAAACAGGAAAGCAGAGATAGTATATTAAACTGCATGCGGGAGAAGCAATTATATGTAGAAGACTATGTATATTTCTCATCACAGAGGACAAAAGAGCTGAGGAGAAACGGGGAATCAAGGTAGACCCATAATGTCTTTCTATATTGTAATGAGGGAGGAGAGTGGAAGTGGAAACTTTGGAGGGGCTGCTGTTTAATGAAAGTGCGTTATAATGGAGTGCTGTTCTGGGACAAGCAAGGTTCTCTCTCAGCTTGTTGATCTTGCTGATGAATGCTAACTCAGATTGTTGCTTAATTACCTGGGGTGGTGCCCAGCTCAGGGGCATCCTGTCAAAGGGAGCAGTTCTATTTCTGTACAGCTGTCTATCTATCAAGCAAAGTCTGATTATTATTATTATTATTATTAAAATCTTATTAAAATGTGTAAGCATCATCAGGTCATATCACATCACATACAGGCATATGATTGTACATAAAGAGGACAAATTGGCAATGTATCATGTAACAATGTTAATTTGGGCACCTGACTATTGTTTTAGCACAGACTTGAAAAACAAATGTGAAACTATCCTTTAATTTACTCTTAGTTTTCTGAGCTCAAACAGGACTGTTGTTCCCAAGTGTGTACAGGCAGCTATACTGTATCACCTCATCTATTTATAGCTCTTCATGGTGCTTTTTAAAAAAAATTTTACCTTTGATTTTTTTCTTTCTTAATGCATTTTTCTTCTGTCCTCCCTACCTCTCTTTTCCTTATTTGTTTGTGGCCTTGGCCTCAGCCTCTGAGTCTAGGTATTGTTTATGGCTGCATTAACAGGCACTGCTGTGGCATTTTGGGAGCTATTAGACGTTTTGGTGTGGCATTAGTCATGTCTCTGAAGTGTGATGTGGGCAGAGCACTGGCTGGTCTGACAGTGGAGGCTGTGACACGATAGCAAGCTGGTCTTTATGTGAGCCAGACGACTGACCTTTTCTTGCAGGACCTGTGTGACGGGAGAGGCAATGTCTGGGTAATTAATAGTGTGAAATGGTGACAGCTCATCGCATCCCTTTCCTTTGCATACCACCCCCCTCTGCTGTTGCTGTGTCACTCAGCTGTCAAGTAACACCAATGGGGGATCTGACTAGGAAGAGCAGAGAGGTATTGGATCTGCCCATCTGTGTTTGTCCGGAGTGGAAATTTGTTATGTGGTCGAAACACAACCAGCAGTCTAATTTAAATGCTTAGATGATAATAAAATTGAGAAGAAGAAAGGATTTATTTTGTTTCAGTGTCACACATGTCAACTTAAGTTCATTGTTTTTGTCATTATAGAAAAAAAGATGTTGTTCTTTAAATTTTTTTTTAATTTTTCATTCTTCTCCTCTGAACAGTATAGCATTTGTCTGGGTAACTCTGAATTCCCTCTCTGTTAGAGAACAGTGCAACAACCCACTGGCTACTGACTGGTACCCTGTCAGCATCAGTGTGTGATTGAGCCTGGAGCTGTCAGGTCAGACCCACACTGTGGTGGAGATTAGACCCTCCCATGTTAGATCAGCCTCTGTGAACGTGGTGCTTTACCAACACTACATTTTGTCTTTACTGAGCTGTAAAGTGAGTTGCAGCCTGTTGCTTAGCTGTCTGGCTGCAACTTTACTGTTTTGATTCACTCTCACCACTCACATGGTGTCATTTCCAGCTGCAGTTGGTAGCTTTAAAATCCCACTGCAGACTACCTGCTCAGCCCCAGACGGCAGACACAGTTAGCTGGTGAACATACTGGAGCCAGATATCTCAGGAGTTGATAGAGAGCAAAAACTGAGCTAAAAGAGAGTTAACATTGAACTTACATTCCTCAGATTGCACAGAAACAAATGAGTTACCCTCCAAAAATCACATAGCTTGCAGAGATATTCTGCTGCCATTTTAACCACTATGCCAATGGCCACCGGGCATGTTAGCGTAGAGACTCGTCACGACTCATGAGCGACTCTGTGCACTATTTTATTTAAATGTCTGAACTGCGAGTGTGTTAATTTATGCTCTATATAGTGCCCTCAAAAAAATTCTACATTAGGAAAGGAAAAAGTAATGTTTATGGTATCGAGACTACTTTGTGCTACTTTTCCACAATGTTGCATTTTACAGATGTGAAAATATTGCGCAATTCTACCATCTGTCAGTGATGATGAAGTATCTGAAACCTGTTGAGTAAAATACTGAGTTTCTGTTATAGAGGTAGTAGTAAATAAGTGAACGAAGGAGTCACTTCAGACACAGCTTCATTCTCACACACACACTACCCCTCACTGACTTTTGGTGTCAGATTGCCCCACAGTCTCGTCAGCTCTCAATCAGAGTGTGACTTTTTACCTCTCCATCACTGCCATGCCCCTCCCAATCAGAGCCGCCGCCCACTGACAAGCTGTTGGCTCCACTCAACCTGAACTAGTCTCCTAAATGAGACTCAGTCCAGGCCCCCACCGATGATACTCCCCCAAACCACAGAGCATCCCAGCTTGCAGTGGCCAATAACACCGATAATGTACTCTCTCTCAGCTGTGTCAGATAATGTGACAAAAGTGTATATGTGTGTGTTTATGAAAGCAAGAAAAGACAAACATAGAGACAAGAAAAAATCTCACACAGGAAACCACTGTCTGAAAAACATGAAAAAAAAAAAAAAATAATGAAAAATAGTACTTTTAATCAGATGTTTGATGTGCTGAAAATATAAATGGGCATCTGGACAATCTCATATCTTGTTTTGTCAGCAGATTGACCAGGTAGAGGCTGTTTTTTTTATTGCATAGCAACAACTCAGTGGTACACACTGTCTTTGTGGGAGGATTGTAAGTAATTATAGTGCTGGTCAGGCTGTATATATAACTTGAAGAGAGCTATATATAGTATATAGAGAATCCATCATATATCAATATATTGTTAATACTTTAAACAGTATATATAGTATAAAGTAAATATTTGAGATGAGCACAGATTTGTAGCATCAGATATATCTATGTTGCCTCTGTTTCCCAGGAATGTAAATTTTTTCCCTCTCTCATGCTTGTTTATATTAAACTACCGTAAGTCCCCTGCATTTTAAAGACAGGTTTTTTTTCTTGCTCTTTCTCCCTCTGACCATTTACGTGTATGCCACACACATACATGATCACCTACTGCAGTCCTTTGTCCGCTGCCCTGCTATCATTATGGCCATACAGTAATTTAAGGGCTATTGCAGCTCCCGTTGTTACGTGTGTTATTGTACTCTCTGCCAGTCCCGTCATGCATGTTGCCATGCTGATTAACCACGGTCATGCCTGCCTATCTGCATCACCCTGGGGGATGTTATTATTTAAAAGTATGGTATTAGAAATGTTTACTGATACCCCAGGCAGCAGCCATGGTTTATATTTATGCAGTGTGTTTATGTGCTTATGTCACAACGTACTTTTGCTGTCATTCCAGGTAACCTACAACTTAACTTTGCATAACAGTGAAGCTAACTATGGGAGAAACCTGCTCCACCTGCTGATATCCTGCTTGTCATTGCATCCAAATAGGACAAGTCACACATGTTATGGTGCTGAAAGACTGCTTCATACTGCGTGCATTAAGCAGTATGGTTTGATCATTTTCCAGTGTGAAATTAGATGACTTTATAGGGGAAACTTTAATTTCCTACCTTGTCAGTTTGCCTTCATGGCATTTCTTATTTACTATGTGAAAGAGAGTGGAGAGTGAATGAATGACAGGAGAGTGATAGACAGATTAACTTGCAGCAAAGGTCTTCATACCGATTCAAAGCCAACAATTCGTAATTACATGCTACAGTGTGAGCTGCTTCCTGCAGAGCTCCCAGGGTGCATCCTCTCTGAAATGATGTTGCTATCAAAGGTTTTCTGGTTCCATTTTCTGCTTATGCAGCATAAATTAGATTAGATTTGTCATCAGCAGTGTAGCTACAGATCTGCTTTTTTGCCCTTTGTCACACTAATATTTGAAAGGTTACACTGGACTGATATAGAGTTGAAAAGATAAAAGGTTTTGCACTGATTTACAACCTTTCCACCCATTTTCAGCCACTTATCCAGGACATGGTGGCATCAGACTGAGTAAGGTAACCCAGACATACTTCACCTCAGCAACGATCTACAGCTGCCCTGGCATCTCCTACCTCCTTACTGATTATGCTGCACCGATTCGCCAGTCAACCTCACGCACCATCTTACCCTCACCCATGAACCAGACCCAGAGATACTTGAACTCCTTTACTTGGGGGTGATTTACAAGGAATTTAGACATATGCACATGAGAGTTATAATGTTGTCCCACTGTGAGAGACCAGAAGCACTTTTCAGATGCAAACACAACATATACGTAATTATCACATGTCAGCATTCACTACATCAGCTCTTTAATACAGTATCATAAAGAAATGTAAGAGTATTTGGGTGTGGTCACCAGTTTAATAGACCATGATAGGAGAAAGTTACTCACTGCCCCTCTTAACTCAGGTCTCTCTCCATTCATGTTCCTCATTTACTTCTCCCACTTTCACTTACTGCTCCAGACAGTATCTTAACGCTCCTGGACAGTGACCCGTACCAGTCTGGGTCAATTGTCAAAGGTCACTGAAAGTGCCAGAGTTCAAACAGACTCAGCGGTGAAGTTGATCAAGTTGTCTTAAATCACTTCCTGTCGAGCCACTCTCTCTTTTTCTTAGTCTCAAGGGATTTGATGGGTGCAAGTAAGTCAGGGAAACAGGTTAATGGCTTGTGTGTTTTTTTTCTGCCAGTTGATACGACTCAGGAGTAAGCTGAAAGAATGAGTTAATTACTGTCTTTTGAACCAGATTTTCAGGTCTGTAAAGGAGACATAAAAACAGATAAGCTTTGAAAGATATAACAACAGAGTAAGTGAAAGAAGTTCAGTTCATTTTTTTCAGTTTTCTCTATAATCTTTTATGGACAAGATGGTTTAAATGGTAAAGACGATGTGTTATCCTTTTACGTTTTTGAAGGTCCTATAAAGGCCCTGTGGGTGATATATTATAAAATGTTAAATTTTTGTGCATTTCTCTTCCGAAGCCTTTTGAATTTTTTCTCCGGTCTGCTTCATTTATTCAGGCTCTCTTTACAAACTGTGAGCTACAATACTCGGTAAAATCCCTGACCTATACAAACTGCCTACCCTCTTGTTCCTTAATATTCAGCTTTATGAAAATGAGGCTGAAGACAAAAAGCCTTGCATTGTATCCAAACTGCTCCCCTTCCCACCCTCCTTTTTATTCTCTGCTCCCCTCCTTCCCTCTGCAGTTTTCCTCCTCTGCATTGACATCAGGGTACAGAGAAGCCCTCAGTATAAAAGCTTATTGGTTGGGAATGTTTTGTGGCATTATGTTTGCACCAGGATTTGTGTGTGTGTGTGTGTGTGTGTGTGTACGTGTGTACGTGTGTGTGTGTGTCCTCTCATTTTAATCTGAGGGATTTGCATCACATTCTTTTTGCTGTTTGCAAAAATAAGCCTCACTGAGCATAGACAGTGACATCATTATAGAAATGTCCTGAGATAAAAGTTCAGTTAAATTCACAATCATGTACAAGCGAAATACTTACCAGCATGTATGTGTAACTGAGTAGAGCTCAGACAATATAAAATACTTTCTCTTTTTCTTCATCTTGTAAGAGAGTAAATCCAGTATCCTATCTGAATTTCAGACTAAGCAATGAATAAAATACCAAGCAATCAATTTCAATATATCAACTCTGGACCTGGGAAATTATGATTTATTTAAACTGAGAAAATACTAATCAGCAATAAAAATAATTGTTAGTTGCAGCTCTAAAACGGAGATTCTTACTAAATCTTAAACATGTGCCGTTTTTAGTTTGGACGGAGAGTTATTTTCGTTATCATGTGATATCCTTTTCTGCATGGACCTCTAAGTGCATCAGTAGGAAATGATAACTAATGGGAGTGACAGGATTTGGTAAACCTTGCATGAAATTGCCATCAGAAGCACATTGTTGAGTGTGTGTCCCTCTGCAGCTCCACCCCAGCAGCCAGCCTGTTGACTTTAGACAGTGCTCACTCAACTATGAAGCCTGTGGTGTAGGAAGCTGAAGCAAGGGAGTGTGTGTGTGTGTGTGAGAGAGAGAGAGAGAGAAAGGAAAATTATGTATGACTGTCTGCATCTGGGAGTGACAGTAAAAGAGATAACGGCCACATTTATAGAACTATTTATTTTTCTTCTGAGGGAGCTTGCATGTTTCTTTAGAAACAGAAAGTAATGGGCAAAATGTGATTGTCAAGAAAGGGGGGCATGAATGTAGGGTGAGTGGGTGTTCAGTTTGGGGCGGAGCGAAGAGGGTGAGTGGGGACTAACTGGGATTTTAGGGGTGTTGTGTCTGTGTGATGGGGGAGGTGTGTGTGGCAATTGTCTTTGATTGGACTGTAATCCTTTAGTCCTGTTGGGGAATAACCCTGCACTGTCTGGGACAAACAATATGACAGGGACACACACTCTCACACAATATACATTGTCTCGTTCACCCACTAAGTAGTGAGATAGGCTTTGGCTGACATTACTTCATCATGACATCATGTCCTGGCAGAAACTGGCTGATTTAATGCAAGAGAAGGTTGGTTTTTTCTGTAAAGTAAAGCTTTTTTTTTTTGCATTTGCGCATTAAGGCTGTGTGTGAGAGAGACAAAGATGTTTTTGTGTGTTGTGTACTTTCAGTGGAACAATGTTGTGTGTGTTAGATTCTGTAGTACAAATGCAATCATAGTCTGTAGTTTTTTGTTATTGTAGAATATTATTAGAAAAAAAACTCTCAGTGATATTCACTAGATATTCTCTAGTACTTATTAAATTATTTATGCACCTCCTTCCTCCTCTTCTTCTTTTGGATTCCAGTGCGACAGATGGCACACATCTGGACTGGTTGTCATAACTGAATAGCTCACTTCTGGATATGACAAAAAATCATACGTATCTGTGACACAGAGGTGCATCAAATCAATCTTCAGGGTGAATATACATTTTATTATTACAGTAAGATCTCATAGATGACATTGAGTGAAAAGACGGTTGCCCTAACAGGGGGAAAAACTGCTTCATCACTGTTAGATAACATTCTGAAAAACATCATGACAGAGAGCCAAAACCTTGTCTCCCTGTTGTCTTTTGGTGGAGCAAAGAGTACCCGCTGCCAGCCTGGCTTTACTCAGCGTCTGCCAACACCGGCATATGGCAAACACACACACACATACCCACAAATACACACATTCATGCATGTGCACTATTGTGTTTCTAGTTCAGGGATGTTGGAATCTGGCTGGCGGCTCATTTTGTCACATTTTTATGCGTGGATGCACTGTATTTACACAGAGAGACATGGATATTCTCACACACACACATTTGCAAATATACAGATAAAAACACATAGTTACATGTACAGGACACTCACAAACAGGCACATTAAGACAGACCTGACAACATGACACTCAAATCAAACTTTCAAGCCCTATATTGATGTATATTCCACATCAGTTTGTTCTCAGTTGAACAGACAAATACTGATACGCAGCTGTAGTCTGTTCTGTTTTATCCTTGTTTTAGGGAGATCAAGAGCAGCTTGATTTGTAGCAATTCATGTAGAAATATGTACTGGCAGTCTATTTCTTTAGAAATAGAGTAATGAGTGCAAACCTTTCTAAAGCTCTCTTAAATGTAGTGCTCAGTGTTGTTTCCAAGTGAAATCCAAAGCTGTTAAAAGTTACTTTAGCCTCTCAATAGTTGGGCCGTTTTCGAGCAATTGAGGCTTTTTCACAAGACACTCAAACTATAACTATTTTGGTGTTTGGCTGCACAGAAAATTATGCACTGTGGGATATTGATAGCTTGTGAATTTCCACATGTTTTTTGGATCTAGTGCTTATTTGATGTACTGCATGTGTGTTGTGTTTATAAGATACTGTGGACCATTTAGTTTGCCTGAAGCGGAGATGTGTTCCTGTTTACTCTACTCTACTCCACTCTCACACCTACATATCTTTTCACCAAGACGGATTATACAAATCTTAATCGTTTTTGCATGATCTGTTTATCTGTGTGTTCAACTGCAGTATGACCCAGAGAATTCAGGCTTCATCAGTACCGAGAGGTTCAGGGACCTGCTGGAGACTCACGGCTCTGAGCTCGACCCCCACAAACTAGAAGTCCTATTGGCCCTCGCCGATGGTAATGCTGATGGAAAGATCTGTTACCAGGACTTTGTCAACCTGGTGAGATACTCTAACCTTTTATCGACTGACTGATGTCAGTATTAAGCAGAAATCTATTTTTTTTATTGAGACTCATTTCACATTTACATCTATGTTCAAATTTCCATTTTAAACTGATTATTTTGTAGTGTAATTCACGGGTCTCTGCTCCCAGCTCTATGAGGCTGTACCATAGGCTGTATTGTGCTTAGGCACAGTGGTGCTTTAAGCTCAGTGCTAACATTAACAAGTACTGGACTCATTCAAGTTTTGAATTTATGCTGGCACTAGAGGAAAGGTCAGGGGCTCATCAAAGTCAGTTGAGGTGTGCATGAATGTTTAATTCAAAATTCTTGGCAATCTATCAAGTTTTGGAGATATTTCGCTCAGAACCAAAAACCTCACAAAGGCGCCTAAGGAGAATTTGGGATCAGGAAAGTGTGGAAAGAGCATGATTCATTTTCTGGGGATCATCAATGTCAACACAATTTTATGGCAATCCATCTAACAGTAATTGATGTATTGAAGTATTTAAGTCTTGACCAAAGTGGTGGACTGACAGAACATCTGCCAGGTTTCTAGCCGCTAGCGTGGATAGAAACATCAGCAGCTCCATCATCTACTCCTTGCTGTTTAGTCACATGTCAGATTTCATTTTTCCATTTTTCCATCCAGTCTCAGAAGCAATATTCCAAGATCATCTCAGCTACAAAGTTGAGAGTCCTTTCTAATAGGAAATGGCTCTCTGTCTGGTGATGAATTCCCCTCTAATGCTCACCTTGCCCTGCTTTCAGTTTCACCTTCAAACTGCTGCCTGATGCTGATTGTCCAAGGTCTCACACAAGCATCTCCAGCTGCACTTGCTGCCTCATAACCTTCTCATTTTCAGTTTTCCATTGACTTGTTGCTGATCCTCGTGGGAGGCTGAACCGCTGATCCAGGACAGTGTGACGTCCTCTTGGTGTGGGAGTAGCTGTGTGGTTAACAATGCCTACTGGGTAGCTGAGGGGTGGGAGTGAGGGGGTGTGTCTGTAGAGACTGTAGGGAATTCATTGTTGTCTATGAGTATGTCCATCTCTCCCTTTCTCTCTTGTTTTTCAGAGTTGTTTGTTGATATGATACAGTGGGTGAGGAATGGACTTATAGGGAGCTTGGAAAAATGTCAAAAAAGCCTTTTGCTGTTGGTTTCCAATTAGTCCATTCATGTTACGTGACACGCTGTGGGTTATTGTGTGCTACTGGAAGTGAGACAAAGAGGAATGGGGTGCAAATATCTGTTTGTACACGTTTTATTTCTTAGTTGCTATTGTGTGTGTGCCCCCCACAATGTTTTACATATTCATGGTTGCAGCCACAACAGAAACTCAACATGAAGAGCAGTACATGCAGGAAGGAAAACAAGAAACAATGAAAGACTGATGTGACGTGTATTCATAAGTATGGTAATGTTGTTGGTAATGTTGTGAACAATTGACTTGTTTGTGCTGTGTTGGCTTGGACAAAATGAGTTGGAAAAATGTCCCTCATTGCCTTAACACATCTTCAATGCATTGTCACTTTCAAACTATATATTGCATACCCATATATTTGGATTTTGCGCTGCACAGAACTCTGAACAAGCTATTCGAGCAGGAAACTTTGGCCTGTGTGAAGTTGTAATGGACATTACCGATATTTCCTGGCAGTTTTCACACTAATCTGTTAATGGATTTATTGACAAATAAACAAATTGACATATATTCATGCCTATATGAATATACTCTATAATGAATGGATAATAATGATGAATAATGAAAAGACTTATTTAATGATAAAAAAAAAAAAGTTAAAGTCAGTTAACAGAGATCATACAAAACGTTCGCTGGTTTCATCCTCTAAAATGTGAGTGTTTGCTACTTTTGTCTATGGTAAATTTAATATCTAGGAACCAAATATTCATAGATACATGTGTAAGTGAGAACATTTATTCATAGATAAATATTCTGAATGTGTTATCTATTAGTATTCCTGCACCCAGTTCTGTGAAAAAGTTACCAAAATGCTCATAAATATAATGCGAACATGTAACAAAATGTAAAGCATGTACATACAAGATTATGGACTTTCTAAGGACAGACATTAATGGTCTGGATGATAAAGAGCAATGGTTCAAGGCCAATGTGGTGACTTGAGTGAGAGTTATAAATATTACAACAGGTTAATCGGCAGTGTCTGGTCTCCACAGGGGAAAAAAGGAACGAAGGAAGAATAGAAAGGAGAGGAGGGTATGCCATTACAGACAGAGACAAACTGTGAGCAGTTATTTGTTGTGCCATCTCTCCTCCAGCTCTTCCATCAGTGTGATTGTCAGTAATTGCCTGCTCACTGCTCTGTCCTGTCACAGCACCGCTCACTTCCTCCCTTTACTCCTTCCTTCCTCCATCCATCTTCTCTCACTCTTTATCTTTACCTCCATCTCTCTTCCTTTGCATAAGCGTTTTCCTTTTTCCACTTATCTATGCTTTTCTCTTTGTTTTTGGTCCATCTGTTTCTCTCTGTCTAATACTCTCTCATGCATCACGCTGAAGTGCCTTCCTTACGACTGTCCTGGGCTGAAATGGACTCAGTAATAGTTTTATACTTCCCAAAATATTTTCCGACTAGTTCAACCAGTCTGTATTTCCTCAGTGGGTTTTTATATATATCCTAATTCAGTTATTTCTTTGAGATACACTTCGTGGGCAAAAACTATGTGGACACCAATGCTGTTTTTCATGATTTGGACTAAACAATAGTGTGCTTCCAACTTTGTGGCAACATGGCAATGCTCTTGTACACAGAGACAGATACACAAAGATGAACAAAAATGGTTTTCAAGATTTGTTTCAGGGCTGCATTTCGGCCTCAATGCCCACTAACGCTCTTGTGTCCTAATGGTAACAAATCTCTGCAATCAGGTTCAAGAAATTTGTGAAAAGCCTTCCCAAGCAGGTGGAGGCTGTTTACAGTAACATATTCTTTTTCTGTCTGTATCTCTATCTTTGTCATTGTTACATCTCTCTCTGATTCTGTTTTTCATTAATCAAAAAGGGAAATTATCTCTTGTTGGTCGAATACCTATTAGTCCCCTTCACTTCCTCTCTTCCCCTCTCTCCTTCTCTTCTTGCCAGTATGTAAACAGACAGACAGAACATCATTCTTTCTTTTGTGTGATACAAAAAGGAGAGGAATTGCAGTCACTTCACACGAAGAATTGACTCTTTATGGAGCATGGACGCCTGGAGGAGGTCTCTGCGTGTGTGTGTGTGTGTGTGTGTGTGTGTGTGTGTGTGTGCGTGCGTGCACACTCTCTCTACTGTGCGGTCTGGAAGTGACCATGGTAACCCGTAATTATTTTCCCACAGTTCTCTCTGCCTGACAGAAAGCCTGAAATAATTGGCTTTTTCTGAAGTTTATCTCAAAACAGTGATCTGCAGAGACAAGTCTCATTAAGCAGTGCCAGAAGAACCACCAGCCAGCTCTTCATACAGCGATTTTAATTGATATTCTGATCTTACATCTTCTTATCAATGTTTTTCAAGTCAATCAGTCTGAAATTACTTAAAAATTGTGATATTGTACATTTGATTTCAAGCTTTTCACAAATAAGCCCAAATATCCTTAAACCAGAAGGTTCCTCATTGCTCTGATAACTGAGCATCTACTTGAATAAACATCAATCACACCATTTTAATTATTTTTAATTATATCCATCCAATATCATTACTCTTTAGTAAACCTTTATAGCTACTAGCCACTCTGTCACATTAAATCTATCTATTCTGCCATTCTGCTGAAAACAATATCAATCATATTGCCTTAAAATAACATCCACTAACTGACACATCTGGGCTTCCTGCAACACTAGAGACACAAACTCAATAGCAGAGTTGAGTTATGGAGTGTGACATCAACAGAGCAGTGCAAAGAAAAGATTGGTGAAGGTGAGAAATATGGAGTCACACAGTGAGAGAGAGAGGGAGAGAGAGCGGGGTGTGTGGGTGGGGCTGTGGGAGAGAAGTGGGACAAGAGTCATTGCATTGTCATGGAGAACCTTATAAAACAGACACAAAGACACAAAACTTGGAGGCAGCATTGATTTAGGCCCAAGAAACTTCCACAAATACAGTAAACTAGAATCAGTCGTCTCTATTGGACTGTACGCAGTCTGTCCATTGACATTAACATAATTAACATTATCATAGTAGTTTTACAGACGCCATAAAAGATATAATCTTCAACACTGCCACACACAGTCATGGTTTTAACAGAAAGCATTATGGTTTCAGAAGATCAATTCTCGAATTCTCGATGGTCTCATTTCTTTGGGCAATAATTCCACGCTGTGAGGTTGAAGTCCTGTAGAAAAAATTGACGTATACATATGTTTGGAAATGGAAATGGACTCTTAGTAGACATAAAGGGATGAGGAGAGGAGAGTGGTTTGGTGGTTGCTAGGTGATGATACAGGTATGTGTGTGTGTGTTTATGCTTCAGTAGTACATTAAGTACTCCTTGAATGTTACAAAATAATCTGTCAATATCTTCATAAGTGTTCATTTGTTCAATACAAATACTCATTTGTAGGTAAACTGGATGGTCATTAAAGAAAAAATATATGAAGTAGTAAAAGTAAAGCAGTAAAAATCTCTGACCCGTGCCTCACCCCTCTCTACTTCCCCCTCTCTCCTCCCCTCCATCTACTTTCTTCTTTCCTTCCTCTTCACTCCCCTCCTCTTGTCTCCTTTTCCACTTCCTCTCTTTACCACACTTTCATCCCCTTTACCATTTTTCTCTCTTCCTCCATCTTTTCTCCAGATGAGTAACAAACGCTCCAACAGTTTCCGGAGGGCCATTCTCCAGGGCAGCAGACAGCTAAAAGGCTGCAGTCTCAGAGATGAGGTTGGTTTGGGACTGTCCCAACGGCTAGTCAGACACGTTGCCTACGAGACGCTGCCCCGTGAGGTTGACCGCAAGTGGTACTTTGACAGCTATACCTACTGCCCCCCACCCTGGCTCATCCTGGCTATCACTATCGCTGAGGTAAACTACATATTATTGTACCTTGTATTAAAGGTAGGGTGTGGAGTTTTGACCACTAGGGGCAGTATCGAGCTATGTTTTGATGAGCGGGTCCCAGTTTAGTTTGTATCCTGACGCACATGCACACAAATTCCTGTCAAATGCAGATGTGTAACGAAAAAGAGCCAAATGACACAAAAAGAAAAAAATGAATTGTCTAATGTGTGTGCAAGTATAACAAAGGTCAGCCATGTCTATAAAATAAAAGAGACTGTATGACTTCCCTTAGTTTTCAACTGACCAACATGGTTAAATGGACCAGCAAAAATTAGACTTCTAGCTGATGTAAACAATGCCTGTATGTAGAAAACTGTTGTTTGCAAATTAATTCACCTCCTTTTTAGGCTACAACAATAATTTAGTGAGAAACACTGAATGTAAACATAATTTGTTTTTGTCTTTTTAAAAAAAAAAAACTCCATGGGGTACCATTAAATAGGTAATATGTATTGTAAAATATGTAATGTAAAGGTATTGCATTATATATACTATATATACTACAATATCTATTATTACAAGTCATTGTGCACGTATTAACATTTAAAAAGTGCAGTAGAGTAACGATGTTGTTGTCTGTGTTAAAATAATACAAATTATTAGTCAATACAGATGAGCTTGTTGATCTTTGGGATGTTTGTCCGAATCCCCATCCTTCCTCAGTTAATGTAATTTGACTAATAGCTCTTGAAGATAAGTGCATAAATAAAGTCTGCATTCAACATTCATCTAATTACTGGGGAGATTCATTGATTTTTATTTTTATACTGAGCAATATTTCATTGTATTGGATTATTGTGATGTGCTTACTAATCAATCTTTTCTGTGTTTTTCCAGGTAGCCGTTTTCATGTATTATGGGTTCCAGCTGGACCGCTTTGTCCTGCAGGTGTCCAGCCCGTCATTCCTAAAGAGTCCCCTACCCTACCACCCTCAGCTTCGAGCCCAGGCCTGGAGGTACATCAGCTACATTTTCATGCACACTGGGTGAGTTTACATTTATCTATTAGAATTTCAGTTATTTGTCTTACACTGCAGTGTGTTATATTTGTAAGGGACATCGTTAAGTGTCTCTATGACCAGCATCCACATCTTGGATCCTGAAAATATCTCTATCTTATATTTTGCATGACATCGACTAATCCAAGAGATTTTGTTCACATCTGTTGTAATTTACTGATAGCAACAAATTAGATGTATCCTCAGGCAGTTCGGTTTGGTTTCATATTATTTGAATTTTTTTTACTCCATAGACTCAATAAAACACTTTGTGTAATCTGAAAAAATCTAATGTGCTAATGTGGTCTGGATGGAGAAAGGAGAGATTTGGGTGGTTTGGGTGTCCTTGCCCAAGATATATATAAATAAACTCATTAATATCTCACTGGAAAACAAATAAAATAAAATAAAAATATCAATAAAACACTTGATGTTTGTTGTGATGTTTAGAAGGAATGAAGAACACAGACATCAGTGTCCTCCTGTCGTCTGGCCTCCTCTCTGCAGCTGGTAGAGCGAGGAGATTATATGATTCAAGACAAACTAAGATAAAGGCTACAGATCGCTTTTTATTTAGCTTGTTAATGACAATTCGCTATTAGCTTAACCAGTTGTGTAACCGGGAGACTGTGGATAAAGCAGGTGGAAATATCACTTATCTATATGTTTCTGCGTATTGTTAGATAAATGAGGAACATTTTCTACATAATCACTCTCCTTTCCTTAAAAAACAGTAAATATTAGCTTGATATTTATTAAATAACCCCATCTCCTCTCCTCTATCAGTTCAGGTCAGGTCATCCAGGTTTAATTACTCTTCTGGATAAATGTAGTCACAGGCAATAGTGAGAACTAATAAAATGGTAATTTAATTAGGAGAGTCTTAAGGTGCTGGGAGTCACGCTAGCAGGGATGAAAGTGTGCTGTGAACAGATAAACTAGAAGTGAGGAACGGAGGGATAAAAGAAGGAAGGTGGTAGGTTTAACGTGAATAATTATAAAATATCTTATATGACTATATTTTATTAAGTAAAGTAAAATAATTAAATAAAGTAAGTACTGGCGCTTTTTAAACCAGAATAGATTCAGTCACAAGTCACAAGTGAAATCCACTGAAGTTCATTCGATGAGATGCTCATCACTCAGTATGTGGTATATGTGTCCAGCCAAGTGGAGACATACTAAATGATTACAACCCTACAAAACACTGATATAGATATGACCTCAATGACCTTTTTGAACAGATTCAAATTACATGAATACTAAAAAATGTTTAATATATTGCTATTCTAAAACATAGCACCTAAATTAGTACAGCTTTTTGGTCCATTTTGACCACTTGGATAATATACTTCAAATGTAACCTTCCTATCATTATTCAGCACCCACTGCTCATGACCATACACAGTGTCTTTTCAGAGTTTCACTTGCATACACACACAGGCATGCACGCATGTACACACCATGTAATCTTGTCAACAGCTTAGCAACACTGATCCTTTCTGAATCTCAGCACTAAAACAGAGTGCAAATATCAGGCCACAAAAACAACCCTCAGGAGAGAACTATGCTCCATCATCTTTTTCTCTGTGTGTGTGTTTGTGTCATGCACACAAAAAGCAACGTGTCTGTGGCAGCTGTGAGAATTTCAACATGATTAGTTTCCTGTAGGATTAAATCATGACTCAAAACAGTGAAAGATTTATTTCCAGTTGCATTTGGCCTTCTTCTTCTTCTTTGGTCCACTTTTCACTATAATTAAAAGCTAGTCTGATTTACAATAATACATGTTAAAGGGGAACTCCGCAGATTTTACACATCAAAGTTTAGTATATGTGATAAAAGCCCCTTGAGGCAACATTGGTTAGGGCAGAACAACACAAGCGACAACTACCATAGCTGCGGAAGTGCAATGTCACAGATGACCGCTAGATGCTGACTCTGATTGACTGTCATTCAAAAAGCATCAACTTCTCTCTAGAAATACTAATCGACTACTAACGAATCATAATATATTAAACTTGGGCCCTCTAATAAGCATGTTGGTGGTCATTTTTGGATATTCCTGCTCCACTAATAACATTTGAAGACTTATGTTAGGCTTTGATATCTGCTGTGTGGCCGACCATAAGCAGCAACTCAAACCGGCTCCAATGTAAACCAACAGGCGATTACACCGTGCCACATCCATCTTTATCTGTTGTATAGGTAAAAAGAAATGAAGTTACCAGACCTCCATAGCCCGCTCCTCATCTCTGCTTGAGGATTAGTGGCTTGAAGTTACTACATCTGAATCTGTTGAGTCGAGTGAATCAGGTTGGATTGTGGGTAATGTAGGCGCCAAGCGAGAGGAATGTGTGGAATAAAAAAGACAATAATTCCTGTTCCATTAATTTTGAGCCTTTTTGTTGTTCATCGTGAGTCTAATAGTATTATAGGAGTGCCATGCTAAATCGGTAGAGTACTGTGAACTAAAAGTTGATATATAAGCACTTGTCGATTTGCTTTATTATAAATAAGGTCCCTTGTGAGGAAAGAAGTTCAATTTGTGTCTCTTCTTTCATTTAGAATGGCATCTCCATAAGCTTGATGACAATAAGTTGTGCTGAGTGTAGTACTTATAGTTAGGTTCAGCTGTACTGAGTCAGTGGTAAAGCCATAGTCGTCTGGACACAATAGGACCTCTCATGGGTCTCCATATATCTGTCAGACAGTGCAGCTCATCCCTCACAGCCTCATTAGTAGTATAGAAGTAAATATGCGCCGTTATCTGGAGTGGAGTTGTCCTTGTGCATTCAGACAGGCCTCTCCCAGCTAATCAATAACCCTATTGTCTCTCTGATCATTGGCATGATCCTTTATGTCGCACATTGTAGTTGAGGTTGCTAGTTTGTTTCAAACCAAATAGATTATTGGCCTTGTCTCATGTTTTTCCTGCCTGTGTTGGTGTGTGTGTGTGTGTGTGTGTGTGTGTGTGTGTGTGTGTGTGTGTGTGTGTGTGTGTGTGTGTGTGTGCTTGTTCGTTAGGGGAATGTTTGTGTCCATCTTTACAAGGATGCAGACGCTGCTTGTTTTGTTGAGAACACGCAGTCTGGACACATTGCATTCACCAGTTGAGTCTGTCAAACTGTCAAACAGGGGAGAAAAGGAGACTCTTGATAGAGTCATCTTTGTCTCTCTCATTTGTCTTTCAGCAAATGTGAAACAGTATAATTCAGACAGATGCAGAAAAAAGAAAGAGAAAGCGGTTTAGGCAAGTGAGAGGAAAAGAGAGGATAGAGAGAGGGAGAGACTAAAAAGCCGGATTATAGCTGCTGTCCTTTTGGATTCTGCTGCAACACCCGAATGTGTCTGCACTGCTGACTGGAAGGACTCTCCAGCCATGAAGGGCGCAGGGAAAGTGTGTTTGTGTGTGTGAAAGATGGATTCCTTGCTTACAGTCATCATGCTGAAACACAAGCTGTGAGGGGCTTTTGGATGAATTTGCAGCAGCTACACAGCTCTTTGATCTTCCTATTGTGCTGTGTGTGCATGTGTGTGATTCTGCAAGTGCATATCTGTGTGTGTGAGTGTGATTTTGTGTGTGCACCCTGTGGCCCTGTGTCTGTTCATATGTAATGTTTGGGTGCACTGGAGTGTGTTGATGATTATCTGTTGATGGCCAAAACAGTGTGGTTTGATGAAGGAGCAGATGTTCTGTGTGTGTGTGTGTGTGTGTGTGTGTGTGTGTGTGTTTGTGTGTGCATGTGTGGTCTTGGAGGGAACAAGCTGTTGACAAGTGATCTACAAACCACACGCTGTGCACTCTTACTACTCAATATCTGATCTGAGTCATTACTTTCAAATGTGCTATGTGCTTAAGAATGTCCTCTATTATTGTTTTTATTATTTGCCAAATAATTTTAGTGTTTTGTTTGATTTTACTTGAGCCAATCATCTAGGTTGCCCTTTTCCTTTATTTCTGCACAGTGATTATAGTTTGAGATAATTTTGTTTTACTCCTTTCAGAAGATGTCATTTCCTGCCATTCACTCTCTGAGAGTGTGGAAAACAGCTTCTATCACAATAAACGTCAATCCAGAATTTGATTTGGTCACAGTTTCTGTTTTATCTTTGGCTGGTGCCAGAGTTAACTGTGTTTCCTGTCAATCATCTGACATCCACAGGAGGAAACAGAAGCTTGTCAACCCTACAGAGTTTATTATCATATCCATGTCTTCGCATTCAGAGCATTTTATTAGTGAGAAAGAAGGTTATTTTTAAGGTGGTTTTGATTGAAGGGTTTGGATAAAGATTTAAATAAGTGCATCATATATTGCAAAATCCCTGGTGAAATGTAAACAAGCATAAAAAGCGTGCGTGTGTGTGTGTGTGTTTTACAGGATTGAACACCTGAGCCTGAACATGGCCATGCAGCTATTGGTTGGAGTCCCTCTAGAAATGGTCCACGGAGCCCTGAGGATCGGACTAGTCTACATGTGTGGTGTGCTGGCAGGTGGGCACAAACACACTCATACATGAGCACATGTTCAATCTCAACATTTCTTTCTACCGTTGTTCCATCTCTTTGTTGTGCGTTTTATTATGCATTTAACAGCCTATCAGGTTCCAGCTGGTTGGTGGATACTGGTCAATGAGAAAATCGTGCGTGTGTGTGTTCAGGACAGATGGCCTTGTGTTTATGCCCTTCTACCAGGCGTGGTGGGATGCAGGGGGAGCAGGGGGTTGTCAGTACCCCATCAAAGCCCCCTCATCCCCCTATAGTCATGTACAATAGGGCAGAGAAAAGAGAGTCATCTCAAATGGAGCTCAATCAAGTCAAACACACACAGACATACATACACACACACACACAAATTGATAATGAAACAGAAAGTGAGGAGAGTGTGGTGTAGGGATGAGGAGAGAAGTGATGGAGGAGGAGAGATGAAGCCTGAGAGGGTTGGTAGAGGGGAACCATATGAGAAACATAAAGATGGGGGAGGAGAGGAGGTGGGTGAGGCAGAAAGTCTGCATTTCTGAATGTGTGTGTATGTGTGTGTGTGTGTGTGTGTGTGTAATCACAAGCACACAACTTCTGCATGTCGCCACTTGAAGCCAATATGAATGTTCTGCCATCCAGATATTTTTTTAAGCTTTCTAGTTCTTGACAGAAGCTGGGAAATTGTCTTCAATCTCTCGTTGAGCGAAGCTTTTGCTACATAATAAATATTGGGCTACTTTTTTGATTTTTAGGGATGTAAATGTGAGGCCTCATGGCAGTAAATGTGTGTTATTAAATTCAGAGAATTGTGGAAGATGTGTGATTTTGTTTAATATTCATGTAAAGTATGTCTCTATTTCTTTCTCTCTATCTCTGAGTCTCCATCTGTACGTGCATGTGCAGGGGTCAGTATCAAACACCCTGGGGACTCCGGCCTGTAGCATTAACCTCTAAGTGAAATGAGGAGGAAACGCACCATAAATCACACACATCTATGTACACACACAGACAGACAGACACACACACACACACACACACACACATCTGAAGTTTTAATTAGGTATTGACCACCAGCGGAAGAGGGGAGGCACGCTCTGGTTGTATTGGCTGTGATGTTTTCGTTTGTTGTGTCTGACTTTTTTGACTTTTTTTCTTTTTCAATTCAACTGCAGGAGAACTGCAGAATCAGTGACAACACAAACATTTGATACACAGATTGTGTGAAGAAAAAAACAAAACAAAAAGGAGCAATAGTGAACAGAGACGGGCTCAGCTGGCACACACAGGGGTCAAGGCAAAGTTCAGAGGTCAACTCATGTGTCAGAGAAAGGTTGATGACCTTCTAGCCCCAAAACACACTCTGGCACTTTAATTTAAACAATGGACTTGTATATAGACAAGTACACAGACACAATAAAAGTCTACATACATAGAGAGCATCAGACAGGTGCAGCAACAGACAAGAACAAGTTTACAACAGCAGCAGATCAGGCAGAAAAACAGACATAGAGACAATAAAGTAAACAATGAGGTCTCTATGGGAAAGAGAGAAGTTGCACAAAGTCACACAACCGCACACAATCAATAGACATATTGTCTACCATGATGACTGTAGATTCAGTCACCTCAACATGCAGCAAAACTGTTGATTTCTTTCAATCATGAGTGCTAATGTATATTATTACCTCCCCTCACATCACCACTTCTTTTGTCTCCAGTTTGAAATAACAGCCAAGATAAATGAGATGCCACTTCCTACTCTGCAAACTACAGGCCTCCTGGGGCCTGCTGAGGGACTATCAGAGACTGTGCCCTTGTCTGTGTGTATTTGTGTGCACTGTTATAATGTTATTAAACCAAGTTAATTACAGGGATGAGGTCACCCTGCCTAGGCACAATTCCACAAACACAGGAACTACAGAGATGGAGGTGTCCTGAACTGTCATCTTTAAAATGATTTATTCTAGGGGGTGGGATGGGTTGCTCAGAGGGTGTGTTCATTTCATTTATTTTTGTCTATTTACCATAGTGTCCTTGCTCCAGAATGACTCCAAGGAATGGAGATTAAGCTTCAACAAAGATCTAGATCCCGGGAAATTAACACTCACATATAACACCAGCTGCACATACCTTCACTTTGACCATAAGCTCATCTTGGCAGTTTTTCCATAAGGAGCCTGACTTTAAGGGCACACAGGACTTTTAATGCCAGTTGAAAAGCTTGGATTGTATTATTCTGCCTATATTATTGTATGGCAGTGAGCCCCTTTTTGTAAGATGAATTATAAAAGCAGAAACAGAGCATAGAGAGAGAAACATGCTCCTACTCCTAATCCAAACTCTAACCTAGCTATATGGTATACGGACACAACACAACCTGTAAAATGACCATTGACCATGACCATGACCAGAGAGAGGTTTGTGTTTAAGTAATTGAAAAGTCCAACTATTCATTTCTTTTTACACTTTTTTTTCCCTTTTATTCTGTCTCTTGCCCATATGTTGCAGTAACTCTCTGGAGAGTCCCTGTCTCCCTCTGAATGTCTCATATTGAAAATGTTGAATGCTTGATTGGATCTTTTGTGCCTGCGATGAATTGGTACCAAGGTGCTAAGGAGAGCAGTTTCTTGTTTGTGACTGCCCAATTTGTATGAATGAATTAGTTTTACATAAAATCCCACGTGTGTGATGGTACAGTATGAGCAAGTCTCTATTGATGAGGGCTGCCTTTGTGCCATTCAAAATAGCTGTTTTCAGTGCACAAATGGTCACAGCTAGTACAAAAACAGTTTGAATTAGTCAGTTAGTCACAGTCATTGTGAGGAAAAAATATATTAAAAGTGAAAGTACAGACTCATGATTGTAGACATATTTGAATCAAATAAATACAGCACTGTGTCACTTTCATTGTATGTCATTATAGAAAATTTGCCATTGGCACACACTATATTATATCTATCCATTCATCCCAAAATTGACCAATCTCACCACAAGGTCCATTTTGCAGCTATTGGAGCACATTATATCACATGTCATGTAATATCATGTCATGACAACAAGTATGGGTTCACATTTTTTCAAGCGTGTCGTTAAGCAATTGACAGGTGCCCATATGAGCAGTGAAGCAGGCGACTATCTACGACTAATATGAGATTTCTGTTGTCCAAAGTAGCCAAATCAAGTGGATATCTTGGATATTTAAGACATATTTAGTACAAAGTTCTACTTCAGATCAACAGGGAAACAAAAAAAGAGAATTTTGTACTAAAAAGACATTATCTTGGCAGACAACAACTTGATTTAACTTTTGAACATGTTTTTTTTTTTATGAACGGGAAGAATCATTACATGCAAAAAGAGAGAAATTTGTGCTAAAATGGATGCAACCATAGAATACAACCATACAGGCTGTGTGCATGTCTCTGTAGACTCAGCCTAAGCCTTTTGATACTTTCACCATATTTATAAAGCACCTAGACCTGCTTTACGATCAAAAATAAATTAAAATCTTTAAAGGCTGAGGTTCAAACTTCATTCTTGAAACAACAGTTGAGAAACACTGAGATTGTTTTCTGAATAGCTGTTTTCAACTTGTTGTTGCGAGTCATAATTTGTAGTTTGTAACTACTGTAAACTTTTGTCTGAAAGTTTTCCCTTCCTGGCTATCTTTCAGGCTGTGGATAATACAAGAATGTCTTACTTTGTTAGTAAATGTATGACCTTTCTCATTACTACAGGGTCTCTGGCGGTGTCCGTCACTGATATGACGGCTCCCGTGGTTGGGTCATCTGGGGGAGTGTACGCCCTGGTCTCAGCACACTTGGCCAATGTAGTGATAGTAAGTTTTTTCATGTGTGTGTGCGCATCTGTGTGTAGATGATTATCACATCACTCAATTGTCCTGTCACTACAGCGCATTACTACATCATCAAAGCAGCCTTTTTTGGGGCCCAGCAGGTGCTGCTTTATCTACAAATGTGAAGAAAGCCCATCCCGTTCCACTGAACTGTGCTGTCCATCTATGCTTGCTCTGTTTGGTTTAATACCCGTTCCCATCCTTCCTCTGTAGGTCATCACACATACATTTGGAAACAGGCACTCAAGGTGATCCTCTATTATATGTAATAGGCTGCTTATTATGTGCTGGTAACCTTCCATATCTTCTACATCATTCTTGGGGTCATGATGGAAGAGATTTTCTTCATCCTACTCAATTGAAATCATATTATGTCCCTCAGCAAGAACAGAACAGGGGTTAGAGAGTCTCTGTGGCTTTCAAAAGTGACATCAATTGAGACAGACGGCGAGAACTCATGTCATGTAATGTTAGCGTGCGTGTCTGAGAGAGCCTTGACCTACCACAGTGTTTTTCCATTCTTTATCTTCAAAATTTGAAAATGTCATCATGAATTACCCATCTTTCTCTTTCTCTCTCTTTCTTTAGAATTGGTCGGGAATGAAGTGTCAGTTTAAGTTATTCAGGATGGCCATGGCTCTGGTTTGCAGTAAGTCTCAATAAAGTGGCCACACTTTCACTATTCTATATTTATATTTATTGTCAACAAATCCCGCAAACAAAAAAACAAAAAACTAACAATGCATTAAGTTTGTCTTTTAGTGTTTTTCCTACTTCTCTACTCTGTCCGTGGCACTATTCAAGCCCATTTATTCCTGCTAAGGATATATGCTTTTCCATTTTGATATGTTTTTTAGTTTTTGGACAACAATAGTGGAATCAGCTATATCAGGCTTTGGCTACACAGGCTCTGGCACAGGATCAATTTGTTGTTGGATTTGGTCTTTGTTGGATTGATGGGATTTGTTGACACTACTTCAGTAATTATTTTTCACCAAAAGAGTTGTACTTTTAACAACCTGCTTGTGATACTACCACCATTAAAAATTACAATTTTCTAGTAAAAGATAAGCTTAGACTGTCTTGAAAAAATTGCACCAAAACATCATCCTTGTTGTCATGAGCTCAGTGACCCAGTATAATATTTGATAACTTTCTACTACATACTTGCTCACATCATATATTTCTCTCTCATTTTTTCTGCTCACAGTGAGCGTAGAGTTTGGTCGGGGAGTGTGGCTGCGGTTCTACCCTCCGGCCTTTCCTCCGTGTCCCAATCCCAGCTTTGTAGCTCACTTGGGAGGTGTGGTGGTTGGTCTGACACTCGGTGTGGTGGTCCTACAGAACTACGAGCAACGACTCCACGAGCAGTCCCTGTTTTGGATCTTTTTCTGTGTCTACACCTTGTTTGTGCTCTGTGCTGTCTTCTGGAACATCTTCGCTTACAGCTTGCTCGATGTGCGACTGCCCCCGCCACCATGACGTGCTTATTCGAGGCAGACAAGACATTGTATTTCCTTTTTTCCCTCCATTAGTAGATGACTGATCACCTGTCTGGATGAGTCACTTCAACTCTTCATATTCTGAGCCCCATTGGGGGATAATCAGAGTCGTCTGACAGCCACCTTCCTCCTGATGCTGGGATACCTGGCATGCAACAGCCCTTTCTGTCGGTTTCCACACACTTACTACCTTTTTGAGATAAGCCTTACTGTCCTTCCTGCTTACCATGCAAGTCCCATCCGTCCTTTGTCTTCATCTCTGTTGGCCATTTATCTCAAGATTGTCAGCCAGTAGGACTTCTGTTGACGACACTGGGACAACAGTCCTGTCCACCTTCTCTGCCTCTTCCTCCTCGACCCTAAGGTGCCTATTAATGGAGACGTCAGGCTGATGAAAGTATATCTGCACAGTTGCCTCTTTTGTAGGGTGACAGCAGAAAACCCTGCAAAAAGAATCCTGAAAATCCTGTAATCAGAAAATGAAGATGATAATTTAGGCTTAGATCACAAGTATGAGAGGTTAAGATTAAACAGACAGCAGGGTTGCTAAACCTTTGTTGCTTTACCTCCAGGTTTCACTGTAGTGGGCGGGTTTGCAGTATAAAGTCTACAACAACCTTCAGAAATCATTATGAATTTACCAATGAAGGGAGATGAGGGTTATGTAATCAGTGTTGCCTTCAGAGTTTAGCACTTCCTCATAAACGTTGTGTTGATTAATTTGTGTTCAGCACCATTTGAATCTCAAACTTGTGTCTGACTTTTTGTGTGGAAGAAGTGCAACAATTTTAACATTGTGTATACAGATTTAAAAAAAAGAAGCAGAAGTGCCATTTCAGACTTTTAAGCTTTCATAAATGATGCCAAAACATTGCTACAAGTACCAGGGGGAGAGCACACCCCTCTTGCTCTTGTGTTTATGTGAAATTAATTTAATGTTGTCTGTAAAGAGTCAGTTGAATGTAACAGAATATTTCTCTCACTGACACCCTTGGGATAGCCCAGAAGAGCAGTCATATTCTTTTCATTTTATTGTCTCCTTTGAGCATTTTCAGTGATTTTGCCGCCGGCTGAAATCTTCAAAGATGTGATAAACGTTTATTTATTGATGGGGAATAATGGGGAATTAATAAAAGAAATATTCACCAGTGAGGACAGTTTGGCCCTTCTGAATAAATCTAGTCTTTTTATCATAACCAAACGTAGAAAAGCACACATGCCTGACCTCGACTGCATCTGGGCTGGGGTCATTTCTGGGTGGGAAGGGGGGGGTAAGTCAGTCAATGATGTCTCATTAGTTCCTGTCACAACTTAAATTGTTTATTGATTGAGCTGGGATAGAGAGCGACCCCAGCCCTACACTGTAAATCTCAAACTGTACTGTACTTTAACCTCATGTTACCCTGGTAACTGCTTGGCACAAACATTATTATTATAATGTAATTAAATACAGATTAATATTTTAACATTCATTTGCTGTTGATTTTTTTTTTACTTGGTGAAATTGGTATGTTGTGCAAATTTTTTCGTCTGCATTGTGATATGTTTGCTATATCCCGTATGTCTATTTAAAAACTGTTTAAAAATGGTCTGGGATTGTATATAATAAGGGCTATGATGCAAAACTGAGTGAGGAGAAAATCACTGATAATATTTTAACGTGTGCATATTTTGTAGATTTGATATGTACATACTGGAGTACATTAAACAGTTTTATACAGAAACAAAATGTGATTTATTTCCTCGCCAATATCTGTGGCTCAGAAATGTTGCTATTTCATTCATTTCACATTATACTTAGCTGTTTAGCAAACAGCTAGACATAGAAAGTGTGCTCCTTGTCATCTTTCTTGTGAGTGTGTATATAGACACACATGCATGTCTCTGAATATGTGAGTGAAGGTTTAAACCCAATTGTGCTGCCCAAAAATCTCATTGTGACATTACTTCAGGTCACACATGCTTTCTCTCTGTCTCTGTCTGCCACACACACACACACACACACACACACACACACACACACACACACACTAGTTTTATTCAATGTCCAGGGGCAGGAATTACCCTTTATTGCACAAAGAAAAGCGCTTAAACCAAGCAGGTCTGCAACCTTGAAACCAGATTACTGTAGCTTCAAACCCTGTACTCTCCAGACTGGAGAGCCAGGGTAAGAGTCTCTGTGAAAAAGCACACGTCAAAGTGATCAATGAAATGTCTGAGAATACAAGAAGTAGCTATAATTCATTCAGTGAGGGGACCCTTTAAGCTGTCACTGAACGTCTTCTCTGTCTAGCCAGTACGACCATATGAACAGCACCGGTTTTAAAGGTATAGGATGAAAAATTCATTAGGTGGCCAAGGAAAGTTGCCTCACTTACCTTTTCTTTATCATAAATCTTGTGTTTTTGAAGTAATCATTCATCTTGGTTAAAAAGAGAAGACAAGGGAAACTGCAGGGATAGAAAATCTGTCTGAATGCATTTATAGTATCTCTGCATTTATATGGCCTCCTGAGAGCAGCACTTGTGACAATTTGGCTTTGTTTTAATATGCAGTGCACATTTATTTTAGCTACATGCAAGGCTGACAATTTATACTCCTATACTATTGAATGATTATTACCACTGTTTCTAACTAGAACATACTGCAATAGCACGAAGATGTCCCAAACGAACTGAGGTGCTAAGCCCAAACCATGAAAAACTGTGTAGCTGGACAAACAATGTCTTTAGGTTTTGTCACCACTTAAAACTCAATAGTTAACAAAATTAACAGTCGATAGATTTGAAGAAAACACACCACACCTTTGGATGAGCCTAATCTTATCTTTCTTAGGTCACCACTTTTCTTCTCCCAAAATCTAGGCACTTTTTCCACTTTTTTTGTTATACAATCATTTGAAATCTTTTCCCACTATTAGATCACACAACCGTCGGGTGCTTTCCACCAACTCCCTCTTCCTGATATCCTTCATAACTTTTCACTGCTGACCTTCATTTAGACACATTGATTAAAATACCCAATTAGTTACAGACTTTAATTGTGTGTAAAAATAAAATAAATGACTCATAAAATCAACTTAGAGACTTAATCAACATGAATTATTATAGACTCATTGGTCGTTACTGATTTTCCATACTCTGCTCACATTTTCTTTTATCCCACTCTGATTTATGACCATTTGCTTTTAAGATGGTTAAAATAGGTTTTGCATGAAGATTTGTTCATTATTACAAGATAGTAAGAAAATTAATAACACAACAGTCCTGGAACAAAAGTGGATAGAGGTGTCTACATACTTTTGGCCATACAACATATGTACTTTTGTACCAGATCATATTATGAATGCCAAACATACTAATCTATTCCTGTCACGTTGTCGCCATCAAGCGGACAATGACGTAATAACAGGGATGGTTAAAGTGTACGTGCAAGTATTTCAGTATCGCGTGGCTACAAGGTACGTCAGGCTTAATCCACGTCCACTGCTCACTAAATTTAACCAGAAGCTTGACATAGCACTCATATAAAGCATTAAAATAAAATAAATTATATATATATAAAACTATCTTTGACTGAGGTTTGTTAAGTGGGCGCATAATCCTGGGGGCGTGTCTATGACATGACGCTGGCTACGTCTATTTTCTGGCTAAGCGAGACTGCTCATTACAACTTCCTTCAGTAGACCGCCATTTTCGGCGTTGTCACGGGACCAGAAGCATGCTGTTGTCAAACAGATAATAAGATATATAGTTTGATTTGTAAGACCTCTTTCTCAGTATCACTTGAAAGATGGGACGAAAAAAGAAGAAGCAAATGAAGCCATGGTGCTGGTATCCTTTTCAACGGATGACAACCTGATAACAAAGGAACCGCAGCGGCTAGAAGTTAGCTGGACAAAAGGAAGGCCTAAGCTAAGCTATCTTCTCCGTGGGTTTATCAGCTTGTAAGACAATGTTAGCTTTATTATTTGGCACTTGAAGGCTTGAAACGTCTTATGGTCTTATTTTTATCCAGTCAATATGTAGTGTAATTTAAACATTTCGAGTATGTTTACACGGTAGTAGCTGATGTTGCGCCTGTGGTGATGCTACGAGGAAACTCACTAACCCGTTAGCCGTACGTTGGCGACCCATGAATCGATCTTAAAGATTCAAAAGTCTGCAGTTTGTTGTGTAGTCTTACAGTTTAAGCAGGGATAAACGTTAATAGGGATCAACATTACGTCAAGGTACGCTGGTGGTGGGCGATGCTAACGTTTGGAGGGTTGTATGTGTTTCTCTGGGTGTTGCATTGTAACCAGTGTTTTGCTGCACATGTTTTCGGACACAATCCTTAACTACTTCCTCAAGGTACTGCAATCGAGACTTTGATGATGAGAAAATCCTCATTCAGCACCAGAAGGCAAAGCATTTTAAGTGTCACATTTGCCACAAAAAGTTGTACACAGGCCCCGGCTTGGCCATTCATTGCATGCAGGTGGGTGTCCTATTTTTTTGTAATGTGCAACAAACGGACATTTGCTGTTGTTGTTGTTGCAATATGCACTGGCTCATTTTATATGTGTTTCAGGTACACAAAGAGACGATTGACAGTGTACCAAATGCAATTCCTGGAAGAACAGACATTGAGCTGGAGATATACGGTATGGAGGGGATCCCAGAGAAAGACATGCAGGAACGAAGACGAACGTTAGAACAGAAATCACAAGGTATGTACGTCTCCATGTGCTCTTATAGCTAATTTGAGAAAAGGCGATAATTGTATCTTTGCAGATTAAGACTAGATAAGTGAATTAAAAGTCTTCTTAGACTTAGCCTTGATTATAATAGAGTTGTGAAATTTATACACGCATGTAAGTTTAAGAGATTTCAGGTAATGTGTAGCATTACTTTGCATGTATTTTATGACCGTGAACACGACCTCTATGTTTTCAGAGAGTCAAAAGAAAAAGTCAAACAATCAGGACGACTCTGATGAGGATGATGACGACGATGAAGCTGGACCGTCAGTTCAACAAGTTGCTGGTATCCAGCCCCAGCCAGGTTATGCAACACCAATGGCTCAGCCTGGGATGCCTCCTGTGGCTGGAGCACCCGGGATGCCTCCTGGTGGATATCAAGGCAAGAACCTATTTGGATAGAAGACTATTCTGTGCTTCCTGTGTGTTGTCCTCATCCCATCTCCGGATTTAATAATCTGTTTATGGATTGACTATTTCAGACCTCATTTGTGTGTTTTTCGGGTATATATCTTTTTACTTAAACATGGGTTGTTTAACACTGTGTTATCGTTGTGAAGGACTCACAGCACCAACAGGTTCAGACCTGCAATCTAATAAAAATGCAACAAAACGAAGTGCATAAAACACATACATAAACATAAATCTAATTACATCTTGGATAAATTGGAGAGGGTTTGGGATAATTGTATATTCATTATTTTGCTATGTGGAGTGATGCAGTGTTGATTTGTCTGTAAACAGCACGTCCTTTTGATTCCTTGTTACAGGAATGCCTCCTATGATGCCAGGTGTTCCTCCTATGATGCACGGCATGCCTCCTGGTATGCATGGTATGCCACCAGGGTAGGAGCTCACTCATTTACGATGCTATGCTCTGTTTCTTAGGTTACAGTTTTATTATAGAGTATCTGTATTGATCATATGTTCATATAACAACTTCTTTCCCTTTTGCAGCATGATGCCAATGGGAGGGATGATGCCTCCAATGATGCCAGGGATGCCTGGTATACCCCCAGGTGAGTTGTATGTTTTTGTTTATCAAATCCCTGACCCACATAAAACTCAGCCACACTACTGAAACTTGCTTTGTAAACTTTGCTTACAATTTTTGTGTACCAAAAAATCCCTTCGTGTGCTGGTTTGTATTTCCACTGCATCTGAACCAATTTTAGGCAAAGTTTAGGCAAATCAGACCCATGACTGATTAAAATATGAGCACTATACAGCACTCGCAAGGAAACAACACAGGAACTTTGCTATTCGATTTATTTACTGTTGTGTGTCAGCTCAACCACAACTCACTCTCTCGTTCATTTTGTGTTCTCAACTTGTTGACTTCTTCACTCTCTTGGTTGTTGTTTTTTTATAGTTGTTAAATCAAAAACAGAGCCTAACTTTTTAATGTTTAAAAATTTTCAGAATCTTTGGAAAGTACTAAGTAAAAACCCCCAGGAGTTTTCTTTTTACTCTACTACTTTCGGGCACTAAATCTAAACCCTGGTTCCTTTTGTTTGAAATGCAAGTTTAGTTTCTGAGTTCCTCAGAAGTTTTTTGATCCCGGCAAAGTTTGTTTGGTGGAAATCAGATAACTCATTTAATAAGATGACTGTCTGGTCGATTACTCAGGAATGCCACCTCACATGGCTCCAAGGCCAGGGATGCCCCACATGGCACCAGCCCCTGCAGCAGGCGTGATACCCAGTCGACCGGCAGTACCAGCAGCCCAGCCCACCATCACCAAACCCCTCTTTCCCAGCGCAGCACAGGTGGGTGCCATGTAACCCCCCACTGCTCACACGCAACATTCATGTTTCCTCTTTTTGTGTTGTCAGTCGTTCCTCTTTTTCTGTCTTCTCTCCCACTGTTTCCTTTTTGTAAATGGTTGTCACTGTCACATTGTAAATTCTGTTCTCGTAATTGAATTTGGATAGATTATGTGAACATGTGACATGCCAGTGCTGTGATTTCCTTTCCATCATGCTGCAGATGGGCTCTGGTGTTCACAGCAGCACAGCAGCTGTTTCCTCTCCACCTGCAGACCTTCAGTCTGCCTCCTCCCAGCCTCACTTTCCTAACACTCTACAAGTACGCTCACAGACAGGACTTTGACTTGGACTGTGGCAGCTGCATGTTGCTTATTTATTAACTCTGCCTGTAGATTTTTAAATTGTAAACTACCAGGATTTGCTTTGTTAGCCTATTTGTGCATCAAAACAAGCACGTTGGTCACATTGATGATGTCGGAGGATAATTATCCCTGACAAGAACTGGCACACTTTGTCTCTGAGCTTTAAGTCTTTGCATGAGCTTTGTTTACTTAACACAGAATGAAGCATAACAAGAGATTTACATGCAGTTTTAGTTTGCATCATCCGCCATTCCCAATCTCCGAAGCATGAATTCTGTAATATCATGCTTTGAAACGACTTGCAGTACATAACTATCGACTTTGACATGGTATCAAGCCGACACTGGCTCAAACGTTTAGTAAACATTAAATAAATTAGACCTATATCAACCAACAAATCGTCTGGGAGACTACATCCTTAATTCTGAGTTAAACTATAAATACTATGTGTTTAAAAAAAGCTTTTAAACGTATAATCCTTTTTTAAACATATGAAGCACCAGTTTAGGCTTGTTTTTATTCACCAGTCGGTTACATGTGTTGTCTCTTTGTACAGGCCCAGCAGAGTGCTTCAGGAGCTGCAGCCTCAAACTCCCACAGCACAGTCGTCTCCTCCGACCCACCCAAAGCAACATTCCCTGCGTACACCCAGCCCTCTGTCTCCTCTTCCTCTTCTACTTCTTCTAACCCCTCTAGCAGCACTGTGGCCAAACCCCCAGCCACAGTGACCAGTAAGCCTGCCACCCTCACCACCACGAGTGCAACTAGTAAGTTGATCCACCCTGATGAGGATATCTCACTGGTAAGTTGCTTGAGCTTTCTATTTTGCCCTTTTCACAGTAAGTAATGACTGATACATATAATAGTACAATTAGTAATAGAAAATAATTTTATTGGAGTATCTTGACTACCGGAGCTATGCAAAATAATACCATAATAAGCATGCCTGCCAAACTGAGTATATAGTTTGTATATTATTCTATATTCTAGTTTCTCTTTTGTAGTCATGTTGAAGGGTGAATCTGAACTTGAATATCCTCAGTCTGAAATCAGGGCACGCCAACATTGGTACCCAGTTCCTCAGCGTTTTTGTGAGCATTTATCTCTGTATTGTAAGGGGCATATCGGTGTTTCTTTAGTCTGAATGTTTCCTTTGTGTGTTCTCCCTGTCAACAGGAGGAAATGAGGTCCCAGTTACCTCGTTACCAGCGTCTTATACCCAGACCGGGCCAGGCCCATGCGGCTGCTCCCCCAGTGGCAGCTGTGGGCGGCATGATGCCTCCACAGCAAGGCCTGCCACCTCAGCAGCCTGGCATGAGGCATCCCATGCATGGTGAGAAAAAGCTTGTTAGGAAATCGGTCTGTATATAATACTAAATAGTCAAGACTTAGATTTTAACGTCATGCATTACACTGAAGTTTAAGTGACATAAATAAATCAAATAAATCTATTAGCATGGCAGTACTTATGTTTTCTGTCCACCCTGTGCTCTCTGTAGGTCAGTATGGTGCTCCTCCTCAGGGCATGCCAAGCTACATGCCTGGAGGGATGCCTCCATATGGGCAGGGTCCTCCTATGGTGCCCCCTTATCAGGGCGGCCCTCCCATGGGCATGAGGCCGCCTGTCATGTCTCCGGCTGGACGCTACTGAAGCAGCAAACCAGCCACCACATTAGGTTTGAGGTTAACACCTTTCTCTCATCATTGTGCTTTTTCAAACCTAGCTGCAAGCAAAGAGCAGTAAGACCAGTGGTGGTGAAGACAAATCATTCATTAGAACACATGGACATTAAATGTAACATCTTTATTGGAAAACAGCCCAACACCACACAAGTTCCTGACAGCTATCTTGTTGTTATTTGATTACATGTGAGGATATATTTTTCCCCCTTAGGTTTCACTCAGGTTTATAGAAGTGAAGTGTGTTAAAATGATTCATATTTCTTTTGAAGCTGCTGGATTTACATGAGCGTACCAACCCCTTACAAAGGCAAGTTTATCTTGTAAACATTTGATTCATTTTATTTAGTTCATTTCTTTGGTAGATTGATTGAGGCCCTCACAGCATGCATAGGTGCTGTTGGACTTGCGTCCCCAACCTTGGTTGGTGAGGGTCTCAGTGACAAAGATGATTCCAACTAAGTAGTGTTATAAATCCATGACTCATCTGTGTCTCTAGCCTTATTTTTATTTCAGGTTTGCTTTAATATTTCCTGATCAAAAGGGTACCTGTATGCATCCTTTGTAATGTTTTATGAATCTGTTGTAATAAAATCCATCTTGAAATCCAATGCTGGTTTTTCCTGACGTGCGTGGAGGTGAGTCATAAAGGTTTGTACTGGTGTTGTATTTCTAGACATCTTCAGGCTGTTTTTTTAACTTCAAGATTTTATCAGGCATTTTAACACCAAGTTTGCCATCATTTGACCCCTTTACATGGCAGATGTCCTAATGAAAGATCATACAAATGCTTTTATATTAGTTCTGTTACAGAATAAAGACTTTGGGGTGCTTACATCTTGTTGAATCACCTGAATCACACCATGGCCAACATCAAATACTGCATGACATGACTCATGAAAGAACTGCAGATTAAAATGATGATACACTTAAAATGAAAGAGACCTAATTAAATCCTGACATATTAACTTTTTTTGTCTGTACATACTCAAACATGCATGAATGGTATAATGTTAATACTGCTCATATGTCAATGTCATGCCCCCATAATGCACTAGATGGGGTAAGCAATATAACACCCAACAGTACAGAAGCTCTGCCGGCAAAACCAAAAAAAAAAAAAAAAAGATTTTAATGGGTGTTTATTCAACTCAGTATTTGTAAAATCTAAAAGTTGCATTGACGCTTTTGTTTGTTCTTTCTTTTTAAGCTTTCTAACAATACAACTTTTAACAGCACTTAAAGCGACAACATTAAAACTATATAATTGAAAATACCCCTGATGATTTTAAGAGAAACTGAGCGTTGCCAGATTGGTATTTACTGCAGCACTAATCTGTATTGCTGGGTGGTTTGGAGTTTATATTTCTATTTTTTTCTATTCACTGTCATCTGAAAGCATCCTGTTTTGGAGTTTGCTTGAACAAAAATATAGATGGCAGTAAACTAGGGAGGAGTTTGTCAGGCCTGTAGTGCACACTCAAATAAAAATGATGGATAAGCTCTAGCAGTATTATAGTGTGGCACAACTTTTTCCCTCTGCTTATATCACTTACTGCTTTGTATTTGTTTTTGTTGTCTGTAGCCCATCCATATCAACTTTTCAGCCTTAAAAACACTCAACTGGCATGACAGGTCAGTTAAACCCAGTAAGTACCTGATATTTATTATAGTGTGGGTCTGTTCTGTACAAGTGGATGATAGGCCTTGTATTTATTTATTTATTTATTTATCTTTTTATTATAGAAGGTGATTAAATACTCACTCTTACACAGGTGTTGAATAGATAAGTGAGTAAGCAATTAGTGGTATGCTACTTCAGTTTTGCTTATTAATGAGAACCACCTGACTTATCTTTATCATATCTAACCATGCAGGTAGTTTTGGTAAGATTATGGTTTTTGAAATTCAGTTTCAAACTGAGCTGAATGGGCATTTATTTCTGGTGCTCAAAAAAAAGATACGCCTTTAAAAATTAAAGTGCAACATTATTTTCCAGCAACTGTAATCCTGTTGAGTAATTTATAGATCACAGTCAACAAGTTTTCATTGGGACAAATTCTTAAGTGGTTCTAGTGAAAGTCTGGAAAATGTTGCAGTAGAATCGTTTTCAATGCATGAAGCACCACAGATGAACCGATTTACCTCAGTTATATTGCAGTAGGTGCAGATACATCAAAGTTATAACAAATGCCAGCAATAACTTTTTTTTTTTTAAATTAAATGTGCTTGATCTCTTTACCACAAGAAGCACATGTGACGTATCATGGTGGCTTTTTTTTTTTAAATGTTTAACTAAGTAGAAACTTTAATAAAACTGAAATTGTCTAATAAAAAGAAAGTCTTGCTCAACTTTTATTTCAGACTTGGACCTGATGTATTTTTAATTTATAATTGTTAAACATTGTAAATGAATGAAGTGCAACTGTCTTATAAAGATAACTATCCAGAAAGTAGCTTGACATTTACTGGAATGAAAATGTGACATTACGTATTATTGTTAGTATTATTATTTATTTATTTTATAAATAAAAATAAGACTAATTGAATTGTTTTGAGTATTTCTTCTAATGGCATGGTAGATACTACAAACCCCTTACTGAAAGGATCCATGTTAGAAATCCTGAGAAAATATCTGGTGTTGGATATCACTGATTTAATCTGATTAATTTATGATTGTTTACAGTATATACTTAATTATGAGAGGTTATCTGCTAGTTCTGCTGGAACTAACGATTAGTTTAAATATCAATCTGTTTTCTCGATTAAACGATTAGTTGTTTGGTCCAGAAAATAACTCACTGCGATCAGTTTCCTAGAGCTATATCTAGTTTTGTCCCAACCAACAGTCCACAATCCAAAGATGTTTTGTATATCATAGAGGGCTAAAAAAAATGAGAAAATATTCACATTTATGAAGCTTGAATCAGAGAACGAGGACAATTTCCTCTTAAAAATTAGTCAAAATAGTTAATCGATTACCAAATAGTAAATAATAATAGTATAATAGTAAAAAAAGTAAAATAAACAGCGTAATTTAATAATTGGCAACTAACTTATTGATCAACTAATCATTGCAGCTCTAATACTAATGAGTATGAAGTGTGATTAAAGCAATGCTGGAGGATTCGATAACTTCCAGAGAGTGAAATTAGTCATCAGTCATTTTTGTGGTCATCAGTGATGTTATAACTGATAATACACTTCAAAATGGGCGTTTTGAAATGAAAATAAAAAGTTTGTTAAATTACTGTATTATATATTTCTGGTTTTATGAAAAGGCTGATATTTTATATATTATATATAAATATTTAAAAAATATATTTTAATGGTCATCTTGCATAACATCAAATGAGCTTTTGATACAGTATGTTATATTAGATACATGTAGTAAGAATCACAGTATTTCTGTGGCTATATTAGTTGTGTTTTTCTGACTATTTGCATACATTTCCAGGAATTACTCATTTAAATTTAAACCTGAATTTGTGGTTAGAAGCACGATTGAGGATGGACATGCTGCAGCCTACTAATGCACCAGTACTTTCAGACTTCATTAATATTGTGCATCAAAGCATTGAAGTTTTATATATGCATTAATCAGTAGCCACTGGCTGACAAAGTGTGCGAGGTGAGTTTCAGCCTTATGAAACTCTCCTCCAACAGTAGCTCTCAGTTACTGTACATTGTGGTTTCTGTCGCCTGAATGGTGCCTCCACATGGTTAATTAGGGCCATTGAGTGGTGCGACAGCCCTTTTGTTATATTTTGTTATTCTAAGAATTCTAAAAATTATTTTGTGTACTTTTTGAGGTGCTTGGTAAAACTCACAAAACTCAAAATCGATATCTGATATCGGTCTCAGACATAGGCGTGGCAAATGGCTCAATAGCGCCACCTATTTTTTTTAAGTTTTCAAAGTTCATCAACGTCACAGTGCCACCTAATGGCGTCAGGAAGTTACTTTTTTTTTATTAATATATATCTTCATGTTCTCCTAGCAGATCCGACCCAATCAGAGTTAAATTAAGCTTCAAGAACTTGATGATATCGAATAATGATTGGGACTTGCCACAGACATACAAACGGGTATAATACAACTTCATAAACTCAGATTAATACCAAATTTCATGCCTTTGATAAGAGTTGGCGTCTGAAGACCAATAAGACAATATTTAATTATAGTCATAGCAGAACCTATTGGCAACAAGAAGTTATAGATCTTGATTTTGGGTATGGCATTTTGAATTTTCTGTGTATTTCTGCCACGTTTTTTGCGATTTACAGGCGTTGTATTTTAATAAACTCCTACAGGTTTTTAAAAAAAACGACTTCACCTTTGGTTTGTGTCATCTAAAGATATATATATATATATATATATATATATATATATAACCGTTCTTTATTCAGGGAAACCTGTATACAATAATAAAAATATCAAATTCAAAGTTTCACTGAATGCTGTTTCTGTGACATCATGGTGAATTTTGACAATTCACCACCAAAGAGCAAGTTGCAATAAGTCAGACGTACATTGTGCAATCTGCTCCAAATTTCTCATGGTTGACAACAGACAATATTTGCCTGAATATCTTAATAGCCTTTGTTTATTAGCTGAGACCTGGTCCCTTTTAATCCACATGCCTAATAATCAAATATTAAAGTTGTAAAATGTTGCAATTTATTTTTTTATTTAATCAAGTCAACAGTTGGGACTTGAGACATTAGTAGCAGCAACATTCAAGTCAAGTGTTGGAGCCGTCAGGCTTCAAGTTATGTTTTCTTGTCAATGAAGTCAGACTCATTTGCATAATATCTTTACATCAGCATCCGCCTTCAGTCAGCAGGCCTTTTATGGAGTTTCCATTTTGACCTTCACTGTATTACAAATCTACAAAACGCAGACACATCCTGTTCAGACATGAGTGTCCTGTCTGCTGGGATATGTGTGTGTGGAATTAATGCGAAACACAGTTACAATAAAACAATCAAATTAAGCTAATTGAGCAGTTGTATTTTCTGTCCTCAATAAATGCTTCTTAATTGGATGGTTACATTTTTAATTTAATAAAAGTTGCTTCAGAAAGAGCTGAGATTAGGTACAAAACACATTTATGTGCACTTCCTCTTGAGGTTTGGAGGTGGAGCTTTAGAGTTCCTCTTGGTTTCATTTGCAATCTGTTTTAAGTAAAATATTGTTTTACATCAGCTCTGGGTGCTTTACCTCTGTGCTGTCATGACTTCTGACTCAGGGACGTCTGTGAGGATCTTAATTAGTGTCTTCTAAAGAGAATATTAAGGATGGATGGTGTCCAGTACCTGGTTTGTCTGTGCATGCTGCTCATGACACAGAGCAGATTTGGTAAGATTTAATCTGTCCTTATAATTTATGGTTTGATAATTTATTGTCTTGTTTCAGTGTGAATAAAAACATCATTTACATCATTTTCATCAGCATTACTATTACTCACTCCATCGTAATTGTAATTAGAACTTAAGAGTATATACAGAGGGTGGACAAAAATAACACAAACACCTCACAATAGATATTTGTGAAATTTTTTATGACACATTTTGTAGTGAAATCATGTTAAAAAAAGTTTTTTTTCCATCTCACATTTATTTTATGGTTATGGAGAATCATGTTTTTAGCATTGTGTTGACTCATTATTATGAAAATGCCAAAATTAGGTGAATTAGATTAAATATATTGGTTATATTAAAACACAATAATTACCTGCAAAACATTTCTGAAATGGAAACTTCTTTTGTACTACTTTTTAAGACAGTTTGTCACCAGTTTTGTTACCAGTTTGTCTCCTTTGTGTTAAGGTTACAGTGAGATTCAGTTCATCAGGATGCATGAGGGTGATTCTGTGGTCTTTCCCTGTGCGGTTGAGCAAAAAAACCCTCCTCCGTTCAGTGTCTACCTGAAGCGCAACTGGCTAAATCCTGGTGAGGTGCTGTTCATGTTAAGCCAGGAAGACTACAATGTTCACAATGATCATGATAAAACCCGCATCCATGTGAGTGGAGACCCCAGCGACCACTCACTGAATGTGACCATCTCTGAGCTGACAGTCAGTGACACAGACCGCTACTACTGTGAGTTTGTTGTGAATAACCCTGTTTCTGAAGATGAACGAATACCTGGAAACACTGAATTTGTCCTCCTCGTTAGTGCTGGTGAGTGTTTTTTTTATTTTATTTTTTTTTAATTTGTCTCACATAATTGCCACTTGTTTTTCCGCCGCAGGTGGTTTACATTTTGAATGTGTGTTGAGTATTGCTGTCTATCTGAGCTAAAAATAAAAAAGTATATAGATGCTAGAGATACACCATGAATGACCTATAAGTGACGCTGGCTTCATGGCCCCCTCACAACCATCAAAAAACAAGCAAGCTTCAGTAATGGCTGCTCACATCAGCGGCAATTAGCAAAAAGAGTTCTTTATACATCACAATACAAACCACCCTAAATTAAAATATAGTGTACCCCAAATATTAATTTTCACCCTGACTAAACCTTCAAGGATATGATTGTATATTTATTGATTGTATATAATATGAATTAATACACTAGGATACACTGAAATTCTTGTCCAAAACGTGTTTTCATTATTGCTGCCATTTTTAAGTGTATTTATTCAAAAGGTTGTACTCAGTTATATCTGGACACATTTACATGTTATCATTAATGCTTCTACTCATTTTCCAGATTCCCATAGATAAAAAAAAATCATAAAATGGTGAAGTGAATGTTTTATTCAGACAGTATTATAATTTTTCCACTAACCCAACAAATATTTTGATTGTCCAGAAGAAAAGGGATTAGTAGGTTTGCTTAAAGTAACGTCTTTGATAGAGCTTAGGACACATCCAACAGATGGCTGCTAGTGATCATCTCACTTTTATAAAAAGCCCATCACAAACATGCCCACGGTCATATTATAAGTTTTATTACCTTTCCCCTTCTGGAGATGCCCCTGAGTCGGTGGATAGTCGGTGGGTAGAGACGTGTGCTGAGGGGTCTGTGGTGCTCCCCTGCCTGCCTGCATACGGGGAGGGCTTGGCCGTGGAGGGGGTGATTCTGAAGCGGCAGAGGGGCCGGGCACCTGTTGAGGTGCTGTACAACTCAAAGCACCACCACAACAACAATGGGCCTCCATCCTCTTCTCAATACCCTGCTAAAAGATTCCTGCTGTCCTCGGTGCCTGGCCCCAGCAGCATCACCTACAACCTCACCCTGCAGCAGCTGCAGCCGGAGGACAGCGGCCTGTACAGCTGCCAGCTGCTCCAACGTGGCAGACCTGACAACAGCACCCGTCTAGGGACACGAGTGTTCTTTGTTTCTGTGCAAGGTGGGTCACATCACAGTGGGACTTGATCATCGGGTCACTCAGGCTAGGCCCTTGAAAATGAAAATACTATTCATTTTCATACTTATGATTTTTGTTCTGTTGCGCCTGCTTTTCGTTCTTTGTCGGGAAGTTTGAAACTCTGAAGTTTCATTATTTGATGCAGATTGTCTTCCACCCAAAGATTTCATATAATGTAGATTTGAATTAGTGTGACTTAAAGATGATGTCAATTCTATTGTAAGTGTTTGAGATGAAAAAGCATATATTTACCACTTCCAACAGCTATTTCCTCTCCATAATATCAGACCACACTGTTTGATGACAACATTGTGTAACAGTAAGGTTACAGGGTTTAGCTGAGGAGCTTCAACTAATGCAGAACTTCAAAATCCTCTCAAAATAATGACATATTCATATTCCTAGTTGACCAAGGAAGTTTGGCTCAGTGGTTTCTGCATTTTCATAATAAACTCTTAACCACTAACTGTTGTTGCTTTTTTGTTTTCAGGTGTTTCACAGCCAAGAATATTTCACTGCAAAACCATCCATCCCTGTATGTGACGAATAACACCTTTAAACCATTGTCTTCAATATTTGCTCTGCTGTTGCTTCTTCACAGGGACTCAGTGTTTGTGTTCCAGCTCCACCACTCTGCTGTACGCTCTGTCCGCAGCTGTGGTCATCCTCCTCCTCCTCCTTGGATTTGTGGGGATTTATGTGGTGAGTGTAACTAAATTATAATGTGGTGGGAAAACATATCACTGATATATGCTGCAAACACCACCTGTGTGCTTGAGTGCCTCTCCAGCCGACCACAAAAATCACACTGGTTTCGTAACTTCTCAGCGTGTTTTTCTTAATTGTGTGAAACCCCTGTTGTATTTTTTTTTTGTTAAGTTTTAATTAGTTGGTATGTGTACTCAATATAATACTTTACATAGTCAATATAATACTTTACATGTCATAGTGAGGAGTAGACTTAGGACTACCTGTTAAAGTTGCAGACTCTAGAGAAACCACAATTTCCTTTGTTATAATAATTTGACTGTTCACCTTCAGTGATTTATTTTCATCCTGTCTCAGTGTCGCAGCAGTGAGAGGCCACGTCCTCAAGTTTCCGTTTACGAGGAGATGCACGCTTTCAGTCAAAAACGGGTCCCTCATAATCAGGAAGTGCAGTATGAGAACAAAAACAGCTTTTTGAAGAAATCCTGTCCTGAGAACCACTATGAAAGCCCCACAGGCTCCTCCAGGCCCAGGAATGAGTCTTAGAAATGAAATATCACCGGCGTTATGAAGTACAAGTATGAAGTTTGCCTCAAACTCACTGGACTCTGACTACTATTTAGTTTCTTCAACAGCTAAGATTCTCCTCTTAAGTTTTTTTTAATCGCATGTTGGATTGTTGTGTGTACTTGTATTTTTGCATTTCTTTAAGAACCTTTGTACGTGTTTTTGGGTGCCACTGGGTAATACTGGGCAATATGGCCAAACAATTCTGTCTAATGTTAATATATATATATTGAAGCACAATTGATTATTATTCAAATGTTTTTTATTGGATTTAAAAAAAAAAAACTCATACTGTTAGAAGGTAATTGTTAGTAGGAGTTTTTTTTCTTATTTAGTTTATCTTGACATTCACCTTGAGGGCCAACAAACATGTTGAATACATTTTGTTCATCATTACATTAATGCAATGCTTATTACTGGAAGAATTTGAAACTTTTTTTTACATCCATGTTTGCTATTTGGTTTGTCTTCTCTACTCTGTCTTTTTGTAAACATTTCATAATGTTTTTTTTAAATAAAGCATGTCACGTGCATGAGCAACATGCTGTTACACAAGATACAAACAAAACAACCCACTATTTAAAATGCACCTCCATAGCATTACTTGTGGTCAAAATCTCTACAAAGAACCTTTAAAAACCTGACAAGTATTTTATCACATAAAAATTCAACATCAAGGATGTGCAACATTGAACACAGTGGCCAAAACAATTCAAATTTAGATCACCCACCCCAAAGTACTGTATGTTAAATATTAACTTTCATTTCTTCTGCAACTATATTATTCATGCATTAAAACAATATAATTACTATTAAAATGTTTCTAAATCATAAGTGACGCCTATGGCGGAGCCCATAAATAATTTAATTAATTTTAAAAAAAGAAGACAAAACACCAAGTAACAGCCAAGAAAATTTGTAATTTATTAATATAGTCCGAAAGAAGCTCCATAATTCATGGAAACATTTTTTTCCGGTGCATGTCCTTAACAATCACATTCTATGAGGAAAAAAAAAATAACAACATTAAAAGCCACAACTTTGTATTTCAGTTACAGACATTTTTCCTTAATGTTTTTTTTTTTTGTTTTTTTTTTCAAAGTAAAGAGAAAGGCAAAGGCAAAGTACTCCCGTTCCCCCACCCACCCTCCTCCCCTTTAAAAAACAGCCAGCCTTAAAAAAACATGGGCTTTTTTTTTCAGTACTACCCACAGTGCTTTAGCAAAAAAGACAAGCGCTCATTGGTTAAGGATTACACAGCATGGCGACGCAATGTAAAATTTTGCTAACGTTAGATGATAATGCTAATAAGAAAGAGGAGGGAGGAGGAAGAAAATAGAGTGGAGGAAATTTGAGCAAGAGACAAAACAAGAACAACCCTACATCAAACCCTGAACCCCAGAGTCTGAGCTGACAAGCGCCCACAGTACAGCAGCGAGGCTTGGACTCTTCCCTCCCACTTGTGCATAGATGATCCTTTAAAAACCAGCTTTATTCCTCCACTTTCAACCTGCCTCTAAAAAAACCTTTTGATAACAGGTCATAAAATCTCTCAGCTATTGAATACCTGTCACAGGAACAGACATGTTAACAGACAGGAGAGATTATTTTAAACAAAAAAACACAAACATCTTGCATGATGCTCCTGAACTACAGGATGGAAACTTAAAAGTCAAAACATACAAATGCATTTTCTGTCACTGTCTTTTTTTTTTTTTGACAATCAAACCATTGATCATTGTTTAAATGTAAAGCAATTTCTACTTAGATTTCACATGTAAAGCGCTCCACTTTTTTCAAAGTTGATTTTTCAGTCTTATTTGGTAAATATGTAACTTGCTACGAACATTTTCTTTTGTTGTCTTAAACAATGGTACTCTATATTCTGTTAAACTCATAACTTCAGTGCTTGCTTGGAGTTTAATTGTTTTCAGTTTTTCTTTTTTTTCTTTCCCCACCCACACAAACATTAAATCTAGAAATGATGGAGTTGGTATCTGGAACCCTGGCCTTCCTGAGACAAAATCCACATCTTTTTATGAGTGTGCAAGATAGTGAGCAAACTGCGTCGCTTGCAGAAAACACAAAATTACAAATCAATACATACAGAGATAAGTCTGTCGACACGGAAAGAGAAATCAAAAATTGAAATATGACACAACACTGATCAATCCCAGAGTTCTGAAAGTAGCATAAATCTTCATTTTGCAAGATTTCCATGTCCATATTTGATGGAAGATGATTTTTGTTTTGTTTTTTTCACAACATTCCTGTTATAAATTCCTATTTCCTTGAACGTCAGACAAATGAAATGCTTGTAAACGACAGGTGGCTTTTGCAAAACAAGAACAGAAAAGATAGGCACCTCTGAAATGAGTCTTGTAACAAACTCACTCCCACACTTTATCCCTTTCCATTTGTCCATGACGTTAACACAGGGATTACTAGTCCTTCTACAGCTATCTATGGCCACAGTTCTTTGTTTTTTTTTTCCCCTTTTTAGTTTTTTAGGTTTTTTTTGTACTTTTGTACTTTTTTGATTTTTTTTTTCTTCTTTTTTTTTTGTATAATTGGAACAAAATGGTGCAATACTCAATGATAATCCTTGTATTGGATTAATCCACAATAAAAGCCACTATAAGGTAGATAAACTTTTTACAGATAGAATGAAAAAAATCCATTAAGTCCTTGAGTAAACATGTACACATGAATTGTCACCATCTCCCCTCCGTACTTAGACTCGTTTATCTACGATTAGCTGAGTGAGGGGTAGAAGACACTCAGTGCAACGTTAGAAGATAATAACAATGTCTATCAGAAAAGTTTGACAGAAAAACAACAACAACAACAAAAAAAAAAGATAAAAACAGACACAAAATATAACATACTGAGTGGAACATAACAGCAGGCTATGTGCCCTGTACACACACAGTTTCTTGCGCACACATTCATATATACATCTGACTTTCAAGCACACATCTACTTTTGCATTTTTTTTTTCAAAGATTTTGTATTTGTAACTTAATGCAATACATTTTTGATATTCTCTAAAAGCCCCTAAGTGTACCTGTCAGATAGAGAAACAAAAGGAAAAAAAAAAAAAGAAAAAAAAAGAATTACCGACTTCACATTACGTTATTGGCGCTCCATGATTCAAGTATTTGTGATAAATATTTTGTTTTGTTTTGATATGTTTTTGATTTTTTTTTCAACTTGGTAAATATGCATCAAACCAGGTGATTCAGGTTGGGCTTTTAGACAGGCTAATTAACAAACAAATAACATATATACAGTACAAGCACTTCAAAGTACCGTAATATGTCATCGAAACCAGAACGTGCATATCCATCTCCATATAAGAAAGACGCAGCTTTCAATCAATCAAGTATCAGTTTACTCCCCACCCAAATTCTTTCCTTTGTATCACTTATTTGCGGGGAAAATACATATTGCTCATTTTCAGGTGTAAGAAACCAAGACCTTTCAGAAAAAAAAGCAAAGTTTCAGAGGTTACGATCCAAGACGTCTGAAGAGGTGATACCACACACCGTTCCTTACAGTATATATATATATGTATATACACATATATATATATATGTGTGTGTGTGTGTAGTGTATACATATACACTGTTATCTAGAACAGAGCTGTAGAGAGGAGAGCCTCTCAATGCTGGTGCAGCATGGGAAACCCCCTTCACTGTCAGGGTTCTCCAGTTAGTACAGGATGCTGGGAGGTCCTCGGCTATTGGGTCTGTCTGAGCTTGGATCAAGGCAGTTACAGAAACAGGCAATAGTGATTTTTGCTTGTGTGCTGCAGGACTGCAAGTCCTGAAAGGTAGCCTTTTCCCGTTTTCTTGTTTATTTTTCAAACTTTTTTTTTGTTTGTTTTTAAGACTTTGTAACTCTTGAAATGCGCCCCTTCCCCTCCTGCTGATGCAGAATGAGGGGAGTGAGGCTGATACAGTGGGCCCAAGCCATCTGGGTCTGTGGAAATGTACAGTTCAGTGGGCCCGCTTTGAGCAGGGACACAAACATAAAAACGAGATAAATACAGCATCCACAAAAAGGCACCCCGGCCACCAGTCTACTCCTTTAGTTGGTGGTAGTAGAGGCTGATGACTGGAGATGTTTCAGCTAGAAGTGCAGAGCTTTAACATATTATAGATTTTTTTTTTTTTCATTTAGATTTTTTAGCATTTTTAAGATTTTTATGTCAAACTTCATAAAAATGATGTTAAAATGCGATTTCATTTTTGGTTTTAAAAAAATATGTACCCGGGATTACCCATCATCAACTGTGCACTGTAGCAAACTGGAACCCCCAACTGAGTAAAGATTTTCTCCTTAGCGTGGGGCATTCCCCACAAAAGCAAAAAAAATAAAAAATAAAAAACAAATTAAAAAATCTCAGTCATTTTAGGGTGTGATGCTGCCGCCCATTTGTTTGATCCCTCCTGTCCCCCGCTGCACCCTCTGCAAAGGTTATCAAAGCTCCTCCAGACAGGGAACAGAAGTGCTCTCTATAAAGATACACAGATGACACAGCAAATTTATATTGGCACATTACGTTGGCATCGTTTACATGCAATAACGGGCCCGTCAAACAGTAACAATAGGCCACCTTAGGAGAAAAGGATTTAATACCAACCTTTCCCCCGCCAATTAGGATTAAGTTTCGAGGCATGAGGTCTATACATATCGTTGCGCAAATGGCCTTTTAATTTAAGACTACGCTCTCACAGTAGAAAGGACAGATACGGAGAGCTGCATCTCATACTTGGTATTATCAACTCCCCTACCCTGAGATCAAGCTGGACAAAAGTGTCTTCAGCGCAGAGAGAAAGGCCGACCTTTAATAAAGTGTTCGGACTCAAGTATGTGACAGTGTTCTGGTGGTTTAGCCTGACTTTACAGAAACGGTGGCCATTCTGAAGTGCTGACAGGAGTGCACTGGGGACAAGTGTTAGGGTTTGCCAAGCTCTGGGAGAAGTGCTCGTTCCCAAGTCAGGTTTGGCGTGCTGTAAAGGGCCCCAGCCTCTAGTCTTTTGCATAGAAACAGATACAAGGGCCTGTTGGTGCCTGGTCAGGGGAGGGCTACTGGGTCTGGTTGAGGTGGAGAAGGAGAGAGGGAGGTTATAGCGTAGCAGCTAGGCAAAGGGCAAGGGGGGACAGCCTGCAGGCAGGGGGAGCAGCTTGGAGCAACAAACACCCACACCCACATCTGAGACACCCTATTTTTACACATCTCAAGATACTACCTGGAAGTACTACAGAATACTGTCAAACACAAAAGCATGATCAGTTCAAAACAAATAGACAATCAATAACGGTCTGTAGTATTGATCCTTGTTTTGCATTCAATACACAGGATGAACATACAGAGGCACCTCTGACCAAAGTGTTTCTGCATATGAACAGTGAAGGGCTAGTTCAGCAGCCAGTAATTTGTAGACCACTGCATGTCGACAAAAATAACAATATAACACACACACAAAAAAAAAAAATCAAGTGATCGTTTCAAAAAAATAAAAAGTACAACTGGCAAAAAATCCAGAAATATGACTATTACATCTTCCAGCTAAAGTGATCCTTGTGTCAAAGAACTGAGAGATGGGGAAGAGGGCAGGACGACGGCAGGGTCGAGTGGTGGCAGGCTCCCCACGTTGGTGATGCCGTGTCTGGCGGAGAACCTTGATTTGCCAGTCCTGGAGGAGCTGCTTTCTTGCCAGACTGAGGAAGTGGAGCCCAGAAGGAAGTGCTGCGCTGTGGGGCTGCCACCTGACACCCAGAGGACCACAGCAGAGAGGCACTCAGTGGACACTCCTCCTCCCCACCCCACTCCGACTCACCCACCGACTGACTGGCTGGCTGGCCAGTGGGTGTCAGAGACAGCTGACGTTGCAAGTCTAGTGCCTCCAAACAGAACAAGGATAAACATTTGGAGTAACAGTGATATTCACTTTGATATTGTTCAACGAAGAAAAAAAAAAAAATCAATTGACTGCAGTTTTTTCCCCAAAGTCCAACGGTACATTTCAGTTTTGTTTCCCTTCATCCTGCTGCCAGAGGAACAACTCCAGACACATGTCCGAGGAATAGATACAGTACATAAAAGAGCAAATTTTTTTTTTGTTGTTTTCAATGTTTTTGCTGCTCCTTTTTTGATTTATTGGATTGCAGTTGAAGCAATTTGCTCTTCATAAGTGCTATGATAAAACCCTTTGAATTTTTAAAAGTCTTAGTCTCTTCTGTTTGTACAGTACCAAACACAAGAAACACTCGTAGGTCTACTGCATTAGGAAAAACCCCTCTTTTTTGGTATTGTGCCAGATACCCAGAACCATCCAATCCCACTGTAGTTTCAGTCTCTGTTGGGTGTGGCTGTGGCACGCAGAGAGGAAGTGTGCATTGTTGTGTACACAGTATCACTTTTGTCTTTAGAACAGATTGCTGAATGCACAGTTCAACAGCTGCTTCTTCCTCTTTGCAGAGTTTTCCCCAACAGTTTCAAGGGGGTTGGTGGCCTGGAGGGAATCCAAGTTTTGAAAAGGGGATTTTTGAAGTTCCAAAGTCTTTTGCTGCGATCAGCAACGATCAAAAACAGAAACACAAAAACAAAAAGAGAATCCAGCTCTGGTGGACATTAAGTGTGGACGGAATAAAGGTCTATGGTGTATATTGCACAATGTAACTGTCACATGAAGGTGAAAATTGCGTTCTTTTTCCTCCAAAAATTGGCTGATCATGCAGATCGCTAGGCTTCATAACAAATCGGACAATAGAAAATTCAACAAAGCCCCAGTTAACAACTGGGTTCCAAGTTGAAGGTGACCAGAAGGATCTGGGCTTGCAGACGTCAATGATTAGGTGCCACCACACACACATACTCGTGTACGAAACGGAGACACGCAGCTAGGTTGACAAATCATCTTCTCTCAGTTTATATGTTGTGATAGATATCAAAAAATGCGCTTGGATCTAGACCTACAAAAAGAACATTTAACAGCTGTGTCAATCCCTTTGAGAAGACATATTAAAATAATTAAGCTGATGATTGGTAGGGCCAGTCACGTGGCCAGGCCTCCTTACTGCCCAGTGACAGAGTTGGTCACCAGTTGTGTCCTGTACCACTTGCTGGCTCAGAGGTGAAACTGTGCAAGATTTCAGCTATTTCTTCAGTTACAAAAAAAAAAATAACTAAAAAAGGCGGCTTGGGAAGGACCTGGGCCAGAGAGCACTTAAGGCTAATATTAGTGCTGAGAAACAAATATTAACATAACTAGTAAAGGTCTTTGAACACATCATTGGCCATGGACATGCTGGGAATGGTCGTTTTAAGTCTTATTTTGGGATGATTTTTTTCTTTTCTTGGGGGGAAAAGGAAAAGTCTTAGATGGCAGCTTTGATTGCTTCTCCTAAAACACTTCACACAGAATGTCATGTATACTTATGGAAAAACTAAAAACACTTAAAAGGTTTCTTTGTGTTGTGTCTCAGTTTAGTTTGTTTTATATGATGTATTTCAAAAATACCAAAAGGAATAAAAACTTGCTTTTTTTCCCAAAAAAGGTAAACCTAACAAAAAAGGTAAAACAGAAGGACTGGAGTCTGCAGTCTGTGTGGTGGGGACCCCAACCTTCTGATTCACAATTCACAGTTCAAAACAGTTCAAATTGATACTGATTATCGCCACATGATTTGCTTGGGTTTTGCTCCTGTTCATATTGAATTTTTTTTTCACCCCACCCTCCACCAATGGCTTACACGACATGGTGGTGGTAGGTTGGTAGGTTAGTGTATTGTGGCATCATCCTACATGGACTCCCCACTCAGCAGATCTCCAGGCAGCAGGGTGTTAATGGGGGTGGGGCTCCCAATCACGCGGGAATCTTCTCCACTCGGTGGTCCCCACAGGCTGGAGTATTGGGGCACCCCTCCCCATAGCAAGTCGCCTCCACTGGCCTTTCCTCCACCGCTGCTCCACTGGCCAATTGAGTGGGATTGCGCGGCCCCGCCCATCCGGTTTTGATTGGTTGCCGGGTTGGCCTGCCAACTAGTGGTGTTTGCCCCTAGCGACTGGCCTTGTGCAAAGAAGCGGTTCACCTCCTCCTCTCCGGCAAACTCCGCCAGGATGGTGGTGTTTCCAAGCACACACCTTACAATGAGAGGAAGACAACATTAAAATGGACTAACAATACAACTGATTAAGAACAACTCATAGACACAGCAAATGCATCTACAAAGAACACAAATTTCACTTTGATTATTACAACATTCACTGTAATATTATAGTACAGCTGACTGCAGCTCTACCTCTTCTTCCAAGTGAGTGGTCAGAGACTAAAATAGCTTCGTACTCTAAACTACTCTCAGAATGGTAAAACAACAGGAAACCAAGAACAAGGATATTACACAAAAAGGGATCCTAGTTCCTTTATGTGTAATAGCTGCTTCACATTAACGTAAGAAGTGAAGCATCAGCAGAAGTTGACAACAAAATTGTAAAAATGTCCTAATTTTGCTTAGCTAAGCTCACTTTGGTTGAGGTAAAAGTCTACGCTGAAGCTTACATGTGCAGCGACTTCTGGGCCTTGGCGGCCTCATCCTTGGAGCTGTAGCGCACCACGGCGTTACCCTGGGTCAGGTTGAGGTGGAATGTGATCAGGGGGCCATGCTGCATGCAGAGGGTCCGCAGAGTCGAACCGTCAATCTGCAGCAAAAAAACAAAAGTGCAAAAAATGTATTAATCTATTTTACACTGTAAATAGAATAAATAAAATGCAATCTGTTTTGTATCACATGTACTAGAAAGGAAAGTGCAGAATCAAATTTGTTCAATTTTGAGAATGCTTACCCTAAGCCATAAGTTTTTTTTTAACCTTTGAATTTATTAAAAATATGTATATATATATGGCTGCAATCTAGCAGGAATTAGCAGCACATGCATGTACCTGCGGAGTGAGATTCCTCAGCACTAGCCAGCTGCTGGTCCTGTTGGAGCTGTCAGTACTCCAGGTGGTTCCTTCTGTAACAGAAATGTAGACAAAGTAAAATATAAAGTCAACTAAAAAAGTGTTTTATTGGAAAAATTTAACAATTTTCAATGATAAAATACTGTTGGTGTGTTACCTTTCTGTAATTTTGACACTAAAAGCAAATCCTTTTACATCAGTCAAAAAGCAGGTTGGTCCAATGAGAACATGCATGATACGGAGCATTGACAGTTTTTCTCTTCAAAAGTATTATGTACAAAGAGAGTATGCAACAAACACATTTCTAGTAACAGAACCTTTACATTATAGATTTACAACAGAAACTGTTTTCTGTTTTCATTTTTTAAGCCACTGTCTTGCTTTTTCTTTTTTCTTTTTTCTAACAGTTCTGCAGCTCTGTGCTCAGTGTCAGTAAACGTTTTAAAAATACACCTTCCACCGACTGTTTTCTATTTGAACACAATGTGCATGAACTTGACATCTCATGTCAAAATAAGGTCACATATACAATGGAGCCTCTCGCAGAGCCGGTAAACCTCAAAATGTCAGTTTAGCAGGGTGTGTTAACAAAGCCATGAGATGTGTATACAGATTAGTACCTAGAAGGGAACTATACTATACCCATGCATCCTCTGCCTGTGTTTGCTGGGTGTGAAATAATTATAGAGTTACTCATCTGTTGCTTTCACTTTGATTCAAGACATTGTTTCTTGATTTATTTGTATAAGAGAAATTATAAATGGTTTTACATTCTGCAGTTTAAGAAAAAGGTTTTAGCAACAGCATGGTGCTTCTTTCTTCATTAGTTCATGGACTAAAGATTAAAATTATGTATTTATTGTTTCTTCTGATATTATGCTTTGAAATGCAGTTGAAATTTCAGATTGGTTGGAAAGTCTGGAGGAAGGGTGCAGGGGTTTGTGACTGAGATCGTTTCAAGTCAGTTTCATTAGGCGCTTCTAATAAAAATGAAAATTAGAACATTGTGGCTTATAGGAGAGCACTCACCAGAGGAGTAGGAGCCACTCCATCCTTGGGCCAGGCCCAGCGAGTTGCCACCCCAGGTGGAAGAGTGTTTGGTGTTAGTGAGGCCTGGTGGGGGTCGGGAAGGGGCTGTGGTGCTGCGTGGCCCCTGTGGGACTTTCCACAGCTCGTGGGACAGAGAGGCTTGGCTCTGGGAGATGGGCCCTGGGGACCAGGTGGACTTCATGTCAGACAGTTTACCTTCACATAGAGAGAAGATAGGAAATAGAGGGCAGATGAGAGAATATCAAGTTACAGAAGAATATGTAATGTTAAAACTAAGGCTTTAAATAGGAAGACTAAACTAAATTCCCTTTTGAACCCGTTTATTCTATGTTTATAAATGCAAAAACAATGCAATACATTGAACGATCAATTCTGAACTCTTCTGTGTCTTCTTGTCATAAGACGCACACACAAAAACACAGGGTGTGTACTGATGTCATGACCTGCTGGGGTGAGACTTGCTTTTTCGTAGTTCATGGAGGCACAGTTGGTTGAAGGTAACATTTAGGTGAGGTTACTTTTTTAGTATTGATATTGTCTAAAGGTACTAAGGGAACATGTTTAGATATGACTTGGAGCAAGAAAGGTCACAAAACAGGACAGGGTTTGGGTAAGGTAGAGGATAAGTAGAAGCCTAACACAATAAGGTGTCAGGGCTTCCTATTTGGTGAGGAGAGGTTTAGTAGGTTTACATAGAGGGAAAATACTCTGGTTTGTGTACCTGAGCTGTCTCCATCAGAGGATGACAGACTGAAAGAGTTACAGTAGTCACTGACTGGCCAGCCAGTGCTGGTTGAAGGCAGAGAGCCATTCTGAAGAGAAGGGAAAGTGGCTATATGATCGTAGAGGTTAAAAGTGTTGTTGCCAGGGACAAAGAGAAAAAAACAAACAAGTCACTTCATGTCAGCATCAGTACGAGACAAAGGTTCAGGCCTGTGGTGTAGTGGAGAACATGGGCCAGTAGTGTAAGTGAAGAAATCATTCATTTACATCTGATCCACTTTGTGCAGCATGTTTTGTATAGGGTTACTGGATGTCTTAAATATATAATTTTGGCCTTGCCTCTATTCATACCTCCATTCCTGTCCCTCAGCAGGTATCGGTTGACATCGTGGATGTTGGTGTTGATGGTGGGACCGCTGGGGACGCTGCCGGGGGTCATGTTGGGGTCATTCTCAGGGTCGATGTTCTGAAGGCCCTTCCATGGCACACCTGGGCAGAATTCTGAGGGAGCAAAATTAAGTGCTGAATGAAGCATTATTTAAACAACAGACTATTGAGATATTGAGAAATGATCCCACTGTCATCTCATAACTTCATCACAGTTTTTACAATTCATACTCAGTTATTCTTAAATGGATGCAGAATATATTAAGGAAATTAATCACTACCTTGTATTTTTTTACATTGCAGTGGAGCCTTCTGCCACTATTACTTTAGGTTTTCATGCTGTATGTAAAATCTATGAGGGCAACCAACAAAACCGATTTGAACTGTGGAAATAACTGCTAGTACTAAAACCAGAAAAAAACCCAGAAAAAGATCCACTAATAACAATGTATAGAATTAACAGTTAACCTAAGTAGCGTATGCATGTTGTACTCACCTGGGGGCCAGTTAATGTTGGTCCCATTGGAGATCTTCTCATTGGGGCTCTTGCCCTGGCCCCAGCTGTCTGGGGGCACCAGGGGGCTGGTGGGGGACTCAGAGCTGGACATTAAATTGTATGGACTGTATGAGTCCTCCAGCTGGGGGGGCTTCCCAGAGGGGCCCAGAGTAGAGGCAGCAGATATGGCACCTAGGTTCATTAAAAGAGACAAATAACAGACTTTACTTAGTCTGACTAGAAAGCATAATAAGGAGCATAATATGTGAAAAATGCTCTTAAAAACAATGTATAGCTTTTCTTTTTCTCACAAGGTTAAAGGGCATTGTGCAACTCATTCCTGTTCATCATTATATGAACCTCAAGTACCTTAGATCATTGCCAAATGAGAAACAGGAACACAATGCATGTGATGTCTAAAGTAAAACAGAGTTTTGAGTGACTTCTAATGAAATGAATACATGTTTTCATCAAACATGTGAAAAACAAATGATATTTCAACAACCAGCGTTTCTGGTTGTGAGAAACAATTAAAGCTCATTCTCACAGTCAGAATGTGAAGGAACATACAAACGCACAGGTTGATGAAACCACAAGTGTTGCAATGAAGGATGACAACAAGCTTGTGACACTTGTTGTGTGGCATGTGTTTTATATCTACATACAATTCAGAGGTGAATGTGTCATGGTGGGTGGCTGATATCATACATTATGATTTGAATCATGTTTTATGGAATGAATGTTAAGGGTGTTTTGAGGAAAACTATTTCATCAATGCAATAAAAATTTTTAGTATCACAAAAAAAAACTATTGCATCTAAAAAATGTTAATGTTACAGCAAATGTGCAAGGGGATTGCACAGAGTAAGTATAAGGTATACATTTGTTTATATTGGGATTAAAGTTTATGAATGAATGAATCTGTACATGTCAGCTTATGTTTTTCTACAACATACCATGCTTATTGAGGTTGTTCTCCATGTTTGAGGAGTTGCCAGAGAGGCTGTCCATGGAGTTGGAGTGTGTCCACTGGGACAGGCGGGACTGGGGCTGAGGGGGCTCCTTCAGGGACAGACCCCCAACCTCCATACAGTTTACATTCATGTTTGGATTCAGTCCAGCTGCACACAAAACACAAGAATCATTATTTGTCATATGCAAGTCATTGCTGGAAGACTTTTTATGTTTATTCATCCATCCAACAAAAATCCAGTGAAGACAGCTCAAAAGAAAAAGACACATTTGAATTATACCATTGAGTTGTTCATTGATGCTTGTTTAGGAGACAGATTAAAAATGTTCAACTGGCAAAACACTGGGTGCCTTTTATTGTGAAACAGTCACATGAAACATTGTTGGTATTTGTCACCATGTGTGAACTTCTGAAAGGTTAAAAACGCTTAGCGACAGTCATAGAAAACATGTTTGTGCGTCTGAACAGTATGTTCCTGTGTTAAAGTGAAACAAAAAAATGAATGCTGAAGCATATCCTGCCATGTCTGTATGGCTACAACGCCTCTCCGGGTCCATGTAAAGTGTGAGTGAGTCATGCTCTGGGTATTACAGAAAATATACCAATACTGTATTTGCTGTGTAAATTGTTTCTTTTCTCCTTGAAAAGGTGAATTCCCTGACAGATCTCAACCAGTTATCAAAAACACATCTATAAAACAAGACAAGATTCATTTTCTGCATTTTCTCTTCTTTTTAAATATTGCAAGGGAGCGAGACAGAGTGTCCACAGTGAGCAGATAGCTGAAGAGTTGTAGGTAGCAGACTGCACCCTAACCCAGGTCCTCAGCGACGAAACCAACTTTACCCTGTTTAGCTGTTGTGTGTAAAGTTACTAGTGCCAACTTCTTTACTAAAGCAAGCAAGTTTGTCTGGTTGCATTGTGCTGTGAACAAAGATGAATCCCAATTTTCACCATTTAGTGTATTCCCCATCCCAGACTCACACAGAGGGTAGGTGCTGTAGGCGTTGGGCGAAGACGGTGGCTCTTTGGTGTGCAGTGTATCGGTGAGGCCCGGAGTCTGGTGTGGGCCTGTGAAGGGGTCCAGGGTTGATTTGCCGGAGCCAGGGCCTCCAGCTGGGCCACCAGGTGGATGCAGACCAGTGGAGGAGGAGGAAGAGGAGGAGGAATGAGAGGGAAGTTGCTGCTGCTTCATCAGCAGCGCCTGGTACAGCTGACGCTGGTGCTGCTGGATCTGCTGCTGCATGTTGGTGATTGTACGTGCAACCTGGGAGAGAGTTATTGCCATAACAGAGTGACATAAAAAGAAGTATTAAGTTATGAGGGAAGGAACCAATTAAGATTAAATTTATGTGGTATTTAGAAATGGGATGATGTGAAAACTTCATGTCACAATTTCCCTATCCAAAATAGTTGCAATACACAATATTATCTTGCCCATCATCAAATAGGTCACACTTCTATTTTGTGAACATCCTTTTAAGTGGGAAGGAGGAAAAAAAAACAAAAAATAAAATAAAAACAAAGACGCAGGTTCGCCCTCATCTCAAATAAATCAGGAAATCAATATACGACTGCACATTAGCGAGGTAGACTTGTGAAATTCACTACGATAAAATATCCTGAGTGTTTTTGATCCTGATCCAGGATAAAATCTTTTATCGATCCCTCGTGGTATCATAGAGAATACAAGGCAAAGTTGAGAGAAATTATGGAAGGAACCAGCATGTGTTTTCTGCATGCTTATCCTCTTTCAACAGACCTTGTGTTGCAGCATGCCGCTGATTACTGGCCACAATTTCCAAAAAGCAGAACAAACTCAAACTGTTGACTCATGTTAGACGAGAAGTTCTCATGCCAATATCTTAGTTTGAGCAACAACTGATGTAACAACACACTCATTGTTGTTATGTTTTTATGACATTAAAAATATTTGTTGAGAAAAACAGAATTGTATCACAGTTGGGGGTGTGACGAGATCTCGTGTGACGATGAATCGGGTTGGAAATCGGTCTTGCGAGATTTGTTGTCCAACAAGCAGCCGGAAAACACATGCATAACTATTTGCGACGCCCCCGTCACTTTTAAATTGTGATCCAACAAGCAGCCGAATGACGTCGGAAAACAAAAAAACAAAGTTAAATAAAAGTCTGTTGTCTAGGCATTCATATTTGTAATTTAGTTTTCTTAAAATCTCGCCTCGTCTCGATCTCGTGAACTGAGTGTCTCGTCACACCCCTAATCACAGTATTGTTATTATCACAGAGCTCACATGGGGTTACTTATGAAATGAATAACCTTCATGTATCATACTAGGGTAATGATGCATCTGATGACTCACTTGCTGCTCTTGTTGTCTAATGGGGCCAGAAACATTGCGTTGCGCCTGCATCATCTGCTGCTGGATTTGTAAACGCTGGTACGCCTGAAAGAAGGGAACCAAGTACAATACAATGATTAAAAAATACATTAATGAAGGAGAAAATTACAACACTGTAGGAGGGATGGGTCAGGTGTCTCCATCTTGTCAACCTTTTGATCTTTTTCAGAAATAATATATACTATGGTATGGTAAATATTCTTAAGCCACTTTAGCTCTACTTTCAAAGCACTGTTGTGTTACATTCACTGCATTTACCTTCATTAAATTGCCTGAAAATGAGACCATACTGTTACAGTATAATGACACACATTTCTACACACATCAGACTGTTTGGTTATAAAATGATATTCTGCTTTTTTATTTTATACATTTCTGACGTTATAATCTCATAAACATCGCTCAAATTTACCACTTTAATCTCAGACAATATTCTAGTTTCTTCTCTAGCTCCATAATTTATTTTTTTCACCTACAATGGCCCTAATATGCTGTTCTATCATTATGATTTGAGCCTGGACCTCTTAAAAAAGTTTAACACACCATCTCTGCCTTAAGTTGCTACAAATACGGAGGGAGAATGGGACTCTGGCTCACCATTTGCAGTTGCTGAAGTTGGTACAACAGGGTCATTTGTTGAGGGTTTATTGGTGAGGTTAAAAGTGCAGGGTTCAGACCAATGTTTTTTGCTGCAAACTGCAAGAGCTGTGCTTGGACCTAGAGGGAAGAGAAGAAGAAAGCAAAAATGACATTAATCAGCAAATCACAACCACTGAGCAAGAACAATTTTTTGGCAAAACTAGTCACTGCTATGTGCATGCAAGGAGGAAAAGAGAGAAGGAGTTTGCAAGTAGTTGTCTCCTGCAAAGCAAAGCTGGCACAATAGGGTTTATAATACTTCCTTAAATACTTGTTTGGGTTCAGGTATAAGGTAAGGTCCTAAATAATTAACAGGTTTAACAGAACTGATCTACTTGAAACATTACATTGTTTGAGCTATTTCACATTCTACAGCATACTTCAAAGAACGTGATGCACTTTGATGATAAAACTGGTTATTTCCTCTTTTTAAATATTCTTTTAAAGGATATTTCAGCATCTCCAGATTGCAGCATGGATTACATCCACATACGCAAAGTCAGGGGACAATTTTAATATAGGTAGAAGTGTAATGAGAAAAAATATCCAAAATAAAGATACACAAGCAGAGAAATCATATTCACAATTTTGGCTATCATACATGTTTACCAGTGTTAACTAGTAGAAGTTGTCATTAAATCCTTAACATTATCCGGTCCCGTATGTTATAAAATGATATAGCTCCATGCTGTAAATATAATGTGTACATTATTGTGTGTTATATGTGCGGTTATATACCTGAGGGGAGAGAAACTGAGGCACTTGAGCACGTAGACTAGGCTGGGAGGAGCTGAGAGGTGGCACTGGTGGCTGAGGAGGCGGCTGCTGCTGCTGCTGCTGCATGGCCCGGGTTTGTGCTGCTCCACTACTGCCAAACATTCCACTGGGTATCTATAAGCAGGAGACGAAAGGAGACAATTAAACTTCTTCAAAACCTCCAAGTTCAAATTACTGAAACCATTTCACATATCAATGTGTAGCAAAGACCTGAACCACTGAATTGGGAAGAAATGTGTGTAGTCTTGACAACTTCAGAAAACAGCTGCAGAAAACCTTAGTAGTAAAGTCAAAAGTTGTGCATCCAGCTGTCAAGTCAAAAGGACGAGTTTATTCAATACTTTTGATTGAATGTGCCTGAACTGAATGAAAAAGAAAACTTAAAGTGCATTCAAAAGTCTAGTTTGAGTCAATGACATTCACAACCCACATAACAATGTCGAAAAACATTTTTCAAAACATTTGCCCTTGAGGTCTTCTACACTCTTGTACACAGTCTGAACACTATGAGAGCAGCTAGTTGTTAGATCATGATATTGTGACTATTTTGATTTTTCAAAGAGCCCCGAACAATTAGCCTGTAATCGGCTGCACCATTCACAATTCCACATACTGTTAGAGAGATCATTCTGTTCAGTGTCAAAAAAAAAGCCCTGCTTACAGTGCCTTTGTTTGGGCTTCAAGGACATACTGTTGTTTTTCTAGGCCATCGCTGCCTCTGGTGGTGATATTTGATAGCACATAACTATCTGGTTTCAATGGGCTCTTCGGGCAAGGTCATATACTCACAAGTGAGCAATAGAAAAGTGGAGATTTGTGGATAAGAGAGGCGTGTGTAAAATGTATTCAGTTTATTGATGTTGCATTCACTACATCATACACTTACATTCAGCATGATTTTAATTTTGCAGAATAATAAAGATGTTCATCAAAATATTTGTGATTTTACAAGCTTTGCATAATCTGTGAATATACCATTGTTAATAAAGCAATTGGCACTAAAGTCCTCAAACAATCATATTTATGTCTTAAAATTGTGGAAAAGTGATGACTAATAAAATATAGGTACTGCTCATACAAAACATGGGCACATTTCAGGGCTGCAGTGGTATTCCTTTTGAAGCAATAAATGTTTTTAATTATGCATTAAAACAATATGGTGTGAAAAAATAATAACCAGATAATACAAAATAATTCAATGTAATACTTCCCAAGCAGTATCAAGGATAGTATCTAAACAATAGCAGAACATTTTAAGCTTCACAAAGACCATATCTACAGGAAGTTTACCTTTTTGAATTTTGTAATATTGTCCACCTTTGATTATTTTTACTTTTCAATGCATAATTAAGTTCACTAACAGTGCATAGTGGAACTGTGGGTAGGTAATGCATTACCTGTCTGTTGTTCAAGTTTTGCATGGCCAGCCCCGGGTTGCCCTGTCCCAGACCCTGCCCAGGAAGGCTACTGTTGGCCAGGGGGAGCTTCAGGCTGGGGGAAGGCAGAAACGGTGATGGGGGTGCGTCGTCTGACAAAACACCATCCTGGAGCAGAACAAGATAAATGGGTGATGAAGGAAAAAGGGGCAGAAAAAGAAAAGAGGAAGGGGAGGGTGGGTTAAGTAGGATGAAAAAAAAACCAGAATTAGATATTAAAAACAATAATAATTGAATGTGTGAATGTTTAAACATCTATTAAACATAAGCTAATATTTGTACTTGACGAAGAAATCTTGGATAACGAAAATGATAGCAAGTCAATATAGCAAGTCAATAAGATGTACCACATCTAAACAGAACATAATTTAAATATATGAAAAGGCAAATGCCCAGAAAAATGAAACATAAAATCAGTAGACGTACCACTATGATTTTTTTTTTTGAAGTTGAAGCTTTTTTCACTAATTATTGCCCACAGACATTTGAAACCAGTCCAATAGCTGGTCAGATGCTTAATGTATTACCTTGTCAAGATAGGCGTTGCGTTCGGAGGGGTCTTTGGAGAGCACAGAGGGCCGACACACCAGGGGCTTGTTCAGGCCGTTGCTGTAATCAGACATCCCCATGCCACGCTTGTCCAGGTCCGTCTTCTTCTCCAACAGGGCACCTGGGAGCAGAGAGGAAGATGGAATGGGGTATTACGAAGTGTAGTTTTTATGTATTTCACCTAGTACTTGATGCATTTTAAATGCTTCTTCTCTGTTTCAAATCGCTATATGGCTTGCATTCATTATATATTTATAGAAACAAGTATGGCTTGGTATGCTTGAACTGAAGATATGTAACAACAACCTTGGATTGTAAACTTATTTACTTGAAATTTAAAAAATATGCTGATTTACACCGTCATATTTATTACAAATACTTGTTACACACAAGAACACCCACACCCCCACACACACACACACACACACACAGCATCTCACAAATATGTTACTGAACCTACTCATGGCCTGGTCAAGGTTCATGTTGTTGCTCTTCAAAGCCTCCTCAGCAGGGTCTCTCTGTAAAGATACGGATAACATAAGTCTTTCACCAACCATGGCTTAATTGAAGAGTTTTCTTAAATTTTATTGGCTGAATTTATTATGGGATAGTTTACTTGCATCTTAAAATTGTGTTCATCTCTATGTGCTATTTTTTATTAAAGGAAGAGCTGCCCTAAAGAAAGATTATCAGTGCTATGTGTCACTGTGAGAACTTCTTTCTAAATATAATATACCATACCGGAAAACCCATGTCAGTGAGCTGTTTGATGAGACGGTTCATGATCCAGACCTCATCTGGCTTGTTGCCCATCTTCACCTGATAATACACAAGCATGATATTTGTAATTTAATTTGCCAACAGTGTAGTTTCTTTAAATGACAATAATTTCCTCCATTAATATCTGCCAGTATGATTATAATCAAGTAAATCAAGTGCATTCTGACCTTGCTCGGGCCCTTCTTGGGTCCATTGCCCCAGGAATTGCAAGAAGAGCTGCTCTCCTGGGAGGTGGGGCTGTTCCACATGTCCCCATCCTCAGTGTCCCAATGGCTAGACATGCTCATCTCCTCTCCTCCGTTTCCCCAGCCATCTTGCATAGGTTTGGGGCCTAAAAGATGAGGGTACATCAACGTCAGAAAATTAAGATCAAGCAACAATGAAAAATCTATTTGGTTGTCTACAGTGTTTTATCATCTCTATACAGTACACACAAACCATTTCACTGTGAGCAGCAGATTATTTCCAACCTGACTACCTGGTGCCACTGTTGCCATTTGACACATACACCTGAATGTAACTTAAAACAGTCTGCTCTTTGTAGCAATTTGCTAGGGTAGTGTATAAAGCAGAAGGGGTGCTAGGTGATGCAGATTTCCTATGGCTGATGTCATGCATACATTATTCATCTGTATTACCTGTCTTGCAGGGTACAGGACCTGGGGGTCCATTGGCCCTGCCATAAGGTCCAGAGGGCTCGTGGCCACCATCTCCCCATCCTCCTACACCCCCTGGGGGCTTGCCCCAGGCAGAAGTACCATTGTCCACAGTTGATGTTGGAGCTGCTGGCTCTCCCCAAGCAGGCTCCGATTTGGGCTGAACACTGGGAAGCTCTCCCCAACCTGGAGGACAGGGGAGGTGATTTAGAAAATAAATGATAAAATAAGTCACAGTGCAGTTAAGTCTTCACCACTAATAATTTCATTCTTGCAGTTATACATCACTCCCTCTAAGACAGCAGTCAGACCACAAAGTGACATTTGCTTGTCCATGTAAAAAAAGTATGGTCATAAGCTTGGTGATGTAGTGACTACTCGCAGGGCTAGTTGGTGAACTACTCTAGCTGTCTAGCTAACCTCTACCTCGCTATCCAGTTAAGCCACCTCAAGGGTCAGCACTGTTAAGACACTACTGGTCAAAGCTCACCAAAGTTGAATATTTGCACAGATTTACTTCCCCCCCGCAAGTGAATACAGTGGTTGTGGTTTTACTGTTTTAAATGCCATTGTTACCAGGCCTCAAGACGGATGTCCCCAACTAGTAAGAATGTTAATTTTAGAAAACCGTCTTGGCTTTTGAAATCTATATTATAGCAATACACAGGTCAGACCTGAAACTTCTATTAAGCAAAACCATATTATGATAATCCAACCAACTGACATCAACTTGAAACTACTGAAATTTCATATCTTAATGTCTTTTCAGACTCTCACGATGCGCTGCATGACATGTTAATAATATAATAAAAGTATAAGCAGCGGTTCCATGTGGCTATATACAGAGGGCTTTCATGGCAGCCTCTTTCTGACAGCAGCAGGCCCTTAACCTGATCCATCAGGTGGCGTGTGTATATATATTTGAGTGTGTAGGAGGAGGCAGAGATGAACAGAGTTCTGGCCAACCACTACAAGCTCTTTCACTCCATCTCTTCTCTTTTTGCTGTACTTTTTTTCTTAGTTCACTCTTCTATTAAAATCTATACTTGTTGCAGTAGACAACTACACAGTTATCACAACTGTGTCTTGCACAAAAGTGTATTGCTCATTACAAACAGTAGGGGGCAATGGTCTCATCTCAAGGAGAGTTTTAAAGCTTTGCCATGTCTATATGTATGCTCTCTGTCTTCACAAAGACTTGTTTGAACTGGCTGCAGCACTAACCTAAGCTTACTGTACAGAGTCTTAAATTATGTATGCATAACCATTAAAAGGCCCTCAATAACTCTGAGACTATCTACTTGTTCACTGTAGGAAAATTATTTTAAGAAATAATCCTTGAATGAAATAACTATCCATACCAACAATAGCTTTATTGTTAATTTAGTCACTTTGTGTTGATGAGTAAAAACAATTCTCCACTTAAGCTTTGTCTATCTTCATATTTCATTCAGTACACTGAGACCAGCTCCAAAGCTTAATACTATTAATAAAACATGCTTACAACTGTCAGCTAAATCTCAATAACATATATATTCCAGTGTCTTATGAGATGATACATTTTTCAGCATTTTCACTATATCAAATATATATCACTATATCATTTCAAGTCATATAAATATTTTGAGCTTTTAAACACACCAGCACAGCCATAATGTGTTACCTGGGTTGGCGAGGGGGGGTCTACCCTGGACTCCTGCACCTGGGTGTGAAGCGCCATTGTTAGGTGATCCATTGTTGTTTCCATGATGCTGCAGATGAGTTGGAGGGTGGCTATGATGGGGATGGTGGTGCATGTGGTGACCATGATGGTGATTGTTGTTGCTAGGGCCGACAGAGTGATTGTTGTTGCCAGGGCCAACAGAGTGATTGTTGTTGTTATTGTTGGGCATGATCATTCCACCATTCTTACTGGGAGGTGGGCCACTGTTGCCTGGGTTGCCAGTGGGATTGTTGCGATCCCACATGTTGACAGTCTTGTTGTAGGCATTGGGATCACCCCATGTGGATGTTCCATCATCAATCTCCATCTTCCTGCGGATGGAAGGAGGGGAGGGCTCTTCCCAGCCAGTGGGCTCCATACCTTGGTCCTGTTTGTTGACACTGCTCCAGCTAGAGACGTTCTGCTTCACAGAACCAGGTCCACCCCAAGAACCAATACTGCCACCTCCTCCACTGCCATTGCTACTGCTACTGCTTTCCTGGGGCTTAGAGGAACCCCAGCCTCCCTGCGCTGGGCCATTGGCACATGGGGTCTCCCCCCAGCTGCTATTACTCACAGCAGAAGCAGGCTTACCCCAGCCTCCTCCTCTATTTCCTCCTCTGGAGCTTTCCTTCCACCCACTATTTCCTCCTCCTCCTTCTCCTTCCCACATGCTGCTGGAGGACCCATTGTTCTTGACTTCTGCTTCTCCCCAGTCCCTTGTGGTGGAGCTGTTTGAGCCTCCATTACTGTTGCCCCAACCATGGGAGCTTTTGGGACCCTCTCCCCAGTTAGTAGGCTGGCTTTTTGTCTGACCATCATCCCAGTTGGGTGACTTGTCCTCAGATCCCCAGGATGGTGAGACTACACTTTTAGGACCATTGGTAGGCAAAGGGTCTCCCCAGCCACTGGTGGTGCCATTCGGGGCTTTATTCAGTGACTGTGGGGGTTCCCCCCATCCTGATCCAGTCTGGATTGGCTGAGGTGGAGGGGCTCCCCAGCCAGAGGATGATGATCCTTCACTGTCACTTTTTCCTCCAGACCCAGGCCTTTGACTAGGGCCAGTGTTGGTGTTTATGGTACCTCCATTGGTGGATGAGAGTCCACTATTAGAGCTGGAGCTTCCGAAGGTGTCTGAGCTGCTGTTGCTCTTCACATCATCAGAGTTGGCTTCTTCCATCTCCCATACAGTGTGCTGTCGGATGGGGGTCTGTCCCCAACCCGTGTTACTTAATACCCTTGGGTCCAGGTCCTGTCGGGGTAGCACAGGGGTAAAATCCATGCTTGAGGACCTGTCTCTATGGTGGGATCGACCTTCGCTGCTGTCCCCACTACCCTCACTTGCTGGAGCTGTTCCAGACTGCTGGCCCCATGAGCTAAGTTGCTGCTCTTGGCCTGAAACAGAACTACCAGCGTCTACTGAGTCCCAGCCTTTAGCTGCATCTCCACCACCAGAGGATTTTCCCCAGTCACCCCAGCCACCACTTCCATTACCCCCACCACCACTGCTGCCTTGGCGGCCCCAGGCAGAGAGGCCTCCAGAAGGAGCTGAATCCCAGCCGGAGTCCTTGGGGGAGTCAGCTGCCTTATTTTCTCCACTACCCCATACAGAGCTGCCTGTTGTGTCCCCATTGAGCTGGGATGATTCAGTGGGTGACTGGCCACCCCAGCCAGTTAATCCATGGATAGGGCTCATAGGCTCCTGAGCTTGCTGCTGTTGCTTAGTATGGTTTGGTCCGTCAGTGTTAAGGTTAGCAGGTTCCATATTGAAGGACAAGCTTGTGTTGGTTGAAGGGTGCTGTTTATCATTTCCGTTAGCACTTAACATGCCACCCCAACCACCTCCACTCGTATCCGCACCTACCAAGGTCCCATTTCCCATGTTTCCATTGCCATTAATACCAGGTGGAAGGGATGATGAGTTGGACCCCCCATTAGGGCCAATACCACCACCCTCATGGCCCAGAACAGGCCAAGCTGATGGGTTGGCATTAGGATTTAGGTTCAAGTTAAAATTGGGAGAACCCCAGTTATTGGGCGCTCCTACTCGGCTACCATTCATACCATCTTGTTTCGCATCCGAGACCCAGCCTCTGTTACTAGATAATGTGTTGGCTGACCCAGATCCTGTCATCATGTTATTGTTAGATTTGAGAGAGGGGTAGTGGGCCTGCTGGCCTGTGGCACCTGTGGCCATACTCAGAAAACTATTACTACTGGTGGTAGTGACAGCACTGGTGCCTGAGTTGGAACTAGCTGAGCCCAAGGGGCATTCTGTTGCTGCAGGTTGGCTGGGGTCACTACTGCGGCTGATGGAGGGCCAAGTTTCTGTGTCACTTCCGTCAATAATCACTTTGTCCCAACTGTTGGCACTGGAGGAGCTGTCAACTGGCAAAGAGCCTCCCCAGTGAGAGGTCTCATACTGGGCACCAGGGCCACTCTGAAGGGATATGTCTAGAGAAAAAAAGACAGAGCAGAGTTGAGATGAAGGGAAACAGAGGAATACAATAGTTTGAAGCCAGTTTTAAAAGCCTAACTAGGGACAGGGGCTACAGCTATATGCACCCTTTATACATCAGTTGCATTGCTTATTTGTGTGTAACAAAATTTATCTGTCAAAGTTTATGACACAGTCAGAGACAAACAAGATGATTTAAGTCGTAGAAGATGAAGAAATGCAAAAAATGAAGATATGGAATAAGAATGCAGAAGAGAAAAAAGGTGAAAAAGAGACAACATAAAAGAAGAAGAAGAGGCAAGAGAAGAAAATAGATTAGGTTAGACTAAGGAACATCATGTAATACAGCCCCTCTTAGTTCTCTGGACCAATTTTATCTTCTTGGTTGGTTAATGCTAGCTATCAGACTTGGCAGGGTGAGATGGTCACACTTGCCCGTTCCACAATCCAACTCATAATCAGAATGCACAGCCAAGCGTGCTACATGTCATATCAGCTATGGCATATCCATATATCCTTCCCCTGGTGCAGTCAGCCAAACAGAAACAGGGAGATGGAGCCTTCACCTTCTTCCTTTTACCCATCCTTCTTTTCCTCTTACTTACTTACCGATTCCATTTTTATTTCCAATTCGTTTCCTCTTTCCTTGCTGTCTTGTTTTGCCCCTTACTTCCTTCTCACTCTCTAGCTGCCCTTATCTATTATTATACCTCCCACCTCTCTCTCTCTCTCTCTGTCCATGTCTCCCCTCTCCTTTTCTGCACCCACCTCTTTCCTCAGCCTTTAATTTCTCCCTCTCTCCCCTCTGCTCTCCTCTAACACCCAGCAGTGAGAGGCCCATCCGTCTCCATCGTGCCTTCGCTGGCTGGGGCTGTGAAGGGAAGCCCAAGTGGAACGACGCTCATTTATTGGAATGAAACCAAGGCAGCTTCTCATCCATCACTCCCTACAGTCCACCAGGCCTGCTCCTCCTCCAATTGCACCATACAATGAAACCAGAAAACACTTCCTCCAAGCTTGTGTGAATATGTTTTGCTACTGTACTGCTGACTTCTCACCTACTTGCATACAATCAATAGTGTATGTGTTAGTGTGCAATTGATTGTGTATACTTCTAGATACATTTTACCTCTATCTGGGAAATAAGGACCTCATGTAAAACTTACCCAACTACTTACAGGACTTTAAGCATGATCTACCAACAATTCTCTAATCAACATTCAATTGGACACAAGGAATTTCATTAAGAACAAAAGCATCCCCTCAGAGGGGGAACTAATAATAGTCTCAATGCTGTAAAGGGGTAATCAATCAGTTCGAGGCAGCTAATCAATGATCTTATTAATGCTAGTGGGTGAGAGCAGAGATGCTATCAATCCAGCATGCAAACATTCTAACCACTAGGCCAGCCTCACGTTACGGTCTAAAAAGTCAATGATAACTACTGCTATGAATCTCACCAACACACAGGCCAACCAAGCATATGAAGGGAGAAAAGAAAATTAATATGTATTACTAAAAAGTGTGTGTAGATAACAGCTAGTTTTCCAACATAGAACAAAAGTGGATGGTTTAGTAGTAAAACAGGAAATGCGTTACTGCATGTAAAGTACTATACAATCGTGTACAACCACCACATTCCTTATGAAAATATACATGCTGACTAAGCTTATAAGGTGGCTGTAACACGTTAAATATGAACAAATTGTAATGCCAGACCATGTACATCACTAATGTCCTTTTCAACAAGCATGGGAACCTTAATAGACAATAATACTCTTCTGGTTACCCTCCTGAGCAGCTGCAGTAAGCCCACTAACATTTAATTATAAGATCCAGGCTGTGTTTGTAAAATACTTGCCTTGTTTGGTAATTAAGCTGCCTTACTTTCTATTACTCTGCCATTAGCTTTCATTGTATTATTGCAGTGATTTCCATAATAGTTAGAAGTCATCCATCATGGGAAAAAGAACCAGTGGCCAAAACAATACAGCAATACAGATGAGGGAAAAGTTCATTTGTTTGAGGAGTGTGGTCACACACAAGCAAAACAACTGGCAGATATGTGGCTTTAAACAACAAGACACAGAGTGGCTACGAATGCAATTTTTGCCTCAACATACTTATCTCCACTCCCCAGGCAGTCTTATCACACAGGTTCGTCAGACAGAAAAAATACTCAAAACATCACAGCAAAAGCAATTCCTCACTACTGATGTATAAAAGCCACTTCATTTTGAGGAAAGTTAGAAGTTGTTCAAACAAGCGAGATGTTGGCCTTCAATTAGACTCTCCATAAGTTTTCCATCTTCTGATAAGGTAAGGATAAGGTATATTTGTTGTAGTTAAGTAGTGAATTTAGTGTATGCTATATATCTTTGGGTGGTTTTATATTTCATTAGTCATTACCATAACCACCAAATAAACCCTCCACAAAACAAAACCTTTCCTACACTGAAGTGTATACAGTACCATGCCAGTTGAATCATGACACAGAAATCTGCTACTTCTATGAATACTATTCAGTACTACAACCACCACATTATGCCAACTCTTTGTGACTATTCTTTGCAAGGATTGTATAGTGAAAGCAGCCAGGGACATACACACTGATTCAATGAACAGAAGGGGAAAAGAGCTTCCAATAACTTGATTACATCTCTCTTTTGTTTTTGTCATGTAGGAATAGTGTCGTTGTGAAAGGAGAATATCCTATCTCCACATCTATAGTAGTTACAAACATTTTTTTAAATGCACCTAAATTTAGGTATTAAAGTATCAAATAACTCTGCTTGAAACAGTAAATGAGGTTTGAGTTTCAAAACAGTATCCGTGTCTTTCACAAACGGCTGGTTTGGCAGCATTTCAGAACTATTGATTTGGTGCATGTTGCCTGCTACCCAGTCAAGTTGTAAAGAAAAGAATGAGAAAAACAGCTGGCCTTTCAGTTAACACTGCAAGCTGTTAGTGACTGGTAGGAATTTTGTTTTCTCCATGCAGAAAGAAAAACAAAACAGTATACGTAAAAGCTATTAATGTTACTTACTCCCTTTTTGCTTAGTCCCAGACTTGACTTGAAACATATGTATGAAGCTCCAAGCCTACAGTCTCAGGAAGATTTTGTTCAGTCAACCCCTCACCCTTCTCTGTGTATATCTTCCTTTCCCTCTATCTCTTTCTTTGTCTCAGTCTCATTTGCACATTTTGTTTCCTGAAGAGCGTAAAATAGGTTACACGATAAACTAATCAAAATCTAGAAAGCAGCAGCTACCACATAAAACAAAAATGAAACAGTGGAGTGTGTGTTGCCAGAAGAGGAAAAAAGGGGTGCACATAGATCCACACAAGAGTGGGAGTGAGAGTCAACCCACAAAATAAATTTCAATGCCCATACACTGCCGCTACTAGGTGCCTGGGCAATACATTATGTGCACCAAGTGTGTGCAGAGTAGTAAATGTATTACAAGCTTTACAAAAGTAGTATTTATAGTCAAGACTATTGTATGAGATTGCATTACAATGAAGTTTTATGTTATTCTCTCTACCGCTGTAAATACGTGTATGTGTACATGCGTTGACTAATACAAAACAGCCTTGATTTCCCTTTCACCTCAACATGCCTCAATTGTTCTTCTTTTAACTCCCTCCCTAGACATTCCAACAGAAAGGTCTTGCTGATACCTGGCAAGGCAGCAATTTGGCAGTCGGCAATACTAACACAAACTGAATATAAAAAAAAAAGAAAGGGGGGAAATTATTTCCATCCTCCAGTTGCAATCATGTGACAGTAATGCAGTGCTGCTTTCATTCTGGTTGCAATTAGGAGGGCGGTCACTGATTACTCTTTGTGAATGAAGAGGGTCAAAAATAAAAACAAAGAGGCCCTCAATGGCTCCCCATGTTTCTAACAAGACTGCCTGTTTGTGTGCAAGTCCATGTGCATATACAGGCCTGTTCTCTGCATACAGAGAGCAGGCATACCTGGACTAATGCTGACTAATGCTAACTAATAACAAACATTTCTGCTAAAAAAAATGACATTAAAGACATTAAACAAATACAACAACACAGTGAAGCTGTGTGATTTCAGCTTGACAGAGTTACAGCAGAAATACGCAAAAGATGAGCTCCAGATAATGAGACTAGCTCCCATCATAGAAATGTGCAGGTAGCCAAGAATTAAATGCCCCCCCTTTGAATCAAATGAAAGGCAGGGTGACAGAAATAGGGAGAGATGGAGGAAATTCTGGGGGGAGGGGTTGGCACTCACAATGGCAAAGGAAAAAAAAAGGAGACAGTGAGGGAGAAAGCACGAGCAGAATAGGAGAGACGGTGTGGCAATAAATGGATTTCTTAGTTTTGTGAGTTTGTCTGTGAGCATCAGACTAAGCTTGGTGATCTCAAAGCAAACTGTGGGCTGGCATAAACCAGAGCCAGAGCAGGATGGGATGTTTAGTAGTCATTTGTCCCCAAATAGACCCTCTCCATTAGTCTTTGAAAAGGAGCTTTATGCTCCACTTGGATCAAAGATGGCATACACTTGTTTTTTCCGGAAGCAGAGAGAAAAAGAGACACTGAGGGAATGGTCACAGGAGGGTTTAAAACCTCATCTTTCATGTCTGTTTACCTCTGCTGAGAGAAGAGAGAAAATAGGAGAGCGATGGTGACTTCTCTGGTTTCCCTGACAGAGGCTGGAATAATGAAGCCACTAGGGGGTTGCCTGTGTGTGTGTGTGTGTGTGTATATATATATATATATATATATATATATATATATATATATATATGTATACATATACATGTGTGTGTGTGGGGTAGTTAAATTTACATCTTATCAGCAGAACATTTGAAGAAGTGAAGAAATTAAATTGAAGAACATTACAATTATATTACAAAGCCTCTGAAAAAAATATAATATGCATTAGTTTCTGCCTCATTCTGCAGACCAATTGCTTTTTTCTTTTTTTTTTTACTAAATGTAACACTCTATTCCACTTTCACACTAAACATTTCATGTAAATGAGATATTTTCAAAACACAACCACTACCTGCAAATCAAAGGGGCCTAAATGAAAGAGTCAAGTGTGTTAACAGCACCCAGCAGTGCGCCTTCTGGCGACATGCTCTGTCTGGGTGACCAGCAAACAGCTGTTGGGCTGCCGTTCCCACAGTCTTAAGAGGACCCCCCCACTCCAGCACCTGCTATTGCAGAGCCAGTCTGGAAGGCTGCTCTGGACTACTTAATGGTTCCCAGTCGGCTGAGAGATGGGGATGGTGGGTGCGACAGAGGGGTGGAAGTGGGCAGGGGGTCTTCTGTCTGGTGTTTGGGACAATTAAATCGGTTTAGGATAGCTGAGGTTACGTGGGAGTGGTGTGAATGCCCTTGAATCTAGAGAGGTTTGCCTTTCAGATTTTGAGGATGAAGTGGTGTGTGTGGATAGCCTATAGGAATGTTATACATCACACACACTTCGCATAAATGTATAACTATATTATGACCCGATATGGTACATTTTCAGTAGAATTTTTGAGCCAAAAAGATGTGTAAAGTAATCAAAAAACAAGAAAGAACAAAATGCATTTAAACAAATTATTAAAAACAAAACTCAATGAATAAAAAAATATATAAATATATAATTATTGTGTGTGCACGGATGTTTGTCTGTGTGTGTGCATGTGCATAAATTTCCCTCTGAGCCAACTGGCCTGCAAGGCAGACACAGATCTGAGAGGACACAACTAGGTCAGACTAGTGTGTTCTTACTGCAGCATAGTCTCTACATATTGTGCACATGCAAACACAAACATATATAACTATAAAAATGTTTGAATATCTTATAGGCCTTCGGGCCATACTAACCTCTCTGGTGAGGTTAGTATGGCCCGAAGGCCTATCATGATGTGACGGAGCCATCACATCATTATAGGCCTTCGGGACATACTAACCTCACCAGAGAGGTCAGAAAGAGCTACCTTAGAGATTCCTTCCTTATACTTACTCTAAGAAAGGAAACTTTGTGTCTGTAACATGATAATTTTGACAGAAGTTGGACATTTAGATTTAGAAAAGCTATCAATCATTTTCATACCATGAGGATGATGATGTTGGTATGCATAGTTGTTGACTTCAAGATTTGGTTGATTTAATTAAGTCGAAAAACAGAGTAGTAAACGTTTAAACGGTTGAAGGTTTGAAAGGTATTTTATCAATTCTAAGGATTTATGATCATTTTACAATATGTATTATCTCAAACTTATTCTACAACAAAAGGACTAATGTCCTGGGATAAAAAAAAAGGTTAAACTTTAACTACAATGTCCACTCTTTAAATCATCTATACTGGTTTTAACTACATGGCTGTAGATGGAAAACCCTTGGGACAAGAGAAGAGAAGGAGGTGGAAACCTAGCCAATGGCTACTTTGCCACAGGCTCTGTTGTACTGAGAGGCCGCTGGGAAAATCAGGGTGAGGTAAAGGCCAAACAGGATAACAACTGCGGGACTAGAACAATAATTAGGACATTATAGGTTAATGCACTCAACCAGGGGATCTTAACTAGTTTGGAGCTTCTAAATCTAGTCTCCTAAAGACTTGAGAGGTATCGCTTCTCTTGAGTGAGTTAAGGCTACAGCCAAATATAGAACCTGGCCTGCAGCTGTGCTAAACAGCTAGGCTCAGAGAGAAAATATAATAGAAAAAGGAAAACCCAGCTTCTGAGCTAATAATAACCAATAACAGGATAATGCAGAATCGATGCAGGATTAACAGATTTGGGCTCAATTGTTGAACTTTATGCTGGAATGCATTTACAATGCCCCCATTAAATGTGTTTGTATATGTACTAGGAAATAAAGCGAAAAATAGACATTCACCAAAACTGTTCCTGGCTGACTGGTGCTATAAGCTTGAGCATAAGAGTGACATACACTAGAGAACATACAAGGACTCGTTGGCTCTGTGATGCAGGGGACTGTAGTTTGCCGACTGGCTAGCCATGCACCACAGCTGCTGCAGATTTGTTTACTGAGTGCCTACTGAGCAAATGTTGAGTCAGTAATGAAATGTAGCAAAGAACAGTAAAGAAGCATTGATGAAAGGAAAGAGAGAGAGAGAGAGATAGAGAGAGAGAGAGAGAGAGAGAGAGAGAGAAGAGAAGTTCTGCAAATATGCTAGCTCTACAACAAACATAAAAACATTATGTGGTGTAATGTGATGGTTATGATTGCTGTTCAGATAGAAAAAAACCTCTAGCAACCCTGTAGAAGGAAATGCAATGAAAATCAGGAAATCTTGAGTGTAGAAATTAAAAAAATAAGGTGCTGTCCAAAAATATATGTAACAGTGCGATAAATAACTTATGGTCATCCTTTATCAACACACTTGCATTCAAATACACACAATCATATGCACAATGAGCACCTTAAGGCAGGTTCAATATTAGTGATCTAAGGTGGCCACCAGTGAATTCATTAAAAAGCTACCACAGGCTATGGAGGTTTGTGTGTATGTGTGTATGTTGTCCTGTGAGTGGGAAAAAAGGAGCACTTTAGATGCTAAATAATTGGAACTATGTTTTTCTTACTTCGGAATATCTAAACATGAATTTGCTTTTCCTTTGGAGTTATTATTTCCAGTTTTGTGAGCACCACAATCCAGACTTGCACACAAAAACTGTAGCCAAAATATAGCAAACATTAACAAAAACTAAAATAAAAAAAACAAACTAAATTACAGCCACCATCAAAACATCCAAATTAAAGAAAATTCTCAGAAGTGTATTTCTGGGAACTTTTTTGTTTACACAAACCTGGACGGTGTTTGCCCGCAGCAGACACAGCAGAGTTTGGGCTGCTGGTATTTGTAGAAGAAGAGTAAGATGATGAGGGTGGAGAGGAGGAAGAAGAGGAGGATGAGGAGGAAAGGGTGAGAGCACTGAGGGCTCCTGCAGGCAGTGGTTGGCCTCTCTTCAGTAGCTGCTTGTGCTCCTGCTGGCGGAAGCGTGGGGGCACCTCTCTGGGCGGGTAGCGAGCACTGGCAGAGGACGACTGGCACTGCTGCTGAGGGAGAGTCTGAGTCGGGAGCTGGCTACTGGAGGGGGCACGCTTCCCATTGCCAGAAGAAGAGGAAGATGAGGAAAGGGGCAGCGTGGGGCTGGCGGGATGGAGGTGGTAGGATGGGCCGGGACTAGGCTTAGTGGGAGCAGGCTCTGGCACTGGATGGATACAATACACAGGGACAGAGGCATACACACACATACAGACACACACATAGACACACAGACACATGCAGGTAACAGGGTATTAATGTTGGGTTAACTCAGTATTAGTCCTTTATATAACAGACATTATATTTGTCTGGGTAGTTCTGAAATTTTTATTTCTTTTATAACAGTATGTGACAATATGTTGATATGTTAGCAGTCTTTGATGGAACAAGGGGACTAATCCAAAGACATGTCACACATTTGAACAACACACACATATCAGCAGACATGTTTAAGTGTCAAAATGTTCATGTAATCTCTGTAAATTAAATTTTGTGTATTGTACTAGTGGTCAGCAGGTGGAGACGAAGGACATTAAGATGTATCTATTTGCATTGTGTCATTGCGCAGACTACCCCTTTAAGTTAACCGTCTCATACATCTTGTTGTTCAACATATGTTACTGGCCCAGAGACACGCTGAAAAGGTCAAATTTTTTTTCTTACAACTGAGCACAGACACACACTAACATATGGAGACACCTTGTTTCCTCTTCATTACACTCTCCTCTCCTTCTTCACACACACACACACACACACACACACACACACACACACACACACACACACACACACCTGGCCTCAGTCTGACCCTTTCCCTGTGGTTGCAGTGACCAGCCAGACATAATGGGGCATCATCACTCTGAAAGGACCTGGATATCTAGCAACCAAACAGATTGGCTTGGCTAAACTTTCCTCTCTATGGTACTGTGAGACTGAACAAAAAAAATAATGTCTGTGTGTGTAGGAGGAATGTTGTTCTTAAAACCAACAAATAGTGGAAAATGGATGTGATAGAAATAATTAGTTAAAGCTTCAATCTGTGTCCAGTGTGAGAGTCTGAACTCTTCTCATAGCAGTCCTGTACTGCAGTGTTAGCAATTAACACACAGGCCAATGCTGCCACACTGTAGGTTAAAGTAAATTGAGAGTGCAGAGGTATTCACTGCGCCTGCCAAGAGGTTTTCTAAAAGCATGGTTAAAAACAGAGGTCCTCTCAGTGAGCGCAACATAAATCCAGATGGCTGCCTACCTGCTGACACACAGAAAGAGCAGCAATAACAAGGAAACGGAGACAAATTCAAAATAAAAAACAGTACATGGAGAGAACTACATATGTATTGGGAGGCAAAACATCATAGTCTTTCTTTTCTTCTATTGGGGTCCTTAACAGACACACTTTCACACGGGTGTACACACACGCCTTTGTATCTTTCTAGACAATATAAAAATGCACTGCACACACCACATATAACACACACATACGCAAAAAAGACACTTTTACAGTTGCCTGCAACCCCTTCCTCAGATGAGACTTTCGTCAGAATCATAATGATCTTTTTTATCACTGTATTAAGGGGTACAACGAAAGCGCCACCGCACACCACAGGAAAATGCAAAAAACGACACAAGCGACGAGAAATAGAACAATACTTTAGTCAAACACACATGCATCAAGAGGGAGGGAGAGTGAACAAGCCTGGCCCCCTCCAGCAGTATCTAGCTGGCTGTTGGCTTGGAACTGCAGCTGGTGACGCACATTTCTGATTAAATTCAGCTCATCCCGCCTGACGCTGCCTCAACCAATCAGACAGCAGGACAGTGAAAACATACTTCCCTGCCCCCTTTCCTCTCTATCCTCCCTGTGCTGATCAACGCCCCCTCCTCTGCCTTTCCATCAGCGGGTTGCTTCATAAACCAACTGCTCTTTCTTTTTCCATGTCCTATTTTCTGACTGCCTGTCTCTCAACCTGATATTCTACTCTCCCCATGTTATTCTCCCTCTTTGCTTTATTCTTGATGATCCCTCATCTCTTGTTTTTGTCTCTTTCCTCCCCCATCTTGTTTCCCTTTTACTAATCTCCCACTTCCTTTCCCCATAACTCCATCATCCATCACTATTCCAACTACAACGCAATTTTGCTACCAAGTGAAAAGTTTTTGGCCCTTCTGTGCCCCTCGGGGCGCAGCTTGTAGTGCTTCATGCTGCTGACTGTTGACAGTTGCAGAGCCAACTTTCCAACTAGTCTTGAAAGCAAGACTGTGACGTAAGCAAAACTGACACTTTTTCATTGTGGTTAAGTATTAAAGATAAAAATTAACCACATAGATGTAGCATACGATTGCTGCTGTGGATTTAGAGCCTTAACTTTCGGTTGTTTTTATGAACCCATTCCACCTCTGCATATCTCCTTTCTGACATCAGTTCAAACAAATCACACCATATTGGTCTTTTCTGATCAAATTGTCTGGGTGTTACTCAGCCAGCTCACCGTTTGTCATGGCCGCCAGTCTGATACAAGAAGCACAGAAGACAGATACAGACAGACAAGTTTGCTGGTACACACACACACTTCAAACAGTTGTTGTTGTACTAACAAGAGTGTATCCATACTACAACTCCCTTATGCTGTTGCAGATGATCGCATCTAATTTCCTCTGCACAATCAATGATTCAATTCTCTACATCAGTTATGATGTGTTTAAGACCACATCACAAACCTGCTCAATTACATGCTTGCAAAAAAAGATGAAATGATCTCTCATTTTTCAAGGAAATTGTTGCTATAACACTATCCAGCTGGGTAATGTGTAACCCTCTTTGGTGTAATTTGTTTTTAACAAGTATATCAGTGAGAATTAATCTCCTAAGCGGGAGGGAGAGTGTGCACATGTCTGGAAATTAGACAACAAAAAATGGCAGTTTAAATGTTTAGGAGGTAAGAAAAATCACCCCTGTGAGAAACACAGCTCCCCTCTACCCTGAACAAACATAATACATTTACAGAGACGTGTCTTTTAATTTTGAGGAAGACAGATCTTTTCTTAAACCATGATGGATCTGCAAGTGCTTTTCAAGGGGTGGGGTTTACATAAAAAGACTATGAAGGGGGAAAGAAAAGAAGAAAATTGGGGAATTTCCTTCAGATGAGAGTGCATATATAAAAGATTAAATGAGGAAAGCAAATAACATTCAACTTCCAGTGAAATGGAATGAAATCCACACAGTAAATGAGTGAGGTTGCAAGCGTATTGCCTAATTGACATGGTTAAGGTTAGGGCTGTGGTTTGCTGTACACCTGAGTTGAACTGGGTCATTTCCTTGATTACATTGTATCTAAGTGACTTGCTATTAACACTAGTCATGCTCAGATGAAGGCTTATGGCTGGAACGTGTCAGCAATGATATTCTAGTAAAAAGTGAAGCTCTATCTGCAATGACTGCTTTGATGGTGTGTCACCTTTTTGTACTTTATCTAATTGCAGCTTCTAAATATCTAGTCACAGTTAGCTTTTTAAGAACTCTACAAACTGACACTTTTACCGACTGTCCCTAAATCAGGTTGCAGACCAATGTGGTGGGTCAATTGGACATTTGGCAGTAAATCGATTATCAGTGGTGAATCAAAATAATTAAGAACCATCTTCTATTACGCCTTGTTTTTACAAAATTTTACAAAAAACAGCAACAAAAAAACAAAGCAACTGATTTTTTTTAACTGTAAGAGTCAACTATCAACCTTAAACTTAATCTTGATCAGAAACCAATATATGCTGAAAATAATCCCTTTGTGGGAAGAGGTAAATACAGAAAGCAGGGCAAATGAGTGTGTTGTGCAAACCAAATTTAGACTTATGTGGTGGTGATCTTAGTACCTCTAATTGAAGTTGAAAAGGAGAGCCAATTAAATAAGCATCTGTAACAAGTGCACTATAAATTCCATTAAACCCTCCAGCTGAGGCACTCTCCGTAACCTTGCACCAAACTTTTAATTACAGCCCATCTTCAAACTAAATGGTTAATTACACACAAAGAGTGAGTGGTGAGAGAAAGAGCAATAGCTTTAAAAATAAGAGAGCAAGTGAGCATAGATGATGAAAAAAAGCATACAAGGCAGAGGGAAAGTGTCTATTATTGTAAGAACAACTGTGATTGGTTCCCTTAGCATAGCGCCAGGCAATGCAGTTTCCCACATCTCTTCTGTCTATTGTCTGCAGAACCACTTTATTATGCAGCCGTGTTTATAGTAGGGGGAGGGAAGGACACAACACACAGGCCTGCCTATATGCCCTACACAATGGTGCTTTTCCCTACTCCAACAGGGGCTAAGAGGTAGAGAAAATAAGGAAAAGCAATACTGTTCTAAAATGGGTTTGCATCTGTGTAAAACAAAGGGACATAATTTAGTGAAATTAGTGATACAAGGTCCATTCAATTTTGTCCAATAAATTAGAAGCTGAAAGAAATTTTAAAGTGCAAAGACTGACTAAGAACATGACCTTTTATATCACACTGAACATCTCCTTACACAAATTATCTATTGAAGTATATGTGGGCTCTTTTCAACATTACCCATTCCACTACTAGATACACGGTCTATGATCCTCACAATTGGTGACTTTATTCTCTAAAAATGAGTACTTACTTTAATGAAAGACAGTGATAATAATCCATTTTGTACCAAATTTCTCTAACAGGTAAACAGGAGCACATTAATGTGAGACTTGGTTGTTTTGACTCCGTAACCAAGAGGATGCTTTAGTCACAGGGGGCAAGTTTATGTGTGTTCATACACACATGGGAGGGTCAAGTGGGTGTGTCTCTATGAGGTCCCATCTGTCAGTATTAGTAGAGAAAAACAGAAACTCCCTCACTCACACACAAAATAAAGGCAAAATTTCTCACCCCTCACCCTTCCTATATAAAACCTTGTGAATATAGAGACTGACAGTTGCCTAACGCACCTCCATTTTGCCTCTTGTGACCTCCTGTGCCCTCTTCCCATGCCACGCCTCTCCACCCTCTCCATCTAATTAGTGCCCCCCCTTCTCAAGTTGTGGTTGTTCATCTCAGATATGTCTCTCCTGCAAGATGAAAGATGAGTCTAATACCTCATGGCTTCAATGAAAATGCTTTGTAATACTATACTGTATAATATTACTAGATGAAATCTGATCAAATTAAACTACACTGGTGGAATAATATGGTGTCTGGATATTTCTATTCTCTTCACTGTGGTCTAACTACAGTTTGACAATGGTATGAGGGAAGAGTGAGCCCTGGGCCCCTTATGCAGACACACAGGCATGACCATATACACACGCATATAACAACCTGGGCCTCAAAACACAGGCTGAATTGTCATTCAATTGTCAACAGCTGAGCTACATCCTATTAATTTGCCCGATATCTGAAATGAAGCAGTTCATTGTTGGGGGAAGAGAAAATGATGTGGGAGGGGCGAAAGGTATCCAATGGGCTCTCTTGTCAGCAGCTTGTAAGTGATCATACTACATGAATACACAGAGAAGAATTGTATTGTTTTCGTTTGTGCGCCCCTCTTGTTTCCTTTCTCTCTCCCTCTCAGCACTTGACATGCATGCAGGGTGAGTACACAGGGGGTAGAGGAAAAACAATTATGCTTGGCAGTCATAAATCCACAGGACGTAATTCACAAGCTATTCACTATTAATTCATTGAGTGTTTATAAATGTGGTTAAGTGAAGAGAAAAGCAGCCCAAACGCTAAAGTAAATTAGCCTCTAATTAGATTCCAATTCATGAAATTCCCTTTCAAAGTGTTGACGCAATTAATAGCATGAGAAATTGCAAATTAATCCAATGCAGAATTATACGACACACTTGTATTTATGTGCCTCTCGCCACTTTGAAAAATATAAGGCTGTTATCACCGTGGTGACACCGTGTAAATACATTTCTCCCCAGATGTGGTCGCCGGGGCCGAGCATAGCGAGGTTGAAATGAAACGGGAGCAGGAAACGGTGTGGGAAAGGAGGAGAGTGAGGGACAAGATAGTGACAGGCATTATATTTCTTCTCTAACCTTTCAGCAGTAAAAAGTGCATGAGCGGCAAAAACAGAGATTGCAGATTTTCTGATCTGTGTGTGGGAATGCATTAGACGTATCATGGTATTACTGTGACTTTCTGTGCCTGCATGTATGTATGTATAAGAGTATGTGCATGCTAGGAGCCACCATGATTGCTTGCATAATATTGCTTTTGCTCTGCTACAATTCCATAGTATATGCATTTGCTTCAACCACTGAGAACAGATTGAAAGGATCCAAGTCCCTGTAGGGAGGGAGTGTGCATATCTTTTAATGTGATTGTGACTACAGATACATTTTCAGTAGCTTGACTGATATGTAATTTCTGTGTGTGTGTGTGTGTCTATTTTGGCATTTGCATGTATTGTCAAGGCTGGTAGGTATGTGTAGCAGTCAAGGTGACTGATTGTGATTACAGTGGTGGCAGAGATTGTGATGAATCTGCGTGTGTGCTGAGGGTTGAATATTCAGCATCCCTCTGAGGTAATGGGGACCAGGAGAAAAAAGAGGGTGTGGGGGCTGCATCAAAGGTCCAGTGGGGGAGGTGGTTTGGGGCAGTGTGACACCGTCTCGTGGAACCATGCATTCGTGAAGCTTCCTGCCTAATGGGGGGCAGAGAAGTTAATTCCACTGCACTGAAGCTTTATCTCATTTTCATACATATGAACGCGCCAGGCCGAGATCGATTACCGCAAACAAATTGAAATGCCTGGGACCAAGGAGGCCTGCAGAGACGGAAGCAGAAAAAGACGGTGAGGATGGGGGAGGTGGTGTGCATGTGTATGTGTCTATGAATTTCTGAGAGTGTATAAGGAAGGCAGAATTCACTGATATGGATGGAAAGACACAAATAACTACCACATACTGATTTTCCCCTACCTTTCTGCATATACGCACAAACCTCTATTATTTAGTGTCACGCATGAAAACTCATTCCAGTTGATGATCCCTTCCTTCTAAGAGATATTACAGATGGGCAGTTATAAGCAAACTCACAGAGGTGCTGATTTCTTACTGAGCGATTAGTCACCAAACAGGCCCTCTTTCACCCTACTTTCTTTATCTTTCTGTCTGCATGATGACACACTACATTCACACAATCAGTTTCTCATTTTATGTCCGTTTCTTTCTCTATCTCTCATTAAACATATCATAAAATAAATGTCCATGTCATTAGTCCCGTTAGAGGTTAGCACCGTCATTGACTCCCAATGGTCATTTTTGGCACCCGTTTTGGCACTTGCTTTCCTGCTTTCCTCCCTTTCCTTCCTTCATTTTTGCTTTTATCCGACAGCAGAACACCCTATTACACTTCCCCTTTCTTCCACTCCTTTCCTTCCTCCTACCTCCTTCTTCTTAGTTGTGTCCCTGCCTGTTGGCCTCTTTTGCAGGCTGTTATCAAAATGCCCACCCTGCCCCTCACCATTTGATATTATGTCTAAATTTTAGAGCAATGCACAAATGTGCATAAAACAATATAGAATGTTCTTGACTGACTGGCACAATTCATATACAGACCCCTTAAAACAAGCAATATGGCTGCAGTCTCAAATTAATTGTGTGACTAACTCCTAGTCTAGCCCAACGTGCATTTCTTAAATATTTAGACATTCGCCAGCTACTTCTCAGCCAACAGCTGCTGGGCAACTAAAAAGCAGATTTCACCCTTTACTTATTACCACCACTGAGGTGCCCCAAAGCAGGTCATTTAATCACCAACTAGTCCAGTAAAGCTGATCAGGGGCCAACAGATAAGACTGGTTGTAAAAGGCAGGTGTGTATTTAAACTGTGAGTGTGAAGCAAGTGGAAACAGTGAATCTGCCCTGTGTAAATAATGGTTTAAAAAAAGATTTAAGCTGCACATCACAAAGTCTGCTTGTTCTCTCCTCACATATGCATATGTTCTTTGATCCTCTCTAAATACAATTTATGACAAGCACACTTTATCTGAGTACCATACAAAGAGACGTCAAATACATTTGAGACTGAATTCAAATAATACCTCTGAAAAAAATCCATTTCCATGTCATCACTCAAGAGCAAAAGAGCAGCATTAAATGCTTATTCACATTAGCGAGAAGCTAGCTATGTGTGAACCTTTGGCAATGCTAAGTATTTGTTAACATTTCAATTTGAAACTATAACAAATGTAATCAATCTATTTTAGCATCTTAAGAGAACATAAAGGGCATGTGAGGACACTGTTCTTTCAGCCCCAATCACTGCATTTCAGCCACACTCCATGCCCTTCTTTTATTACACTCCTCCTCTACCCTCTCCCTTCTCCCCTCACCCCATTCCCTCCCATCCCCTACCAACACCACACAGTGTGCTATCTAGGCACCCTCACGCTTCACTGCTTGGTGCTCCAGGCGTACTGGGCGTCCTTCTGCATTTGACTTCACTGTATCTGCTCTGCTGTGTGTGTTTTGTGTGTGTGTGTTTGAGACACAGCGAGTCAAATGGCACAATTGTGCATGTACAAATTGTGTGTGTCCATCTGTGTACAAGAACGTTAAATGCTATGTGTGTATAATGCGTGAATAACGTGTGCATGCATTCACGGGTCAGTCTGCGTTAATTAGAGCTGATTAATGCCCATCAGTGATTGGCATATAGTTTGTGAAAATGAGGTAGATGATAGACTGTAGTCTACTTGATCATGACACTCACCTTTGGGTTTCTGATCAGCAGCCTGCACGGAAAGAGAAAGAAAGAAAGATATTTAACAATTTTACAACTACAAAAAAACCTACAGGAGCTTTATATAAACAGTGAAGGACCAGTGTTACTGGGTAAAATGTCCAATCCATTTACTTTTCTTGTCAGCACTGAACAGAATAAATAAATTCTGGAGGTGTGCATCTACATCTATACAAATCAGCTAAATCTACTGAATATATTAAAAAGCATTACGAAGAATTGGTTCTTTAATGTGTGTGTGTGAGCATGTGCATCATTTTCATCTTCACCTTTTTCTGAGAGACGTCCTTCTTGGTCTTTTCTTCTTGTTTTTTCTTTTTCTTTTCTTCCATCAAATGGTTCTCTTTCTTCTGTTGCTAGCTTCTCTCAGCTGTCCAACAAGAAAGAGAAAGCGCAGTGAGTGAAAACATGAAGGAGAAAGGCTGGGATTTAGTGTCCTTTACTTTTTCATTAATACTATGACTATGCACACCCATGTGTATCAAACACTTGCATGTATGGCACAACTGCAATGTATGTGCATAGAGCTAATCACATTCCACACAAAAATGTTGAATTATGTCCACAAACAAACACACACACTGAGTATATAAACTTCCAGCCCCTTCCTTTTGATCCATGTGCAAGTTAGAGCCAAGTGTCTGGAAAAACTTTTCCACCAACAATAACCAATTCATACACAGCAGGCATGTCTCAGGAGCACTTTACTTCATGGCCAAAAACTGAAAAGGAGAAGATGTAAAGTGGTGGAGTAGAGGGGACAAAAAAGGGGAAAAAAGAGAAAATGAAAACCAAAAAAAAGGCATGTGTGAGTTAAAGAGAAAGACAAAGACAGAGGGTGTACAATAGGAGTGAAAGCCTGTGCGAAAAAAGCAGGAAGCAGCAAGAAAATGAAAAGCCAATGGTTAAAATAACTAAATGGAAGACAATATATAATCCATCAAACTGAGAGAATAAGATGCAAGGTCCTTTTTACCAAGATCTGTTTACAGTGGGCGTGAGTCAAACTAGCTGCATTGCTAGCCCCAAGGCCAGGGAAACTAAGTGCTTCATTTCAGCCTGTATTTCCTTTGGCTCAGTTTTAGTGACTGCTCCTGGAAACTATTAGAGGCATGAGCGGGACTGTAAGGAATAAATGTGTGTGTTTAGTCTTTGCTAAGTGCAACGAACACTACTATACAATACAACACTATCAAATCACATATCAAATCAATTATACTGCTCTCTAAAATGTGCAAGTGAAATCAATTATCTCCATGTCAGTATAAAATAATAGCCTATTTATGTTTGCTGGACATCCTGTGAAAACTCTCTAACGCGCACAAAAACCACACACACATGCAGACGCACACGCACACACACACACAGACAAATGTCACTTGTTTAGGGAGTCTTTATTTAAACCATTGTTAGTTAATAATGTTGTACTATGAGAGTAATAGCTAACAAACATGTAGTGGTTTAAGCCTCACAATTATGACAATGCCCGCTTTTTATGTTCTATATTATTATAATTAAATATATATTGATTCTGGGCTGTTGATCAAGGCAAGCAAAGACAGAATTGTAATGGGTGTTTTTGATTAATTTCTAAAATTTTAAAGACCATACGTTTTTATAATTAATTGAAAAAAATGATGAAGATGAACTGATAATGAAAATAGTCATTAGTTTAAGCTCTGGTGTTAATTACTGTATACTGTCTCACACAACAACACAACATGTGCCTATACAGGACATATGAATAAAAATATAAATGTATGAATGAATCATAACAGGAGATTAATGAAAGGCCTGCCTCGCACTGTACTGCCCATTGGCATGGAGTTGAAGCTGCGAATCAAAGACGAGAGGCCTCACAGAGAGCCTGATGCTGGAATAATGTTTCTGTGGCAAACGTAGACAAGGGTTAGACAAACATACAAATGGGTAGAGAAATAGATGGAGGAAGAGAGACATTGAACACTGTTGTCAACAGTAAGTCTAGAGCCTGGGGAAGACTGCCAGACTAGTGGCCATGGCAGCAGGCCTAAAATGAGAAAGAAGATATCAATCACCCAACATCACTATTTTTCTCCTCCATCTGGATTCTTCTCTTACTTATTTTTTGTTCTTCCTTTTATTGCTCCCTAAGGCAGTGTTCAGATAGATTTCAGCACTGCCTGTCATTCTTTTGAATGGGGGCTGTCCAGCAACACAGTAGGGGTGCCACTGCCAAAGCAACGTCATCAAGCAAGGTGCTGCGTTGGTCAATTCTAGGATCTGTTATTCAAACTGGACTTCCTGGATTGTGTTTAATGTCTCACTGTTGTTCACTGTTATGATGCATGGCTGTTTTCAGTCTGAACGCTTCTCTCTCTCTCTCACACAGTAACAGTCCTATTTTTCATACACACAGGAGTCTGTGTGTATTATTGTGCTTGTGCATTGTGAAGGCAGCCCTAAGGTAATAAATAGAAGCACCAATTATGTGTGAATGTGGGGGTTTGTGAGTACACAAATTATTGTATGCAGTGTGGCATGTGCAGTATACATGCAACAGCTTATTTATCATATTGTCATTCTCTTCCACATTAGGCCTCTCCTCAACCACCTAACATGATGATGACACACAATTCCCAATTTCCATTTCTACACCACCATCCCTCAACCACCAAGGGTTGGGGCTGCAATACAGTGAGAGAGCAAGCAAGCAGAGAAAGAGACCAGGGATATGGTAAATGGACTGCACTTGTATAGTGCATTTCTCTGTAACTGACAGTGCTTTACAATTTGCCTTTCATTCACCCATTAATTTTTGTATCCATTTATGTTAAATGACTAATTTCTGCTGACCTATATTTATCTTTATCTTATTTGTCCATGTGTCAATATACTATGGAAGGGTACAAATTAAAAAGTTTGTCTTAGTTATCAAATTGGAAGCAGCATAGTAGAAAAACAGTTGTTGCCATGTGAAATGTAAGAGAGGGAACAGTTGTCTTTTGAGCTGATGTAGTCAATGCCAAAGTTAGCTTCCCTACTGACCTCTGTTGCTCCCACATATGTGTATCTGTACCTGCCGCTCCCTCAGTACTGCTGACACCAGCATCTCCTCAGCAGTGACCTCCCAGCATCAGGTTTACCATTGCTGGCAGTATGACACTGCAATTAAGCAAAATATGTCCTGTTTTGAGGTTAGTGACCCACAAGGCCACAGTCTGTCTTTCAATTACCTCCTATATTAAAAGGGCTTAGTTCAAAACAGTACATAATGACTTAACTCTTGCCCTTGACCATCGTAAAACAACTGGGCATTGTTCCTACTGCTCAGTAAATAAACAATAATTAATATTAAAAACATAAATAATAACATGAGAAATATAAAATAATACAAAAGACCATTAAAAACACATAATTTGCTGTATTAGCAAAAGTTAATCATTGCAAAGATACTGCACACTCTGATAGACTGAAATCAACTGATCCTACATTGATTTAGTGGCATTTCTTCAGACTTATTTAGGAAAACATTCCAAGTCTCAGCAAACTAGGAAAACTAAAGAAATCGTGCAGCAAGGCAGCATCCTCTATTCCTGTGTTGCACAAAACAGATCCATATCCTGGGACTATAGGGCTAAGCTATAGTGAAGGAGGTATGACAACAAGAACACTGTACAGGAATGAAGCAGGTAGAGACTCACAACACACACAGACACACACTTGATGTATACAGATGGGAGGAAGTCTGTCTGCTGCCTGTCTTTTTCTGTCAGGGATGCAGAGAAGAGGGAGGTGGGAGGAGAAGGAAAGATGGAAGTATGTGTTTGGAGGGGGTGGGGGATGAAAGCAGACACAGAGCAACACCAATTAAGAACGACAGCCGCCGGAGAACCAGACAGAGACAGAGGGAAAGAAGAAAGACTATGCTGGAAGAGGGGGAAGACAGGAAGAATCCTCACTGGAAAACTGGTGAAGTTGGAAAAAAAACTGAACTAAGCACTATTGAGGCCGGCAGACAAGGAGAGATGGAGGAGGGGTGAAGCACTGAAATATCCCTGCACCTTGATCATTAGTATCTAGAGGTAGAGATGCAGTAGAAAAAAACTTAGGAGTAAAAAGAGCTGCACCAGTGTGAGGAGAAAGGCGGAGAGACAGACGGAGAACTTAAAAAGAAAAAAGAGCCAAAAGAAAAACAAGCAGCTTCACATGTTTTTAATGACTGTCAGATCAACCACAGACACCAATTGCAAAGGAGGGGGACAGGAGAAAGAATGCGGAGGAGACTTCCTCAGCAGAAAAGTAATATGGTCAGTTTGTGGCCACAGAATGTGGTAAAGCTACTCTTTACCAGCATTACAATTCAGCCAGCCACCCATTCCTGTGGCGCTAGAGAAGCCACGAGAGCCTTATTACATGGGGCATTATCATAGACAGCCCTTACCTGGGGAATAATTCCTCAAAACCTGCTATGCTGCAACAGACCTCAACCACTCTCCACAAATGTGTGTGGGCACGTGTGTGGATTTGTGTTTACGCAACCTGAATGTCTTGTGGAAAACAAGCCTGTAAATTCCACACTTGATAAGCAGTAATAACAATGTTGTTGTTGGTGTGTTTCTTATCCTACATTCACACTAACAGTCACACACTGGCTGCTTGGTTTAGAGGGAATTTTGTGCATAACAGCTTTGATTTCAGCAGGTGGAGAGAGTGGCTTGTGAAAATATATAACACACTTTATTGCTACTGGACTTGCTCAATGAACTGTGGCAGTTACGGTATATATTTGGTTGATGTTGACGAGGGACTGACTGAGGGTGAACGGGTGGGTGGAGAACGACGATGAAGGGGAAAGCAAAATGGAGAAACAAAGTCAGAAAGTGAAAAAGTCAAAGATATAAATAACAGCTTTGAGGTTTGCCTCCATAAAATTAGCTCTCAGTGTCTTGGCTGCTTCCTCTGCCAAGTTGATATGAAACTTTAACATGGTGGCAGCTCATGAATAGGAAAACAGCTCAATGCACAAGACCAAGCAGACCTACAAAGCTTACTGAAATCAACAAGCCATCAAGGCCAGCGTGTTGGTGTACATGTTTATCTTTACTTTTGACTGCTTTATGTTTATGACAATTTGTGGCTGTGCATGATCTACCTATTTTGTGCATTTGTCTATCTGTGGCTTAGAAGCTGTGAAGTGAATGTCTTTCTAAAAGCCTGGATAATTATGAAATGCTATTAGTATTAAAACAATGGCTGACACCTCATATGTATCCTCCAAAGTTACTGATTTTTACTTGATTTAAAGTACCAAATACCTGCTTTCCTGTAATATTTTTGAGGCAAGTATGGGCAGCAGGAACAATTACACTAACCAATAGCTGTTTGGGCATATAGTTGTTGTTTTAAAATAGATTTATGCCCAAATCTATACTGAAACAGTTATTGGTTAGTGTAATTGTTCCTGCTGCCCATACTTGCCTCAAAAATATTACAGGAAAGCAGGTATTTGGTACTTTAATTTAAGTAAAAATCAGTAACTTTGGAGGATACCTACTTGATTTCTCTACTTTTATTTAACTGTGGATGTGGAAAATGGATTTTGACACTCTTTCTTTGCAGCCAATACAAACAGGAAGAACAACTACAAAAAACAGTAATCTGAAGGTTAAAAGACACAAATATCACTGCCAAAATGGTTGTGCATTTCTATTTTTACTTTGGTTACATACACAGTACCCAACAAGAAAGATAAATATATGTCAACATTGTATTCATCTAATGTATGCATATATCTGTATTTGTGTAAGTATATTATAGAATAATGTGCCTTATTGGTACTATGGGAATACATGCGGCTTAAGTTTCACTATTCTTTTAAAAAATACATTGCTGCCTTTCAGATGCTTGTCAATTAAGATGTTATTGCAGCAATGTGGTGTAGTGAACCCCTTCCTGAGGTCAGGAAACAGGTAGAGTGCAAATACTGTCTTTTGTGCATCTGTTAATTTATGTCTGAGAGGTCTGGAGGAGTTAGACATAAGCAGGGTCTGAGAATGGCAAACTACACAACTTGCCTTTACTGTCACCATCAAACTGTCAAAAACAGCAGAGGCAAACTAAATCAAAAAGACACATACCAGCACACCCCATGATACGAGCTAAGACAAAAGAGCTAATCGGCTGGGCTATACTCAGCTCAAGGTTACTTTGACACAGCAAATGTCAGTTAACTATTCACTGGCTGTCAACAGTTTAAGCAATAACATAGACTCTGAAAGAGCAAAGGAAAATAAGTGCGCTGTGTTTACACAAAGCCCCCGATGCAAGCCAGAAAAGAAGAAGAGAAAAGGAAAAGAAAGACACAGAGGGAGAAACAGTGACAGCCCTCTCTATAATGCTGAATGATGGAGGAAATGTAGAAATACAAACTGTGTACTCAGCATGAATACCTTTTACCCTGAGATTAAGACTTGCAATATCTCCAACTATAGCCACCAGAAATGCAATTTAGTTCATGGCAGCATTCTTTAAAACTGGCAATACTACAAAATACTATAAAAATTTCAGCATCAAATCCTTATAAGATACAATAAGAATAAAAAAGATACAATTTGAGAGTATGAGCTTTCAACTTACTTGACCCAGTTATTTAGTGTCCTCAATGTCTTAATAAATGAGAATTAGACTTTGCCAAACTTGTTAAAATGTTATCATCCCACAAGAAATATGTTGTAACTGCACAATAATTGTTCTGTTGATCATTTTCTGCAGTTGTTCAAACATCTTGTAAATATATTATAACAATCAAAATACTTAGTAAACACTTGAGCTACACTGACCGTTCAGGTTTATATTAAGGTGATAAAACTGTCTACATTGTAAACAAGTGACTTGAGCTTACTAGCCTTAGCTGCAGTGCATGCTAATGCTATTTACATAGCCTTAAATGAGGGCTTTGGAAGTGCTGTAGGGCCTTAGTCCTGTTACATAATGAGTAAGGCTGGAACTGGAAAAAGGGAACATTGTATATTGGATGTCCTGCATATTATCCGTCAGCTTCCATGTGATGTCCCTCACCTTCTCTCCACATCTTTCCAATTAGCCAACATGGAGCAGAGGGAGGGAAGGAGGCCCCCACCAAACCACGGCACATTGAACATTCCCCTGGACCCCTGCCAAGACTCACAGGCAGCAACTCGCCAGGTTTCAGCTTCCCTTCCCCCATCCCCCTGCTTCAATTCTGTCCCAGCTTACCCCGTGTGGGCCCCCTAAACCCCTGCCCCCTGCATTGGCACACATGCTGGACAAGCAGGAGGGAGACCCCTAGACCCCCCTCACCCACAGGACTCATCTGTTTTAACCTTCCTATACTTTTAGCAAGCAAAAGCCCATTAGTATGTATGACATAATGAACACAAACTCAACCCAGTTTTGTCCTTTGTATGCAAGTCTACTGGTCACAAGAAAATACCTGGTAGCTACTCATTACACAGGACTGAAGCTATACAACAGTTCAGAGCAAATTATGATGAACTATTTACTATTTAATAATTAATTTATTAATGTAACAACTTACACTCTTATCTCACTCAAGTGTCTCTGCAATCAGGAATTGTGGCATTTAGGGCTGTGAGGATAGAATATAAGATTATGACTATTTTAACATGAATCATTCTCTCATACCACTGCCAAACAGTCTAAGACTTGTGGTAAACTTTGGCCAAGAAAGACTTATAGACCCTGATTGGGTAAACCATGTAAAAGTCATTGACATCAATCCATGGGCCATTATTTCACGAGAGAGAATATGACACAAACTGTGAAAACACAGAAATGCAACAGCACATCTTAAACCACTCACTGAAAACTCATGCATAATGTCTTACTGGGCACTTGGAAGTGTAAATGAGAGATTGATTATGTTTGCTTTTAGGGTGATGCCAGTTCAGCTAAGGATATGGCAATTATTTTTTGGGTTTCTATCTACCTAGTGTAACTACTGCGAACAACACATTCAAAATACATTCAAAATACAGCCCCCTCTCTGACTCACATGCACATACACAAACACCCTTCATTTAGTACCATGGCCACACCAACCACAACTGTCTGGCAAGTCTTTATTCTACCCCCTTGACTTGAAAATAGCTGTCCAAAGAGCAGAGGAAGAGGGTAATAGCTTTTGGCAGCCTTCCATTGAATTCAGCAGATTTTACTGTCAGCGCCCCCCTACTGGAGCAGCACCCTGTGGTGGTGTTAAGCCCGTTATCTATCAGGACTGTGCCAGTTGTTTGAAAAGCCTCATAATCACAGGCTCAGTGACGACCACGGTCAGGCCTGGGCTAAGGTCAATGACGGGGAAAAGGGATAGACAACACAAGCCACTTTTCCAAAACACAACTAAATGTGATTTACCAGTGCCAGGTTTACCAGGGTTTATTTGAATTTACGGGTTCTGAGGCAAACCGGCCAACTACAAGCTACAAGGCTATATGGAAATAAAAATGCAGAATATAAGAACCAAAACTGTTCATGGGGGATGTATTGATCTTCGGTGAGCGAGTCCATTCCTGTTAGATTTGGTACTGTAGAAGAAACAGCAATTGACAGCAACCTAAGGTCTAGACTGATGCTCATGTTTTGACTGTTAAAGGATCAGACAAGGAAAAGCAAGCCTTGGGTTTCCTTTTAAAAAACGGATCCTGCCCCTTCAGTGATAAGGGACTGTAGATGGAGTTACTGCCAGGGTTTGTCTTTGTGGCTTTATTACAATACAATCTAATCAAAACAATGCCTCGAATCCAACAGCCTACAGCCTGGTTAGATCCACAGCCAACACTGGTTATGGGTTTCCTGCTAGTGTGGTGCCAAAATGGCAAAAGTAATAATATAATAATACACTGAGTCTGGGCCCCAATGAGAAACTGACTCTCATTTCTGGACCTATACGCCACAGTATAGAGCAATTATACTTTAAGATGATATAACTGCAATGTCTGTGCATAGATCTGCATGTTGGCATAGATTGATAGACTATTCATTTTCGCCATATTCTGTCATATAGTAGTTTTCCTCAGGGAGGACCCAAATAACCTTTGTCATTACAGTTATCTACTGCACAGACTATAAACATTTGTAAGAAGGTTCATTAAATAGAAACAAGGCAGAAATCTTAATTGCAACATAACATGATTTGCCTTCGGGGTAACCCAGGGCAGGTGTCGCAACACCCACACCCAACTAGTGCCCTCCAGACGAGACAACTGGTTAGGCGGTATCTATGGTGCTAAAGCAGTTGTGTCTGGAAATTGTGCGTCTGACTGTGAGGGACTTAAGAAATTACCAGACTCCATCCTCCTCTTACTAGGCTTTAGGTCTTTCTCCTCTTCTATTCACAAATTGTACACACTAGAGGGCCACTGCAACATCTTTTCACAGCCACCCCCTTACTGCATACTCATCAGCCTTTTAGAAACGTGGAATGTATGTAGAAGGGAGGACCGTTGATCCTGGGAAAGAACAGGGCTGTGCATGTGTGTGTGTCTGTTTGTCATCTGGGTGTTTGGGGCATGCAGGAGGCACCTCATGACCTGATTAACAACTGCAGGACATTAACCAACTGCCAGGGCCTTGAGCTTGGCATAAATGGTCACATACTCCATGTGTGTATTCACTGGCTAATCCAGACAAACACACACAACATTTGCAGCAAAACACATACATTCCAAGACACGGCACAGACACACTCACAAAAGACACGAAGGCATACCCACAAATAAATGCTCAAAGCGGCCTCTTCAAATGTATGTGTGTTACCGGTGCTCCCACACATTTTTCAGATAGAGATAAGACGGTGGTGACAGAAATATGGGGGGGTGGGGTGTTAAAATTGAACAGGAAATTATGTACTTCAATTAAGACACGAGGAGGAGATATTAAAAGCTATACTCCAGTGCCTGGGGACAGGATGCAGGAAGGGGGGGATGCAATAGAAGGCGACAGTTCAATCAGACTCCCGGCTTTCGTTTCAAGCCGGAGGGGTTGAGGAGGAAAGGAGGAAGAGAGGTAAGACAGCTATGTTTAATAATGTACTTGGAATTAGTGTAGCGGAATGTACAACAGTGTGCAAGATACATGATGTGATACAGCGACAGAACAAACCGAAGACTAAAGGGGAGTGAAAATAGGTTTTCAATGCAATGTCTCATCACAGTGAGAAAACTCTGCAGCTGCAATGTGTGGACACAAATCAAAACATTTAACAAAAAATATGAAGTCTTGCTGTCATAGGATAGCAGCCAATGATCAGCCTATATATAGTACTGTGTGATCCAAACAAGCCTATTACATTCTAATAACAGATTTCAAAAGGCAAGGCAATTCTCTCAGTCAGTCAAAGCAATCATCACATTACACATGTGCACAGTGTGTTCCAGTCCCACTCAGCCAATCATAAAAGGGCTGTGATATAACACAGAAGTTCCCAACATTTTCATGACAAGCCCCTTCGAATAAATACTACATTTAGTCATCAAACTCATTATTTGTATCGGAAACCCACATATCAGAAAATAACCCTTTTTTAAAAATAATTTGATGCGTCACAGATTTTTATTGCTCCCTATAATTTTTTATGTTAGGATTACACTGAGACTAGTGAAACCTTTGATCGATCATTCCTCTAAGGTTGTGTTGTCGATCCAACATCATATTTATATATAAATATATTTCCCGATTGAAGAAAACCCGTTGGTCATTTTGGTGCTCACTTGGGGGAGGGGGGCTGCTGTGTCTCATATCATAAAATCCCAGTTTTATTTTTGTGGAAATAAAAAAACATGCGTTTTGTGAATCGCTAAATTGTGGCACATTAAATAAGCATAGATGATGATGATTGCTATTAGATTATTTAACGCTGTGGCACCCAAACTTGACATTGCTTGGTGGGGTATTAACGCTGTAGGTGAGTAAACTAAACTGGTTGAGATTTACCGAAGATACATATAGTCAATATATAGTCAATTATTCTGCGCATTTACTTGACATTACAACTATATTCTACCCACGTTCCTCTTTGATTTGTTAACACTGTTAAGCGTCGACATTCATGGCAATTTATCACAAGAAAATCTGTTTTGTTTTAAAACTTACCTTGCGTTTAACCACAGCTTTGGCAGCTTTCAGTGAAGAGTCGGTGCATGGCAGAACAAAAATTTGCAGAAAAAAAGCATTATCCGATGTCTAAAGTTACCCGTAAAGAGACGGAGCAGAGATGCAGTCGAAAATGAATTCAGACTTGTCAGATAAGCCGACTGCTGCTGAAGCAGCTTGGTGACAAGATATCGAGGTAAACAACGGCTACTCAGCCAGACATAAGTTACACACAGCAATTACGGTAATTTATGCTTTGAGCAAAAACCTAAAAAAAATGCCGTAAAATTACACTCGCCAAAAAAATTGTTTGTTAAAACGTCACGATGTAGTGAGGGGCGGGGAGGGGGAATGAAGCACAACTAACAACAAAAACAAAACAAAAAAAAACCGAATACGAATAAAAATTACTTGTAAAAGCAGCTGAATTGTGTTAGCTAGCGTTAGCTGGTTGACGTTGTTAGTCGTCGATCGTTGCGAGGTTTAGCAAACCAGAGAAATCAGGCAGTTTTCGTCAAAATTCGCCGATGAGTATTAGCGTTACAGCAAGCCGACGGCCGTCAGCCAGCCAACTTGTTTTTAAAGTGCAAAAGAAATAGTTTTTTTTTTGTTGTTGTTTGTTTGTTTAGGTCGCCAGCTGGACGACTAGCGACGGGCTGGCTACCGCGAATGCAAAGTGAGAAACGACTCCGGGAGAATACATTCTGTGTGGATCCAGACAGCGGAGCGGACAGTCATGGTAGGCGTTCACTGAGCCCTCGCTGACAGTGGTCTCGCAGCCATTTTGTTCAAACTAACAACACTGCAGTCTCCCTCTCCTCCTACAGAGAGCAGACAGACCAGGAAGTGACTCCAGACGTCACTATCGACCAACCAAAACTCTAGACGCTAACTCCGCCCACCGCCCGCCCTCCCCGAGCTGACAGGACGGACAGGCTGGCAGCTCCAAGGCAATTGCTGAAGCATGCAGCCAATACTGTGCGCATGTGATGCTGTTATAAATTTTGAGAGGATGATATTTTTAGGAAAGCAAAGTGTAAACCATATATGAAATTCAATCGTAACGTTGCAAATAGAAGCAATAGATTTAATATAATTAAATATAAAGTAAATATTTTATTACTGTTAATGTTGCAGACACATTAGTAGTAATAAAAGCAATTTGGAAATTGCATCATGAACTTTATTTAGCAGATTTGAAGGGGCCCATGCCAAGTTCCTCTACCCAAGATGACCTTTGTCAAAATCTCTGGATCACATGATGTCCAGAGACATTGACCGATATTTCCAGGCTATTCACAACATGATTGATGAGGTCGCCCCTTGTGCCCCTGAACCACGTCTGCAGCCGTCTCAAAGAAAGAAAATTCTCTGCACCCCTTTCTCATGGAAATGACCGCGCCATGCACAGACAAACACACACAGACACACGCACTGTGTGGTGGGAACAGGTCAAGGCTGTGGACCACAAAAGGGGAAGGCTGACCAGTGGGAACTCTCTCAGCAAAGCTCTTGGCTCCTATACACTAGGAGAGACTGGTAATGAGAAAGCCAGGGTCCCCGGCCAAAAGATTTTTTTTCCCCCCTTTTCAAGGCAAGATGCCCAGAGCTATTAAAACAGCAAGCCTCAACTGAATGGAGAAAGCAGATGTTCCATACTCAGGGTTAAGAGAGGTGAGAGCAGAGGGGGAATGCCTTCAGAAAAACGCCTTCATGGATATGTAGTTCACTCTTGATCGCAGACTATTAAACTGTATGCAGGAATTTGCTGTTCAATTCATGCCGCCTAATTAAATTGTGTTCCTGGTAAACATTTAGTCTCGGAGTTAATTGAATGGGCCTACTTGAAGCATCAGTTCAGTGATTGATTACATGTAAACTAAAGTACCTACATTACTTGTAGCTTAAATCACCTCCTTGTAGACTCACGTGAGTTATCAAAGACTGAGATGGAAATCTATGCACCACAAAGGACAAGTGAGACTCGAATTAACGATAGTGGTTTGACATGATTTTAGCCATCAAAGGTGAGAACTACTTAGGTGAGAAGAAAAAGGAGAGAGTGTATGTATCTCTGCATGGAGACATGCACATGTATTTACATGTACAAGTGTGCACACTTCCTTCCTATCCGCTCTTCATCTCGTCACAGCTACTCTTTTAGGTGTCTCTGATATGTTTCTTTGACGCCACCAATTTCCCTAATTGCTTTCACATTTAAGCAGACTGCTGACAGAAGCAAGCCAATAGGAAAGGTCCGCCTGACATTCTGATAAGAAACAGCCCAGACACAAGCTGTATGACTGCAGTGGAGGCAATTGCTCACTCCTTCCCCTCTCAGACAATACATTTCTCCTAATTCGGCTGCTTTCACCGTTCTAGTTTTCTCCTCTCTTCATTTTTTCTATGTGCTCTTCTGCCTTTTGTTTTAATTCCAGCCCAGTCACGAGCCGTGTTCCACATAAGGTTTTAATTTCAAGCCTGCCGCCGGAGTCTGCCAGACATACACGCATACATGCACAAATACACGCAGGAATGCATGGGCATACACCAAACCGTGTGTTTGGTGCATACCATACACACACTCACTTTATGCTCACATCACAAAATACATGTACGCACATGTAGGCTATGCATTACGTGGCTACATGTGCATATGCATGTGCTCTGTGGCTACACTTGATCATTTAAACATTAGAGATAGTATCTCCATCCAGAAACATTAATAAAAAGCAAACACAGCTCCAGACGAATTACATAAAAAGAATCTCAACAGTCTATATTTTTTTTGCTTCAGAAGACAAAATATATTCCATAATTTATGGCAGACCAGTTAAATTCATAGATCATCAAATACATTTTCTACTCAAAATCTGTTGTTTGCCTTAAAACACAAACACCATAAATGTGTCATCTTAACATTTATTCATGTGGAAATAAGCAAACAAACAAACATGATCTGAGGGGTAGCCAAACATTTAATTACAGCACTGAGCTCAAAATCAGATCTTGATTTTAAAGCCTCATTCCCTGGATGTTGTATCCTAGCAGAAGACATTTATGGTAGTATGTGTGATACAGAATGACTGATGAGTTGGGAGGGGGGTGTCAGTATTTTGGTATTGATTATGAATACACAATCATCCTCCACAGTCTGGACTTTGGGCATGTGAGTAATCAAAATGCAGACAGCGAGCTACTGCTGCTTCGCTCAAAGTGACATTTCTAAAGGCATGACTTGACATATGTAAAAGGACTGTCATGATGATAATTCTGACAGAGGAAGGAGCCAAATGAAAGTGCACATAAAAGACAAATATTGCACAGCGACTCTAGCAGTCCTGCTACTTCCAGGCAACATTTGCAAGTAGAAGCTGTGTATATGCATGTACATACAAACATGGATGCAGTTACTGTTACACGTTGTTCATAAAGGCACACAAATGCAGTGCAGATAATGGCAATAAAATGTCTCTAATTCTCCATGTAATGTTTATCTTCTCTGTTGTACATAATATATTATGGCGGAGGCACAATGGCATGAAACAGGCTGGCAAAGGGACAATGCTAGGGTGAGGAAGGGATATGTAGCTGATGTGTGTGTGTGTGTATTTGCGTGTGTCCACATGTGTGTGCTGTATGGGTGGAGGGAGGCAGAACAGAGCATTGCAGTGCAGTAGGACAGCGTTTCTGAGCTGTGGTAATTTCCCCTGAGACAAGCAAGCAGGTAAAGGCCAGGAAGCAAGGAAGAGAGGGATAGAGGAAGGGTAGGATAGAGGGAGGAAGAAAATGATAGAGGAAGGCTAGGATAGAGGACGAGAGGGAGAGAGGCAGCGAGCCAGTGTGTCAGAGAATAATGAGGAATGATACAGCGGTGGCGGAAACGAGTCTGGGAGATTCGTCCAATCAATGCATATGCACTGAATTAACACAATCTCAAGGTTGACTATAGCAGCTCTCATTGTCAACACATTAACATTTCTGTTTTCATTTCAAATGCCTTATCTTGTTAATAGCTTTCTGAACTGAGTCATTGTTTTTGTAATGAATTCATCTATTAATTACAAGTGCGTATTTTCCTGATGACCTTGCTTTATTTTGTTACAAGCTGCAGACCTTAATATTAGCATACATTAAGCCCTGCTTATCTTTCATCCCCAATAGCTAATATGTCAAATTATCACCCCCCCCCCCACACACACACAAAAAGCAACAACCACAATAATGGTATAATGGTTTGTATAGCAGGGTTTATGTGTATGTGTGTGTATTTGTGGGTGAGCACCCTCACTTATTACCCCCTTCCCCCTTCTTAGTTGCAAACTCATTACCAGGGTATAAGACCTGCGTGGATTTTATGGTGTTTTGGGAACTGACTGGTTAATCAGATTTATTGCACACTTAAGCTTAATTGATTACCTTTATGGATTTAAATGATTAATTAAGTGCTAACAAGCCTAGTTTCTGTTTCATCATTTCAGAATGATGATAATGACTCACAGAAAGGGACAGTACCAGAACTGTCAATCAAAGAATGCTAATATCACCTTATTTAAAACTGATTATAATAATACCATTTATGAATTATTTCACCTGCCGATCACTCAAAGCATTGATGCACACCCATTGCCCAACATCTCTAAAAACTCAAAAACCTAAATACAGACATTAATTTTTCTGTGTGCTGCATTGATCTTTATAGGTCTTCCGCTGTGATATTTGATGTTACTATTAGAAATTAAGTAGTATAACTTGTTATATACCAGCAGTGAAAGGACAGACAGTGTATTAAGATCAAGGCAGTCCAAACAGAGACAACATATCCTGACCTTCAGATGATCTTCACCAGATCAATACTATCATCAGTGCAGACGAGCAGTCACAGATTAACTCAGCCCCATATAAACACCCCCAGCCCAAACACACTCTCACTCTCACTCCCTCGCTCACTCTCTCTCTCTCTCTCACATACACACACCTTATCCAGTGAAGGCCCTGGATGTATTGATTGGTTTGAATTGACTGACACACAGAACCACTACATGTACACACCTGCTTGTTGACTTTATTTTTTACTGGCTGGCTGGCATTGCATACTGTCAATGGATAAGGAGGTGAAGTCCTAATGTGTATCCCCAATTTGTAATGGTAAATAGTAATGGACTGCATTTATATTGCGCTTTTCTAGTCTTTTTGACCACTCAAAGTATTCTGCACTACATGTCAACATTCATACACTGATGAAAGGTGCCAGCTACAGGAGGAGCTAATCATGTCAAGTGCTCTACATAACATGTCAACATTCACCCATTCACACACACATTCATACACTGATGGCACAGCCATCAGGAGCAATTAATGGACTAGAGCCAGCCCAACTGTAGGGGAGGTGGATGTATTGGCTCTGACAGTTAAAATCCAAAGATGTTCAACTCTGTTCACATAGTATGCACATTTCCAGATCTATATTTACAATATACAGCTCAACAACAATATCTTTGCATGATTTATACTTAAAACTCCTTATTTAACTCATATTGGCCCTTTATGTAAATCCTCAGTTTAGTTTGGCCTCTATCTGAAACGGGCTTTAAAGCCTCCCTCCAGAAGAACACAGTCTGTTCTGATTGGCTGCTTGGGAGGCAACGTCAAAAAACCATAAAACAGTAGTAGAAGGATTTTACTACTTTTTCTTCTTCTTTACTCAAAATTAGCATTCAGAGCAGGCTGACCATGTTTGACAATGTTCACAGATATCTGACATCAAAACTGCATAATAGACAGAAACAATAACAGAAAATCACCTTTAATGAAAAACATATACAAATGAATGGAATGTACAAATATGAATTGCTTCTGTATTTACATGTATGTTTGACATTAAAGAAAAGGGCATGTGAAAGCATATCCGAGGTTTGGCACTACACGTCATTTTTCACATACCTCTGCACATTCATTACATAAACAAAATGTCAAATAAAGTATCAATATTTGACTCCACACCAGCCATTTCAACAAAAAATTGTCAACACAGAAAGCAAAACAAGCAAATATTTAGACATCTACACATCTATGAGTGACTAACACAATCCCACATAGAATGTAAATGTTGGTGGCATATCCAGAGGCAAGGGCTGATATTTAGAAGTCCATTAACACAGGGTGGAGATGGGTTAATTCACTGTTTGTAGCTGGGAATCCATGTGGAGAGGAGGAAGGAGAGAGAGGAACAGAGAGAAATAGAAAAAAAGAGAGGATGATGGTATGTAAAAAAAAAGCAAGATAAACAGAAAGAGAAAGACGGCGCATATAAAAAGGAGAGGAATGCAAATAAATGTAGACTGAAGGAGATGTGTATGTGAGGAGGGTAGTAGGGGTGGTGTTGATGGGTGGGTGGGTAAGTGTGTGTGTGTGTGTAGGGGATGGGGTGTTGTGAGCACTGCTGCCTGCTATCATCCGCCTCAGCCTGGGCGTCAGTTTGATTAATGCTGCTTTCCTCCAACTGACCTCCAAGGTCACTGGAATAGTGGGTACTCAGCCTCTCCCATTCGCTGCAGCACCAGAGGGGGGTAACGGCCATATAATACGCTCCCCCAGAGGCTCTTTCTCCATTTTTCCTGTTTCTCCTTTTCTCTCATTTAAACTCTTTCTGTCATCCTCCCTAGCTGTCTGTCTCTCTCCTTCTCTTCCTGCGTTCTACAGCTCGCATCCCGATCCATTTCCTTCTCTCTGCTACTGTTTCTCTTCCTCCCTATACCTGTCTATCTGACTCTTTTTGCTCCCTCTCCACCGTCACTCTCTAATCTGAAATGCAATCAAAAGCAGCTATAATGCAATATTTTTGGAGATGCTGGAGAGATGCAGAGGGAACAGGCCTATGAGAGGTTATTTGAGCACCAAGTGAGGTTTAGATAAACACATACACATTACACACACACACCCACAACAACCACCACTACTCCTCCTCTCCTCCCTCTGTTCACAAACCGACTGCCAAGGTGAAGGCACATGAATAGAGTTGTCCTACACCAATACACACTTGGCAATGACACACTTCCTCTGGCTGAGAAACCCATAGCAAATGCTACTTATTGTGCCAGCCGGTTTTTCCTGGCATGAACCTGGCAAGAGGGCCGTTATAGAGAGACAGAGAAAGAGGACAGAGGGAAAAGTGTTTTTAGTGTGCCAGTCTGGTTAACTGTGACAACTTTTAGAGTTGCATTTCCTCTTCTGACAACAAACCTTTTTCTAAATAGATTAATTTTTCTGCACTGTACTGTCACACTGGCTGTAGTACCTGGTCATTTGTTTTGACATGGCCACCTCCTGGACATCATCAACAATCGCCTGCAGTGAGGAGGAAAGTCTGGGAAACAGTAATTGATGGCAGAAGAATCTATGTACCAACAGAGACACTAAGCATATGTTTGTGTTAAGCTGTGTTCAGACCAACGATATCACTACATCAAAAACTGTCATCCCCTTCATGTCAGTGAATCCAGGCACACATTTCTGGCAGATTACTTTGTAAATTGAATCGTGTGATTCAAAATTCATGGATGTATCACTCAAACTGAACTTGTGGATTAAATTTCATCTGACCGTTACCTGAAACACAGCCCATTGGTTGGATTTACACAGGTCAGTTTATGTTTGCACTGCATGCCAGCTGCATATTGTTGCATTCTTTGGAGGGTCAGGTTAGAGTTGTGTCTATATCTTAAATACTACTGAGCGTACTCAGTATCATGTGACTTATCACGTGGTACATGATAGTCACTGTGGGACAAAATATATGTGGAAATTAGTAACTTTAAGGATTTATGCTATTAAATTACCATTTATTGATTTACAAATATTAAATCAGTTAGACGGCATTGTGGTTTGGATCCAAATTTATTATTCAATTTCTGGTCTGTTCAGATCCGATCTGATTGTGCCAGATCAAATCAGATCAGGTCAGGTCAGATCAGGTATCTCTTGAAAATTAATTTAAGTACATAAGATTGATTCAGGTAATTTTTCACACATGTCTGTTCTGGATAGGGTCCAACATTTTGGGCCCAATATCAACTTTTTCATTAGCTTCATCTTCTCCGAAAAATGAAACATCTCCAAATTTGCAGATATGCGGTTTTCATTGGACATTGACAATATGCACATTTATGTTCCAAACATTTGTCAGTAGTCATTTCTGTAACACAAGCCTAACCAAGATGGCGTCTGCAAAGAAGGCAGTAGTAATCGCAGCCTGTAGAGTTAGCCCTGCTGTGCACCGTCAATTTGTCTCACACTCTGTACCCTCCATCCCCCCACCTTCTTTCCTTTTTTCTGTGTCTCTCCCTGTTCCCTTTTTCCAGTCAGTGCCTGAGCATGAGGGACACACACACACACACACACACACACACACACACACACTCAGGCATCATGAATCTTTCATGCGAGCAGGCTGTATAATCCCTGAGGCGTGCTCTCCGAGACCCACACACACCCGCCTCCATCACCTTGCACCAGGAGAGCAGGAGAGAGAGAGGGAGAGACAGGGAGAAGTGAGAGAGAGGGCAAGTGACAGAAAGAGACAGAAAGATAGATGAAGAGAAGGAGACATGGACAGGGAAGCAGGGGGAGGCAGGAGTAGGAGCAGCAAAAGACAAATTGAAGGTGTGAAGTAGGATCTGTTTGGAATTACCTTCCTTCTTTTGACCATTGAGGGAGATATGAAAGAGGAGGAGGAAGAGATAACAACAGAGAGGTTTGTTCTTTTTTGTGGCTGCTGAAGGCTGCAGTGGAAAGTCAGTTGGCTTCTCATTACTTACATACTAGTCTTTGTCTGAAGGAAGCATCATTTAACACTTTATCCCCCCCCCCCCCCCCATGTGCCACATTAGTGATGAGGGAAAATCTATAAGGCAAGTCTCCAGTATGTCTTTTAAACTGCCTTCATCACACATGCATATACATTATTTATACACCCATAGGACACATATTTATTAACAAATACAGGTTTTCAAACTTTTGAGATAGTCTAAGATTTCTTTGGGTAGTACATTTGACAGAATTGTACTATTCCATTGACTTTAGATGACAATATGAATCTCGGCAAATATACAGTATATAACGCACCCATCTTAAATCTTCAATTAAAAAGTCAAACTTTGGCTCAGGGGAAGTGAAAAAAAAAGCTCAAATGAGCTAAATTCCAAATTGGCTTAAGGTTTGTAGACAGTTTTGATGTAACATGGCTGAAGACTTAAATTACGATGTTATCAAGCACTTTTCAAAGTTGGTCCATTGTCAGTAAATTAGTGACTGGGAGCTCACAGAAACTTTGAGGTAGTACGCTCAAATTAGTTTTATTTGAATACAGGGCTTTGGCACTTGAAAATTGCCATGAGTGCTATTATTGTGCTCAAGAGTTGTTCTATTATAAAGTCCTTTTCACAAAGAATGAGGAATTGATCATTAAAACAGACTCTAACCTAGACTTAGAATATAGAAACCATAGATGCGATGCAAAATAAACTGACATCCGTCTTTTTATCTTCCTTCCTTGGACATGCTCAGATAAATACCACATAATAGTTCCTCCAATAGACTCCCAGCACAATTGATTAACTTCATACTGGCTTTCTTTGGTGTGTGTCAACTCAAATACAGATTGTCCAGGTTAGTTGCTAATGGAGTGACAATGGAGGACTCACAGGGGCCTGGACAGAACAGTTGTGGCTGCTGCTTTAATTACCACCATCACACCCCAGGCTTCTGATTTACTATGACACTGTCACTAACAAGGCTGTCTGGGAGGGAAAAAGTGGAAGTGTGTGCATGTGCAGATACATGTTTGAAAGTATGACTGTGTGTATGTGTGAAGTTATATTGGCAGTATAAATGCATATGAAGAGCAAAGGTGTTATTAGCATTTTCATTGTGCATCCAGAGTTCCATGTGGTCCAGACTGGGACGTCTCAAGGTCCCCGGCATATACAAACAGCCTAGGAAAAGGTTGAATGAAGGAGAGGGGCTGCAAAAACTTCTTCATGCACATGTGCGTTCATGAACAGGTAATAATGTCTGTACATGTACATAGACAGGTGTGTGTGTGTGTGTGTGACTTTGAGAGAATGCATACAGTATCTGTTTCCATATAGGGTTTGTGCCATTTTTATTATGTGTGCATTTGTGTATATTCATAGGTGTGTTTTGATGCTTGCTGATGGTAAGTCTGCGTGTATGTGTGGCCCTCTTAAATGCATAATGTGTGTTTTCAGGGGCCAATAGGTTGGTCATTTCCCTCCTTCCAGTACCTTGCCCTCACTCCCATTACTGCTCTCTCACGGTCGCAACCACATTTCACCATGCACTCTATGTCTGAGCACCACCTACCAAATACAATTAAGATGAATTATGACCACTCCATAGGAAGGGCAGGGAGGGTGCGGTGAAGTCGACTCGTGTGTATGTGTGTGTGTGTGTGTGTGTTAACAAAGAAGTAAATAGTGGAGGGAGTGAGAGAGTGCATCACTTGGGCATGGCAAATACAACCACCCAGTGTCATACGTAGTTTACTGGGGTAGCACATTTACAAACACACAAGCATTTACATACATACACACTGTAGTCAGTGCAGACATGGTCCTTTCCTCGGCGGAGAGGAGTGGAGGGGGCAAATGGGCGGTAGGTTGAGACTGGGGCTGGTGGACGGTGCAGTGCCAATTTCACGCCTCTGTTCTTCTCTGCCTCTTCCAGCTGCACACTCTCCTCTTCTCTCTGCCTCTCCTCACACACAACCAGCCCCTTATCCAATGACTGCAACCCCCACCTCCACCCGATCCGTCTCTCTGTGCCCCTCCCACCCTCCCTCCATAGGTTAGCGTGTGACAGCACAGTGGTATGGGGGATCCATCTCCAAATAACAACCCAGAGCACATTATAAACCACACTGCAGCTGCCTTAGAAAGAAAAAAGGGGAAACAAAGAGACAAAATAGAAATTCTGCAGCAGTGCAAAGCAGCATGAGAGAAATCTTGTCCCTGTTCAATCCTTCAGCACCCACATCCATCTCAAGATGGATGCTTCGGTGCACTCACTCCTCATGCTTGGCGGCACAAGGACAAAGAGAGGGCATAAGAAAAAAAAAAGGTAACATTTGTTTATAATGCATGGGGCACCTCTCTTAACAACGCCACCACTGATTGAAGCAAGCTTCTTAATTAAGTATTAATTACACAACAATAGAAATGGTAATTAGCTGGTGGCGATGCAACATTGACATATTCCCACCTGGGCTAATGTCAACACAGCATTATTACCACACTGCTGTGTTTATGGCTGTCTAAACAGTCATAAACGTCAGCTTCAGCATATTGTACCACAGTTGCTATACAACTAAGCAATATGTTTTTTCTCTCTCTGCCTCTCTCGCTCTCTCTCTGACAATCTCTTTCTACTGGTAAACACCAGAAGACAGCACACAGGTGGTGAGTTTTTTCCCTGGTGTTAATTGGTGAAAGCAATGGGATTTACACATGCAGACAGCCGGTGAGGTTTCTTCTTTTTGTAGTATCAGTGTTTACAGTCCTGCTGCAGAGCAAGCTGGGACAGTATGAAACGCTGTCTTTGTTTGCGCTACATCACAGAGAGAGAGAGAAGATGAACCCTGCTGCTTTTCACCATACGCATATATACACGTGTACACACAAAATCATACAAAGACATACAAACTCGAAGAAACTTGACAGAGAAAGATGAGATCAACTCAGCCTTGTGTCGATACCTCATCTGGAGATATGACCACAGCAGGTTGGAGAGAGAAAGGTTTACAAAAATAGAGAGGATGGTGGTTGAGTGTTTAACTGATAATAATAATATACTGGATTTGTTCCATTTAAATTACAGCTTACGGTCATTGAAAACTCTTATTCAGGAAAATAAATACATGCAAAATCCGGTTTCTAGCTGAAATCTAAAAATATATAGTGTATTTTTAAGACTGTATCCTGTAAAATTAAAGGGTAAAGATGTCTATCTTATTTCTCGAAAAAGGCCAGAATGGGGATTTCACACATGAACAAACTTTGCTTTTTTCCTCCATCCCCAAAGGCATCCGCCTGTGCCTGTGGGCTAACTAACCGATGGGACAATCATCCCACTCTTGATCTGCCGTTCCCTTTGGTCCATTTCCCCCACCCCTAAATTAGTGGAATTCTCACAAAGCGGGAATACATTAGGGAGGGATCAGGGCAAATGGCACATTATGAATACTATCAGAAGTGGCCTATTAAAGAGGAATCAGACATTATCGACGCCTACGTATCTGGAGAACAATCTCGCTTAACTTAATAATGTGCAATTAATCATAGGTCACTTAGCGCAGGATGGGGTACAGCATACTGCTGTGAAAGCAGGCCTAATCTGCTGTCCATCCGTCCAGAAGAGAGAGATGGATGGAGGCAGGCTGGCAAACAGTAACTCTAGATGGGGAGCTGGCTTTGGTTTTTGACAGCTATCCAGATATGGAATAGCTGAGGCTTTCCACTTGTCACTAGTTTACAGCTTTACTCAGCAGGCCCTTGGTGTACTTGCCATTACAGTACAGATAAGCATTTTTCATAAAATTTAAAGCAATATTGTTTTTTTGTGGTTATTACTGATATATGCAGCTCAGTAATAACAGGGAGAGATGGTGGTGAAAGGCAGTGTCAATAGTCAACTCATGTATCCTCACAACAAGATGGTCCTAGGTTCCAACCAAAAGTTTGTCCCCGTGTCCATGTGAGGAATAGCCAGGAAATGTCTTTCACACCGACTGCAACTTCTGTGTCTTTTTGCAGGTGTCTGTGTCTTCTGGTGCACCTGAGACTACTGTGAGGCTGCAAGACAAGTTCAGTTCCCTGACTGCACCTCCTAATAGGGCTTAGCTGATGGATTTCATGCAGAATGGTGTTCAATAAAGGATGTAAAAAGATATAACTACCTACCGCTGAGAAGCCTTTGTCCCAGACCCATGGAAAATCCTTAAAATACATACATACTGTGGAACCAATAGGTTTGTCAGTTAACAGTATCACCATGTCAGCTTTAGTTGGAGATGTGTGAATGTACTGCATGTCAGACTCTCTTTACCTCATTAAGACAAATATTTGGCAAAACATGGTATATCATTATAAATAAAGGTTTGAATCAATCAGTATCTCTGAAAACCTGCATATCTAATTTTGCCATCTATATTCTAACTGACACTTTGGATTGACATTGAACATTACACATCAAACTAGGGGGTTGGGGGGGGGGGCATGTTAGAAAGTCATGTGTGATTGTATTTGCCAAAGAAATGGAGATAAACAATACACTTCACCCATCATAACCAAAACTTTACATGAATCTGTCTAGTTAAGATATATAGTGCTGTCATAAAGTGTTACATGAACAGATGGACACATCAGCCAGTAAACTGAACCCCCCACACACCTGTTACAATTCTTAGGTCCCATCTCAAAAGCAAAAAGTTGGCTAAATGCAGACTTTGTCCTGAATTATTAATTTGAGTTTGGTCTACATTTTTTGCTTTGTTGATTACAGACTAGAGGTTATAGATTGCCCGTCTTTACACTATCCAAATATAGATATAACTCAGCCCTTCATGTAGCTATCTTTCATTTAAAAGGATACCATGTTTTGGTTTTAACTAAAAAAAGAAAAACTGGAACATTGTAACAATGGAAAGATATGTGGGTATAAGAAGACAGACAGGTACCACAGACAGCGGATAAGGAGTATAATCTGATATCACAAAAGCACTGGAAAGGAAATGGGAATTTAATCCATTGCTCAGTGACAGGGAAGAGATGAGAGGGACAGAGAAAATGAGGGAGAAAGTGTGAGTGAGAGGTGCAGGAAAGAGAGGGAGTGAGAGAGGACAAGCGGGGGAAAAATTCACTTCCATAGTTGGCTGATCTAGGAAATCCTGCAATCTCGCAACAGCCAGAGAGCAGAAGCAGATGAGCCATGTCTCTCTACATCTCTCATTCTCTCTCTCTCTATCCATCGTCCTCCCTTCTTTTCCTCTATCCCCCATTCTTCAGATGAGTGGATCTTCATCTTTTTCTTCCTCTCTTTACTCTATTCTTCTTTTTCTTCCATTTGCCTCTACTTCACTGCTCTCACTCTGCCCCCACCCCGCTTCTCTCTCTCATGATGTCCAGAGCTGTTTGACTAGTGCTCAAGCCAGACTATAGCCCCCAGTGGGCTCATTTCACACCTCGAGGCCTGATGCCAGCCAGTCGGCCAGGCTGATGTTACATCTGACAGACAGACAGCACTCTACACTCTTCCGCCCTGCTTGTGATGCATACAGTGAACTGGAGAGAAGAACAGGAGGGGAAGGAAACATTGAAATGTGGCAGGTTAATTTTCTCCCCCACATGGATGAGCCAGATGAGAGTTTTGGGTAAAGAGAGAGTGGAAAAAAACTGAGTGTGTGTGTGCATCTGTCTGTCTGTCTCCACATTTAAGGCTGCATGTGCATGTGTGTGTTACACCACCACAGAATACCAATTTCCAGTGACAGAACCAAAGCCTAAGGCTCCCTTATTGTACTTCACAGCAAACCACCCATCACCAGCGAAAGCCCACTTCTCTCCATAAAAACAATAAAGACAATGCTCCATGCTTGCAGAATAATAACTGAAGGGGGGGTGTCACGTATTACATAGCAGGTCAAATATGGATGAGCATGTGCATTGTATAATGGCAAGAGTAAAGGGTGCACAACAAGGACAAATTGAGATACACTAACAAAGCAATTACATCTTCTAATAAAGCTGTAATTGTGTTTCATTATGGCGAGACGACATCTATTTGCATCATCTTTTATTCCCTTGCTCATCGAATGGTGCCTGCTCGCTAACCTCTGACTGGCTCAAACAATGCTTATTATGCTTACGGTGGTGATCACACACACAAACACAGGGAACACATAAATACACATGTGCACACACTAATACAGGCAGACAATGAAGTGAGGGAAGCCTCTAGCGTTACAGTGTAGATTTCTCCATTGAGAACCTGTAATTATAGACCCTGTCTCAAGATAAATCAATTAACGCCAACATATAGCTTTTAATTTAATCTGGAGCTAATTAAACTGAGCAGACATGGGAGGGATGGAAGGAGTGAGAGAGAGAGAGAGAGAGAGTGAGTGAGAGGGGGAGAGAAGAGGAGAGGGTGGTAGTGGCAGTGGAGGTAAGACAGTACGGGAAGTGTGCATATCTGTAGCGGCTGGGGGATTGTCTTAGTCCCCGGGTTCAACCGCGCACAGCAGAGATGATTGAAATGAATTCCGCTGGCAGTTTGGTTTGGGGAGCTCTGATGTTGGCTCAACATTACAAAACATCACCTGGAGCTGTCTGACTGACAGGTGACACTTTAATTGAAATAATTTAGTTGCTCATTAAGGGAGAAAGACTAAGCCTTGAGGAGGGGGAACTGAAGAGAGATGAGAAAGTGTGCACGTGTGTGTGAAAACAGACAAGCAGACAAAGAAAGTAAGGGAGCAAATTGCCTGGAAGGAGTCATTTCTCTGTGCCCTGCGTCATTTTTAGCTCTGCCTTTGCCATGCCAACGGCCTATTTATGACATTGCTTTACATGGTAACGAAATGGATGCATTTTTAACGGGAAACAAGTCCAGATATGTGTAAGATTTGTCAGATATAGACCTGATGTGTGTGTATACGAGTGTGCATATATATGCCTGTTTGTTTCATTGAAGAGTCCAGGCATATCCCCATTCATCCAATTATTAGCTCTTTCTAGAAATTCCACTGCACATTAATTATAGCACATTAAAGCACAATACTGCATTTCAACATGAAATAAAACGTGGCGTTTTTACGGCAGACATTCATAATACAAGCACAGGTGTTAATGTACTAATAACATTAAGACTCTATGGCTCTGTTCTATTCAAGCGGTAAGACAAGTGCACCATACCCTGATCAAAAGCAGCAAAATGGAATCCAGTCATCATGCTTTTTTATTATTTACATGTGTCCTTTTCTTACTGTGGCAAAAGGTAAAAAAAAAAAGAAAAAAGAAAAAAGAAAAAAAAAAGACCTTAATTGGAGTAAAAAAAAAAATTTAATGGAAGTTTTTCCAAGTTGAAAATATTTGATATCCAATAATTCCAATAGCATAACTGTGTATGGTGTTGGAGCCTAGACAAACATGTTCACAAACATTGCTATATGATGAACTTGGATTATCTAGTTAGCAATACTGTTAATCAATTCATAAACAGACAACTGAAATGTCTCCCATCTCACAACTTGGCAAATGCAATCTGTCACCACAAGAAATGTTTAACTTCTATGAAGTACTATCATATGTCTCCAGGTGTTTAACACACAGCTAAAAGTAAGCTACATTTACATTTTATTTACATAAAAATGAGAGCAATGATTACATCTTGGTCACTAGCAGTGTGCAGTTAGCTTGGTAACATATGGAAAACATGAGTAAGTTGGGGAAGGCAACTAACCAGGAAGAGCGGCTGTCTGACTCAAACTGGAAGGCATGCTTTACTGGAAGCAGTACATACCTCTGCAGAGTTCAAAGTTGTGTTTATAAATTATTTGCTCCAAAAGAGTGGTTTGGCACTGTAGCACACTGTAAAATGAATATGATGAGGTGAGTCAGGCCCGCTGCAAAAGTTTGATGCAGTAGCCAATTGCAGTACATCAGCTACAAAATCCTCTTTGGTGCAAAAAGCAGATTCCCAATAGGTTACCATATCAAGAAATGTGTTCTAAAATGTATTACAGGACACTTCGAAAGGCACACAACACACAGTTCTTACTGTTTGTATTACAATTTTTTAAACCTTGTGTAGTGGACTGTGCAGTGCAGAAGCAAACAACTGGTATATGCACTAATTGGGCAACTTTCATTAATAGATGTCATATTGCAACACAGTACAAAGATCTCACAATATATCCAATTTTTATTGAAACTTAAATTAAACGAGAACAAACAATTACTTCTACTCCAACAAGTAATCTGGAGTATACTATATTTTTTATTTTTGTGCACAACTAACATCACTTCAGAGAATATATTTAAAAAGTGGCAACACAAAAAAAACCAGGAAGGAATTCAAAATAATGAGTAAAAGAAAAAAAATATTGAAAAATGAGACAAATCCCCTCCCACTTTTCTCACTCATTACAAGGCCCCAGGACACACTGCAAGGTGACAGCACATACACACACACACACACACACACACACACACACGATCACACACATATAAACACAAATGTACACGATAACACTGCTCATATTAATCATCTTTCTTCTGGGTTGTCCGCCTTCACATTCAGTGCGACAAAACTGGTTGGCACTAACAGCTGGCAGATCATTAGGAAAAGTGTAGTAAACTGACACTTTTGTCATCAATTAAGGCAAACTTTTCACTCTACTTTTATTCCTTTGTCACCCATACCTTTAACTTTTATCTTTTTTTCATTCAGCCAACATTCATCTCTAACAGACAATGTGTGCCATTATAATTGTAAGTGACATGCCAAAACGCAGCCACTATGAAAACATGTAATGCTGAAACAACAGCAGAATCCCATGAAAACAATAACTACAGAAAAAAGCATGGTAAGTGAAAGTTCTCCATCTACATCTTCTTCAAAATGATACCCGCGCATCATGGTCTTTAGTCTGAAATAACTGAAGTTGGGTATATGGCTAGAGAGAAATACACATATAAGAACTGATAAAAAAGAAGAGCCACAGACAGATCAAAGATAAACAGGACGATATACCATCTGTCCATGATAACGTAAAAGCATTGCTTTGACGTTTCCAACAAAGACATGAAAGGCCTATTATATTTAATAGCTCTCTATATCATAATCCATATGGACACAACATGTTGAAAGACTACTGTATGTGTGTGTACTTAGAGCACATGACCATTCTCGCCAACCCATTCTGCCCTGGGGGATCATAAAATGCTCATTAATTCCTTAAATTAGCTTAAATGCCCTTATTGAATGCCACCTTCATGATTATTTTTTGCTTATTAACTATTCCCTAAGTGGGCTGCTGAGGGTCCTGTCAGGTCAAAAGATGTGTGTGTGTGTGTGTGTGTGTCGGGGGAGAGGAAAAGCCAGGCAGACCTAACAAACCCCTCCCCCCACACCTCCCTCCTCTTGTCTCTCTCTCGCCATGCACAGGAGCCTATCGCAGTTGCCTTGGTGACGCTGGCTGGCAGCCGATAGGAAAAGAAGCTGGAAAATGGAAAATGTCAATTACTGCTGAAGATATGTAGATCTGAGGGGAGAGAGAGAGGTTCAAGACCAAAGATAGCAAGAGGTTACAGAGGACTGTCAGTGGAGGGAGTGAGGGGGGAAGGAGAGATGGAGAGAGAGTGTTAATGCAGGAGATGAGAGACTGGATTGGGTGCCAGCTGCTGACAGAGAACGTCTGTCCACATCTATTATAACACCTTTCCCTTTCTGAGGCAAAGCAGAGCTGCACGGTTGTGTTCATTATACCCTCTGTCTCGTGCTCTCTCTCTCTCACTCACTTCCAGGCTATCTTCCATCCACAACCTTCAACACCAGCCTCTACCTCTAACTAGCAATTTGATTAAGCATGGAAGATAAGGTCGCACAGGAGAAGAGAAGAGCAGAACGAGAAGGGATGGGGGGAAAGCTAGACAGAGCTATAGCAATTCTTGAGTAATCACTGCATTGATCTCCTAACCATGTGGCCAGTGTAGATTATGGGACTGAGTAAGGTCCATCATCATGGGGTTTGGAGTCCAAGATAAGTCAGTGTATACGTGTGTGCACCTGCCTGTGTATATACATTTAAATCCAGTGCAGTTAATCATGCATACATATCCAGCATGGTGTATGTGTCCACCCTGTTTGAATATGTGTGTATTTAGTCTTTTTAGGTAGATGTATGCATCTCCTCGGTGTGTGTGTGTGTGTGTGTGTATGTGTGTGCGCACTCCATGGAATGAGTATATCCTATTTGAGACCTAAGTTGAATTAATGTGTCCCTACCCCCATACCAATTTCTACTGGAGGTCTCTTGACCCTCCCACTCTGCAGACACATAATGGTCCATTTGGGGTTTAGCAGCAGGCATTACCAAGGAGCATGGAGACAGTGAGCTAGACTGTATTTCCATAAGACTGGGACACAGAGGCCCTTCTATACATATATTACCCCCTTTGTGTCTGAGAGGTCTCATGTGGGGCTTGTCTACACCCATACATGCGCACAGCCAAGCACACACGCACACACACACACACACACACACACACACAGACAGACGGAGACAAACAAGACAGAATGCATATATAGCCTGATGTGAAAACACAAATACATACATTATACACACATATGCACTCCTACCCTAATATTAGCTCACATATTGTATGCACACACACATGAATGCAGACGTGCACTACAGATATGACAGCTATAATGTGACCTATGTAGCAGCCTGGCTGTGACTGACACTGATAAGCTCTGAAGGGAGACATCCCACCTTTGCTGTCACACTGTAACTGTGCCATTTCACACAAACATTTGTGGTATGAGTGTATTTGCTTGACTTTGACACATTCTCTTATGTAGAGAATTGTAGTAGAGTCAAAACCAAGGAAAACTTTATGGATCCATATGGATTGTTGGCAAAGTTGTTCACTTTTCTAATTGAAATTCAGCTTCCTGAGAAAGACACGCTACATGATGTTCATTGTTCATTATAACGTAATCTAGGCGATTACATCACCAACATTACGGTTTGATATATGGATATATTATTTCAAATTAAGATTCCTTTTCACGCCAAAAATTCTTTCATAGTAAAAGGTGTAACTTTGGCTCTGTGCTTCCAACTATATAATTTTTCCCCCAGTGGATGAAAAAAAAAATTTGTTGAAGTATCTTTAAGGGAACAATTTCATTGAAATCAAAGGTTTCATTTGTAATGGGGGAAAAAAAATGTTCAATTTGACTTCAGTTGTAGATCTTCAGTTTTATGGACCTCTAATAGACACAAATTGTCAGTAAGAACTTAAATTGCTATAAACTGTTAGGGCTGGGCTGTTATCAACACATCATTTGATCATGAGTGTCCATGACCCTGAGAGAGCACCTTAATGAACACAGAGCTATGTTTCCTCACATCAAACGCAATGGAAATAAGTGTCTCCGTCTCTTTCTCCAACATACTGTCATACATTAAATGTACACACGCTGCAACATCGCACTCCACAAATATCCACAAACAGCTGACATATGCGCTCTGTTGAACCATTTCCATTGGTATCATCTTCAAAGACAGAGAGAAAAAAAATAAATGGAAAGGAAGGAGAAAGGGGTAAAAATTAAATTGAAGAAAAGAGAGTAATTGACTAGTGCTTCTTTATCTAAAGGATTGTATGAGGTGCTGGCGCTGTGTATTTTGGTATAGGTTGGTTTGCCCAAAGGCGGAAATGTGCCCCGTTCATTTACAATTTACAGGCTGCTGCTGTTTGAAGCCAGCTACTCATCTTCATTTGGGATTCACACACGCCTGCCCGTGGCAGATGGCAATTTCATCTTCACACACACGCATGCACACACGCACGCACGCACATACACAAATATGAAGTAGCCAGCAAGCTGATGGAGTAAGGTGGCATCTGTGCATGTGTGTGAGTGTGTTTATGTGTCTGCATATGTGTGTGTGCTGGGGTTGGGGATTTCAAAGTATCATCATTTCAGCATAATTGGTTGACAGGAGCATTTGGAGTTAATTGGTTGGCTGACAGTGTAAACCTCAGGGCTTATGGGTATTGTAGTACTGATAATGTAGATATATTCTGTAGCCTGACAGATGATTATCTAAATGCTTGAGCAAATTTATCAAAGGCATTTTGTCTTTTGTCAGTAAATTAATTGGAAGTTCATGTGGGTTCGTCTAATGTTTCACCTCCAAAATAATATTTAATTTTCTTTGGTTCCATTGTATAAGGGTATGGTATATAGCATAATATTATATTAGAGAAATAGTATAAAAATGAGACTGAAGTGCCTGAAGGAATTTCTTGATTTTCCCCAAGTTTAAATCCATCAACATGAATTGTAAATGCATTTTAAACTATGTAGATTCTAGCGAGAGAGGACACTTTTCTTTTTTTTTTTTGATGCCTTACTCCAGCAATTTGTTAAATTTAGACTTATTTAATATCATCATGAGATTTAAGGATTGATTTTGGCAGCCAGTTATTTGCTTGATGGATAATTGATGTTTAACGTGAGCTATGATGGGCCTGGGTCAAGACACAGTAGAGCAAATCTGCTCTCAGAAATCAAAGTAAAGCAAGTCTTAAACTGAACTATGCCCCTGAGGCAAACTTCTAGTAGCTACTGTATGAGAGATGCTGCCACCTACAGCAAATTTACCAAGCCTGTGCATGGTAATGTATTCAGCTCAACACAGAGCAGCAGAAAGAAAGAGCCTCCGGCAAATACGAACAGAGGTTCCCAAATCTGCTGCAATAAACCTCAATCATACACTACTTAGGCTGACTGTCAGTCAGTCAAAACAGATGAGTAAGTCAGCAAATTAAAAAGTGTAAATAGAGTCAAGCGAGTTGAAATTGGAAGAGTCACTTATTAAGTAGGTTGTTCCACATAAAATCCTAACAATTCTGAAAGTCCCTTCACCGTACAGGCTTGTAGTATGTCCCTATGAGAGGAACATAGACGGACACAAAGAAGAATGTATGTGTGTGTGTGTGTGCTCATGCACGTGCCCAGTACTAAGAAAGGCAGTAAATAAATCACCAAGCTCAAATGTGAGATATTACCTCAGGGCAAAACAAAAGGAAAAAGCAGACACGGTGACCATCAAAAGGTCAAGGGGATACAAGGAGGAAAGGCACTGGGAAAAGGTCGGCACCAGTAAAAAAAAATAAGTTGGATATGAACAAAATAATGTGCTGGTCGAATCTTCTTCCTCTACCTTAAGCGGAAAGACTGGAAACAGAGGGCTGAAAAGAATGGCTGCAATAAAAATGCAAAGCCATCTTGTAGTGTGTGTGTGTGTGTGTGTGCGTGTGTGTGTGTGTACCCCTGTGAAAAAAAAGTTTTTAAAAAGAATGGGAGCAAGGACCTATTTTCATATATACAAACATGAGTAATAGTAAGCAATAGAAAGATCGCTAAACAACAAAGCCAAGACAGATGACAGTAACTCCACCAACAAAACAGTGTTACATAAATGATAATCCAATGGATGCACACAGACATTAAATCATAAACACCTTCAAAATTTATCACAATCATGTTACTCACACACACACATATGCACAACGATTAAAGTGCTAACTTGGAACATGATTTACATCATTATGATTATGACTGTCATAATTATGAGCACCGTTATCACTCTCATTATTAATAGGAATGACACTATTATTAGCCTGTGTGCTGGTGTGCTACTTAGTCTGCAAGGTAATTACTGTGTCTGACTGTCCAGGCATAATGCAGGTCCACAGCTCCAAGGTCAGAAACCTTCTCCTCCTCTCATCAAGGGGCTCTCACACTTACTTAATTCTGCCACTCATAATCTCCTTTAATCTCACAAATGATAGTGAACGTGCTAATTCTCTCTTACGCAATTTATTAGTGTGTGTTTGTGCTACCGGCACTCAATAGTGCATTACTGTCACAGCTAATCCAATTAGTGTGGGTGTATCTAGGCAGGCCTAAGGGAAAGATTGGAGGGACAGGGACTAGGTAGGGGAGGCAGGAACATAGTGGACCCTGCTGCGGGGAGAGCGCATTAGGGAGACTCCTTCCTGCTTCTTTTTATCACCACCATGATGGCCTGAAAATTGGTGTGATCACAGAAGGAAGAAGAGAGTGGAAATATGGAGCTTCCTTCTTTGTGCGTGTTTGTTTCTGTGTGTGAGTCTGTCTGTCTCTCGCTCTCTCGTTAAGTTTGAGTGAGTTCAGAAAAGGCTCATAGAAATACAAAGTGAAAGGAAAAATAAAGAGAAAACACAAATTGTCTGCTATGCGACAGACAAAATGGGTTTTACTTCTGCAATTTTGCATTATTCATGTTTTATTATTATATTTCTTTTTACTGTTTTGTATATTCAAAATAATGGAAAATAATGATCCTTAGATGTGTAGCACTATATCTTGAATACATACAAAAGGCTGGCATAGCAACCCAGATTTCTAGGTGACTAATATCCATGATCATCAGTTTAAAACGGTATTATCTTCATTAGTGAAAGCAAAACATGGCTCCCGTGTGCATTATGATCTTTGCAGAACGATTCACTAAATCAAGTGGTTGTTGTATTAAACTCCTTTTTGCTGATTGCTCACATAAGCACTGTGTGTTTGCAGCATGTGTGAGGCTTTAATTATAGAAGGCAGGAATTATCCACAGGGGACAAAAAATAACAGGTTTTCTGACATTAAATACCGCAAGCATACATCTCTCATTTCAGCAATTATGATGTGAGAGCACACTGACAAAATAAAGTAACAACAGTCTTGTTTTAAACACAATATTGATAATTACTGTTTATGCGCTTTAATACTTCACAACTTTAGAGACAAGAAAGGTTCTGCTTTTACTGTTGTTTCAAAACTATGATGATGAGAACAACACTGAATTTGAAAATATTGAAGTCACAGGAAATAATATGCTACTTTAGTATTACAAACAGATTTATGGACATTTATCTGTCATGGACATCAGAAATACGCAATCGCTTAACCACTGAATTTACAAGTGCCGTTTTTCTTGAGGACAGGTTCTCTAAAACATAAGAACCTCTTCTCTGGAAAAAAAAAAAGTCTCATGACACTGTTACACATGATTCTTTGTCTAATCTTACTAATGACACAGATAGTGTAGTCATACTGAAGAAAATGTGAAAGAATGCACTGCACACTTTGGCTGTTTCCTTCCTCTGATGATAAAAGCACAGCGAAAGAGGGGTCAAGCTGTTTCTCGGCAGACAAGAGCTTTTTTCAAAAATCCATTAGCGACTCAATGCCGCATCATTATCGCCAGCTGCTTAGGCATACAATATCCCTACTTTGACTTTCTGTCTTCTTGGCATTTTCTTCAGAGGTGAGTCTCGAAATACCATGTGAAATATGAAAAACAGAGAAGGGAAGCTTTCTTTAATGGAGAAAGTGGATGTGGTATTTTAAAAGCCATTTTTATGCTTCTGTTGAAATGCCATGAAGTCGTTCCATTAGCAATCACGTTTGTTTGTAGAGTATTGTGCAGCTGTTTCTGGTATGCTCTAATCAATGTCCCACAGAGGAAAATGAGATTTGACAAGTCTGAAATGGACGGATACAGGTACCCGAGAATTCAGCTACTCAGACAGAATCAGACACACAGAAAAAGTCATACACTGACAACTTTGACTGTACACACGTATATATACAGACACTGACATTTAAAATCATCTAATGTTAGATGTCTAATCTGGGTCCTCCAGGAGACTCAGCCACACCATAGAAGATGAAGATCGTCTTCTCATAAAGGTGGTCCTCAAATTTTGTGCTTGCATGTATATAGTCCGTACTTTTTCCAGGTATTTATAGTATATAGAATGGAGCCCAGGCCCTACCTGTTTTGGTGACACATGAAAGTTACTTCATATTCTTGTAATCTAACAAATTTTTCATTGTTTTTCTCCATATTTATTTATTTATTGTTATCATTTCCCCATGCAATTGTCAATCAAGAACAATCAAAACTAGTTAAATACATTTGGCTTCTTCATTAGCCATACAGGCATTCATATAGCCTCTAATATCCACAAATACATTACCATATTTTCTGGACTATAGAGCGCACTTTGAATGAAATATATATTTTTTCACATATAAGCCGCACCGGACTATAAGCCGCCGATATCCAGGCTGAGAAATAAGTTATTTAGACAAAAAGATTTTGTACCATAAGTGTTTATTCATATACCTGAACTGATTGTTTCTGAACAGTGCCGCAATAAAAGTAGCAATAAACACAGCAATAAAAGTGCTGATACACAAAAAAGTCATTGATGGTTTTATTCATCTTCCTTCTGTGCACTAAAACTAAGTTACTTTATTTTTGTTCCTCCTGCATACTGAAAACATTAAACACCAAGTCACTGTCACCTTTTATTCCTGCACACTGTTAAAGCGCAACTATTAAAGTCGCTTCATTCTCCCATGCACTGAAGCCGCAAGTCACTATTTATCTACCTCCTGAGCATTTTAAACTAATGAACACCATACCACTGTCACTTCAATTCTTCTGCGCACTGAAGCCACTGAAGTCGTCCTCTTCAGTGTCGGAGTTGAACAGCCTCAGATAATCTTCATCAAATACCGTCTCACCATAGATTCATTAAGGACAAGCTTATGTGCAGCCGCTCTGTTTCCTTCACGGAGAGGCAGATCGATTCATTCAACTTTCAACTGCATTCAACTTAAAAGCTGCATCATATGAATTTCATAGGGTGTAATAATATTATATACCCTGCGTGGACTGAAGAAAAATTCATAGGAAACCCCCATCTCTGTATAAGCTGCATGGTTCAAAGTATGGGAAAAAAGTAGTGGCTTATAGAACGGAAAATACGGGAGCTTTGCCTATATATATTAAAGCAGCACTCACTGATTTGCTAACAAATGAATCATTTGCTAAGAAGCTGAAAACACAACTAATATATTATCTCCTTACAAAGTTACTATGAAAAAAGTGGTCGCAAACAGTTGCCTGTGTACATGTCCAGCAGACAGGAGGCATTTGAAACCAGCCTGAAAAGGATTTGTCGTAACCACTTCTACATCACACGGTCATTTAATATCTTGTTAATATAAATAAAACGTTAATTAGTGAAGATGGTGCAGAGCCAGACTGAAGGGGTTTGTGTTGGTGTTCTTGTATAATGGCTATAGCTGGAGCCAGTTCTGTGTGAGTAAAGGGTTACTAAAGGTGCACCAGGTTCCCTCAGGATCAAGTAAGATTGGCGTCACAAGGAGCTAACAAAAAAAAAACCCCCAGAAGATACAGGCCTCTGATTCACACCATGTCAAATACACAAATGCACACACACACATCCCAGTGGCACTGTCTAACCACATAGCCTGTATGTATCTCTGTGTAGTATTCTCAAAGGAGTCACCATGCTGGGCTTACAGTTCCCGGGTGAATGCCAACCCAGTGTGTGCCTGTGTGTCTTGATCATGTCTTGATCACAGTGGTGGGTTTTGTCACACAGAGGGATAGTTAGTGATCAAGAAGCTACAGGACAGGTCAGGTGAGAACACATAACTGCAGGAAGAAGAAGGATGGAGGTAGATAGCCAAAGATAGGCAGACAGAAGTAAAGACAAAGAGAGAGGGAGAGAATAAAACCCAAACAAGTGGAGACTTTATTCAATCTGGAAGCAGAAATGGACAGAAAGCACTAGTCATATCAGCAGACACCTTTCTGTGAAAATGCCCAAAATAGCCAAAAATTGAGGTGGTCAAGCAGGGACACTTTTTTGCACTTTTTTGAAAAAAATGGTTTTACTTGAGATGGCGTTTTACATAAGTTCAATAGAAGAGAGAAAGAAACAAAGAAAACTAAGAGAATGAGGGATTGCATTTTACCAGAAAAGCAGACATGAACAATGTTTGTTTTCATCTCTGGAATCCTTTGCTAAACCATGCATGTAATTTTCTCTACAGCCTCCATTTGTACATTTGTGTGTGATTACGTGTTAATGCATAGTCTCTGTCTGCAAGTGTTCATGTGCGTGTGTGTGTGCAGAGGCGACAACAGTAGCAGATGCTAATTTGTGCTGAGAGTCATTATCTGTGTTTCCTGGGCCATTAGACTAATGGTAAGGGATAACACGGAGAAGTGGATGACACCTGACGCTAACAGAGGCTAATCATCAGGACCACCTCTCACTGTGAGTTCAGCTATGACACTAAATATCTCTCAGAGTCAGGAATCTCAGGCACTGGCAATCAGATAATTACAGGAGCCCGAAGCATTTTATTAATAAAATTTCAATAAATTGTGTCAAATATTTGAACTAGCTGAGGTGTGTGGGGATTGATTTGACACTTGAGTGGCCTCAAAAGTGATATCCCTTATGTCACCATCATTTATCTTTAATATTCTCACAATACTGATAATTAAAGAGTATTTTTGTGGCCCACGGTATCTGTGTAAACATGAGGGTTTTTATTAGATTCAGGAAAAATGTCAAATCTTTGAAATGTATGCACGAAGAGATACAGGTGTATTCCTTACAGCTCGTCGTTTCCCTCACCTCCAAATTTCCCCTAGCAACAAACATCTCAGAATATTCACAGCATGTGGTGTTGGAGCGTGCGCTTTGCCAGGCATTGGCACAGCACAGCGGCTCTGATCTGCATATCACCTGATCTGACCAATGAATCGCTTCCTGTTTAATCATTCCATTTGACCTAGCAACTAAAAGCCCCCGGCCAGCTTTTGAATGGCAAACGGTAAAATAGAATACATCCCCAGGACCTCAGAAGATCAAATGTTGAAGAAAGCGCTAACGAGGCAGGTTTCTGGGCCTTTTTTTACTTTTTAATGAGTTGCTACCCAATGAGGGTGACCCGCTGCTTCACATTACACCAGGGCCATTGAATATGCCCCTTGTGGATTCATCAAGGCTACAACTCAATATTAAACAGTCACACAGGTATGTATTTACCCAGGGTTAATTCACCACCTTGTCCCCATGAGAAATAAACTAGATTGCATAGTAAAACAAAAAATATGGAGAGGGAGAAGAGAACAGGAGGGGTGAGTGTGTATCAGGTAATTCATGATTGATGAAAAGCTCATCTGTACATGTACAGTGTGTGTGTGTTTGTGTGTCTGGCTCCTCCAGCTTCAAATACGCATCTTTAAAAGCTTAGAAAACACTACTCCCTGCTTTCTGTCATCCCTGTGTAGTTGGGCATTTCAATGCCAACCAGGCGGACTGAGGCCTGGCCACAGAGAAGGCGGAAGGAGGGCTGCATATGATTGAAGACAGGCTGAAGAAATACAGTACACACACAGACACACATTCATACATGCAAACGCACACACCATCACAGGGCCCAGCTACAAAGACACCCCACTGAGGCTGAGCAGACAAACAGAGGTGGCCCTGAGCTGAGAAAAATGACTGAACCGACCGAACAGCAGGGAGAGGAACTTCAAACAACCTCCAGGATGAAAAGATTGGGAAGAGGAAAAAAGGATGAGGAGGAAGACAGGAGGCCAAAACTCCTGTTTAGCATATGAGTCATTTTATTAGACGGGACAGACTGGTAGACTTATAGATAGATGGAGAGAAAGAGGAACCTGGTTAGGAGAGGAGAGAGAGAAGAGAGGGGTGGAAGGATTGAGAAGGCCCCTATTAGCGAGGTCCATCACCTTTTGGCCTGCCTGGATTTCCTCATCTCCATAAAAGGCTGACCCCCTGTGTTTCAGGATCATTAGAAAGGCAGACAGCAGGGCCAGGCAGACCCACGCCTGTCACCTCTCTGCTCCCACCGGAGACCTCAATGTAACAGAGATAAAAGACAGATGAATGGAGAGATTGTCAGAGAAGGAGAAGGATGAGATGGAAGGTGGGGCCCCAGGTTTAATCAGGACAATAGAAGAAAAGAAAAAGAATTGAACTGCTTCTTTGATGAAAAGATAGAGTACAGAGATGAACAGAAAGAGTGGCTGTGTGGAAATAAATCTGCCTAGAAACAGTCGTTTGAACGGGAAAGGGTGGGCACAGGAAAAGCAGTCTGCTGTGATTTGCCATTGTGAACCGTGCATCACAGTCAGTGCTACATACATAAGCTGATGCATCTATGTTATTTTCTGTTTTATGTAGTAAAAATGATTGAGTGAATTATCATTAGGATTCCTTATATAAGCACCATAAATGAATGTACATATTTTATGGAAATCCACACATAGTAGTTTTTTAGGATATTTAACTGTAAACCAAATGTGTGAACCTCACGCTGGTGCTAGAGGAAATGTCAACAGGTCACCAAAGTCAGTAGGATTTGTGATCTGGGGACCATGAATGAATGTATAAAAATCCATATGTAGTAGGATATGTCTGGATCAAAGTGGCGGGCTGACCTTGCCATCCGTAGAGTCATGCTGTTAGCATGGCTAAAAATTGAATAAATTTCACGAAAATCAAACAGCAAGAAAACCATCTATGAGTTTATTCCGGTCACAATTTTTTTTCCTCTAAGTATCTGTCACTGGTCATAGAAACAAACATGCTTGTTAGGAGCGTAATGCTGTACACAGGCAAAAGTGGATAATTGACAGGCAGCTTGGCCATTAAGGACAAACGTGGTATGTTTGGGATCCCTTCCTCAGGGAGCTCTTGTTTTATTATATACCGCCCATATTGATTGATTAACCCTACGCCAGACTCCCACTGGACCAGACCTAGAGGTCAGAGGAGCAAGGTCACAAGTGACAAGGTCAGTGACCTCATCAGGCCTTTTTACTATTGGATGGTGATCAGCTACCTCACAGCTGATTGACCAGTAGTTTAAGTCGATACAGCGTCTCACCCGCAGGGAAATCATGGCTGATGAAATCACATCTGTCCCACAACGAGACAAATCTAATGTTAGAAATATGATTAAAAAGGTACTTGAAATACAAAATAGAACAGACATTTCACCCATACATTTAAAAGTGTAGGGAAATGTTAAACACTCAATTTCCAATTGTTACGTAAGCTTGATTTCACTTTATTTATCTCTCTCACTCTATTCCATTCATTCTTTTATCTATGTGTAAGTCTCCTGCTTCTATTCTTACCTCTTTTTCAACACATGTATCATTTAAATCCCTCCTGCTGGTTCTGTCACTCTCTTTTATTGCCTGTCATTTAATCTCCATACCAACCCTCTCAGTGTGCTGTGTGTGAGCGTTTGCTGGCCAGACACACACACATGCGGACTAGTCTCCCTGCTCCCTGGAGGAAATGCTTGGCTGTACAGTTTATTGATCAGCTTTGAAAGCTGTGTGGTTTGGGTTTTCGCAGATGTTGAGGAGAGTCGACTTCTCTGGACCACCAGCTACGCCCCACCTCCTCCACCCAAGAGCTCTTTTAATGGTTTTGGTTCTAATCTGCTACATTTTAGTATACATAAATCCACATTTTTATGCAAACGGAAATTCAACCATTATTAAATATATTGGAAATATTATTTTAGCCCTCCAAATTAAAGTACTCCACACATAGGGGCATTTTCTAATCTATTACCAATTGGCAGGACGACATCATTTGTCTGTGGTTTCCAAAACTGTGAAAAATCACTGTTAAAAGTAATGTTTTATGATGTGACAGCATAATGGTTAGGGCTGGTTAGGTTCAGACACACAAACCAGTTGGTTTGGGTTAAAATGATCACTTTGTTACAGAAGGTAACCTTAGTATGTTAGGCAACCTTTGTCTCTACAATAATAACCATGGGGTATAAGTAGTTATGCTTTTTAAAAATGGTGAAATTTGTCTCCTGTTGGGTTAATGACTCCGACCATCTCAACTTCATCACAACTCCGGGTCATATTTACTAGAGCTGCTAGATGGCATCTGTCACTCAAATTTAACTATATGTCGTCTTTGGGCAACTAACATTATGATAAGAATGTGGCACATTCAACAAGTCCTGACCATAGTATTACAAAAAACATTTTAATAATCGACACCTGCTAAAGGTAAGGATTGTTTAGGTTAAAAAAAAACAACTTTTAAGTTGTTTAAGTTTTCAGAACGATCCTAAGAAGAAATCAACACTGACTGTTGAAAGGTCACGAATATACAGCACTTTCCAACTCTCTAAAACTTCAAATTAGTCAGAGAAAATTAAAAACAAACAAGCAAACAAAAATAAACACAGGTAATGTTGAGGCAAGCTTCATTAACTCATTAACCTGTCAACAACAGGAAAACACATCTCTCTTTGTGAAAATGAAAATGAAAACACATGACAAGAACCGTATTGATAATCAAGCATGCACATGGAGGCTGCATTCATATTACAATAACGAAATACGATACAGTCTTAAAGAGAGAAAAATCTATACACACACACACACACACACACACCAATTCAAATACATCCCTTCTTTCCTTCTCTCTCGCTTGCTCTCTCGCTCTCTAAATCAAATACACACACAGAACTAATTGAGAGTATTTCAAATTTTACTTCCTCACAACTGATACACCGGACATCCCTAAACAAATTTAGCCAGCTTTTACACAAAGCTCTCCTGGTGTCATAGATACTATATGCCCTCAATCTCGCTCTCTGTCTCTCTCTCTCCCACATTTCTTCCTCCCTCTCTTTTGGTTAAAAACCTCTGCCTCTTGGGTTTGACCATTTACACTAGCCGGCTCACCTGTCATGAAGCCACTGATGGAGACAGATAGAGGACAGAGGCGAAGAAGTAATAGTAAGAGAGACGTATTTATTTTGTGTGTTTGTGTGTGTGTGTCTCCCTCCATGACAACTCTGTCCTCTCTCTCCACCTCAGTCTGCTGTTTGCTTTAATTTGACCCGCCAGCTGCGACAATGAACTCATAGTTTATTTTGATGAATTGAAGGGGAAGCCCTGCTAATAAATCTGGGCCCGTGATGAAGAAAAGCCTTAAATAGGATATTAAGATTTATATCAGAGACTGCAGTTGTATGCTGACAAGTACACAATTGCTCCCTCTTCTCCCTGTCTTCTCCCTGTCTTCTCGCTCTCTCTCCCTCCCTCTCTAAACTGCAGCCTTTGTGCTATTGGCTCAGTGGCCAAGCGTGAATGCAACACACAGAGGTTTCATTAGTGTGTATGTGTGCGCACGTGTGCATGTATGTGTATTCTGCATTTGTAGCAAGATGAATTTATGTGCCTGCTCCTGGGAGTATGCACTTATGTGCGTATATGTGTGTGCATGCCATGTGTATGTGTATCTTTCTTAGGTCTGCGACGTGAGCACACACTCTCACAGTGACTTATTTACTCCAGAGGCGAGGCTCCAACCCCAGGTACAGAGCCTGCACAGAATAATTGCTTTTTTTCCATCCCCCTGCATCACGTCGCCTCTTTGTTCCTAACCGCTCACATGCAAGAAGTGAAATCTATTTGTGAGTAAGAGTGTGTCCACATGCATATGAATAAATAAGAGAGTGTTTGTCTGTGAGTATGTGTATCTGCATGGATATAAGACCCAGAATGTGTCCAACTCTAAAAGAATATGCCACTGCCATTGAAATGTATTATATTGCAATACATATACATGCATTTGATGTCCTTCCAAGAATAAGATGTTAAAATACAGTGTCTGTTTGTGTTCAATACAGAGATGTGTGACAGCATAAAGCGGGGGCAACTAACCTCCCTCAGCACCTCCATACTAACTGCACAATATTGAAAGTGATCTTATTAATCTTATCAAGCACTCAGTGAAACATAAGAAAATTTGAAAATTTTTCAGCAACCACAACTGAGAGTAAGTACCAGTTCAGCATTTGACCATCATTTCATTTAGTTTTAAAGAGGTCTATTAGACTGTTGAGTAATGCTTTTATCTCTGTTCCCATATTTAAACCCAGTGTACAGTTGAATACTCAAAGGCGGGCATACTTGCGTTGCGTAATGATTGCAATTAAGAGTCGCACACAAAGCTGGGACTGATTTCACAGTCGCCATGCATGATGCTGGAAATTAATTGAAAATGCAAATACACAAGCTGATGAATGAGAAGAGTGCTGGGTCTACACTGCGTGAAAAGACTATCTGCCACACTTCAGAAAGCTGAGGGGGGTGGGGGGGCTTGTATTCCTTCAGAGAGAGAGGAAATCAAATCAACTGGATATATAGCATAGGCTTGTCTAAGGAGAGCATGCCATTTGCTGAGACAGTGTAATACTACAGACACCAGGCAGCGACGCAATACGACTGTGATTAGGCAACAACAGGGTCATAAAAAATAATGCCGTTTGAGTTTGTGTAACTTATGAATGACAGAAACTCGTATACTATATTTATATAAGCATCACATTAATCCCAAATTCACCAGTTCAGTCAGATGCAGCCTTTCTGTGATCAGTCATAGTGGTGCCAAACTGCAACCAAATATTGCTCTTAGTCTGCAAAGTACTTGGATGTTTACAAAGTACCAGACAAATAAAAATAGGCATACAGGCACAGGCAGACAGACAAATGGACAAACAAGCAAGACCACTGTGTGCGGTTGTCTTGACAACAGAAGAAGAGCAGCACTCTGGACTCGAGTGTGGATGGAGAAAAGATAAATAAGAAGAGGTGGACAGAAAAAGCACTGCATAAACCACCATTAAATCCACCATGCACTCACAAAATCAGTGCTACAACATCAAACTTTGTGAGATTATTCTCTTTCCTATGGGCGAGGACACACTGGCAACATAAAGTAATGGTGATGGGCTATTTTTTCTCAAAACTGTTCATACAGCCCATTATGTTATCTACAATGAATTCACTCCAGCTGCCATTCCCAGCAGTCTGAGCTGCAGTTAAAAAAAAATCCACTGAAAGTATCTTAAGTGGTTGTTGGAAATCCTCCATTGTATTGTGCAGCAGACTACAGAGTGTTAGCTTCACTTCAGTGGTTGCGTGGCCAGTTCAACATGTCTAGATGAATTCATCTCTGTAATTTGATGATAATGGTGAGCTATCTGTGCCGGCTAACATCCATGTTAGCTGTTGCTGGTTAACCCTAGCGTGTTGTGGCATGATACAGCTGGCACAGCCTGGCAGAGAGAAAACTAGGGTTATAGAACTGGAATGGATAGAATAGACAATTCTTCAGAAATTATAAGTAGGGAACTTTGTTAGTTAAGAGTATTTAGTATTGCATGTTAATATTTGCTCATTTCGATAACAAAAGGATCAATGCTTTCAGACAGTCATCAAAATGTCTTGGATGTTTAGTCTGGTTCATTCAGACTGGGTAGATGGGCAGATCTGAACACAGCAATCATACTCAGTTGTGTAGACCAGAACCTATAAAGACCCTTTGAGCCGGTGGTCTTGGTCCAGTTCCAAATTAACTCTGGAGCAATTTGTCTGCAGTGGGAACGTGATCCAACCTCAATCTGAATCAACTATTTGCTTGCATTGCATACTGAGGTGTGAATGAGTGAAATAAACAGTTGTTAGCAAATAGCTGCAGAATGAGTAAAGTTATTACGTGATACTGTAAGGTGACACAAACCCTGTTCTTATGTTCATCTGATTTAATTGAACAGCTTGAATGTTTTTTCTTCATCAATTGAATGTTTACCGGCAAAATCAGCGGTTATTTGAATCAAATTTTCTTTTCTGTGCATTCAGGGTCAGCGAAGGATATGCAACTGACAACCACACCACCTGTTTAACAACGAATGCAAAAAGCTTAATTCCTAAACTACTCTACCACTATTGAGCATCTGGTGGCACAAACAAACATCAGCAATCAAGTAAACATTCTCTTTGAGAGGTTGAACTTCCAGTTGGGCCTCGATTGTAGATTCTTCCTCCTTCCAACTGCAAACTGGCCAACACAGTGAGAGTAAGATGTGTGAGGTTTGTGTAAAGTTGTGTAAAATGCTCTGCAATTGCTGTACCCTTTACAGAGTTCTCCTTGTTATAATAAACCAGTATAACAGGCAAAGGGAATGCAGAATAACCAGCAACATGTAGGTTTTAACATTTCTTCTTCTTTTAACCTGCGATTGGATCACACAGACTTAAGGAACTGCCAACTATAAAATAGTTTATTCTTATAATGCTATATTGTGGCCTGAATGCAGTTTATTATTGAATATTTGACAAAATGAAAGTATAAAATCCAATGAAAACATTTTTGCTCAAAAAAACATTTTGGTCAAAACCCAACCTCACACAAACACTTCCAAGAGATGGTCTGTCTCTCCATAGTGCAGCACGGCACAGCATGGCTGGGCCTGGCACACAGAGCCATGCCACCTGGCAGATACCAACTGTGATGTATGGCGCTGCCTTGGCAGGGGCCTCCTGCACAGTGGCAAGGGGGCATCGGGAGGGTGCTCATGAACAAAAGGCACTTAACTTCGATGCTCTCCATCAACATCTCTATTCACCTCTTCTGCACAGAGGGGGTGGACCCCGCACATGCCGTGAGGCACACATACAAATGCACATACACAGGTGGATGTCTGTGTGTGTGTGTGCCTGGTGACAGATGGGGGATGTTGTCAGACCCTTGCTCAGCCGAGCCGTAGACCCTTGTCGACTGGCTGCCGCTCGTTAACGTGTTAATTAGCCTTCTTGCTCCTCCTGTCTGGTAATTACAATCAGCCTGGGCCAGGACGTTCATGATGGGCCACTGAACACAAGACGGCAGGGCAGGCATAGTTAGTATGGGGACATATGGCTGGAGTGGTGCATCATGGAGCAGTGCAGAGTGGTAGGAACTGGCCAGGAACAGGAAGACAAAACTTCATTTTCAAGTACCATACTAGTATATCTCCACGTTTTATCAGTTTTGCTTGAAAAAAAGAAAAGAAACCACAACAACAAAACTATATTTATACAAGGAAGCTGAAATGTGGCCAATACAATAGGAAAGCCCTGTTCACACTCACTCATTTGCAAACACATTCACACCAGGAAGCTGCCCGGTACAAACATGTTCCGATGTCATGTGAATTAAAGGTAAGTCCACAGGAAGTACAGTCATGGGGAAAGGAGCGCATCTGATTATAAGGCGCAATTAGCGAAAACAAAACGTGTGTCTGATAAGTCGAACTTTATTCAACTCATTTACAATAACTCCCAGTTGTAGGTTAACACAAAAATACAAATTTAAGTGGTGATGTGATTTCCACATCAAACATGCCCGGATCCCTCTCAACGTTGTACAGTTTTAACACAAAAATACAAAACTGTTGTTCAGAGTTTAACAGTTGGGTGATTTTAGGATCCAGCAGCCCGGATCCCTCTCGTAATTATCAGTCTCGTTGCTGTCACCGGGCTGTTCGGTGCCTCTGCGAGGCTCCTGACTCGCGGAGTAATACGTTATTAGCCGTAATGTGTACAAAATAAAATCGGTTCGAGGTTAGTAAACACAACCAAAGGTCATACATAAGGCGCACAAAAGACAAAGTCCCCATTCACTCATTCTTGTTGTTCCTTCAGTTGGATGTTTGAGCTTCACTGTGCAGATGTGCAGAGTTTGACACTTAAAGGCTGTTTTCATATCCATCTGCTGAAAGTGGAAAGTAAATTGATAGTCATTATGAATGTTTACCTTGTAGGAGGTAGACTGGAAAAGAAAAAACAAGGTGACAGAGAAACAATAGAGATCCTTGTGTATAAGAGAAGGTAAACTAAATGAATATGCTGAGCAGACAAGCAGTGACCATGAATGGATCAGAGAAGTGCTAGGACAGGTGGAGCGGTGATGTGGTGTCTCTTTGCCCTTATCTCTCCCCCTCTCTCACCCCCTCCCGCCGGGAGCAGCCGGTTCATTTGACTATGAGTGTCTGACAGACCTGATTAAAAGCAGTTTGTTTTATAGACATGAGCTAATTGAGTTGGCTAGATTGCTGTCAGTGGGTTTGCTCTCTATATTGAAGATTACATATTTCCTTTTCATATCTTGGTGCTGCAGCTGCCCGACCCATCTATCTCAATTCCTCCTTTCTCCCATTCCTCCTCAACCACCATGTAAAGTAAGAAGAGGGCTTTGGTCGTACGTCTAATTAGTGCTCCTCTCCATCATTCTCCCTCTGCCTTGTTCACTACTGTATCCTTGCCCCAGAGACCTTGCGTCGCCTCTTTTCTCTCCGTCTCTGACCCCTCCTTCTCATTATCTCCTCCTCTTTTTCACATCTTCCTCCTCATCTTCCTCATGCACCACTCCATATTTCACCCTCTACAGTTATGTCATTATTCCTGCCTCCATCCCATACTCCTTCTACCCCCACCCCGCCCCATCTCCACCCACCCACCATCTCATCCACCTCTCCCTCCCTTATTCTCTCCCTCTCAATGAGTTAATTAGGCTCATCTCTGGCACCCTCTTGCCAAAGCCTGTGCCCACAGGGCCAGCCGCAGCACTACTCTGATGATTGGGGCGGGCTCTATTTTTAGAAAACAGAAAGAGAATAAGCGGAGATAGAGAGAGAGACAGCTGAAGGTCATTTGGTACTTTCACTTTGAGCATATCTCAGAATGTGTGAAAACTCCACAGACAATGTGGCACTGACACATTCGCAGGTAACCCATGCATACTAGAAATGCACATGTTCATGTCTGGTGCTTGGCGACCCAAATGCTCCATTGTTGCAGTTATATGTGACTATGAAGGACAACGGATGCATTGTGTGCAGTTTCTATCATTCTGCTTCTGCACTGTGCACTCATAATCTGTTAAATAACTCAATGCTACAGGGACAGAATGAGTCATTTGTAAATTGTAGACTATGGAGATTGGAAGTAGGAAGGCCTCTGTAAAAGGAAAATTGTCCCTGTAAAATAGTTTGGATGAGGTGGGGGTAGATGAGGAAACTATGTATGGGAAAGCATATACAGTATATACATAAGCTCAGCCAAATGCTGAAATGTGGTGAGTACTTTCCAGAGAACTCTGAAGATTCATAATGGTTAAAATCATTTTTATGCACAACTGTACCTCACTTGATTTCATCTTCAAAACATTACAGGCTAAATCATGCACTAACTGGAGGTATACCTGAATGGACTCGTTATGAGGTGATGGCAGCACACCACTGAGTTACAAATATCTTCTACTTTTCCACACGCTGTCAGGCTGACTGACGATGTCACATTTTCTTATTATTACTTCTACTGTGATACCAATGACTCTACTGTGACAAACAAACAGGACCAAGAAGAGATAAACAATTAATGACAAATATAGACATCAGGAATAGCAGAGACAGTATGAGTCAAAGCACCAGGAGTTCATTTACCCCTCTCCCTCTAATAAACAAAGCAATCACAGACAGTCAGGGACACAATTATGAGGTAATTACGCAAAATAACAGATTTTCCCTCTACACCTTCCACGCTTGTTTCACACGGGTACCCCACAGATTACAACAACCCCCCATCCACCCCTCCTCTCCAGGGTAACTGTTAACCCCCCCCTGCGCTCCCTAAACACATACAGGCTTGCATGTACTTACACAACATGTAAAGTATACACACAGATACAATAGCACAAAAAACTCACACAGATTTATGCAAAGGGTTATTCATGCGAGCGTGTGCTCACTTACACTTGCACATACAGTCATCCCCCTCCCTCCCCAAGCTCATCTTAATTAGAAGCCAAGTCGTCTCATGGCAACATGCTCGTCAATCTCCCTCTATGTAGCCTTGTACTAATTAACCGATTTAAATGGTAGTATGTAGCTAAGTGACGCAAGCCGCTGGTTCTATTCTAGGAACAGCCTCCATTTAAAAAACCCAACAACCTCCTTATAGTACCCACCTCTATCTTGGACCTCCTAACTTTTCTTCTATTGTTTATTCATCTCTTCTTCCCTCTTTTCTTTCTTCTTCCCTTCTATCCTCCAACACTGCCACTGACTTATTTGACTACAGTTACATTCATTCTCTTGGCCCTGCAAAATGGCAAACCACTGTGTCCCCGTGCCCACATTGCTCATTGGCCCGGGCACTGGCGCTTATTTCACAACATGGTCATTATCATGGGCTACTCCACAGGGAGGGATTACGCTAAATATGTAAATGAGAGCAATGTCGAAAGTGTTACAGAGCAAGGAAGAAAAGAAAAGAGAGCTGCTGGCTGTGTCCTGATGTCAAAGCATCTGATGTTGATGAAAGTGAAAAATTACAATTTAAAGAGTCTGGGGTACACCATGGAATCAAACTGAGCCAACAGCCACGGGATAATGGGTAAGTGCAGAAATGAGATCTAATTTCCATAAAATAAAATGTAACAAAATCTGTGTGAGTGACAATTTTGTTTCATAGAGAGTCATGCCAAAAGCGGTGTCAGCCCAGGCAATTTCTTTGTTTTTTCAAGAAATAATTGAAACCTTTTTGGTTGCCATATATTCTGTATATTCCAATTTTGATCATATTGGTACTACACATATGAGAGAAAACTACAATACAGCCTTCATTTTGGAGGGGCACTATCTAAGACTATCAATGCTTTAATTCATCCCTGTAGAGATGAATTTAGGAACATTTGGAGGATAAATGGTGTCCAATTAATATAAGATGTGAAAGTATATTCCCTACAATTCTCTGTTTCAGTCCACGAGACATCATAGGAGGTCCTTGGTTGAAGAAGGATTGTAGCTTCTGGTTCGTGCAAACTGCCCCAAGGGCCTCTCTCTCTGTCCTACTGCTCAATTACAGCTGGGAATGATAAAGCATCTCCTAGTAGCCAGGCTACAGGGCTACAGGCTCCATGTCGGGCCCTCATCAATATTTCAGCTCTTTTCCTTTATACTGTATTTACCCTTATCTGGACAATGATAGGCCACATCACACCTCCAACCTCTCTTCCCTCAGGCAGTGGGTTGTTACTTGGTTACACATGAATGAAGCTAACAGCAAAACAGCGCAGATAGGATTTCAGTGAAGTGTGTGTGTTTTGTGTGTTCATGGGAAAAGCATGGCTACATTATTTTAAACAATAATCCTAAATTTAGAAATAGGTGCTAGTATGTGCAATATGAGAGAATAAAGTCCATGTCTGAGTACTCTGGGGGCTGCTGAGCCACAAAAAAAAACCCTCAGGCAGTCGTCTTTGGATTCCATCAGCCTGCCTTTTTTTTACAAATCATTTCTTATCCTCACTCTGCTCCCTCTGATGACCCCAGTTAAAGGATACGTCTAGTTCATTAGAACATCTAGCCATCATCCCTTCAGTGTTAACAATGTACTCATCAGTAGGAGTGATGGGTAAAAAGTCAGATGATTGTACATGTTTTAATCGTGCCCACAGGTTAACTTATTTGGAAGAAAAACAAAAACACTAACAGTAAATTTATTGCCCAAACTGGCTGTTTCAAATATCATTTACAGACTGACTTCCTGGTTCAACTTTGACCTACTGTTCTGATTGGTTAGTTTTAGGTGCTACCCCTCAGCGGTCTTAGTTAGTTATCATAGGTTAAAAAAAAAAAATCTGTTTTATTAAAGCAGAAATATCCTTTAACATAGAGAGTGAGAGGAAAGAAATGAACAGCAATAGATACAACACAAAGAACCAGTGTGCAGCTGTGAGGGTCAGTATCTAAGAGCCTATAGCTGAAGGGATGTTGTAAGGCCATTTTTCTCACAGTGAACCAATATTATCAGGATGGCCCCCAAACACACACACATACCCACATACACCATGTAAAGCCCTATACCCCCTCCTGAAGCTCCTGGCTGCCCATCACAGCTTGCAGTATACGTTTTTCACAGCAGGTAGCTAATTCCACTTTTATCCCCAAGTAATGTTGGCCTTATCGCTCGCACCACTGCATCCATGCCGAGACTCAGTGAGCCACAGGGTGGGGGTGGGGGAGGGAGGTGAGGCAAAGCAAGGCGAGGCAGGGGCTGGTGGAATATCAGCTTGGTGGAACTGATTGTGCTTTGCGGCCACAGAGCTGTTGCTCCATTACACAACACAAACACACACCGAAACAAGCTTCCCCAGGTCCTGCTCACTAGAGCCCCTTCTTAGACCAACAATATTGCCACTGATATTACCTTGGTGTTACATCACTCAGGAATCACACACATATACACATACATACATACACATACACACACATCCCCTCAATGCAGCCACTGCTATTGCCTGCCATCCATCTCTCTTAATGCATCTACAACTTGCACACACACACACACACACCTCTCCCTCTTTGACTATTTTTACTTTTCCTATCCACATTTTCTCATTCCATCCCTCAACTTGATGCTCCCCTTGTGCTCGCTCCATGCTCCCTCCCTCCCCGTCACCCCCACCCAGGGTCCCTCACTTTCAGTAAACAAGGTGCAGATGTCAGAATACAGCAGCCTTGTAATGTGCTCCACTGCTATACAACACCATACGTCACCATGTTAAGGTCTCTTGTTGTCACTTACCCTTACAAACAATTGCAAGTGCGCGCACACACACACACACCCCCACCCCCCCCCCACACACACGATGCCTATCTGTGCTGTGTTAATGAAGATATATGGTGCAGGTACAGTGATGACAGTTTCATTGGCAGCAGACAGCTTCCATCTGTCCTGAGGCATTCATTCCATACCATGGCTGTCTGCTCAGTGATTTGCCAAGTGCATGGTTTTGGACACAAAAAGAAACAAGTAGTGAAGAATTTAGGGGAATGAGTGCTGTGGATAATTCTGTAAGTGTGACATGCTGATTCAATGTTGTTTTTTGGCATTGAAGGATTACATAGCCCTGATTGATTTCATGGTACTCTGGCTTATATAAAAACTTGTAATAGTAATTAAGGAATAATTCAACTTTATTATAACAACTTCAGTCTTATTTTTGTAGTTTTGGCTATTGATTTTATCAGTTATGATAACAAATTACTTACTTTTTAATAAGTAATTTGATTAGTGAGATCTGGGAATGTGGTAACGCTACAATGACCAACAATGTTTACTTTACATGGAGGGAACACCTGAACTAGTATAATAGGTTGAACCAGGAGGTCAGACTGTAAACTGAGACAGATATACATAACGGACAGCTTGGGGAAAGTTAAATTGAAAATAAAGCCCCTTTACACTGTATGATTATGGTTTGTCTGCTAGAATGATATTTCGTTAAGTGCAGTTTTTGGTAAAAACTTGTTCTCCTTAGTACATCCATGGCAAAAACCAAAATGACGAAGGTGAAACGAAAACAAACTTGATTTGCACTATGATTAACCACGCATTCAGCACACACGTTAACATGCTTTAAACTGACATTGAGCAGTCTAACAGGTTTTATTAGAACCATGTGTTCAATTTTATTATTATATATTGTAGGACGAGGAAAGCTGGACAATAGGAATGATAAAACTTCAACAGATTAACTGTAAGCATCCTTTAAAAGAAAAACTGTCTGGTTAACAATATCTAAATGAAAATCAAAATCTTTTCTAATTTTTAACCATTCTTGTCCCCTTTCTCATTCCTTTCTTCCTCCCTGTTTGTGTGTGTGTCTCTAGGTGGTTGTAGCTTGGAGTGGCACTGGTTGGCTGGCTGATGGATGCGGCTGAGCGTGTTGCCATGGTGCTACCTGGTGAGGAATGCTCTGCCACTGTGTGTGCGTTTGTTTGTGTGTTTGTATGTGTGTGCATGTGAATACATACACAAACCAGCTGCAAATAAAACATCATAGGCCTGCATGCATCTAACCAAGTGCTCACACATTCATGCACACACTTTCCATTCAGTAGAATTAAATCTCACTGCTTCCACAGACGGCGAAGTTGAATTATTTATGGCTACTCATCTCCGAGCCAGGCGGTAATAAAGTTATGGCCGAGACTAATTTGCAGTTTGATGAGCGAGGTGGGCTTTTAGTGGTGGATTGTGGGCCAACATTAAGTACATATTGTTTTTACAGATTTGAGTACCTTTTCATTGTTATTGTTATTAAAGCACTGTACACTGAGTGTGTACATAGGGTATGAGTGAGCACACCCCTCCTCATTTGCTCTAGACAATACAAAAACCTGACCAGAGGAGAAAGCCCAAACTGAATAAGCAGTGTGTGGGGAACCATTAGACATATACAGGATTTAATCTCTTCACTTTAAAAATCCAATAAAGGTGGCAGCTCAACACCTTTTATAGCAACCTAAAGGCAATCTACTTCTAAATACATAACCCACAGATGTGAATTGGACCTGAGCCATCTGCCAACTCACACACACATAAAAACATGCATGCACACACACACCTCCATAAGGACCTATAGAAAAGCATCAGGGCTGGTAAGCTGATGTTGGCACTCGCATATATTACATTAAGACCAGAGTGAGGAGCTTTACAGTAATGGGATGATGGCATTGGGAATGACAGATGTTGATTTGAGATTTACCCAGGCTAAACAAAATTCAATTTCACACAATTTTTAAAGAACCCCACTTTACCTGGCAAAGAAAAGCACACTGTAAACCTCGGGGATAATTTGATGGAGTGTTGTTGGGCTGTAAAATAAGGACTTTCAAAAAATGTTATGGCGATTAAAATATAAGAGGAGTAGGGTTATATAACACCTTGTGGACACTATAACATCTCACCCTGTTAAACAGGAACAAGCATTTGCCCTCTCCTGAATACATGATAATCCTTTGATTAATGACACCCAGCATATTTAATGCTTAATATGTAGAACAGGAGCTGACAAACCAAACAATTAGGTCAATTACCGGATGACAACTATGTTGTGTTGGGTTAATTACTGGAATTTTCTATGGCGGGACACATCCATTTGAGAGCCAATGGCATGTAACAGAGCACACATGCAAATGAGCTCACCTATAATACAGGACACACAGCCATGTTAGAATATGTGATCTGTATTATGGATGAGATCAGTGTGTACGAGTATGCTTTTGTAGTTTTGAAGAGATAGATAAAGGGACTATTTCTTTCACAGTAATTTATCACTTTCATTTAGGTTTACAGGTTGGGGTTGAATGCATACATCTTGCCTATGCTGTCCGTGAGTGAATATATTGCCCTAAACTAAATATTTATAGAGAGAACAGCAGATTCAGAGAGGTAATTTTTGTGTTTGTGTGTGTTTTCAGTATTAATTATAGTCTCTGGTGCGTAATGCTGGTAGCTCAACCAGGAGAGGAGAGCCGAGGTCCTGGCCGTCTTCTCAGCCTGTCAGGGACCGCTGTCATTGGAAGCATATTAATTATTCAAAACTGGGACGCTTGAGCCGGTTGCAACCACTCCACGGGGCCCATCATGTCATCTCTCTCTCTCTCTCTCTCTCTCTCTCTCTCTCTCCCTCACTCCCTCCCTCTCTCTCTCCCTCTTCAACTTAGACACTTACACACACACCTCCCTTGTGTGCTATATCTTAACTAGAAACACACGGACACGCTCTTTTAACACCCATACAAACAGAAACAGGACATACTTATCTCACACGCTGCTCTGTGCTTTTGGAGAGGTTGGCGTGGGAGCATGAGGATGGTGGGGGTCATTTCCATATTCACTTAACAGTGTTGCCTCTCTCCTTTTCTGCACTGTAGCACTTTAATCAAAGCAGGCGGTGCTGCCACTGCTCCTAAATGGCCCTGAAGCGCCTTTGAAACACACTGACACCGATGTCGCGCTGAAAAGGACATGCTTTTTATCCCCTTAAATAGCTTGTAAAAGGGCCCCATTGACTACACAAGCAGCCGACACTTCCGTGCCTCCTCTCTTTGGGCTCTATTGTACTACAAAGTGAATGTGTCAACGATACTGGACGCACACAGGTGCCCTGTTCAACAATATCCTAAATGAGGCTGACCTCACACAAAATAACAAAAAAAGCAGAAGGGAGAAACTTTATTGTGGTGATGAGAAATTCAAGGACATAATTTTAACAGTTTTTTTCTGTGATAACACAAATGTTGATGCAGACAGTAATGACACACAGAACAGCCATACACACCCAAACCTAATCACAAACTAGCATGTGCACATACACTGAAAGCTCCCTCAGCACACACATCCTATCAGTACAGCGGTACAGTATAAAGGCTTTCATCCATCAAGAGGTAATGCCTGTCCTTGTTAGAAAGTCCTAATCCACTTGTTTCTGCAGTCTATTCTCCTGGTAGTCGCCCTGCACTAACACTGTAACGGGCCACAGAGCTCACTGCGCACGCACACACATGCACACACACACACACATCTTTCTGTCTGTCTTCCACTAATGGTCTTGGAGTGCTGAGGAAGAAACAGGAGGAATGTTGGGTCATTGCCTACAAACTGCGCATGTGTGAGTGACACACAAAAAAAGTACTACAAAGTAAACAGATGCATTGTCTTTCTACTCACTCTACTTTTCATTCATCTCAATCTAATAAAACATTGGAATTCGATACAACATACATTAATTGTATACAGTGTGCATTTATAGTATGTTTCATACTGTTTTTTGCATTTAGTATACTAGAAATCTATATACTTTACCATTTTGCACTAACAGGAAATTAGTTGTGTATGTTGTGATGCATGTCAGTCAAACTAGCAAAATGTCATTCTAAATATTTAATAAATAAACATTTGCCGGACAATAATGTGAAGCAGCATTTTTAGTATACATTAATTATTTGAGTATACTTATTATTAGTAACACACTATGAAAACCTGTATTTGAACCAGTATGTAGCACGAGTTTGGGGAACACATTTCATCTTTTTTACCCTCCTCCATTAGGAGTACAAATTTCAAATTTCTACTACTTTGTGATTTTTCATACACAGTATATGCATGTGCACACACACACACACACACACACACACACAAAACTAAAATTTTAAATACTAAAAACCATGCCCATAACAGAATGATTCATTACTTTGCTAGTATTTTGACATTATCTGATGCAAGTATGATGCAAGGATTTGCATGAAAGGCAGTGACTGATAAGCTCGTTTTTGTTCATGTGATTTGCTATACGAGTGTGTAGTGAAGAATCACATCTTCCTGAAGGAGAGTGACAGAGACACTTCAAGGCCTTGCAGACATAACAGAACATTGTATCGACTATTTGGTTTACCCTTGCACTGTGCTGAGAGACTTCTCCGCACTGCTATATTAAGTGCAGCTGTCCTTTCATCAGAAGTGATTGGGAAGTGTGTGTTGTTATATATAGTAGGGCATGAACAGTGGCTCTATGACCAGTTTACGCTTTATACTTCTTCATGTGGCTTTATGTGCGTGTTTACTTGTGTGTATGTGATAGTGGTGTGTTTGTGTATATGTGTGTGTAATTGAGCTGCTGTAAGCATTGCCTTATCACTTCTCTCTCTCTCTTTCACTGTATTCTCTCAATTAGACGGCGAGCGGGTCCATGGGGAGCCATTGTTTGAGCAGCAGTGGAAGACAAACAAGACTGCCACCGCACGCAGGAGCTCCCTGGGCAACACTTGAGACTGCTGCAGTCATTCACTCAGCAGCTCATACGCACGCACGGGCCACATTTATATAAAATCCACACAGAAAACAGGAAGCATATGCACAGATAAACACACACGCACACGCATATACACAGAGGATTATATCGCAGCAATCCTCTTCTTGGTAAATGGACCAAAACCACAGATCCAGGGGGAGAAACAAGGCCACACATGTTTACACACAAATTACACCCTGTGGGATAACTTAGCCCCGTTTCTACAACGAAAGGCCACACAGTGTTAGATGATAATGTGCACACGGATATTCCCTCATGCAAGTTTACTTAATACCAGCTTTGGGCGGGGGGGTACATTGCCGAAAAGATCAAGCAGGTGTGTCTACAAATTTGGGTCTAGTCGCTGAGGTGAGAAAGATGGTCACTTTGTTGCACTCTCTCATTCTTTCATCGTTTAATCTCAGTTTTTTTTTCTTGTAGAGAGAGAAATGGAGGATTTTCAAGTCATAAAAGTTTTATAGGCACCGTAAAGGGTAAGCATGTACAGTCGGCCCATGTGAACTTTTACTCCCTGCTCTTTATATCCACCTGTGAGGAGAGCTGCACAGTCAATGAATAATCTAATAGTCTCACTTTACGGCTTTCAGATTTTTCTGTCTTTTTAAGGTGCATCTAACACTCTTTCAAGGTTTCCAATTCTGTGGCGTACTACATGTTGATTCTTCCTGCCAAGTGTGTGTTTAGTGACTTGAAAGCTGCTCGGCATTGCAGAGAAGAGATCTCATTGAAAGATAAAAACAAAAAACGTCTCTTTCTGCCTCAGGACAGAGACAGTATTACTTCATATTACAGTCTGGGATGTGAAGATATACTCCAAGTCTTTCAGTCTTTCACATTAAAGCACAGGTACAGTATATACTGTTATGTATAGGGGTGCACATCACCATTTCTATTGTCGGTATCTCTATCTGTCTTTTCACAAAATAGGGAAATGACTTCCACTACAACATGAGCTACAAAATGGGAGATGACAGTTATTCAGCTGAACGGGGGGCAGCAAGCTCTTTCTCTCCTAACCTATGCGGCAAGCTGTAAAATAGCAAGCGAGCGAACAACAAGAGAAATAAATGACTTTCTGGACAAAGGCAGCAGCAAAGCAGAAAGCATTTCTCCTGAGGCTAAGAGGGGGGAATGAGAGAGATTGAGAGATGGAGGAGGAGAAGGAGGGAGAGTGGAGGGGATACATCACCTTGTGCGGCGCTCCATATCATTTGCATGGTTTATTCTCTCCAAGGCCCATACCATGCAAATGACTCATAAAGTAGAAATAGAGAGACTTTGGAGCTGGTGTCAGGAGTGAATTTATATATGATTGCCAGGCGGGCCCGGTGTCCTAAATCATTTTCAATTAGATGACACTTTCAATATCGAGCCACTGATTTAGAGATATTAAAACTTCTTCTCCCTTATCCTCCACAGAGTTGAAAGCAAGCAAGCTTATCTGCCAGCCTCCAAACCCCCCCTTCTCTCCTTCTGCTTCTTCTTTTCATCCTAGTTTTTTTTCCCCATCTTCTTCTTGTTAAAAAGGTATATGTCAGAGAGATCTTTTACAGCAGCTCTTCCAGGCAGGAGAGGCCCCTGCATATAAAATGAGGGTGATTTGCAATTCATTTCAAATTTACCATGTCATTGTCTGGGTATGCATATGCACCGCTGAAACAAATAGAAGAATTTTGCTAAATTCAAGACGGTATCCATTTACAGAGGGTTGGGGAAAATAAAGCTTTTTCAAAATTCGTTTTAAGGATAGCGTTTCACCGAATTGCCTTTGCATTATTAACAGCTATGACTTTAAACGCTGTCACTAAAAAGTTACCTCACGTTGTTTGTGACCTATATAACTGGCAAATTTCTTGTGAAGCAGCTGAAACTTTCAACACTTCACACTCACAAATAACCTTTATATGCTGTGTCTTTGCTTGCACATCATCAAGACAAGCATCGATCTTGAATCTCTTTAAATAGTCTTCCCTCATTCACATTCTACTCATGTGGCTCTCTCGACCTTTCTCCAGGCTGCCTTTCAAGCATTCATTGTACGGTACTTAACAACTCCGCGGCATCTGCCTGCCTGCGCTATATTGTAAACCTCAGTCTGAAAGGCACCTACATTTAACCAAGTGCATCAATGCACTTGTGCTTCATCCAACCTTTCTTCAATGCAATAAAGCTGACTAAAATTGACAGAGTGGGGTCTAAAACAAAAGCTGTGCTTCCCAGCGCCATCACCATCACCTTATCTCCCCAACACACAGCCATCCCAGCCCATTTTGAAGCAAAGCTAAATCTTAATGGACATACACTAAGAGAGTATCCCATGTAACCAGGCATCTCCTTCCTTCATCGTTACAGTCAACCTCTCACATTTTGCCTAACTTATGTCTCCCTTCCCTCTCCAACCCCACTGCCAACCTTTCACAAACAATAAAACCAGGGTTTAGATGGACATCGCCACTTTCCTCAACACGCTGCCCTCCACCTAATCTTCCTCTTCTCACCCCCCTCCCATCTCTACGTACCACCTCTCTATCGCTCTCTTCTCTCCCACCCCTCCTCCTATCTGTTGTAGCCCACCTCTTCGATCTCTCGCTCCGTCCTATCTAGCCCCCTTCTCCCTCCTCTTGCTGCTCATGGTGTGATTGTGTGTGGGGCAGGTCCTGCTGACAGGCCTGGGCAGGGCCGATAACGACGGGAGCTGAACAATGGGGGAATATTGTAAAGCCTAATGGAAAGGAGCTGGAGGTGGAGGGGATCAGGGACATAAATCAGCGCTCCTGGCACTGATGGGGCTTTTCAACAGCAATAAGAGAGGCAATACCTCTTAGAGCACCACAGCATAGGATAGAGGCGAGGACCTATATACTCCTCCCTTTGTCTCAGATGGAGAGAAAACACAGATGAAATGACCTGACATAGGGGACACACTCTCACCAAGAAACATATGCACATTTTTATGCATATTAAAAATGCTTATACATACACAAAAGCCTCTCTAGAAAGCAAACATCCACTGACATCTAGTGTAAAAATAATGCTTGTATGTACAAAGCTCTCCTGTAAAGCACTTTATTAAGGGCTATGTTAAGTATGGACTGTGTCAATCTGTATAGGGATAGACGGGGGTGGGTCTGAGATGGGAGATGGGGTGGGGGGCAGCTCCCATAAGGCAGTGAGAGTGATAGCTGGTGGGGATGGATGGGTCACATTTTACCTTTATGGGCTTCTGCTATTCACTGTGTAAAGATAATGGACGGAGCCACTTAGTAATCAGAGGCAGAATTAAAGAGCTTCTCTCATCTCCATTCTGACTCACTACAAAGCCTTTCTTATTCCATCACTTCTTGTTCTTTTTTTCACCCTTCCACCTGCCATCATTTCTAATTATCTGGAAATAAATGAATTGCTCTTGAATTTGAAAAAAAAAAAGGTGCTGTGTGTGCTGTTTTAACCAGCCGAAATGTGAGTGGGGGACATCTACAGTATGCGGAGTGACTATTTGTACAAGGGAAAAGAGGGCTAGCGTTTTTTTTTGTTTTTTTTTTATGAGACGCCGTGTGCTGTCTGTTTAATACTTCAAAAACTATTTATACTATCAGATAGTTTCGTGGTTCAGTCCATCAGATTTTCTGCAACATTGACAAGAATGCTGTACTTTCTCCGGTAAATTTTTTAAGGATAAATCCAAATTATTACAGCTTAGATCTTCTGTTTATAGGTGTAACCATCATTTCCAGAAGTTATGATAACACTGTAATGAGATCTGGGCACATGTTGCTATCACTGAATCCTATAAAAACAAAGGTTTTTTTTCAGTCTCGGGAGGCTGGTAATAATCCCTCTTCACACTGGAAAAAAAATGTGTGCACAACTACAGCAACACATTCTGCTCATTTCTGGCCTTGTTTAAAACCCAAAGGATCGTCTGACCGCTCATCTTTCGAGCCCCAACTGACTTCAGAAATTAAAATGGTAATATTATTACCACCAACTATTAGTAATTAAGATCAAAAATATGAAAAGTTAGTTTGTGATAATTTGCAAGCCAAGTGTGACAGAAATGACAGAAATGTTTAGAGACAAGACAACGAAAACAATCTTGGGACAAAAAAAGATACACAACAGAGACAAAGATATGCAGAGTTCACACAGACATTTTTGCTCTTTTCAGCTCCCCTCTGATCTTACAATATAAACCAAGTGTCAAGTCTTTGAGCACTCATCACTGTACATGTCTACATTAACAGATGCCCGGTCTAAAACTATGTCTATAGCAGTCAGCTTTTTTTTAAGGAGAGAGAAAAAGAGAAAGCTTGTGAGAGAGTGATTAGACATCCTTCATAAGTCTCAGATCTTCATTAATCATTGCCCCACAATTCACGTCCCTGACTCTGACACAGATAAGAGCTCGGTATAAAAGAGGAACTGGGAAAGACAGGAAGAGGGAGAAAAACATCAGAGGAAAAGAGGGCGATCACAGACTTAAAAATAATAAGCTGCAACAGAGCCACGTGGAGAGGCCCTGGTGAGATGGGAATTGCTGATTAAATTAAAGGCTCATTAATCAGCCCTTGACCATGACTCCCCCATTTCTCTTGTTCAGCTCACGCTATTTTTTCCCCCTCGCTTTTCTACCTCCCTCTTGCTAAATGAGGGATCTCCCGCTGAAGGGTCAGGGTTAAGAGTCAGCAGGAAAGGGGGGATAAGGGGGGAAAAGACCTGGCAACCACTCCCATGATTATTGAAAAATGGCAAACTAGGCTCCCGCATCCTAGACTGCCCCCAGATAAAAGTGAGTACAGCCAAGGTTTGCCAGTTTAGCAATGTCAAAAGACCACTAGTTCTCTCTATCACACACACCTCAATCCTAACTCATATAAACAAAGCTTTGTTGGCTGCCTGCTACATGTCTGCTGTGATTTGGCTGCAGATCTGGCAGCAGTGTTGGTAATCTCTTTGGCTGACTTTGTGAGAGACGAGAGGTGTGAATGAGCGATGGTTGTAGGTATGAGTAGGCAACGTTTTGATGATGAAGTGGTTTTGAGAGCTGAGCGTCTGCTTCATAACGGTAGTGATTATGCTGAGGTCATTAAAACCTACACATTACATCATGGCTGCCAGCAAGGGGAATCCCCCTGGTTAGCCTTAATGGAGAAAAATGTGTTTTTCCATCATTACAGAACCAATCAATTAGTGAGTCAGATAATCAATCAATCAGTAAATCCATCAGTTGTTCCAGTAGGAAAATGCTCCCCATAATATGGAACATGCATTATGGATGTTGTGTGTCTTCTGATGCTCTTAGTGAAGAAAAACATTATGTCCTCATTATGACTCAATCAATTACTCAGGCAGATTATCAATCACAGAGCCAATCCATCAATCAGTATTTGGATGTTTACAATATGAAGTACATGCTATGCTTACACTAACTAACACTGTATATTATCCCTGATTGTTCTCTTTAAGTTATGTGTTTTTAGTATATTAATGCGATGCTATCTCCACAGGAATTAGGAATCTTACAGATCTTAGCAGTAATATGTAAAAAGAAAATAGAAGGAAAGGTCCTGCATTCACATTTAATTAAGTTAAGTTATTGTCAGAAAAATAATATGCACGTAGAATGGGCCCGCTTATTTAAATAACTGGATTATTATTAGTGCTCTATTAAAAGAGTAAGCATTATGTTCATGCTGTGGCATGTTTAATTCATAACTATGAATTCTATTTTATGAGATATTCTTATGTTTTGCATGTAAAATCCAAATCTGTAAAGTAAATATCCTCACAATATTATATTTTGTCATGCCTACATGCTGAACTGACAGCAACCCACACAATAAATAAATCAGCGTGCGCAAATGAACAGGCAGCTGTTTGGTTAGCCAATAGGTGGCACATAAGTAGATTTATATGCAGTTAGCTAATGTAGGGGGGGGGGGGGGGGGGGGGGGATAATCCTCTGAAATTATTTAAGATTATTTGGAAAGCTTTAGCTTTAAGTTATTTTACATCACGTTTCACAAAATCTCTACAGCACCTAAATTAGCATGGCTCATAAGCATTAGGATAAGATTCAGGTTGAAAGGCTCAAAATTGTTAGTATAGTACTGAATAAATGTAAATATGTTGTAACAGTGCCTAAGGCTCAAGTAAGCAATAATGAATAATAAATAAATAATTTTATGACTTAAGTCTGGGTACAATATCACTGACAACATCAGTGTTGCTCTCAACACTCGAGATAAATGAAGACACACCGGAGACACTTTTACAAAAGATATCAGTGACAAATATACATCTTCTCTCTATTGTTGTCAGGTGGGTGTGTGGTAAGGAAGATCTAGATGTCCAAAAACACAAGTCCCAACCATACTTTCAGAAAGCACATCGCCCTGTGAGGTCCCCCTCAGAATCACCTGATAAATTGAACCGGAGTCCTTGACAGATCTGACAGCATCCCTTTCACTCCTTGGTTGCCCTTTCCCTTGCACACCCGGCTCTCTCCATCCGCTGCAGAGCGAGAGAGTAATAGGATCCCTGGGCTACCTGACCCCCACATATGAAAAGGAGTGACACACAAAGCGAGGAGGGAGCGGCCACTTAAAAAGGAAATGGAATTGAGGTGGAGGAACAGAATAGGAAGAAAGGTGAGAGAGAGAGAAAAGCAGAGGAAGACGATGATGAGAGCACAAAAAGAAAAAAAAACAAAAAAAAAAAACAAGCGCCCAGCCATGTGTGAAAGACATAATTGAAAATGTCAAAAGATGTAAGGAATGACAGCAACGGACTGACTGAGCACGGCGGTGCAGTCTGTCAGTGAGCTACTACCTCCATCTTGAACAGATTCTCCCTTTCTCTCCTCTTCTACATATATCCCCCCTCTCTGGCATGTGCACGCACACACACACTTAAATAATTTGCAATATTCTCCTTTACTCATTTGATTTCATCCATCTGCTTTATGTCTGTGTGACTTGAACTGCTCTCTGGCGGCTTTCCCAGCAGATCGTGTGGGCGTGCAGCGACACACGTGTAGCTACAGACTGATGTGTGCATGTGAACATATGCATATAGATGGATTTGAAAGGGAAATGTGACGCCAGATCAGCACTTGACCCTAATGTCAGCTTTACCGCTAACTTCTGCCCTTTATTCTCTTCTTCATGAGTTACCCCCCCTCTCTTCATCTTCTTTTTCATTTCTGAAGATGAAGACAAGATTCATCGCCCACCCTGGCCATAGATGATGAGTTGAGTGCATGACTTGTAATTCAGCAAATCCGCCTGCCGTCAGGTATGTTTTATCTCATAATAGTACAGGGTGGTGGGTCCTTCATATACATATATATATAGTTACATGTTCAGCTCATTGTAAAAATGACATTTAGGCATAAATGCATCATTATACTGCTAAAAAATATACAAGAAAATGAAAAGCATTTCTTTATCAAATGGTAAATGGAACATTTTGTTGGTCACAATTATAACATCTCTATAGTATGATACAGATCATGACTGTAATGATATAGCAAGAACACTGGATGTGGGGGTATTAATTATCAGTTAAATTAATCATAAATTCTCATTTCAACTAAGTTGCTAGACAGGAATATAGACTGGAATATCTTATATGATTTACAGTTTAAAAAAGTCCTTATTTATTTGATTTGGTCCTTTATGTGGCCCTAACCCCCACAGTTCAGCCTCTGAAACAGGTTGCTTTAGCTTGTATCTCTATAAACACCCCCTTACCTACCCTCCTGATAAGCCTACTCTGATTGACAAACTTCCCATGGATGCCGCGCCGCAGACATCTGCCAGCCTTGGATGCTACATAAAAAAACGGATTTCACTTCTTTTCTTGTTCTCTACATGAGATGGAAACTTCTCAAATACATCTGTACATGTTCAAGCCTGAAACTGATTTGAAATATTCAAGTGGACAATGTGGACAGCATTAAAAAAAACAAAGCAACAAAGGCTACGAATCAGGCGCCATTTGTGGGCAAACGAATGATCTGATGTAATTTTGACCATGTTTAACATAGTTATCCTACATCATAACAGTAAGACAGAAGTCACAAAAAACATTTGTCCCCTGTACCAAGTGTGCATCATGCAGATATATTGTGTGTATTTGCAGATTTGTCCATTAAAAACATTTCATCATTATGTTGATAAAGAACATAATTCAGGTGGCATTATGATTCTATAGAAGTGGGGTCCAAGGACCCCCCAGGGGTCCTTGAGGGGGTTCCAGAGGGGCCCCAGCAAAAAGGGGAACTATTTATTTTCACTATAACTCCATCCACAAGTAACACAATAACAGAATGTATGATTATTTTGGTTATGGTTTTCATACACCTTCTGTAATAAAACATCTAAAAGCAAAAAAAAAAGATGGTGGACTGAGGTCTAATTTGTGTTTAAGGATCCTCGACTGAATAAGTTATAGAACATATTTTATTATACAAATTAGTAGTATACAAGCGTGATTTGTAGCATACAAGGTTGGTAGATTGCGATGTTCATCCCCTACAGCGCAAAACTGGCTGTAAATTAAACTTCTTCAAAGTATTTACAAGTTGAGCTGTGGTTTGAGGATAGTCACATAAAAGAGGTGTGACCGTCTCATGGGAAATACGCATTTCCTGAAGTCATCAAGTCAAAACAAGTCTAGCCGTTTCACTTCCCATCAATATCTGGACCAATGCGGTCTTGAAAGACACAATTTTCCTCAATAGAAAAAAAGCTTTTCTCAGCATCATTAATTAAGGGGAAAGAGGCGGCTGTGTGGTCGTGTTGAGATGTGAGGATGTAATTTGCATAGCTTGATGACATGAGTGGAAATCACTATGATACATATAGACTTTCTGCACATTCATGAATATTCATTTATTCAGTACACCACCAACACAGCACATCAAAAATAGATGTGCAGGGAAATTATCTTATCAGAAAATCCATGGAAGACATACAACATTCAGCAGCAGTCCTCCACCGTGGAGAATCTGCTCAGTGATTTTAAGTTCATTGAGTTCAGAGTCTTGGTGTAAGCCGGTTTGCACAGCCATTTGATAACAGAGCTCAATAGAAATGCCATACAAGTCTTTGGTGAGAAATACCAAGATCCCCCGCTGTAATAACATCAAACTCTGAAAGACTTTCAGTGAGAAGGCTAACGTCATGTGAGGTGGTAATGGACTCTATCCTGCAACGATGTCGAAGGTAAACAAGGCAGCTAATCTTTTAACACTAATATGCGTTTCTTTTGCCTGTAGAAATCAGTTTTACTTATACTGTAATGTTACCCTCCCAAAAGAGAGGGAATGAGAAGGAAAAAGGGAGGAGGGAGGTAGGCAGTCGGGGAGCAAAAGAAGAATAAAGAGGCAGAAATGGCTTCAGGGTCTGGGGAGTTTATTTAAGACTCAAATTAAACATTCAGAGCAAAGGCGCCAACAAAAATTAAAGCTTTAATGACAAATTATTGCCCTCATATAAGCAACTCGCCAGAGAGAGAGACCATATGCATGCATGCATCCGCACAAGGAGATAATGTGGTTTAATCAGATTATTGCTCATATGTCTCAAATTAACCTGAAATGAGACGTATATACACACTAGTGATGGATTTTTAGAGCAATACTTTAGACAGGACTGAATTAAAAATAACACTAATTATATATGGTGCGAAATATTAGTTTGTACGATAATGTTTATTTTTATTTGTTGTTATTTTGTCTTGAATAAAACCCACTTTTGTTCAGATTTGACACAAAAATTTTTTAACATGCTTTTAGTCATAGATATTTATAACATAATGTACTGCTACAATGCCGGCAATTTTATTTAATGGCATAGAAGGATGTACAACCATGCAACAAAATACAAAAATATTGTATATTCATTCAAAGTACATGTACATTTTAGAAAAAATTGGAGTACATTTTTTCACAACATGCTTTCCATGTTCTTCGACTTCAACACTACTACTACGACTATTGCATGTGTGTCTGTCTGTGCACATAGTATTTGTATGTGCTTGTGTAAGCATTTGTGCTGGTATCTGTGCATGTGTGCCTGCGAGCATAGTTGTGTCAAGTTCAGCTGCATCCAAACAACCTGTGGGTGCCTCAACACACAGCACAATGGACGATGAGCTGGCCAGCTAGCAAGAAAGAATGCTGACACAGCAAACAATGCCACAACCAAGGATGGCTGATAATGGGATAAGTGGCGGGTTGCAAATGTGTCAGCTGTAAACGTCATGTTAGGTATGTAAATGAAGAAGAGAACTTGTGTGTGTGTGTGTGTATATATATATATATATATATATATATATATATATATAAATGCATGTCACAATCTTGTACAACATTCACTCAAGATGTTCGAGGTGAACACATTTCCAAAATCCAAATGTCAATTTTGAATGAAAAATCAAAAGGAGGATTGCTCACATCATAGCCGAGTACAATCTTTCCCCTTGAGCACAATCTCACCTTCTAGTGGGAGGGACAAAAAATAAAAAAAGTTGTCCTTGTAGAAACAGAAAAGTGTAGTTATTGAATGCAACCTCAGATAATAGTGTAATTTCTATACTTGCCTGATAGACTGAAAAGCTATTTTTATTTTCACTTAAAAATGAGAGCTGTGGGCAGCAATACAGAGGTTGGGAGCCAGACTATCCCTGGTTTAGACCTGCCCAGCAAAGACAATTATTTTGGCATTTCATATGTGTGTTACTGTGAGTGACACTGCTTGTCGTGATTGGTATCACAGAACAGATTAGTCAGCTGCTGAGTCAGTTCACACTCACACACCTCTTCATATATAAGTCAATGTAATGTCCCCATTACATTGACTTATATTCATTTTCTGGAGATGTATCCTAACCTTAATCATAACCACCACATGCCTAACCCTTACTCCAACCTTAACATAACCTTAAACTTGTATTATCTTCAAGTATTCATCCTAAAATCAATGATTTACATTAAGGGGACTTGTTTTTTGTCCCTATGAGGGGGCGAGTCCACACAACATTACTGTGTAAACAGATTTACATTCTCACAACATGAGGAATACCTGGACCACACATACACCCTCTGCACTTCATCTGCCTTATTTATATTTTTGATTTGGCGCCCTTACAGCCACAGAATTTGCTTTTCCTCTTTGTACATAAACAGATGAGAAAAGACTGGTGGCGGTGTTAAGTGTGCAGAGGAGAGGCAGAATTAATGGTGAATGCAAACAAAAGAATGGAAACAAAAGCAAAAGACAGTGAAAATGACCCACGGCAGAAATACCTTGAGCTCCTTTGAAGAAAAGTCAGGAGCCCTTAAGGTTCAGAGTGGAGAAAAAAAACTGATTTCTGTTTCTGTGCATTTTTCTTTGTCCTTTCAGCTCTCCCTTTGCCTCCTCCTCTCCCTTAAACCCCTCCACCCCCCTTTTTCTAATTTTCCTGAGGATGGAGGTGCCTGCCTGCCTGGCACATGACATTGATTTCCATCAGCACTTGGAAATAACCTCAGAGCCGTTGCCAGGGTAACCCGCATCTACCTTTTTGCATTTTTGCATATTGCTGCTGAGTCCCCCCCCCCCCCCGTCTTTTTTGATTTTTTTTTTCTTCATTGCACCGTCCGTGGCTCACAAAGCAACGGGATGACAAATGCTCTCAGGTAGAGAGGCGATAGCAGGGGATGGAGAAGAGGGGAGGAGGGGGTTGATGGAGGAGGCGGAGAGAGCGGTGGACGGGTGGGTGGGTGGCAGGCGAGGAGGGAGGGATGGAGAGAGAGGGGATGGGGGGGGCAGAGAGAGATGGATGGCTATGCCAGGCAGGAGCAGGCAGGGCCGCAGAAACTCTGGCATGTAGTATATGTATGTTGTGGGGGAGGGTTATTGATGTATGCCCGTTGGGGGGCGGAGGGGTTGGCGGGGCAAAGGGGGGAACAATAAAACACCAGAGCACTGACACCGATGGACTCCTGCCTCCTAATTAACTACATAAGGAGAGAGAGAGAGAGAGAGAGAGAGAGAGAGAGAGAGAGAGAGAGAGAGAGAGAGAGAGAGAGAGAGAGAGAGAGATGCATGCAGAGGGATAAACGAGTAGATAGGAGTGAATTAGATAGGAGAAAAAAAGAGGACAAACCAAAGTACATTTATTGGCTCACAGGTTGAGTGTTGGCACAGGAGCACAGCTAGATATGTCCCTCTTTCTAATATGAGCCAAACATATATGTGTCTGAGCTGCAGGCCAATGCCAGCACTGCCACTCACTATGTAAGCCTGTAATGGACATCAAGTTCCTTTGTTGACACTCTGTGTGTGTGTGTGTGTGTGTGTGTGTGTGTGTGTGTGTGTGTGTGTGTGTGTGTGTGTGTGTAGTGCTATGTGTGGGTGTTATGAGTAGTCTTCTTGCTGGTCATTTACAGTTCAGTGGTGTAGGGAGGCACCCTTGTTATTGTGTGGGTCTCTGCAAATTTGTATGTGCGCAGGAGCATGGTGCGTGTAAATGGGTGCATGGGGGTGGCTATCGAATCACCAGAGTGTATCATGAGAAATGTTGATGCGCAGAGAGTGAGATAGAGAGGGGAGAGAGGCCGGCCAGACTAACGACGACATTCCCTCGCCAACATTTGCCTCATGATTTCTCTTCCTCTTCCCTGTATCAACACCCCAGTCAAAGTGCAGCCAGGGAGAAAATTAATTTCTTATTACCCGATTATATTATTAGGTTTTGCATGGAGTGTCATTTAAATATTCCACATCAGCATTTCATCAAGCAGGATATAGTATAGAGGATATAGTGTATTGTAAAAGCAGGGCTATAGGTTGAGCAGGGCAGGCCAACAGTGTGAGCCTGAATTGGGGGCTGTAATCGTCTGAGACGTGCCTCCCCATCTCAAGGAATAAAGACTGGCGCTGGCAATATGCTGGCAGAAAGCAATTTGCTCGAGTGCTATTCCCTCTCCACACACACGCACACACGCACGCACACACACACACACACACACACACACACCAAAAGCAGTAAAATGCCTGACCATTCCTTTCACAATGGGTTCAGGAATTACACTTGGATAAAGCACCCACCTATATACACAATTTCTCTCCGTCCCTCTCTTTCACACACACACACACACGCACGCAATGGCTTTTTCCCCCCAAATAAACTCAAGCCAACTGCATTCATCTACCCAGCCCCTCTAATTTGCCTGCCATTGCCCCTCTGCTGTAACACACAGCCCGACAGTGAAATGTAGAGGTCATCAGATGAAGAAAATAAAAATGATATTCTGAGCACTGCAAGGGCAGCAACCAAGGGTACACTGTACAAAATAATAAAGAAAGATAAACATTTCACACGTAAATCAATCTCATGTTATATATCCAAAACTCAAAAGGTCCTGATAAGTCATGGAGGGGTGACGGTAAACAAAATTGATCATTACAAAATTCATGAGGTCCAGAAATCCTAACTTGGGTCTCTTTCCTCCTGGAGGGCAATGTTATTTTTCTTCTTCCATTTCTCGCAACAAATCTACACACTCGGTGCCTAGAAAAGGGCAAATTTGCATACCTTCCATAAGGAAGAAAATCTGATCATATAAATGTAAATAAGGTGAGCTTAACTTATATTTTCCCTGAGAAAACAGTGAACTGATAACATGAGTGAGAATGGGCCAGGGGAGAAAGGGTGAATGGAGTGGAGAGGGCTCCGAAGGCTTGTGGATCAGTATATGCATTAATATCAGGGAGTGACAGTGGAAAATTAGGTTTTTTTTGCACATGCTTAAACAGGTTTGAAATGCTACTGCTGTGGACAAACAGCAGGAGGCAGTAGTGCAGCATCAGCAGCACAAGCTTCTTTTGCACACATTCTATACCTTCCCACCTTTATTTCATAACGATTATTTTCTTTAACAGCTTTTCTCAGTTGTTTACACTGTTGCAGTTCTCAAAACATTAAGTGCAATCATCAGTTTATACTGTGCAACCAAAATGAAAATTCTCTATAACTGATTAAGCCAAGGCAGTCAAATGTAAAGGGAACTTTGTCTGAATAGCAAAAGTCACTAAAACTGTGTTTTTAATGTAATTTCTCATTGATACTTACATACCGTAACACAACAATAAAGTCAAAGATCCTCTTCAGCCAACTAATGTCATACAAACACTGTCAGTGTTCACTTTTTATCACTATACTTACATATCTGGTACAACATTTCATCTCATATTTTGGCCTTACAGTACACAAATCATTTGGCAGCATTAGCATTGTGCAGCAGTCTCCTACATGTTCCCGCTGTGATGTCTTCACTGGCAGCGTGTACATATCAACACATCAAATACAGTAACATACAGTTGTCCCTCTCTGATGCCTGATCCATGTCTAGTAACTGTGCTGCCATGTAGTATACAGCTGTGGAATTGCACTAAACTGTACCAGACAACATGTGATAAGTTGCATGTTACTAATTGAACATAAAAATCAATAAATTATCTCAGTGCATCGTTTGGGTCAGTTGAATACATTTAATTTCAATGTGAAACTTGCAACAAATGCATAATATTAGCTGTTTTTAGAATTATGTGCAGATATTCATTTGAGGATGGCCACTGAGAAAAAAACAAACAAAAAAAAACATTTATGTGGTGTTTTTTCACCATTTTTAAAAAACACAAACGTAAACATATAGCAGCCAGTATTTTTTGCATAGATGAGGACTTTTCCAGCTGTATATAAATGAGCATCTCTGTCGAGTCCAACTTAAGCATTTGACTGCTTTACTTTAGCTAATATACTGTATTTGGCTGCAAGGCACGAAGGTTTCCAGACCGAATGTAATTGTGACCAAAAAAAAAAAAAAAAGAAAAAAAAGTTCATGGCTGAGAAGATATGAGACAAGCATTCTATTAGCCCGCTCCAGGACATGCTGCTCTACCTACAGAGAAAATGAAAGGACAATCTCTCTGGCTGTATGTGCACTGCAGGCTCAAATCAGATTATTTTCCCCACCTATTGTGTCTTGATCTTTTCATTTCTGTCTAAACAAACACTCCATATGATTTTCTCCATGTTCTGACATACAACGAAAACATCAGATGCACATCAGATGCAACATACTGTAAGCGAAGCAGAAAAAAAAGAATCTGATTGAAGGGTTTAATTCTTCCTCATAGCAGTTCAAATCACTGAGGAACAAAATGTGATTCACATTATCATGAACTCGAAGGGGGGGGGGGGGGGGGGGGGTTGCATCACAGTGTGACTGTGAGGATGCCAACTCGGTCAATGGTGCATGAAACTGCCTCCTTTTATTGGCATGGCATTCAATCATTTCCTCTTGGGTATATGTCCTTGGCTTTGCGGAGGGGGCCACCCATTACAGCTCTCCTGCACCTGCCCATATCTTACTACCCAATCCCCTTTAATGCCTTTACCCCCTTCGCTTTCATCTCTGCATAAATACAATCAGGCCTGTCAAGAAAGGCACAACCACTCACTCACTTCTTCTATTGTTTCTGATTGATGATGCTCAGCAAATATCCCTCCATCCTCCACCCATGCCCTTGAATTCCACTGGAGCTCAGTCGATGCCAACAGATCCTCCCCCATCGTACCAACTCCAACTCTCTGACCTCATAGGGTGCCCACCCACCTATACATCACTCTCCTTCACCTCTGGTAGGGCAACAGGCTACCATAACCAGTAAAAAGAAAAGGGAGGAAGATGACCTTTTGCCATTAACACATGATTTCTGGCAAACAACATTCCTGCAAGACTAGATTATTACTGTCCTGTTGCCCAGTTAGACTTAAAACACTGAAAAGATAAACACAGCTGACCTAGGTAAAAACCTGAAATGCAACAACTTACCGCTCTGAGGAGGTGAAGATCCATTGGGGAAGCAATGTTTTCACCCAATCCACAAGGGAACAGCCCATCTGCCACAGAGTAAAAGATGACAGATCATAAGTATTCAGAAACAGAGGTTTGTGTCAATAGCATTGCAGTGGTGGGTAGAAATACAACTGCCTTGGCATGCCAAAGCATCTTGAAGGCTAATGGAGTGTCTATATGTCAATATCAGTTGCTCCCGTTATCATTCAACACATTCACCCACACTCTCCATCAGCGTGAGCCTTAACTGATGTGCCAGTCAGTCAGCCCCATTAAACCCCAAAGCAGTCCCTGGGCAGCCCTTTTGTCTTCACTATTTGTTCCCCTCAGCAGCATTAAACAGCAGCTCCCACAACATTCACTCCAGCTAAACAACCTCCACCTCCCCAGAGATATGGTATGCCCTCTCCTCTCCCACCTTCACTGGTGACTTTAATGATATATGCAGCTGTCTTTTAATCAAAACAAGGCCAATTTGCATATGGACAAGAAGGGGAGGTGGACCCTCCTCCCCAACCACCATGACCATGCGAGAGCTGGCTGCGATCCAGGCAGACGAGCGTCCTGATGTCGGAACGGCAGGAAGGAAATGGAAAGGAGGCAGAGAAGGAGGAACATGAGATGAGGGGGGGGATGCAGACGGGGACAAGGGGAGGGGACGTGGCTGGAAACAAGCAAAGTCCAAATTAAGCAAACGAGCAGATGTGGCACATTAGCATACATCAACAACAAGTAGCGCCATGCTTCGTGTCTAGGACAGTGAGTTGGCAGGGTAAATCGGGAAGAGGATTAAAGACTACTAGTATGTGTTGTCTCTGTGTACACGTATTTGTGTGAATAAGTTGAAGATTTTAAAAGATGCAGATTAGCCCACAGCGATGACAAAACAATCGTTAGCATGCGCAGTTTTAATAAATGCAAAGCCATTAATGAACAGCAATTAATTATCAACAAATTACCTTGCGTCGATTACTTTGGAGGTGCTGTGCAGCGAGGCAGGGGGTGTGTGAGGTGGGTACCATGTAGCGATCTTTTGTTTTGGGCTGTTTTTGCAGATGAGGATCGATGAATAGGCAGATATAACAGAGTTCGCTCCTGTTCTGTGTGTGACTAAGTAGCTCTGAAGGAGAACAGAAGCTCACTAAAAGATGTGTGTGTCTGTGTTTGGGAATGAGAGGAAGCAAGACGACTGGCCACTGGTGCCACACCAGCACAGACAGGCGTTGGCTCACTCAACGATAACCTTACCAGCCAGATGGTGAACTGGCTGACTGGAAGTCTATCTGGTTGGCTTGCTGGCTCATTGGCTGTCTGGCTGGAAGAACTCTGCCTGGTAACGAGGGAGCCAGTGAAGGAAACAAGGAAAGCTGTGTTTTTTTCAACACTACGGGGTTCTGTTTCTTCTTTCTTTCCTTTCTTAAAATTTGACTCTGATCTTTCGGTTTTCTTTTTGGAATAGCCTGTATTTGTTTAATCTGATAAAGACTACGACATGTTACACTACAATGGTGGAAATGGCAGATTGTATGCTGGCTTTATTCTTATATGTATGCAACATGAATCACTGTTTCCAGACTCACTAGACACTGGTAATGTGCCACCATGGAGCAATATGGTTGTGGGTGAAGTGCAGCGATATATTCAGGTATATAATCCAGCTGAGACTCATAATGTCCCTGCTGTTTGATTTGGCATGAATTTCTGTATTTCTAAAGAAGCACTGTGGTAGAAGGACGAGGCAAGCTGCCCTTTCTTTCCTGAGAATTAATCAGTACAATGTTATTTAAAAAAAAAAATCCTATTTAAAGAGCTGCAAACCATGTGAATTATTATCAAAACTCAGTGGAGTAAAACACACTCATACCTTGCCAACCTCCATCTGGCGACCAGAGCCATCAATCGAGCAAACATCACCAAACCCTGAGCCCAGCCAGTCACCTGCAGACAGACCGCTCACCATCTAAGAGAGAAGTGAAGAAACATTTCAACATGCTGACAAGTTTAAAAGCTTGTCAGATTTACTTTGTTTGAGCTGATATAAAATATTTCATGAAGCTTATTAATGCAGTCCTCCCAGTGTTTCACAGTGTGCTGCCACATGTTGGATGCTTGCCTGAGCACAGCACTGGCTCTTTGCAAAAAATAAACTGTAGCTCAACATGAGCTGCATCTGCCAACTCTGGAGAATACTCCCAAAAAAATGTTTAAAGCTTCCTGTTCTTGTTACTTCTGTCTAGATATTTGCTAGAAATTAAGCTTTGATAAGTGAAAACTGTTTCTGAAGTGGTGCACAGGGACAATTCAAGCTCTCAGAGGCAGCCATCCTATTAACGTTTGTTGATTAGATTATTAGAATAATCATCTAATGCATTCTGGGATATATTTGTGGATAGAAACGTGGATGGATCAGTGAGCAACAGACTCAATCAATGTTAACCCTGGCTAAATCTATAATTAAGCAACAAACCGTGTTTCTCATTTGATGAATCTTCCTAAAAAAAATCATATTAGAAATGTACTTACTCATAGAGACCCAAATACAACGCTCAACATTCACAATTGTGAAAGTGCAATAAAAGCACTAATTGCAAACAGACTTCACCACACCATAGCCAGCAGAGCTAATTACTAGCTGTATGCTAGCAAACAATTAACAATTTGAGGCCCAGTTTTCCGTAAAAATAAAGCAACTATATTGTTTTTACAGTATCTACAATTTTATTAAACAAACACAAAAACTCACAGATGACAATGTGAGATAAATTGCAGCAGGAGAAGCAGTTAATGGTATTTATCTCATATTTGGGGACAGATTCACATATTAGCCTAGCTTAACTGGCCAATATATGTACCGGTAGCTTAGCTAACTAGTAGCTAAAGGTAGCTAAATGTTTTGATGGCTATTATGCAGCTTGATAGCCAACTATATTTGGTTTAAAATGTCAGTTACATTTCACATATTTTAGTAACATATATTCTGTTTCATGTCATCTTTAATGATCAAAATGTATGTATGCTAGCTTGATGGTTAACAATAATGACTCAAATGCTGTCGCAAAACTGTAAATTAAATGGATGGTTATTTCTTCATAATTATTGCAGGGACTGAAGCAGCTCAGTTGTTTTATGAATCCTCAAATTGTGTTTCTGAAATGTGTCACACAACAGCAAACTAAGTTGATTACACAAGGTACTTTTCAGATAAAAGAACAACACCCTGGGAGGGTTGCTACTTCAATAAACATCTAGTACTCAAATGACAAGAAAGGCAAACGTTAAAAGCAGCACCGTTGACTTACTGGAGCAGTCTGCACCTTTCAGCACACATGCTTCCTTCATCTCGGTTTTTCTTTACAGAACAAACTAGCTGAGTCTTTATCAATCATCCAATCAGGACGAGACACTGAAGGCCCACAGGATGCTACACATTCAACACTGACCTTTCAAAATAAGTTCTCAGTAGTTTTATTCCTCTACGGATTTTATCATGAAATAATTTACATGTTTATTTAGTAAAAGTGGTGGAAAATAATTAAGTACATTTACTCAAGTACTGTACTTAAGTATAGTTGTATAGTATTAAGAAAATTGTAAAATATATATATATATATAATATTGTACTTTATGTTCCACTTAATTTATCTGACAGCTTGGATGAAGACACAATGGATGATATAACACGTCTTTAAAGATGACAAACAAACAAACATTGTTGAAGATGAAACCAACCATCCCTTCAAACTTCTCACATGGTTTCATTTCAATAAATGTTGAAGTGAGTCAATATTTCACCATTTCTGATTAGAGGAAAAGTCCAAAAAACAGATGTGAAAATAGATTTTTAAGATTTATACATTGCTGTATTGAAGTTTTTCTTTAAGTTTTCACTGATGAAAAAAAGGAGCATTGTAATTTTTTAGACATTGTTATAATTTTTAATAAAAAAATATTTTCAAAAATTAAAGTGCTTTCCATAACTACACTGTCTGTGTGGTTGTTGTTTTTATGTTAGTTGTGGAGCATTTTTAGAGCTTGTCCTTCTGTTCCTCTTTCAATACTTGATCATGTTCAGCCATTTGTGTTGTGCATTCAGTTTGTGCTTTTTTGCAGAAAAAAACCTTGATGCAGGCCTAAATGCACTGACTGAATAAAGTGCAGCCTCTTAATCGATAAGTAAATAAAGAGGATCAATACATCTGTGATGCATTTTTACTTCTCTTTTTTGAGGAATGGCTGGAAAACATTTTTTCTTCTTCTTTTTCTTTCTTCTTTGTGCCATTAAGGTAATATGTCTGGTTTCTGAACAAATCTACTCTGGTGTCATACAATGTAAAATACAGTGTAGACTCTGGCAAAACATGGCAAATTCTGTTAAGGGAATTTCTATTGGAAAAGTCACTGAATGAGAGATGAGCGTTCATATGCACCCACGAAATCGGTCTAGTTGTCATTATCACTCACCTTCATGCTTCAGGATTGCTGCCTGGGAAACTGTTTACATAGAAGTGTCAACTTTAGATGAGTTTTCAATAGATGCTGATTTTTCTGGAGCTTTCATTGTCTCTCACCTTCACATTTTGTCATTTATCACCATGCAGTGTCATCCCCAGCAGCAGAAGGGGTTCAAACCAATGAATCCAACACAGACATGGCAGGAAAAGCCACAGCAGGAGCTACAACGTGTGAAAAGGTGACAATGACCTTCGACAAACAACACTGTCAACACATTACGACCAGCAGGGTGGTTGAAAAAAGAGTGTGACAGGAGGTGCAAATGAGAAGCCCTATTAAACCAGTGTTGTGTGAGCATGATGTGTTGCTACTGCAACGCTATAAATTTCCTGTCAGTTGAAGAGAATTGAGAGTAATATTTATCTATATGAATGCAAAATATAATGAACTAATGAGTTGAAGAAACATTAATTGCTCTGTGTATTGTCATTATATCATAATGAATGTGCACCAGATTCACAGATAAGCTGTTAACAGTGTGCCACTGTCTGGTACTTTGCTGCGTGACATAGACAATACTGTAACAATTGAATCTTAACAGTCAATGAATAATTGATTGAATGTTGAAAACGTATATTCCCACATCGTCAGTCATATTCAATGTTCAGTTTGAATATCACACTAACCAGTGTAGTGTATTTTGGGACATCTGTTAAAGCCGCATCCTGTTTACTGAAAATAAATACCCTTAAGGAAAAGTAAACTAAGGTCAGAGAAAACCGTCGCTACACCTTCTAGATAAATAAGGTCATAATTGACATCTGTTTACATTCTTATTTATTTATTGGTCATGGTGGCCTTAGGGCTGACCTGTAAACCCTTAAAAACGGTAACTCAGATGTTTGAGTCAGAATCCGATTGGCTGAGATTCTTAACAGACATCCTGGAGGTCTGTACTGCTGCTGTACTTCATCAAAATAAACAGCACCAGAAAAAAAACAGCCTTTGTGTCACACACAGCAACCACATTGATTAGTCATTTTTGTATTTATTGATCAAAACCTGTTCAACATCCTCACTCTAACTGAATCACACAGTGATTGTTTTAGTTTGATTAATGGAGCTCTGTAATTACAGCTTTAAGAAGCCACGTGTCTTTAATGTGTGTTCAATGTTTATTATAAGTTTATTATAATGATTATTCTTAAAGAAAGCGATATCTCATTAAACAAACTATATACATTTGTTTGAAATGATTCAATGTTAATGAAAATGACCTCTTCCCAGTCATGTGCACATACTAATTTGTTGATTGCTAATTGTTACTTATTTGAGCTGTTTTGTTGCACAAATTGAATGATCTGGTGGGATTACATTTCACTGAGATTGTGTTATGAGTACATGTGACAAATAAATATTGATTGATTGATCAGGTGAAGACTAAAGGATTATGGCACTGAAACAGGATACACTGAAAAAAATTCGGAACTAATTAAAAAGCTTTTTAATCTTCGTTTGATGGTGACTGATGAAATGTTTTCATGCTCCAATTATCTTGACCTTGAGAATCATCAACACAGAGAAGCAGCAGCAGCACTTTGTTGACCCTCTACACTGAAACTGAATCTATAGTTACTAAACACTTTTGGCAAATCAAGACAATCAACGTTAAACAATAAAAATATCATTTTTATTCTTTGAGATAGCATATCAATTTAAAACCTTAATCTATAATACCATAACAAATTACACAAGAACTATACAACAGTAAACAAAGTGTAACCCAATATCTTTCTCTGGATAAAAAGACTATTCTCTTGGTTTATGAAATCATTATCTGTCCTGTTGGCAAGTACGCAATTATTTTATTTGTGGTGATTTGAAGAGGCAGTGCATACACTAACTACTTTTAAGAAATCATGAGAATTTTATACATTTCGATGTAGCCTCATATCTCTTGAATTTGTAACTTTGTAACACAAATATTAACAAGAAAAATCTCAGTTGATGCTGTAAAAAGTGGAATCATGTATAAGGTTTTATTTGAGGTTTTTGGCACAAATTCTTCCTTTCATTGGTAATAAATCATCCTTCTCTGACTAAATGCTTTAAGATTGCAATGTAAATGTCACTGTTCTTACCATTATTCATATTCAAAGTACAAATATAGACTACTTATGAAGTTCACTAGGAGGCACAGTCTTGCAGTGCTAGTTATAATGCAGCCTTGCCAACAGAGTGCAACATACTGTATGAATGCAGGCAACAAAATACACTTTCTAAATCTAAATGATCATCACTGTTTTAGACCTGCAACAAACACCTGCAAGCCAACAGCTGGAATGAAAGTTGAATTAAACTGATTCTAATAAACATACACATAAACAGATATCCATACTGCATATGCATCTCTTTAGACTAGAAAAGATGATTTTTAATTTGGTTTACAGGTCAGAAGAATGGACAAAACGGCTTCATGGGACACCAGGTGCACAGATTTCCCCCACAACCATTTTATATAATATTAGAACATGAACAACAATAAAAATACAATAGTAAATGAGCAATGTAAAATGTAAGGTATGACTGTATTACACAACACTGGCTTTATATAGAAAGAGACTGGATGGTTTGGCAAAAGGTTTTTAAAAACATCATCATCACGCAATCGGAAAAATGACAAAGAGGACTCGTTTTTCACAAAAGCTGCTCCACACTATTGCTTTTTTGTTTCATTTGCTGTGCGGAGGTGTCAACAATATCTTTACTTCCTCCATTATACTAATGTAAGCATCCCTAATTAACCCTATAGTATCTATACAAAACTATACATCACAACACAAAGCAGACCAGGCCAGTCCCGTTAACTGAAGATCCTGCAAAAGTAGTTTGTACAAAACAAGATATTTTGTTGATGCTTTTTTCTCCATTATACTGATATATACTGATCAAAATCCTGCCTATTGTTTCACTGCTGAGTTACTTAATCTACCTTCCAGCTGCTGCAGGCCTGACAGCCAATGAATGGTCTAAAAATAAACACAGCAGCTAAAGCTCAGTAATAACACACGATTAAATTAAATTTTGTTTATCCGTGACTCGAGAAGTTTCACGGCCTGTTTTAAACAATCATGCATGAAGAACGTATTGGTCAGTTGGGAAAACGAGAGCAAACGAGAGGAGCAGTTGCATGTGCATCGACAGTGAAGACATGATTATTTTGCTCAGAATCTAAATAATGAAAAAAGATGGAAAAACTAGAAAAATGTAGCATGTTACTCGAGTACTGTTTCTTGTAACGTATTGATAAATTAAAGGTTAGTTTGGTTTTTTTTTTGCCAAAAAAGGCCTTCTAGGAAATGAATGTGTCGGTACGTATGCATGTGGGCTTGTAAACAGAATAGATGTGCGAGTATAATTTTTGTGCCTGTCTGTGTCCCGATGTTTTTGCTCTGCACAGCACTCTCTACATCTCGTGGGACAGGGCTTCATGCTGAGCAGCCACTCCGTTGGCCTGCATGGAGCCGGGCTGCTCCTCAAGCTGACCGTTGACCTTTGGCTGAACAGCAGCATGGTCAGGTGGGTGAGAGCTGAAAAGAGTGTTGGATTCATTTAATCGGCGGACACGATATGTCTCATAGTGGATGCTGCCCGTGATGTCCTTGATGTTCTGCATGTGTGTCCTAAAAGAAAGAAGATGAAAAAAAAAGAAGAGTATGAGGATGACTAGTCAGGCATAGACTGAGAATCCTTATGTAAATAGTGATATAAGTGCCAAGATTCAGAGAAAACCTTTTTCATAAAATGCCAGTATTTATTGATGGAGTCTTACCTGATGAGGAGGTCTCGCAGGTAAGCAAACTCACAATGTGCAATATTCTCAACTGCAAAAAGACACAGGGGAGAGAAAAGAGGACCATCAGTTGAATTACAATGAGAGTAGAACCAGAGAGATTCATAGAAAATCCTAACAGTGCAGTTGCTTCTGTTGCAGTTAAGATGAAATAAAGCTTTACATGCACAGGAAAGAAAACCCAAAATGTTGAATACAATGAGATAATGAGAACTCTATATAATCCCCAACATACTTGCAATTAATTAATGCACCACAAGATGGTGGTGGTGCTCCAAAGTCAACTGAAGGACATCCTCTCACACGTCATCGGCAGCAATTTTCTTAAGCCGAGATAACACACTCCTCCACTTTCAAGTAATTTAATACATCTCAGCTCCCCTCTATATTAGAGAACTTTAAGTGAGACGTTTTAACAAACTCCCCGTGACAAGCTGCTGGTGCCTCCAGTAGGGCTAACACATGTTTGAATTATAGATTATGTCAAGAGTGTGAATGAAAAAAAAGAGAGGAGGGTGCTATTTATGCAAAGCTTTGAAATCCAGGGACAGGAAATTAAATTCACTTTGAAAGGAGGAGAGTGGAATAACTGCTGGGTCTGTGAGCACTGATTAGTGGCGTCTAGGGGACACACTAACTTGTAAAGGCAAACTGTGCTGGTATCTCATTTTTACTCATAGGGAAGTTTGGTGTCCTTATATACAATATATGCATATGAATTAATGCATACTCTCTTGTTCCCTCAACTCCTGAAAATAAACAGTTTCTTCTCCACTTGTGATATATAGAGACTTTTGGCTTCTTCTCTGAGGCCTAATTTATGATGTTGGTGCCGACAAGTCCAGTAGCCCAGCGGTTTCCTCTCTCCCACCTCTTGGCTTGACTAGAATGGAGCCATTGTTCTTTCAGCCGGACAAGACGGCGTTTTGTCCCACAGTCCGTGTACTTCACCTCTCTAACCCTGCAGCTCTGTGGAGTTAATTTCATAATGCCTGCTAAGTGAGCAGTAGCCACCTTTGCATTCTAACTTTAAAAAGGGTTCACCGTACTACATCTAAAATGTCTTCTTTTAGGGAGGAAAAACAAACGCCTTGTTGCAGTTTAAACTAAAGGCTTTTCTGTGTTTCAAATAGGGTAATACCAAAATACCTAGATGTATTTATCATGTTTATAATCTCATAAATCATGAATCGACTTAAATTCCACTACTTCATGCTCACTGACTCACACTTCCAGTCCAATATCTTGTTTTAATGATTTGGAAGAGTTGAACCATCACAGAAGCACATGTTAGATTCACATTAAGATGCACAGCACATTTCTCGATGTCTTTGAAGGCCACGTTCCCAGCAAAAGAGCAGTTACGGATTATGGTTCCTTCTGAATTACAGATAAGTAGCTTTTGAGATCATACAGTCTGAAATAATAATTTATAAGATATAAAAATGATTAAAGTACTTATATTTTACAATATATTATATAATGAAGTCAATACACCACAGCTCAGTATGCACCACAAGATGGGTGCGTTGAAGTACATCTTGGAAAGGAGACAGTGTTAAACAGTAGTCCCTGGTCCTGGTCTTTTTGTCCTCCAGTCATACTGTCACTCCCCTCCCAGACAGACAGTCTCCCTCTCGATCAGACGTCCCTCATAGGTGACACTAGGACAGTCACTGGCTTAGAACTTCTTTGGCAGTGTGAGTGTATGTGTATTTGAGTTTTCCCAACGGACACATAAAGTCTCTGTAAATCTCTCCCTTCTGTCTCCTAGTAACAGAGTCAGAGAGACGTATGTAAACAAACGCCTGATAGTGGAACAGAAGCTGGCCAGATTTTAAAGCTGCAGTAATTAACTCTCCCCATGACATGAGTCCTGTGTCTTCTTTGGATAGTTCTGTTTCTCCTAATTCTTTTTGGTATGTTGTGAATATGTCAAACACCAATGAGGTAATGTTAGTGTGATTTACAATCCATTCACTACTTACTATCATTTACTAGAGTGATGAGTTTAGAGGGCCTTGGCATAGATGTGACCCAGGTTTTTGCCAATTTAGTGTTCAACACTCCACCATACAGATAGATATTGTAAAGACATATTAAAATGATTTACATCGTGATTTTTAAGCTTTAATTGATGCTGGCAGTTGCAGCTACAGTATATATGGATGATTTGGGTTGAGACTGTCAAGAATCATACATTATCCTGCCTGGTGACTCAGGTTTGGCAGTATAAGTAACAAACTGTTTATACTGAGTCTCTGTGACTATTTTATGTGTATTACCCTCTATGGTGCCCCACTTTGTTTTCCTCCCCAGAATCTTCTTCCCGTTCACCTGGTACTCCTGGTCACTGCCCACCACAGCAAAAGGGATCATCTCCTGTGGAACATAAATACATGCAAACACATGCACAGCCATTGAAGTCTTACCAGCCATTAGTTGCTGTAATTGACTTTCTTTCTGTGATAATCATTGCAAAGAAAGACGTTACATCCAACAAAGGCTCAAATTTGAGCGTGCAAAATACCCATTTGTGATTGCTACAGTGTGTGAAGTGCTGAGGCCACGTGAAGGACACCCTCTACTGCGGCTGAACTTGACAACTTACCCTGATTTTGTCATTGATCATCCTGTCCTCTGCGTCTTCATCAAACTCTTTCTGGGGATAAACATCGATCCCGTTGGCTCGCAGCTCTTCCCTAATCTACGCAAAGTCAAACGCAATGACACACAGGAAAAGGTAAAATCAAACAGAGTAAATAACAGAGTAAACAGAGTAAGACAAGTTTTCTTATACAGCATATAACATGATATTTTAACAGTCTAAAGAAGTTTTTAAAGTCTAAATATCTTTAGAGATATCTATTTTGCTGAATCATCATAGCACAGAGACAAATGTTTCCATAATGAGAGCTAAAACAGAGACTGGAGAAAGGGAAGTCTGACTGCCAAACACAATCAGTCAATCAGACCAAAACCACCGATCCATCATCTCACCATCCCAGCAACCACCCTGCAGCCCACACTCGAGTCAATCAGTCACACACACACACACATAACTGGGACCTGATCCTGTTTACATGCAAGTATTTGTTTGGGATGGGAAGTTGGATAAAAGCTGTTCTAAAACACCATAGGGCTTAAATAAACACTTTGTTGTGTTACACTGGTTGGTATTGACATTAAATGGTTTCTAATATACTTGACACAGACGTATTAACACAGATGTTAAACGCTCTTGCAAAACATCCATCCATACAGAGGTAATGCTTATAAAATGGCTACACCAAATCTCTGTAAGTCTTTATAATCACTAAAGCTCAGACAGAGACACAGAAAAATGGACAAGCTTCTGGAAGAAATGTCCTTTTAATGAATGACTGTTCACTCCGACAATTACTACTCTGACAATTTCCACTTGGTCCTTGATCAAACATTTCATTGTTTATCCTTGGAAGCTTTCTCAGGGTCACATTAGAGGACGCAAACCAATTCAAATTCTACCAAAAAGCCACATCAACGGTTGGTTAAAGGAATGTGAACAGACACTCACAGCTAGACACTGAGGCCGAACATTTAATAAAAAAAACCTCTCATTCTGTTTGCATGTCAAGTTTATGCAGGGAAAATGTAAGGGGGAAAAAACATTTGGCACAAGAGGCTTTTAGTCAATAATCTTCAGGGTCATACAGAGCATGTGCGGCCAACCAAAACAACCCAGCTAAAAGGCCTGCAGCTTCCACTCTGTGCCAGAGCCTGCTCCAATCCTTGCTTTGTTCTTATTGGCCTGTGTTATTATTATAGTATTATTATTTTTTTTTAATTCCTGTTTTCGTGAATTTTACAAGTAGGAAGCCCAAATTATGTAAAAATAAACAATTAAATACTTGAAATTGTTTAAATTTTACTTAAAAATTATTATTATTATTATTATTATATTAGTTATTTTATATTATTGAGAGGTTTTGACTTTAATGTACCAGAGTAGAAACCTGATGTTGGTGTTGCTGATCTGATGTTGGCTGACTTGTATAGTAAATCACTTGGTAATGAAGGGCCTGCCTATTCGGTTGGCCACTGGGTAGAGGTTCCCCTCGTCTAAAAAAAGAGCCAGACTTAAGAGTTGTGGGAAGCAGTTCAGTAAATAAGTAATTCAAATTAACAGCTTAAATGCTTCCGTCTAGACTTTATGACACGACGTTTCAAAGTGATGCAGTTATGTTGATGGCACAGTATTTCCCAGCATAGGTACAATGTGGGTTTGCCCAGATGGCTTTAACTTATGGTGTCTGGCAAGTCTTCATACTGTATGTTACAGAGCTGTGGTGGAGGAGGAGCATACACTACATTTATGAGGGAAATCTTCCTACTGTTTGACCTACTGATGCATTTATTTTAAGCTTATGTTAAAGACACGCTACAGGTGTGATGGATGGTACACTGCAAGCAATTGAATGTATAAGATTAACTGAAGTCTCTTGGGAAGAAATAGCTTATACACATACACACACACACACACAAAAAAAATAAGCCATTGAAACACAATCTACTCACTGTCTGCTTAAAGAAGTCCCGCTCCTCCAGGGTGAGTGTGTCGGCCTTGGCGATGACGGGGACGATGTTGACTACCTTACTGAGACGCCTCATGAACTCCACATCCAGAGGCCTCAGACTTGAAGACAAAAAGAGACAACAGAGTACAACTTAATTTCATGCATGAATGTATGTCACTACTGTCTGTTTTTGAGAACCCACACACAAATAAATCTGCAGAAGGAGTCAGCAAGTAAAGAATGAAAAACATTGCAAACGCATGCATATTTCCAACGCTGAGCTAACAGAATGTAAAGTGTATCTTTTTTTTTTTTTTTTTTTACTGAAAATGATTAGTATGGCACACAAATATCCTCCACTACAGGAACATTGAGCATGTTAATTCCTAAGACATGAATGTAATGAAACACAGCGACCACTTGGGGGCAATCATGGTCTATTCCATTATTTTCAGTCTTACTAGGTTTCTCATAATGACATCCTATATATTTATTTAACATGCTGCTTTCTTCCTTGACTCTGGTACTATTTTCCTACTCGTTCTCGGATGATTTCAATAGAACTTAGGAGATTTCTCTTATCTACATTGCAGCTGTGTTCCCTCGTGTTTCCCATTTCTCTCTTCCCTCCATGTTTTTTTTTTCTGTCTCAGCATTGCCTCCAGTTTCTCCTCCAGATAGACTCCCCTCATGCTGCCTGCTCTGCCCTCCAATTAGCCTCAGCCAAGCCAGGCTAGCCTATTTCAAAGATCCGGGGGCAACTGGAGGAGAGGCCTAGGCATGTCTCCATGAATGTAGGCTGAAACACTGGGGAGCATGCGAGCAACAGAGAGTAAAGGAAAAAAAAGAGCAGCACAAAGGTAGAGGGAGATGGCACAGTAAGCTGTGCATTCAACCAGAGATAGACCACATTACACTCTATGTATTGTTCATGCTCAGGAGACAACCTGCATGTGTCATATGGATGCAGAGACTAGAAGAATAGAAAAGCAAAAGATAAAACAAATGGAGGTTGATTGTTGATCTCTCGGCATGAATAATTATCAGATATCAATGGACACTTGTGTAACTGCATGCATAAACTATATATGTACAGATGCAAGAATCTACAAATATGCACGTGAGCTATGTCATATGCATGCTTTCATGTGTACATATGTATCCTTGTACACAAACATATGCCTTAAGGACAATAAACATGCATGCACATATCCACAGATGTACATTTATATGCATGCACACACAAACTGTCCCATTTATGTGGTTGGAAAAAAAAAGTCACATACATATAAAGAGAGAATGCTAAGCTGTGTGGTAAAATGAGAAATGGAAAAAAACAGTCAGCCACAGCGCAGCCATTGCCCCCTGTTCCGTTCTTCTTTTTTGTAATAGATCAGAAATCAGTTCTGAGTCGATGGAGAGTCACAGTGCAGCCTTCTTGTTTCTCAGGAAGGCATGTTAAACGAGGTAATAACAAGACTGCCTATAGGGAAAATAGCGTGGCTGACTTTGCCATTATCGGAAATGGCTGCTGGTACCAAGACTGTATTCTGCTTCACTGACCTCTGTTCATCTATCTGAAACCACAGAAGCAACTTAAAAAAAAAAACAAATTGCTGACATGCAAATTACATTAGAGCCATGATAAATACAAGTTGCTGTTTGAGATGCTTCAAACAAAAAGACAACCTAAAACAAAACACACCCAGCACATATCCAATGAGAGCAGCTTGTAGTATAAGAGCTACCGAGGAGGTTGTTGTGTCATTTTCCTGCAAAGGTGTCCAGAGGCTTTTGGCACTGTGTCTGTGTAATTGGTAAAAGGCCTTAATTTCAAGCATTATTCAAACTACTTTTTCTGTGAAAAGAAATATTTGAAAGCATGTGCGGTAGACCTCTCGAAGTCTCCATGTCTAGACATATGCAAACTATCATACAAGCCAATCTGTCACTTCTACATACATTCATCTCTATGTGAAGTCACAGCAGTAGCCCCACCAGATGTCTCCTTTGTTTTCCTGTCTACTGTACAACTCTCTGGTTGGTTGGCTGCGAGGAAGTCACCACTTCCTGACAGATGTTGACATCTTTGCTTTCAAATTGTGTATTTTTTATGTATTCATTTTTCGGTAAAGTGCGTTTGTCTGGCGAGCGTGTTGGTGAGAGTGGATAGTGACACCGAGTATAGCTTAGGGGCAACATTTTAGGATGTAGGAGATACTTATAAAAAATAGAGAGAAAAGAGGTTTGTGAGAGTGTCCATGCTAACATAATTGTACTGGCTGAAACTGTGCAGCTGTAAGCGAGACGATACACAAACACATTCAGAGCATCGACATAGTGTGGGTATACAAGTGTTAGCATGCCCACTCCCTACCGCAGTCCACAACACATGTGCACACTGCTTTACATGAACAAGGGCACACACCCACATTTTTTGAAGTAGCAGCTGTGGGGACACGAGCAGATGATGAAGGGTGTCTGTCAAACAGCGGGGGCACACACAGACACACACTTGTCAACCCCCTCTTATAGAGGGTACGCTTAAAGTGGGCAACTGCTGAGTTACTGGTGCACAGAAACATGAACCAGCAGTGAACGGAGCAGTAAATGATATGAGGTTAAACGTTTAGTGAATGAGTTTACAGTCTGTGCACATGGGTGTTGTGTATGCCTTTATCTATGTGTCTACAATACAATGCCCTATTAAGACGCATTATCAACTACAGTATAAATAGTGTGTGTTTAGCCTTCCTGTGCATCAGCATGTGTGACTGTATGTCCTTCTTGACCCTCCTTCCACACAAGGACACACAACTCATTGGGGTTAAATCAAACACAAAGTACAGAGTAGATTTGGGAAAATAACTACTTACAAAGCAGCAGGACTAATGTGGTTTGCATTATCTCTGGAGCAAACGTCATGTAAGTAAAACAAACAGTTTCCACCTGGTTGTTTAACAAAAGACATGCACGCTGCAAGGATACTGTAAGGACACTCTGACACAGGATGTATCCAATAAAACCTGTCATGTCCAAAGACAATGTTTTTCTGCTTTTGCATCAAATCTACTCTTTTGCTGGCACACAGGCTCAATAAAATGTGCTACTCCCTGACCACTCCCATGTTGGAATTTACCAGAAATTGATCTGTGAACCACTTTGAGCTCAATCTCTTTGTTCAACAACAGTAAACATGATCCAGACAAATAATGAAGGCACTGTTTGCAAGATGAATCAATAATCAAATCCAGACCTCTGATGCAGCAGTTTTTCAAATTAAATTCAGACGAAAAACTAGTGGGATGTGGAACAAAAAGTTTGCCACTTAGTCACAAGAGTGTGCGTCTCTTTAATGTGTGATCTTACCAGTGGCCAGTAGGAGGTATAAAATATATGCAGCAGTGCACCCTGGAGTCTGGGATCCTCTTCTTCCTGTTGATGTTGATTTCCTCCTGTAAGTAGGCTTCATACTGGTCATTGATGAACTTCATAATGGGCAGCCAGCTAACAAAGGAAACAGGGTTTGAGAATTTACTGTTTAAATTAACTTCACTTGAGACTCTTATACTTGTTGCCAAGTCAGTTTCTGCATAACAATGACATTTTTTATCATTTTGCTTTTTTAATTAATTATTTTAAGAAATCGTCAGTCATGTTTGTTCATTGCAGATTCTGTGTTTCTAAAGCAGTAAACTATACTTGTTTTTGCACATTTTAGCATGGAAATTTGACAGGGAGATGCAAGTTCTGCTTTAAGCCTGTTCTCCTATTTTGGAGTATCTTGCTATGAGTACATGAAATAATAAAATTAAAAGATTGCAGTGTGATTTTGATAAAACTTTAAGATCTGATTGATAATCATGTAGATTGAGTGGCTTTTCTCAGCTACTGAGGCCTTTCGATGAAGTAACCTCTGCTCACCAGTTTTCATTGTTGATCTGATCCCCAAAGCCAGGAGTGTCAATTACTGTCAGCTTCATCCTCACACCTTTCTCCTCAATATCTGCACAGAATAAAAAGTCATTTTGTTAGCATTTCTTTTAGGCACACACACATTAAGAATAACATTATGTATGGCTGCATGCTACTAATATAAGCATTGGCCTACCGTGACTGATGGATTTGATTTCAACAGTCTTGGGGATCCTCTCCTCCACATTGGGCTGAACCGACTTACGGCTCACCTTGGACTTGAACAGTGTATTCATCAAAGTGGACTTCCCCAGGCCGCTTTGCCCTGTTCAAGACACAGACACACAGACACACACAGACACACACAGACACACACAGACACACACAGACACACACAGACACAGAAACTGTTAGAGAAACTGGAAACTCACTAGCGGAGAGTCACGGGGAAAACTTGTTGAAAACAAGTGCATCATTCAACCGAAATACAAAAGTTTCTTTTAGGCTTTTTCTCCTCAAAAAACAGTGAGATTGATTTGCAAATGATATCATCTCTGTTGTATGGATTGTATCCTGAGTGTGTGTATGTGTGTGTTGTTTAATGGACCATGACTATAGCAGGACAGCTGCAGGGTCAGACATGCAAGCTGTGGAGGCCAAGAGGACAGATGTATTCTACAGACCACACACACATCAACAAGGGACACATATTCAAAAGCCATTTTTTACCATTTTAAGATACATCGTTGCACCCAAACCACCAGGGGATGATGTATTTTTGATATATTGTAAAGTAATAATACATTTTTAAATAGTAAAGGGAGATGGAGAAGCACCTCAGGGGTATTCAGTATGTCTGTTCATCTTGTTCCCAACAAAGTAGAACAAACTAAACCAAGAAAACATTTTTTGACTAAATGTAAAGGGAGGATTACTGTAGTTTAATATGATTTGGCTGCATTTTGTGGCATAAAATACAACTGTATGCCAAAGTAGATAGCATGCATTGAAGTGAATACCTGCACCTATATGCATCTATGTTTTTAAGTAGCCCTAAAAAACACTTTAAATTATAATGATGTAACATTCCTTTGCATAAGGCATCATTATTATTTCTGTGGTTACATAGGTGTGTGTGCAAATGTGTGAGTATACACAGACTTGATGGGGACGCCTAATTGGTGTTGTGTTAAGCGTGAGTTCTCCCTCAGGAGTGTGTGCTTCAGCTTGTCAGAGTAATCATTGTCATTATGCCACGTTCCCTGCCTGACAACCTTGTTTGTTACATGACTTGACAACTGAAGAAAACACACACACACACACACACACACACATTTGATCTTAAGAACAGAACCTTTAAAGACTTTAACTTACTACTTGCTTTGTTCTGCATTTTGTGGTGTTGCAGCCTAAATTGAAAAAGTTTATAATGGATACCATCTGATGTTTTTTTGCTGAATTCAGTGCTGATCAGTATCTGTAAACATTAACTCATTTGGGAGCAATTATACGTAGCTGGTCTTGGTGACATGTTGCAGACATCTGTGTTTAGTTTAGATTTTAAAATAGAAACCTAACATGAAGTCATAATCAAGCATGTAATGATTTAACATTCGCCACATGAGTTTGATGGCTATGTAAGATTCGATTTGCTGCATCGGAATGAGGACTACAGCCACGTAAGCGGACGGTGGAGCGGTATTTAATCAAAATAATGGAAAACTAGGGGACACGATCATGAAATCAAAAAAATTAAAATATGCATTTGTCTTTTTTGGTGTCTGATTGAATAAAAGCAGAACAACAAGTGATTCACAGAACAGACGTGTATGCTGCAGTAGACAATAAAAGCAGTTTAATTTCAGTTGGTTATGGAAGGTCATGGAAAATGTTCAGCTTGATTTTCACATCTACTTTTCACTCCGATATTGTTACATTGCTTCTTGTAATGGCGCAAAATATTGCCAATGGAGGCAAATTGCAATTGCAAATAAGTTGCATATGAAGGTAATCGGGGGAGACCAAGGTTAGGGTTAGATAGATATACTTTATTAATCCCAAACTGGGAAATTAATAAATAATAAGACAAAATAATACCACAAATACAGGAAGAGTCAAGGGGACTGAACACTTTCTGAAGGGACAATAGTTTAGATCAAACTGACTGACTCACCCACAACCATGATGTTGAGCTCAAAGCCCTGCTTCATGGCCTTCCTCCTCATCTGCTCCAGTATGGCATCGATGCCGACGTAGCTGAAATCGCTGCCATGGCTCTTTTCCCCCTTACCTTGTGGGTTGGTATGGTGGGTCTTGGCGGATTCAGACATGTTGCTGTGGCTCAGATTGACCTCTGACCCTGAGGGATGCAGAGAACAGCGAAAAGAAAAAAATAAAGAGTTATGCCATTTTCTACAGTTAAATTGCTACTAAGCAATTCATTAAACTGGTTATAGAAAATGTACAGGCATCAACGTCAAAAAGCAACTGCAGTACTCAATAGACCAATGCAAGTGAAATCCTATTAGCTGCAAAGAACACCGCATTCAGTGTTAAAACCATATAAGATACTGATCTGAGCTCTTCATTTCCTGTGTGAAACATACAGGATACATCACCCATTTTAAAATGCACATTTATGGGCAACCCCCTTTTATCCTCACTGTTGGAGGGTAACAAAAATAAATAAAAATAAAAATAATTAAATAAATAAAAATAATAATAATAATAATAATAATAATACAAAAATACATTTCAACAACATTGCAACAACCTCTTAGCACAGTAGCACAGTTTCACAGTTCATTGTCAACAGAAGTTGTAACCAAAGTGAAACAGTACAGCTGTAGCTCTCATAATTATGAAAGAATTAGGAAGGCAAAATGGACAGACCTCGTTAGGAGAAAGAGTTGCCAACTACAAATCACAGCCTACCTCACTTTAAGGAGGATCAGTCGTTGGAAGACGAAGGCTGCGTGCCAAGGCGCTGTTGCAACGAGCAAACTAAAGTGCAGCAACTCTGCCAAAATGTGATAGCTCCGACTCACACAGTTCACTAATGTAGGAGGAGACAACGTTTCCTGTGCTATGACAGAAGCTTGCGTTATTGTATGTGTGAGGATTGCAGTCACAGACACTACTGTAGCACCCTTCTCTCTTTCTGGGCAAGCAGCCAGAAGGTATTACGGGTACAGTATACCTGTCATAGTTTAGGCTCTGTTTTGGGTCTATTATTTCTCTCAAATAACACAAAAATGTGGTTTTCATATGTCTGACATGACACAGCACCAGTCTGCCTATAACATGTTTTTACAACATTGTGCCTGTTGATGATATGAATATAAATGATGCAGACATGACAGTATTTTCTGGTATCAACTCTCCTGCTCAGATAAGATGGAAAGTGTGAGTTGGAGGGACATGAGACAGTTTTTACTACAACTTTAAAGTACAAACTTTCCACAAGAAAAAAAAAAACCCTTAGTCTTTGGCGGTCCTCTAGTACTGTGGGGGAATTTAATTTTTACAGCAACAACTTGGAACCAACACACACAAAAACACACATTTACACACCGAGTTGATTTTCTAGTTTCACCATAACCCCCTTTTAATTAAACAATATGACGACTCATAATGCACTTTCTGATCATCACTTTTACACTCATTGTGTGCACAATATGCATTTACACCAAAACCTCATTGTCCTACACACTTTGAATATGTGAGTTACACACCTTAAACTCCTGTGTGTATCGGCGGTCAGCTTAAATATCTTTTAACTCAATACCCCTTTTCTTCTCCTCCAAGCAAGACAAAAGTGCTACAATACTGGACTGTGAGGAAGGGTGTACCACACCTTCAACCATCGCCATTATATCCTACAGTCTTTCCAACCTTCAATTCCCAGACATTCCCAGGCTTATAATTTACAGATGAACTGTGCTGTGATACCATATGTGGCTTAGCCAAAACCCAATAAATCCATTGCTCAAATCTTCCACCCTCTCAAGTCCACCCCCTCTGCCATTTCCCTTTGTCCTAGTATATTAATTTTAATCAGTAAAAGGCAATCCTAACATTCAATGATACAGTTCAATCTGTGCTGTAATATGAACCTTTTGTTAATACTGCATCATGGGAGGACTACGGTTTAGTGCTGCACTGTTGTCCTTAAGAAACCCAGCACAGAAATGTAGTGTCTTGGAATCGATACAACGCTCCTGGGGTATCTGGATTGATTTATCTTTAGCAAATGTTTGCATAGTGTCACAAAGTCATTTGGCTAAACCTCCACTGAACTCTTTCGCATCGAGCCCAGTTGCATCAGTAGCCATTTGAAAGACGGATAGGCTGCAGACCTGGAGTATGTCATTAGAGCTAAACTGCTTCTTGGGCACCGTAACCATGCTAGCCTCAGGCCATGTACAGGCTTATATAGGGCTAAGAATAGACAAAGTGTCACACTCTGGCAAAGGCAAACGCACAGGCGTTGTGGGTGAACACATCCAGTTTTTCCCAGCCTGACAACCACTCTGCTGCTTTGATATTTACGTCTTTTTATTTGGTCCAATTTAGCACTTTCACTTGCAACTGCAGTGCTTCCTAATGAAACCTCGGACTACGGATGAGCTAATGTACCCATGTGACAAGGGTGACACAAAAAAAGCGTTAACAACCTTTGCCTTTCTGGACGAGTAACGTCACTATAAGAGACATCCAGTATGACTCAGATCACGACTCAGTAGCCTCAACGGTTGAATCTAAACTGTTCTGTGCAGCACTCAAATGAGAAAGACACAAATGATGCATTAAAAGAGAGCAATGTATCTGACACGCAAGACTGCCGTGGAATAAAACTCCTCCAAAAGAACTGCGTTTTATTTAACACAAGCCAAAAACAAGCCACATTCATAGTTCATTCAAATGAAAATGACAGGAAATGGTCCCATGCTGAGGTGCATCAGTGAACCTCAACAGATCACTCAGTGAGAAAACATTAAAATATTTGGTCTGCCTCAAATCTTCCTTCATCAATACAAACGCTCCAAATGAAAACAACATCAATTGCAAACAGATGTCAAGAATAGAGAGTTCTTTCCAATAAATACACTTATCGGATTACTTTTGTTTTGCCATTTAAAAACATACGTGACATTAAAAAGCAGCACTTTAGGATTAGCTGATTTTCAAGCTTTGTTTAATGACTGGAGATGAGTTCAGGCCTTCTCTTTGCATGAATGGATAGATCTCATCAAAGAGATGACTCAAGTTCTTTATCTCCAAACGAGGACACTTACAGTTGAACGGGGGGCTATATCAGGTTGTATCATTTGTATTTACATAATATCAGTACATTTCTTAACATCTCCTTTTGTGTATGAGGTTGGCATTAGGTAATTATTTATGCAATATTCTCTGCATGACGGAGTCTCGTTGGTGAAAAGTTCTTGCATCTCAAGGTGCTTGTATTTCATCCATGCAGTACATTTGCATTCTGGTGTGTTTCTTATCTGAATTATTGTAGATGTTTTGTTTCCTGTTTGCACCTGAGGACTTTGCCGCAGACAAAACCACAGTGTTACATCCGCACTATCAGTGCTTGTTGCTTAAAAAGGGGGACACAACCCAATTTTACACATGAAGATTGGTACTACACAATCTGTGACAACAATAAGTCTCAGAAGCTACACAATGAAACAGTGAAAATCACCCTGATGATGTCACCAGGATAATATTTGCTTGTGTTGTGAAAACTGTAGCTGTGGTGGTTGAAAGGTGTAAGCATTTACCAGCTAGGGAGAATATAATGCTACCTGCTGCATTATGGGAATTGTACAATGCAGTGTTTTTGGGGGTTTGAACCATAGAGAGCCAAAGTGAAACTGGAACTCCCAGTGACAATTTAACTATGCTAATAACTAAAGGTTTTTCAGAACGACAGATGAAAGAAACACTGAATGAGAGATTGCAGTGAGTTACACAAGCCTCTAAACAGAGGCTAGCCTGAACAAGTTGCCATGACTTCAGCTTTCTATAGTAGTCAATAAAAGTTAGGATATCTCGGCTTCTGCTGCTGTGATTTTATTTTACCTTGAAAATGCATCTAGCAAAACTTTATGGTAGCTCAATAGTAAATCACAGGAGAACTCAATTTCTCAGGCGAATGTTTATACAGTTGCAGTAGCGGTACGATGATGTATTGTACCTGTAAACAGTAACATGAAATACGAAATTAGGGATTATTACTATGCATCAGTGTACAGATATTATGTAATTCTTGTAAAAGTATAAGCTTCTGAAGGTCTGCACACTTACCCTCTCAGTTGTAACCATTGCATTATTGTAGACAGGATAAAAGATTTTTAAGACTGTATTCATACAGTTGCCTTGGTACCATTATAGCAGAATACATTTCTATGAATGCCTAAATGCCTGCATAGCTCAGTGGAGACCAAAAAACACAAAACTGCTGTCAGACAGCATTCTTGTCTCACCTCGACCTTCATAGAAAAGTAATACATCACTATAAAGTATGAAACATGTAAACATTCAGCTGCCAGAATTCAATAACTGCTATCCTGAAGCATCAAACCCACTTTGTTCCTTTCTTAAACTGAGCTGTAATCTAATCCTGCTGGAAAACTAACTGTTTCTCTTCGTAGAGATACAGTACAATTGACCGTTTCACTATGACAGAGAATCCACTTCCCACTTCATATCTACACAGCTCAACACACTATTTGCAAGCCCTTCATTAAAATCCAATCAGACACATCCAACCCTACATTTAATATTTATTGAGTGAAATGCGATCACAGCACAGCCAGAAACAAAGCCTTCATTGTTTTCCTCCCTTAAAAACCAAATAAATTCACTTTCCTTCCACTTTTCAGTCCTGCTTTAAATTATACAAGAAAGAAAGTTTTTTGTATGACATCAGTGTGGCAAATATCCCTCACAAAGGGAAAGAAAACAGGGGGTTAAAGAGAGAGAGAGAGACAGAGAGACAGAGACAGAGAGACAGAGAGACAGAGAGAGAGAGAGACAGAGAGAGAGACAGAGAAACAGAGAGAGAGAGAGAGACAGAGAGAGACAGAGAGAGAGAGAGAGAGAAATGATTCATGGCATATGCAACATGTAATTAGCCCTGATGAGAGTGAACTATTTAAATGGTGTGGTGGAAGACTGACGCTGTAAGGAAGTGGTCTGTGTATGGGGATTTGATATCTGGCCATAATTTTTTTTTTTTTTTTTCACACAGTTCATCTCACAAATTATTATGCCACCATTAAGTCGTATAGTTTTAATACATGTTGCTGCATTCACGCTACTCGTTTGCTCCACCGGATGAGGAAATCGTGCTGCCGTTACAATTGCGAGGAAATCGGACCTCAACAATAATAATTTTTTTTTCTGTTCTCTGTAGCAGCACATAGAAATTACATCAGAATACCAAATCAAATAGCAAATGAATCTATAATCTATAAATTGATCAGATGGAGAGATTCAGGCTCAATCACAAAGTAGACCTGCACTCAGGACAGGAAAAGTATTTTATTCACACTGGACTTGTCTGAATTTTATTTCCAGTCATGTGGGTCATGAGTGAGGTTGTTTACTACAAACGACACTTAGCTTCTCGCAAACAATACTATATAATGAATAAATATGCGGTGAAGAATTGTTTTCTTAAGTAAGTCACTGATATGGCATTTTTTTTAATCAAGTGGACAAATTCATTTTAATCTCTCCAGTAGTGATGCTTGTAGTTAAATAAGGTACTTGGGTTTTCTCCTCCTCCTTGCCTTCAGTCCATACGATCAATACCTCAAAGCTGTCCAGTTACTCCCTGGTGGGTTGAGCTTTGGGAAAAGCTGGTATCATATCTGTTGTTGCACTCATACCGTTACTGAAAGCTCTTAAACTCTGTCTTCTATTTGAAAGCTTTGTTATTTAAAAAAACAAAAAAACATTTCTCCTAGGGAGGAGAAAATGTCTTTTCTAATTTACATCAGTTGCAGTTTTCCCTTTCTTGTGTGTGTACCTGTGCACATGTGTCTACATAGGTGCGTTTTTTTCTGCTGTCCACTATTTATTTCTCTCTCTTTTTTATAAAAACCAGACATGATATTCCCATTGTCCTCTTGCTGGCTCCCTCTAAAGAAGAAGAGATCATTAAGTTTTATGTCTGCTACCGTCTGGTGGAGATAGATGGAGCCGTCGAGGAAGAAGAGGGCAGCACAAGACTTGACCGTTGTGCTTTTTCAGCCAGAGTCAGTTCTATTTTAAACACATTTTTTAATTACTTATTTTACTGGTAAATGATCAATGGCACTAACACATTTAGTGGAATGCAGTATGACACAATAGTGGCTTACCCCCCCAACAGTGACAATATGGCACACAATCTGTTATGCAGAGCGTATGGCTTACACCCACAGTGAGTGCATCTGAGTTCATATCGTTCAAGCCATGTAAGTATACGTTTCACAGGCAGAATTTTGTTCAAAAATAAGACATCAGCCATCAAAATAGACTCCCAATCTTCTAAAAATGATAGCTGGGTAGAAAATAAAACTCCTCTATGTCATGTGAGCAATTCATTACATTACTTTTTATATCATGTTGATATAAAAGCTTAGAGAACAACATTTGCACAAAAGCCAGAAGACATACGCCGGAGGTGAATTTAAACTACACTTGTAGAAAATGTGACAAACACTACAAGGGTGGGCCATACTGAGCTGGATGCCAATCAGAATGAGTCAGCAAAATTGAGGCCTGACAGAAAGCCCTTTGGGATTCATGTTTTGAAAGAAACACATGACAGAACTTGTATTTATGTAAGTTGCAACAGTCATACGCTAAACACAGAGAGAACAGCAGTCGCATTAACACACATTATCACATGATAGTAATGGTGTTAATATTATTTTGTATGTACCCTGTAATGGTCGGATATTGACACTTTTGCCTGGTGCAGTTGCCTTCAATGTCAACTCTATGCAAGTTTTTAAGAAAGGAGCACAGGCATGTAGCTTAATGCTACACTGCATTCTGTGCGAGGGAGATGGTGTGTTTACTGTAGGTTGTGACAGGGCTGTCATGTACATCCACGAGGAAATCCCTCAAACTCAATCCCCCCCCATCTGTGCTTTGAAAAGTGCGGAACACACGGGTTAAAAATCCTGATGCATTTCTCCATCCTGTCATGTAAAATGATGAGGTTCAGTGAGGTTGATGATGGGACACAGCTGAGACAAACTAAAGCTGAGCTGAAGAATGCTACCAGCCACTTCATCTTTCAGCCTTGTGTCACTCGCGTTGGTCCACTGAGAATGTGACCTCCTGGCCTGGACATGGAGCTAAGCAGATGGTGTTGCTCAGTATTTAAAATACAGTCTCTCCACAAGGAAACCTCTGGCAGTGTAGACAATGACTTGTCCCAAAACACCCCAAAAAGATCAAAAGAGTGAGAAGAGAGGAAGCGACAGAGAAAAGGAGCTGTAGATGGAGAGGTCAGTGAGGTATGACCAGAGAGAGATAAGATGTGAGATAAATGATACAGGCTGAAATGAGAACGCAAAGTCTAACACAGCAGGGGGATCACTGCGGTACTGAGTAGCATTGTGAGAGTCCACTGATCTGGGAAACATTCAGTATCGTAAAGACAAACTGACCACAGCTGTAACGCAAAGCCAAAACATTTCTGAGATACATGGAAGGGGAACTAGGAGGGTCCAGGGGTCCACAGCTGCAGTACAGGACCCGGTACAGGCTAAAAGGACAAACAGAGCCTGTGGTGCAGTAAATCACACAACTACCAAGTATGAAGAAGAAGAAGAAGAAGAGGGGAAAGGTCTCTTTATTAGTTCACCAACATATTTTAATGTGTGGAGATACATGAGGGGTCTGTTTAGAGGCCGTCAACTCTGACAGGAAGTGACATGTCAGACTCGTTCCCTTCCGCGACACACGTTTACAACGGAAACCAGCCTTGGACTACAGGCATATCCTCTCCCTGTACAGAACATGTTTTCAGTGAGACTGCGGGTCTTCTCAGCAGAAATGTGTGTATGTTTTTAGAAAGAATATCCTTCTACAAACTGCTGATGAGGATAAAACCAGAAACAATAACATATGAACTCCGTTCTTCACTTGCTGATTGAAGAGGAAAAAAGATACAGATGGATACAATTATCTTAAGGTCTATGAAGACGTACTGTATTGTGGGAAAGAATATTTTTCAGACAAACAGCCTGTAGCTGTTGACTATAAAACATGTTCACGCCTCTCTTAGCTCTGTTGCCTTCAGGTTTAAAAATCAGGTTTCAAATTTATTATATTTACTGCTTTTAAATCACAGCCAGAAAGTGGAAGTGTGAATTTCATGTTGCTGGTTGAAAGTGTTTATCTGTGAAGTGATTGAATTACTTATTATTAATGAGTTAACGTCATTAGCAACATGCAAACAATGGCTTCAGAGTGGCTTCAACTGACGCCCATTTTCATAACATCCCTGATGATTCCTCTACGACTCATTCAACAAAGCAACTATTCAACAAATGTACTGCATAGACCATGTAGTGTACTATAAACATGGAAGAAGGCTAATTTTTCAAAAGTTTTGCAGGCTTCCAGGGTGCAAGATTAAAACTGAGTGAGTAACCACAACCTATTTTGCGTCCGACCAGAAGCAACTGACAAGAGTTAGAAGAGAGTAGTTCTTACCCTGTGGAAAAGCAATACTGTCAGAGAGAATAACGACCTGTTCAACTCCTCAACTCTCTCTCTGGCAACAAACTCTTTTAAAAGAGCAGACACAAGGGATTGTCAAAATTAAATCATGTCAAAACAGCTTGGCTCCATCAGTGCCTGGCTAATCCACTGCACTAGATCAAAGTCAGTCTGGAAACTCTTTTCTGATGTGACGAGATCTGAGACTAAAGGAGAAAACGTGACCAGAGAAAACCCCAGAGACCTAAAAACGGTGATAAGGTCTATCCTGATTGGTCAACACTCCGCCCCATTATAGCAGATTGATTATCCATGCATACTCCAGAGCTGAAGACACAATGGGAGGGGAAGGGAGAAAGAAAAAAGGAGTGGGGACGCAGGAGGAGGAGGAGGAGGAGGAGAGTGTGTGAGTAGGTAGGCCCCCCAGACTTCTGCATAATGAGGAAGGAAAAGGATAGCGAGAAAAAAAATAAAGAAATGAGATAGTTCAAGGCCTGCTCGCTAAATTAGGTCTCCTGCCAAAAACACACTCACTCTCACTCCAATCCTCAGCCTCATTTTCAACACAGCACACATGAGACACCTGGCAAACTAACTTTGACACCAAAAGAGCACCAACCAATGTCTTCCTCCTTTTGTTTCTTTCTCCCTTCCACATTTAACCCCTCTTGCTCCTCTCTCCAAAATCTTTCACAGCTCCTGTTTCAACACAAAAAGCACACGGCAAAACATAAAAACCGACGACTCACCCAACCCTTCCCTGCTCTTCTTCTCTTTCCTCTTCTCTCTTCCTCTCCCACTCTCTTTCCCTCTCAATCACAGCTCCAGCTGGTGAGGCTGGACTGTTGCTGCTGCCTTTGCCACGCCCACAGCATGTCATGTGACCACCATCCCAAGTGGCTAGGAAGGCATTCTACATGCCACACCCCTCATTCAGGAGAAAGTGAATGGAGAACATTGTGGATATAGCAGGCCATCTCAAACCATGTGTGATTAAATAAACCCACTTGAAGAAAAGTTGTGTGTGTGTGTGTGTGTGTGTGTGCGCGTGTGTGCTTCAGTTTAATCATAATATAAGATAGTGGGGGAGTGTGTTTTTACTTTTCCGTCCTTGTGTGTGTCCATCTGGTCTCTCCCTCCCACTGCTTTGTTTCACAGGGGAGGGTATTGGATATTGTCTGTGTGTGCAGGCTGAAAACATTTGGTCATCTCTCCTTTTCAATCCTCTTGAGCTTTCTTTCTCTCTATTTTCCTCTCTGGCACACACACACACACACACACACACACATCTCCATACTCGAAAACTGTGGCTGACTTGTGACTAACCCATGACTAAAGAAAGAACATGTGTAATATTTGGAAACATCTTTAAGCAAGAAGACTTCTTGACTAAAGACCAACAAGAAAATTCTCTATTTTATTTCCTCTATTTTTTTAATGGTTATTCACCATAAAATAGCTTACAGAAATATTGAAATACTCACATAACAACAACTTGAGTGACTCAAGCTGCACTGAAGTCAGTACTGGCTATAAAACAAATGAAAGTGGCTCCAAACCCAAATGTTCCCTGGAAATCTATATTGCTCTGGTGCACTTCCCGTGTCCTAGTTCACCCACAACAGAGTGATTCACATTTATCACAGCCAACCCGCTGACTGCAACGTACTAATGCAGTCGACATGTGAAAACATCCTAAGAATAGTTTTTACGATTAAAGAAAGATTCTGGTTGTATAATGGATTTGATCTCGACTGACTGAAAGGGGAGCGTGATTAATTTGTTCCTTTGTTGATGTGGCTCTACTTTTTTCCACCAGCTTACAGACTAAAGGCCTGAGAGAAGTTTTCATAATATTCAACATAAAACCTTTTGTGAGACATATTGTAATTCATGATTTAAGCATTGTGATGGGCTTAGGTTCAGTTTCAGTTGGCGTAGATCTTTCTAGGCAATATTTTATTAGTTAGTAGGATTATTGATAGATTAATTGCAACTAAAATGCAATAAAGTCTAGCAACACATTCTATTAGCAGGTTCTTTTTTTTTCTTGAGATCGAGACCCTAAATCTGTCACAGGCCTCTCTCATCTCTCATGTGGAAACAGAACAAAAAGTAAATGTTTTGGGAAAAGATTATGACACATCCCTGCTGTACCATTTCTTTTTTTTTTTTTTAATCAAAGAGAATATTTTCCATATAACTCTCACTAAACAATAAACAACATTGTCAGTATGAAACCCATGACCCACCAGGGTCTGAAGTTGCCATTCCCTCTTGTGGGAACCAAGGATCAAAGGAAAGGTCTGCTGTACAGTATGGGTGTTTTTGTATTTTATTAGTCCTGGTGAGAGCCTAAAAAGCAGCTTTGAGCAAAAATATGTTCAAAAATAAGGTCATTTGAAATATGTGATTGGTGGTTAACTGTGTAAAGTAAAATAAATATCTGTATGTGCATGTACAGTAATGGACAATTTTTCATAAACTTACACGTACATGCTGTACAATATAGGCCCCTGCTTAGCCTACAAGCAACACCAGATTTCAGTCAACAGATTTCAGAAAACAGCTGGAAAGGAGCGCTGTCCCATCAAAATAATCCAATCATAATAATTCTATTTTCTATTTACAAAATTCCACAAGATGTCCAAAGTGACATCATATGCTTACTCCTGCTCCGCAAAGCTCAAATTAAGGAATCCTAACTCATTATTTTCTTCTTTGAAACATAGGGGCCAAACATTTAGTTACATCAAATTGTGCGGGCTAAAAGAGGTAACTGAAGACTAATACGCTGTGATGACTAGCATGCTGTGAGCCCCATTGGGGAGCTCTGTGATTGGCCTGGTCAGGGCTGATTGCTGAAGGCCATCAAATTAGGGCTGAGCACATATGGAACTGATTAAAAGAGTCACCTCTATGACTCCATGAGCGAGTGTCAGTGACACATCCAGGGGGGAGCTGGAGGCAACACAGAAAGCAAGAAGAAGGAAAGAAATGGAGGAGGGGGGTTGGAAGAGTGAGAAAGAGGAAGAACATCTGGCTTGGCCAGGGAAGATAGCAGGGTCTGTTGGAGACTTCCTGTGGTGTTTTTTCTTTTTTTTCAGTGGTTGCTCTGCTCCCCCGTGGGGCAAATGGAGACAGCATGTGTATGATGAGTGAGGACAGTTTATCTCAATACCCTAAATTGGCCTCCCAGACCCTCCCCCCTCCCATCCTCTGGCTAGAATCACTGGACATATATTAACAGTGCAGATGGATTAATTTGTGTATACGTCTTAAGCTACTTCACATGTTGACACACTAATGCTTTACTTCTCAGACTCCAGCTTGCACATTTCACTAACAATGACTGAAGAAGATAAACTGGACACATTGTGTGGTTTGACTGTTTGTCTGTGGTGTCTTTCTGTCCATTTTAAGCCACCGAAGCTTTCCCAGCTTGAGAGTTTGTACCAAGGACTTAGGAAAACAGAGAGAAAGAGTAGCCTTTACCGCATTCAATTGCATTTTCAAATAAATTTCCTTCTTGTATAAAAGCATTGTTTCCTTTCGAATTAAACCACAGCAACACTCAGGCAAGAACATGTTGCTCCAACCCCAGAGAATAAAACAAGATTTTTAAGAGGAAGTGCACAATAGTGTTTCACAAGCAGCTTTGTTAAAAAAAAAAAAAAAAAGATGGGTGGGTGGGAGGGAGGGGGGGTTGTTTAAGTAGTATCTTGGGATGTTTCAGTGCATCCCTTTTCAACATCTCTATCTGAATAGGATACATCATTGTCCGTAATGGAAACCAGATCCCTTCTGCCTCTGTAGAGTGATAGTCTCCTGCAGACACAAAAAAAACCCAAACAGATACTCACAGAGGGTTTCCATCTCGTGGTTGTTGTACATCTCACTGCAAGTTGAAGTCATCTCTCTTGTCTGTCTTTTTGTGTCTTTAGCTTCTTCTTCAATTCCAAGTAACAAAAGTCTGATAAGGCAAATATTTCCCAGCCTTTCAGTTTTGTCTATGCTGTAGCTGCTGATTTAACCAACTAAGCTTCCTGGATGCACACACACACACACACACACACACCAGTGTGTACTTTTATTTCGGATGTTAGTCTGAAGCAGTTAAAGCCTTCCCCGATGAACAATAAACACAGCGACTCCGTGGGGATCGGCCTTTTGGGGATTCCCTGGCCTCTCACTGGATCTGTGGAGGCGAGGGACGGGGATGACTCAACTCCAAAAATGTGGAGAAGGCGGAGGGAGCTCTGTGATTAGAGTCTTTGCGCGGTCACTGCATGTCTTCAAGAAACATCTATAGTGACCCAGTTATGATGCTAATTATCTATAATAGAAACCTTCCATGTGCAGAGACAACGAAGCATATAGTGACTAAAAGAGTTCAATTCGGCTTTTAGAGATCATGAACCATCCTCTTCCAAGAGGCACTTCACTCTATATCTAAATATAGTCATCTTAGCAATTTATCTGAAGCAACTTGCCCTTTCCTCTAAATCTTCAGTTGTGTTATTACTTCCTTCCTCTGCCCTCTCTTCTATTGACCGATGTTGATCTCTGCAGTTGTTGTTTAGCGTCACCATGCACTTCCCGTAGAGGCTGTTGGTGAAAGTTAACCCGATGCTCCTCCTCCTCCTCTTCATTGCCAATCCTTTTCTCAACACAATGATGGTGTTCTTTAAAGACTAATTGCCTGTAAACCACAAAGCTGCTGTCTTATTCTCTAAATCCTTAAATCGTCACTGCAAGCCTGAGTTATGTCATAAGATCCAGTACGTTTAAAGTTAGTGCCAATTGTTGCAAAGTTAAGACTTTAGTGTACTTAAAAGATTGAATAAAAGCTGCCTGTACATTTCCAACTGAGGGATCAGTCAGTCAGCTAAGAAGCACGTTCATCATCAACCTTTAATCTGTAGGGTGACGAGGATGCGAGTATTTGAAGAGGCAACAAGGATTAATACCAGAAGGTGCAAAAGAAGCATTACCTACCTTTCCTCAATATTGAACTGTTAAATCAAAATGTAGAGGATTTTTTATATATCTCAAAATCATAAAAAGTTCTTGATGTATGTTATCTATAGTTCTGCCCAGTTTTCTTATGCTGTATATCTGTAATTTTGCTATCTGTCCTTTCTGTATACGCATCTTACACATGAAGAAGGATCCTTCCTTTGTTGCTCTCCCTGAGGTCTACTCATTTTTAGATAGATAGAGGATGTTTTTAGGGATGTAACGGTTCTGAAACTGAGTCACGGTCCAACCTGCTGCCACCGTTGCAGTCTGAACCGAAGTGTGGATTTGGAGAATTGTTACGGCCTTCATATTCTAAAGCTCACTGGAGCAAATTTGTCACTTCAGTTTCTTTTGATATAGACACATTTGGTGCAGACCAGGCTCTTGTGCATGGTTCATACATGAGCTGAAAAAGGTTTGCAGCCAAAACAAACTTTGCTTTTATTACTGCAGTGTGTATAGGCTAGTAGGATGGACATAATCTTTTTAGCAGCATGGAAAACCAATGTCTACTGTACATGATCAAACAGATGACATTGGGAATGATGCCTTAACCTGATTTCAACAGGCTGAAAGCTGCCGTTTCATCTTTGAGCATGACACACACTTGCTGATGCAAAATGCATCATCGGTTGTAGTTGGTATAAATATATAGACCCGAGAGACGAGACTGCACCCTCTCATTTTTCATATCTAACACATGCTCACTTCAGACACTTACACACCCTCACAGATGAATCCCTCTGCCCCCCCATCTTCTAATTTCAGCAGATGGCAGGACTGTGGTGTAAATGGCCATCTGCCTATACACACACACACAGAACAATTACTGTTTCTCCAGTATGTCCTCTGTCAGCCAACAAGTAGGGCAAACATCATTAGCAGAGAATGTGGAGAAAATCTGGCCTCACATGAACTGTTCATGAAAACCATTCCCGGTGTAATTATAAACTTGTCGCTAAACAGATGCTCCCATAGGGCAAGACAGAGCCTAACCTCATTGTACCATTAACCTTATAAAGTTCAGAAATCGATAAAATGATGCACATTTATTTGTCTTTATTTTTTCTTTCTTGAGTATCACAGTTGCCTTGCAAGTTTCTTTGATATGGCAATAAAGTGCTTACAGCATGTGGACAAGGTCCCTGGAAATAGAACAGTCCAACAAAACAAAAAAAGTATGGTTCGTGCCCCACATTACTCTGGCTTCATTTCATTTTCATTGCCAGGTTCAGGGACATGATTTTCCCGTCACTTTCTTGGACATTGGAATCACAGCAGATTCTCATATCTGTAGAAACAAAAGGGATGATTCACGCGGAGATGGACCAGATAAATGAAGACAATGTCAACTGAATCTCAACATTATTGCAGTTTGCCTCATTAAATTCTGATGGCCCATATCCTGCTATTTGTCTTTTATCTTATGGTGGTGGAAAGAAAGTTGATAATGGTGGTGTGTGTGTGTGTGTGTTTGTGGGTCCAATGTTGGGCTGTTTTGTTAAGCACCCTGTGGAAGACAAAGTGTGTCATGTTCCCAGTGAGGCAAGAGGAAGTAGGGAGTGTGTATGTGCTCGAACATGTGTGTTGTGCTTTCACATGTATGTAAAGGTGAAATATGTGAGTGTGTCTGCTTCACAGTGTGTAGGAGAAAGTGAAAGAAGACAGGACATTTACTACGGTTGTGGGATTTGGCATGAAGACTAAACAAACAAAGGTATTTCTGCAGTGGTGGGAAACTTCTTTAACCCTTGACTTCCCCCAGATGCTCAATGTAAACTCCAACTTCCGAAAGCCTTATCTGGGGAGAGGGAAACTGTGTCTGTGTGTGTGTGTGTGTGTGTGTGTGTGTATTTATCTGGGAAGTCTCAGCTCCTCCCCGCTTGTCCTCCTCCTCCAACGTAGGATTTTCACAAAAAAAGGAAAACCTTTCATGTCCGGCCTTATTAGAGTCAGCACACTTCAAAGAGCTACAAGACATTGTTTTAAGTAAGTATCTATCACTATGATATATTGGATTGTTAAATACTTTCATCACACATAAATTGCAAAGGCCTTATATCTACAACATGTGTTGGATGCATTTCTACATCAGTTACGGGCCTCTGTTTAAGATCCATTCACTGAGTGAAAACTGAGATTAAACTTTCATTTACATTTTCATTTGTAACTGAAATTAACTTAAAAAAAAAGAGTATTTTTCACCAGATTCACCTCTAATTAGATTTCACCTGTCACACACTGCCTCCTGGTGGTTTGTTTGGGAGGCACACTCAAAGTGAAAGGCATGCCATTAATGGCACTCCTCACTGTTTTGACTGTCGGACATATTTAAACTGAAAACACAACAATCTACAGGATCACTGACTTCAAGTGAGTAAATCCACACACTATTTAGTAGCAAAGAAGAAGACATTATATATAAAAGGCCATAAATATCACCCAGTTGTCTGCTGTGACATATCTCAGGCGCTACGGCATTACCCACTCTCAAGTTATTAATTTTTTTAAGTTTCAATTTCACGATTAATGTAGTCTTTCCACATATCCACCAGTCCACTAATATCATTTCTTCTACAATGTACAAATGTGTAGTAAAGCAATTCTGATTCAGAAACCACTGAAGTACCTTTCTGTATTTGCAAAAATGTCTATATTTTGTCACAATTTCACTTTTTGAAACAAATAATGTGTTTATTAACAAAGCTCTGTCAGCGAACAAAGAAATCTTACATTATTGATTGTATTTTTCTCAAGATATAAGCATAAAACAATCAGAATTTTAAGACGTGACAGAAAGGAAGGCTAGGTGATGTGGCTGACATTAAACTGTCTTTCCTAGCAATCAGCTGTGCTCGACCATTATGCATTTTTCCTAAACAAAAACATCACTAAATAATTGGTTGAGAACAGCATTTGCAGACCAATAATATAATAATGAATAATAATGAAAAATAATGACCTTTTGCTGATTACTCAAAAACATCTGTGATAAACAATATACGGCCAAGTAAGATGGTTCTGAACTAATATCCAGGTTATTGCAGGACAACTTCCTCACGTTATTTCTTAACTTGTGTGAAACATTATGCAATTTAGCAACAATGTTATTCTAAATTAGTTCCCCAGACCTCTCCTTTGCCTCTCTCTTTCTTTCGGGTAATTAGTTGACGGGTCACACTGAGTAATGGTTTGGGATCAGTCCAGTGTAATTACACTGGGAGATGATTGACCTCAGATATGCTTTTGTCTGAGGGTGCATGTATGTGTGTTTGTGCGTGTGTGTGCTTGCGTAGGTGTGTTGATGAGAGACAACAAAAGTGAAAGAAAAAATCTGAGACGAGGAAAGTGTGTGAGTGTGTGTGTGTGTGTGTGAGTGTGTGTGTGTGTGTGTGTGTGTGTTTGTGAGTGTGTGTGCGTGTGTGTGTGCCCTTTCCTGACCTATGGACATGCAGAGACAAATCACCCTCTCCACTTTCAGAAGGTCAATCCAAAAAAGAGACAAATGGCTTTACGTGAGCCTCCTTCCATAATGACTACACCTCAATTAGGAAAACAAATGTGTTACAAGATAATTTGTTTATTTAGGCAATATAAGGACAAAGGCTAGTCTTAGTTTAGCACGTAGTATCTGCTCAACTGAAATGAGGATAGGTATATAAAAGCAACTCTTTGTTTCTGTGATCTCATATAACAAAACCCACAAGCCTAATTATTCCTTCAAATTTTTGAAAGCTGGTCTGAAAGGTGATGAGAAATGTGTCATTTTGGTATAAACTTTTCTGTCTTGAGATGTTAGATAGAGAGCTCTTTCAGCAGTGTTTGATGGACTGATGAACAGCAGGCCTGCCTGTCAAGATAAGTCTCCCCATCTGGCTGAACACACAGCAGAAGACCAGATACCAATCAGCATGCAGAATGAGTATTAGTGTCTGTAGCCTGAAGTGAACCTGATGGTCGGGTTTTACTTTTCTATAATTCTTTCTTAAATGTACTATGGCAATTTAGCATCACTTACCACATCAATTTGATGTTGTACCATATAAATTCTGTATCTGCTTCTTCTGCTTTAAGTACATCTCAGTTAAACTGAGTGAAATAATAAAATCTATTTTATGGCTCCATATCATGCCCAATTAAATTTTTCGGATGTCTCGTGCGCATCTCTCTGCAGTTTAGCTCGACATATTTAATTTGGAAGCCTTATGATCCAAAGACATATGGGTTTATAATGATGGATCTCTACTGACCCAAAACAAAACAGATTTGATATTCAGTGAACATTTGCAGTTCACTCCATAGTGTGTTTATGTGTGTATGTAACTTCTTTTCATGCTGACCTTTTACATAAACATCCTGGTATATCTCTGCTTAGATCAAAGTACAGAGCACTATTTGCTAGGAAGCTGGCAGACTTGGATCACATGACCCCTGAAGCAGGAAGTCCCCTTCAGTGAGGTCACATAGCAGGAGAAACAATCATGCTGACAGAACATGGAAGGAAGCCTGTTTGTGTGTGTGTGTGTATAACCACATAAATGAAATGTGATGTCATTTCCTCCTGGAAAAACTGAATGGTCCGGAAAGCATCTAATAGACACCTAAAAACACAGATGACAGCTATATGTAAAAATAATAATAAAAAATATCTGCTTGTAATATAAATTGAAACAAAAACTGTGGTTTTACATTATCAAAGAAAATCACTTAAATGTATGCGTACACATGTCTAAGGTTTGACATGGACCCTCGATGACAGGTACCAAACAGTCATTTCAAATCTGCTGTCTGATGGTGCTGTTTAGGGCTCCTGATGTGTTAGAGCAAAACATTGTGGGCTGGCTCTGAGCTCCTGGACCCTCCAGGCAGGCCAACCTTCAATAAGACCCTAATAGAGCCTCTGCCTCTGGGCAAATAACTAGCTACAACCCCCATAATCTAGCAGAGAGCCATGTAAAACCTACCGCACAGACTAGAAATAAAAAGCACAGAAACATACAGACATTGGGACGGTGTTTAAATGTTCTGTTGGAAATGTGAATAGTGATATGGTAATGTACATATTTATCAATCTATCTATCTATCTATCCTTCAGTGCTGCCAACGTCAAACTTTCATCACGTAACAAATATATCGCTATATATACTGTAATAATACCAGACATCCAAATAATACATTAATTACTACAAATACAGACAGTGAGTCTGCTGTTTCTACTGACAGATAGGCCTCCATGGACATTGGTAACTTGTATTACTGACATGCAGGCATCAGATTAATCAAGCAACCCACTTCCTTTTGGTTCAGCTTTCTCTGCCGAGAGATGTGATACTCAGGGTTGTCTGCGTCCTCATTGTAAGTGGAAAAGGAGCAGAGAGATATGACGTTGGAAGAAAAAGTCTAAATGAAATGTGATACGGAAAATGTGACAAAATATTTTTACCCAGTGGGGCTTGACTTAATTTACAGCCAAAAGTGAAAAGTTAGCCTCTCATCACATGTGAAAATGTAATTTGGTTTTATTGGAGTTTCAGATAGCCTATTACGCTCACGTTAAACTCTCTTCAAGTCTGTCTGGTGAGTCTGTGCTAAATCAATCACACAGGCTGGTAAGCAAATTCACAGTGACTGGTTAAAGAACACTGATACTTTGTTGTGAGTTTGTTTTGTTGTACATTTATTTTGAAAGTGTGTTTTTGTATGCATCTTTACATTAACAACAGAGGTTTGGATTAGATTTCTGGTCTTACACACTCTGCTTAAAGGGCTCAGCAATAACATTCCCACTTCTTTCTCTAATTTCAGTCAATATATCTGTTATTATGGTGGCTAGAACTAACAACTAAGCCCCCAGAACAAGAGAGCAGTTTGGAGAGCTGCCACACTTGTCTGGTGCTAAATTTGAGCCTCATGTTGAATGGGCTGATCGATAATGCCCATATTCACAAATAGAGTATGTTTCCTTCATCAGTTTTTTTGTGTTGCCTACCCATTTGTCATACCTAAGCATGATGATGAACAGGATGTGGCTGTTTTAGCATATACCTGGACATTTTATGCAAAATATTATGGTTAAAGTGCACTTACTGTCAGGGTTGGGGGATCTGCGTCCAGCATGGTTGGGCGAGGAGCAGCGGAAGGTGGTGACGATGGTGTTGTGATGAGGGATGGGGTGGTGTGGGTGGTGTACTGCTGCGTGGTGGCCATTGTTCTCTGGTGAAGCTCTAGTGATGCTGATATCAGGTTTACGGATATCCCCTGGACTGCGTGCGTGGTTCTGCTCAGTGGTCCGGCTGGTTCCATTGTTGTTATTGTTGCCTTCATTGCGACGTATCGCTGGGGAGTCAGTAGGTGTCTTGGCAAAAGTGACCTCCCTCTTGTGGCTCAGCTCAGGGGTCTTGGAGTGACCAAGGACTTCAGGACGTTTCAAGGCGCTGTTGTTCCCAAAACGTGTGGAGGCAGGGCTGGTGATGTTATCCCCCTGCTTGGTGGAAGAAGAGGAGATGTCGATGGAAAGTTCTGAGCGGCGCGACACAGGCTCAGGGGTCTTGGAGCCTCCTCCACCCATGATGGAGCGGGGTTGGGTGTAGTTGAGGTTGTTGTTGTTGGTGGCAGGGGTCGCAGTGCCCAGGTCACGGTAGTAGATGCTGGTGGGAGACATGGCGTTACGGTGAGGGGCATTAGTGGTCCGGCGGGAGCCGGGGGAAGAGTGAGATGAAGTGTCGACATCCTCCACCTCAAAGGACCTCTTCAGAGCTGCATGGAAGAGACAAAGACAACATGTTAGGTATATGGTCCTAGCTAATATGGGAGAACTCAATATACTGAAAGCACATTGCTCTCAGTTACAATTTCTTAACTGAAACAAAGCTCATATTTCCCTTATAAACCATTTATGGGTCAAGATTGCTGTTTATAGGAAGTAGGAACAATGTCATAAAGTATTCATCAAAAAGGTCATAGCCATTAAGCGAGCAGTAAACAAAGTGAATCGGTTTTCCTGAAAGAAAAAACACATTATTCAGTATGAACAGTATCCAAGTAAGCGCCTGAGGTTTGAGGGTGGGGTATCTGTAGAAGCAAAAGAAACAGCATGCACAAGCAATTAGGACATACCTATCTAATTTCATTACATCCCCCATCACCAGCAGAAGATTTTTCACTACACTGTATAACATGCTTTTGCATTGTTTTGCCGTGACATGGATGCTACGTGTGCGGTACTGTACGATATAAAATCCTAGGATTTTACACAAAGCCATTTGAAGCGTTTCATGACATGAAATAATACATGCAATCAACCAAGAATCCTATCTCTGCCAAGCATTTAGGCAAAAAGAAATGTCCCTGTTTATGAGCAACATGAGCGTATAGAAACAAAGGCGCATCCTTGGTTAGTTGTGACGTAAGAAAATAGCTCCACTGTCCAAGATGAAGCTACCGAGGGATGGATTCGCCCTCTAGGAAGACTGCACTCGCACTGAAAGTCAACATGAATTTGACTCTCATCATGGAGTTGCTGTGCCAACCTAAGCCAGTGGCCAAGCTCAGTGCTGATTATTTGATCTGTTTGTGGCTTGTGGCGTGTCTGTATATATATGCATGTGTGTCTTTCTAAGTATTGTATGTAATTCTGTTCAAAGTGCTTGTAATAAAACAAAGTCTTGCTGTGTGAGTGTGTGTTACGGGAATGTATATGTGTTTATTTTTAAGTGACTGCACCCACAGGGAGGGGCCTGTGCCCCAGCCCCACTGCCCTCTATGAAAAACTGAGAGGATGCAGAGCTTAACACAGTCACATCAAAGCCATATCCCTACACACACACACACACACACACCAGCCAGCGCTAATCTAATTTACTGCTATAAGCTGCTCCACTTAAAGGTGGTGGATATCTGATACAATCTACTCCCTAACAAAAATTCAGTCCAGAGCCAACATTTTATTCTCCTTCTCGAGGACATTCTTGTTCACCGTGGGAATAAATAGATCTGTGCTCGCATCTTGTAATTTATGGCGATGTGTTACAAAACTCCTTTATCTAGACCTTAAAGCAAGGTTAATCTTCACCTGTAATTTCACACTGTAAAAAACTCTAAGGCTGTTAGGCTAGGTTTAGCCACTCCAAATAGTTGTACAGTACCAACATGATGTTTGAAAACCATACAATGTCCCTCAATAAGCAAACAAAATGTCTTAGTGTTAGGAACACAGTAAACCACCACTCACGCTCATTTTAACAGTAATTTTCTCACACTCTCATCATTCATTTTCTCTGTGAAGTTCTGATGAGAAACAGAGTTCATTACCCAGTGAGGTACCACGACATTCATCCTTTATATAGATATACATATAAAGAAATTATACGCAGTAATAAACTTGCAAGTTGTAAGCAGTGTCCAAACCCACAACGCCACTGGACTGTGTCCTTCTTACCCCTGCTTTCCTCGAGTTTTATGATTGCTGAGCGGGAGTCCAAGGCTGTGGCTACTTTCTTCTAAAGAGAATAAGTTGGCCTGCCAAAATTGGTCTGCAGATTTCATAAGGAGCTGAAAACTTGTGATGCACGCTTTAAGACTGTATCTTCAGAAGCGGGGCATTTATTTTACCATAATCTAAGAGCCCAAACACTTTAGGAGACCATGTCCTTTTGTTACATTTTGTATGAGCTGTAAATGTGAAAACTTGAGCTGAACATAGGAGGGATATCGTCATATATACTCTATATTTTGATCTAAATTTTGTCACAATATGACGGATGAACCAAGATGTTGTTATTTTCAGTGACTTGTTCAGTGATCTTAGATTAGTATTTCTGTTCTTGACTGCTTTGTGATTATATGCTCCTAGGCACACAAGGAGAAGTGCTTGAGTGCTTTTTTTTTTTTCAAGCTGTTTGTTTGTATTTAGAGACTGAGCAGTCAAGTGTGCATGATTTAAGAGCAGAAGTGGATTTGAATCTTGCTGCACTTTAATGTTGTTTGTGAATATAGAGAATGGAAAAAAGGCATTCAGGGCATATCTCTCTGAAATGATCACTCAACTCCTACAGTGCATTTCTTTTAAGGATCATACTTCTTCTCAAAAAGGCTTCTGGGTTTTCCATGTGATCAAAGTTCTCTCTTTCTTATTCAGTTAAATCAAAATAGGAAATGGGTCGTTTACTTCTCTGCATGAATATCATAAGTACAGGATAATGTGCATGAGTGTGGGACTGACAGATGGATGAAGGAGTATCGTTCCCAGTGAAACAGCATTCCCAGACTATGAGCTGGAAACAAGGGGTCAAGTCTACCTCAGAGGAACCTCATTAACAGCAGCCAGGAGTCTCGTCTCCCCACATCCCTCCATTTCACTACCTATCACCGCCCAGTGTCCAGTCTCTCACAGTGTCTCATGTGGGTAAGATAATGCAGCGCAGACAATATAGCTCAGGATTATTGGTGCAACAAAAACAAAGATGGAGGCAGCTGTATCATTACTGTGTGTTCATGGTCATTTGTCCTAATACAGCCCAGGTGTTAGGATGTGCTGCCTCTTTATCAAAGTGTCATCACTTTCTCTCAAGGACACCCCAACCAATGAACATAAACATTAAGTATCATTTCAGCCCAGATGCACTAATGGGAGATAGTCGGGAGTTAGAGGGAGGAAAACAGAGAGGCGGGAGGGGGAAAGGAGGGAAAAGAGACTGTAGATAGAGAGGAAAGAGAGTTCAGGCTGAGCGATGAGGAGGTTAAAACAGGTCAAGACAAAGCTGCCACGTATTGTGTTTTCTATCACCGATGAGACTGACACTAGTCAACAAGGACTAAGCATGCAAATGTCCCACTATATTCCTGTTAGAGTTGAAGTGTTCAGTGTCATAATTGACACCCAGCACACATTTTGTTGCTTTGTATTAGGGTTGGACTATAATTTGACCAAACAGCACTTTGCATATGGTATCTACGTGATATGTATAGTGGAATAATATATCTATGTATCTAGTATGAATATATTTTAGGAAGGGCTGTTCTTTTAGTTTTTGAGGGGGAAAAACATTAGTAATTTCAACATAATTTATATTCCGATATGTATTTAATCACTTGATATTAAGCTGATGTTAATGAATCTGGGCGGTGATACACTTCCTACATATGTATGACAATAAAAGCCTTCTTGGAGAGTGAAGTGATAATGCCTGCTGAACTGCCAAAGAGACTTTTAACATGAAACAGATGGAAAGAATGGCTGCAATTGGAAAAACAGCAAACGGCAACAATGCCAAATTAACTCAGCAAACAAGAAGTGCACATCAGAAAACAAGGAGTTTCTCACATGAACATGATAAAACGGGAAAAGTTCGAAATAAAGGCCTTTTCAAATAAGGGCTCGGACCATAATTTGTGAATTTGCCCAGCATACTTTGCATCTGTAAACACTCAAACAATAATAATGAATGGAAACCTCATTAATTTTGTAACTGAAGAAGCAAATTGCTTATAAAAACACAAGGATGTACTATACACAGCCTTGAATTCATAATTGCTCTTGTAATTCTAGCATCAGGCAATAAGTCAAATGATCAAGACAGTAACTCCCTGTCAAACGCTGGTTATATAAAACCATTTTACGCACAGTGGAGTTTATCTGATGTCGGTATCCACCAAATACAAGTCATTGTGGTCAAACCAGGAAAAATCATCACTAAACTTCCCATTTGACAAGACAAGGCCAAACAACGAACGCAAAAATTCCACACTAGGCTATTTTGCTTGGTCAGACAAAACCTTAATGCTACACTGTCAAGCAAACACTTCCTCCAAGTGTTGGGTTTACTAATGCTGACCAAGAGCTGCAGCACGGCTCACTATGTCTGATTTACTGCGTGGTTCCCTCCTGGTCTGGCTGGCACCCTAAGTCCAGCACAAATGAATTCTGGGAGTGTCGGAGGTGTTCGGTGAGGAGAGAAGACATGTGATAGAAGAGGTAAGTTGGTGCAGATCTGGTGCAGAGGACCCTGATGAGCACCAAGGAGCAATATCATCCCTGACTGAAGGTTTTAGAGTGCACACACACGCACACACAGACACACACACATTCAGGCAACTGAAAAATAGTTGGCCTGGTGTATGGCTTCAGGGCTCAACCTTTGACAGGTAAAGCCTCGTTTTGCCCCTTTGATCAGTCACAGGTTAACTATCCACTTCATGAATAGATTGATTTATATCAGTGATCAGAGAAGGTATGAGAAGCATTCCACTTAACACCTGTTAACACACAGATGCTGATTTAAAAGGCAGTGTAGAGTAGAGCATTTGGTTTTGCAATAAGACCTTGATGCAGAAATTATGATTAATAGGACCTCAGTGACCTTAAAGCAGTAATTAAAATATTCAGAACTTTTTACTGTATGAATCACATACATTGACAAAAAAAAACATTTTAAAGAAGTTAGGACACTGAATCTACCAGTAACTAGAGAACATAATGATGCCGAGCTGTTAGCTCTGCAACCTCTGGGTGCTTAGTGTGTGTGTTTGAGTGTATGACTTAAATCACTTTCAGGAAAACACACCAGACTTAAGACCAATTGATTGGGAACGGCTTGTGCAACTGGGGACAAAAGCTGCATCCACAAGTGTTGGCAGATTTTTGGGTCACTGGTTAAGGTTAGGGTAAGGGCTAGGTTTAGTCAAGTAGTCATTATGGTTAGGGTTAGGATAAGTCTCCAGGCAATGAATGTAAGTCTATGTATTTATGACTTAAGTAAATCTGTGTGTGTGTGTGTGTGATTATAGTACAACAAGCAAAGACAGAAACTAATACAAAATACAGTCAAATGGGCTGTACATATGAACAATCACAAACAGTACATTTAGATTTTACTGGCCTAACACAGGCATACTGGCAATGTCAAACATGTGTGTGTTTTCCGCCACCCTTGGTTTCAATATAAATTGCCTTGGAGTGAACAGGACCACAGAGAACTGTTAAGAAAGTGTTGTATTTAACCACATAATCCACCTGAACCAACTTAATAGCACACTGGCCACTTTGCCAGGTTTAGAAAATGTACCACACACATGCAGTTCCTCCATTTCAATGTTAACTTCCACGCTGTGTCCACATGCCACACTGGAGCAACAACATGGCACCTTTAAGCAGATTGCAGATAATCAGTCCAAACAACTTGGACTGTAGAGAAAAACTCAGTTTAGGTTGGCAAAAATAGAAGACGACCATGTATGACTCTACAAAGCCTCTCTGAATGTACAAATATGGGTTTTTTTCTGGGTTTATGCTCTGATGACTCAGTTTAGATTCAGCCAGAGACTTTTTTTTCACCTTTAAGACAATCACAATATTGTTTCAATATGCAGTTTCTATGGTAGTTTCCATCATCTATTATTAAATTTTTAGTGTCCCCACCAATTAAATTGCCTTTCCCTCTCTATTATATATATGTGTGTGTGTGTGTGTGTGTGTGTGTGTGTGCGCGCCTATTTCCTCTTCAGTGTGAGATACAGTGCAGTGCAATGTACTGGAAAACATAATGATATGGGATGAAATGGGGATTTATTCAGTCATGTGCTTGCCATTTCATCTACAATCTACAATTCTGTCAATCTACAGCTGCTTCAATCCTGGATGGAAACACTGAAATGATTCACATTGGCCATTATTATCCACTAACCCTATGCAGTCGTGGTATTGGGATTGTTTGTATGAATACTATCAATGGCTTTTGTATTGGTCTTACTCTAACTTGATTCAGTTCAAGTCAACCTGTTTACATTTACCAATTAACATATCTAATATCGCAACTGTGCGGTTTCATAAGGTTACAAAAATTGTCAGAAACGGGCCCCCCACTTTAGAAGTCGGACAGGTGTGAGGAGTTTTGATGCATGCTGACATCTTAAGACTGCTCACACAAACCAATTAGATCGGTTTCCTGCAGTTAGATAGTAGCAGTTATGTAAATGTAACAGTAAAAATCAATATAGGAGTCAGTTAGGCATCTTGATAAGCTCACATAAATGGACTCTATTTTATGAGAATTATCCAGCGATTTAAACTTTAATATAATCACAATCACATTATTGTTTTTTGATCATGATCATATAAAAGACTACAGGCACACACTATAACAAACTATAAGAAACCTGACATACCTTAATTTTCCAATTATTATGGTTTTCAGTTTTGTAGCATTTTAAAAATCCAGCCCAATTTCTCTCAACTTTCCCAAACTTTGCATGTCAGCCAGTAACACAGGTGAATTTATTAAATAAACGAGGAATCAATTTGTTATTGGATAGATGTTACATTGTCTGAACTCTCAGATAAAATATTGATTATTAATATTGATTATTATTGTAGGGGAAGTGAATTCTTTCTGGCTTCTCCTCTCAGCCAGCGTCAGGTTCAACTGACAGTGAGCAAAGACCAGCTGGAGCGACCCAGTATGACCGGAGGAGGAACAGGAAAACGGTAGGGAAGGAAGGAAGAAAGAAAGAATGGCAGAAGATGAGGAGGACAAAGGGAATTAATGCCAGCTCCACACTGGCTTAGCAAACAAAGGAGAGACACAGTTGTGGATGTTGTCTCTGAGGTTAGACAGATGTTAGCTCTTAGCGCTGAGGTTTCCACCGTCTCTTAGTGCTTTCAGCTGAAGGGTTTCCGGTGCTGGAATAGTGTGGTGTCAGTGCTGTGTTTGTTTGTTTCTCTTATTGACGTAACTTGCGCGTAATCAATAACAGGCTATAGGCTACAAGAACTTGACTAGTGTATGCCCACCGCCCCGCTCTTCACACAGTAGGCTAACAAGCAGACACACACACACACACACACACACACACACACACACACACACACACACACACACATGCATAACATCCACACTCAATACATTTAAGAGACCTTCATACAGACTCAGAACATTCACACACAATAATCAATCAATTATTCACAAACATTGTACTTCTGACACGACGATGGCACTCCCCTGCTTACTATAACCTGTCACTATGCACTTTTATAATGAACGAAAGGCAAAACACAAACCTTCAAAATCCGAAATAATTCCCTCCAAGTGAAGATTGACTCCAGAATCAGACATCTTTCCGGTTATGAAATTACAGAAAACGTCTTTGCCTTTCAGTGTTCAAGTGGTTCACTGTTAATTCTGAACAAATTCCAAAATAGAGTCAATGAGAAACAAACCCACAACTTTCTTAAAGGACCAACGTATTTTGTCTGACTTCCCACTAAGTTCCCTGTAATACTGCATTCAGACTTCAGAGAGAGCAAAAAGGCGAGCCTCCTCCCTTCTCCTCCCCTCCCTGTAGCTTAAAACACACTCCCCCTGCTCCCCTCCATGTCCTGTGCGTGTGTGTGTGTGTGTGTGTGTGTTTCCCCTGCCCCCCACACACTCCTACATGCACACGCAAGCATTCACACAGACAACAGACCCAGTAATACCTAGAGACCCTTTTTCGACCAAAGTAGCTCTCAGGTCTGATTTCCTCATCCAGCCTCTGAGTGTTTCTGACAGTGGAGTGGATAACATGCCACACAGTTACTTTAACAAAGTTATCCTGCAATCAGGAAAGAGTCCCTGTTACAACTAAATGGCCTTCAGAGAGGTTACTTTTACTCTGTCACTGCTACAGTTAAAGTAGGGCCGACAGAGGAGGCGTCATTTTTGGGTAAACAACCTCTACAAACTGGCTGGCATGTTAATTAAAGTGCAGTCACTTCTGCAGTAGCTGCTCTCTTGTGACAGAAAAAAAACCCCCTAAGCAACTTAAAAGTTGACATTAGGGAAAATACGATGGCGCCTCTGGGCAATCAGAGGGAGATTCATGCACCAACGCGCCCTCTGTGACACCACATTATCAGGAAAGACATGGGAATTTGAGCTGTGGTGGACTCATCTGACCAGGTAATCTAGGACTGCTGCGCTACTTTTGGGAGGAACACTGACGACAAGCCGGCCTTTTGATGTGGTGGGTTCGGTTACACTTCTCGTCCTTGAAGCTGCTGTGGCCAATTTAGAGCTCGTTCTTTGGGGCGACAGAGAAATGCTGTTGAAAAGGTGTTGATAAAATAACCTAAAGTGATGAACTATCAAAGTTGGCCTCACATTTAATAAGCTGCTTCCACTGTTTCCCTGTGGGATAGCTACAGTATTTTCTTATCCCTGAATCTTTCCACAGAAACAAAGCAATAGTGATGTTATCACTGTAAGTAGTGATTGGTCATGAGTGAGCACCTTATCACAGCTTCCTGTTTGGAGCCAGACGTGACTGCAAATAAGATTTTTGACTTTTTTTGTCCCTGATCCTGGGTTGTTTTAACCACTTCAACGTCTTGGGTACGGTCATCACAGTGAATGGAGATGCTGGTCCCCGACCAGCACTCAGAGGAAATCTAACCTTACAGCAAGGAACACAGGAAACTGGCATTTCGACTCCCCGATAGCCATGGGATACAAATCACATGAAGTGAAACACTGTTTTTGTTTTTGTTTGTTTGTGTTTGTCTTGTGTATATTGTCGTTTTTATAGCATTTTAAAATGTATGCATGGTTGTATGTATGGCAGTATGCAAATCTATTAGTATAAATGTGTGTGTGCATGTGTGTATATAGATATATGAATATTTTTATATTATACCATGTATACATATATTTACATTAAAGTAAATTCTGCTTCTATTCAATTCAATAAACTCAAGGCAAAAAGGCACAGCAGCAATGCCTGCAGGCGCTTTTATAAGCTGCAAGTTTAGGTTGGGAAATCCCATTTGAATGAAAAGCTCCATTCTAAGGGACACTAATAGGATGTCAAGCCCACCCAGTGGCCTCTAACCCTAACACCTGAGAGGTCGATGGTAACACAGAGTAACACTGTGTGTTTATTGTGCAGTCTGTTTTTTTTTTTTTTTTCATAAAACAGCTGGCAAGGTGTTTCCTCTGACATGCTTTCTGTCATATGCGAACAAATTAAGTTTTGTTACAATGCACATAATGATCATCATACACCCTGAAATGCTTATGTATACATACATACATAGAGAGAGAGAGAGAGAGAGAGAGAGAGAGAGAGAGAGAGAGAGAGAGAGAGAGAGAGAGAGAGAGAGAGATCACACATACAGGCCAAAGCAGGCAGCACTGTAAACCGTATGCCACAAGGCTCTGTAGTATTCAATTAAACCAAAACACATAGTGTGTGAAGTACACACCTCTCAAGCCAGTGTGTATTTATCTAAACATGGTTACACACTCCAGGCTGGCTGTGAGGCCGAGCTGAGCGACAGAATGAGGGAAAGCTCCAAAACAACATCTGGAGAAGCGTCTGTGTGCGTTTGTACTGTGAGCAATGTTATGTGATTATGTGCCTTTGCATACATGTGCTTGTGTGGTTACATGACTGTGACTGAGAATGTGGGTGTGTTATGTGTGTTATGTCCCTAAATTAGCACTGCAAACACACTGTAAACCAAAATCATTCAGCCTCATATCTCATATCAGAGTTGTGCTTGTATGTAACAGTTTTAGATGTAAATGAGTGTAATTTGCTTAGAAATGCATTGTTCTACAAGCAATGTTTTCATCAGCGAGACTGTCAGATTTCAGGTTTCTTGCTGTGTCAGTCTGTGTTGGATTTGTTATTCAGTTTGCAGCTTGTAAATACCTTTAATCTCTCTTTCATATATTTATAATATAATCGTTTACGTCTTCTCTCTAACTTTATTTTAATAGTCACAGAGGCAAAAAATGGAACAAAGCAATAATGTTGACACAAATCCATGTACACCAGTAGATAAATGACTTAGTTTTTCTATATATGATGATATAATATGATGTTTATGCAGGAGACATTCGTTATGTACTTTAGATTTTGACCTTGTTTGGTCATTTGAAAACAAACAGGAATTCACTGCAGCCACAAACATGTATTGGCAGGAAGCTGCACAAAACAAATCTCTACTAACAAAGCTTTAAAGTTAATCGTTTTGTCCAAGAAGCATGGTAGAATTACACTTCAGATTGTTAGTGGAATAAACTCACTTATTGTATCAAAGCCTAAATAACACACGGTCATATCGTGGACTTAAACGTGGTTATGAAACCATATAAAACAATTGATGGCTACAAGAAAGAACAGCGAGACTATCATTAAGATTATGTTCTACTACTCTGACTCTTGTTTCATTACCACAACAACAGTCCTTTTACTGTTATTATGCTAGTTGTCTTGAATAGTAAGCTTTTAAATTGGCCTAAAAGCTATGTGGACTATTCACACTCACAGCAACAGGGCTGCCGTAGTTACTGCATGTGCATTGTTCTACTGCGCCTGTTCCACTCCAGATGGAGTCTGTGATATCTGTCCACATAAATACCACATGAAAGTTAATCTGTTGACTAAAACAAAACAGGCATATGTCACTGTGAAGACTGCTTTCACAATTTCACATTTGACTTCCTGCATGTTTGCTTCTCAAATACCTCTAAGACTTAATATATGCATAAAATTGGCATGTCACATGCTGCAATTTGTGTGCAAATGAAAACAAAAATAAATAAATATTATACACTAATTCTTTGCAGTATATAGGGTCATGTCATGCCAAAAGTCAGGCTGTTTAAAAAGTGCTTTTTTGTATGAAATTATGGTCATTTTCTGCCTTTCATCTTTATTTATATACTGCATTATGTATTCCAAATATTCCAAATTTAGTTATTATTATTATTATTATTATTCCATTTAGTTCTTTAAGTGGTCTGAAATGTATCAACGCCATGAATAGTAATACTTTGCACCCCAAGGTGCACATAATATATTTCATGCTATGAAACAGAAATTTCATGCATAAACTGTGAGTGACATGCAACACCTGCTGCTCCACATTTAGCTTGCCATTATAAGTATTAGCATTTTAACACCAGCTGTTTTTTGTGTTGATTTCTTTTTTTTGCACCCTGCTGACTAAAAGTACCGCTGCTTCTCCACAATCAGCTAAATGACGAGTTCATCTAGCTCACTTATAGCAATCCTGCTTCAACCACCTTCCCATCACGTTGAATAATGTCACCATGTCAGAAATCCTCCCGCAGGATGACTGAAGGTGGAGCTTCCTGGACTCCCCATGGTGGGCTGTTTTCATGGCTCCCACACTTATCATTACTAAATAACAATCTGAGAAACAATATGAGGTGAGATACTGGGAGGGCAGGGGGAGGAGAACTGCGGGGCGTTCACTCATAGAGGATATCCTGTACACTTCTTTTATGGAACATGGTGAGCTGGTTGATTTCCTTGAGTTCCTCCACTCTGGGGTTCATGTGTGTTTGTGGGAGTGGGCGTGGCTCTGTACATGTGTGTTTAGGGTGAGGGGGATATAGGGCTCTGATTGGATGCATCAGCAATCCTAAAACTTTAGATTCATGTGTGAAAATAGGGAATGGGAGACAGAAGTTGCAAGCTCTCATACCTTAATATTACAACAATGAACTCAATGATGTGTTGCCCTTTATTAATACAGCTTGTTCACAGTATTATGATCATAATATTATGTACATCAGAACATAGCTGAAATATTGAGATGCATCATGGCCTTGACCCCTTCATGTTAACAAAGGCAAGCAGATTTCCATTGTCTTATTCCTCTCAGGGAGTGTATCAACATGTCCTTTTGTAATCCTCAACTTCAAGTACTGGATTGCTGCTTTTCTGCGTTGTTGTCAGTTTGATATTAAAACAAAGCGTTATCCCCATCTCACCACACAAGATACTGAGTTTTGAGAGGTATGTGGGAGGACGTGATGCCCAACAGTGTTTTCATGGTGGAAAAATAACACTCTGCTATCTCATGTCTCCTATTTACTGCCCACAGTCAGCATTAGTCTTAGTCAGGCTAAATTTCTCCACCTCCCCATTTAAAAAAGATCCCTCTGTCTGCAAAATATGAATCACATGGAACATTTCACAGAATTTAGGGAAATGGTGGCTGCACGAGAGAGGACAAAATGACACAGCAACACTGCCATCAAGTGGCAATTTGAGAAAGGTGTGCAGTGTGTCTGTATGCATCATGTGTCTCAATGACTTTCTTATTAACAGCTGAATTAAAGGCTAATTTGTGACCCAGCTTGATGTCTAGTCTTAATCACCGTAAGATGTTAGATTAGTGGTATCCTCTTAGTGCAAATGGGACACATATGGACCCGAACAGAAGATTAATTTAATCTCTATTAGCGCTAAACAATACACAATACATTAAAATCTATAAAGAGTTACAGATAAAGGGAATCACAGAGGACAGCTGATAAGAAAAAGACATGCCAGAAGCACGACAGCATGCAATCTCACTGCCACCGAATCTGACGCTTTGCTAACATTCCTCAAAAGAGTCTGCTGCCTGTCAAAAAGCGAATCATATTAGCTGAAATATGAGCTCGGCTCTCGCTTCCCGTACCTTAAAATAAACTGTCTGTGTCAGTCAGAATTAATCCAAAATCCAATCATGTGATGGTGCCATGAAGATTTAACACACATCTATTGATGGATTGTAAATTGTGTATGTGGGTCAGTGGTAAGTCAAGTATCTGACGGCCAATTACAGTACCACGGTCACTTCACACTGAAAGATTATTGTTTCTTCACTCTGGAAATACTTTGACAGCCCATCGCATGAGGTCTGCTCACTGTTGCTCTGCATATGGTAGCTATTCGGAAGTAGTAAGTGCACTTCACTGTGAGCTTCGCTGCGACTGTCCATCCAATTAGAATGAGAGAGGAAAAGTTAGTGGTCATTTTGTCGATATAAGTTGATACACAGTAAACACACACACACACACAACACACACTAAACAGCAGCTCTCACTCCAACTGACCAAGTAAAGCAAACACAACCGGGGTGGCTTCTATATGCTGACTGCTGCCACTACTGACAAGCTGCTTCCTCTAAAGTCTAACAAAGAAAAGGAAAAATGTGTTAATGTATCAAATAAGCTGGAAAGAGCTTCAACTTACCGGCTATTCTGTCTCGCTCCATAACTCAATGGCTACCTCAAACAGCCACATCAACCTCTCCTTTTTCTCTCCTCTTCTTCCTTCCCTCCCTTTTTCTTCATGAAGACTTCCCCTTTCTCCTGACTTAGTCACCCTGTCCCCCTCTTTCAACCCTCCCTCTCTCCTCCCTCCTTTTCCTCTCCTTGCTCTTGCTTCCTCCCAGTTTTAATGTCTTCAGTCTGTCAGGATAACCACTGAGCGGAGCAGACGTCCACAGCCATGTGCTAGTCGTATGGAGTCCCTCACTTTTGCTTTTTTTAAAATCAGTTATTACAAGAAAAAAAAAGGAATCAGTCTACCAAGACACCATGCGCTCAACACCACACACTCAGCACGATGTAGAAACCCACAACCCAAAATCATCAACCAAACAAAAGGAACTTTAAGTCCAGGATCCTCATGCCGAAAGTGTTTCTCAATAAGGCGTTTTTTTTTTTAGTTTTTTTTTTTACAAGCAGCCAATTATCAGTATTACAAGATCTTAGCCAACAAGCTTATTGACCTCCCGCACAGCAGCTGAGTGTCTCTGGGTTTAGCTTTAAAAGGAAATATTAGGACATCTGGTGTCTTGTTCATCATGTTGCTCACACTCTGAATGCCTCTGTTATACTAAGTGGATTTAAGCCTGTGGTGAACATTACTGGTGTTACTAAATCAGCACACATCATGCTTAGACTCTGTTCTCTGACCCTAAACTTGCAGCTTGTAAAGATCAAGGGCCAATTGCTGAGAAACTCCCAAAGAACACATACACACACACACACACCTTTGTTTTTGTGTCACAGAGAGTAGAAGGCACAGCCCAACATACAACAGCTCGCTTCCTCTTCCTCTTTCTGACAGGGAACATGTCTTCCAGATTTGCTGTAAGCACTGTAACAACAATACGTTAAGCAATACAATGATGCAAAACAAACTGCTGCTATCCACTCAAGTATGTATGCATACATGGACTGAGGACAGAAACACACACACACACACACACATATAATTTGAGCCAATAGGAATGTCTTGGGTGAGCCCAGTGCTTGGATAAGCCAGTGATAGGTCCTGGTGGTTCTCCAGGCATGCAGTGATGACAAATGCTTTCTCTATCTGGCCTGCACTGATACAGGGAGACTTTACACTGAGCTGCAAGTAAATATTTGTGTCTGTTCCTGAAATGAAATATGAAATATCACTTTGTACAGTAGATACTAATTCATATCTATGCATAATATGAACACAGATGGTTGATGGGTGGAGCATCCTGAAAGATACAATACACATATACACACACACAGGCACATACACTAAGCTCGCACTCCCCTGCAGCCCTGGGGTCTTTTCTGACATCCGCAATAGAAAAGTGAGGAGAAGCAGAGCGGAGGAGGCAGATTAGGGATATTCAAGTGTATCTTCACTTTAAGTATTTGAGTAGATTTAACCATGGCAAGGACTTCTGAATAATTCTAAAGGTCAGAGTGAAAACATGGTTTATATCAATTTATTTAGGGTGATTTATTTAGACTGGAATGGCAACTGAAGTGTACAACCCAACTCCAACTGTATGGATATTATATCATATAAAACATTCACTTGTGCTTAACTACCTTTGTAGGTGGTAGGTAATGAAGGTTTGATATAGAGCAGTCAATCTCAAATTAGTTAATCTTGAAGGAATTACTCAGGAATTAAATCCACTGTCACAGGAGCTTTTCGGTGCAGAATCCATATGGCAAGTGGGACACTGGTGCTGTGACAAAGTGTGGCTTTAAAAAAAGAAAATTGTCTGTCTTTTTGGCTAAAAGTTGTGTCTATTTTGTGATAATTTTCCAGACTTGAAAAACAGCAGTTGATCACAAGGTCAGGGTCAAAACAACACATGAAATATACATGCATAACAAACACATGTTCTGACATACATGTAAACACATGCATGGAGCTGCCAAAGCGGTTGCGCATACGTAGTTCTGCTGCCGTTGAATAATTTATTTGACAATTTAACACAAATTAGCCATACACACACAAACAATCTATCTGTCTATGTATCTATCTATGTATCTATATATATCTATAAATATAGATATATTCAAGGATTCAAGGATTCAAGGATTTTTTATTGTCATTACAACACATGTAAACATGGGATGTAACGAAATCCGATGAGGCAGTTGGTCATAAGGAACAGTCGGACACATGTGCTTGTTCACTCATGCAAGACAAACAAAAAATGTGTATCACACATTGAATAAGAGTGGATGGTAAGCTTTAGGGTGCACATGCATGTAAGCTGTCACTTCAGAGCATGACCTATGGCCAAACTCGTGACTCAAACATGCTAAATTTAGTTATATAACAGTGGAGCAAAAATCTCACCAGCATGGCAGCCAACACTAAAGGGATGCCTGTAGGGCAGCGATGCACAATGAAGGAGAAAGAACAGTGGGGAGAAGAAGATAAAAGATAAAAGAGGAAGAGGAGGAATGAGCAGGGGAAGAATAAAGAAGATAAAGTGAGGGGAGAGACAAGGAAGAGGAGCTGTAGCTTTCTTGCGTCCTCAGGGGTAAAAAACACATGTAAAAGGAATCTCACACACAAAGTGCCTTATCACCCATATAGCAACACTAGATGGATGAATTGTACACTCAGCAATTATAGTACTTTAAATATATAGCTAATTTAGATTATTTCATTTGACATTAAATTAACTTGCTTGATATTGCCTTTACTATCAACAATCTCTATTGTTTTATGGAGAAACAGCAGTCTCCACATGGCATGTCTACAGCTGCCTTAGCCCTGATAGTTATATTTCGAGGAGGTGCATGTGAGCTTCCATCATACAGCTGAGGTCTACATGTGTAAGCTCTGTTTCCATGCTGTAATACACAAGAATAAATATGGCTTAAAGTATACAGAGAGGCACCTGTGAAAACACAGATACACACAAAACATCACACCGCTAATCCTCATGATGCAGACGGCACTCTTTCTTTATCCCTTGAAGTCCCCAAAAAAACGTCCTCTAAACATAACAGCAGAGGTTCAAGGATCCCAAAATATAGGATGGTGGAGAGCGAAATGGAGAAAGTAGTGGGATGTGGTGCTGCTAGCCACAGTCTGATGACCTCACCAGAGCGCTACGCAGCTCTCATCTCCAGAGAAGAGAGAGAGAGAGAGAGACAGAAAGAAAGAAAGTCAGATAGAGAGATACAGATATAGGGCTTGTGCAGACAACACAACTCCTTACATCAATCATCTACACAAGCCAAATTTAGAATTAAAATGCATTTTGTAAATGCAAAGAGCTTGCATCGTCTTCTCCAGAGAAAGATTTCACTCTTCATTTTGTAAGTGCTATTCTAGTAAATTAAGGAAATACCAAAAAAAAAAAAAAAAGAAATACAGAAATAACAGCTGTGGGATTTGATCTGGGATTCATTTTTGACAAGCAGTCCTCTTAAACATGATTTAGTCTACCATCCAGAACAAGCTCAGGAGTTATTCAGTAACTGTTAGACAGTAAGTACACATCATTACAGACATCTGGGAATAAGAAGGTCTGATTGTATCTCTATTTTCCAATCAGAGTTCCCAGCCTGGCTTGATAGCAGCCACATGGCCCAACAAATGATTCCCACTGAATCTGATTAAGTGTAGGAGAGAGAAATTGACAGGAGTCTGCTGTTGTCCTCTAATATAAACCCAATGACTTGATGTGTTTTTTTCTTATTAATGTGTATCAAATATGTTAATATATTTAATATGTTGAAATTATACAATATACAGTTATAAACACAATGCATCACTCATTCTGCTTTCCATTCACTGGTGTAGTATTTCAATGCAGATGCAGAAACTACTGACTTGTTCGGTAACGTGAACAAAGAGAGTCTGGAATTAATCAAAGTTATGAGTGATTGTCTGAGAACTGTAAACATTTTCTTTTCTCTGGAATAAACCTAAATATCAGAAAATCCCTTTGAGATTTCAATGTACCTTTCTGACAATGATTCAAATAAGTTAATATGACTTGAAGATATATAGTAGTTTTGATGACTGCTGTGTGGGGTTTGATTGACAGGTGTGATTTACAGTTGGCCAATCTGCTGGTCTCCCCGGCGCAATATTTCAGTAAATTTGATTTTACTTGATTACGATACCTGACCCATTAGCACAAATAGCTAACATTAGCCCACAGTAGCAAGGCGTGTTTCCAGAACATGAAAAGCAACACCTCGCACTCCTTATTTGGAAGATCCTGACACCAACTGGAAAAGATAGCGTTGACCATAAGCAGGCTTGGGAATGTGATTGGTTTTGCAGCCATTTATCATGGCTAAAAATACAACAACATCTGAAATACAGTAGGACCTAAATGTCCTCCAGCACTTCAAGATAATCCACGGAACAATGAAAAATCCACACAGAAACATTTACCACTATAATTACTAAGAATATATTACATTACAATCTCTCAACCACTGAAGATGTTTCACAGCTCATAAAACCGGTAGTCAAAACAAAGCGCACAACTCATGGCCAAACCATTACTAATGTTGAGTCAGCAACTGGCACGACTTCCAGTCAGCGCTGAAATGCAACGAGCCAACGGTGAGAAGTAACAATAACCAATATATGACCTTGTTACTCATGACACACACAGAGAGAAGCACACTCACACCGTCTGTCCAGTTCACAGACAACTCCATCCCTTTAAGCCATAACTCACATGGGCTCCTCTCTTCCAGTTTGATGACAATTTAAATCCCACTTTCAGGTCATTTGGACTGTCGCAGGCTGTTAAAGTGCTAGTAGAGCGGTCTGTGTGTCTGTCCGTCCCAGCATGTCTGTGGTAACACTGCTGGCTATTTCCTCCTCACCATAAGGTAATCATTAGATGTATCCTTAAACTTCCAAATGCCTTGTAAGAACTCAATCTAGAGTAGAAGCCACCGTAGAGGTCCTGGTACCTTTCATTCATCCTGCAGGATTTTATTTCTAAGAACTCATTTAGGGGCCTTGAGTGGCGCTGAAGCTTTAATAAAAACAACCTGAAATATTGGCTTCACAAATCCATATGAAATTTGTTAAGCTGGAACAATAACAGTCTGTCAGAAGTGCTTAGAGTCTGCTACACTGTGTAATATACCTCATTGTGCTTTGTACTGCTTAACTGTGCATTAAGTAATTGAGCAAAGGTAAGGTTAGCCAGAGCATGGATGAGAGGAGTGTAGCTATGTGATTTGGCTGATTATCATAAGGCACAGGAACCAGCCACATCAGCTCGATGCCCATTGCTTTCACCTCCATGTCTGCAAATTAGCTTGAAATGATGGAGGGATGATGTTGGAAAGAAGAAGAGAGGTAGAAAGAGTAGAGAGTTCCTGTGGTTCCCTGTGGCTTTAGACCTCTGTAATCAGCATGCCAAGCTCCTGATGTCTAAATCCAAAACCCAGACAGTCTACACTTACTCTACATACTGCATGTATGTATACACGCGCACAAACACAGACATGTGCATGCAGACACACACACACACACAAACATACACACACTGTAAGCTCCTGACACATGAGCTCTGTTCACGTCGAGGTTGGCTGCAGAGCATGTCGCAAATAAATGCAAGACAAGACTGTATCTATGTATCTATGTAGTGTAGTACTGGGCCATTATGCAACGGTCATGTATAATTCATTCATAATCCTTAGCATCTAAGCTTTCTGATTTTCTGATAAGATGACTAAAATTAGAAAATGATATGGTACAGCAAGCATATCTTTGGTATTTCTTTACTGTAATGTCTGTGTTATTTGTTGCCAACATAAACGCTGATACAAACTTAAATGATTTTTTTTTATTTAATTGCTCAATAAATTAATCAGTTTCAGTGGTATTGTTGGAATAAAAATCATAGACTTTTCTTCAATAAAATAAGGCAAAAAGTCACTTCCACGTGTCTGTTTTAAATCCATTGGGAACAAGGACACACACAGACAAGAAAATCCTTCTCACACAAGAAGAAACATAAATGTTAATGTTATTCAGAAGAAGAACAAATGCAAATTACCAGCGATTCTCTCATTATGATCAGCCAATGCTTTACTAATGGCATCTGCTTGTAACATCAGGTGTTTCTTTAATGAACAGGCAGCAAAATCATTCACGACTGGCTGGCTACTCATCATGATAAGCAGCAATGACATGGCCCATTTTCATCCTTCTGTTATTCACAGGGGTTTGTTAAGTTGAAACGTCATCATCGACCGCGTCTATTTATAGCCAAACACTGACAGAGTAGCAGATGATGTCATACATGTGGACTCAGATGTGAGGGTATATGGGACTATTCATCAGGGAGAGAGGTCTCCTCTTTGTACGTATATATGCATTGTTAAGGCATGGGTCAGGCATTTCAGAGCTCATTTTAATCAGATAGGAACCTCAGCTGTGAAGAGAGATAGATATAAAACTATAAAAAAAAAGCACTTCCTGTAGTGGGAGGCACAGGATTAGGTTAATAGCTGGGGGGAAGTTTATCTGAGGGTAAAACAGTTTCAATGAGAGGAACTTTTGTTGAATAACCGGTATCTAAGGCAGCCCTTAGGAGGTTAAGAGAGTGAGCTTTTGTACTTGGCACCTACGAAAGAAGACTGATAAAGGCAGTCTAATACTCCTGGAGGCTTTCAAACAGGGTTTTTTTTATGTGATATGGATTATATAAAGCAGAGAGCTTGGCAGCCTGACTCTAGAGGTAGAGAATGAAATAGATGCTCACTGATGAATATCGAAGTCTCTAAAGACAGCTTTATTAGCACAGTGAATGTGGTGGCAGTACAGGCCAATACATGACTCAGACTGAAGGGAATCTAGCTCAGCTGTCACTGAAGAGCCATTGTTAAAGAGAAATAAAGAGCTGTATTGACTCCCCTCATCTGCTAGTTCTCTATGGGCCTGCTGAAGTGTTTTAGTGGGAGGATGGACGACATGATGGATGCTGCAGTTTAAAGTGTCATGGCATTTTTTTTAGTACATCAGTTAGACCGAACGGTAACTGAAGCCTGTCACCCCCAAATGATCTGGGCTTAATGTCACACTATGACTGTACTAATCTGTTTGGATCTCAGTCTTGTCATATGGTTTACTGATGATTATTTATCAAGCAGAAATACTATATATATTCACCGGTCACAGCTTCTTTAATAAGCAAATCCCCTCGATTTGCTGCCTTTCTCTGTTTTACATCTACATAAACTGAATCTCAAAGGGGTTTATACATTTGGTTGATTAAAAAGCATGAATCACCTGACATCACTTGGATTGCGGGAACTTGTTGTGGACATTTTTCCCCTTGCTTTTTGATTGCACTACTGAAGAATCATTCTTAAAGCAATCAATAGAATAATCACTAAAACAAACAATCAACTGCAGCTCTGTGACAAAGATGGAATACGTAACATAGCAATGATTTGGGAAACTAAACAAGTGACTGCTTAAGATGATAACATAGTAGTCCTGTGCAATATGTTTGTAATCAATAACACTGCGCATTTATTGCACCACCTTTAACGGAAACAGAAATCATTTGAGTCATATTCTTTTGATGTGGATAGAAACTGAGTATATCCATGGTCCAGCACACAATGAAAAAATTCAGCAAACTCTACACGTCATCTAATCCAGCAGGCTAAATCCTGCCCATCATCCCCTCTTGGGTGCACACAGCCTGGCGATGTTGACTCACTATAATAATTAGTCATTTTCTTGTAATGTTGGCAGAAATGAGAAAGACATCCAGCGCTGTAGTAGTGTTGAGTAGACGTTTTAATTACAGCCTGTAATTCTAAAATTGTTGATTTTAAAAAACACACTTATAAGAAATATAATTTTCAAGATTTTTTTTTTCTTCTATCAAAGTCTAACAAATCCATATAACCAGCCCCCAGCAAATGTTCACCACAAAAGGAGTGTATTCAAGCTGAGGGCAGGCCTGTTTTTAAACAATGACCTAAACAAGAGATACATAGCACAGCTGACTGGGATCTCTCATGCGTAGAAAGATTCAGAGAAAAGAGCGGGGAGGAAAAAAAACAGTGCATCTACTCCACTGAGTCTCCCTGTTTATTCAGGGTCACGTTACTTCAAACTACAGAACAACATGGGTACATCCAGCTGATTAAACCACAACAAGCTCTTCCTTAATGAAAGACATATTTTTGTTAGTGAGCAAAACAATGATCCCACTTAACAAGTAAAATTAAATATTACTGAGTGAAGAAATTACAGATCTAATGCACTGTTCCCAAAAGGATGTAAAAAGGATCATTTAAAAATAACAAGTGCATATGCAACTGAATATGTTTTTTTCAGGTAGTTTTGTGACTGAGATATTGTACTGCTTTTATATCCTTAAAGAAAAAAAGCTGTTGAAGCAGGACATGAAACTTGACATAAGCTGATAGGAATTCGGTATGACATGGTTTTTTTACCATGGTTTTTTTTTAAGGTTTCTTTGACCGTTGTAGCAGATGATAGCTGCTCTTGATTACACATCTGCACAATTTAACAAACACTCTGAGACAGCCTATTCAAAGTCTAATTTTAGCTTGGGATAAGTTAACCAACATGAGAAGAAAAAGATTAAAACAGTCCCCTATTACAAGCATCTTCATGAGGGAAAAATGTTTCTGTACTGCTAATTGGGTTCTTTTTTTAATTGAGTTCCAGTCTGGCAGATAATTTGACACCTGAAGATGAAACGAATGAAAAAAAAAGAAAAGATTGACAGAAAACTTGGACATCTAGTGTGAAAAAATGACACCAAACATAATGTGTTATCACTACACACACACACCACACATTAAGTGACAGCCAGCCTCCTCAGGAGCTGACCTATGAAGCAACCAACCCACCATTGGCTAAAGACAACATGGACAGTTTGAGGGTGTTTGTCTAGAGCTGTGCTGTGTCAGTGCAGGTGTAGCGGTGAGGATCTCCAGATATAGAAGCTGACAAGTTAAGTGATAAGTCTCCTTAAACATACCAGTCCATCACCTCTCAGCTTGACCTTTCCCACATTTCTATTCCCTGAAAGGTCAAACGCTGCTTCCTCTAGGCTCCAGACTGCTGCTGTGTTTGTAATAGCTGCTATGCGCATGGTCAATACTTTCATAATATTATTATATAACATAGTATTAGGAAAATCATTCTGTCAGAAAGACGTGAACCGCGTGTAATGACAGCTCTAAACCACCAAAACGTCATGACATAGGCGGTGAATAGCTGTGTCTTTTACAGCATGAATAAACATGGCAAGTTTTTCTCCAAACCAGGTGTTAAATAAGTTTTCTGTTTTCAGCACAAGCCTCAGCAGTATCAGCTTGTGCCATATTTGTGTCTTTTATTCTAAAGCGTTTTATTTTTCTCCCCAGAGCCCATCAGAGCCATGTTCCTAAATGATGAGAGAGGGGGAACACGCAGATGGGGCCTGAGCAAAGACAGAGACACGTTGTCTCACACACAAGTGTACACAATGTAGAAGTGCACATAATACAAGCATACACACAAAGGCATGTAGACTAACAACATAAGGAAGAAAACATCTAAATTGGCTGTTGAAGCCCAACACACACACACACACACACACACACACACACACATCCAGAGCACTATGAGTCTAAAAAAAGAGCACAGCCTGAAGGGGCTAAAGGGTGCATCCATACAGAAGGTCAGATGATGATGATGCATATCAGACTTTAATAGCCAATGGACCCTGAGGTGCTCCACTGGCTGCTGTACACTCAGCTGAAAAACAAATTGGCCCATAACAGTGGAGACAAAGACTAAATTAAAGAGTTTGACAAGTTAGAAAGAGAAGACAACTTAAAATAAACAGAAATAAACCTTTAAAAAACAGTGGAACAAAACTGTTGTTTTTCCACAGAAATATCAAACGCCTCGGGTAACAGAAGATATATCATGTGACATACTTTAAGAAGAAAATCCTCCACAAACGTACATAAATTCTACATTGAATTCATAAATAGTGTTATGAATTTTTTATGAATATTTTTTATGAATAGTTTATGAATATTCATATAGAGCCTATGCAGGTATCGTTCAAAAACAAGTATTTCACTGACCTTATCAACACTGCACCAAAAGTAGATCACAGTTTTATATACATAATTCATGCTCCTAATCATACTCTGCAGAGTATAGACCACGTGATTATTTAACTAAACAAGTTAAAATGATGCATTAGATCATCACTTCATGAAGTGCACTGTGTACCTGAATTGGGAGTCTTCTTCATGCTCTGAGTTTGCTGCTGGTCCACTTGACTCACCGCCGTCAGTAAGAGTTGAGCTTTGGTCCTCAGATGGAAACTAAAGGACGCTGTGGTTCTCTCGTCTTCCAACCACTGGAGTCGACTTTCTCTCAGTTTCCTTGCACTTATTTCACTCGTGCAGCTCGCTCTCAGTGCGTGATGTCACTGCGTGTCTCCAGGCAGAGCAGATGTAGATGTGCCGTGTGAGCTCTACGGTGTGGACCTTTAGTAAAGGGCATGAAAACGCACGAAGGGGGCGGGTGAGATTACGCGCCTTTTACGCACGGATCCCCATTTGAGACCATACGCATATATCCAGCCTTTGGACTACCAGACCTACCAGAGGGGAGAAGAAGGATCACATCCGCTGCTTGAAACACAGGCTGTTAATAAAACAAACTACTTCATTGCTACTACACAGCTGAGTCAAATGTTGGTGCTGATTATGAATGTGCGCGCCTGTACTTGGATTGCAGACTATCAGATGATCAGTAACACGTTTAGCTTGTATTGTAGTTGCTTTACTGGCTCATATGTACTACACGAATGAGCTGCTTTCTTCTCATAGAAACGAAAACCCGGTTAGTCTTTCTTCTGGAAGCTGTTTGCTGTCCTTCATGTTTTTTGAGACCTCAGCTGACACGTTGGAGCACGTTGCAGTGAAATGACTGTCCGGTGTTGCTCTCTGCTGGTCAAAGCTGTGAACATCAGCTGATTCCATAATGGTACATAATGAGTGTGTATATTTTTGTAGGGATATTACATTTTTTAGATAGTTCAACTCTCCATATTTTTGTTGGATCTGCGGACCATGGCTCACCAATGCCACCACGTCCTGGTATGAAGCAGTATCTTAGCTCTTTATAAGTACGTTACAGAAGGCACAAGACCAACTGATCACCAATTTTAAAAACTCAATCATTGTACAAGTCAAATCTGACCATTTTAAAGGGTTTAAGTCTACAGCAGCCCAGAAGAAAGTCAATGATATTAAGGTAGTGCTTGCATATCTTGTTGTGTTCAGATGGCTATGAGAACACAAAAGCAGGCAGGCAAATAGCAAGACTGAAAAGTTAAGATAATGGTGTTAAATGTCTCATATCCTGATAAACCGGGGCTAAAGAGAAGCCAGCTTCAGCTTCAGTGTATGTTAAAAGACAGCGGAAATGTGGTTTTTCTGTGTACAGTTGCGAGCCGTTTGAGAACATACCCATATAGGTGGTTACAAAGTAAATGATGGTCTGGGCATAAGTTAAAAGAAAAACAAAAACAAGTGACATTCAGCTGCGACTGTAAAGTACAAGACACCTGCGCACAGTTACACATAAATTGTAGCATGTGGTTTTGATCACTGGTTTATTTTGTGAAAATATTCAAGGCATAATATTTTGTAACTCAAAAGGAAACAAAACATTTCTAGGATGCTTGTGGTTTAGTTCAAGATGCACTTCCTGCCAGCAGTAAACATACATTAAAAATTTCTTGTTATTGCAGAGAAAAGTTTGATATCATTCAAGTAACCGCTTCACAAATATCACTGTGGAGTTTGACCAGCACAAAGGTTGTATCACGAATGCATCAGACAGCAGCTTTGTTTAGCAGCATAAAAACAAAACATTTGCAACACAATTTCCAGCAAGTGTGCCCTCTCAATGTCAGAATGATGATTAACCACTTTTTGCACGAGTCGAGATCACAAAGCACTTTGCGAAAGCATTCATTCATCTATTTAATTACTGGAAATAAAGCAGTCAAACATAGTCAAAACAGCTCCGTAACAAACATAATTTCACATATTAATGATAAAAAAAATTAAGGATGCTTTCATAGCATTTACTTTTTGTCTTATGTACAATGTTGATTGAAATCATTTGAAAAGTGGATTCAAGCAGAAAAAACCCTTGTGAAAGAAGAAGATGGTCACCAAGCCAATAATGTCTGGTCTGCTTTTCTAGGAATAATCAGACGGTCCTGACGATGACTGCTCTGCAGCTGCTGGGTGGCGGACTCTGTTCTTGGTCATAACTTCGTACACACAATCATTGGGGCCCTGTGGTGTGCTGCAAGTGCAACGTTTCACCTGTTGGTAATGAAATATCACTGTAGAGATTATGTATGCGTGTGTTTATGTGTGCGTATGTATGTATGTATGTATTGGAAAATGAATACTTAACAAAACAAAAATTAAAAAAGGACCATGCAGACTATAATCAGTTAAAGGGAAACGACACAAGTTAAATCTAGACTTCTATTTATACAGATACAGACATGATCATGATTATTCTGAAGATCTACAGTAAGATAGGGTATCTTCATCTCATCTCATATTATCTTCACATAACCTTTTGAATACATTTTTGCACAGTGTGAGTTTTGTTGTTGTTTTTTTTTCACCCAAAAAAATAAAAATAAAAGAAGCCTGTTGTTGTTTTAAGACTTTGTTTTTGTGAGCCTAACTATTAAGTTTTCATAGATTAAAATGTTTTACTTTAGCGCCTTGACATTTAGTATAGTGATTTTGAAGACTTATATTGGAGCATCTGCAGAGCATGTTTTGACACTGACTTTCCTTGTCTCTTATCCTCATAGCTCTTACAGTGTGTGTACAGAAATTACAAGGAGCTACAGTCAATTTGTTAATTTGCTGTTAAAAATAAAACAATTCATGAACCAAGACCATCATTCAGCCAGGCGGCTACAGGAAAAAATGTAAGAGAAAATAGATTCTAAAAAAGCTGCATCTACAGCGTCACAGATGCAAAACAGTCGGTGGTTTTTAGATGTAATCAGCGCACAAACAAAGAGACGAAGGGTGCATACCATATGCTCTGTGGTTAAGGTTGGTTGTAGTGTGATGGACTGATGCATATGAACATGAATAGCATATAACTTCTGCAAACACTTGAGGTAACTACTGCTGCTTCAGTTATGACACAAAGTGGCATGTAGAAGGGTCTGAACTCACCTTTGGGACGATCAATAGGATGAAGATCATGGTCATCAGCGTGCTGATGGCGCACGTAGCGGAGATGATTAATGGCAGGAATGGACATTGCTGATTGACACTTTGCGCATTTGCTTCTTTATATGGAGTTTGACTTGGTTCCTCTTCTGTGTAAAATGAAGAAAAGGCAAAAATAGGTGACACCAAAGAATAGGTTAGCACGCAAATGTTCCTCACTGTTGACAGCATTTGTGGGACAGCTTTAATTATATATTTTTTTCCCAATTTATATACACTATGATATCATGGAATCTCTTCGTTTAACCACTTTTAATAAAACCTTTTGACTCACCGAAGTAGCCACCTCTTGTAGATACAAGCAAAGGCATTTGTGGCACTCCTTCTACAATGGAAATCAAATATTGTTAAGTAAGTTCGTCCTAAGGTTCCCACGGATGTGTTGCATTTGCATGTTGTTTCAGTCCAGACTCCTTCAATACCAAACCAGCTGCTATCGTGTTCTTTTGTTTTGGATAAATATTTTTTTTTTTTTAGATGAAAGGGGAAAAACATACCTTTTACAAGTACCGTGTAGACATTGGATCGGCATTCACCTTCGGGGAACCTTTTGTACACACATCTGTAGACGCCAGAGTCAGTCACAGTCAGGTTGCTGATGGTGATAATGTGGTTCTCCAGAGATCCGTTCGTCTGAATCCTGTCTTTGTATCTCATGCTCGGGGTGATTTTGTCCTTCGATTGTGGATAAGGGTGATAGTAAAGCACATTCTTCTCCTTACAATTTTGAGATACATACAGATACATCCCAACATAATCTTTGATGTCGTTGGGACATCCCGCAGAGGAACATTTCAACTGTATTTTCTCGCCAGAATCTTGACAGATTGCAGTGTCCTCTGTCATAGAAGAGATAAGCTGTTAGAGGGTCTGAAAACATGACACAGGACACATACATGTGCATAATCTCAACACTGTAATTGTGATTTACAGACACATTAATTTGAGATAACTAAGAATCAGAATCAGAAGAGAAAAATATGTACAGACGTAAGTTGTAACATTCACACTGTATTATGGTCTCTGTTACATAAAACAGCCTCAATGATTTGAAAGAAAGTCACTGAAGTAAATGAATAATAATTTCTGAATGAAGATTTTTGAAATAAAGAAATAAAAATTGCATTTTTACATATTCTTTGTCTCTTTTACAAAATGTCTGGCTGAATAATGGTGTTTAGGATGTTTTTACCGCAATGTAAAATAAAACAATAATTTAAAAAATAAAATAAAATAATTTTTCAAATTTGACCTGAACAATATGTAAGGGTTAAAATGTATTAGGTGAAGTAAATTGACTTACCTGCATTGGCAGAGAGACAAAGCAACAGCATGGACCAACAGAGTAGCATTATCATCTTCCCTCCGACTGCATACTACTTTTCCTACCTTTCATGTATACATATCTACACCCAGACAGACAGACAGACAGACGGAGTCAGAAAACATGCAGGGTACTTCCTGCTCTTTGATGTGGTGTGAATATACAACGTGTGAAAGAAAAAACATTTGCCTCTCGTCTATAATAGATTGTGACATGATTTGATGTTGTAGACAGTGAAAATGTGGTGTTAAAGGGAAAAAGCTAAAAACAAAAAAAAAAAAAAAAAAAAAAAAAAAAGGTTAAATTTAATTTAAAAAATTTGGTTTAAAAAAAAAGAAATAATGCATTGTTACAACACATGAGACAACTATGAATTTAGATACCCTGCTGTTCCTCTCGTATACATCCCAACCCCGGTCCTCACACTGTTGCAGGCATAAGAGCGTGCAACCCTGGTCCTCACACTGTTGCACGCTCTTATGCCTCAATTCCATATAAGCACCATAGTATATACAGTACACCTGCCCAGTAACATAACAGAAAAATAGCTACTTCCCTAAAAGTATAATAAAAGTATCTCTGGCTTGTTAATTCATAGAGGTTGTGTAAACAGACTTCCTTTTTGAAGTTTTCTGCAGACGACAGGTCACAAGAGAAAAACCAACAGAAACTTACACCTATTGTGAAATTTTGATATTTCGTTGATCAGCTGTATTTTTGTGGGAGTGATTAATCTAAACTGAAAATGTTTTAGTGGTGACTTGATACCATGCTCAAGTTGCTCCCCTCGTGTTTTGATTGGTTAACGTCTTTTTTGAAACCTGAACTGTTGATCCTTAAAGTGTCATCCAAAATAAAGGCTGAATTAAGCTATATAACCCCCCCTTATGACCATATGATCCCATATTTCACAAGAAGTATGTAGGAGTAAATATTGCTGTAAATTGTCATTCAGACGGTGTTGGAATTTTTAAAAAGGAAATGTGTGCTACACTTTTAAAGCTTTTTAGGGTTTCATGCAGATGAGACTATTTTTAAGGAAGACACAGTGAAGTGTGAAAAGAAAGAGAAACTTACCGTACATGGATGGATCACACCAACAGAAAAATAAATGGTAGCTGGAAAGTGTCTGTAGTTGTAGTTTTTATTTTGATATGCAGGATAGACAACATATCACACACACACACTTTTTAAAAAAATATATACATTTTAAAATGAAAAATAAACCCATGAACGTTTATGCTAGTGTAGGGCAGTGGCCTATTAATGTCAGGAGATGGCGCTTGGGTGATGGGTTAACAAAGATTGCAGTATGTCCTAAAAATGCCACCATGTGTTTAGGTGCGTTACATGCATCGTTACGTGTGTTACTATGTTGGTCAGATTTTTGGTTTTTGTGAAAAGATGATATTCCCAGTGACAGTGTGTAAAATAAACGACGGTGTGGTCGGGTTTAGAGTTAGTAGACTACAGTACATAATCAATGATTAACACAATTGCGGATGTAGATAAAGCGTTCTCGTACACTGGTACACCTGGTAGTGTAAGAACACAACTGGAGTACAGGATATTTTGTTGTGTGTGATCATCAACTTCCAATATCAAAAATTATGTTACAAAAAGGCTAAAAATGAGAGGTGGTTGTCAGAATGAAATCAAAAAACCACTCACAAGGACAGAAGTTGTTTTTACAGTGAAGGTGAAGCTAAAGGTAACACAGTTACATGGTTTCACTGATCACAGACAGGGAAACAGCAGGGAATCAGCGTTATTGTCTTTTACATGCCACATACTGCTTTTAAGAGACAAAAAAGAAAAGATGATGTGAAACACAGGAAAGATGACCAACATATCTTGCAATCTTTCTCAGTGGTTACTAAAAGGGATATGAAATTTGTGGGGGCTTACAGGACATGTTCTCATGCAGCGAGGAGATGTCAGGCCGCATTATTTGCATGAAGCTGAAATTAAACTCAGCCTTTTTTAAAACCACAATACACTGCTGAACAAAAACACATAAGGATGGCAATATACAAATATATATACACAGTATATAATATACATTTTCTATATTTCTCATTTCCAGACTAAGTAAGGCCTGATGTAGCATCTCATGCTAACCCTGCTATCCAAAAACTACCTTAAAACACAACACCCGGTGCTATATTTTTCACTGTAACTGTAGTTTATTTTGAGCTTGGTGCTGAATTTACTCACTTGTAATGTAATGCACTGTAAATACATAATCTAAACTACAGTGCCAAGTTGTTTTAGGAAGTTACTGAACCAGTTTCTGACTCTTTACATTCTTAAAATGAACAAATGTGCTTGGGCCTGAGTGCCACAAAATTGAACTAATGCATTTTTTTGTTGGGGTGTTTTCATAGGATTTGCTGTACTATAACTCCAGCCTCATCTTTAAACGCATTTCACAAAACTTGTTTGAAAGAAGCAGAAATTAAAATGTGTAAAATCTTGTTTCTACATAATATAGGTTAATGATTAGTGACACAAATTCATCACAGTGGTACAAGTTGTTTCTGATTATACACAGTTGTTTGCGTTAAAAAAAAAAAAAAGTATTAAAGTGTGGAGCTCAGCAAACAAGTTAGTGCTGATTCACTTGCAATGACCACACCGAACAAGGAGAGAGTTAGGTTGGTATTTATAATGCCAGAAGAGGCGTGGCTGAAGTGAGGTCCTGTAGCTGAAACCTGAAACTAAGATTCAATTTCAGTGATTGCCAATAAGTAGGTACAATCACTTGACATGAAGAATCTCCTGAGACAGAGAGAAAGAGAGAGAGTGCGCTTTTAGGTATTTGATATCGACTTGTAGACAACCAATTAATAGACAAAATGAAGGTGAAACTAATCTTTTCAATTGTTTACTTGGGACATAATGTAATTTTCTTTTGTTTGTTTACGTTATTACGGACCGTGTACAATTAAAACAAATGTTGCCATTTCATGCATTGTCCCTGGCAGGACATAAAACATAGACATAAATACAATAGACAAGTCACTCACGACACACAAACATAAAAACATTCTGTCAGCCCCATAAATCAGTGGTTGCAGTTTTGACTGTTTTTTAGTGAAAATTTCAGCTGTTACCTCAGGCCATGCTGTCTTTCTTCAGATGACCTAGAAAAGGTTTAATAATAAAGTCTGGATTAAATCTCAGAGTGCAGGTGAAAGGGGTGATAACATATATCATGTTCGTTAGATACAGTAAATCAAAAAAGCCTAGTCATACCTTAAATATTGGTTGTCTGGAGAACGCCCGAATAATCTGAAACAAATTAAAGCAGGAAGTGCATTAGACAGGAGATAAAAGTGCAGGAGAGTACAAAAACATGTCTGTCTACTTCCTCAACTTTTGCGCTTGTCAAAGGCATAATCTGCAAGTTAAATAAAATATGCTTAACTAGGAATGTTCACTAGCGTTGTGTTATTTAAGGCGGTACGCCATTCACTCAATATAGCTGATGATCATTTAGCATTGTGGGAGCTATTCAAAATACTATGTATTGCTAATGTTAAGACCTCAGGTTGGTTATTCTACACACAGAAATAAGTGTGAATGTATGTTTTTACATTGAAACTAATGTGTATTGTTATTTTTTTCTCACAGTTTAAAAGTAAAATGGTTCAGTAATCTGAAGAACGCCTCACGAGCGGTTCCTGAAGCCATATGTTTAGCTCGCTGGGCTAAAGCTCTTAACTGAGGGCAGAAAAATTATTATTTAAACCTCTTTGTAACAGGTGTGTGAGGACCCAATTGCAGTAACCCAAAGCACAGAATGGTTTAATAAAGAGTCTTTATTCTTACTTCTCAGCAAACAAACTCCAGAAAGGGCAAAACACAGATCATGGTCAAAGACAAGAGGCAAAGTAGTTTACCGGGAAAACGATGGGCAGGTTAGTACAAGGCAGGCAGGGTCGATAACAGGAGATCAGTCCAAGTGAAAAAGCTGCAAGGTCTAGCATGAAGCATGAGAACAACCTGGCAAAGAGTCTGTGGACCAGAGAGGCTAAAATACAAGCTGCAACTGAAGAGTGCACAGGTGAACAGAGTTGGCTGATGAGATGGGTGTGGCCGGCAGGGAGAGTGGAGCAGAGGGGAGGAGAGTGGACAATAACTGGCAGCAGGAGAGTGGATGTGACACTCTTAAGAGATATTAGATCTTGAATCATGAGTTAGAATAAGCACGAAAACAGCGGTAGCAGCATGTCTAAAGGGGGACAAACTCATTAGGGGAGCACTAAAGAACAATATAATATTGTGTGTTGGTACTCACGTGGAGACCGCCTTCTATAAAACAGCAGCGCCAACAGCAATCCTACGATCAGTGATCCGATAACCACCACAGGGGCAACTATTTGGGTGGATAGATGCCTTTTCCCTACTTCGTCACCTGAATAAATACAACACAATAATAAAAATGTAAATACTTCAATACTTCAAACCGTGACCTAAAGGAGTAAATAAATATGTAAGTGTTATTTACATGAGGTATGCATGTGCTGGTGGGAAGTTTCCCCTGTAATACTTCAACAAGATACATTCACTTTCTCTTTCACATAAACCCTGCAGATAAAATCGGGCTAAACACTGTAAACAAAACAAGGGTAGACAGACAGCATCTGGATTACAGTTAAAAACATGGGGAAACAAAATTGTCACCGGTACAGACAATCTTATTTGTGTTCTAAGCCTGTGAATATTCTCATTCATCCAGGTCAAAGGTTATCTCAAGGAAATTAGATCAAAGAGGCGTTCGATTTAATTTCCTTGAGATTGTTTGTGTTCATTTTTAAGTTCAAAGTTGACTTCCTCTGGTTTAAAGTCTGTCTTAGTTGAGCAATCCCAAATGAAGGCATGCTTATGTAACTGCAGTGTTATTTGCATTGTTTCAATTTTCAAGTAAAGCAAGACCTCACATCTAACTCTTGCCTGTAGCTTAAACAGTTTTAATGACATCCAAGGTTCTGTGTGAAGCAGGACTGAGCCATTACTTTAGTTTTTAAAAGATACCTGCAACAGATGCCAGTTTATCTTGTATTTCCAATGTGGTCTTGTCCTCTTTGTTGTCACCGGGGTTGGACACTATGCAGGTATACTTGGAGAAAATGGAATTTTTCAGCAAAGACAGCTTGCTGGAGAGTTTAAACAGACCGTTGTCTGTCGTGTTCACTGTGATTTCTCCTTTCCACGTCTTATTGTGCTCATCTAACCAGGTAAGTTGACCTCGTGGGTATCCTCCTTCAGAGTTACAGGACAGGGTGACGTCTTCATCTCGAGTAATCTTCTCAGGGATGGAGTATATTGTTGGTTTGCTGTATTTGGCTGCAAAGAGAGAGAGATAGAAAGCAAACATGATCATTAACCTGAATATTGTACTATGATGTCACTCATATGGCACCAATACAGTATCTCAGTATAATTTGTTGACAATGATTTTGGACTAGCAATATGAATACTGACGAAACTAGCTACTATAACAACTATGTCTATTATGCAATTTGTGTCATGGTGAAACTGAAAGTAAATGAAGCCTCACAGGGAGGGAACTGTCACTGATTAAGGAAAATACCTATAAGAAAATCCCCTGATCTCATAACAATTTAATTTCCTTCCTACTTCTTTCTGTGGAAGTCTATTTTCTGTTAGAATGAAAATGTTCATAATAAAAGAAATACTCATGGTTTAGCTTTGAAATTAGTTGGTAGTGATTATATTATATTATATTATATTATATTATATTATATTATATTATATTATATTATATTATATTATATTATATTATATTATATTATATTATATTATATTATATTATATTATATTATATTCTTGACTCAAAATGGTCATCTGTTTGTTCATATTAATAACTATATGTTTTAGTTGTCATTCATGGCTGGAGGTTCTCACCTGTGACTTTGAGGCTAGTTGATTCGGTGCCATCACCGCTGTCTGTTATCACCATGCATGTATAATCTCCAATGTCCTTCACCATAGTGTTGGTGATGAGCAGGGATATGTTCATATTCCTGTCGTTCCAGGATGGCTCAGCAAAGTTATAGCCTGGCAGTGCTTCTGTGGTCCCTTTGTGATAAATCAATAATTTAGCTCCATTTTTCTCCCAAACGACCACCTGGATTTGCACATCTTTTACACTGTCTGTGGTTTGGACAACACACTCCAGCATTGACTGCTGACCATACTCTCCCTTGTTTGAAGGCGTGCATTCCACTTTTACAAAAACTGTTGGGGAAAATACATGTTTTAAAAATGGATAAGAGGATTACATCAATTTAACAGTTTATTCTCAGATGATGGCAGAAGTTACCTTTTCCTTCACTTGTACTCTGTAGTTTGATAACGATTAAAAGCAAGAATAGGATCTCAATGGAGGCCATGTTCATTCACCTGAAATGACAATTATAGTAAACAATTCCTTATGTGGGCATTATTGAAATGTAACACATGCACATGTTTTTAACCTACAACTCTACTCCGGTGTTAGGATTTGCCAACGCTAAATTATCATGTCTTCCATAAGGACGCCAGTACTAGTCAGAGTAGTCAGAGTTGTGAAACGGAGCAGCAGACGGAGCCAAACGTGGTTAATCTTGACAACATTCTTTGGAGATTACCACATGATTCCCAGTGACACCACCCCATATTTGGGCAAAGCAGTTCAATTTTCCCCAAATCATTACTTTACTCATGTTAACTTCTTTTACTATTAAACTCTCAAGTTTATTCACTGTGATGACTGAAACCAATAGCAAAACATAAAAAAAGTATTTCACCAGCATTGAACAATGTGTTGCTCTGATTTGTTTTTAATAAAGGAATTTGAATTGTTTCTTTCAAAACATAAAGAGAGAAACTTCACACTAAAACTTGTATGGAGGGAAAGCGAATTCTGCAGCTGATAATTAAATTATTATTATTATTTTTTTTAAATAAATAAAAAACATTAAATACTTTTTTTGTTGTGTCACCAATACTATTTGTTATTTTTGTAAAAGTAAACATAAATGTATCTCTAATCTTGCTTATTTATGATATTTTGTTTACAGCACACATAGTTTTCTACATAGTTTTCCAAAATACCAGTGCAGAGCTTATTTGTGGCTTTGGTCTCTTTGGCACTTACTTCCCATTCCTGCAACAGATGAGACCTAGCAAAAAGGAACTGTCTATAGGAACTGACTCTATTTTCACTTTATAGTTCTTTTGTAACATGACTCGTAACTCGCAAAATAAGAACAAATACTGAAAAACTGAGAAACTGAGATAGAAATATCAATCTGTCCAGAAAGTCCCCTAATTTCTAAACTCATGTGTGTGTGTGTGTGTGTGTGTGTGTGTGCGTGTGTGTGCGTGTGTGTGTGCGTGTGTGTGTGTGTGTGCAATTATGTAGGAACAGAACAGATTCCACATACAGTACAATTGCTTTTTTTAAAGCCATATGATCACCTATAACTATTTATTTGTCAAAATCAGTTTCTACTTGGTTTTTAAAAGATCCCATGTACCTAGTTAGGATCCATCTTGACTTGTGTTATGTGCAATGCAATGTGGCGCCTTGTTTGTACGCGTTTCTCATATTGTAAATGGTGATCAAACATTAGTCCGTGGCCTTCTCAGAGACCTTTTTAACAGGCTGTATTTATTAGTGTTTGTTTTGTACTTGTGTCTTTACCCCAAACATTGCATAGATGTAAATATACTGAATGTAAGTGGATTTCTCTCTCAGTAGAAAGAGAAAAAAAGAACCACTTGAACTGAACTGAATAGATAAACAACTGCCAAATATCACGTAATATTCTCTACACTTAAAATATCTGCGGAGGAAGGAGTCAGAGTCACATCTCATAACTAAAAGTTTAATGATGCTTGAAGAGCTAACATCTTTTAAAGCTCTTGGCTTGTTCTTCTAACTTTTCTAACTCTATCTACACAACTCTATTCATAAATGTGTCATTTAGTTGTCGGCTTCTACATACACATGAGAGAAACAGGAAACAAGTTTTCATTTGCCATTTGGATTATCACTACTCCAACAACTCTAAAAGGGCAAAGAGCAAACTGGTAGCGCCTTTGGAAATTCCTTAAATATGAAGTTCAAATACATGCTACAGAGTTGACTCTAAGCCACAAAGTAAAACAAAACAGCTTTGTTCCCAGTGTAATAATCGAGGCTCTGCAGCTGTACGAGGTGGTTGGCAAATGATTGCAGTTAATACAGGATATCCTCTCTAAACCCCAACTGAGACTGAGGGTCAGTCTCAGTTGACCCAGGGTCTACCGCTGATACGTGAACACCCTGTGACCACTCTTCAGGGACAACTATTAAAGATTTAAACTTTTCATTTATTTATTTGACCTTTTATTGCAGCTGGCAATACAGAGAGAGAGAGAGACAGAAAATGAGGGACACCAGCAACCTTTTTGATAAAAAAAATCTCTTAAATCTGCGACCAAGAATACCAACAAATAAACTTGCCAAACTATGTAATGGTGTCAACGTTTCTAAAATACAAAAACACATCTATGTCAGTTCTTAGTTAATTATCAGCCAACTCATCTGCTGAGGTTTCCAACATAATGTCTTACTGGAAAATTAAGCCCCTACAAGCAATCTTGCTCTTTTATTATGCTGCCTTAAAGTAGTAAACCCATAAAATGCTGAGTTTATCCATGCAGGCTGAGATGAGACCTGAAAAACAACAATAGAGCATATATATATATATATATATATATATATATATATGCTTGGTCGCATCATGTCTACTATAAACTGGTATGTTTGGAGGAAGTTAAATAAAGGAGCTAAATACCAGACCGGCTCGGCCAGCCTATCTCTGACTGTAAACTATTCACCGACAGCTCACCGATTTCTACCGTCAATTCACATTAAACATATACATACAGTGATAAAATCACATTAAACATATACATAGTGATAAAATCACAGTTCATTCAGTTGTAAGCGTGTTAACTTGCATACAGTGCGTCTATAACAGATAGTCTAATACCGCTGTCGTGTATACACATGTAAAACACAAAACCAGTTTGACTAACTGACCATAATAAACACGTCGCTTTGCCTTCAGCAACAAATACTGTTAACGTCAAACTCACCGTTCACGCCAATCTGCGGGGCAATCTCAGCGTCTATCTGTCCGTCTGCGGGAGACTGCTTAGACTGAATCAGCTCGTAGTCGGTCGATAGGTTTAACTGAACTTTCACTTTCGATATTAGTAACGAAATACGTTATGGCATACGTGAGACAAATATTTGGCTTTTTGCACAGACAAAAACATTGTCACTGTGTTCTATGCAAGTTAGATAATACACACAGAAAGTCCAACCATGGTCAAAACTGATTTTAATGTTCTTTTCCACTTGTGCTTGCACCCAAATTTCTGCAGTGACTTACATCCAGCAACACGAATTGGTATAGGATGCAAACAGACATGTCATCTTGCATCATAGAACACCTTTAAAAATAGACAGCACAGGAATGACATTTCATGTACCTAAAATGTAGATTTTTGTTGAATGACAGCTGTCGGACATAGCAGTCACACATGTGACTGGACAAGACAGAAGCAGGAGGGAGAGGAAGGAGGTGAGGGGGGGTGGATTTGGTTTGCATGTCACATTAAATGTACAAAAAGACTTCTTTATATTCAGTGAGAAGGACTGCAAACAAATGTATAAGGAGCAAAACATAGAAAACGACTGAACTATCATAAGGACACTTTTCAAATCTAGGATGGGTTTACTAGAAACACTACTGTTTCTTATCAGGCCTGACCACATTCCATCGGCTCACAGTAGAAAAAAAAGCAGGTCATGGCAACACTGGTAGGATAACTATGGAAACCCAAACCTTGTTTGATGTTGTAGCCAAGTAACAGGCACGCTTTACTTTAGAGTAAAATTTAGCTATAAAAAACATGGGGCAAAAACTGGCACAGGGGTTACAATAATCTAAGGTTGGTGATGACTACTATATATATATATATATATATATATAAATAAAAGGCTTATTCCAATTCTGTTACCCGACATGAGATCTGCTACAGCACTTATCACTGTTTGCATTATTCTGATCACATGACAGTAATTTATGTGCCTCCTATGTATTCAGTAGAAAGTATTCAGTCAACTTCATGCAGCAACGATACAACAATTATTACACAATAAACAACTAACAGAAACAGATTAAATAAAATTTAAATTAAAAAAAATTTTCACAGTTGTGTTTCTTTTCACATTCATACATCACAGACAAGACATGCATGCAAGGTGGGTTAAAACTGAACACGGTGCAAAAGTGACTTTTCTTTGCTTGTGTTCTCCAAACTGGTTGTATAATCACCTACAGCTTGTGCTGTTGCAGTCAAGTTAGGGGAAATTTGCCATTTGTTGATATGAGAAATGTGATCCTTTTACCCTTTCTGCAGGTTTAAATGCATTGCAGGGTCAAAGGCAGACTTTGAATCATATACATTGAAATACATAAAGTGCTTCTGTCAAAGTAAACAAACAATAAAACCAGTACAAAACAGTTTTCAAAAAGGAGGTATCAAAACAATGCACTTGGGATGTGGAGGAGACTGTTGTCTGGTGGACATCAGCTCAGATTCCTGCGGTACAGACAAATGAGCAGGGATTCGTTGTTTAGGGGAGAGAAAAAAAAGATGAGTTCAGAGATGAGTGGAGGTAAGGAGGGACAGTTGGGTTGCGATTCAGCCCAAGATGAGACTGGACTTGCCCCCAGGGGGATTCCTGCGGCCAGATGGTAGTCCTGCAGTAGGATCCTCAGCTGGTGGGGCCTCCTCCTGATGCTCTGGAACTGCTTCAGGCTCAGCAGCACAGTTTTCTGAACATAGAAAGGAGGACGCCATGGGTTCCATTTGGAGACATACAAACACAAGGGAATAATCATAATTGTGTTATGAGAACATATCTCATCCCCTGAAACTTACCAGGCTGTCATTTTCTTAACTACTCACATTGACCTGAAGGGACTCCAAGTAACTAACTTTTTGTGAATTTCAGAAGCCTCAGCCATATTATCTACTACTAACAAAAATGTAGTAGATTTTCTTCTGTTGGTCATATATAATTAGGTTAATCTTTTGCTCTGCATTTTTCCATGAAAAATGGAAGCAACAGCACTTCCTCGATATGTCATGTCATTATTTCACCCTTTTGGACATTGTTAAGTTTATAGAGCTCCAGTGTTGGAATCTATCAAGCAAAACATCAACATACTATTTTCTTTCAGCTTGATTTTGGTAGACTGGTTTCTGAAATCTGTATTCATTGACTAACATCATCAAAAACAATGGGGTTTAAAATGTGAGTAAAAACAAGTGCTTACCAATATCGCGTACAGAATTGTCTCCATCCTAAGAGAAAAGTTAGAGAAGATGGTTAGTATTTCAACAGCCTTCACAGAAAAAGGAAAAAAAAAATCTAAGGAAATTCTGTGTTGTGTCACAATATCTTAAAACATTAGTCTGAAATCAGTTATAATGCATATAGCAACGTACAGCTTCTGTCCAGGCTCTACAGTCTGGATGTGAACGTGATATGTGGAGAAACACTAGTTAAATAAACCCAGCAGGAATTACTTGCTAGCTTACGATTGAATTAATAAAACGCCACGATTTCTTGCATTGTTATTAGATAAAATGCATCATTTAATGCAAATCAGAAAAAAACATGATACTGTGAAAGTAGAATTTCAGCCAGATGTACCAAGCTAAGCGAGGTGGGGACTGGCTATCTGTCCATGTGAGCAGATCAATCAGTTTTTAGGGCTCCCTGGTCTGTATTGAACATGGTTGAAACATGAGGATTAATTAAGATTTATGAAAGTAAAATGATTTGAATAACATTTGATGACTGTATTTCAGCAGACACCCAGTTCTACAGGATCTCCTGGACATATTTCTAAGCAAAAATGCTTAAAAAGTTCAAGCTTTTACATACATTACATTATTTCAATACACAGGGGTTTACAAGGGAGGTGTCACTGCGGTAATGGAGTCCTGTTTACTTCCACCTATAACTAGGATTCGCCTACATGTTTGTCTGCCCTCAGGTTTCAGTTCATGTCCTACTACATCTCATGATCTGACACGTGACATTACTGTGGCGGGGGCGTCTGCGTTGTTCATGGTGTGGTTCCCTCCTCTTCTCAGTGGGGCTGACGGCTCACCACACAGGACACCTGTGGGCTTCCCACCTGGAAGAACAAGGAGACTTAATTGATCAGGTACATAGGCCTTCACCTAGGAGTACAACTTCCAATAAATGTTCCAGATTTATTTACACAGAAGCAAATGTCATTACAAAGTCTGATAGGAAAAGAAACAAGCTGCCAGATGATCAGATGATCAGAAGGTTGTAAATAAGCATACAGTATAACCAGATTGTCTAAACTGTTAACCAATAATATTTTTACAGTTTGCCTGCATCCGGTTAAGTTACGATAACCTGGGAATTAGTTTAAAATCTATACAATTGTCTCTCCACTATGTTATCTTCTGGACAACAGAGGACTACAGCACAGAGGTATCATATATCAGGCTTTGGATATACACACAGTACTTTGTAGAAATGTAATCAGCTCATTATTGGATTGTCCCTGCGCATGAGATTTGCTGATGAGAAAAATAAAGAAAGTCTCAACATTGTGGTCAACAAGCGGCCACTGGGATTAAGGATGTTATAATTGGCTACAATCTTCATACTAAAAGACAAATAGGACTTGAATTTCCTCAAACTCCCAAAATCATTGCTAAAGGCATTAGGTCAGCGTGTTCACACAGGGAATTTCTGACACAACACTGGGAGTCTTTTTGGTAAGAAAAGAAAAGGGACAACAACTAACAATTGCGGTCCACTGACATAATGGCCCACATTATTCTGGACCTTTAGTTAAATGCAAGCTGGTTGTACACTTCCTACTATGGTGCAACTTTGGGGACTTTTCAGATTTTTCATTTTCATAAATGTCTATCTACAATCACTCTTCACATTGACGATGATATTTCCTAATACATTTATTCACAGTTCCCGCTGTGTGGAAGTGTCCTCTTTCAAGCCTCTGCTGTTTTACACTTTGGGATCTCTTTATTTAAATATTTATAGAGGTGTCACTACACTGTTCGGTGAGGCACTCCACTGATAATCTCAGAATAAGGTAGACTATTCAGAAATACTATCAGATGGTGTGTGAGCTATACTATACATCTCGTAGCACATAAAACATTTAATGGAATTTTAAAGTTTGGATTTTTGCCAACGTCCAAACGTTTCATCACAACACAATCTGTATACTGACAGATAAAGGACAGCGTCTGGTGCAATGCACACCACCAGCATTTGTAGATGTCAATCACCTCACAGAACATTTTTCTATCAATCAACTGTGATGGCATGACAAAATTTGACCCAATCAATCATAAAAACCTGGACGACATTATACAATATCTGAAATCCTCCTCCTGCTGTCTGTCTGATATTCTGCCAACAGGCTTCTTTAAAGAAGTTTCTAAAAGCATGGCGTTAGATCGCCTACACATTGCAAACACATCTATTGGATTAGATTTATTCCCACAGACACTCCTAATAATTTAGACAGTTCAGAGAATAACTACAGACCCACATCAAATCTACCATTCTTAAGTAGAATCGTCATCACTGAACAACTGTTTGGATGTCTTTCAGTCAGGTTTCCGACCATATCACAGCACTGAGATGGCTCTCGTTATGGTCTTCAGGCATTTAAACGGACAATTGTAAAATTTCAGTCTTAGCATTACTGGATCTCAGTGCTGCATTCAACACAATTGACCACTACAACATATTACCGTATTAGAACGGTTGGAGAACTTGATGGGACTTACTGGCACAGCACTAAAGTGGTTTGAATCCTACTTAAAGGACAGAGACTACTTTGTGTCCATAGCTAACTACACATCTGAACATATAGACATAACCTGTGGGGTCCCCCAAGAATTTATTCTGGGGCCTCTACTATTCAACATTTACATGCTCCCACTAGCTAAGATTATGGAAGAAAAATTACCATAATTATGCAGATGACACACAAATTTACATCAGCATATCACCAAGAGATTATAGTCCTATACAAAGACTGAGTGAATGCATTGAGCAAATCAAAGATTGGATGTACCCAAACTTTCTCTCCATGTAATTATTTTTGAACCTAAAAAGGAACGATTAAAATGACGAACAAATTCAATCAGTGACAATAAAGCCCACAAACCAAGCTAGAAATATGGGTGTAGTTATTGACTCAGACTTGAATTTCAACAGCCACATTAAAAACATCACAAAGCATACTACCACCTGAAGAATATATCAAAGATTAAAGGCTGGGACAGGTCTGCTCTCTGTTCCCAGAGTTAGAACTAAACATGAAGAAGCATTGTTCAGTTTCTATGCCCCACATATCTGGAACAAACTACCAGCGAACTGCAGGTCTGCTGCAGCTATTACTGTTTTTAAGTCAGAACTGAAGACTTTTCTTTGTTCTTGTTTTTGTTTTCATTTTTGTTTTTCCCCTTTTAATCAACTGTTTTTTAAATTTTAAATATTTGATTTCCCCCCTTTCAATCAACTGTTTTTAACTAGAAAACTTTTTCAACTAATTTACAATAACTCTCAGTTGTAGGTTAACGTGAAAATACAAGTTTAAGTGGGCGATTTCCGCATCAAACATGCCCGGATCCCTCTCAACGTTGTACACAATAATACAAAACTGTTGTTCAGAGTTTAACAGTTGGCCGATTTTAGGATCCAGCAGCCCGGATCCCTCTCATTATTATCCGAGTCAGTCTCATTGCTGTATTAACATTGAAGTAATGCTACTCTTGTTGCTTGAATTCAGATTTTGGTCTTTAAAAATGTTTTATTATTGTTATGTAAATTGGCATTGCATTTATAAACATATATTAAAAGGGTATCATTATATAGTTAACAAAGATACAGCAACGGTTTTGTCCACAGCTGCAAAATTCCCTTAACTCACTCAAAACTTCCTGATATACCGTAGGCTTTCTGGATGATAAAACCACTGCCTTGTTGTTAAAGAATTCAGACTGAATCCATCTTTAGACATGCATTTTGCAACAGTTTTGGTCATTTCCCCAGATGACACATGGTATTCCATGGTAGTCAGCAGTACACCTAAAAAACAGATGTTTCAGTGGGGCGATCTCAACGATGAATCTGACTTTAGAGTTTATTAAAGGCAGAAAGGTGTGAAAAATGGTTCTGGAAAATTTTAAACCAGTGCAGTAGATCTAAAATGCATATGCAGCATCCCTTTAATTTTTAGTAACTTTTTACTGTGTTATTAAGGACTTGTTGGAAAGCTCAGCACTGGGAAAGAATGAGAAGCCATAGCAAATTTATTACTGAGTTAGGATGGACCTGTCACAGACAAACTTGATATTCCACTTGTAACTATACTTTTTAAATTCTATAATAAATCCTGTGATCTCTGGCAGCTCAAACTACATGAATAACTTACATATCTGCAGGCTTAAGATTAACATAGAAACAACAGAACAACTGAATAGCTAATGACTGCCTGAAATAAAAATTGGCCACCTATACCTATTCTGTTATGTGAAGTAGCACTGTACCTGGTGGGTTGTTCCTTCGATTAGCATAGGGGTCTTCTGGCTCAGCGAAAACACTGGAGGCCATCTTGTTTTTCCGGACAGGAGGCTTGTCCTCATCTGCACCTAGTGAAATGTTGGAGCCGCCACCAGGGGGGCGCAACACCCTTGAGAGAGAGAGAGAGAGAGAAAGCGAGAGATAGATAGATAAAGAGTTAGATGTCAACACAGTTACTGAAAGCCAGATCGTACTGTCTGCTTTAGTTTAAAAAATAGATTGTTTTAAAAACCAGAATTAATTAATGAGATTCATTCACATTGGTTTCAGTAAATAACACTAATCAATTTTTATTTTGGGTCATTTAAAAGTGTGCTGCCCCTTTTGAAGAAAATTCAAAAGAACTTCAATAATCTGTTTCTAATCTAAAACTGCAAATTATCTTTGCAATGTCTAAACAACCAGATTCAAGTAGTGAGGAAAGCCACAAATATGTCCCAGCCAAGAAAAATGTCACAACAAACATGTTACTCTTGTTTACTCCCTAAACTATGTGAGAGGATGCTAAAGTCAAGTTTTAGTTAGAAGTAACAATGATGCCATGTTATTATTACAGGAGTTTTAACATTTTGCCATACCTGTTTATGTCAACTAGGGTAGAATACATATTAGGAACGCCTCTTAGTATACTGCAACATACTACAGGCTCTTAAACGATTTTCTGAGTGATGGCTGATGTATTTTAGAGTGTATTGGGGTATTTACAACTAGATATGCCACTGTTTATGGTTATTGATTATGTTTTTTTTGTTGTTTTTTTTTTTGTTGCTAAAACTGAAAGATAACAATCATCAACACAATCGTTCTTCAACACACAGTGGCTATTACAGTTTAAATATCACTGGAATAGCACTGGATTGCAGCTTCCCTGCTTCTGTGTGATGAAAAAGATAGCTCGTTTTAATGGCAGGTGTGGCCAGCTGTAACGTGGCCCTCGCATCACTGAGGCCACACGCAGGGCAGACTAGAAGATGTCTTATTTGTACCTCACTGCCTCGGTACCTGATCTGAAATCCACGAGGGCCCCGCCCAACTGAAATGATAGATTTGATGTCCCTCTTTTTCGTTTTCTGACAATAAACTCACACATGCGAGCTAATGTAACGGCCTTCATAACGCGTCTACTCTGTACTTGCTAGCTAAGCAGCTTCTCTACAAAGGGAGGGTACATGAGTGTTTTCTTGCTAGCTAGCTTAACCTTTTTTTAATAGGAATAATTCATCATAACGAACAAAGGTGTGGTACCGAGCTTTACCCTAGTATCGTCGCCCCGTTCCTGGTTTCCAAACCGTTTCAAAGCAGTTAAATATCATTTACGGGCAGGGGTCAGAACAATAATGTCTTCAATTTTATAGGAACCCACGAAAAGCTTTGAGGTTAACATCAGAGGATGCTGAACTTGTTGGTTCCATGGTGGCTAACGGTTAACGGTCTGAACAACGCCTTTACCTGGAACTGCTTTTAGAACCGGGCTCCATCCCTTGAAATGTCGTGGTCGTCGTCATTTTTTGAACAAGAGAGTCGAACAAATTGTATAAATGTGACAGGATAAACGCGAAATACACTACAATTTACAGTACTTCACCGCCTCATCATTGTCTGTCCAAGCCGGTGGTTCCCAATTATCAACCTGCCTCCAGTCTGACTGGACTAGCCTCAAAATGGCCAGAAGCAGATATGGCTAGTACTTCCGGTCAAATGTTCAAAATAAAGTGTACTCTCCTGCTTAATAAAGGTTGTGATGTATATCAAAATATCAGCAGTAACTCATATGATATTTAAATAATCTATTTAAGTAGTACACACAGATTTACGGTTAAAGATGTGTTGTTTATGACTCCGTACCTCAACAAATGTGCCATATTTGGAGTGTAATTTGAAGGCAAAACATCCTATTTCCGGTTTTTTCCCTCTTATTTTTGATTAACTTGACAGCGGTGCGACAGAAACCATTGTGGGCCTAAACCTAAGCACCGCCCATAAGTGAGCAGCTCCTTGTGTGATTGGATCCTGGTACATTGATCAAGCTTGTGATTGGATAAACTATTTACCTGACATGCACAGTATGTTTGTAATGTTGAGCCAGAAAATATCCACCATCAGATTTGTGTAATTTGTCATTTTTTTGTATTTTTAACTCAAGCATGCATGATCAAGAACTGATACTTGTAAAAGATGTCCTCTTATTTGTTTTTTGAGGCTGGTTTTTTTGAGGTTCCATAAAACAAACAATGGGGACATATGTAAAAAAAAAAGATTCAATTTATTCCAATAATACAATTTCATAACAACAACAGATGTCAGTGAACTTTAAACGCAGGCTTAATTGACAACAACAAAATTCCCATCTGAATCAAAAACTTAATGACGTAAGTATAAAAACTAAAACGATGACCAAGTAATTTTTCCCACAACTTCCAAAGGAAGAGGAAAAAAAACGACAAGAATTTAATTTCCTCAGCACATTAGACTCATTGTAGCTTACAAGTTGTCTACACTGCACAGTTCTGACATGTTTACTTACAAATGACCGCGTGATAACATCCAACTACACCAACTGTGCTGCTATCTTTGAGTATTTTGTAAAAGTATTCCACTGGCTGGTATCAACACTGGTCATAATGATGTTTCAGGGAAATGAAGGGGAGGTAGGGATGTTCGTAGGAAACAGTCTTTAAAGAGAAGAACCTCCGGTTTGCTGTTGGAACACATCAATTGTATCTTCATCCTCCATTTCTAGCTGTAAGAAAAATAAACCAAATGTCAGTTGAGAGTCAGTCTGGTTTTAGCTTGTATGAAAGAAAATACATGGCTATTCCAATGCATGTATATCATATTGACTTATTTATCACTATTTAAATAGATGTCACTAAAACAGAAGGACTGCCACAGTTACGACTCCATTTTCTTTAATCATTTGTTCTACTGCACCTTTCCTCTTCCTGTATGTGCTTCAAAATAACTGCAATTTCATGTGAAGGCAATGGTAAACCTTTACTGTAAATTGGTTTAACTGTTACACAATAAAAAGGAGAACGGTTCAGACAACAGAGACTGACACAATGTTGCAAATGAGATGGAAGTCAGCAGAGGAAGAGAGCTCAAAGTGGTTAGATGAAGAAGTGCAGAAGCTTATTATAATTCAGTAATATTAGACTCCAAACATGAAGATTTATGTACATGCCCTAGTTCCCACACTTCTAGTCAAAGGTCTGGACACACATTTCCACTTTCGGCCAAGTAGTATTAAACATGTCTCAACTTCTTTTTATGAAATACAGAAGGAGATGACCTTTAGAGCTGCACTGGCCTGTGGATGGGTGCACAGTTACTGCTGAGTTCTCAGCTCAGTGGTGATAACTGACCACTTTTAAACACAATATGTCAAATATTACATCTCTGGAAACTAAGAGACATTTTTTGTTATCTTCAGGTTCCTCTGTCAACTGTAATTTGATTGGATGCATTTTGAAAGGTCCCTGCCAACAAGTGATCTGAATAACTTGAATTTTCAGTACAGTAAAAATGTGTCAAAGTCAAATCATGCACAATGTTTAAGGTATAAATACTGTTAAATGTCTGTATAGCAAACCATAGGAAAACAGCAGCTGGCAACAAACAATTCTGCAGGTTATCATTTGTAGGCTTAACATGAGGGTGTCGGCTTCCTTACCTGCGAGGGTGTATCTGTTTCATTGATGGGCTGCCCGTCAAATCGAAATCTTATTTGCCTCATTGACAGCCCCTGTGAGACAGACAATATTGTGTTTAAATTATATATATCCTAACATTATTTCAGGATCAATTGAAACATGATAAACAATACCTAAGAGCACCCAGGAGATAAAAAGGTATTTACTAAATCCTACAGCTTCTTACATATTCACCTATAATAAGCAATTACGGACTATTCTTCATTAGGAAGGAACGCCTATAGCTGGAGTCGCTGGTCTTAGCTCAACATTGTTGAAGTGAATTTGAGAAGTGACACAGATTCTTACAGGTGGAAGTACAAATGTAACACACCGTGTGTAGCAACCTCACCTGTCTTTCACAATATGCCTTCATCAGTTTGCTGAGAGGAGTGTGCCTTTTAATCTTGAACTGCACCACTGAGCCATCCTGCCCTGCTACCTTCAGGTTGATGTGCTCATTGTTCTCCGTCTTCACTCCCTCCTAATAGAGAAAAACAAAAGATTACAATAGGTCCTGTTGCTAACATAAAATAAAATGGAAAAATAAAATTAAAAAACAAGCCATGTAAGGAAATTAGCACTCTGATAAAGTCTGATGTCTAAAGCGTTTGGCCCCGAATACAAACCCACATTAAGGTCCAACACAATTTAGATATTGTACAGTATGTACCTCACTAACCTATGACAAAATGTGGACGTACAAAAGTGTGTTTATTTAGTTTTAAGCTTGTTTTATCTGTCTGACTGGTTCCTCCAAATACCCACCGGAGTTTTGGTGTCGTTACTGAGCGTAAAGAGGGAGCAACATTACAACTTCAACGTTAGCATTAGCATTTAGCTAAGAAAGTAACTCGACAATGGCCTACAACTTACAATAATTCACAGTCTAGGCAGGGTGAAAACAGCTTACGCGTTTTACAGACAACCTTTTCCCGAGATACTCTGGTGAGCTGGTGATTATCATCATTAGTTAAACTATTTAATGTGGGATCCGTTAACAGTTAACGGTTTTTGCTCAAACAATTCACTTCGGCCTGTAAGTTATCCTGGTCAGCGCTGGGGTCTCACTTTTCATCAGTTCACGCTAACGCTATCTGACAAGTATAGTGCAACGTGTTGCAAAGAGGGTCGTTAATAATAATAATGCCAGCACATAAGATGAATTGATTAAGTGTTTTTTAAGGGCCCAGGTCTCAAGCACATTAGCCGCATTAGCTAATTATGCTAACTTTACCCGCTAGCTTGCTAACGCGGCAGCTCTGGTTTATGTTGGTTGCTTTCATTGTAATTATGCGACCGGCGACGAATTGGTCGCGCAGAACCCACCGCACAGTGTAATTTAACTAACAGATGTACACGGATTAGGTGCATACTGTGTAAGAAAACCACAAGCAAAATCCGCTCCTCACCTTGGGTTTTTCGTCTGCCATGGTTGCTTCTGTTGCGGCCGCTGTCTCTGTCTGCGCCTGTTCTGCTGCGGCGCCTGCTGTCTCTGTCTGCGCCTGTTCTGCTGCGGCTGCGCTGTCCGGCCGCGCCACTTTGCTTCGACTGCAGTGCGCCAGATCAACTGCTGAGATGAGATTCAGTCTAATACATGCACATTCCCAGTCTGCATTTCAATATGATTTGAATTTGCCGCATTTGCAAGTAAATATCAGAAGCCACTAACAATGTGCAATAACAATATCAATTATTTATTTATTTAACTATTTATTTACATCACACACATACACATCAGACGATTTGGTTACACCAAATTTGTTTTGGAAAGTGACTGTATTCAGGATTTATCAAGACTGATTTATTGTAAAAACAAATAATTGTGATATCCCTTCAACACACATACAAAAACTCACCATTGAGAAGCTGGGCTGCACATCTGGAGCTGGCTCTGGGCTGTGTGGAGGAGTGGCAAGGAGTTCCTATCTTGCCCCTTTTCTCTCCTTCAGTCTGTAGTAAGTCTCCCTCCACTTGACTAATGTTCTTTCTCTAATGTGGCTGCAGATCTCTCTTATACTTCCCCTTTTCCTTGACTAAATATTGCTTTTCATCAGCGTTCCAAAACAATCTCACTTTTTCTCTATCACGTCAAGTTTTTGAACTATAGGATCCCTATTTTCTTATGTAAATAAAATGAGCCACTTAGCATCCTATCCTAGTAGCTTGAGCACATTCTTAAGATTTAACTGAATATTTGATTCTGACACAGCTAATTTGTCATAAATCATAATATATATTATTGAATTTAAGGAAAAATAAATAAATGAGATGACTTACTTTACCCAAATGATGTCACCTCCTGCAGAGTTTTGGGTGTGGAACTGCCCATACAGTGGTGGTTGTTTTCAGACACCCCATGCATTGGTGAAATATCACTCAAAGGTTTCATTCATTTCATTTAGTAGAGTCACTGCCAAAATACTAAACACATCCTAAAAAAGCCATTAAAATCTTAAAATTGATTGGTAATAATACACAACATTTTGAGTATTGGTCCAGTTTCCAGCTGTATCTTCCTCCTCCTAATGTGAGGATACGCAGCATTATCTCCATCATGTACAGTTCCTACTGTCAAGCATGGTGGAGGCAATATCATGGTTTGGGGATGTATGAGTGCTGCTGGTGTTGGTCATCTCACCGTCTGTGATGGCACACTGAACTCTGCCAAGTATTGTGCCATTCTCAAAACCCACATGCTTCCTCCTGCACGTGCGTTGTTCCCTCAAGGTCAAAACTGGACATCTCAACAAGATAAGACCCCTCGCCCCACATCCAGAGCCAGTAGGCTGCAAGAGCGCCGTATCCAGGTCTTAGAGTGGCCAGCTCAATCCCCGGACATGATCCCCATTGAAAATCTGTGGTGGATTATTTCAAGAATTTAGTTTTGAGGTACTTTACTTGAGTAAAGGGACTAAAATCAACTTTAAAAGTAACTTCACTACACATATCAGAGAGATATAGCAACTAGTTACTTTGCAGATAAAGATTTTACACACAAACTTTTGGGATGAGTGCAACTAAGCAACTTGTAATTAAAATTAGCTCTAACCAGCCACATTATTGATATGTATCTTACATGTCGATACATCACTAATACAAACTGAGCTGTATAATAACGACAGGGATTATTCCTTTTATCCATAAACATACTTGGCCTTGGCATAATTAGTCTTGACTCTGAAAAATGAGGCAAAGATGTTGAAATTGTAATACAAATAGATCCAGCTCATCCTTTATTCTCCATGCACAGAAACAGATTTTCAAAATATGCAATGAAAGGGTTAGGGTTATTTAACAATCTAAGACAAATAAATAATTGTATAAGAAATATGTAGAGAATCTCTCATGTAACACTAATAGCTCCAGAAAGAAACAGCTTTTTTGATGACCACATGGTCATGCTTTGGATTCACCACCAAACATTTACTGCTGATTTATTTTCTCAAAGCTTACAAACAATATCTTTTTTTCTAGTTTGATAAGGGAAACTCCCACACAAGCTTAACATTTACAGTTGAACCAGGGAAAATATCCTCATTCTTGAGCTTGATTTCCACCACATGATCTAACAGGAATTTTTCTGGTTCAACCTGAATCCACCCCACTGTTGCTTCATAATGCAACATATTGTAAAATGTTTGAATATTTAGTAACATTATAGCTTCTTAGACATGTCACTACCAATGTGTACCCCTTTTACTTCAGTACTGAAAAATACCATTATAAGAAGCATACAGTAAGTTAACAGATCTAATACCTTCCACCCCAAACCAAAATAAATAACACATTCATGATAATAAATATTGAAAGACTAAAAAGCACACCAAGAGTCTGATCTATGGGTTAGTACAGAACTCAGAAGACTAGTAAAATGATTCAATAGTAATAGAGGCATATTAGGAGTGAAGTGAAGTGAGAGTAATTGATTCATACAGAGTCAGCAGCAATCGATGTGAAATGGAAGTTGTGATCACATGTTCACATGACCCTGATTTCACAATCTCCTTCACTCTACAGGACTGCCTGACATCCAAAAGTGCAAGTATACCCCAACCAGTTCTGATATGACGGAGGGGTAGGAGTAAATGTGAGCATTAAAAGAGAATTCAATTCATTTATAGTATATAGGAACACACTTACACAGCAATATTCAGCATTACCAATGATTTTCCCACAAAATCATCATCCATGTTCAACCATTGTACCGCACTGACTCCTTGTCTGGCACTGCAGTAGAGTTTAAACTGGATGTATATGGGGCACAACTTTGGCTGCTTTGGTGGGCCATCCAAGCAGAAATTCTCCTTGAAGTTCATTAGAGTTTATATTATATTCTTTCAAATTTTCAAATGTTTTCCAATACTGCCTTTCTCTGAGGTGCACTGACAAACTGAATTGCTTAAGAGGACTTATAATGTCTGGCCAACAGGTAAGCAGGGCTATAGAGCCCCCCATCTGTCAGCAGGTGGAAAGTCATTCACCTCCCCCACTTCTGTGTGCGGCTGTTCTCCCAGCGTGAATGTCAGTCTGTATCTCATCCGAACGTTTTCCTGCAAAACACATACACATATGCGCACACACACTCAGCTTGGCAGCTTTCATGAACTCACAGGATCTTGTACATTGCCTATGTCATTGATTAATTATATCCTCAAAACATACTGTGGAGGTGTAATACCATGCTGTACTGTATGGTCTCAAACATGGGAAAAAAAATGCTAAATTACTAAACTGAGTAAATTATTTGCAAATAAATACATTATATAACGCATCAATAAATGTATGAATATTAAACAGCCCCAGGCTGAGCACTACCTTGAGAGGATTGGCAAGCAGCATGACTTGAGTGACAGCGGCAGGGGGAAGGATTGGGTTGAAAGGAGCCAGCTCTGTCCCTGAGGGTGACTGCAGTCTCACTTTCATCGTCTGGAGAGAAGGTGGAGAATTGGTACAACAGACATCCCAACAGAAGCAGTAGCAACACACTTAAACTTTTATTTCAGGTAAATGTTTAATTTAAGAGTTGAACATCTGCCATAAAGGAATATTTCTGAATATAAATGCACGTTGTTAAGCTTCCAGTAACAGGGGTAGCAGGAGTGCAGAGCAGCTTTTACCTTAGGCACAGCAGCTTGCAGAACAATGTTCCTGACTGGCAGCGGGGCTGTGTTAAGCATAGACACTATCATTACCAGAACATCAGGCCTGGCTGGCGGACAGTCGGTGGCAAAATGCAGCAGAACACGGACACCGTTTTTGTCATATGCCGTCACAGGACACACTTTACCTTAAAAAAAAACAACAAAACAAAAAAACAAACAAACATAGTTATTACTTAAAATTAGTAATAGAGTTGTTCGACCTCTTTTTTTTTTGCCTGTGTGATCTGTAAAAAGTCATATTTTGCTGTGACATTCATTTTCAGACCACCATAAAAATGTTTACACTCAAGACAAGTATAGTTGAGGAAAGTTTGCTAATGTCACCACTAAGTGGCAGTAATGTCTAAAGTTCAGTTTTCAAATCACAAATACTGAACTATCATGATTATTCTCATTATAGGGTATTTTATTAAGATCAGAAGATCAAGCAATTTGCAGTTTGAAATTGGCAACAGATTCCTGGAATCATTGTGGTTAACAAAAAGGTGCAAAATCCCAGCAGTACATGCTCTGTTCAAATTTTGATTATGTAAAGGTTATTTGTCATGTAGAATTGCACTGAACTACTGGGCCGTTAAACACAATGTGCATTCTGTACACAAAGTATAATCTTTTATTAGATTCTTAGTAAAATATGATTAAACGTCCTCTACAATATGTCTTCCCCTGCTTCCATGCTAACTGGAAAGATGGACATAATGACCATTTTTTGCATTCTTTGTATCACCCCCATCAAACTTTTTCTATGCACCGAAAGTAATAAACTATTTTAAATATACCTCAAACCCACACATACAGACAAAAACCCTTTTTCCTGGAACTCACTTGGCTTGATGGCATCCAAAGGTACAAAGACATTGGCCAACGACATCTCTTCTCCCCTGCCTGGACTCGTCTGGCTAAGAGGGAGGATGGGGGACAGAGAGCGTAACAGAGGGCTCTCATCTGCCTGACACTTGGCAGGTGGGTGACTGGACCCTGCTATCATCCCACCTATAAGCAGAGAGTTGGATGTGGTGGAGATGCCTCCAAGACTGGATACCAGGGTGGCAGGAGCAAGCGGATCCTCACTCTTGATTAGCAAGCTCCCAAAATCCATCAAACCAGGTGTACTGTGTGGATAATTAAAGATATGTAGAGTCTTAGTCAAAATCATTACAGGTTCCATTAGGCTTAATATCATAATACCACACAAATAAAACAATGACAGTGATTATAACAACGCAATAGAGACAAAAGATGCAGGAAGACACTGAACACTAGCTCATTTCAATTTCAAAGCACAATATAATATAATATAATATAATATAATATAATATAATATAATATAATATAATATAATATAATATAATATAATATCTCAACCACCTAACATCCAATCAATTGATTACTTGGCTCTGCCACTTTAAACTGATCAGTTACAAACTGTGTATTTTCATGAAAGACAAAGCACTTGTGTTTTTAAATGTAATGTGTACAGTATACAAAAAACACCTAAACATTTTATCATCTGCTCTGAGCGACATTGCTTAAGTACAAAGTATTGCTAATTTAGTGACTGCGGGGTCACCCAACGATCGCTTTGCATCAAAGGTTAATGGAGTCTCATGGATCAATTTGCCATCTAGAAACTTGTGGTTGAGATTATATTTTCGTAAAAAAATTACAAAAATATAATTCAGTATCAAGATTTTACATGTGAACGATGGACAAACCGCAGGCTGATCTACATTCCCTCCCCAGTGGTACAGGTTACTCACTTTTTAGGACTGCCCAGATCAAGCAAAGCTAGATCTTGCAGACTGTGACTGACAGAAGGTGAAGCAGACTCTGAGGGTCCTGCTGCACTGGAGACCTGTAGTGGAGTGACAGCGGTGGCTGATGGAGCAGACAAAGCCATGCTGTATGACTGAGGGAGAGCTGCTGGGGCTGTGATGGTCAATATCGAACTGACCGACTGTTGTGACTGTGATGTTATTGAGACAGATTCTGACGAAACAGAAGGTGTGGGGAACATAGAGCCAGGGAAGCTTAAGGCAGAGACAGTTGTTGAAGACTTGGCGGGGCTAAATGGGGCTACTGTTGCAGAAAGGGCATGTGAAAAAAGTGACGATGTAGAGAATGTAAGAGCTGGAGGTGAAGTGGTATCAAAAAGATCCAAATCCTTTTTGGAATCCTAAAGGAAATTGTGAGAAAATACATAATTTTTATAATTTTTAAGATAATACTTAGACTTTAATAAAAATAAATTGCAATCATGTGCGCATACCTGTAACGATTGCAAATTATTGCTCAGGTCTACATGTGTTGGTGCGGTTGATTTACTTGAAACAGGAACAGGTTCATTGAGGCCTGTGAATGAACACAAATGGGATAAAATATGTCATATCTGACAGTTAGCATCTAATATTGTCATAAATAACACTATTTTAAAAGCACGCTACATAATACAGTACATTACCTAAAGATAGCAGCTGTTCATCCAGCAGAGAGAGTGCTGTAGAGGGTGCGATGGCGTTCTGGGACTGAGGCTCAGTGGCAGCAGACCCACACAGCAGGTCATCTGGAATAGACAGAGAAGATGCTGGAAGTTGTGGTCCTGGTGGAGAGGGGCTCTGGTCATCCGGACCCATCAGGTCAATCAGAATCTCTGACCGAGTTGTGCAGCCAGTGCCTGTTAGATGTATGGAGAAAGCAAAGGTAATATAGTGTCTGTCCCCATCCATTGGTCAAGGTAAAGTTTGAAGGGGCAAGTTCAACCAAGCACAAAAACAAACTGATCTCTAGTTTTAGACAGACATGCAGGCAGATAGACAGCAGACAGTTGTCACTGAGACCTACAGTATAGTGGTTGTACTGCTGCAAATATTCTTGTCTCAGTTGTCTCAATCAGTCATTTACCATGTTCATATTAGACTACATTTTAATTTATAACATCAAGCTGATGTGTTCTTTGCACATTGCCATTCCTCATTCTCAAACATGGAATCTATGCAAGATTTCACTGCCTACATGTCAGTCTGAGATTCTCTTCTCTTACACTGTGTTTTATGGTTATACCTTTTTTGACTGGTGATTGTGTTTGATGTGCGTCTTCAGTCTCTCCATTGATGGTCTGTCCTTCCACAATCCTCTTATAAGAATTAATGACACGGTAGAGGTCGTCACTGGCCTGTAGAATGTCTCCTGATAAGTGCAGTTTATGAGGGCAGATGAGGTTTATAAAATAAACAACAAAATGACACATTTTTATTTTAGTGTTTCTTAAATATTCAAAATCTTCAGACAAAGATTTTATGAGTCAAGTGAACATTGGGTTCTGGATGGTGTTATATTAGCACAAGGCCTCCAGGAATGATGAAATCAGAAAACAATAGTGAGAACATATCAGAGTCAACAGGGTAAAATTTTAGGATTTCTCACCCAAGTTGCTGTCATTATCCTCAGTCTCAGTAGCAAGCTGAAACACTGTTTGACTAAGCTTGTCACAATCACCGTACAACTCCTGGAAAAAGCAAATAGCACCGAATAGTCAGATCTTGAATTTCAATCAGACTCAGCAGTTATCAGCAGGTATAAAAAGAACAGTTTCTCATACATAATAAATGTCACTTAACTATATGGGGAAAGGACCTTGATTTTTTTTTTAAATAAATTACTTTTCTAAATATATTTATTTGCTTGACAGGAAAATGTCAACAAGATTTTCATGGAACCCATGTGCCACTAAAACAGTACTCTGGTTCGTCTACAAATGACACTGTTTTCATTGATTCCTGAAAGGTTAAATTAAACAGCAGTAACAGCAGTACTTCCAACTGCTTTGTTGGACAGATGTTTGGACAAGGACATGTCTTTGAGACAAATGGAGAACGAACCCTAATGAGTTCCTTGTCACCATCAGTGGAGTCTTCCAGGCTGAAGTATGCAAGCATCTCGTTTAGGAGTTTGACGCTGTTGTTGACAGCCTCCAGTGTGCTTTTTTGCTTTGTCACTTTCTTTGTTCTCACGTCATCCTGAGACAAAAAAAAGTAAGTTGCACTCAGTGATAGTAAAATTAAACTTGACAGTATAAACACAAGCTGCGTGCAGTAATTTATCTAGATGACCCAAAAGCAACCCAAATAAAGACTGGATTAAAATGCAAAAAAGAAAATATTGAGAAACAGACCTCCTTGACCATGTTCCTGATGAGCCGATTGGCCTCTTGCAGATCTTCTGGCTTTTTGCTCTTCAGTAGTAGTGACAATCTCTGCAGAGAGATGAGAGATGAGAGAAGCATCAGCGAGTAAATGCGTAAGCCCACAGACTACACAAACACAAGCAGCAAAGCCATACCAGCTCCTAGACCATGGAAAAACAAACTCCATCCATAGATCAACTGCAGTCAATGCAAACTAAACATTCAGCCATGACCTGGTTTGGTGTGTAATCAGCGAGGTAAAACAAGAAAATAAACAACTGCTGCACTGATGAGAAAGACGTCAAATGTACATTAAACTGTGACCTTTTGTTTGTGGGACGCAAAGCCTTTCGTCAGGAATGAGAGAGGGTGGAAGGCGAAAGAGCGTGTGATCCATCTCCCTCTAACTATTAAATTTAGCCTAGCACTCAGTTATTTCAACTGAAGAAGTACCAGATGCATACTGTACACACAAATATGATATAGGTGGTGCGACGTAATTTCTTAATAGTTGATCATGTTCTATGCAATAGCAATGTTGTTTTGATAAATTGCTCTGCTAAATAAATAAATGGACATTTGTTACAGGGAGTGGAGAAAAGAGAGTGAGTTATGTGCATGATTTGCAATATTCACACAGTCACATCCCAAAATAATTTCTCTTACCCTGCTCTTCGCCTCATCATCAAACACAGGATTCTTAGGTCGCGGAGAGGGTGACGGTAATAATGTGGCATGGAGAGAGATTTTTGGGTCAGCTAAAACAATACCTAAAACAAAAGATGACGAGGCAGGTATTGTATTTGGGAAAAGACAGAACAAAATGAAACGAAGTATAACAATGTCAGAACTCTCTTTGTATAATGTATTATTTTTAGATGTCACTGCCATGTATTTAAATAGTGTTATTAGTTCTTACTGGCATATTGTCACAGTTGTGTTTAAGTGGTTGATGACTCACCCTGTGCCTTCAGCATCTGATAGGCTTCACAGATCTTTGCTTCATCTGGTAGAGACACAGTCCAACTATACAGCATCTCAATCACTTTTGTCTTCACCCTCTCTGATACATTGTCTCCTAGATACTGAAAAAACACACAAAATTAGAGCTGTAACAATTAGTTAATTAATCAATCAACAGATAATTCATCGCTTAATCAATCAGCAAATAATTTCCAACGATTGATAATCAATGAATCGTTTGGCTCTTTTTTTTTTTTAAACAAATGCTCAAATTCTCAGGTTTTAGCTTTTTTTAAATGTGAGTATTTTCTGGTTTATTTAATCCACTGTAAAGTGATTATCTTTGAGTTACGAACTGTTAATTGCAACAAAACATTTACAGTTGCATCTTCGGTTTTGGGAAACAGTGACATTTTCTGACATTTCAAAGATGAAACTAATTAATCGAGAATATGATGGACAGATTAATCGATAACGAAAATAATTGTTAGTTGCAGCGCAACACAAAATTCAAATGGAAATCAATTAAAGTGCTCACACTCCAATAATAAGGCTTTCAACATTCATGCAACTTACTTTGGGTGAAACCACTTTGATAAGTTCATTTAAAAACCTAAATTTCCCAACTTCACTGTGAAACCTTTGCCCACAGTTCTTCATACAAGCTTCCAGGACCTACAAATGAAAAATAAAATTGGATAAATATCTTCAACTTATACAAGGTTATGCTGAAAACCCAAAAATGCTTTGAAATGATTACATTACCCACCGTTAATGCTTGTATTGCCTCCCATTCCTGAGGGGACTGAATCTTGTGAACCAAAAGTCGAACGGATATCTGTGGACTAAAAAATATCAACACAAACTCAGTAACAAAAGCGTAAGGTCTGATAGGCTTTACAATAAGCCCTATGTGTTGACCACAATGAGGACACAGATATAGCGAGATTAGATGTGTGTGTGTGACGAATTGTTGTGAGAAAGACTAAACCAAAGTTTATTGAATGAATGTGACCATACCCTTCTAGCTCCTTATTGACTTGGTCACAGAATCCCATGATATACTCCCAATCTTCCTGTCTGTTTGCAGGGTTGGTGGCCTTGTCTGAAAAAAGAGAAAGAAACTCATGAGCAGCCCTCACAGCACAGCTCAAATATTGTCAGTAGGTATCTATGATAAACAGGCTGGAGCTTTGTGATTCATCAACTTGAGCAAGATTTAAGTCAACCCTTTGAATATCTAGCAGGAACCCAGTTGTTATCGTACTTTTTGACGTATCTCTTTAATAGCCTCCAGACACTTTACCGATCCAGTTTGTTGTTAGCGTTGCAAGTCCTGTTTGAACTTGGGGTAAGTTAACGCCTGGAGGTGTTCACAACAGGCGTCTTTAACTCGAAGAGAGCAAATGCTAAATTTACTGTGGTGTTACTGTGATACTCCACCACAATAGAGGTACCGACTCTTAGGTCTGTGACAAAAGTACCCAAACATCAAAGCTTATTTTGGCCAGAGACATCTATCATTGGCAGCAGCTGTCTGTTAGCCAGTTTCTGACACATTAGCATGAATATTTTTCAGATAGAACTCAACTAACGTTTCAGACACGTGTGACAACGCAGCACATATGTACATACACACAATTAATTTGAATATATGATGTGAAAACAGTGTTTCAGTGTGCACTTACTGAGCCAAGACTCCAGCGACTCTGCATCATCCGCCATATTCGCTCTGAAGCAAACAACGCGTGACTGCTGCTGCCTTCACGTGCTGTGGGACACATGGGAGTTACTGACTGCTGAGTTCAATGACTGATTGACATGTTTCGTATGAGTGGGTAAATTGAAAAAAAAAATGCCTATGACGATATGAACAATGCTTTTTTTTGTAATATTGTATTTCTTTGTTATTTCTGTATAGTTTCACGTCTGCTGCTGCTGTTCACAAATCTTTCTTAAAACAAGAGTCAGATGTCCAAATGAACACTGAAGTAGGGTTTTCTTGGCCTCATCATTCCTTCTATTCATACTGCCAAAGTCCTTCTTTTTGTTACTTCTATCGCTGCTCATCAGGGGAACACTGTCCAAGGAAACACAAAGAGGTAATTTTATGCTAATAGATGTAAATGTCGCTGACCTTCACTTGATATGAATAACTCTGAAGCCTCATATAAGCATCAAATGAACTTTTAAATGCATTTTTCCACAAAACGACTGTGTGGACACACTGTGAATTTTGGCCCCCATCACTTACATTGAAAGCACATGAACTGGAAAATTTAGCAGACATGTTCCATAGTTCATAGGTCTATGAACAAGAGGAATGATTATGGCTTCTTTCAGTATTTATTTTGGCATGTTACTGTTGTTTTAAGGCAGATTTTAAAACAAATCTTGTGAATGACAGGCATGCCATAAGAGTTTTGACAGCATTCCTTTGTCTTCCCAAAGAAGTCAGCAGATGGCAGGTGTTGGAGTAGGTTAATCTCTAAGACTGCAATGAGATTTAGGACAGACGATCCAAAATTCGTGCCCGCATTATGCAGCGATTGGACAGGTGTGTACAGATGAAAAAGTACATATGTAGGTATTTATTAATACATCTGTTTGTATAGCGTGCAACACCATGAGTGCCTTTCAGGAGAGGTTGTGTGAGCCGTTTACTCCCATTTGAACAATTATTGTGACTGGTCTAAAGAGGTATACGGTACACATTTTTGTGTTTAGACATGGTTGGACAACATTTGGTACGAGCTAGTTCACAAGCATACCTCAGCCTTTTTGTCCTCGTTGTGGCACATGCTCAATGAATCACCTTTGAAGCCTTAAAGTAATAATGTAGATATTTCTAAACCTGCCAAAGGGTGCACATGCAGTATCTAATGGTGACTTTCACTGTCTTCCTCTTACAAAAGGTGGAAGCTTTATCAAATTATTGTGTTGTCCCTTTTTTAACATTTACTAAATGAAATGTAGTTCTGCCAAAAACAGCCCAGAGTCAGATCCCAATCCTCTTCTTCCTCCATCTGTTCCATCCTCTACATCTGCTCCCTCCATACTTTGTTACCAGGAGCCATCGTTGTGCCTCCCCTTAATCTAATAAATGATAATCTCATTTCAAATCTGTATCTCACAGCTCATTTTACTGGTGTGACCATGTGGTGGCGCTAACAGCTCAGAGATCTACAGTGTGCATTGACACATTCAACAGTGAAATAAAGCAGCACTTTTGTTTCAGAGTGTGTGTTCCTCAGTAGCACTCTATATCTTTTGTATCGCATGGTTGATGTTGTGAGTAGTGACACATTGACGAACATAAAAATGTTTCAAGTAGAAATTAAGGAGTGGAAAAGCAACTCAGATTTAAATGATGATGTTTAATGATTGGTAGATATATTAAAAAAAAAAAAAAAGTACATTTAGGATGGATCTCAACCATTTTAGCATGCGCAGGCTACTCTTTGTTTTGTTGATCTCTGTAGCCTGAGTGACATTGTATTATTGTAGTTGTGGATAGACAATCAAGTAAACTTGCTGCAAATTAATTCTGAGCTATAACATAATTTCCAGCATACACAGTTTCAAGGTGGTTGGAGAGTAAACATGAGTATGAGTCACCATAGCAACCAAAATGCCAGAGTCTGCTGACTGAGCCCAATGAAACAGTGGGCCTATCTACTGTTCTTCAAACTATAAACACTGAATAAGGATGGATGGATTTATTGCAGGATATTCTGTTGCCACTATTACTTTATGTGATTGGTTAATACTTAATAGATCATCATTTAATAAATGCTAATTCAGTTGCTTCATACATTATTTGATATGCCATCAAATTAGCTGGATTCCTATTTGACCAGCATCTCTGAAAGCATATGAGTATAATCTCACAGAAATATGAGCACATTAATTAAAAACAGTGTTTCTGACACGAACATGTTGCATGGCTGACCCAGTTTACAATATGTCACATTCACAAGTTACTAGTGGGTGTAACATTTTTATTCTGATTTTATGTTGATGTTTTATGATTGTTATTAATCTTTTCTTATGCACTTAACAGGGAATAAAGCTTGGAGCTGCACGTTGGCAGCGCTTCATGAAGCTGTGGGTTCAGTGCTAACTACCAAACCATGAACTCAGTTACAGTAGACTGTAACTGTGAAAAGAAATGTGGCTTTTGCTAAATAAATAAATAAAAAGACATCTGTGAAAAATGTCAAATATGTTAAACATTTTATTGTTTTAGACTTGACAGTTCACACACAACTCAAATTTTAAACAGTCCATACACCTCCATACCCATGCTATAAATCACATGCACTATGTGATTGCATGTCACCACACCAACTACTAATGTTATGCCCTGAAGAAGATTAACAGAAAAGTGTTTGAATGAATCTCACTAAAAAGATTTCATCTCATGATTTGCTTTGAACAGAATGCCGGTCCTGACAGAGGCCAGACTTTAGTCACATTGTCACATGTTGCTTTTGAAGTTGAAGACACAACTAATTGTCTCAACACTGTGACAGAGACAATAACTAGATATCACACAACTGTTCTCTCCCTCTCTTCTCCCTGGTAATCTTTCCCTCAACCCAACATTTGCATTATGAAATCATATCTTTGCATTCTGCGAGACACTTTTTTGTGCTGAAATGCTCATGTACTTTGTGTACTTTTTAAAGCTAGGTATAAATATATGTGTGGTGGTAAGAAATAAAGATGTAATGGGTGAGGTTTGGACCCAAAAGTTTATTTGTATAGCACAATTAGTACACAAGGCAATTCATAGTGCTTTACAGAGGCAAGGAAAAACATTTGACATTAAGACAAGAAATAGCAATTAAAAATAAATAAATAAATTAAAGAGAGAAGAACATTTAATTAAAAACATCAGAATGTCATTTAAAATTAATTAAATATTAAATAAATAAAAAAGCAAATTTGAAAATAATTTAATACAATAATCTACAGAAAACACATACATTGTTAAAAAAAACTTCTTGCAGCAGGTAAAACTAAAAAGTGCCTACTTCAGTAGGATTATAAAAAAAGAGCTCTCCATGATTATTTATGAATTCAATTTATTAGATCAATTCAAATTCTCCCTGTAGATTGTGACATTTCATATTTTAAAAAGTATTCATAAACACCCCTGACAACAACAACAACAATAATAACAAAAACAATAATAACAATAATAATAATAAAAAACATTTATCCAGCATCCCAAAGCAGAGTTAATGTAAACACATTAGTCTTTGGTCCATGCAAAGTTGACGAATAACAGCATGCCCCCTGTTCTCAGCCGTCTTTATCTGTCCCTGCAGTTTTTCTGTCTTCTTTCTATATTTTTAAGCACAATAGGTGGTAGCGCTCTGCTTCTTCAGTGAAACGTGGTGTGCGTTGTCTTTGCCCAATATTCGAGACATCTTTTGATTTTCATTTCATCAGGTAAGGTTACTTTTGATTTGATTTTGATTTGATTGGGTTCACATAATTGCGTGGGGAACATGGCTGTCTGCCCATTGCGCATTCCTTTGCACAAGCTGGCATGATAGTTATAGGCTCTATATGAAAAAAGATAAAGGATAATCAATAATTATAGTAGTTTATTTATTCTTCTATCATCCTCCAAGAGTTCACATTTGAACATGAAATCGTATCATGTCTTGTCAGTAGTTCTGGCTGTCATAATGAATTTCCCAGAGGCTGGTGAGGGACTTGTGAAAAAGCTCAGACATAAGTCAACAACAAGCAAATACAACTGTACACATCCCAGGAGCTGCATTTCCACAAAGACTAATAAACTAATAAATAAAAACAAATCGTTTAAGATGGGGATAAATATCTATGAGTGGGCAGATGAAATGAATACCGTACATGAAGAACACTAAATGACGGCTGAGGCTTTAGAGAAAAACACATGTGGAGGTTGAGGTGATATTTCTTTTGTCATGTTGTCTTCTGTTTAAACTCAAGAATTATCCTTTAAGCTCAGCTGGGATAAGTGTAATTAAAGTTGACATTGCATTCAGTTCTGTGTTGTAGGAGACTTTGTCTTAACCGGATTTCCCCTCGTAACTTGTGCGCATGTAAATGTAATTACATTTGTGTTTACATTTTGTTTTTGTTTTTTTTTGTTTTACTGCGAACCTTTCTGAGCATACTCTGGTCTCTAGGTTTGTGAACGCGCTTGAGCGTGCACGTTAATACTCTGTATGTATGTATTGTCATGTTTGACCTGCTGAGGCTGGATCTCCTCCATGTTGCGGAGCAAGATTGTTTGGCTGCGGGACACTGATGATGATAATCTGTGATACTCCACAAGCTGGTTTAGTGAGTTGAACTTAACCATCCACAGGAAATACTTCCTTGAAATGCTGGACATCATTGGCAGTCCTGTAGAGGATAGAAACATGAAATACAGTGACACTGTAAAAACCTGGTAGTGTTTTTTGTTACTTAACACAAGTGATGTAAAACATCATCTCATATATAACAGTTAGTCATTACCAATACAACCTTTCAATAGCTGTTGCGAACAGCACAGATCTGATTTGTTAAATTGAATGTTTAATCAGACAATATTATTTCTTGGAGGCTGAATGATTTTATAACCAAAAGTGTTAAAAACTATTTCAGTAACAATCTAAACAAATCAAATAAATTAATTCATTTTTTTTTTTTTTTACAAACATCATCTTTGGTCTTACATCATTGATTAACCTTTATTTTATTGATTGATTGTAACCTAATTTTCAAGGTATACCTCAATGCATAAATAAACACATAAGTGTCAGGAAATCAATCTGCACAGCTACAGAAGTTAATTTGTTAGCATTAGAGAGCGAGAGAGAGCGACAGAGAGAGTGAGAGAGAGAGAGAGAGAGAGAGAGAGAGATTATTTTTCATCTGCAATAATTGTTGTTTGATAGAATGACTGGTGTCTGGCATGATCATAAGTTAGTAACTTAAGCCAGAAATTTAAATCTAATATCAACTGATTTTACTTTTGTCCAGTACATTTTACAGTTTTTCCACAGCTGCTTTGGCTTAATTCTCACATGATGATGAATATTCTCAAAACATGTGAACATGTGAAGACATCCACACTGCTAGTCACATGTTCACAACAGATACAAATGTTTTAGCATGTCTACGCAAAGGAATAAGTACAGTTGTCTACAAATTGCATAATTATTTAATCAATTTCTTCCTCATCAAAACTGATTGCTTCTCAGTAGCTGTACTACAAAACATGAAGGAAATCTTTCAAAGTGTAATTCAAGTTGTGAATGCACTCCTGCTGTACAAAGCGCAGCGTGAAACCTTGTAGTGTTGAAATCGTCTGTGTTTTGAAAGCCTGTCCAAAAAAAAAAAATACAACTTTCAGAAAAAGGCAATGACTAGTGAGGGTGCAACAGCCAACAGAAATTGCCCTTCAGGGCAACTGTAATTGAAATGACAACTTACTTGACAGAGAGGGTGAAGTCTCCTGGAGTGCTCTCACTCTCTCGGATGAGAAAGGCTCCATCCACTTATCAGCTTTTCAGCTTCAGCACCACCACATACTCCCATAAAACCACCTGTCAAAGCATGTAAAACATAAAATGCATTTTTTAAATGAAGGCTGTTATTATTATTAAGGAAAGCCAATCCAATCCAACAACTGCAAATCAAAGGTTTGTGATAACTTGCATATTTTACAGCGATGTTGCTCTTATATACATCATTATGTTGTTTCAGCAATTCCCTTTGTCTAAAACAAATTTCTCCTAAGGGAGACAATAAAAGTGATCTTGACAATACTATAAATTGTATGTATTTAATACATTTAATTACCAGTTATAGCCTACTGTGCTTTAGCAGCTACTTTCTACAAATACCGAGGACCCTAGTTTAGAACTATGAAGCCAACTAGATTAAACATGCTGAATTCATGCTATGAATAAATGTTTAATCAATGTTTAACTGTAACTTCAGTTAAGATGAGGTGATTTGCTAGATTATTTTTCAGAGATGAATCAGTACTGTGAGAGTCCTCCTGATAAAAGGTTTGTCAGAGCTGAACACGTGCAGGTATTTTGCTGGCTATCATCCCAAGTAAAAGGATAAAAAAAATTGCAATTGTAGCTAAATAATATAATCAATTCAAATACTACTTAAGTTCATTACTCTGGATTCTGAACTACTGGGTGGACGAAACAAAACATTTGTAGACATCAACTTTAGTTCTGGGAAATTGCCACATTGTCACTAGAATAAATTCTACTGTGAAATGTTTATCATTTCCTTCAATCATGACTTACTTGTGTGGTTTAACTGTTACATTGGTCTTGGGAATAAAGCCTTCCCTCCTGTTCATCTCTGCTCTGTACCGTTTCAGGTCAGAACTTTCACTAATAATCTGCAGAAATGACAGAGAAAAGAAGACAGATGCACTGAAATTAAAAAATGGACAAGATAACAGAACAAACAGGTTTTATCCACATAAGAAGTCCAGTGACGTTATCAAGGTAAATTCTATTTTGAAGGACTGCAGACAAAGAGAGACAGAGAGATAACAGCCAACAACCCATGATGATTCAAATTAGATATTTTCAATGCACTCAGACTCAGCATGGAGTCTCTCACACAGTGTGAGTGATCTACCATCAGCGGTGATGCAAATTAAAGTCATTAATTTGATATATAAATCTGGACAGACCCTACTCCAGTTCCAGTTGTGGCAGAAATGTGATGCATTACAAACAGCAGAATCTTTTTTCTGAACCTGACTTTTAATGGATCTTATTGGAAACATACACACTCATGCACTATCCCCCATATTATCTGCACAGTTTCCAAACCATAATAATCTAGGGTAGCTGTAATGGCTTAATCATCCAGGTTCAGCATGAAACAAGACATGCAAGTTGTAGTGACCAAAGAAACCACTGGAGAATACACACCATACACACCAGCCTGTGTGTGTGTGTGGCCTGTGCCAATTTTCGCCACCCTGTGTTCAACTCTGGCTTCTCTCAGAAACATCCACACTAGGTGCAGGTACACTTAAAGACATAACCAAGTGCTGAAGTACCTGGCAGCAGTGCTTGAATCAAAAACAAAACCCATTATCAGTACCTTTCCCTCCAGAAAGGCAGTGGCTTTTTACCCTTACGTTCATATCTCATTTGTTGTATCAATTGGGTGAGAAAAACAAGTGAGAAAAAAAAAACCCTCAGCACAGATGAGATTTTTTTAAATTGTTGCTTTCTGTGTATAAATTACCATCAATTGTAGCACTGAGTAACAGGTGTGTATGAGTGTGTGTTTACATGCCAGTGTTATCTGCCTGTTATTTTTATGATCACATATGTTCCTGTGAGCACTGCTGCCATATGTGTGTGTGTCTGTTCAGCTCTGCTTTGCCCAGACAGAAAAATATCATTTATGACTGCCAAAAAATGTGGTGGCCTTGGTTCCAAAAAACTGAAACTCCGAGAAATGATTAATACATGTCTTTAAATGGGTTACGTTTTCCTATCTTTCAGAATGATGTGGACTCTAATAATTTATTAATTTACTGTGTGTATGGGTGTTTGTGTTAGTGCTTTGTATCAAGGATGATGAGACTGAGCAGAATGCCGAAAACCCCCATAAGAACACACAACAACCAACTGAAAACTGAATATACTAAAAAACGGATTGGATTTTGTGGGAGTTTTAATGAGCTGAATGTCATCTTTGAAGACATGACCCCCCCCATGTCAGAGACACCAGGGGCTTAAACAGGTGATCAAGCTGGAAGGTTCTCCGTCAGAGCCTGACACACACAGCACATAAATCACAGCCAGAGATGGACTTGCATGCTGCAGGGCAGGGATTTGAGTCAGGATGGCTCAGGACCTGCCAATTAATATACTGTATATGTTTGAGGGTGGTGTTCTTACACATTTGTGATGTGAATAAAATGGGAGGGGATAGTAACTGAGCAAACTCCTAAAAGTGATTTTGGAAGAAGCACTCTGACAACAGGAAGAAAGAGAGAGAGTCTGGAGGACGTGTTCAGCACATGTACAGACATGGATCAGGGTCTGACTTATAAGAACCAGGGATTTGTTCAAAAACATGCTTCTTGATTCCTCACAGCAAATTATATAGCAACGTTTAGTTATAGAGCACATGTGAGAAAGTGCATTAAAACAAAAAGCCAAAACAGACAACCACAATAAAGACAGCAGTGATACTATAAAACTTAACAGAGAGGGGTTTAATATCTAACAAAGGCACCCAGATTGAATCAATCCAAGGACGTTGTGGTTATTTGCCTTACACATTAGGCACCAGGACAAATACTGTATTTTTGATGTTTGCAGTTGTAGTCATAATGCCCCAGAAATATCAAATGAAACCACATCCAATGTCCAAGTAAAAATTAAACAGTGAACATTCAACTTGGCAAGATGAATAAGCTAAATTGGAAAGTGAACCAGAAACAGCCAGCTGTCTAAATCCTCCCTGGCCAACAGTGGAGAAGGACTAAGTGTGGTGATTAGGAACCATAAGTAAAAACTTCAGAGAAACCATCATTAATTTTACTTTACAGTTCTTAGCCTCATAAAAGGATACATTTTATTTTTTTCTCCATCACTTAAATGATTGAGTTAACATGTAGCCTACTCTTTGATGAAAGAGCTTTATAAATAACTTTCTGCTCTGAGGTAGGAGTGTTTTTAATCTTACTTTGTTTAACATTCAGCACAAATCCTTCAAGAATTCATGTTTTAAGAAAGTTTTCTGCTGGTGCTTAATAGCAGATATTAGTTTGGGGGAGTAGATGTACAATTGATTTATTGTTTTAGTATTCAGCACATGCAGCAAACCATGGTGGGCACACAAAGTGAAACATCAAAATCCAGCATAAGTACAACAAAAACTCATGATGTTATGTTGATATTCAGCAAATTATGCTTGCTGTGATAATTACTTGCACTTCTCCTTTAGGCTTTTCCCTTCAGGGGTCGCCACAAAGGAATCAGTTGCCTCCATCTAACCCTGTCTTCTGTATCCTCTTCTCTCACACCAGGTACCTTCATCTCCTCTTTGGTCTTCCTCAAGACCTCCTGTAAAGTAATCCTGATATGTACTTGCACACACCTGTACAATGTCAGAAATGGACTTAATTGTCTCTGTGTTTTACAAGATGCGTGTCTTGTTACTGCTGAACATTTGCTGCAGGAATCTATTTTGTAGCACATTTTGATTTGAAGCATTTACATCGTTCCTGGTTATGGTGGGGAGCTGCGAGTGTCCTACAGTTTACCTGCAGTATTAGGGACTAATTTAGGAACGGTCCACAGCAACAAGGACTTTTTACAATACAAGTAAAAAGCCAAACATTTTTAAGCAAATGCAAAAGTATTTTCTTTATTTATTTTTAGACTATGTACCCTCTAGATTTGTCTGAAATATGTCGCTTATCTTCTTCCTCCACCACAGCTGGTTCCTCCCCATACAAAATCTTACACTTTTGTGTAACAAGAACCTGCTGATTCCTTATACAGGACCACTGATGTTCTTTAATGTTGAGATATTAATATAACAGATAACTTAAGGCAATGTTGTGCAAAAAGGGCATTAATTTAATGCTGGGTGGTAAAGTGTTTCAAACAGGACAGCCCTATTGAGAAAGTTTCATAATTTGAAACCTTTAAATATCAAAGCAGCATATATTAGTGAGATTGAAAGAATAATTACAGAGGGCCACCGAAAAGGAACTGAAAAGGGAACATTTGTTTCAATTGTCTTTAAACCCAAACACTGTTTCTAAAACAACAGAGCACTTCCTGATGTGGAAGACTGATGAGTGTCCTTTCTTTCCTCTACAAAGGGACCCTAATAAATCAAACTGATGTTTTGGGAGGGAAGGATTATTAAGTTAATTACTGGGGAACAAACAGAATGACAGTGTTGCATCATCTTGTCTGTCAGGCTTTGGTAGTTTTAGGTTTTACTCGGTGCACTTGAATGTTGCTGGTTGATAAAGTCAAATCATTAAACTGGTTTTATGAAACCAGCTTTCAACCTCAAACCACAAACAGTCAGCACTGAAATGGAGAGATGAAAATGATTGTTCACCGTGTCAAATTTCTGAGTGTTTCTGCCAGAAATGTTGTCAGTATCACCAGTGATACTGGTGAACATCCACCACCCTGACCCTTACAGCTTCACTTTCTGCTGCTCTTTAAGAGAACCACTCTCCTTCCTACCATTGTACTTAAAATACACATAGCTCATTTTAATCTGTTTGAGCCAACAAATGCTGTTGATTATCTGGAGAGGACAGTCTCTGTGAATAAGGACATATTATGCTCACTGCTGTGGCACTGACATTTCAACTTTGGAGTGAATAAACACTGTCCCTGCAAGTCTGAGTGCACCCACAGCATGCAGCACGCAGAAAGGTTATGAAAGAAAACATCAATTTCCATATTACTTTTCCTCTAATGCCAGCTTTCCAAAATTAGGAAACCTACTCAAAACACTCTTCTCTTTATTCCTTTGTGTGTGTGTGTGTGTGTGTGTGTGGAAAAAAGTTCTGTTGTCCACACAATGAAAAACCACACAAGAGAGCAAGAGAAGTCCAACTTTTGTCACAATGCCTATAATGTTAACACAGTGTGTTCATACGCTACTGCTGCAGTAAAGCATCTTTTATTTTGGTTAGACTTGTCTCAAAGTTAAAATGTTTAAAGAAGTTTAAAAAATGTTTAAAGAATGGGGGGAAAAAACTTATTTGTACCAAACATCAAATAAAATGCTTTTTTATTCAATGTCATTCAATTGATAAATAAAAAAAGAAGAGTTTTAAGGGCTAAACTCGTGAAGTTCTCAAACATTCACAAACATACAGAGTTAAAGGGGACCCAGCAGGAACTGAATGACTGCAAGAACTCTCAGTTTTCAGAGCAAGTGATATCAGCAGGTTATCACAATGCATTGAAAAGCATCTACTACCCATAATAGTGCCACGTTTTTTCTTGTTCAAATACTATAATTGTGGGGCTACACAGGGGAACATACTGTATATGTGCCACGATAGGATGAATTTACTGCATTAGCACAGGTGTAATACAGTTTTGTGTAGCTTAGAGTTGTGATGTGATGAACAAACCAAATCTTTTAACCCAAATCTCATTAACATGGACGATGGGAACCGAGAAAAAGTATATAAATACTGCCAGGATGAATTCATCATCTTAAACTGTAGAATAACTTATTAACTCAGGAAATTAAGAAGATATACAAGTGCATCATGTCACTAGTAGCTGAAATAATTAGGTATGCTAGAACATTGTATTGATAATAAATGCCTAACAGTTCTAATACAGGTAAATAAAACTATGCAGCCTTTTTTTTTTTAGAAACTACAGGAGACTTGCCTTTAATTGCTGTCCGAGCTTGAAACTCAGTTTATCGTCTCGTGTCCCATTAAAGTCGCATTTAGCTGTGGCCTCCATGGAAAACCTACAAACACCGTTTAGAGATAAAGGATATAAGACAGGAGAGGACGGTATCAGTCAGTTTCTCCCACAGTGACCTGCTCTGACTCTTGCAGACGGCGACTTTCCACTGAGCTTTTACAACACAACAATTACGTTGTTTTTGGCACAACTCAGTGTGTTTCACACTAAAGCGAAACAACCCCAAATGGGACAGCTAATGTATTTAATATGCTGCCGCGCTCAGACAATACAACACAGCGGTGGCTGTGACCAGTGAAGGAAGGAAACCACGTGTTTGGCGTTTCCTTTGGCCAATTAAAGCGCACGCGCTCTCGTTAATTGGCCAATAGCATTGAGGGGGGAATGACCCACCTATGTGAGTAGGTTAGTCTTTCACATAATAACAGTGATGGAGAGTAGTTTCTCAACTAGTAGTTTAGCTGCATTTCCCAGTAGCTTGCTATTAATTCAGCAAAATTCAAATTGCCATAGTGACTTATAAAGTTAATTACTTTTTTTTTTTAAACTAATTAAACTAAAAATTAACTAATGAAACTAAAGTTTTGGATAGTATTTTTTGCAATCATTTATCCTAATTTCCCTCATGACAAGAGGAAACAAAATATTAGCTCTAATGGTTAATCTGCAACTGTTACTGTACAGACCTGTACCAGGACTAGCAACAGAACATTTAAGTGACACCAGTCACCAACGTCATAACAGTGACTACAATCAGCTATCAGCACTGAGTTAAATTTACTTAATTAATTTATTACTGATGGAATGAAATTTTAAAAAATCACAAAATTGAAACTTTGGTCATATGCATCAATGCAGAATCATTCTTCATTTCTGATCCAGGTCTAGGTCATGGTGGCAGCAGACCAGCTGCAGTAGTCCAGATATCTGTTTTCTCTTAGCTATAGCGTCCTGGAGGAATTTCCTATAGGTTGCCCTGGGTCTTTATCACAGAATCCTGATAACATGCCTGCACAGCTGCAGCACAGCTATATTTTTTTGTCGTAAAAATGTGTTCAAATGTATGATTATCTGAAGTAATGGACTTTTTGTTCCTCACAAATGACACTTGACTGCTGAGATTTCTCCAATGTAATTTTTTTCAGTTCTCTGAGCACTTGGTCAGGTGGTTTTGTAGTGCCTTAAATAGCTTCTAACTAAAACTGTTAATTAAAACTGATATTTTAAATCAGCACCAGTAAATGTTTGAAACGTCCACTTTATGGAGTCAAAACATGTGTAGGAGGATGGTTTGATGAGGAAACGAATATGGTTACATGATGAAGCAAACATGTTTTGATCGGAGGGCTACGAGGGATGATTACCCACCCTCGTAGCGTAGTTTCATTTCTGATGCCCAACCCAACACACTTGTTAGAAACCAAGAGGCCAAAGATCCTGCAATCTGTGTGTAGACATGAATCCATTAGCATGTATTTTAAATTATATTAAAATGTGGTAGATGACTCAGTCAAGGAAATCAAGGCCCAATTTAGAAGAGTGTAGACATTTAATCGTTTGTACAAACAGGTCAAGGAATCCACTTAATTGGAAGAAGGGTGTTATTTTGATACAAAATTAAGAAGGGATGGAAATCTACAACACAGTACAACTCATCTTACTGAAATCACGTGGACACCAAGCCCAAAGAAGGATTGAGATGTGATCTACGGCAATCTGAAACTGAATGGAAAAAAGAGTTAATGACAACAGTAATTTCAAGTGATCTGGAATTCACTCTAATGTGGGCATTGACTTCATGGAGCTATCTGCAAATGTGTTAGAAAGCAGGAGAGAAGGAGAGAAAAATCAGATCATATTATTTGAGACTTTAGATCAAGGGCCTCATTGTGATCCTCAGATGAGAACTGGCACTGGTTGACGAACACCCAG